>OX940793.1:6245742-7705742 GCA_954870985.1 Trifolium fragiferum
AAGCATTTTCCTTGTTGAAAATAAAACAAATCAAACATTTAAATCAGATACTTTGATTTATACAAAAAATTAAAAGATGAAGAAGCATCTTCTTTGATGACATTAACATCTTTACATATTTTCCTAACCCAGAATGATTGCTCAAACTTGGTGTTGAACTTAACTTTTGTCTCAACCTTGAAGAGCAAGGTCTGGTCAACCAAACCAGCAACCTCATTTGGAAGAAAGCCAATATGAGAACCCTATAAAAAGTGAATCAGCAAAATCAGTAAACTACAATAGTAAAAAAAAAACAGAATTAAGGTAATAATTTATAAGGTTTTGTGTATTACTCTAGGAATGGAGTCAATCACATCTTGGCATGTTTTGTCGAAGAGAAGACATGCATCATTGTCAAAGATAACCATAGTTCCACAATCAGTGTTGTCCAAGACCCTCACTTTGATACAAAACCTATTTATTAAAATGTTATGAAAAAAAGAATTAAAATACGTAAATAACTCGTGTGGTATATTATTTTGGTTTGCTAAGAATAACTGATGAATAAATAAATTTTAAAGTTACCTTTTTACCTAGGGTAAACCTTCTTGACATGCCCATCACATTTTTCACAAAAAAACATTTGTGAATCATGGATGACAGCTTATGAGCAAGAGCATGCAGTGTACCAAATGGTTTCAGGGTTCAAAATCTTTTTAATAGTTCCAAGAACAACAAACAATGAATCCTACATATATTTATTACAGAAATTGTTATAATGACATGTATTGTTTGATATTATTAAAAAATCAAAAGTTAGATTATGATGAGACTCACAGTGGTAGCATTTTAAGTCCTTAGATTATTGTTCTTGGTGTGTTGTATAGGAATTCTTCTAAAGGGTTGACCCTAGTCTCAACACCAATTTGTGTTAAGGTCATTGGAGATGGAGATTCCAAATTTTCAGCAATCCTAAATAAATAAATAGCAAAGATAAGAAAAGTGAAAGTAGAAATCATTAATAAACATTTTACTAATAAAACAAAAACTGTTTAAATACCTGCTCCTAATAACCCTAGCTTCTTCTAAGTTAGGATTGAAGATTAAGCGGGTGCAAGTCATACAATTTTGTAGGTGGACTTTATCTACACACACCATGTCAATGACTTCAATAACACATTAAAAAAAAATACTAATAAGTAAAACATTTCCCCTGAAAAAATAAGTAAAAGTTAGGTTATTTTGAACCTTGAAAAGTTTTTGCTTTGGCAAGTTGAATAATAACAATAACATTTTGAACATCTCCAGCAGCAATGAAGTTGTTGAGTTCATCACAATAGTTGCCAAAAAGAGTACATTGAACTTTGAATCTGTAAAAAACAGTCAAAGTAAACATAGGTTACTCAAGGAAATAACATGTATGAAAGTAAAAAACAGTAAAGCAAAAAACTCTATAAAAGTTAGATTTTGATTAAATGCAACATAGGTTTACCCATCAGCTTCAAGGGAAATGACATTCAACTTAGTGGTTCCAGAATTTTTCTCTAGTTCTCTTTCTTGCCCAACACCAGTCAACACACCAATAACATCTAAAGCCATAAAAATAAATGAAGAGTAAATTTCATCAAACAATAGTTTTGGAATAATATGGAATTATTTGTAATGTTGAAAACAAAAATAATTTATGTCTAATATTTGTGAACTGACCAGGCAAATAATCAATGTCATATCCACCACCAATAATGTCAGATATTGGAACAAAATGGTAAGGTGACCTTGTGATTTTCAAAGATGGTAAATGTTGAACAACAGATGTATACTGAAAGTTCAGCTTGTAAGGGTATGTAGTGGTTCTATAACCACCACCATTTGAAGCAACAGCCATTTTTTCAAAAGCATAAGTCTTACCTTCTAAAACCTCATTTTTAAATTTATAAAGCAAAGTTTTTTTGATTGTGGCATGAATTCTTCCACCATCACAGTCCATTAAAACCATTTCAACAGAGAAAACAACATTGGTTCAATTAAAATCAGTAACTTGCCATAACCTTAGTACTTTAGCCTTAATGTTCCAAAAAGATTTTTCAGTTGAAATTTCTTCAATGTTAATGAATTCATGAGCAATTTTCAAAGCCATTTTTGAAAAAAGCAGTTAGGATTAAAACAAATCAGGAAAAAAAAATTGATATTTCAAAACAGAACAAATTGCAATTGATAACTAAAAATACATAAGAGAAGGAAAGAAAGCAAGCAATGAGCGCTTTGCTGGGGTGAGTTTTCCTCTACCTAAACCCCTCTATTTATAGATGGCAAATTAGGGTTCAGAAAATTATAATAATATTAAAAAATTAGGGTTTGAATTGATTTTGGGGGGAAATTGAAACAAATAAAAATAGATTTTACCTTGATGCCTCTCTGATTTCAAATCTGATCTCAATTAAATGAATTGAGATGTGCAAGCAACCTCCTCTGTGTGTTAATTCACGATTTGGGTATGTTTTGGGAGATGGGGTTAAGAGAAAGGGACAGGAATATATGCTTTGGTTAATGGGTGCAGAAGAGGATTTTGGCTTCTTCTTTATCGTTCAGGTCTTTGCATCAATTGGGAGGAATCAATTTCAAAACCTAGCGTGGAGAAACCAGGTTGTTGCCGGATTTAGCGATGAGGAGATGAGGAGGGTTACAGGAAGGATGCGTTTGTTAATTTGTTTGTTTCTTTCTGCGTTTTGCTTCTTAACCGATCACGTGATGTTCACTTGTCTTCATTCACCTTTTTTTTTTTAACACAACATGAGAGGATTAGATTGGGTTGGGTCTGAATTTATATAAAAACCCAAATTAGATATAAGGCCAAATTAAGGAGGAAAATTCAAATATTTGAATTTTCTTCCACCTCAAGCAACCAAAATGGCAAAAAGAAGCTTAATATGGTATGAAACCTAATAAGAGGAAAACACAAACTTTTGAATTTTACTTCCAACTCAAGAAAGATAAACTCACAATATCTTTAAAATGGTAAAAAAATTCAAATTTTGTTTTGCCAAACACAAAAGTGGCTATTTAATTTTTCTTCAAAAGTTTAAATATTTATCCAAGTCATCTTTCCAACTTGGCAACCTAAGCTAAATATGGCATGCAAATAATATTTAAAAATGGTGATTTGGCAAGAGTGTGGTTAGGAGTGGACAAATAAACTTTCTTTCCCTAACATGTGCTTGCATTTGTATATTATTAAGATTAAGATTACCTAGTATAATTTAGCAAGCTAATCCAAATTGAGTCTAGGCTGACACATGTGAAGTTTTCACAAAATATGGCTCCATATTTCTAACATTTTTTTTTTGTTAGCGGTGCTATAAACAGAGAGCTTTGCCTTATTCTACTGCTCTCGCAAACTTCGTAGACATTAGAGCATCAATAATGAAGCTTCTCATATTTTAGTACTTAACTGGACCTCATGTGTGCATATTCTTTTTTTATAATTTTTTAATAATAGTATTAAATAAGTATTCAATTCATCCAACACAATACCTCTTAAAAAATTCTAAATGGGTCCCACGAATAATACATCTAACCAATGACTCTACATCATTATAAATTAGTTTCATAAAAGTAAAATATGTACCATTGCTTATTGTAGAATTAGTACCTATTAGGTACTCATTGTGTATTGCTTCAATGGAAGTACCTAATAAGTACTAATTTTTATAAGAATAGGTACTACCATTAGAGATGGTGTGAATAGCTTTGCGAATGATTCAACTAAGTGTGTGTGTGTTTGGTTTCAATTCTAGAAGAGCTAAAATTGATTCTGGAAGTGCAGAATTGATTCTGATTTGTCTACTTGAAGCTAGAAATAGTAGCTTCTGGTTTATAGAATTGATTCTTACACTTAAATATTTTGTTCAACTCACTTTTACATAAAATTATCCAAACATAAATCAATTCCGCTAAAATCAATTCCATTAAAGTCAATTCTAAAATCAATTCTATCTAAAGTCAAACCAAACATATCCTAACTTGCATTGGGTAGTGTGTACATTCATATACCCTTCTATAGTTCTATCAACCAAGGGAAGTTTGCATCAATTTCGGTTAATAAGTTATTTATTTTTAGGTGTAAAGATATTGACAAAATAGATAGATTAAGTTTTTTTAATACAAATTTTAACGTCTTTATCGTCTTAATAGACCTCTAAGATAAAAAAAAATGTTTTTGGATTTATGTAACTTGGCTACATCAATTCACCGCGTGTTAAAGTCATACTAATCTAGAATCTAGTTGATATAATTTGAATACACAAATTTTATGCATACACATTTACATTCAAATATGACCTAAATTAACAAGATTTTGTGAATACTTTTTTATTGGAAACATTTGAAACATGTGGCAGTTTGCTGAAACTTTGAATATTGTTCAAAATCTAGTAATATTTTAAGTGCGAAATGTAGTAATTTTTTTTTTATCTAAGATATTTTATTTGTGGTTATATTGACTTTGTGTTTCTTTGGTAATACACTAACGTTAGATAATAGCTTATTAAATTAGCTAATAAGCTAGTTTAATAAAAAAAACGTGTTTCCTAAAAAGATTTCTACAGAATTATAACTTTAACAAATTATTATAAATCTCCATTCACCTCAATTTCTCTCAACAATAAATCTTAGCCACAATACTTAATCTAATGGTGGAAAGAAATGATTACCTCCATAAATAAAAATAAACTATAACAACTCAATTTCCTGAATTGGAATTTGTATTTTTTTTTTATCTAGTAATATTGATTGACTTTAATTCCATAATTATTTTTTTTTGGTCTTACTTTAATTCCATAATTTTCTTTAACAAGAATTCTATAATTATTTTTTTCCTTCATATCGATAATAAATCAAAAAGAAAATGCAAATAGTGAAAAATTCATTTCTATTTGACATGTTATTTGTTTTAGAAAAACATGTTATATGCTTTAATATATTTTCTACTTAAAAAATTTATAATTTTTTTTAATATTTTGCATCTACCTTTATAAGTTTTATTTATTTGTATAATGTATGAAGTTTTTTTTGGTACACTGTTAATTTGAATATTTAAATTTGTGTATATGGTTAGCATAATTTAATTTAATTTCAAACTTTTGTTCGTGGACAATTTCTTCAAATTTTGTAATAATAACTATATCTTAATTTTATATTTTAATATGTCACAAAATAAATATATAAAAAAAAAACAAATAAAAAGATGTCAATATAAAACAAAAATCTTGTTATACCAAAAAAATAAAAATATAGATCTTGTTATAGAGTGTTTTTATTTATGAAGCTGTTTTTCCTTTTCCATCATTAGATTAAATATAATGGCTATGATTTATAGTTGAGAGAGATTGAGGTGAATGAAGATTGAGAGGATCCAAATCCACTATCTTAATAATATACAAATGAGACATATTTTATAAGTCCTTATTTAATAGCGATGTACACATGGCACTCACCTCAAAGCATCATATCAAATTGCATTAAATTGTATGTTTGAAAAGGAAATTGTATGCATAAAAAGGAAATACTTGAAATATTAATTTTTAGATACATAATATTATCATTTCAATATTTTAAAAAATTGTAAATTCAAATTAATATAATATTTTTCGTACATATATATATATATATATATATATATATATATATATATATATATATATATATATATATTAAAATTACAATTATGTAAATTAAAATATTATTATGACCTAATAAATAAATTTTCTTCCATGACATTACTATAAAAATGAATTTTATTGAAATAGATTATTTAAATGAAGAAAATTATTTTGATGCATGATGTAAAATAATCCAAAAAAAAGTTTTTAATTAAAAATATATAATGAATTTATATTTATATGTATATATCTATAATTTCAATTGATTGATATTGAAATTTAAATATGACATAATAAATAAAAAAATTGATTAATATAAATAAATTAATGAGTTTATTATAATAGTACATGTAATTCTAAATATTATAAATTTTTTGTTCGTTTATTGTAATTAAGTGATTTTAAAACCACTTCTATATTTGTTTTGTTAAAAAAGCTTTTTATACTTGAAAAACGTATTAGTATATCAATACATATTATAAATAAATTAAAATGATTGATATTGAAATTTTAATAGGACATAATAAATAAATTAAATATTATGAATTTTTACAAATAAATTCTAACATATTCACGAAATAAGTAACAAAATATCTTATTCCTTTCAAAAATTATTTTATAAATAATAAATTTCTCCATGTCAACAAAAAATTTCGAATTTTATATTGGTATTGCATTATGAGAATTCAATTTTCGATTTTCTAAAAATAGTTATAAATATAAATTAAATATAATTGATATTGTAAAAAACATCAAAACATAGTCAAAACACTAAAAAGGAATCAATATATTTGTTACTAATGAGTTTAATTACATATTATAGATAAAATTACTTATATACCCAAGTTTGTTTTCCTATTTAAAAGTTATTTTGAACACTAGAAATCACATATTTTTCAACTCTCTTTTCTATAGTTTGTTATGCTTTTCTTTGTTTGCTTTTTTTTCTGTTTTTAGGGTGTGGATTTTGTCCCCCTTTTTATTTTGCTTTTCTCCTCTGAGAAGGTTTCGGTTCATGTCCCCCTTCTCTTTTGTAATTGCTTCTTTTTATATATATCTTAGGTGGTGCAGATGTCTCTTCATATGCAGTCACCCCTTTTGCTTAAAAAAAATTAATTTATATTCATCATTATTTTCAATTTTTGCATATGTGAATATCTCAAAAGAAAAATATGATATATATATGTGAACGCTAAAGAAATTTGATCAAACAACAATATTTAAATGTTATGATCAAATGAAAAATATATTTGCTCAATTTTTACAGATGTGAATTTCAAAAGAAAAATATAATATATATATGTGTGTGTGTGTGTGAACGCTAAAGAAATTACTAGGTTCGTATTTCAAGACTTATTTTTTTAATTTTTTTTTTAATAACATGTTTGGCTTATATTAAAATGTTATGATCAAATGACACTAAGTGTCAAAATTACATTGACACCAAATTTAAACTTTTAATTTCATTTAATTTAAAGATTCACATCTATACATTTATGAGTCACATAATTGTGATTTTTATTATTCTATGATTTTTACCAATAATAAAATAATTAACTGTGATCTTCACCGATAAGGTAATGTTTGATTTTAGATCTTTGATTTTGTCTGTCTCCCTCTTAAAGTTGCTATGCTTCTATGAATTTATAGGACTATTGTCATGACCTTGAGAAGATATTATGAGTATGTCCAGAGAGCTGTTGATGACAATATGGATGTTAAATAATATTTTTTTGTCAATTTTCATGATTACAAATTTCCTCTTTAAAATAAATAAGCCCGCGGATATGTCCGCACAAGCAAATCTAGAGACAAATTCAACAATATATTTGCTCTCTAGGGTGATTTTCCAAATCAATTCATGAATTAGTGGCAAGTGAGAAAAACTATTTAATCTTTTACAGAACAAACAAGAAGAAAGAAAACACATTTAAACTATTGATTAACGTTTTCAATAATTTTATATTATGAAGGCACATATGTATGTCCGTTCATCTTCAAATTCAATAAAAGTGTGATTGGGAGCGAGACAGAGAAAACATAAGAGAAAATAAAGAGTATTATTTTATTGGTGAATATAATAATTTGGATCGGCAAATAAAAAAAATCATGATTTGGTGAAAATCCGAAGTAAGATTATCATGTGATTCATTAAGTGAATACATTGTGAATCTTTAAATTAAATAAAATTATTTGTTTTAATTTATAAGTGTCATTTGGTCATTTTAAAAACCTACAATTATATTGGTTGGTAAAATATTAACATTCAATTATTTCTATAAAAAAACATTGAATCAATTATCAATTAATTTAAACAACCATATCATTTCCATATATTCAGGGCACCATTTCATCTCCATCCACTACATATTTGTATTTAAATCACTCCTTATCAAAATTAACCACCACAAAAACAAAGTATTTTAAATTACTCCTTATCAAAGGGAGAGAGGTTCTCTCAAAAGGAAAAAGCTTAATTAATAGTTGAGATATAAAAATTGAAAAAAATTGAGAAAAGCAAAACTGAGAAGACCCGTTCTCTAAAAAATGAGTATATAAGGAGTAAATGTTAACATTTTCCTTTCTCATTACATATTTAAAAAGTGAGTTAGATGCATAAATCATGAACAAATATTTTCTTTTTTAAATCGTTAAGATGTACCTTAGTTTTTCCTTTAATTTAATATTTTTTCTTAAAATAAAAAACATCACATTAACATAGGATTTGGTCTTATTTGCTAATTATATGCATAAATGTTTATAATTTATATGGGATAAGAGCACAATAACGTAAGATTTGGTCTTATTTGCTCTCTCATTTCTATTTTTTAAATTTAGGTTTAATTCAATATTTGGTTTTTTATGTTTATTTTAGGTTTCAACTTGGTCGGTTATGTTTTAAAAGTTTCAATTTGATCCCTTATGTTTATTTTAGATTCTAATTTAGTCATTTCCGTCAGTTTTGTCAATTGTCATTAACATCGTTTAATTTGGACATGTGTCAAAGTGTCCACGTGTCTGTCCACGTAGGCAAACTGTTTGCCACATGTGACAAAACTCACGAAAGGACCAAATTAAAACCTAAAATAAACATAAGGGACCAAATTGAAACTTTTAAAACGTAAGAGACCAAATTGAAACTTTCTAAACATAAGAGACCAAATTAAAATCTAAAATAAACATACGAAACCAAATGTTGAATTAAGCCATTATATGTGGTAATATATATAGTAATGCAAGGGCCTATGTCTTTTTAAATAATTTTTATGAGGTTTTATTTTGTTTCAAGGGCATCAATGATTAATGTATACAATTAATTAAATGATATAATCTGTATGTGCATGTTCTTTAGATTATTTTTTTATCATGTTAACATGTGTCTTTAGAGCACATATTAAGAATTAAAATCATGAATTAACTGTGTGAATTTCAATAAATAATTTCTTTATTAAAATTATTAACATGTGTGTTTTTATACATGTACCCTATGGCTACATGTTAGTATTCTTTTTTATTTCATAGTTATTTTACTTTAGATGTGCCTTAAGAGAACATGCAAATATTTTTCTATTTTTTCATAGTTATTTTACAATAGATATGACGGAATTAATTTAATATTTTTTGTTTGCATGGGTTTTTTAAAACATTTATACAAGAGTGTATACTTTTACGCATATATTGATATATGGGCACATGTTAATGTATCAAATATGTAAATTATATCTTAAATAATGTGCATTTGATTTATTTTTTTGGTTTCTTCATATTTTAAGAATTGTGATCATGATTAGTATTTTGCGACATTCTATCTTATACATAAAACAAAATTATACTCCTTTTCTCTTTTATACATCCAAGTAAGATTTGTTATTTGTTTTCTCAGATTATTAATATATGATCTATATTTATAATCGTATATTTTAAGTTTTTTTAAAGAAATTATATAGGTTCTATATAAACTCATATATTACTTAATATAATGATTTTTTTTTCTATAATTTATACAGAAACCTATATTTTTTTTACACATAAATGATTATCATTCATTCAAATTGATAGAGTACATTGATGCAATACGAATTTAAAACCGTTAAAACCAAAAAGGATGAATTACTCACAACATCCATGTTAATAGCATAAAAAGACAAATTGCTTAAGCTTACATATTTGACCATATTGAAGTGTCCGGAATATTCATGTCTCCGGATCTATAACATTGACGACATCAAAGTCATTGATCTGATCTACACTAGATCGACTTTAATCTTTCAATCTGAATCAAATAAACACCGCACCAAGACGGGAACACAAAATACGCCGCACATAGATGGGAAAACAAAATACTTCGCACTAAAACGATAAATTAAAACAAACAACGTCACAATTTAAGACGGGACCGATATGTATACGCTTATATTAATTTGGAGAATATTTTTATAATTTTTATGGGCTTATATTTATACTCATTTTAATATGGGGTCTATTTTTATGTAATTCCTACAAACATCTATGCTTATACTCACAAATTAAGCTTTCAAACTTATAAAATAATGTGACTTTCTTACAATATTTTAACATTAAATATAATTTAAATTTAAAACAATTACAACATATCCCCTCAATTTTTCTGAATTTGACCAGACCGTAACCATTAACCATTCAATATGTGGACCGGTCCATGCAATTTATAAAACATTAAATATTTCTATTAATTTTGTGTTTATTTTAAATCTATTCTAAATTTATGCTAACCTATTTCTTCAATTTTATATTTTTTTTGTCTTAATAAAATCTTAAATTATGAAAAATTAATTTCAAAATAAAAAATACTACTAATATACAAATAATATGATATTTTTTTAATTATAAAAAAAATTAATAAATTGATAACCCGTGCTTGGCACGGGTCTCACACTAGTATATTTTAAATAGCATGAGTTTATAAGCTTTTTATATTTTCTTCCATTTCTAATCTCATTAATATTATTATTTTTTATTTAATTGTCTATTTTTAAATCCCCGTAAGTTTAAATCAGTTAGTAATAATGACATCGTATTATATAGGCTAAATTGCAGTTTTGACCCCCCAAGTTTACTAATTGTGCGATTTTGGCCCTCCTAGTTTTAAACGAGCGATTTTAACCCTCTAAGTTTTACAATTGCTCGATTTTAACCCCTTAAGTTTTAATTGCTCGATTTCCCCCCCAAGTTTACCCCCTTTTGCATTAGCTAGCTCACTGTTGAATTTTTTTATTAAAAATTGCATATGTGGCATTTTAAAATTAAATAAAAAAAATGTAAACTTTTTTTAAAAAAGTTATATGTTTTTTATGAACTATTTTTTAAAAATTTTGTATTATTAAACCTTTTATTAAAAAACAATTTTTAATACATTTTTATAAAACGAAAGTATTACTATTTTAACATTTTCTAAATTGTAAAACATATTTTTAATTTTCAAAACATATTTTATTTTTGAATGCTACATAAACAATTTTTAGTCAAAAAAGTCAAAGAGAGACTAGCAAATGCAAAAGAGGGTAAACTTGGGGGCCAACATCAAGCAATTGAAATTTGAGGGACTAAAATCGAGCAATTGTAAAATTTAGGGGGTTAAAATCGCTCTTTTGAAACTATAGGGGCAAAAATCGCACAATTAAAAAACCCGGCGGACCAAAACTGCAATTTAGCCTATTATATATGCAGAAGGTGAAATTCGAACCCTAAACACTTTATGTATTTACTTTAAAGATAAAATTTTACTTTAGTCACTAAATTATTTGACAAAAATAAATAAATAACTACCCAGACTCAAAGATACCCATGCTATGAGAAATTCTTCCATAAATAGCATGGAAGAATTTCTCATAGCATGGGTATCTTTGATAATATATGAATGTCCACCTCGCTCTTTTTGCATTTGCACAATGATCATGGCATTGCCCTATCAATTGTATTCTTGTTGGAATTCATAAAACTTTACGGTAAAAATTAAAATGAAGTAAACAAGTTTAGTTAAATAAAAAAACAACAATTTGAATTCATATATCACATTTATTATTTTAAAGATATTGATTTCCTTGAGATGGAAAAATAAGCTAACATTATAATATACTAGTTCAATTAGTTTTCTCCTTTGCCAAGATTTAAATCAAAATTAAGCTATATTTACAACGATTACACTTATCAAATATTTTAATTTATTAACTTTCAACTATTAGTTTGAAGCTAATAATAACAACACATATGTTTGGTGCTGAAAAATGGTGAGAAGCTAATATGTGAATTAATTAACAAAATTATATCCCGCTTTATAAGACATCAAGTCAGTGGAAGATAATATCACTTGGCAGAGAGTTTGATGAATTTTATTTTGAGTCTTTTGAGGATATGCATATGGTTTGATCCCATTGGTACGATGAACCTGAAGCCGGGAGTTTTGTGGTTGTCGAAATGGATTAATGACTTCAATTCTACCACACAACGCCAAACTCATGCGCAAATATGTATTCAGCTTTTGGAATTGCCTCAGGAATTCTGGCTTCAATCAAAGTGATTAAGAAAGAAATGGTCATAATATTACGGTTTGTAAAGGGTTGCACCCACATAAAGAAAGCATTAGGGAGGATAGGGATATAAGAAATATGATGTTACAAAACCGGTAGTTTTGCAGTATGTGCATAGTACTCTGGGGCTGTGCAGAATGTTCAATCTAATCCAAAGGTCAGCACTTCATTTTATATGGCCTTGCAGAATGTGACTGATGAAGTAGTCCATGGAGAAATTTCAAATACAAATTTTGTTTTAGATTGGTTGAGAATGTTATTGTTAATTACCACAGTGGAGTCCGAACAACATTTTAGCGACAACTCATCTTGTGTGATTCCCGAAATAATGCAATATGAATTGTTACAACAAGTTGATAACACTACTCTTGAAGCAGCGAAGTTGGCACAAAAAAATGCAACGCTTAATGATGCCTTTATTTGCACTATATCCGAAACAATACAAAATATTGTGATACTGGCCGAATGATGATTTTGAAGAGGGGGTTAGAGCGGAACTTCTATCGATTAAACAATTTTTGGCTGATGATTTTTGCCGAATGATGATTCTCGTTATGAATATTTTTGAGAATTTGAGGTTTTGATTTTTGTGTTTAGGAGAATATTATACGAGGTGAACAGAACATAAATTTATGATATTAGAGGGATATTTGAGTACAATATTTGAGTACAATTTAAACAACTAGTGGTTACGACTTGGGAAGCACAATCTTTTGTTGGGTGGATGGGTTTTATCCTTAAAGACCGTCTCAAAGGTCTCAAGGAAACCATTAAAGTTTGGAATAAGGAGGTTTATGGGAAACCGGAAGAGCGGAAGAAGATGTTGATCGAGAAGATTATGGCTCTTGATACCCGTAGTGAAATTGATGGATTGTCCGATGTGGAGGTGGTGGAAAGGAAGCGGCTTTTTGAAGAATTGTGGTCATTATTGAAGAGTATAGACTCCTTGTTATTTCAACGCTCCCGAACTAAGTGGCTTAGGGAGGCAGACTCAAATACTAAATACTTCCATAGTTGTATGAACGCAAGAAAGAGGTCCAACAATATTATAGCTTTGCGTACTCCGAACGGGTGGGTGGAAGGGCCTATTCGAGTGAGGGCAGCTGCTGTAGAGTTCTTCCAAAACCATTTTGGAAGTGAGGAGTGGGATTGTCCGAGTTTGGAAGGGGTGGAATTTTCGATGTTGTCTAGGGAAGAGGCAGATTCCTTGGAAGTTATTTTCAGCAGTGCGGAGATTGAAGAGGGGGTGAAGACAAGTGATGGGTCCAAGTGTCCTGGACCGGATGGGTTCAACTTTGCGTTCTTGAAGGAATTTTGGGGGTTAATGAAAAATGACTTACGTATCTTATTCGATCAATTTCATGGAAACGAATGTATACCCAAGTGTTTAATGTCCTACTTCCTTACTCTTGTTCCAAAGGTGACATCTCCTCAATGTTTAGGGGATTTTCGACCCATCTCATTACTTGGTTGCTTATACAAGCTTATTGCTAAGGTGTTGGCATCGCGCCTCTCAAAAGTCATGGGATCCTTGATTTCGAAAACCCAAACAACATTCTTAAAGGGTAGACAGTTGGTGGAAGGTGTAGTGGTGGTGAATGAGGTGATAGATTATGCGAAGAAATCGGGAAAGGAGTGCTTGATCCTTAAAGTAGATTTTGAGAAAGCATACGACTCGGTGGATTGGAAATTTCTTGATTACATGCTTCAAAGATTTGGATTTGGTTTGAAATGGAGGGCTTGGATGCGAGCTTGTGTGTGTAGTGGTAATATGTCTATATTGGTGAATGGTAGCCCAACCGATGAGATTAATATCAAACGAGGACTCAAGCAAGGGGACCCGTTAGCACCTCTTTTATTCCTCTTGGTGGCGGAGGGTTTGGGGGCAATTATGAGGAAGGCGGTGGAAGGTAATAGGTTCAAACCTTTCTTGGTTGGGAGAGATCAATTGCCCATTTCCATTCTCCAATACGCCGATGATACATTATGTATTGGAGAACCGACGGTGGAAAATTTATGGACCTTAAAGGCGATGCTTCGGGGGTTTGAAATGGCCTCCGGTCTTAAGGTAAATTTTTTCAAAAGTTGCCTTATTGGTGTCAACGTTTCAAATGATTTTCTTGGTATGGCCTCGGATTTTCTCAATTGTCGGATCGGGTATACTCCTTTTAAATACCTCGGCCTTATTGTGGGAGGCAAACCACGCTCCATATCCACATGGGAGCCAATGTTGAGTACCCTTCGTAGAAGACTTGGAAGTTGGGGGAATAAACATGTTAGTTTGGGAGGAAGAATTGTAATGATCAATGCGGTTTTGAGTGCTATTCCGATTTTCTATTTATCCTTTCTCAAAATGCCGGTGAAAGTGTGGAGGGAGGTGGTTAAGATTCAAAGGAAGTTTTTGTGGGGTGGTCTTTCGACGAAGAATAAAACGTGTTGGGTGAAATGGGATGAAATTTGTAAACCAAAAAAGGAGGGTGGATTGGGTGTTCGGGATCTCCGATTGGTAAATACTAGCCTATTGACAAAGTGGCGATGGAAGCTTCTATCTTGGGAGAATGAGATGTGGAAGGATGTGGTGGTGGCCAAGTACGGGAGGAATGTTAATGGGAGTGTGCAACCGGGGCTGTTTAGTAGTCCAACTTGTGCATCTAGGTGGTGGTTGGATATATGCAACTTGGACAAAAATTCAGACTGGTTTTTAAGGGCAATTGAGAAGAAGGTGGGAAATGGGAGATGGACAAACTTCTGGACTGACAAGTGGGTGGGTATCCAATCGCTCTGTGACAGCTTTCCGAGGCTGTACAGCATCTCTATGCAGCAGCAGGAGCCAATCTCAAAAATGGGAAATTGGAATAATGGTCGGTGGAGTTGGAATTTTCAATGGCGGCGAGAATTCTTTGACTGGGAGCGTCCCCTGCAGCAGGAAATGGTTCAATTAATTGATGAATTCCAACCGTCTCAGCAGGATGATAAGTGGATGTGGAGAGAGGATATGGATGTTGGGTTTACGGCAAAGACTTGCTGCATAGAACATTTTGTATTACAGATGCAATATCGCCCTTCAAAGAATTTGTGTTCTCAAACATTTGGCGTTGTGCAGCCCCCTCGAAAGTTTGTGCTTTTTCTTGGCAATTGATGTTGGGAAGAATAGCAACGAAGGAAAATCTGTGGAAAAGACAAATGATACAAGCGAACCAAGTGTCATGCGCTATGTGTAATACGGATATGGAATTTATGTTGCAGCTAGTGTTTTTGTACTTTTGATAATCTTGCCTTTTTGTATTTGCCCCTGCTTATTGTTTGGGTTGTAACATTGGCTCTCTATACACATCTTGTGTAATAGTAGAGTTTATCTAATAAAAGTTAAAGTTGCTCAAAAAAAAGAGAGGGATATTTGAGTAGAATTTTTTTTTTATTCAAGAAAGATGATGAAGATTCAAAGGAAGAAGATGAAGATGATGAATATGTTCATCTTATTTTGGATTTTTTTTTTTTTTAAATTTTAATATAATATAAAGGCTATGGGTTTGAACAAGAAATTTTCTATTTTTTTGACAAACAAGATATTTTCTAGTTATTCATCTTAAAGAGCGATATTCTAACCACTAAATGATTTGATAAAAAATAAATATATGAGTTCTAATTTTATAATATAAGTCACATTTTAATTTATTAGGTATATTTCCTGTTTTCTTTAAGTAACAACACTCAAAATAAATTTCCTATTTTTTGCAAAGTTTTTAACGAAGAGAAATTTTAAAAAATCAATGGAGATTGGGCTTAATTTTACTTTTGACACATCAAACTAAGTGTCATAATTTTGACTCATGCATCTTTTTTATTTATGATTTTAACTCTTATATTTTGCCCTCATAAGTCTACGGACATCCTCTTTTACCTTAGTTAAACATAATTTTTCTTTAAAATTGAGCTGACATTAATCCATTTTTAAATCTGTGTCTATATCTTTCGAAAAAGAGGGTTGAAATCTATTTATATATAAGTCTATTGATTATGATCAAAATAAAGATGAACATAATAAGATGCATCATGTTATTGCAAAATAAAATAAAAATAATGCATCATGAGTGGAAATATTTTTGAATTTTACTCTTTACGTTTGCAAATTATCATCATATCTTCCAAAATTTGATTTTTACTCCTTTAGAGCATCTCCAATGGTAATACCGCTTTAAATATCATACATCATTAAAAAGTGGTACCTTAAATAATGTAGCGGTATCATCAATTTTGATACCCTCTATGTCACGTCATGGAACTCCAATGATAAAAAAAAAAGTACGGATCGTTAGTCTATAATACTCTTTATGATACCCTTATTGGAGATGCTCTTACAATTGTGTTAGGACAAAAATAAAATATCGAGGGGGTCTGAAAGTAACATAGGAATTTAAAAAGCAAAATATTGTAATAAGGAATAGAAGCTATTATAGGCCTCTACGTTGGTTGGGCAATTAAAAACACTATTTCCAATTTTTCTATAAAATTTGAAGCTTAAAATATGGCTCAATATTTTATTCCTTAAATTTGAAGCTTAAAATAAATATGGCTCAATATTTTATTCCTTTTTTAAGATTTTAAGTTTCAGGTAAAATTAAATCCATTAATTAATTTAATTTCAGTTGACATTTTGATTCTTTATCATTTTTTTTATAATATTTTAGTCATATTTTCGTGTTTGATATCAAACTAAAATTTTAAGTTTAAAATTGTCCATTGATTTAGAAAATTGCAACTAAACAAAACCGCACCCAAAAGTCACCAAATGGCATGAAGTGAAATCCTTCCATATCACATGTAATGTCGCAAAAAGATCACGAGTAGTATGTAAGAGGCGTCTCCTTTTTGCTCATGACAAACTTGCCGTGCCTGTGAAGGTCATATTCTTGTTGGGTTAATTTGATGCAAACTGAATCACCCTTGTTACACGGTTGTAGAAGCGACGACAAGAGAACATCTTCGGAGTGTGTGACACCTTGCGCAAACGAGGGCTTTGGCGGCGGTGGTATGAGTGACGTTGCAACCACCATGCAAGGCCACACTGTCATGGTATGGCTTCCTTGCAGATTAGCAAGTGAAAACAACATCGCTTCTCAAATTGAGCAATAATTGTACCAGCTTGAGGAAGCACCTGTTTGATTATTGGAGAGTTTCTCTCCCCCTATAGACATGGGTCAGTTGGACCGAACCGAATTATGTAACAATTTTTTTGTTTGTTTTGTTCCTCCTCATGGCCGTTCCCGAGTAATTGGAGGCCCTGCCCGACTATTAAAAATGAATCCCTAATATAAAGAAATAATTTGTATTTTAGAAAGAGTTATACTCTATTAAAATTATTAATAACAAAAAAATTTAAAAAATAATCATTATAGTGAATAACATTCAAAAGATACATATTTAAATCAATAACATACATCTTCGAACTAATATCTTTGTTAACTTTATAGTAATGTTGCTTTTTTTTGTATGCAATAAAATATTTTTAGTAGTAATAAAATCATTAATTTATTTTTTTTTACATAAATAACAATTTTATTAAATCGATATAAAAAATTTGAGGCTATGCGCGCACAGGGCCGGCCCAGAGAGAGAGAGAGAGAGAGAGAGAGAGAGAGAGAGAGAGAGAGAGAGAGAGAGAGAGAGAGAGAGAGAGAGAGAGAGAGAGAGAGAGAGAGAGAGAGAGAGAGAGAGAGAGAGAGAGAGAGAGAGAGAGAGAGAGAGAGAGAGAGAGAGAGAGAGAGAGAGAGAGAGAGAGAGAGAGAGAGAGAGAGAGAGAGAGAGAGAGAGAGAGAGAGAGAGAGAGAGAGAGAGGTGACCACAATATATTAAATAATACAAAAGACTGAATTACATTATAACTCGATCAACAAAACATGAACAAAGGATTTTCGTTTGCCGAAATTATTATAATTTCTAGTAAATAGTAAATGCAAAGGAAAAAATAAAACGAGATTATTGAAATTTATATCCATAATCAATCCATGAAAAGATGAGGAAACACAATCAAAATCCAAGGGATTCAAGAGGTCCACGGTAACCAATCCTTTCAACAGGAACACAAATCAAATCATGAGCCCTAGGAGCAGTCAATCCCGGCCTTTCATTCACATCAATAGCAATATCACCACCCTTCATAATGTTACCATTAGAATCCAAAACATGAAAATCGAAGCACTGAATTATAGCACCAAGCAAAGCTGGAACTAATCGCATAGTTAAATTAATTCCAGGGCACATCCTTGCTCCTGACCCAAATGGCAAAAGATGAAAATTTTGTCCCCTCACATCATTATATGAATCAGTTGAATTTTGTAAAAATCTTTCAGGATCAAATTTCAATGGATTGTCCCAATATTTTGGATTTCTTCCAATAGACCAATTATTCACAAAGATTAAACTATTTTTTGGGATCATATAGTTTTCAATTTTGCAATCTTTGATACATCTTCTAGCAACCATTGGTACTGGTGGGTGGAGACGATATGATTCCATTACTATGGCTTGAAGATAAGGAAGATTTGGACCGTCAGATTCATCTACTAATTTGTTTTTCCCAACTACTTTGTCTATTTCTTCACGTGCTTTTTGGAGCAATGACGGGTTGTTCATTAGTTCTACTAATGCCCATTCTGTTGAAATTGCTGTCGTGTCTGTTGCAGCTGTGAAGAAATCCTGCGAGGCACATATCATCATAGGAGTTAATCATTAATTTCTATTAATTAAGTTCATTCATTACTATAATGTAAAATTTATTTTCTAAATTCATTAAATATCTGATCTATTTAATTGATCAAACTTTTTCGTATAACAAATTGGACTGTGCTCATACAAGAAAAATTCATATGGCATAAATATAATTAAGTATATACTTCACAGACCGACTAAATGACATATATATGTTTCTATATAATTTAAAATATTACTCAATAAAAACAAAGCAAGAAATAAACTTAGAAGATTCTTAAAACTAAAATTAGAATGTTCTTATTTTGTAGGGACGGAATTTGTATTTTACCTAAAACTTTAATGCAAATTTTGTAATTAAAAATTAAAACTAAAACAAAGCATATATATATATATATATATATATATATATATATATATATATATATATATATATAGGATGAGATTTGAGCATTTATAAATGAAATTGAAATAAAAGAACAAAGCATAGATAAATTTAATTTAAATAAAAGAACAAAGTATATAGATGAATTTAATTACCATGACCAATGCCTTGATGTGAATCCTTTCAATTTTTACTTCGGATTTTTCATTCTCAACACAATCAAGCAAGATATCCAAAAAGTCTCTAAATTCAGTGCCATCCTCCTCATCCTTATTTTCCACAAGTCCTTTGTTCTTCCTCCTCTCCTCTCTTTTACAAATAATTTTTTCTACCAATGTGTCAAATCTTAAAAACAAAGCCTCTATCCTCTTTCCAAGCCTTTGTATATCAACTTTCTTTAACAACCAAATAAAATCTGACACATTAAATTCTCCAAACATCTCAGTCACGTCTCGTATGACATCTCTCGCTTCCTCAGCTTCCCCCAACATCATTTTAGAAATGACACTGTTAGTCACTTTAAGAAACTCTTGTGTCACATTTACAACCTCGTAGCTTTTCGCTTTATTGGCAAAAAGTTTAAGGATGACGTGAGTCTCTTGTAAACGTAATTGTTGAAAGTTGTTAATGTTACGAGAGCTTAAAAGCTCGCTCATGCTAAGCTTTTTAACAAATCTCCAATAGTCTCCGTAGGGAGAAAAAGCTAGAGATGAATCATAGGTGAGACGTTTAATGGCAGTTGATTCATATCTACAATTAAAAGCTTGTTCGTTTGTTTGAAGGATTTGTTTTGCAAAGTGGGGAGTGGAAGCGACAACACAAGGAATGGAACCAAAATCAACAGAGAATAATGGTCCATATTTTCGAGAGAGGCGGTCAAAGGATTGGTGGAGAAGGGGACTTAAAATGTGCATGTGGCCGATGATCGGCAGTTTAAATAAAGGAGATGGAGGGAGGTTTTTGTGCCGGCTAAAAATTGGCCGGAAAATTGTGTAGCAAATGAGTGATGAAAGAAAGAAAGTGAAGACTAACAGCAGATGTTCCATGATTTGGTTTTGGAGCTAAGAATATGTGCTATGTTACTATCAAATGAGTTCGTTACATTTCTCAAATTGGCTAGCTATTTATAGAATTGCAAGCTGTAGTTGGTGAATAGATATTTTAATATAGCTTCATGTGATTTTTGTACATGTCATTGAGATAGAATTTTCAAAGCAATCATGCAACAAACTATCTTTGTCATCAATAAAATAGTAGAAACCAATAGGCTTAATTGGTTCCATATGATTAGTTTAGGTTTTGATTTGTCTCCTTGTGTTTAAAAAATATAAATTTAATCCCTTACGTATTTACCATTTGTATCGGTTAGTTATTTCTATTAATTTTGTTATTATACCATTTCAACTATACACGTATCCAAGTGCTCAGGTGTCTATCTATATAAGCAAATTCTCTGCCACATATGATAATACTAGTAGAAATGACTAACTAAGCAAATAGTAGAAAGGCAAGAGATTAAATTGATATTTTTTACGCATAAGGGATTAAATTAAAATTTATAATAAACGTAAGGGACCATATTATAGTTAAGCCAAACCAATAACATACTAAGTGGTAAATATTTAGATTATTTACTTAGAATTTGATAATCTTTTACTCTTTACTCTTGTGGATGAAAAATATTTGTTTAAGATGTCAATTTTATAGGTATATTTTAATTACTTTAAAAGATTGATTAGTCTATGTAATTATACATAAATATAATTTGATTTACCTAAAAAATAGCAGTTTAATTTACCTAAAAAATACTACTAATAGTTTAGACATGCATTTCAAGTATCTTTGACTTTTGGCCAGATCCAGAAAGCATTTTGGAATGCTACTTCTCTTTTGTTTTTTCTTTCTGTATTTTCTTTCTATATAAATGGAATGACAATTACGTCTCTTGATGTGCAAATTTTTGAAAATTCATAGAAGGTGGGCCGGGTATTAATCTATGAAGCCTCAATATTAAAAAAAAAATGGTGACGTATTGTGTCCGATATGTACTCGATATCGATATGTTCCGATACTCGTATCGGTAAAGTATCGGTTAAATCATTATTTTTAAATAAAAAAATAATATTCGATACTCTTTCGATACGTCTCGATACTCGTATCGGAAAAGTATCGGCTAAATCATTATTTTTAAATAAAAAAATAATACTCGATACATGTCTGATACGTCCCACTACCCGATGCTTGTTTGTATCTTTAGCACTTCTTGTGGTTTTCCTTTGATTTTTTACTTTTCAAAAATAAAAAACTATGGTGTCCTACTATTTAACAGGTTGTTAAACATTTGAGATTTTTCCAAAATTCTAATATAAGTAGGGATGACAATGGGTAGGGTATGGGTAAGGTACTATAGTCCCCATCCCCATACCCGCAGTTTGAAAAATTACCCGTACCCATCCCCATACCCGCGTGGGTGACAATCTTTGTCCCCGTGCCCACACTACAAGAAAATCAAGATTTCTTGAAGAATTTGTAAAATATTTTGTGAATGCCCAAGCCCTCTATAAATTTGCGACGGCCCAAGCCGTCACAAATGGTTGAAAATCCGTCCAAAAATTAAAAAAATAATAAAATTTGTGAACAATTCCGTCGAAAAGTTACTGACGGCCATTTCCGTCACAAAATGGAGCATTACTGACGGCCCAAGCCGTCACAAATTCTGGACGGACTTAGTGACGGCCCAGGCCGTCGCTAAATATTGACGAATTAAAAAAAAAAGTTGTTCAGTCTTGGTCCACGCGCAACATTTAGCGACGGCCTGGGCCCTCGCAAATTCATGGCACGAATTTTTTTAAAATTTTGAGAGGATTGCAATGGTTATAACCATTCTTCCTTCCCTTTCATTTCATTACACCATTCTCTTTGAAAAATTCTTCTCCATCTCTCTAAAAACTCTTCTACACCTTTCATAAAATCTTCATCATATATATTGTTTTTGTTCTTCTTCAAAGCTTTGATTTCTTAATTAAACTTTGTTCTTCTTCACAAAATATATATATTTCTTCCTTCCCTTTCAATTTCATTTACACCACTCTTTGAAAATTTCTCCAACATCTCTCTAAAATTTCTCCAACATCTCTCTAAAAATTCTTCAACATCTTTCTATAAATCTTCTTCCTTGATACAATATATTTCTTCATTCCCTTTCGATTTCATTTACACCATTCTCTTTGAAAATTATTACTATTTAATACATCCTATTTTCTTCCCAAGAAATCCTATTTTTAAATTTAATTATGATTATATTTTATGTGTTAATATGTATTAAAAATAAAGTTATGTTGATTTTTATTTTACAAAATAATAAATAAGTTTATTTTTAAGAAATAATAAGTTTGTTTTTTTTAAAAAAATTAAAGATTTAATTTTTAAAATTTTTTTTTTTTTAAAAATTCGCCCAGATTTAGCGACGGCCTAAGCCATCGCAAAATCTGTCGTTACATGTACATATTTGGATGTGACCGTTACCATTAGCGACGACCTCAAGCCGTCGCAAAATCCGTCTGTTCCATTACTGACGGCCAGGGCCCTCTGGAAATTTACCGGCGAGCTTTTTAGCGACGGCCACAGGTTTTTGCAAGCCGTCTTGAAATGAGCAGTTAGCGACGGCTTTTAGCCGTTAGCGAGGGCTTTTGGCCGTCGCAAAATCGTCTTTTTCTTGTAGTGCCATACCCAATGGGTATCTAAGTACCCATACCCGTACCCGTTACCCGCATTTTTGCTAAAAATAAATTGATCAATTATAAAATAGCATATCATTTTAATAGAATTAAAATAATTTCAAAGATTTTAATGTTGATTCATGAAAATTATAAACAAAATTATTAGTAATGTCGTGCTAAAGTTCATTTCTCTTTGACATATTTGCATGATATATGTTATAAATAATTTTTTTTATTAAAAGTGTATAATAGTATAATAATATTGTATTTTTAAAATTAATTTATATATATTATTATATAATAATATAATTAAAATAAATAAAAATATATTATATGGGTATATGGGGTGGGTACTAAGGGTACCCGTACCCGCACCCATACCCGCTCAATTTTATGGGTAATTACCCATACCCACGCCCATACCCAAAATGCGGGTTTTTACCCTACCCATTGTTGATATTTTTTGTGGGTACCCATTGGGTATGGGTATATTGCCATCCCTAAATATAAGACTAGATATTTTTTGCTTTTCATTATTAATATTGTTGATTTTAGTCATGTTTATATATTATGTATTCATATATTTAATTTTAAATTTAATTTTTAAATAACGTATCGCGGCAGTATCGGGTTGAGGATTTTAAAAAAGTTTACGTATCGGCGTATCAGTATCGTATCGTATCAGTATCATGTCCCGTATCAGGGCTTCATAGGTATTAATAGCTTCATAGAAGTTTCATCTATGATAAGAAAAATGCTGACTAGTATTTTTGGATATTAGCTATGGAGCTTAATAGAGTAAAATACTCTTAAAATTTGTGTATTTCATCATTTTAAAATATGAAATATATTTTTTAATATAAAATTTAGTTTTTTTTTTTCCTTTCTAACAAGTGTCTCGAAAACACTAATTAGCATAACTCTATTAATAATAGATTACTTATAGTCTTTCGCTCTTTAGAAATAAAAATTAAATACTTTTTCTTCTTAAAATTTTATGTTTTATTTTTAGTGTATTGATTTGTTTTTAACCTTTTTTAAACATAATGTAAATATACAAAGATTTAACATTAGAAATAAATATAATATGAACTCATCTTAAACATAATAGAATTATAATCTTAATATTAACATTTTATTCCTATCAGCCATTTGCATTTCTCTCTTCAATTTTTGCTTTTAGTTAATTATTATCTTAAGTTTTCTCTTTTTTTTTCGTTTGCAAAAATAATGATATTCCAAAAAAAGAAAAACACAAGCATGTCAACCGCTTAACGAGTGACCTACAACCAAATAATATAAATAAAATGCTTAAATATATTTTTGATCCCCATATTTTAATATTTGTGAACTTTTGATCCCCTACTTTATAAAAATTAGTCTATATTTTACACCCTGACAAAATAAAACATTAATACACAGCAGAGGTTTTGGGAACTAAAAAATTAAAACTAATCCTCAGCCTTAAAGTTTAAATTTGCTGCATTTGTATCTATGTATTATTTGTTGTCTATTTACAAAAGAGTTAAATACAAGTGGAAGATGGCTATGGGTTAGTTTAAGGCTCTGCTTGGTAATATCATCGGTTAGTTGATAAGTTAGCTGATAATTAATAGTTTATAAGATGGTTGATAAAATAATTAAGTGTTTGGTAAAATTAGTAGTTTAACTAGCCGATAGATGTAAAAAATATAAAAGAACATTTTTAATTCATAATAAAAAAAATTGTCAACAAAAATCATAATAAAATTTATATCAAATTAAAATTTAAAATACTTAGAATTTAGTAAACTTTTTTTACTACATATCTTTTATATTTTATTATTTATTTAGTTAAAATAAAATAAATTTTATTGTTTGAAACTTTATTTTAAATTTAATTGAATGGTAAACATAATACTACATCTGATCCTAATTATAAGATCTTGTTTGGCCACTGCATATAAGCCAATGCACAATTTTGATCACTAATATATTTGTACATAAATGTCAAAGCAATAGAAGAACTCCAATTTTTTTTCTTTTTCAAAGAAGCCAAAAGTGATAAATATAAATAGACAGGCACAACAACTTTTAATAATCAAACTTCACAAAATAACACCAGCCATAGGCCCATAGTTAGTGGGTGGTGATCCTGCATGTTTTTTGTTTTTGGTTAAAAAAAATTAGTGATCCATGATTTAGATTATGCATTTTCTTAATAAAGAAAATCTCAAACAAAAATGGTCTTGCTATAACAACAATATAAACCGAAGTTTTTTTTTTCACTTCGTCTTCCTTCTCTGCCTCGAAGAGCTTCATCGATATATAAAGATGGCACATAAAAATAGTAAATGATAAATATGTATTGTAAATAAAATAATAAGGATAAAAGTGAAAACAAAAATGATAAATGCTAGCCGATATCTATCCTTAATACTGTTTGGTGTTTTTAATCTTCTATTTGCAGTTTTGGCATCGTTTCGGCATTGCAGTTTATTCTCAAAATTTGTATTCGTTTAGCTTCAGCGTGAAGAATTTGAGTTAATTCATTTTCTTCGCTTGGCTGATTGCTCATTTGTGATACAGACCGAGATCCCGTGATGTTCGAGATTGTTATGCCACTTTCTTATGCAGGATGGTGTTGGCGCCTTAATTCCGAAGAATTTCCATCAATTTTACAAATTGCTAGTTCTGATTTTGTGATTCCAATGAAGCGAGAGATGCTGCATAGAATGGAATGTGGGATTTGGAGTAGCTACCATGATCTTTTTCCGAGATGTTTCAGTTAATTTGCTTGGGGACATAATGAATATCTTGTCTTTCTAGTACTATTATCTGTTTTGTCACAAGTAGTATTTTTAGTTTGGGTCATTGGGTGTAATTCTATGTTTAAGATTATCAATGTAGCAAGAACAAATGGGAGTACTATAATTTTGGAGCTGTGTGGGTAAATTATACTCCCTCCGTCCCAAAATAAATGAACAATTTTTAACTTAGTGTACTATTTATTTGACCTACATTTGACCATATTTTTTTACTAATATATACATGCAAATATTGCAGGTGTGTTGTACTTGATAGTATAGTTGTATCTTGACTTTTTTATGGCATACCTTATGCCTTTTTTTAATAAATTGTTCTTGGCCTTTCCAAAAAAAAAAAAGATAAATGATAAGCTAAAAAATTATTTGAAATAGCATCTTAAAAATAAATTATAAACTAGTTAAATAAGTTATAAGCTCATAATAAAAAAATTATTATCAAATACATGTTTTAACTTATAAATTATAAAACTTATAAGATAGTAACTTTGTTAGCCTTACCAAACAGACCACGATCATGTAACCCAAAAAAATAAAAAAAGAGACCATGATCACACACTGATTTCTTAGCCACGTGCTATTTTCTTAGAGCATCAATAATGAGATGAGTTTAGATGGACGACTTAAATTACTTTTTATGGATTCAAATTATCATGTAGGATTTAAGCAATTGATGATAAATAACTTTAACTAATTCTATTCCAATGATATTAAAATAAGCAACTTATATTTAACTCCGCCAATTTATATATATTTTTTATTTTCATTTAAAATAATGTTTTTCAATTGAAGAACCACTACATAAGGAACCCTCGTTAATCTCTATTAAAATAATAAATTTTATTGCCAAGGTCCTATTGACAAGAGTTGCATCATGAAATTTTATAATTTATTTTTAAGTGATTCTATATGTCACATCACTCAACTTCAATAATAAAATAAAATGTACTTGTTTAATTTTAAATTCTCATCTAACCATTTACTACATTGGAGATATCCTTAGAATGCAGGGGACTATTTATAAACCAATCACATGTTAATATTCAATTCAAATAACACTCACCAAAAAAAGGGAAATGATTCTCTCAAATATTTTAACCTCAATTTTTTTCATCTTAACATGTAGGAGAATCCACATTTTATTTTTTATAAGGAATAATTTTTTATGGATTTTAGTTGTTTCTAACTTTACGACTCTCCTTTTTAAAAAAGAAAAAGAAAAATGCTAATATGAGGTTCAAGGATGTGTATTAAGGAGTTATATATAATAATATTATTTTAAAGTTCAAGTAATCAAGATCAAACTCTTTTCTTTTAAGCAGTTGAAAGAGACTAATAGTTAATAACATAGTCTTTTATTCTGCTTGAATCTTGTATGAGAAGAAATTCGTTAACTTCAAAATTTAGTATAATAAATTATTAACTATTTCAGCGAGCCATAAATCATGTTCTCTTATACCGAGAGTGAATTATTTCAATTGAAATTTCTTCGATTTTCCTTAATTGTTATACATTCAACATTCAATTCATTCTTCTATATTTTTATAATTTTACTTCTCTTTTTCTCTTTTATGTTTAATGGTATATATGTAACAATTAAAAGAAAATTAAGAAAATTTCAATTGAGAGAATTCACTCTCTCCTATACCAGATGCAGTTTCTACCCACCACAAATTAAAAAACCATCTCTCCATAATTTCAGTTTTTGGAGGCATCTCTCTAGTTTTCATTTATTGTAGTCGTTTTATTTCGATTATTTTAATATTTATTCAATATTCATTTTTTGTAGTCGTTTTTGGAGTAATTTGGTTGACAAACGACGCTACTAGCCTACTACTAGTACTAAACCAAAACAAGCAAAGCTACTGAACCCCATCAATCATAATCACTTAAATCAAAATTAAATTTAACGTTCCAAGTTCCAACAAGAGCACCTCAATCTTCTCACACGTCGTATTCCTCTCGATCATATTTATAGAAAAAAAACTATTTGTGTTTAAGAAATTTTGTTAAGTGTAATTAATTTTTTTTAATTTAAGATAAAATATGAATAAATTTAATAAATTAAGCATTAATATCCTTGAAAATCACATGCACCTTTTAAAAAATAGGGATATATTAAGAATAACAATATTACTATTAATTAGTTTAAAAGTAGTTAATTTTTGCTTATAATAGTAATCAAAATTTGAAGTATTTTTTGCTTATAAATGTGACCGGAAGAGTATTCTTAAATTAAATTAAATGAGGTGGAAATTAAGGCAATTTTATTCAACCGAGGAGATTTTAATTAACACGTACTCTTAAGACATACTCCCTCCCATCACTATTATAAATAAAATTAACTTTTTTGGTACATTGGAAAAGTGATGTATTTGGTTCATAATATGGTTCGCATAGATCACTTTTTCAAGGTACTAAAAATGTCAAATTTGTTTATAATAGTGATCGAAAGAAGTATGACTTCTATTCCAAAATGTAAGTCATTTTGGTCATTTTACACAAATTAAGAAAAGTAATCATTGTTGTAAGGAAAAGAGAAATTATGAGTTAGTTTACAAAATTGTCCCTCGTTAATTGTATAAAGAAGATAAATTGAAGAATTAAAAGCAGAAAAAGAAATAAATAGTTAAGTGTATAATAGAAAAAAGAGTATTAAATGTTTCATTGATAATGTAAAATGATATATAATTTAATACAATTTATTTTTCTCAAAATGACTTACAGTTTGGAACGAATGGAGTACTATGTTAAAAAGTTTAATATAAAAATTATTTATTTGGTATTTGTGCAACAGTAATATACATTTTTCACATTAATTTGTTTAGATTTTTTTTTTTTTTTTCCCCCAAAAAGGTGGAGTAGCTAAAATGCTACTACCACAAAACTCCATTCAAAGAAAACCATAGATCAAGTACAAGATAAGGGGGGACCAAGCCTAAACCCTTTCAAAAAGATGTGAACCTATAACTTGGCAAGCCAAGTTTGTTCCTATACAAGCTATTAAGAATACAACTAGGAGGCTCATTGAAGTATAAAACATTATCAATACTATTCCCCACATTAGCAAGGCTATCAGCAATGTCATTACCTTCCCTATATATATGACTTATCATGAAGTTCATCTGGGTAATCATCAGCAAGCAATTTTCCCATCTGTTTCTTACAGCCCAAGGAATGACTGTTTTAGATTTGAATGCTTGCACCACTAAGCTAGAGTCAGTTTCTATCCACAGGTTCAGCCAATTCTTATCCTTTGCTAACTCAATTGACCTCATTACTCCACAAAGCTCAGCAAGAAAAGTAGATTTGAACCTAATCCTCTTTGCTAACTCAATTTTTAGATTATTTAATGCTAAGATTTTTTATTTAGATAGTGTGCTTTTAGAATATATGTTAACATACCCTTTAATTATTATTATAATAAAAGGAATGCAAAGCTACCTCGTAACCTTAATTTAACCCTATTTTTGAAATAATTGAAAAAAAATAGTTTTACAAGACTCAAACCGACATCCTTTATGAAATATTTGGTGCATTTGCGACTAAGCTAAAACAATCAATTTGATAAGCAATATGATGTCAATGTCTTTCTATTATAAAAATAAAATAAATAGAAATTCGTTTTTTAATATTGATAATAGTTTATAATAGAAATTCAATGGCCCACTTCGACATAACCCATTTTATGCTCCATACTAGCTAAAGTCCAATAAACTAAGTTTCAAAATGCTAAGCAAATAGTATAACACGTCATCTCCCTCACGACTACTGAACGAGCACGAAAGCTTCCTAACGAGTTGAGCGCAAGTCCATAGCTCTAATACAAGTCATACACACCGGATAAATGACATTTCAAGAGATATTTATGACCGATTCTTTGCACATGGAGGACCCTGTCAAACAGTTATTCCCTCCATTCCACTATATATGCATGCATGAACATACTCTCAATGTACACATTTTCTACCTCAATTTAACACTTTCTCTTACTTCATTCACATATTGACTTGAGTGTTAAAGTGTTAACATTATTGCAGATACATTTTCTCCAGTGGCACTTAAAGATCCAATCATCACCTACATATTACAGATTTGATCATCCATCACATACCAAAGAACATTCTTTTCTGAGCACTCGGTTCAGTGGTGCCGCCATTGGCTTGTCTACATAGAAAAACAAGATTCATACCCATTTCTCATTCTACCCATCTCTCAAACGTGACCAGATCTACCAATATATGTCTACATTTGCAACACCACAGATCAATATGATCGTTTCCACAATCTTGGATGGTAACCCCCCACAATCGAAATCATACACTGCTGTCAAACGCCACTGACCAGATTCTGATTTAAAACCGCTTACTCGACCAATCCTTGGGTTTACCGATCACGACCTGGTAAATGGGTCACCATACGAATATCTACCACTCTCGGTCTTCGCCATCATAGCCATTTATAATGTTTCCAAAATCCTCATCGATCAAGGAAGTTCCTGCGACATCATGTATAATGATCTATTCACCAAACTTTGGATCGGCACAGATCGTCTCCAACCATACCACGAAGGACCACTAGCAGCCTTTAACGACCCTACCACTCAACCAATCGGCTCCAACATTCTCCCCATCTCGTCCAAAAAATAAGGCGACCCTGCATCTGTTAAAATGATCCAAGTAAGGTTCCTCGCGTCCTACCTTGTGAATTCAACTACAATTGCATCTTTGGGAGAGCAACCCTCAAACTACTAGGAGCGGTACCATTAACAATACATCTCAAACTAAGGTATCACGAGGCCGATAATAAAGTGGTTACAATCGAAGGTGACAAAAGGCATTAAAACGATACTTTTGGATGACGAAAAACACATCTTTCACACTCACACAGCAGAACGAAGAGTCCCAATCTCCATTTCTTAGTGAAATTGATTATAATTCCAGAGTTGATGAATACGTCTCATAAAAAGTAATGAAAGCGGAGAAACCCCTATCACTTGAAACAAGAATGAAGTTCAAACGTCCGAAAATCGATGGCGAATTTATCATGGTACAGTTAGACGCCAACTTTGACAAAGTCGTCAAGATAGGAGCTTGTTGGAACAAAATTGGTTTTGTTAATCTCTCCAAAGATTTTGATGAACAAAGTATTAAAAGTACAATTGGTAGTACTAATGTATGTTCAATTGTGCAGGACAAGAAGATAAAATTTATGTCCACTATGATCCTGCATAAGAGAAACTGAATCAAACTATGGAAAAAAAAGACTACCTTTTTCAGATTCTGGGACGTTCAGACTTTGATCAGTCAGAGTTTGTATCCCCATAATTGACAAAGAGGAAAAAATCAAGTAGAAGGGTTCTTTTGATTTTTGTAGATGTCATTGAGATGGAAATTTCAAATGCATGCGGCATGACTATCTTTGTCTTAATAAAATAGTAGAAATGAATCTTTCTTTTAATTAATTATTAACCTATAATAGGAAGGTTGAGTTGCTTTTAAGCCTCTATTTTGATGATGTGGCATATCTAAGAAAATTCTATATTTCTATTAAAAATTTACCAACTACTTCTCTTATTTAATCTAAAATAAAACTTATCCTCCACAAATTTAATTTAATGTCTAATGAAATTTAATTTAATGTCTAATGAATAGAAAAAGAAACCACCCAAAAAAACTTTCCAATTTCTAAATAATTAATTAAATCTAAAAAAACTATTAATGTATTATAGAGAAATAAATTATACATTATATCATATTAATATTTAGTGATGATACAATTTCTTAAAATTAAAAGGATACATCAACAATGAAAAAATTAATTAAAAGAGATATATATCAAGTAATATATAAGATATTTCCAAAAAAATTTAATATATAAGACCTTTAGTTTTATCTTTCGGTTATGTTTTACTTTGTAAACTCAATCAGTTACAAATGAAATCTTTATACCTATGAAATATTTATCTTTTACGGAGTTTGAAATAATATGTATTTGATTGCTCTTATTATCTTACAATGAATCATTTCTAAAAGTTCTTTTCCCTATATATTTCAGGTGGAAAATTGTTATTTAGTACTTTGTTCAATAGTTGCAAGAGCTTTGATTAATTAATTTGTTAGAATATTGTATATATTTCCAAATTGTTTAAAAGTTAATTTATTTTTTAATGCACTTTTTTTTGACTTATATTATATATATATATATATATATCTCAATTACCAAGTCTACAACAACAACAATCATCTAAACTAATAAGTCAAAAACTTATTAATTCTGATGCATGTAACAAAAAAATATGTCATATAATTTAGAAAAATTGCATATAACAAAAATATCAATTGTTGAACATTTATGATCACAAATGAAAGTAATTTTTTAACAATAATGATTAAATATTATTAATTTTAAAGTAGTAAAATTATTTGTTCACGAATAGTGTAAAAACATGTCAACTTATAAAAAAAAATATATCAACTTAATAAAGTAATTAGTATTATTTATGAAATTGACTTTTGAGTGGTACATGTTATGAAAGTTTTGATTGCTATATGGTATCAAGTTAAATGGTCTTGAATGACCATTTTACATGTAAGTGGTAGTGCATTTTTTTTTTTTTTTCGTAAAAAATATGTCAAAATAAACAACATAGTTAATATATTTGTATTAAATGTATGTAGAGTTGAAGACCAATAGATATTTTAACGGTTACAACATTTTGTATCCTATTAAAAATTATTACAGGACATTATGATATATAAACTACAAGAAATTTGATTTTTAATAATAACATGAGAACGTAGGCAAAAGACTTTTTCGTACACTATAATTTGTTATACCTACGGAATTTGTTATACCTACGGAATTTTGAAAGTATAGGTCAAAATAACCTAAAATGTTGTAGGACAAGGACTGTAGGTAAAAGACTATAGATATAACTAAATATATGATTAGTTAAATGACGCAATGACAATAAAAATCATGAATTTTTTGTTTTCAGCCTAAGTTAATTTGATCTTTTTTTCTCTTTTCATAGCTTATATTGTAGTTGTTTTATTATTATATTTTTTTTTACGAAATTGAGATAAAATTTCACCAAATAATGTTTGAAAAAATCTAATACTACAAAAAATGCATTTTCGTATAAGGGATCTTAAATTAATTATATAGAAGAGAATAAGGAACTATGCTATTTGGTATGTAATTTCAAGGATATTGATCAAAAGATGAAAAATGCAGAACCACCATCAATGAATCACATTATATTCTATAATTTGAATTTATTTCAACCTTTCCAATGAGCAATAATTTTTAGCAAACCGGCTTTAACTCTTATTGAAAATAATAAGAAATACACCAAAGTAAAAAAACAAAAACAACTTGCGACTATACCAACCAAAATCGATGAAGCAAATAAATAAATTAATACAAACCAAGTAACAAACAAAAAAAACTAGAACTTATAAATCTGGGATAAAATGTCACCAAGTAAATATATGAAAAGAAATTTTAAAAGAAGTCAATATATCAACATAAGAATTGCATTTTCGTTGAATATAAGAGAACTTAAATTTTTTAGAGAAAAATATATAGTTAAGCTATTTGATACGTAATTTTCAAAGAATGACATCACATTATTAAAAAAAACCACCATATATTAATAATCATTTTTCATTTTCTTATGACCAATATTGTCGGCAAGTAGAAAAATAAAAAGTTAGAATAAAATATTAATAAGAGATATAGAAAAATAAAAAGTAATATGAATTATGTTTATACAACTACAACCCATATAAAGAAAACTAAGTTCTTATTCACGAATATACTATCAAATAAAATATTATAAGAGATTCATTGCAAACTATATTATTTATTCTTAAAGTGAAATTTTTATCAGAAGAGATTAACCCCTTAAATGAATCTCAGTTATCTCGAAGGGATTAATTTTTGCAATTATGCGTGGAGGATATCTTTAGTACATAAAAAAAAAATAAACAAATTTGCGATACAAATCAATAAAAATGAAGATAAATAAAACCGCTGAAATATGGAATATTATTCTACCAAGTAAATATTTGAAAAGAAACTTCAATAAAAATTAATTGATTATCATAACAAGAACCGTTTTTTATATTAATATGAGACACCTTAAATTATATGAAGGAGTAGAATAAATAGTTATAATTTTTCAAGAATAAGATGAAAAATCATCAATTGTAAAAATGATTGATATTAAAACATATTTAATATATTTATAAAATATAATCACACATATATTTAAACATATTACATTGAACATAATAATAAGATAATTTAAATACTCTTATTGTTTAAAGATAGTGTGTGTATATGTGTTTTGAAATTTACTTAAAATTTCAAAATTATTAATTTAATTTAAATAATAATGTAACAATTTAAATAAAATAAATACATATTCTAAATCACAATTTTTATTTTTAATTTCTAAAAATATTTTAATTATATATTTTAGTCAAACCCGCGCAACGCGCAGGCTTCCCCTAGTATACTTAATTCGTCTCTTACGATTATTTTAGATTTTAATTTGACAGTCAATTTTTTTTATGTTGTCTATTTTTTTTTGACCTCTTACGATTAAAAGCTATTAATTTAGTCCCTTACGTTTTCACAATTTGCATTATTAGTTCTGTTAATTTTGTTACTATTACCGTTTCAACTATACATATGTCCAGGTGTCAGTCCACATATGCAAATCATCTGCCACATGTGACAAAAACTGACATAAATGACTAACTAATGCAAACGGTACAAACGTAAGAGAACAAATTGATACTTTTTAAATGTAAGAGACTAAATTAAAATTTAAAATAAACATAAGGGAGCAAATTGATAATTTTTTAACGTAAAATTTGATGATCTTTTACTCTTGTGGATGAAAAATATTTGTTTAAGTTGTTAATTTTATAAGTAAATTTTAATTACTTTAAAAGATTAATTAATTTCTACAATTATACATAAAAATAATTTGATTTACCTAAAAAATACTAGTCGTTTAGAGATTTCAAGTGTCATCGACTTGTGGCCAGATCCATACGAAACAAAGTTTTGGATCCAGAACGCATTTTTGACTACTACTATTCTCTTGATGTGCTAGTTTTTCTTCTTTTTTTGTTGACAAATATTGCTACTACTCTCTTGAGATCCATACGTTTCTTCTTATTTTTGACTACTACTATTCTCTTGATGTGCTAGTTTTTGAAAATTCGTATAAGGTGGGTTATGTATTAGTAATAACTTCACAAATATTGGTCCTCTTATTAACAAGAAAAATTAATGTAAAAAAATACTTCACTATAAGTTAGTATAAGATAGTTGCTTTATTAAGTACAAATTCAAGATAGTAGCTTTATTAGCCCTACCAAACAGACCATAATCACACGCTGATTTCATAGCCACATGCTGAATTCTTAGAAAAAGGGGGACTATTGTCTATTACAAACCAATCGCGTACGTGTTCATGTTCAATTCAAATAAGACTCAACCAAAGCATATGAGAAAATTCAATATATGAAATGAGTTCTACTCCCTCCAATTTTAATCATAATAATTAAACATTTAGATTTTAGATTTATTAAATAAATAATATGTTTAGTTTATAATTTAACTATTCAATAAATTAAGGATTGAGATTTAATCTTCTCATTCTCTCATTTGGTTAAGAAAATTAAGTTTAACATGAATCACTAATATTAAGTTTTTAGTGAGAAAAAATAAAGAATGTGTTTGGTTAAGAAAATTAAATTTCACATGACTCACCGATATTAACTTCCAATCATAACACTTAAATTTAAAATAAAATTATTAATTTTAGATTATGTTCAAAATTAAATATGTTAAAATATATATTATATATTTATTTTAATTTGAGATAAACTTTATGAGTTTATGAGTTGAATCTGTATTTCGATTCCACGTAGTCGAAACGAGTGACGAAAAAAATTGATTATGACAACCTTGATTTGCTACGGACAAACATGGGTTGATCTGGTGCTTGCTGAAGTGTTGGCTTTGCATTGGAGAATTACTATGGAGATTGATTTGCGGCTTAACAATGGTATTTTTGAAATAGACGCTGTGAATGTTGTAAACTGCTGCAAAGGGACAAAACATATTGCTAGCATAGATCTTTTTATTATTGATTGTAACGAGTTATTGTCTAAAGTTAGTTAACTATTCCTCTCCGTGTTACGGCTAAAGTTATTATACATAAGTATAATCCTTATACATGGTACATAATTTAATAAGACTCATTAGATTGAGCATCCACGTGTAATAATCATAGTCAATCTCAACTCACACACTCACATCTCATCTCACACCCCCCCCCCCCAAATTACTCGTGCACCCTTAAATTACTCATGCACCCCCCAAATTTCTCGCACACTCCCAAATTTCTCGCGCACCCTCCAAATTTCTTGTGCACCCCCCCCCCCCCCCCAATTTCTCTTGCACCCCTCAAATTTCTTGTGCCTCCAATTTTTTTTTGTCCCCCCCCCCACATTTCTAGCCTAAACCATTTTGTGGTGATAATGGTTTCTGATATATACACTCAAAAATCATTAAGTGCATAAGATGATTTTGAAGCACAACCTATAATTAGAATCATTATTTTTTTATTTTTTTGGGTACAATTATAATCATTATTTAAAACCATTTAACAATAATTTTGGTTTCTCATATAAGACAATCTAAACCATTAAATCACAATTATTTTTTCTATTCTAATTTAAAGGGTTGTATTCCAAAACCATTTTATGCATCTAATGGTTTTTTATTACAACCATCTGAAACTCTTCCCACAGCAAAATGGTTCAATGGTTTTTTTATTATCATCATTATTTTTTTATTTTTTTGGTACAATTATAATTTAAAACCATTTAACAATAATTTTGGTTTCTCATATAAGACAATCGAAACCACTAAATCACAATTATTGTTTCTATTCTAATTATAGGGTTGTACTCCAAAACCATCGTATGCACTTAATGGTTTTGGATTGCATATCTCTGAAACCATTTCCACAACAAAAAAAATAAAAATTGGGGGCACAAGTCATTTGAGGGGTGCACGAGAAACTTGGGGGGTGCGCGGGAAATTTGGGGGGTGCGCGAGTAAGTTGTAACTTATGCATGGTGCATAAGGATGGCTTATGCATAATAATCAATCTCATCTATTACCTACCACCTGAATGAAAGGCAAGGGAAAATATAACATAATTATAATTAAGTATAGATGGGAGCATTAGAAAATAACTATGAAGCTCCGATACGGGACACGATACCGATACGATATGATACCGATACATCGATATGTAAAAAATTTTAAAATTCCCAATCCGATATTGCCGCTATACGTTATTTAAAAATTAAATATATAAATACACAATATATAAACATGATTAAAATCAACAATATTAATAATTAAAAACAGAAAATATCTAATCTTATATCAGAATTTTGGGAAAAGCTCAAATATTTAACAACCTGTTATATAGTAGAACACCATAGTTTTCCTTTTGAAAAGTAAAAAATTATATTGACAAAGGAAAACCACAAGAAGAGTTAAAGATACAAACAAACATATTGGGACGTATCAGACATGTATCGGGTATTACTTTTTTATTTAAAAATAATGATTTAACCAATACTTTTCCGATACGAGTATCGAGACGTATCGGAAGAGTATCGGGTATTATTTTTTATTTAAAAATAATGATTTAACCGATACTTTATCGATACGAGTATCGAGATGTATCGAAAGAGTATCGGTATCGAGTACGTATCGGACACGATACGTCACCATTTTTTGAGTATTGGGGCTTCAGTGGAAAATAACAATCATGGGAAATTTGTATCAATTAAATAGAAACAATAAACTTATTTTGACAAAACAAAGGAAATTTATTAAAATTTGAGAGGGACATACTCAACCACAAAAGCTAGCTTAAGAATTGAGGTTTGCACTATATTTATATAGGCTATCTAAGCCATATCTCTAGCCAATGTAAGACTTCTAACACAACACCTCACGTCCAGGACTGATCACAAGCTGGAACGTGGAATCAACAATAACAGGTGGCCCAAATATGGGAGGTCTCCACAACAAACAACAAATGGATCTAGGACAAACTCTGATACGATATTATAATTTGAGAGGCCTATACTCAATCACAAAAGTAAGCTTAAGATTTAAGATTTGCACAATATTTATATAGACTATCTATGTCATGTCTCTAGCTAATGTGAGACTTATTATAAAATTAAATAATAAACATTTAAAAATTTGACTTATTGATTGTAACATAAGACCAAACCAAGGATAAATTTCAATGAGAGACTTGAAACCCCATATAGGAGTAATCTTGTAGTTGCTAAAGCCTGCATCATATATGAGTTTCTCCCATTCCTTTTTCTCTCTTTCTTTTCCATTGTACAAAGTAAGCATTACCATGTCAAAGTTCAATTGCAACTCAGTTAAATCACGATCACTACTTGTTTCATCAATTGATATGTCTATGATTATAACCTTTCCATCTTTGCCTTTTCCAGAAATAGCTTCTTTGCTGTTCTTCAATATCTTTAAGCAGAGTTCATCACTCCAATCATGTAGAACCCACTTTAAAAAAAACAAAGATTAATTAAAAAAAGAACCGATGAGAGTCTTAAACATGAAGTTATTAACAATTGATCTGAAATTATGGAGAAAATAAAATAAAATCAACTATTCGATCGCCCACAACTACGACCGGGAAGGGGCTGAAACCACTTGATGTCAGAACTGACCCCGAACCAAATTCAACTGGTGAAAAAAAATGAAATGAAATCAAACCTTGATTAAAACAGCATCTGCATGAGGGATAGATTTGAACATATCACCACCAACAAAGTTCAAATTATTGTTTCCAGTTAAATTAGCAACAACTTGTGGTTGATCCAAAACAGTGCATTTAATATCAGGAAATGCTTCAAGAATGAGTTTAGCCACAATTCCAGTCCCACCTCCCACATCAACCAAAGTCTCCAAACCTTGAAACACATGCTTGCAGTTTTTGAGTGCAATCTTAAACAATTGAGAATCAGCTTCCATGGCCTCTTGTAAAAAACGTAGGTTAACAGATTCAGAGTCTTTGTTTAGCGTTTCCCAGAAAGTCTCACCATTTGCACTCTCAAATAGGCTGAGTTCGTTGTCGTCGGCGAACCATTTCACGGTGGAGTTCCACATGTTAATAACTCTTGGATGACAGCCAGCAATGGATGCTAAACACAATGGTTTGCCTCTGATGAGAAGCTTTGATGTGAGTGTGAGAGCATAGACTGTTTCTTCATTCACAGTTGTTTTTGTGAAGAAACCATTGAATGTTAGCAAGCGCATGAGTCTATAGAGGGTACTAATTTTAGAAGGATGAAGTTTTAAAGATGAAGCTAATTCAGCAAGTGTAATTGGTTTTCCATTGTTGTGGATTGCATCTGCTATGCCTAACTCCACTGCAGATTTGAGTGCCATGGAACTTTGAATGTTGTGTATATGTTTGTATAAATGGATTTGAGCATCATATAACTCACTTTCTTCAATATTGCCATAATTCATACTCAAATCCATTTCGAGGGATAAATATATGTGTATATGATGATCAAGTTAGTATATTATATATATATATATATATGATATAATATGCATTTCAAAATCAGCACAAGAAAACAAACTTGTTACTTGTTCAATAAATATATATTTGACTTTGTCATTTGAATGATAGTACAATATTGTTGAAAAAAATTAGTTATCATTTCATACTCAGCCTATTTGACTGATTTTGTGGTAGTGCTATGTTGCAAATATTAGTTATCATTTCATACTCAAATCTATTTCCTTATTACTTGTTACTCGTTCTATTAAATTAGATATTTCTCTATCTTTTATAATTTGAGGTATTTATCCTTCAACTAATGAGAACGAGAATAAGTAGATTTATATGTGGTATGTTATGAATAACTTTTTAGTTGTTTATAAATTGAAGAGAATAAAATTAAAAGATACTAAAAACAACAACGAAAAATTATTAATGTATGTTGGATTTTAAAAAAAAAATAATATTATATTAAGGTACAATGAAAAAATAGAAAAAGGTTTATAACTAGAGACGGAAAGAGTAGTGTATGTATTTTGTTGAGTAATGAAAAATCTACAAACTTCTAAAAAAATATATAATTATAGTCCCAAAAAATATTTTAAAATATATAAAAGTTTGGATTAATTATAATTATCCTCTAAGAAGTAAAGAAGAGTAAGTTAAGAGACACTGTGAAAATTTTAATTGAAGAGTAAAAGAAAACAAACGGTAGTAAAAATAAAATCAGCACAAGACAACAAACTTGTTACTCGTTCATAAATATGTATATTTGACTTTGTCAAAAAATTATTTAATATTATTGACTTTTATTTCAATGATAGTACACTTATAATGTTGAAAATATTACTTCAGTGGGCGGATGCAAGCTTTGTGCATTGGGGGCCACATATAGAAATCTACTACTAATCTAAGGAAATAATATGTTGAGTTAATTACTTGATTGACCCTCAAAACTTTTTTTACGTTTTTTTGTACTGCACATTTTGAGGGATAGATTTGTCATATTTCTACTAAAAGTCTGAGATTACTCCTCAAAAACGTTTTTCATCATGGTCTGTTTTACCCTTTCATATTCAAGCACAACTAAATTGCTATTACATTAATATGAGCTAAAATGTTGAGGGTATATTTGATAAAACCTATATCTATTTACACACTTCCCCATTTCAAATTAAATTATTAACTAAGTACTATGATTTGATGTTTGCTTTTTTCAAAAGGATAGATCTTCTTACATTGACATTGTTACACTCCAAACAATATTTGTGCACAAAATCTGTTTTTGACTGAGGCCAGTCACCGTAGTAGGTAAAAATTTTCATTTTCAAATTTCAATCTTTCTTCTCTTCATTATTTGAATTGTTTAATGGTTTAATCATCATTCTTTTTACATTTTTTATGTACAATGAAGTCTTGCGATATGGATTCAAAAGATCTAAAGGTTTTTTCTTCATTTATCCACGTTTTCGTTATAATTTATTTTCATTGTTGTTGTTATTTTCGCTAAACCAGAAATTGTTAATATGTTTTGCAGCTGAAAGTTGTAACGTCATCTATTCAGATGAAGAAAAATGCATCTACAACTTCAAACCAAAAAGTACAAGTGAATACAACACTTTTTATTTCCGATCTTAAGCAATGCATGTTTGTTCTTTTACATAACGTTTCATATTTCAAGTTTTATTTACATCTAAAACGTGGAAAAATATGTTTTGAAGGTGAAGGGTGGTACTGCTACTATGGAGATGAACAAACATGTAATCCAAACTGCATCTACAACTTCAAACCAAAAAGTACAAGTGAATACAACACTTTTTTTTTCCGATCTTAAGCAATGCATGTTTCTTCTTTTACATAACGTTTCATATTTCAAGTTTTATTTACGTCTAAAACGTGGAAAATAAATTTTGAAGGTGAAGGGTGGTACTGCTACTATGGAGATGAACAAACATGTGGTCCAAACTGAAAGTGAAACTTCAAACATTCAAGTATAATATATTTTATTTTAGGAAAAGTTTGTTTGCAAAATTTTACGTTTTAAGACTAACATACTCCTGTTTATATAATGAAACTATCGTTTTATATGAATCAAGGTGAAGTCCAGTAGTTCTTCTATGGAGATTAACACAGTTGTGGTCGAGACTCCAGCTGCTTTGGTAACGTCTAACGTAAATATTCTTTTTTGCCTTCTCAACCATTTACTTTATGAAATTTCTACTATGAAATAAGGCCCCTGTTATTAGTACATCATATATTCAATTATAATGTAGGTCAATGTTGCTACATCTTCTACTGAAATGAAGAAACAACTTGTCCAAACTACAAATGCATCTGAAACTACTCCTCCATCTGAAACTTTAACCGAAAAAGAACATCAGGTATCTTAAAATAATAGTTACATTAGAGGGAAAAATATGTAATTTAATATGTCCAATTAATAAGCCAAATTCTATTTCCATTCTTTTCCTAATATCTCTAAATAATAGGTTCAGAAGCCAACTTCTAATGTAGCAGTAACTAATGTCATTCATGACGAAGAGATGGATAGACCATTTGATCCAGTGAAAAATGTTACCAAGAAGAAACAAATATGGAGACTGTCAGTTATATTGGATGACATGTTTATTGTCAAAAAGGGAGATACAGAGGATCAAATTATCTTAGTAGCTAGAGATGTCAAGGTTTTGTTATTAATGATGCGTTATTTCAACTTTGAATTGTTATATTAATAATGTAATTGTAATCATATTTATGTTCTAACACTTTATAGGGAGACACCATCCAGATGACTATTATGGAACCTGACATTGGAAAATGGAAATCCAAACTGCAAATTGGGAAAACCTATTCCATGTGTAACTTTAAAGTGGATGCAAATAATACACCTTTCAAAATTTCTCCGCATAAATTTAGGTTAACATTTGTCAGTGCTACAAGAGTCGAGGAAATAGAAATTCCTGGAATTCCTACTACTGCATTTAAATTCAAAGATTTTCCTGAAATATTGGCTGGTAATTATACTCCGGATCTATTAGTAGGTAAGGTTACTTATTATAATTCATATTTTTTACAGTAGAAACAATATCAATGTTCATATTAAAACCTTTAAATCTTATATGTAGATGTGATTGGAGTCATCCATTCAATAGGAAAGTGTGTCCAGCCGTCAGCTACAAAAAAAGGAAATGTAGCTTTTATTCTGAAGGATTTGAGGTAGTTGAAGGCCATTATTTCAAATTTTGTTCATCGGACCGTTTTATTTATATTAACTCATATACCTTTTGTTGTATAGGGATTATAGTCTTGATTGCACTCTTTGGGACTCTTTCTCTAGAGATTTTCTAAACTTTTACAATCAACGTGATGATTGGGGCCCTGCTGTATTGATTATCAAAAATGCTAGAATTAAAGAACCACAAGGTTAACATCTATATCTCATTCTGTATATACATGCACACTTACCCGCATCTAAATCAAATTATACCAATGCATGTTTGTAGGAACTTTCCCATTACAATTGACAAACGTTTGGAATGGAACCAAGCTTTTCTTTGATCAAAACATACCTGAAATCAAAGTATTCTTGGCTAGGTAAACATACCCCAATGTTGATCAGGAATATATTAAATACAATTCATGTATCAATATCTAAATTTCTAAAATCATTTGTTCTAATTTATCCTTTTAGCTTGCCAAAGAATGTAAGTTATATGACACAAAGTATTGGATCATCAACTCAATCTCATATCTACAACCAAACTTCTGGTCAAAGTCAATATAATTCTGATGATACCTTCATGAATAATGCTCGAGTCTTGAGTTTAGCTGAAATGAAAAAGTTGAAACAAGTATGATAGTTTCTTAATTTCATTATTTGATGATCATTGTTTTCTATGATTATTTCCTTCTGTTCTAATGGTATTAAATTTATAATTTGCAGCCCACTTATTGTGTCACAGTCGTAACTACTGAGCACATACGCCTTTCAACCCAAGGATGGTTTTTTTATGGATGTACTGAATGCTCTTCAAAAACTGAAGGAGCTGAACCACCATTTCTTTGTAAACAGGAGCACAAAACTTGGGAACCACTTATTAAGTAAGTCCATGATAGTTTGAAACAACACATATAATAACTTTTCATATATTAATATTATCGATCAAATTCCTTTTATGTTCTTAGATATAAGCTTGATGTTGAGGTCTTCGATGGGGATGAGAAAGCCAAATTTGTCTTTTGGGATAGTACAGTTGAAGAATTGGTTGGAATGACTGCATCTACTCTCCTTGATAAAATGAAAAAGGTTATAATTTTGAAACGGTTCGACTTATAAATTATTTTATCTTATTTATCTATTATACTTAAACCATTTTTATTTCCAGATTGGTCGAAGTGACCCTCAGTATTATCCTCAAGCTCTGGAAAATTTCATGAATAGGACTTTTGCTTTTAGAGTCAAGTGGACGCCAGGTTGGGGAGGCTCGGGTTCTGTTTTGAATTGTAGGGATAGCCCAGAGTTGGTGGCCAAAATACAAGAACAGCTCCCAGCTGCAGAGGTTTTATATGTTGCATATGATTATAACATTAAACCTTTAATTCTGTATTACCTATATATTACGTTTTATGATTTATAGACACTGACTTAAAAATAAATGTGACACAGAGTGCTCTACAAGAGATTCAAACTATTCAAGAGGTTGATGAACAAATGGTTGAAATTACTGACTCAGCTGCAAATCAGGTAATGTAGTTTTCCTATAAAATCCCTTCATCTATTTACCCAATCAAGCTTGCTTTTTGATCAATGCATTTTTTATGTGTTCCAGACCTTTACTCCAACTGATATTGCCAAATTTGCACACCTTGATGATTCTATTCTGTCAACTGTAAGTTTATTAACATTTTTAACCAAATCGTTACTACTTTTAGCATATTTAAATCAGGCGTATGACTTATTTTCAAATTCCATTTTATCAGCCAAATGCTTCAACTAACCCAGACAACGAGCTGTCTTCTTCCTCAAGCAAAACTCCAGCCAAGAGGAGCGCCGCAAAGCATCAATCAATTGAAAGTACAAATCTCGACTCACAGTTCTCTTCTACAAGATCCGGAAAGGTCATTAAGAAGGAGAAGCTCTAATCTTATTATGCTTCCTATGATAACGGACTTATTTTGTAATGTACTTAAGCACATATAATATGTGCAAAACTTATGTTGGTACTTTTGGCCTGCCATTACCTTCTGTGAACCTCATGTCTGCTATGGACAATCTTTTGCTACCATACACAGAGGTAGTGACTTTTTATTACTAAGTCATTCCAAATTATCATTCAAACTATGGTACCTCTCTTAATATTGTTTACTATTTTTAACCTCTCCAATTTCCATTATATATACCACCACCATGATCAAAATTTGAAATCACCACTATCATATCAAACCTGGAATGTCCCTAAGATCTGGAATTTGGTGCTTAAATATATTGTCTCATTAATTTTTATAACCATCAAGGTTTTCATATGAATCTTATATCTACATCTCGATTTTGAAACCAATATTTCATATGATTCTTAACATTTCAAAGGGGTTTTAATTGTATACTCTGATAGATTGATATAACATTTAGTTGGACTTCACTTTTATTCTAAACTGAATTATTTATCTAATCATATTGTTATCTTCCACGAAAAACATATTCATTTATATGTCCCAAAGACTAATCTGTACACCTTTTCTTAGAGTTTTTTGCTATTTTCATTGACTCAAAAAGTAAAATGATTTTCAAAACTCTCCCAAACCTCAAAATAGGTGCATAGACATAATTCATGATTTGAAAATTGAATTAATATCAATTTTCTGCATATACGATTAATATGATCACTCCAAACGTTTTAATCAAATAGGAGTATCGATTAGTTTGATCTTAACTATATAGGAGAGTACATACATTACTTCAGTACTTCAACTCAAACATGATTTGTTGAAATCAAACCAGACTTCAACCATTTCCCTTACATTCATTTGGAGATGTATAATAAAATTATTAACAAGTACAATTATTATATTTACTGCAACCTCCATATTTTAAGGGATCATTTCCTTGAATCAAGAAATCTGCCTCAACAGAGTACACAAATAGTACCAGCAGGGCATGGAAACTTGCTTACCCTATGTTAGCTACAATGCTACAACTATGACATACATCGTTATCCGATAACTTTCATCATTAACCTTTGTTAAAAAATACAACCATGTCTTCTACAGGTTAACTCAATTAGCTGCTATACTATATGTCATATCACACCAAAAAGTACTCTAAAAACAATTAACAATCAGAAAATTTCTCCATTTGAAAAATACTCAATTCCCTCCTTTTTTTTGAATATTCAAACCTTCATTTGATAACACCTTTTCAATATTCAAATTTTGGTTCCTTTCTTACAAAACTGAGAGCATTGTGACAAAGTCTTTTATTTTTTTCTGTTTATCTTTCCAATCTTGAAAATGCCCAGCAATGCAATAGAGCATAACTTCAAACTCAGTCTAACTTCAAACTCTCTGAGAGCATTGTGACAAAGTCTTCATATCTCAGTCTAACTTCAAACTCTCGAATTAACAACTTCAGGTATGCTCAATCATCACCCGCCTATCATAATCAAATTGCTATATCATAAACTAACAATAATTAGGACTGTCTGTATTGGAGAATAATCTTAATTGCTTTTTCTGATTGTTTTTGTCTGCTATGTAAATTTCTGCTATGTTGATTTGTTTATTCTTGCTGAACCTTATTTTGACAAAGATAAAGAGTAAATAATTAAGTCATCAGTCAATTTCAAATAGAATACACTTTTGTTAATCAACTACATTTCGTTTGATGCTTTATCACTACATATATTCATAACGCAAGCAATATCTTTAATTTGAATTACATTGTTTCAATTACTTACCCAATAAATAACTTTATTATGTCAATCTTTGGTTGCTACATAGATGGCTGGTCAATCTAATATTGATAGAAGCAAATCTGCTACAGCTAAAGCAAGATTCAAAAGAAAATTGATTTTGCGCCACAAAAGACGATTTAAATCTTTAAGTGGCAACAAAACTTTACATTTTCCATGTATCACGGAAGGTTGGGTTGAACTCCGTCAATTTTTTTTTGTGGGAAGGATATAAGAAAATTAATTTCTTATACTTGGGTAACAACACATTTGAGTTGATTATTTCCACCAATAACATCATAAGATCACAATTTCCAACTTTTCATACCTTAAGCAAAGCTCCTAACAAAAATCCTATTTTTGAAGTGCTTCTTTACCATAATAACTCATCCATCAACGAATTGGTTAGCTTACATTTTTTCTATTTTATTTAATTCTTTAAATTTGTATACATTATGTATTTGATATTTATTTTTAATTGTTGTTTTTCAGATTGTTCCCCCAAATTTTGCTACTTTCCTGAACAATTCAAACCATTCTAACATAAATCTATGCGGACCTTGGAATCAAATAATCAATTGCCAATTGATCAAATCAGAAAACCATGTTATAGTTGGTGAAGGCTGGACAACCTTTTGTGAAGCTAATTTCATTCATAAAGCTGCTCATTTGGAATTTCTATGTGATATGGATAGCAACTATGTTATAGTTTCTCATAGATTCGTTTAATTTTTTATATTTTATTAGCCATATGCATTTTTTCATCTTATTAGTTTTGTTTTCCAATTTATGTTTCAATTTCAGTTATATTGTTTAATTCTGTCAACACAACCTGTATGTTTTGACTAATGTTTTTAATTTTCCCAATTAAATATTATTTTATTAGTCACATTAGATTTTTTTTTATGGACCATTATATTATTTTATCAGTTATATTACCCACATTATATTATTTCTTTCAACTTTACTTAAAAAACACTTGACATTTTCTTTTGACTTTTAAAGCACATATTTATTTGACCAATACAATTTTTTATGGTCTATCATAACTGTATTACGGTTAACTTTAAATTTCAATATTTGTTACACACGATATGCGACGATACATGCACCACGACGAACATACGCGCCGCAGGCGCGTTCCCGTGCGTATGCACGGGTATGTACCTAGTTTCTTTTGATAGTAAGTAATATGTATTTTTTAAGCTCCCATTATGATTTATTCATTCATCATAAATTTAAATATTTAATTGTTTAAACTTTTAACTTTTAACTACCATTTGTTTTCTTTCACTCTTCAATTAAAATTTTCACATAGTGTCTCTTAACTTACTCTTCTTCGCTTCTTAGAGAATAATTGTAATTAATCCAAATTTTTATATATTTTGAAATATTTTTTGTGACTATAATTATATATTTTTTAGAAGTTTGTAGATTTTTCATTACTCAACAAAATATATACACTACTCTTTCCATCTCTAGTTATAAACTTTTCTCTATTTTTCCGTTGTACCTTAATATAATATTCTTTTTAAAATCCAACGTACATTAATAATTTGTTTACAAAAATATTTCTATATACTCCAATTGAAAAACGTGAATTGTATTTTTTTTTCTTTTAAAATTTAAAATACATTAATGATTTTTTTACAAAAATATCTCTGCATTTTGAGTTTTTGACAAATTTATAACTACAACTATTTATCTTGACACCCATAAATTTCTAGAGGAAAATTTTCTAGCCCCCACTAAAAAAAAGTTTTGGATCCGCCACTTATCAGTCAAGATAACAAACTTGTTATTACTTGTTACTCGTTCAATTAAAATATTCAAACTTTTTAGTATTTCAAATTAAAGTCAAATATATAACTCATTCAATATTTTCAATATTAAGCGGCCTCCGACCTTATTAATGGTTAATAGATGTAGTATAACAATTGATTTTTTTTTTTGGGAACATTTCAGTGATTCAAAAAAATGAAATGTTTTATCATAATTCATGTATCTAATTCACTTTTTCAATTTGATTACAAATTAATCACACAAAATTTAAGATAATATTACCATATTTGGATTCTTATCATGTGCTCTTAAAATACATGTTAGCAAAACCCTTTTTTTATTAGAGAAATTAAATGAAAAGAATTCATTTCATACTCAGCCATACTAGCTAGTTATATTTTTGGTTGTCTTCTTTTTCGTGCATATTTATGATTTCAAATCTTAAGATTTGAAGTCAAAATATTGTAGATTTTGTGAAAAAATTTGTTTTGGAGAAAATGTGACTTGGAGGAAATTTTGTTTTTAAATGGGAAGAAATTTGCTCCTAGGTAATTGTTAATTACTTTAAAAGATTGATTAGTCTATAAATTATACATTAAAATAATTTGATTTACCTAAAAAAAATGTTTAATTTACCTAAAAAATACTACTAATAGTTTAGATATTTCAAATATCTTTGACTTTTGGCCAGATCCAGACGAAACTAAGTTTTCGGATCCAGAAAGCATTTTGGACTACTACTTCTCTTGATGTGCTAGTTTTTGAAAATTCATAGAAGGTGGGCTGTGTATTAATAACTTCACCAAAGAGGTCGTCTATATTATGAAGAAAAAAAAAATTCTACCCCTACGAATCATTAAATTATTCAAATTTTACTCTGTTTGTCATTTAATATTGAGTAATCAGTCAATTTAGTCCTTAAACTATCATTCTGTCATCAACTTGGTCCCTAAACTATTAAAAGCAACAAAAAAGTCCCTAAACAATTTTTCATCCTTCAATTTCATCATCCGTTAACTTTTCTATTAACTATTAACTATTCAGTAAAACCCTATGTTATTGTCACCCTTTTCTCTTCCACTCACCGCAAACCACCGTGCTGGCCACCAACCACCGTGATCGCTGTTAAAAACAGGTTCTTTTTTACCGTCACTTCTATAAATTTAGAAGGGTTTGTGATTTTTCGTCCCTGTGATTTTGAAGCGCTTCTGTATCCCTTTAAAGCTTTGGTGTTCTGCGTTTTGATGCTGAGTCCTGGTTTTTGGTCTCTGTTTGCTGTTGTTATCGCCCCTTGTTGTTGTTGAGAGTGCAAAAAATTGAAAAGTTATGGTTTTGCATCAATATTTTGTTGTCGTCGATGGTGCAAAGTATTGAAAAGTTGTTGAGGGTAACATTGGTTTAGAGACTATTTTGTTATTTTTCAAGATAGGTTAGGTTCTAAATTGAAGTATTTTAATAGTTTAGGGACCACTAACGGTCATTTAACGGAAAAATTAATTGAGGGACTAAATTGATGAATATGAATATAGTTTAGGGACCTTTTAGTTGATTTTAATAGTTTAGGGACTAAGTTGATGAGAGAGTGATAGTTCAAGGACTAAATTGAGTGATTACTCTTTAATATTTTATACTTCAATTTTTAACCCATTTTCCAACTTTTTCGGACTATGAATTCACCCCTACATAACATATTTGGTATGTAAAAAGATTTCCGGTTCATAAAAATTTACGAAAAGTTCATCATCAATAACTAAATGACCCTTCCAATTACCGATAAGTAAAGAATTGACAGAAAAAAAAAATCTCCAAAACTTGTGTTGGCACTAATAATAAGAGTCATTCGATCATCATCATCATAACCAACCCCTATTATTGTATAATTTTCATGATTTAAATACTTTGTATAGTTCTTCTAAGTTTGATTGCATCATAAGGCTAAAAGAACTTGGCTAAAGCATTAATGCTAAAGCAATAAGGCTGGAACAAATAAGTCTAAACCACTTGTGCATAAACAAGATGTGTATATGCAACATGTTGAACAAGATGTGTAAGGCATATTGTCACTGGGTTCAGAACATTTTAAAGCAACATGTTGGAACAATGTGTCATAAGACATGTGGGTAGGACATCTTGACCCAGTATCAGCTAAGAAGATTCATACTTATCCATTTACTTCAGTATTATCATTATTGATCCTAGTAAACCAATTGTCGAACCAGTTGTCTAAGACATTTGTATTGTTACACAAGTTGTCTTAGACATTGTGTACGACATTTTTCCTGCCAGAGAACATAATTTCAATCGGCATCAGACAGGCACCTTAACCTGCTGGGTGAGCTCTAAGGAGACTAATTTTGTTCAAGATGGACAAGAATGGAGAATCGGTAAATAGACCACCAGTTTTGGATGGATATAATTATATGACTATTGGAAAGTAAGGATGATTGCATTTCTCAAATCCATGGATCAAAGAGCATGGAGGGCAGTTGTTACAGGATGAAATCATCCAATACTCACAGCACAGGGTGACTATACAAGCCTAAAAGGAGAACTTGCGTGGCACACAAGATGATATTTCCTCGTTAAATCAAAATTTTTCATATGCACGAGCATAAATCGAACCAGTGACCATAAAGGGAGCAAGACTCTTAATACTTAAACCAATTCAATATTGATGGAAAAATAATTTATTTTATTTGCTTTAAGCAGACAGAACTAATTGTCTCAATTGATAGAGCTTATGTAGATGATAGAGTGATGAGCACATGTACGAAGGGAACATTTGACTCAATTATAAATTAAATTGTGTTAATAGATTTTAGGCTACATTGCAGTTTTGCCCCCTCAAGTTTCATAATTGTGCAATTTTGACCCCTTTAGTTTTAAACGAGCGATTTTAACCCCTAAATTTCACAATTGCTCGATTTAATTATTAAAAGAGAGAAATGATAATATTGTATTTCTCTTCATTTAATTAGGGATATTTTTGTAAAAATTTAATTAATACACTTTGAACTTTAAAAACAGTCTTATAAAATGGGACAATTTTTTATAAAAAGACCTTATATATTGGGACGGAAATTGTTATAATAATGTCATTATTACTTTTAATATTCGATACGACATACCCCTACTAAATGACATTCATGGATCTGTCGTTGCACCCTAGCCCATTTCTATGCGCTCTAGTCCATTTCTATACTAAAGCTCCCCCTTGAAAAATTCTCATCCCACCCCCATAACTCTTTTTCACCCCCTAATATTCCGATTTTGCCCTTGTTTAAAAAGTTCGGGAAACGTTTTCCGAACTTTTTTTTGCCTTGAAAATGAACTTTGGAATGTGTTTTTCCGAAATTTTTGCTGAATTTACACTAGAAAAATTTCGGAAAACGCGTTCCGAACTTTTGAATCAAGGGTAAAATTGGAAACCCGGGGGGAGAAAAAGACTTGTGGGGGGTGGGATGAGAATTTTTCCTCCCCCTTCTTAGTTGCCAGTGGATTAAGACCCAAAAAAATTATCAGTAAATTTGTTTATAAACAATTTTATATATCGCAAAATATATTAAATTTATCCCTAATAATATAAGTCAATTTTAATTTATTAGGTATATTTATTGTTTTCTTTTAGTAAAAATATTCTGTTAATTTACTATTTTTGAATATTTTTTTATGAAAACTAAAATCAATGAACATTATTTGCATTTTTTTATTTTTTTAATGGCAAATATATTATATATATAAATATAAAAATAATACAAAGTATAAGATAAAGTTTAGAAGATAAGATGTATCAGCAGTACATTCCACCAAGTCCTAACAATCACTAAAGTAAAATGAAAAAATAAATAGGTAAATAAAAATACATTAGAAAAAAGGAGGCAAACCATCACCAAAAAGACATCACCACGAGAAGAAGAATATCCCAGGAAGAGAGAGACAAAGATCAACCACAGGTAGGACAAAGTAACAAGAGAGCCTCTGATCCTCTGATCCTCCTGACCCATCAAGGTCCAACATGACACCACAACAAATTTTATCAGTTCCAGCAAAAAGTATGATGGATATCCCACTCATAAAATGAACAGAGGAAATTTATTTTGTAATCTTTGAATTTGGTGTAAATTTATTTTATTATTTAATCGCAATTTTAGCTCTTTTTTTTAACCTTTTATACATGTTTTGCCCTTGTAATTTGGTAGACCTCCTCTTTTACTTCGAATTTATGCTGAGATCAACTCTCATAGTTAAACATAACTTTTGTTTAAATTTGAGTTGACATTAATCCATCTCTATATCTTTATATGTTTAGTCCTATTGTGAAAGAGAGTTGATATTTATTTACAGAGCATATCGACTATCACAAAAAAAATTAACATAATAAGATTACATCAATGTAAAAATCTTGTAATTCGTAGAGAAGCTATTAGGCCTCCAAGTTGGTTTAACCAACACTCTAGGAAGGACTGAAAAATATAACGAAAGTTTTTTTTTTTTTCACCCTATCCATTTTTGTGCGCTTTTCTAATTTTTTATTTTACTTTTTCAGCTGATGTTATGAAAATGAAAAATTTGAGGAAAAAACACCATATACATGTCTTTTCCTCAAATTTGGTATCAATATATAAAAGTTTTGCTGCTAAAAAAATAAATAAGATCTTCTAGAGTATGGGCAAGGGCAAGTATGTTGGAACAAAATTGGTTCTAATATAACCCAAGTAGTTTTGATGATAATAATAGTATTAATATACAATAGGGAATACTGATAATTTACTCTAGTGTGCAGATATACAAGTTAAAATTTATATTCACTAGAAATTGAAGTTCTGGTTGCTATGCTAAAGTATCCCCAGAAGTTGAGAAAATGCAAGTTCTGAAGACAACACCAGAAGTTGAAGTCATCAGAAGTTGCAAGTCAAAGTCAACCAGAAGTTGAACTCATCAGAAGCAAATTTAATATCTGTAGATTCTGATGACGATGAAACAGCAGAAGACGCCAGAAGAACATTCTATTCTCATTAATGACTATCATCTATTTGGCAAAGATCTGAAGGAGCAGAAGAACTTCTTTCAGACTGTTATCCTCATGATAATGACGTTTGTACTACTGTACTAACTTTGTTTTCCTGATTTGGGCGAATATTCGAAATCAAGGCTCAGATTTTGATCTTTACTTGATTTGGATAAGCACATTTCAAATGAAAAACAATAGTACAGTACTACGTAGCTGAATTCATCATTGCCCGCTCAAATTCAAGACGCTCCAACTTCATCTATAAAAGGAGGAAGAATTTGAAGACGAGACAACACTTGCGAAGAAAAAAAAAGAGCTGTTATTCTGCTAAAATTTAAAGAGCATTTTTAACTTAGATACAACTTGAGATTATATCAAAATTCAAGACAAACAGTTTTCAACTTCTGACTTATCAGTTGTTGAACCTTAGTTTTCTTTTCAAGAATTCTAAGAATAGTCTTGTTATTTAAGTTGTATTTCTTTGTTCTCAGAACTCTGATATTATTTATCAGTTGTTCAAACATTGTATTTTCTTTTTGTGTTAGAAGTCTCTTGCTGGTGAGCTTGAGCATTTGGAAGTCTCTTGTAAGGTGTTACTTGAGCAAAGGAAGTCTCTTGCTGTTGGCTTGAGCATTTGTAATCTTGTGTGATTATAGTGAAATCCCTTGGAAGTGCAAGGGTACTGGACTACTCTCGGTTTGTGAGAGGAACTAGTATAAATCTCTTGTGTTCTCTCTTTTCTCTGTTTTACTCTTTCCTGCTCTGTTTTCGCTTTCACCATCGCAGTAGTTGTTTGTGTTTAAACTTGGCCCGCTGCGAAATCTGATAAGTTGCAAAACTTTGAAGAAGTTTTTAAAACTACCCAAAACACAATTCAACCCCCCCTTCTTGTGTTTTCACACCTTCAATTGGCATCTAGAGCCCGGTTCTGTTATATCACTTTGCAGTGAGACAATTACTTGTTGTGTCAAAACACTATGTCTGGATCTGGTGAGAAGAAAACTGAAGGAGTGTCTATTCCTTTCAACTATGATGTTGATGATAAAAACAACAACAGCAAAGCTCCTAAGTTCAGTGGTGATGGTTCTTCCTTCTCCTGGTGGAAAGATAGAATCTACAGTCACCTAGTTGGTATTGATGATGAACTTTGGGACTTAGTTGAAAGAGGAGTTACATTTCATGGTTTGGATGAAATAGGAAGATTAGATTATGATACAAGGCAAGCTGTAACATCCCGGATTTTTAATCCAAATAAATTCGATAAGTTATTAATATAATCTTTTAAATAAAGACTTGTATAAAAAAAATAAAAAAAACGCAAGGTTCAAAATTTAAAATCAGTTAGATTTATACATATTATTATAAGTAATTCTGAAATGTTACTATTTACACATAAAAATATTGGATTTAGTCAAAATTGATTTGCCACATTGCTAACTTAGTACTAATTAATTTCCAAAACTTATTTATTAATTAAATACTTAAATAATTATTATCTCATCAAATAATAAAATATAAAATACTAAATAAAATAATTAATATAACTATATTATCAAATAATAAATCAATAAAATGCATATATAAAATATTGGGGTGTTACACAAGCTTTCACTGACAAGGACAAGAAAGCGTACAAGAAGCACCACAAGGTCAAGGATATCTTGATAAGCTGCATATCTCATGAAGAGTACCTTAAGATCACAGATAAATCTACTGCTAAGAGTATCTATGATTCTTTATGCTCATCTTATGATGGAAACAAACAGGTGCAGGAGGCAAAAGTAACACTTTTGATCTAACAGTATGAACTCTTTAGAATGAAGGAAGATGAGAACATTGAATCTATGTTTTCTAGATTCAAAGTTCTGATTGCAGGTCTTCAAGTTCTGAAGAAAAGTTATACTACTTCTGATCATGTGAAGAAGATTCTTAGAAGCTTACCTGCTAAGTGGAGACCTAAGGTCACTGCTATTCAGGAGGCAAAGGATTTAGACACCCTAAGCCTAGAGGGTTTAATTAGTTCACTCATGAGTCATGAGATTGAGCTATCCTCTGATGAACCTCAAAAGAGAACGAAGTCTTTGGCTCTGCCAGCTACTTCTGGACCTTCTAAGGCTCTCAAGGCTAAGGTTGTTGAATCTGAGACAGAAGAATCTTCTGTAGATGATCAAGAAGAGGGATCAGATGATGATGTATTTGCACTTCTGACCAAGAAGTTCCATAAGTGGGTAAGAAGAAAACCAAGATACTCTGGTAGAAGTTCTGGATCCAAAGGTTCTGGTTACAGAAGTTCTGGAAACAAAGATAAGAAGGATGATTCTAAGAATTGCTTTAACTGCAACAAGCCTGGACACTTTATTGCTGATTGTCCTGACTTGAGCACCAAGGGAAAAAGGAAGAAAGAGCATTTTCAAGAACAAAGCTAAGAAGAGTCTTCTAGCTACATGGGAAGATCTTGACAAGTTGTCTGATGATGAAGCTGGAGATGCAGAAGCTAACTTGGCACTCATGGCCACAACAGAGTCAGATGTTGAAAGTGATGTTGAGTCAGATTCAGAAGATATTGAACAGGTTATTTCTAAACTATCTGATACTCAACTCTCTAAGGCTTTGAAAGATACTGTGATGAAATACATGGAAAAATCAAATGAGCTAGAGCTTTTTAAACAAAAGTTTGACATGCTCAATGATAACTTCAATCATATTCAAGAAGACTATAAGAAGTCCTTAAAGACTATTCAAGTTCTTGAAAATGGTTGCAGAACATGTAACAAACCCTATGATAAGCATGAGATTGCTCTTCAAGAGTTTGTTCATCACAATATTGACAAGCATAAATTAGCCTCTATGATTTATGGTGCTGGCAAATACACTGGACAGGGTTTGGGGAGTACTGTCAAAGGAAACTCAAATCAATCTGTGTGTATTAGCAGAACATCTTCTGATCTTTATTCTAATTTTGTTTCTAGTAATGGTACAGAAAATCCAAAAGTGTCAGATGCTCAAGTAAGCGTGGAGTCTTTGAAAACCTCTGCTCCCATTGCTTCAGTATCCAAGTCTGATAAAGGAGTACAGAAGATCTTCAAGCCTATGAGTATTCGGGGCATGAGATCAGGCTGTACAAACCTGAAAGCTGGTTTGCTGACACACTCTGGGTCAAGGTCCAAAGGAAAGGTTAAGCCTAAACCTGTTTTTAAAGGCTCACCTCACTATGGACCCTCTGGAAATTACAAGAGACAGAAGAAGGATAAAAGAACTAACTCTAGAGGACCCATCAGAATATGGGTACTAAAGTCTGAGATAATGTTTACTGCAGGTATGCACCCCAAGAAAAAGGCAAAGCTCATGGTATCTGGACAGTGGATGTTCACGACACATGACAGGAGACAAGCACTTATTCCTCACCCTGACTCTGAGAGAGGGAGGAACTGTAGGATTTGGTGGGAACCAGAAAGGAAAAATCATTGGTATAGGTAAAGTAGGTAATTCTTCTCTTTCTATTTCTGATGTTTGGTTGGTTGATGGACTACAACATAATCTACTTAGCATAAGTCAATTATGTGACAGTAATTATGATGTTGTGTTTAATAAGAATTCATGTACTGTAATTAACAACTCTGATAAATCTATCTTGTTTAAAGGTTGTAGAAAGGGCAATGTTTATAAAGTTAATTTATCTGATCTGGAAGATCAGAATGTGCTTTGTTTGTTGACTCTAAGTGATGAGAAATGGGTTTGACATAAGAGATTGGGTCATGCTAACTGGAGATTAATTTCCAAGCTTAGCAAAGACAATCTTGTGAGAGGCCTGTTGAGACCTTTTAGGGTGTTGGCTTCATTTGGTAAAATAAGCCTGATTCCATGATGTGGAGCATGATGTGTGGCACATCAGGGTTCACATCTGGACGCCCTACTGGACGCGCTTTCATTTATTTAAACGCGATCTTTTGAAAAAGATTTGTTTTTCAAATTAAATCGTGCCAGCTTTCGCGCCAAGGAACAAGATAATCTTTCATGGTTCTGTTTTATTTTATTGGCCGACTTTGATCAAAAAGATTTGAAACAAACAATTAAAAGATTATGATCAAATAAATCTCAAGGAGAATTAACAAAGGCCAGCTGTCAACATTGAAGATCCAAGCCCATGAAACTTGTTCTATATAAAGGAAGACTGAAGACATAATGAAGTACGAAGCCAAGAGTTGAAGATATCGAGTCTTAGGTCTTAGTCTGTTCTTTGTTCTTTGTGAGCCTTCACTTGGATCATAGTTTTGATGCAAGTAAGGACTGAGTTTATAGAGTTGTAATCTCTAGTTGTCTTTCTCCAAAGCTTTGAAGCAAGGAGTTAGATTGTGCAACACTCTAAGCCTTTAGGTACGAGTGCTTCGCTTGTCTAGGAGTGTGTCTCCAACTGAGTTTGTTATTAAATCCTTACTGGGTAAGGTTGAGGGGGAGTGAGCAGAGGTTCTCATATCTAGGAGTTCCTAGGTAGAATTAGCACGGGTAGTGATTAAGTGAGAAGTTGTAAACGGGGGAGTTTAGCTTTGAATTGATACTACCATAGTGGATTCATCCCTGGATTGGTATCCTCCAGAATAGGGCTTGTTATAAGTGCCGAACTGGGTTAACAAACTCACGTGTTCTTTTGTTTTCTGCACTTTATATTGTTTACTTGTTCATCAAGTTCAGTTGTCCACGATGTTGACACATTAGGCTACACATCGTACGATTCCTAAAGTGTACACATCGTGCTACACATCTGACACTTGCCACCAGAATTTCAATTGGCATCAGAGCAGGCACCCTGCCTGTTTGAGGGTGAGCTCCAGGGAAGTTACTTTCTGGAAACATGGACAAGGATGGAACAACGGTCAACAAACCACCCCTCCTGGATGGAACCAACTATGACTACTGGAAGCCAAGGATGATTGCCTTCCTAAAGTCACTTGACAGCAGAACTTGGAAAGCTGTGCTCAAAGGCTGGGAGCATCCCAAAATCTTGGATGCTAATGGTGTTGACACTGGTGTACTCAAGCCAGAGGAAGATTGGTCAGCTGCAGAAGACACTGCATCACTTGGAAACTCCAAAGCTTTGAATGCTTTATTCAATGGAGTGGACAAAAATATGTTCAGATTGATCAAGCAGTGTACTGTTGCAAAGAATGCTTGGGAGGTACTCAGAACCACTCATGAAGGCAATGCCAAGGTAAAAAGCTCAAGAATCCAACTTCTCAACACTAAGTTTGAAAACCTCAGAATGAAAGAAGAAGAATCAATTCATGAATTTCACATGAATTTGCTTGAGGTAGACAATTCCTTTGAGGCTCTAGGTGAAAAATTGTCTGAAGAAAAGCTGGTGAGAAAGATGCTTAGGTCCTTACCTAAGAGATTTAACATGAAAATCACAGCCATTGAAGAAGCTCAAGATATCCCAAGTATGAAACTTGAAGAACTTGTGAGCTCTCTTCAAACTTTTGAGATGAACTTAGGTGAGCAAACTGAGAAGAAAGGAAAAGGCATAGCTTTTGTATCTTGTGCTGGTGAAGAGGAAGAAGCTGTTGAATCAGATGATGACCTCTCAAATGACTTAGCCATGTTGGGAAGACAATTCAACAAGCTTCAAAGGAGGGTGGACAGAAGACCAAGGAGGAATGTGAGGAACATCCAGACTGACATCAGTAAACTAGGTAACACTTCAACAAAAACCAAAACTGATGATAAGTCAACTCAGAACAAGGGTGTTCAATGTCATGAATGTGAAGGCTTTGGTCATATAAGATCAGAATGTGGCACATATCTGAAGAAGCAGAAGAAAGGCCTAACTGTTTCATGGTCTGATGAAGACTCTGACACTGACTCAGAGAATGTTGCTGCTAATCATGTTAGTGCCATAACTAGGGTGGATAATACTGATGTTGAATCTGATGATGAAGAACTTACCTTTGATGAACTAGCCTCAGTCCATAAAAAGCTATTTATCAAGAGTGAGGAACTGTACAAGGTCAATGAAGAGCAGAAGGAAATCATCAGTCAACTGGAGACAGAGAAGGGTCAACTACAGAGTCAAGTTGCTAGTCTTGAAAGTGAAGTCAAGTTACTGTCAACCAACTTGAAAAATATGACCAAGTCTGTAAAGATGCTCAACCCTGGAACCAACATGCTTGATGAAATTTTGAAAGTAGGAAAGTATGCTGGTGACTCATCTGGTGTAGGATTTAAGAACAAACATCACAGCAAGAAGACAAATACTAAGTTTGTTCCTGCTCAGAAGAAACCTGACCCTAGCAGAATGTGGACACATCACACTCCACATCAGAGACCTGCTGGCAAAGAGAAGTTTAATGCTTGGAGATGCCACTACTGTGGGAAGAATGGTCACATCAAGCCCTTCTGTTACAAACTCTATGGGTATCCCAAGAAAAAGCCTCAGGTGCAAGCCAAAACAGCAAGGGTCACTCCTAAGAAGATGTGGAAGCCTAAAGTTTCTGAAACTGCACATATTGCTCACACTTCTCTTAGAGCATCTTCTAGTAATGATTGGTATTTTGATAGTGGTTGTTCTAGGCATATGACTGGTGTTGAGAAATTTCTCACTAATATCAAGCCTCATACAACAAGCTTTGTAACCTTTGGTGATGGAGCAAAAGGTGAAATCAAGGGCAGTGGTAAACTCAGCAGCAAAAGCTTACCTAACCTAGAGGATGTGCTACTTGTTAAAGGCTTGAAGGCTAATCTTATCAGCATAAGCCAATTGTGTGATCAAGGTCTCAAAGTCAACTTCACAAAGAATGAATGTCTTATTACTTCTGACAAAGGAGAATTGCTGATGAGAGGATCTAGGTCAAGAGACAACTGCTATCTATGGATTCCTGATGAAACAGCTCACTCCACTACATGTTTGATAAGTCAGGAGGAAGAAGTAAAGCTTTGGCACCAAAGACTTGGCCATTTGAATCTGAAGGGAATGAAGAAGATTGTGTCCAAGGAAGCTATTAGAGGTCTACCAAAGCTTAAGATTGTTGAAGGCAACATATGTGGTGAATGTCAAGTTGGAAAGCAGGTTCAGATGTCACACCCAATGTTACAACATCAGGTGACATCCAGAGTTCTTGAACTGCTACATATGGACTTGATGGGACCAATGCAGGTAGAGAGTATTGGTGGCAAAAGATATGCTTTTGTGGTTGTAGATGATTTCTCAAGGTTCACTTGGGTTAGCTTCATCAGAGAGAAGTCTGACACTTTTGATGCATTCAAAGAATTATGCCTTAGACTACAAAGAGAGAAGGATAGTGGCATTGTTAGAATCAGAAGTGATCATGGGAAAGAGTTTGAAAATTCAAGATTCTCTGAGTTTTGTGCTGATGAAGGAATTGGGCATGAGTTCTCCTCACCAATCACACCCCAACAAAATGGTGTAGTTGAGAGGAAGAACAGAACCTTGCAAGAGGCTGCAAGAGTTATGCTACATGCCAAGAAGCTACCTTACTATTTTTGGGCAGAGGCCATGAGTACTGCATGCTATATACACAACAGGGTAACTCTGAGAAAAGGTACCTCAATCACACTGTATGAGATATGGAAAGGAAGAAAACCAACTGTCAAACACTTCCATGTCTTTGGTAGCAAGTGCTATATCTTAGCTGACAGAGAGCAAAGGAGGAAGATGGATCCCAAGAGTGATGAAGGAATCTTTCTAGGCTATTCCATAACCAGCAGAGCCTATAGAGTCTTCAACAACAGAACAAGAACTATGATGGAATCCATCAATGTTGTCATAGATGACTGTTCAGATAATGAACCTGATGTTGATCCTGATGTGGACACATCTCACCCCCTGCCTGAAGACTCTGAAGTTATAGAGATTCCTGAGAAGACTGATCAGCAAGAAGATGTGACTCCAGTGAACAAGGGTCCCTCTGTTAGAGTTCAAAAGAATCATCCAAAAGAACTCATAATAGGGAATCCTGAGTCAGGGGTTATGACAAGGTCAAGAGAGGTTGTATCCAATGCTTGTTTTGTGTCAAAGGTAGAACCAAAGAATGTGAAAGAAGCCTTGACAGATGAGTTTTGGATTGAAGCTATGCAAGAGGAGCTGAACCAGTTCAAGAGGAATGAAGTGTGGGATTTAGTTCCTAGACCTGAAGGAGTCAACATCATTGGTACTAAATGGGTTTATAGGAATAAATCTGATGAAAGTGGTGTTGTGACTAGAAACAAGGCTAGGCTTGTGGCTCAAGGTTACTCTCAGATTGAAGGAGTAGACTTTGATGAAACATTTGCTCCTGTGGCACGTCTTGAGTCCATAAGGTTACTTCTGGGAGTAGCATGTATCTTGAAATTCAAGCTATTCCAGATGGATGTGAAGAGTGCTTTCCTCAATGGCTACTTGAATGAGGAAGTTTATGTGGAACAGCCCAAGGGATTTGTTGATCCAAATTATCCAGATCATGTCTACAGATTGAAGAAGGCATTATATGGATTAAAGCAAGCTCCTAGGGCATGGTATGAGAGGCTAACCAAATTTCTTGTGCAGCAAGGTTATAGAAAAGGAGAAACAGACAAAACCTTGTTTGTCAGAGAAGAAAAGGGCAAGTTCATGATTGCACAAATCTATGTAGATGACATTGTGTTTGGAGGAATGTCTGATCCAATGGTCAAGATGTTTGTGAATCAGATGCAGTCTGAATTTGAGATGAGCCTTGTAGGTGAACTTACCTACTTTCTTGGTCTGCAAGTCAAACAGATGGAAGATACAATTTTCATCTCCCAAAGCAAGTATGCCAAGAACATTGTGAAGAAATTTGGAATGGAGAATGCAAATCACAAAAGAACTCCTGCAGCAACCCATCTCAAACTTTCTAAAGATGAGCATGGTGTCAGTGTTGATCAAAGTCTATACAGAAGCATGATTGGCAGTCTACTTTATCTCACTGCAAGTAGACCTGATATTAGCTTTGCTGTTGGTGTGTGTGCAAGGTACCAAGCTGAGCCCAAGATGAGTCATCTGAATCAAGTCAAAAGGATTCTTAAGTATGTCAGTGGTACAAGTGATTATGGAATTCTCTACTCTCATGGTGAAGACACAAGATTGTTGGGTTATTGTGATGCTGACTGGGCAGGTAGTGCTGATGACAGGAAAAGCACTTCTGGTGGATGTTTCTTTTTGGGAAGCAACCTTATATCATGGTTCAGCAAGAAACAAAATTGTGTTTCTCTTTCTACAGCTGAGGCTGAGTATATTGCAGCAGGAAGTAGTTGTTCTCAGCTACTTTGGATGAAGCAGATGTTGGGTGAGTACAATGTGCAGCAAGATGTGCTCACATTATACTGTGACAATCTAAGTGCTATAAATATTTCCAAAAATCCTATCCAACATAGTAGGACAAAGCACATTGATATACGTCACCATTTCATTAGAGATCTTGTTGAAGACAATATTGTGACTCTAGAGCATGTTGCCACAGAAAATCAACTGGCAGATATTTTCACTAAGGCTTTAGATGCAAATAGGTTTGAGGTGTTAAGGGGCAAACTAGGTATTTGCCTCTTTGAGGATCAATAGCCATAATTGCTATTTAGACGTGCAACGGTTACCTGTTTTTTCCCTCCATCCATAGTTGCACGCAATCCAAAGGCAATATTTCCAACGGCTATTTCGCGTTCAAAACTCCAAGAAATCCGTTTACTCAAGATTTTTCTTATTGCCTACCACATTGATCACCACATTCGTTTCTCAACCACTCAAACGACCAAAAATTTTCTTGATCTCTCTCAAACCCTTTGTTCATCTTTCTGCAATTTTCTTTGAAATCTTCATACAAAATCACTTCTGAGGAAGAATCTGCTGAGGAACGCAATATGGAGCTTGATGTGATTCACATTGAGTCTGCTGTGAAGAAGAGCTATGGGAAGAAGAAAATTCCTCAGGGAATTCCTGACATCCCAGTTGATTTGATTTCCTTCCACAACCCTGCACATGCTGGAAAATGGAAGTACATTGCTCATAGAAGGTTAGCTCTGGAGAGGGAGCTCAGTGCTGAAGCCTTGCAGTGCAAGGAAGTTATGAGGTTGATCAAGCGTGCTGGCTTGATGAAGACTGTTACTGGACTGGGTGACTGCTATGAGAAGGTAGTCAAAGAATTTTTGGTAAACATCCCTGCTGGTTGTGACAATCCTTTGGACAAAGAATACCAAACTGTTTTTGTGAGAGGTAAAGAAATTCACTTCTCTCCCACTGTTATCAACAAGTATCTGGGCAGAAGTGAGGAGCCCTTTGCTGAGATGGAGGCAAATGACAACTACATAATCAAGGCCATCACAGCTGGAAAGGTCAAGACTTGGCCTAAGAAGGGAAAATTGCAAGCAAGCAAGCTCACTCCAATCTACAACATCCTGAACAGGATTGCTGCTGCTAACTGGGTGCCTACCACACACAACTGTGATGTGGCTACAGGTTTGGCTAGGTTCATCTATACTGTGGGTAACAAAGTTAACTTCGATTTTGGTACTTATATTTTTGATCAGACTATCAAACATGCCAAAACCCTAGCTGTCAAACTACCCATTGCCTTTCCTTCCCTACTGTGTGGAATCATATTGAGCCAGAGACCTGATGTTCTGGGCAAGGATGATTTGTCTTGCAGAAGAGAGTCTGCTATTTCTTTTAGTCTCAAGCAGTCTGATGTGACTCCTGATGTGGGCACATCCAGCTCAAACAATGCTATGTCTAGGACAGACATGATTGCTGCTTTAAAGGAGACTTGCAAGGCTCTGGATGAGAAGAAGGCCAAGCTGGAGGCAGTCATTGCTGGACTGGAGCTTGAGGATGAGCAAACAATGGCTGAGGATGAGGAATTGGAGGAGGAGGAGCCCAATGACTCTGAAGCTGAGGAAACTGATGGGAGCCAGGATATTTGAATTATTGTAATTCATTAATATTTCCCTGTACTCAGTATTTCCTTGTTTTTGCTGGTATTTTGTGGGCTATGCCCTGGATTTCTGATGCACCTTTGCGTGCCTGTTCTGTACCTGCTGCACTATTAATATCATCTCTACATCTCATGCTATCTGCATTCTATGGTGTGTTACTTACTCTCAGTATGTTTGTCATAATTTTTGGCTAAAAAGGGGGAGTAAAAATTAAAATAAAAAACTTTGAAGTCTTAACTGCAGCAAATTGTGATGTGTTGGGACAATGTGATAATTTTGGGAGAAATTAGAGAGAATAGAACGAGAGAATTGAGACGAGAATTAAGAAAAAGAGTTAAATTCTATTCATCCACATGGGGCAACTTCTGAACTTCTGAACTTCTGAACTTCTGAACTTCTGAACTTCTGAACTTCTGAACTTCTGAAACTTTCTCAACTTCTGAAGCACTACAACTTCTGAAGCTCTTCTCAACTTCTGAAGCACTACAACTTCTGAAGCTCTGCTCAGCTTCTGAAGCTTCTCCAACTTCTGAAGTTCTGATGTGTGGCACATCTGACTACACATCTGGTATACATGCTTATTTTTCTTCAAATATTTTCTCAACAACTTTTTGAAGAATTAGTTTTCTAAAGCATGTTTTTCTGAAGACTTATTCTGTACATTTTCAACTGGGTGATGCATTCTTAAGAAGTCCAATTGAAGATGTTATCTAATTTCTACATGGTGATGCATTCTTAAGAAGCCTGTAGAAGTTATTTTGTGTGATGTTTGACACATCTGTGAGTTTTAACTTGGTCATGCATTCTTAAGAAGCCAAGTTTAAAACTTCTCTATATCTCTCTAGGCCATGCATTCTGAAGAAGCCTATAGGGAATATGAGATTTAGGGGGAGTACATGGAAAGTGCTCTAGTTCAAAGGGGAGTAGACTATTACTGGGTTTGCTACCCTCCCTTATGTGTGCATGGAATCTCATGCTTGTATGTGTCTGAGAATTTATTTTTCTCAGTCTTTGGGAATTTATTTTCCTATCTTGTGAGAGTTTATTTCTCTCTTTATTTGCGAGGCTCTAATCCGCTGCTGCATGCCTCTGATGTGCCTACACATCTCTCCAAGTTTAGTTGGGTGACTCAAAGATTATTTTAGCCCAAAATTTGCCAAAGGGGGAGATTGTTGAGACCTTTTAGGGTGTTGGCTTCATTTGGTAAAATAAGCCTGATTCCATGATGTGGAGCATGATGTGTGGCACATCAGGGTTCACATCTGGACGCCCTACTGGACGCGCTTTCATTTATTTAAACGCGATCTTTTGAAAAAGATTTGTTTTTCAAATTAAATCGTGCCAGCTTTCGCGCCAAGGAACAAGATAATCTTTCATGGTTCTGTTTTATTTTATTGGCCGACTTTGATCAAAAAGATTTGAAACAAACAATTAAAAGATTATGATCAAATAAATCTCAAGGAGAATTAACAAAGGCCAGCTGTCAACATTGAAGATCCAAGCCCATGAAACTTGTTCTATATAAAGGAAGACTGAAGACATAATGAAGTACGAAGCCAAGAGTTGAAGATATCGAGTCTTAGGTCTTAGTCTGTTCTTTGTTCTTTGTGAGCCTTCACTTGGATCATAGTTTTGATGCAAGTAAGGACTGAGTTTATAGAGTTGTAATCTCTAGTTGTCTTTCTCCAAAGCTTTGAAGCAAGGAGTTAGATTGTGCAACACTCTAAGCCTTTAGGTACGAGTGCTTCGCTTGTCTAGGAGTGTGTCTCCAACTGAGTTTGTTATTAAATCCTTACTGGGTAAGGTTGAGGGGGAGTGAGCAGAGGTTCTCATATCTAGGAGTTCCTAGGTAGAATTAGCACGGGTAGTGATTAAGTGAGAAGTTGTAAACGGGGGAGTTTAGCTTTGAATTGATACTACCATAGTGGATTCATCCCTGGATTGGTATCCTCCAGAATAGGGCTTGTTATAAGTGCCGAACTGGGTTAACAAACTCACGTGTTCTTTTGTTTTCTGCACTTTATATTGTTTACTTGTTCATCAAGTTCAGTTGTCCACGATGTTGACACATTAGGCTACACATCGTACGATTCCTAAAGTGTACACATCGTGCTACACATCTGACACTTGCCACCAGAATTTCAAGGCCTTCCTAAATTGACTTATCACTCAGATTCTCTTTGTGACACTTGTCAAAAAGGGAAATTTGTCAAAAGCTCATTTAAACTTAAAAACATTGTTTCTACCTCTAGACCTTTAGAACTTCTGCACATTGATTTGTTTGGACCAGTTAGCACTGCTTCACTCAATGGAAAGAAGTATGGACTAGTCATTGTTGATGATTATAGTAGATGGACTTGGGTAAGATTTCTGAAATCTAAGAATGATACATATGAAGAGTTTAGTGTCTTCTGTGCCCAAATTCAAAATGAAAAAGATTTAAGAATTTTAAAAGTTAGAAGTGATCATGGTGGAGAATTTGAAAATGAACCTTTTGAAAACTTTTGTGAAGAACATGGAATTTTCCATGAGTTCTCTTCTCCTAAAACTCCACAGTAAAATGGAGTTGTAGAAAGAAAGAACAGATCTTTGCAAGAGATGGCTAGAACCATGATGCATGAACATTCTTTAGCAAAAATTTTCTGGGCAGAAGCAATAAACACTGCTTGTTATATTCAGAACAGAATCTATATTAGACCTATTCTGAATAAAACATCATATGAACTTTTTAGAGGAAGGAAACCTAACATTTCTTATTTTCACCAATTTGGTTGTACTTGTTACATTCTGAATACTAAAGTCTATCTAAAGAAATTTGACTCTAAAGCTAGTAAGGGTATCTTTATTGGATATTCTGAGCGCTCCAAGTCATACAGAGTGTATAATTCTGAAACTCAATCAGTTGAAGAATCTATGCATGTAAGGTTTGATGATAAAGCGCCTGATCATGAAAAGTCAGAGCCTTCTATAGAAATTTCAGATTCTCAAGACTCAGAAGATGAAGGTTGTGAACCTATTCCCACTCCTGAACTTCTGGAAGCACAAGAGAACAATCAAGTTCCAGAATCTGATGATCATCAAACAACACCAACTGAAGATCCTGATCAAGAAGAAACAACTATTTCCAAGAATACTCTCAAGTATAAGTCATCACATCCTGAAGAGCTTATCATTGGTAATAAGATCAGTCCTAGGAAAACAAGATCAAGTTTTAGGGATGAAGAATCCTTATTTGGTCTAGTTTCCTTGATTGAACCTAAAACCACTGATGAAGCATTATCTGATGATGCTTGGATAGTTGCTATGGAAGAAGAACTGAATCAATTTCAAAGGAATGATGTATGGGATCTGGTACCCAAACCAAAAGGCAAGAACATTATTGGAACAAAGTGGGTATACAGAAACAAGCTGAATGAACAAGGAGAAGTAACAAGAAACAAAGCTAGACTTGTTGCACAAGGATACAGTGGATACAGTCAACAAGAAGGCATTGATTATACAGAGACTTATGCTCCAGTTGCAAGATTATAAGCTATAAGATTACTTCTTTCTTATGCTGTCAACAACAACATTACTCTTTATCAAATGGATGTTAAGAGTGCATTTCTAAATGGTGTGATCTCTGAAGAAGTATATGTCAAACAACCTCCAGGATTTGAAGATACTTCAAATCCAGATCATGTGTTCAGACTAAAGAAGTCACTCTATGGACTCAAACAAGCTCCCAGAGCATGGTATGAGAGACTAAGTAACTTCTTGGTTGACAATGGTTTTGTAAAAGGTCAAGTTGACAATACACTATTCAAGAAGACCATGAAGAAAGACATTCTAATCATTCAAATCTATGTTGATGACATCATTTTTGGATCAACAAATGCCGGACTATGCAAGAACTTTTCTAAGATGATGCAAGATGGGAGAATTGAAGTACTTTCTGGGAATTCAGATCAATCAAACAAAGAAAGGAAACTTCATTCATCAGTCAAAGTATATCAAAGATCTTCTGAAGAAGTACAATCTTAAAGACTGCAAACCCATGAACACTCTAATGCATCCTACATCAAGTCTTGGCAAAGGTGAGTCTGAAGGTAAAGTTGATCAGAAGTTATATAGAGGTATGATTGGATCTCTTCTCTATCTAACAGCTTCTAGACCTGATATCTTATTCAGTGTATGTCTGTGTGCAAGATTTCAATCAGATCCTAGAGAATCTCATTTTACTGCTGTAAAAAGAATCTTTAGATATCTGAAGGCTACTTGTAACATTGGATTGCTGTATCAGAAATCTAATGATTACAAATTGATTGGATTCTGTAATGCTGACTATGCTAGTGATAAACTTGAAAGAAAATCCACTAGTGGAAACTGTCAATTCATTGGTGAGAATTTGATTTCTTGGGCCAGTAAAAGGCAAACCACCATAGCTATGTCAACAGCAGAAGCAGAATACATTTCAGCAGCCAAGTGTTGTACACAACTACTTTGGATGAAATATCAATTGGAAGATTATCAAATAAGCAGTCATAATATTCTTTTATATTGTGATAACACTGCTGCCATTCATCTTTCTAAAAATCCTATTCTACACTCAAGAGCTAAGCATATTGAGATTAAACATCATTTTATAAGAGACTATGTACAGAAGGGTGTAATTGATCTTAAGTTTATTGATACTGAAAATCAATGGGCTGATATCTTTACAAAACCCTTAGCTGTTGAAAGATTTGATTTTATCAAAAGGAATCTTAATATGATGGAAATCTGTGAATAAGCTGAACTCTGGTGAAGAATATTATTTTAAGAAGTTCTGGAAGTTTATCAGAAGTTAAGGGGAGTCAGATCTTTCTATCAAAAGTTTAGACAAACCATCTTCTGGTATCTTTATCAGAAGTTAGGGGGAGTCAGAACTTGTGTATCAGAAGTTGACAAACCATCTTCTGGTATTTCTATCAGAAGTTTATATGAGTGGTTCTGAACGTGACGTGGCAGTAACTGTTGAGTTACCTCTTCAATTGCTATTGCTAACGTGTCAGACATTTAATTAACCTTCTAATACACGTGTCTGGCTGCTATTAGAGAAAGAAGTTGGTTAGTGATGATTGTGTTCTAAATTCATTTTGTGAATTGTTAAGTTACTCTTTTACCCCTGTCCTTTCAGTTAGTACGTTTTTACGCGGTTTTGTTTTTTCTTTTCTTTTTCAACACTAACTGTTCACATTCACACATTTGCACATTCACTACCCACACTTTCATCTCTTCTAAAACTCAGAGCAATTTCTTTCTTCTCTCAAATTAGCAAACCCTAACCCCCAAACTCAGAATCATGGCATCTTCTACCAAGCGCAATCATTCTCAAGGAGAAAGATATATCAATGTACCACCGATTGCTGACATTAAAGCCTCTACTCCTGGTGTTCTTTCTAAAGACAAAGTAGGTTTTCCTATTTCAGACCTATTTCTTTATATTGAAAGACCAGTCGACTTTGAAGGAATTAGAGTGAACGGTGTTAAAGGGATCAAGGAAGCGTTTGAAGCGCAAAAGTTGATAACTTTCTTAGATTGTTTAAATGGACCTGTCTATCCAGAAATAGTGAAGGATTTTTGGATGAAGGCAGAAGTAGCTCTCAGCGACACAATACCTAATGAAGAGTATCTGGGCAAAGAGATTCGCTCAGAGGTTGGTGGTGTCTGCATTAGGATTAGACATGAGCACATTAGGCAAGCAACTCAGTTGTCATTTACTGGTATTGTTCCTTACCCCTCTGAAGATATTAGTCACTACATACAAGAGGAAATCTATGGCAAGAATTCTACTTCCAAAAACAACAATGACATGAAGCCATACTACAAGATACTTTACAAGATTATGTGTGACTCTCTGTTACCAAAGGTTGGTTCATCTGACCAAGTTTCCAATCATTATAAAATAATTTTATATTATTTTGGAACAAAGGCTGAGGTGAACTTTGCCAAGGTTATCTTTGAGCACATGTGTAAAGCTATCTCTGATAGTCAAACCAAGGGTACAACAAATGCACATTACTGCAGATTCATATCCTTCATGTTTCACAGAAGTTATTTGATTCACTCTCTGAAACCTGTTTTCCCTGGTTATGGATCCGTCATTGATGCTTATCCCTCTGTGATAAGTGGTTTTACTGTGAAGAAAGTGTTGAAGACTCAAGGACCCTTGATTACACCACAAGTTCAGTATAAACCAAGGAAGGAAGAAAGTGACAAGCACTTCTATCTCACCTCTGTGTCTAGAGATGAAGTTTCTCTCATTGCTGGTATGCATAAGAAACTTCTGGAAGGAGGAGATGATCAGAAGTTGGAAGACAGACTAGCCACAAGATATATGTTGCCTGTTCAACAAAAGAAAAAGAAAGCTGTAAAGAAATCAGAAGCAACAGAATCTAAACCCAAGAAAGCAAGAAGCTCTACACCCCAGAAGAAGTCTGGAAGTACTTCTGGTGTTAGGAGTACCTCAGAAGTTGTTGTGAAGAAGTCTGCTGTAGAAGTAGTGAACCCTGGGAACTCTGAGCCTGCTATTCAAGCAGAGACAGAGTTGGAAATACTTAAGGAAGCTAGTGTTTCTGGATCTGCTGCAATGGCTGCTCCAGAAGTTACTAAGAAGGCCAAAACAAACTTGAAGAGGAAGAGGAAGCAAAGGTTGATTCTTGAAGAGGATGATGATGATGAAGAGCGTGAGGAAGCCATAAAGCAAGTGGAGCTTTATAAGGCTTGGGAAGAAACTAACTGGGAAAGTGGAGTAGAAGCTGAGCTTAATGAATTTCTTGATACTCACATTCCTAAAGCTGAGTTAGTGCAAAGGTTGGCAAATCAAGGTATTTATAAAAAGATCAATGTTAAAGATATTCCTGATTATGTCATTAATGGTCCAAAGCATGCTAAAAACATCCCCTATACAGTTCCAGTTCAAAACTCTTTTTCAAAAATCTTTTCAGATTTAGAACCTAAATCCTACTGTATAGAAGAAGTTTCTACTAGTGCTTCTCTTGAAACACCAGTGGTTAGCTTTATACCATCCCCTGATTCTATGAAACAATTATCTAAACATGTGTTGTCCCTGATTACAGAAACAGGTGTTTCTACTCCTACTTCTGTGGAGAATATTGAGAAGGTAGCATCAGAAGTTAATGCAGTGGTTGCAACTTCTGAAGCTATTCCTCAAGTGAGCACCCTTGTTGCATCTTCAACACATGTGTCTGCTAAACCTTTTTCACCTAGTTCCCATGACTCAGAGAAGACATTATCTAAACATCAATCTTCTCCCATTGAAGCCATTGTTGAAACTGGCATTCCTGCAAATGCTTTACAACAATTAGAGTTGGAACTTCACAACCCCTCACCTCAAAAATCTCAAACCCCTCAACTCACAAATGCAGAAAATGAATATCTTAGAACTTTTGAAGAAGTCATTACACCCCCTCCATCAGAACAAGAAATTACCATTCATCCCTCAGTTATCCTAGAAAAACCCTCATCTTCATCTGTTCCTACACCTCACAAAGCCATCACACCAGAAGATGTTAAACGTGTGCTGATGGGCATTAATGACAAAGTTCAGGAACTTCACCAAGATCTGCCTGCCCTTGCTATTGCACCTGACCAAGTGGATGAAGAATGTACTGCTATTGCGGATATGTGCAAGCAAATGATGAGTGATCTTAGTTCTCAATACAGAAGGAACTTTATCATGAACATTGCAAGGCATAAGTTCACTGAATACAAGGCTGAAGAGAACAGAATTAGAAGAGCCAAGAGGATATATGGTGAGAAGATGAAGTTGGTTATGACAAAGGCTGTAGATCAGTTTTCCACCCTCTATGCTCAAGAAATGAAAAAGATTATTCAGGTGGACTCTGATTCTGCACATCTGGTTGGCAGAATGGACTCAGAAGATGTGTTCAAAAGGCTACAACTTATTTCAGAAGAAGCTTTGAAACAACTTCAAGCCAAGATGCAGAACCCTTCCAACCCCTCACAACCCTAGGATTTCTTTGTTTTATTTTGTTTATGTTATTTTTTTTATCATGTTCTATTTGAACTTTGTTGTTTTGGATCTGTTTGTTACTATCTTGAATTTTTGTTTTATATTGGGTTATGCTGCTTTATTTTCTTTATTATGTTCAGTAGATATCTATACTGCTGCATAAAAATTACTGCATAAACTCAATTGCATTCAATTTTTTTATATATAAAACTGCATTACATTGTTTTTGCATTTCATCATTGCTCTAAAAGCAATTTTTTGCATAAATCTAGAAACCTACCTAAACTTAAAAGGAAATTTTTACAAGAAGATGAGTTAGAAGAGAGCTGAAGAGGATGATGTCCTAAACATCAACCTGGGAGCTTGTAACTTAAACCTCTCGAGCTACAAATTTACTGTTTTGTAAACTTGGAGCTTGTCTTCAGAGACTCCTGCTTATCCTCCTGCATAAGAAGAACTCTTTGATCTTCTAAGAACAGAAGATGGTTGAGAAACTTGCGTCTGATTTTGGAGCAAAGCTCTTCACCATCCTCAGATGTTTCTTAGACATCATATTCCATGGGATTGCATCTATCGTTGATAAGATCCTTCTCTGGTTCTTCTTTGAAAATTTCTTAAACCCATTTCTTTCAATCACTCTTCTATCCTCACAAATATTTTCTCTCATTTTGTTGAAGAAATATCATGGAAGCGTTGAGTGAAATGACAAAGAGTTGGTGCGCTTTTATAGCCATTTTGGTTGGTAGGAGTTACCTCGTTTTTCGTTTTTGCATTAACTAATTGTGGTTTTTATCATCTGTTTTAATTTTTTTTCTTGACTTGACTAATTCTTTAGTCACGTATTCATTTATTCTTAACCTTTTTTATTATTCTTTTTGTTTAATGACAAAAGGGGGAGTAAGAGTAAATTAATTTAAAGAACACTAACTGAAGCCAAATTCAAATTTTTTTTTAATTTCATTAAGTTTCAGTTATTACATTTTATCAGTTATCAATATTTTTTATCTAAGAAATTTTTTTTTTGAGATTAGAACTTTCTATACATGATACACGTAAGAGAAAATTGCACTTTTCTCTTAGGTAGATCTGATCAAAGAAGAAAGCTTGCAAACCTATCTTCTGGAAGTCAAATGTATACTGAAGTTCTGGATTCAATATTAAAATTTTAAACTATTTTAATCATTCATTACTGAACTCTGGGGGAGCTTGCAAAACTCATAAACCTGAAGGATGCAATTATGTGATTAAAATAACAACCATTGTAAATTAATACTTGGTTTGTCATCAATCAAAAAGGGGGAGATTGTTGGAACAAAGTTGGTTCTAATATAACTCAAGTAGTTTTGATGATAACAATAGTATTAATATACAATAGGGAATACTGATAATTTACTCTAGTGTGCAGATATACAAGTTAAAATTTATATTCACTAGAAATTGAAGTTCTGGTTGCTATGCTAAAGTATCCCAAGAAGTTGAGAAAATGTAAGTTCTCAAGACAACACCAGAAGTTGAAGTCATCAGAAGTTGCAAGTCAAAGTCAACCAGAAGTTGAACTCATCAGAAGCAAATTTAATATCTGTAGATTCTGATGACGATGAAACAGCAGAGGACGCCAGAAGAACATTCTATTCTCATTAACGACTATCATCTATTTGGCAAAGATCTGAAGGAGCAGAAGAACTTCTTTCAGACCGTTATCCTCATGATAATGACGTTTGTACTATTGTACTAATTTTGTTTTCCTGATTTAGGCGAATATTCGAAATCAAGGCTCAGATTTTGATCTTTACTTGATTTGGATAAGCACATTTCAAATGAAAACAATAGTACAGTACTACGTAGCTGAATTCATCATTGTCCGCTCAAATTCAAGACGCTCCAACTTCATCTATAAAAGGAGGAAGAATTTGAAGACGAGACAACACTTGCGAAGAAAAAAAAAAGAGCTGTTATTCTGCTAAAATTTAAAGAGCATTTTTAACTTAGATACAACTTGATATTATATCAAAATTAAAGACAAACAGTTTTCAACTTCTGACTTATCAGTTGTTGAACCTTAGTTTTCTTTTCAAGAATTCTAAGAATAGTCTTGTTATTTAAGTTGTATTTCTTTGTTCTTAGAACTCTGATATTATTTATCAGTTGTTCAAACATTGTATTTTCTTTTTGTGTTAGAAGTTTCTTGCTGGTGAGCTTGAGCATTTGGAAGTCTCTTGTAAGGTGTTATTTGAGCAAAGGAAGTATCTTGCTGTTGGCTTTAGCATTTGTAATCTTGTGTGATTATAGTGAAATCCCTTGGAAGTGCAAGGGGACTGGACTACTCTCGGTTTGTGAGAGGAACCAGTATAAATCTCTTGTGTTCTCTCTTCTCTCTTTTCTCTGTTTTACTCTTTCCTGCTCTATTTTCGCTTTCACCATCCCAGTAGTTATTTGTGTTTAAACTTGGCCCGCTGCGAAATCTGATAAGTTGCAAAACTTTGAAGAAGTTTTTAAAACTACCCAAAACACAATTCAACCCCTCCTTCTTATGTTTTCACACCTTCAAAGTACCCCAATTAGAATCTACAAAACCTTTAAGAATGATGAAAGATTGAGAATAATGTTTAGGTAAAAAAATGATCAGTGTCCTTAGGAAATTTTTATGTATTTGAGGACTCCAATGTCGTTTATTGTTGACTGTTCATGGAACAATCAATGAATTAAGTTTGCTAGTACTAAATATTTGGTCTACTATGAGTTAGATACAACAGTCGAACCAAGTGTTTTCAAACCTCGGCCCCTGCAAATAACAATGTTCATACCAACTAAGTTATACTCACGCGATATGATGCCTATTTTCTTTAATAGAGGGTAATTTGTTTGATTCAACCCCAATGAAATATTTCAGAGGTACAAAATATTTGATACAAAATTTATGATGCAGCGCATGTTTCATATGAGTGATTTCATTTAAGTCATTCTCTTCATGTCGAGTGTCAGTATTGTGTCCGGTTATGTGTTAGTACTTTTTAGTTATTACCATCCACCAATGTAAGTGCCATACAATGAAGAGTACCATACAATGAAGACAGTAGGAGTCAACAATAGTGTGATGGTTGTCACTTTAACCACAAAGCTAAGAGTTTCCATATAGTCGAGGTCTTTGGTTTGGGTGAATCCTTTTGCGACTAAACGAGCTTTATGTCTCTCAACTGTTCTAGCAGCCGGGTGTTTGATCTTGAAATCAATCTGCATCCGATGGTGAATTCTTCGGCTTTCTTGCCTTTAAATTATCCTAATGCAGGTTCAATTAATTTAGGCATCACCCTCTGAACATTGCTCCAATACAGAACCCTCGTCATTCCATATACGTAACTCGACCAGCACTTGAAAAGGATCATATAATCAGCTCCATAGTATCCATCAATCCTTGAGCATTCTTTCCTGCATAGACATGATTCATTCAACTAACTTTGCCCGCGTTAGAGCATTCTTTGAATCCGATTCAAAGACTATTTCACATTTTTTCAGGCTTTTAGCTAACCTTCGCCAAATGACAGTCTCAACGAAATTACTTACTGCACCTGAGAGAGAGAGAGAGAGAGAGAGAGAGAGAGAGAGAGAGAGAGAGAGAGATTATATACAATTATTATAATTATAATCATACATAATTACATTTTTTTTCTATTCAATTTCATGTACATACCTAAATTTAAATCTACAAAATAGATTCAAATTTACAGACTCCAAATTACAGCACCTAAAAGTATTATTTACTTTCATGGATTTTCATAATCTAGGACTATTTACACCATATACAAACACAAACTAAAAGTACCATTTTTACCCTTTTGGATTTGATACTCTAGGACTATTTACACCACACACAACCTAGGTAATATGTTACTGTACAAACCTCTACTTACACTAAACTATATACATAAATATTTGAGGTTCCTACTGTGCAGTATGAATTCCAACCCCCTCTTTCTGAAGGGAGGTTCCCACTTACAGTTTCTGTTACACGTATCGATTTTCTGTTTGACTTAGAATATAATGAAAATAGCGAGGATATACACGAGCGGACACTTAAGAATAGGATCTGATCAACTTAAAATTCTGAAAAGATCGGTTTTTGAAAAAACTTCCGAGGAGAAACCCGAATGTTGTTCCTTCATGAGGCTTTGGTGAAAGACTAGAGTTATGTTTCACTTGCAGTACCGTGTCACCTATCTGTCTGCGGATTGAATCAATAATCTTTGGATCGACTGGGTTACCGGTTACATCTGTGACGTAAAATGTATCTTTTGCCTTCCCATTTTCTGTTGATATTTCAGCTCTTTTGATACATAAACTGTTCTCTCGGAAAATCCTTGTGATATCCGAGAGGAGTCCTATACGATCTTCTGTGCATAACTCCAGCTCCATCCCCTGCATATGAATACATCTCAGTATCTTATTTTTAACTTCTCATTAAAAGAAAACATGCCTCCAAGTTACTATCATACCTCACATGCTCGCCTCTCAATTGCAGCTTCAAGACACTGTATAAGTCGTTCTCTTTCGGCCTCGGAGCTAATGGGAAAGCCATCAACGTGCCGAATATAAAACTCCTAGAAAATGTGAACAATTCTCAATCAGATAAAAACTTATGCAGCAAATGTAAATTAGATATCGAAACTGAATTTGACCAATCCATGCTCTGATGGGTTTAAAGTGCGGCATCGCAACTGCAATGGCAGTTTCGACCACATCAGCCGCAGTATAAAGGTTTACAGCTTAACCATAACCACAACATAAACCAAGCTCTAACCAAATGAAACTCAATAGTATATGTTTGATTGGATTGTCTATAACACCAAAACGAAATAATATTTCAAGTTAACAATGATAAGAAGAACAGAAAAATCGACTAACCTGATAAGCACCTGTCCTTTCTGTCTGAACAACACCATGAAAAACTACATACTGCATGTCAGTTAAAGTGCAAACAATATCGAACAACAGCTTTGGTCGATCTTTCGCTCTCATAGTAACCACAGTATAATCCCTTTCAACACAATCTAACACAGTTACATGTGGAAACGGACTTTTATCTCTCTCTCTGAGCCCTGCCCTTTCAACCCTTTCATAGTCCCTATCAGCAAACATAATCTGATGTAACCTTCTATCTCTATACGTAACTCCAGGATGTGAAAGTGCAGTTCTTGCTGTCTTCGGATCATCACTCCCCCTTAGAACGTTACAAAGCAAATCCCTTATTGTAGAGAGACGGGATGGATCCTCGATGGCAAAACCACTGGAATCATCTGTTACATGAACTACTGCTGCAGCTCGAGTATTGTGCGTCCAAATCTCGGCAGTAACAACATTACATCGAAGGTCTGCGAGAACTGCACAGATTTCAGATAGTAATCCAGGTCTGTCTGTGCCAGTAAGTTCAATAACAGTGTGCTCTTCAGTAGGTACGACCCCAACGGATTCTCTCATTGAAGTTGCAAAGCTCGGGTTCTTTTCAAGTCTCTACAAAATTTGAAAGAAAGGTAAAAACAAAATCAGAACCTACAAGCTTTTTTGATAATCAACAAAGAATTGAAGAAGACGATTACTATATCTTATGGACTTAATTAGCAAAAAAAGGTTCTTATGGACTTAAATCCAGCATTATGATATAACAGCCAGGTCAACATCTCAGCAAACTCTTTGATGGAAATTTGACGCATGGACTAAAATTGCGTAATTTGATAAATTAGAGAACCAAAATTTCGAGAAAAAGGAGGGACCAAAATCTCAAATTGAATCCCGCAGGTTCATACATACAACCTTTGCTCAAAGGACACAGAAAACCAATGGAATATTGATTAGAAAATAATACGAGAATTGAACATCAATTATACATAAATATTAAATAAGCATGATCTCCCTCCAACCATCTTCTTCGATGAATTAGTTGAAAGCAAGATAATGCAATCAGCAAGTAGAAAACGAGGGTAAAACAATGCTAAAGTTCATGTGTGATTATGTTACTAATATCAAAACCAAATTCAGATTGGCATATATGCTAATATTGTTGTTGTCCTGCTTACTTAACTTGAAGATTTCTAGCAAAGAACTGTAAAATCACCCTTCCACAGAGATGGATGGAGCAACAAAAATAAGCGTCAATTGAAGCATTCTAGAAATTGCAAATAGACAACTTCCTACCCTCTGAATGTAATCAATGACTTCTTTATCTTTGATCTTGTTTCCATTTCGATCTGTCACATTAAACACTGAAAAAAAAAAATCAAATTAATACCGGGAGATATAGGCCTAATTTAACCTTGCAGTATTAACGAGAGGAAATTACCATCCATGAACCAAACTCCATCAGAGGAGATATATGCCTTTTTTATCACAAGGTTCATATCGGAAATAACTTGAACTACATCAAGGAGTATTCCGTGTTTGTTTACACTGTCAACCTACAAAACAAACAATCTTATTGAATTAAAAAGAAAAAGAGTAAATTACAATCAAGAATTCAATTACAAAATTAAAAGAAAAAATAGCAGCACAAGCCATACCTGAATAACAGTGGCGTTTTCGCATGCATTATTATCAATCACAACCCTACATGGCAAGAAGATAGTTAGACAAAACAATACCATTATAACACACAAACATATTCATATATTTTCGTTCATCTTTAATTAACCCCGTGATTCTCATTGGAAAGAGACCGGTAGCCGAGAGTCTGTGACACATAAATTAACCTAGCTAAGAATTTTTCCAGCAAGGTTTGAACTCCGGTACTCCCAATCGATTCAACCCTTAACTGAAACTTATTAACTATATGATCTTTTTTTGGTATTAACCCTCTGGTTTCCGGGGAAATGGAACTCTGATAATCTAGAGTTCGGCCACAAGATAAGTAAAGTGTAGTCAATAATTATTCCCACCAGGAATCGAACTCGGTTATCCATAACGATTCGTCATAGGGAAACTTCATATCATAAGATCTAATTACAAGCAAAAAACTCTAGCTAGATTTACTTACTTGTCAAGGTTGTCTCAGCCAAACTCTAAATTACCAGACTCTTTTAATTAGAAAGTATAAAAATTGAGCAAAAAATAATCAGAAAAAAGTAAGAATCAAGCAAAGATCTACACAAAGTCAGAAAATTTGAAGACCAAACTGCTAAAAACCTGTTTAATTTCATGCCCCACTTAATTAAAACTTCCAAAAGCAAAAATAAAATAACTAAAATTCTAATAAACCATAACAATAATATAATGATTTAAAATAAAATAAAAAATATGAAACAAAACATAACAAAAATAGAAACATGAATGAATTGAATTTACCTAGGAGGGTTCATCCTCCTTATAAGCTTAGCATATTCATCATCCATATTTATATATTTACAATATAGAGAGAGTAACCAAATATGTAGAGGCAACAAACAAATTTGGAGTGAGTGGTATTTATTGATGAGAGATTTGAAGATGAAATTCTCCAACAAGCAAGGAAAGAGATAGAGAAGAAAAAAGAACAATAAAAAGTGAAGTAGGTGAGTGGTACTTGGAATCTAGTATTTTTAGTTTTCAACTTTTTTAAAAAAATTTAGAGAATTACTAGAATTTAATTGGCGGTGTGTGAGATGGGAAAGTGCATGTGCATGTAATGAAGAGAGTGGTAATGATTTATGCTTCAAAAATAGATCTAAAGATACCTTTCCCAATATAAATTCAACTTTATGCTATTATTATTGGTTAATATTCCACTCCTTTAAAATGTGGATAATAATAATCATAACCTTTTTTCATTTGCTAAGAGAACTATATATTTATTTATTAATTATTGGATTATACTATATAAGTTGTAAAAGATTTGAGCAAGTAATTAGATATTCGAACTTTGATTTTTGTATATCGAAAAATTTTAATTGAAAGAATGCAAATTTAGGTGAAAAAGTCCAATAACTATATTGATATTGTTAGATGAACTACGACTTATCGATAATATGATTTTTATTCTTTTTTATTATTTATCTAGAGACATAGTGGCAATCACTACAATAAACTCGTGAGATATTTGATTGAAACTTAAATAGGGGTGTTAAATCTAACAATTTCAGCATTTACCAAATAAATTAGACTATATCGATATAATATGTAAAAGTTTTATATACATTAATAAAAATTATGGAATAAAAACACACATATTTTACTATCATTTTATTCTATTGTATTAATTATTATATTCAAGAAAAATATGTTAATTCTAAAATATGTCCATGATTATTTTTTTAAAGCTAATAGTGTAAATTTTGTTGGATTAAATATATTTTTGTCTTTTGAATATACAATTTTTTATTTTTAATATTCCTATAAAAAAAATTAGTGTTTTAAATTTTCTATTTTCATATATAAATTCTACTTTTTTTTTATAAAAATTCACATATCTTGTTCAAATAAAATTTTTGATGACATATTATTGTTAAATTTTTAAAAATATTATATTAATTGTACTATTCATAGTAACAAAAAATCAACTAGTTTTTATGGATGTACTTCCAATATTTATTGGGTAATAAGCTCTTGTAGATGGTATAGACCAACTAAGCCAACATTCATTGGCCTCAACCTTTGTCGATTGTTCTCTTTAAATTAAAGAAAATATTAAACCAACTAAATTTAGTTTAGCGGTACGGTTGGGAGTAGGCTAGACCGTCCTACTACGATCTAACCTATAGAGAGTTAGATAAGATCGGTTTATTTCTTTAAATAAAACAGATCAAAATTCTTTTATAAGTATTTAGTAAAAATGTTAGATTTCAGGTAATTAAAAAATGTTTTAGACTTTGTAGATTGACCTATTTAAGTAAATTTGAATAATATTTTTACATTTATTATTATCATATAGACTAGATACATTTATATTTATGTCTATGTAAATAAAGACTGAAAATATATTTTACCTTTAAAGAAATAAATTAAATTAAACAAGGCGCTTAATATAGAAGTATACTCCATTCGGTCACTATTATAAACAAAAAAACCACTTTTTAGTTTCATTGAAAAGAAAGTGTATTTATAGTCTATATTATAGACCAAAAATACATTAATTTTTCGATCAACCTAAAAATTGATTTTGTAATTGTAATAATGATCGAAGAGAGTATATCATTATTACTAAAAATTGATTTTGTACCTGTAATTTGTAAAACCTGTAGGCATGTGATTGGAAGTGGGTGAGGTTACGTGGTTCCATATATGGGTTGCATCCCATTCTCCGTACGAAACGTAGGGTTTGCCTTTTCCAAATTCTTCCCATATTCACACCCCACAAAAAGATAGTAGTAGTATTACAATTTTACTAATTTAATCTTACAAAATATTGCTACCAATACACTAAATGTTTATAGTAATATTAAATAGCCGATTGTTAATGTTATGAAAATCTACATAGCCAAATATGAAAGGAGAATATAAAGGCGAAAGATTAAATAAATGAATTAAAGAAATATAGTGTATTAAAAAAGAGAGATTTTATTTATTGCGAATGATTTAAGAGAGAAATGTAAAAATCAACACATAACAAAATCAACACATAAAAATCTACATAGCCAAGTATGATGTCACTTTGATTTTCTTCTTTTGTGGAAATCATGAAGGATGGTGGATGTAAACAAGAGTGAGAATTTATTCATGCAATTCTCCCTCTTAATATTTTCTTAATAAAAAAATTTTCCATAAAAAAATACAACACGTATGTGTGAAGAAAACACAATACACTGTAAATGGTCTGCTTTATTGGTTCTATAAGTGTTTATATTATAAGTGTTGTTCTATGTTAGAGAATTTTATTTTGTAGTTTGGTATTTTTAATTATCGAATGTGGAATCTTGATCCCGTTGAAGGATTGATAGAATATTTGCAAGTGCACAAACCTATCGAAGTAATATAAAAAATATCGTGTCCACGAGAATTATCGTGCTCAACATAAGACAATAAAATATATACTTATTGCTACTATTAAAGATATAATTGGAGGGAAATCATATCAAAAGTTTTTGAATTAAAACTAAAATATTAGAAAGCGAGTAAAACGTGTGATTAAACGATTAGAACAAGTGATTAGGTAATTATTGAATCCTTCGAGTAGATGAAATCGGTAATTGAGCGAATCTTACGAATTTTAATTCAATTATGTTGAGAAGAAACACAAAAATGGTTAAGTCTAATTTCTTGAACCTTAACCCTCTCAATTAATCCTAATTTGTTAATCTATTAAGTGAATTTGAGACCAATTGAAGTTTTCACACAAGGATTCAAACACCACATAGATCAATTCCAAATCTCTAAGATATATTGCATCAAAGATCAATTAGTATAGGTCTTACTTCAATTCATACTCTCATACAAAATAAAGCAAATCAATCAACTCACAATTGATCATGTTATGAGAAGCATTAACAACAAAACTAATTGATTCAACATAAAATCTCTACAATTCATAAGATCTCAACCTCAATTACATGGATTCAATTACATCAAACTCAAATTCATCTCCAATTACCTAATCTTGAGGGTTTAGTTACACACAATGATGAATGAGATAGCAACGAAGGGGAAAGAAACAACAATCTTCATCAATCTTCAAAGAACTGGTTCAGATCTTCGAAAATAGCTTTAGCTAGAGTGCCTTAGATGTGTCAAAATTCGGAAATCTTGCACACTAGATTCATTCCCCCTTTTATAGACCCTTCAAAACTTACATGACAGGTCCAATTTTCGCCTTAGGCGAATCTAACGGAGCAAAACTGGCCAAAACAGCACAAAAGTTCGACTTAGGTGAACATGATCTCGCCTTAGGCAAGTTTGGCAGAAAACTTCCCTACATATTATTATATATATTATTATTATTATTATTATTATTATTATTATTATTATTATTATTATTATTATTATTATTATTATTATTATTATTATTATTATTATTATTATTATTATTATTTGACTTCTTCAAAATATTAAGCCAAATACCTTCAACATTCCATTAAGTTGTGTGTTTGTAATAGTTAGACTCTTTAAATTTTTTAGGTAACAAATAGATCATTTAAGTTTCTAATTTATTGCATTGTTCTATTTCAATTATCCTACATTTATTAAAACATTGACATGACCGTTAATTTTGATGTTAACCGTGATGAACTTAAGGCTCGATCTAATGTGAATCATGAAGCCCAGACAATTGACAGCCAAACAAGTGAAAAAATTAAAGTACCGATTTGTTAGCTAAAATATTTAAATGACATAAATATTACAAACACGAAACTTAAATGACTCACGGCTGCATTTGGCAAAAAAATATTATTATTCTTATATAAAATTATTAAGTGGTAAGAATATTGTGTAATTTAAGAAAAAGTGCAAAAAACAATTCATAAGAAACTTATGTGTAATAAATAAAAGACAAAGAACAAGGAGTAATTATCACTGCATTTTTTTTATATTAATACTATGAGAGAATTGATTTTCTTAAGTTTACTTTATATTCATTCAGTTTCAAAATATATCGGAAAATTGGTTAAAGAAAATTACTATATTTAATTAAAAATTTGAACTAAATACACCAATTTTGTTTGATCAATTTTCCCTTATACTTTAAGAAAGAGGGAGTATGAGATTATTATTATTATTGTATGAGCAATAAATGGTCACAATTCACTAATCTTCTGTTGTAGCTTGGGCACATTTGGATACAGATCTTCAGCACGGTCCAAATATTGTGGGCCCAATTAGATGGATCCAAAGTGATCACATGAATTAACAGCAATAGCAACATTTTTTGTCATGTATGTTTGTAAACAAAATAAGAAAGGAAAATGTTGGAAAATAAGAAAAGAAAAGAGTGATAGAAAAACATCAAACGTGGTCTTTTACATGCAACTTATTTAAGATAACAATTCAAAGATAGTGATATGATATTCAGAAGCTTACAATCATATTCCCTATTTTCCTGATTTTGTTAAACATCAACAGTCTTGGTCGTCTAGATCATACCATATTGTCATATTTTCATATCTATGATTTGGTGTGACATTTTTCTATTTTTTTCAAAGAACAAATTCAATACGGATCAATTTAAAACTAAGTTTTGGGTGAGTCCACACTATTGATTGGCTATCAAGAAGGAAAGGACTGCACTTTATAGATTTAATAAACATTTAGTTTAGAGTTGATATTATTTTTTTTAGAGAAAATTGAGGACATAATTTAGTCTAAAATAATTTTTTTTAAAAAAGACAATTTTTAGTTGATAATTAAAAAAATGAGACATGTTACCTAATAGGTTATCTACATCCACAAATAGTCATTTTTATAATAAAAAGTTGAATTAAAAAAATAGTAATAGATATTAAAACTGAAAACAAGAGTGAAGAAAACAATAACTAACCTAAATAAGATTGAACAACAATTTTGTTTGTTGATGATAACTGTAGACGATATTTAAAGGTGTTTATATTGGGGATGAGGAGCCTCCAAGAAATTAGAAGTTAGCGGTCAGAATCATAACAGTAATACTCCCTCCGTTCCTTTTTATAAGAAACAATTTGAAAAAAAATATTTATTCCTTTTTATAAGAAACACCTATTAAATTTACTCTTTATTAAATAAGCAATTCCACTTTTATTCTTATTGAATGAATGTATTGCCATGAATGCATGTGTATGGATTAGTGTGCTTGTAATTATGAATAGAAATAGGCACATTGGAATTAAGAATAGTGGTGTATATTGATAATTAGGAGAGATAAGAATAAATTAATACACCAAGGTTAGTTTTGGTATAATATATTAACTTTTAGAATTTTTAATTAAAAAAAAAGCTTTCTTGTTATATGTGTTTTTTCCAAATTGTTCCTTATAAAAAGGAACGGAGGGAGTATCATATCGCAAGGTATTTGTCGAGGACATTAGCCATGCCAATTCTTGTTAGCTTGTAGAAGAAAATTTGACCTTTGAGATGGGTTATGTGCGCTAGATTAGGTTTCTAATGGATAAGGCTTAAACTCGATTTAAAACGAGTTGCTCCCTAGTCAACAGTTTGTGGTCACATAGTGTGCCCACTTTGTTTGTTTAACGATGTTAATTCGGGGAGGGTTTCTAACTGAGGGTTTGTTAAACCCTAGATTAGGTTTCTAATGGATAAGGCTTAAACTCGATTTAAAACGAGTTGCTCCCTAGTCAACAGTTTGTGGTCACATAGTGTGCCCACTTTGTTTGTTTAACGATGTTAATTCGGGGAGGGTTTCTAACTGAGGGTTTGTTAAACCGAGGAAACGGCCTTTGTCTACTATTTTGTCAAATAACACAAGGATAATCCGAAGAGGGCCTTGGTCGAAGAGACGCTTCATCATGTTATTTTGTTGAATAAAGCAAGGATTATTTGAGGAGGAATTTTGTCTAAGAGATTGTTTCTATTGAATAATGCGATGATGATCTGAAGAGGATTTTGGTTGATGAAATCGTTTTGACGCATCATTCTGTTGAATAATTCATGGATTACTCAAAAAAGATTTTGATCGAAGATATTGTTTTGTTGGTTGTGTCTTTTTATCTATTATGGGCGACTCAAAGTGGATGATGTTGGTTCGAAGAGAAGAAGGATGATTTCCAGTCTTTGAGAAGATTTTCTTTGCGTGGTTGAAAAGGGTGAATTCAAGGAGGCATCTTATGAGCGAGTTTCCATGATAATTCTTTCATAAGTACAATTTCTAAATATATTTTCGTCTAATTTTAAAATAAACTTCTTAAAAATTATTCTCAATAATCATCAAAGAGTGGTGTCTCTTAAGAACTGAACTTTTGACTCGCCAATCGTCATGTGGAGTAATATACTCCGAAGTGGACTACTTGTTGCACTAACCATGATGAGACAGTGTGTGTAGACGAGATTATTTTTAACCCTCATCTTTCAAGGTGTATAAGACCTTGATAGGATGTGACATGAGATCGAGGATCTGATGTTAGGTGTCCTTGTGCCACATGTTATGCCTAATGTTACTCAAATGTGTATGCCCTTTAATGGCTTCAAATGTCGATTACGAGGTTGTTCTTGAATTGTTGGATTACGAGGTTCACACTTTTTCATATATTTTTGTTGACGTTGGATGGAGGTCTTATGCACCGTTAGATTTCTCTGGATCTTTAAAAGTTTAAATTATTGAATTCACTTTTAGAAAATCTTTGTGCATAGTTAGGCAAAATAATCCTTAAAAGTTAAACATGTATTTTTTTTTAGCAAATTAAGATTAAATAAACATTTTTTTTTATAATTTAGATTTATTGTTAAATCAAAGTTAACTTTGCTAAATATTTTAATTTCAATCGACTATTTTTTTTAAACTATAAGTAATCAACCATATGTTATGAACTAACTTATAACTTCATTTTATCAAACAAAGCTAAAATATTTCTTAGGGGTGGTAAAAAAAACCAGACAGTCAGACCAACCTGTTTAACCCACCATTTTTTTTTAATAGGATGAGGATTTTTGGACGATTTTAGATTTTTCGGCTAATTTTTTGGGTTTAGGGTCAATTTTAGGTTTTTTTATCAGTTTTATGGTTCAGGCCGAGTTATTTATTATAGTTATTCAAATAATATTAATTACAATTAAATAATTATAATTATTATATTAATATAAATAAAATTAAATGAAGGAAATTCAATTACATTATCCAAACAAATTTTTTTACAATTGATGAAATTTCACCATTTTATCCAAACAATGAAATTTGAAAATCTAGGGAATTCAATTTAATCAATTGAATTAACTAGTATTTAAAATTCCTTGAATTTCTAGAATCCCCCATCCAAACACACTCTAAGGTTTTAAAGTCGATAATTGAAGTTGTTTCACTTATCTAACTCACTTAAAAATGTGGATCTATGGCAGTTTGGCCCACATATATTTTTTAAAATTGATTTTTTTTCTACTATGCTGAGAATTTTGAACAAAATTTTTCTGTTTTTTTCGACACATGAACAAAAATTTTCTTCTACAAATAAAATAAATTAAATTTATAGACACATTTAGAATTTTATACATATGATTAATTCTCATCAATTATTAAACAAATCACTTACAAATTTTTAAGAGTAATATATACTCACTTAATAACATGAAAAAGGAGGGTGTAAGTGGTAGAGGTGTGGCTTTAGGATTGGATAAGAATAAAAACAAAAGGGATTAAATTAAAGGAGGTTAGAATAGAAAAATTCTCATCCCACCCCCCACAAGTCTTTTTCACACCCTGAATTTCCAATTTTGCCCTTGAATCAAAAGTTCGGAACTCGTTTTCCGAAATTTTTCTAGTGCAAATTCAGCAAAAATTTCGGAAAAACACATTCCGAAGTTCATTTTTAAGGCAAAAAAAGTTCGGAAAACGTTTTCCGAACTTTTTTAACAAGGGCAAAATCGGAATATTGGGGGGTGAAAAAGAGTTATAGGGGGGTGGGATGAGAATTTTTCATTAGAATAAGTAAGACCCATGAGCCGCCCATGGCCCACAATAACGGATTCGCTGGATAGTGCTGTGGGCCCAATTCCTCGACAAAGAAAAGATAGTTCACTCTCATCATATCATAGTATAATAATAATGCAATTATGCCACCTGCAACCTTTGTAGCCAAGTGAATTGTCAATGTTAGAGAACTTAGAACAATAATTTATGCATCTTAAATTCTAACATTGAAACATCAGACACATGATACATATGATATGATGCAATATTTTCTGAATACAGTATTGTTTTCTAAAGGCTAAACTACACATTTGGTCTCTTACGTTTATTTTAGGATTCAATTTGGTCCCTTATGTTTAAAAAGTTTTAATTTGGTCCCTTACGTTTATTTTAGGTTTCAATTTGGTCCCTTCCGTCAGTTTTTGCACATGTGGCAGACGGTTTGCTTACGTGGCAGACGGTTTGCACACGTGGATTGACACGTGGACACCTGAACATGTTGACACGTGTCCAATTGAAACAGTGGAACAGTGAAATCTGACGGAAGGGACCAACTAATGCAAACGTTGATAACGTAAGGGACCAAATTGAAACTTTTTAAACGTAAGGGACCAAATTGAAAACTAAAATAAACGTAAGGGACCAAATATGTAGTTTAGCCTTTTCTAAACTATGATCTTAGTGCAAAGTATTCATTGACTTTATTAATGAGTAGTCTTGTACTCTTGTTAGTTGTTGGGGAATTTCACTCTGAGTTGGATTGAATCCTAACCATTCCATTAATTTATTTACTATTTTTGCCTAACTTGCAAACTCTTTCGCATGACTGACTTGTTTTGGTTTTGGTTGATTTTTGTGTTAAAACTTAAAAGTACATCTTGGTCGTCCAACTCAAATTTAAAATAATCGGTATGTTTAGGTATAATTATCAAATGAGTTGGTTCAACTAATTAGTTCGATTCGATGGGTCAGACTAAATAAATGGTCAATCTAGTCCGATTTATTGATTAGTAGGTTATACATTAATGAGTTCGGTCTGATTCATATGGACCTTCTAAGCTAATTGGCTAACTCGGTCCGTCCTGAAGTTTGATGTGTTAGCTCTATTCAACATGATTTTCATATAGATTAAATGGCTATCACAAAAGGTCTAATTGTATATGGATTGTCATTTTTTAGGTCTGACCTAATCCAAAATTATGGGCTAATGGGCAGATCTATTGACCCGATCCATTTTGACAGCTCTATGTTTAGGTATTAGATTTGGTAAAACCTGACCCAATCCAACCTATATACACTTTTATAGTGTAACAAAGTTAAAAGTTAAAACTTTTATATTAAAGATATTAAAATCAAATATTATTCGTATTAATATAATATTCGATACATTATTAATTATATATTTTTTCTACATTACTTCTCCAAATTTTTCAAGAGATAACCTATATCTCACCATAATTATATTATTTTAAGATGTTAATGTAAATAATATTATGTTATTGATAATCAAAAGCCAAAAACAAATTTTATAGTAATGCCAATGAGGATATGGTTTTGAAGAATTGGGGATGTTGCACTTTTCCTTTTCCAAGTTAGATATTTTACTAGGTGTTGCTATCACTCTCAAATTGAATAACAAGTTGGTAAATTAGTATCTTTTTGAAGTCACACACGTGGATTAATTCATATGCTAATTTGCCACTAAAACAAAGCATCAAGGGTGTTTTTGCCATGTTTGGGCTGTGAAATAGCTGTAATAGAATATTAGAATTTAGAACTTAATTCTCCTACATGTAACTGAATCTTGGTTTTATATTCCAAAGTTACAACTTACAAGTGACAAAGTCACAAATAATCTAATCTATAAAAGCAAGCATGAATCCTTGCTGCTTGGCTGCATAGAAGATAAAATAAATCTTTTTCTAGGATTCCATTCACAAACAAGTTATTTCCTAAATGATCTCTTTATTATTCTATCGAACTTAAAGGAAAAGAAAATAAAAATTGAATTCATTCTTTTTGAGAAATGAATTCTATCTTTTTGAGAAATGAATTCATTAAAAAAAAAAATTGAGAAATGAATTGAACTATTAAATTTTTATTGCTATGAATTTTGAACCAAACCAGCTCTTTTCTGTTTAATTTGATTGATTTTGTCTGATCGATATTTTACCTTCAAAATTTAGATTTTGTGAGATTTTCTATGCATATTCTATAGACAAAAATGACTACCAAACAATCGGGAGGAGTCTGAAACCACTTGATGTCAGAACTGACTTCCGAACCAAATTTTAAAAAAATGACTAAAAAAAAGGCAAAAATAAAACTCTAGCAAGGTGCATTTTCTCTTACTAAAATAAAACAAATCAAAATATCAATAGTGAATCTATGGCCTGAAAGTGACCAAACCCACTTAATTTCCACGCAATATTTGGAGTATAGATTTGTAAATTGGAATAGGTTTGGATAAAAAAAGTATATATATAATTACATGATCTACCTAATTGTCTTGTCCATTAGTTGCTTACTATACTTGATAATCAAATCTAGAGAGATTAGACAGAATCTTCCCATCGACATGCTAAATAAACAGAGACCACAAAGTTGAAATACCTACTTGACAAATTGCATTGTATAATTAGCCAGAAATTTGCGTTACATAATTATCCTTTTTGACAAGATTATATCCTAATTATTAGTGATTTTTTACAGGATAAGTAATTATTAGTAGTTTAGTACAATTTTTTTAATTCAACAGACAAAAGCGCCAAAATTGTAAATGTCGAAAGTTATAATCGAGACTTTTGTATGTATGAGTTTTTAATAATTTATCATTTTATTTATAAAATAATCATTATAAAAAATAAAGTAAGACAATTATGGGTAGCTGAATCACATTTTTTAAAGGAACTGTATCACTTTATTAAATATCTATATGTTGGAAGGGAAACTATCAAAAGTTATAATTATCTATTAAAATATATTACAAATATTATTAGTGAATGTTTATGTGTGTAATTGATCCATATAATTGATCCATTGTATAATTTTATAAAGAGAACTTTTTTAATAAAAAACTTATTGTATTTTTGTAAAGTGACTTAGTAGTGAGTAATACAAACTCTATTATCTCTTTTTTTTTTTTTTTTTTTTTTTTCTCCTTTATCTCTTAACTCTTACTCTTATTTAGAGCAATTTCATAATGCCAAGTTTCTTAATAGATGACATGGTGGAACACTAACCTTTTTTCTTTAGCAATGATTTGTGGATTAAAAAAAATGAAGCTTTCGTCTTCGTAATTTCAACTTGGATATAATTCGTTTTTCATCAAATACATTAATTTTTGTTGACCATTTTTTGTCTATATTTTGGAACGAAGGAAGTATGTTTGTACAAAATTAAGAATTATATTTTCCTTAATTTTTTTTGTTTTTATTTTCACCACTAGTATTCTGTCCGCTGGACCGCCTAGTCTGGTTAAAAGATCAGTTCTAACATCAAGTGATTTCAGTTTTCTCTCTATCGCAATTGTGGGGGATCAAACTATTATCCTTCCTACTAAGTTTAGCGCAAATCACCACGAACCAATTAAACAATCGGTTATTTTTCTTTACATATTAATCTCATGTTTGAGGTTTGAGAATGTGGATCCATATTTATGACTTTGATAAGGTCGTGGTTATATTTTTCTTCAAATTTGAGGAAAATTGGAAGTGATTAGTTTCAAGGATTTCAAGAAAGAATTAGGGTTGTCCACAAATGGAGGTGGAAGGACAACAATAAAATTAGAAATGGTGAATCTCGATTAGAGCAAGAATTGAGCTTCATAAAGATAGTAAAAGATAAAAAAAAAAATTTACTAAAATTTGTAGATAATTCTCTGCATGCATTATTCATTGCTCAATCCAATACAAATAGATGATTTTTTTTTTTAAACCGAGGATTCAAGGATACATGCACAATTGGTTCAACTAACTTATTTCTAAAAGGAAATCTAATAACAAATTGAAATAAGCAATAACTGACATATGCTCACTAAGTGATAAATTCTTCACATAATCAACATTCGACGTTGGGCCTCCCTACCTTTTAAGATTCAGGAAGGTTTCTCTCCCCACCCCCCGTCATTCTTTTTCACCCCCCAGAAATCCAACTTTACCCTTGATTTTACCCCTGAAAACTTCAGTACATGCGTACTGAAGTTTTTCGATATTGAAAAACAGGTGTTTTACATCGTTAAAAACTTCGGTACGCGTGTACCGAAGTTTTTTTTAAGGTTAAAAATGGAAACTCAGGGGGTGAAAAAGAAAGACGGGGGGTGGGGAAAGAAACCTTCAAGATTCAGTTGGAACTTGGCCCATTCTCTTCAAAAGGCCCAATGTTGTTTTGTTAAGAAAGTTGGTATATAGGCCCCCATCATTGTTCCCAGACCCCCCAAACTGACAAAAATGCCCCTGATAAAATAATTTGTTAAATAGACAATGACAAAAAAATCGTTTTGTTGACAGACTTACGAAACTAAGCGATAATTTTGACCAAACGTGGATCCTGAGCATGGTGCACACATTATTGTCTCGAAATTACCGAACTGTAGTTTCATTGTCTACCTGACGAACACGGTTGTTTTCGTTGTCTACCTAACGAACATGCTGATTTTTGTTGTCTAGTCAACGAAATTAGTGCATATAGCATTCAGACCAGCTAGTTCCTGCTAATGGTACTATTTGAAATCTCAATCTCAATTCAATTTATAGCATGCAATAGAGTTTATAAAACAAAATCAAATAACAAATACGACTAGGAACAACATAAAATCACTAAATGAAAACCAATAATTGCTTAAATTAACGAAATAGGACAAAATCTTACTTGTATTTTCGGTTTCTACATGACAAACACAAGTTGACTTGTATTCATGCTTCCTTTATGTTTGATTATGAACGAAAAAAGATTGGAGTTGCTGCTTGATCAAAATCCCCAACAAATCGTTCCTAAATCAACCCTAATGTTTTACTATTCTTTTGTTCGAACCGTCTGCATCGTTTCTCATATCACTGGTTTTCGTTATGCAGTCAACGAAAACACGCGCGTTCGTCACGTAACTCACAAACGGATATGTTTCGTCTCGAAACTGACGAAGACACACCTTTCGTCAGGTTGACAACGAACTTGATGTTATTTTGTTCAGATGAATGGTTTCGTCATGTAGACAACGATGGTTTTTATATTCGTTACGCACACGACAAAATTTTTAAACACGAACTCAGGGGTATTTTGGGATTTTTGGGGAGCCTTGGAGCAACTAGGGGGCCTCAATAGCAAATTTGTCTTGTTAATTGCTAACTAGCATAGCTGGCCCATTAATATCCTTAGGCCCAAATTTGCTTGTATTAGACGATGGTTTCTCTCCCCACCGCCCGTCTTTCTTTTTCACCCCTGTGTTTCCATTTTTAACCTTAAAAAAAACTTCGGTAAACGCGTACCGAAGTTTTTAACGATGTAAAACACCTGTTTTTAAATATCGAAAAACTTCGGTACGCGTTTACCGAAGTTTTCGGGGGTAAAATCAAGGGTAAAATTGGATTTTTGGGGGTGAAAAAGAACGACGGGGGGTGGGGAGAGAAACCTTCGTATTAGACAACGGCGACAAACTATTCCTTAGCCCGACAAACATCAATTTGAATGGTTAATGGGTTTAGGATTTTAAATGACCTACCGATACAAATGTAAAACTTAAAACACTTATCTAATACTTGAAAAATTTATAAGACCTATCTAATACAAATATAAAACTTAAAAAATTTATATGATACAAACGTAAAATTTAAAAGATCTTTAGATGCATTTTGTCAAAAAAAAAATACTATAAACTTAATGTAATTCACAACATAAGCATCACCGCCTCTCGCTTTGAAAATTGAACATCATAAGCATATCACCCAATAAACTTTAAATAGACTCTAATATCATTTTAAAATTTCGGTAGAATTTAATTCAAATAAAATTAATGTCTGATTCTCAATACTAAACTTTACATTCTGTCGTCTAAATCTTCAACATACATCCTAAAGGGGGCTAAAAAATTGTTTTTGTTTATTCTTTCTCTTGTAGTCAGTGTCTCAATAATCTAATGATAATCCTTGGAATTGATGTCTGTTTTTTTCATGTGCATGCACCTGAATTAGTTGTACTTCTGATTACACAGTGAAAGAGAAAATAAAAAACAAAAAAGGCAATTTCACTCCACACACAGCATGCATGCTGATGCTTGTGTTCTGAATCTTGAATGAGCAGCATATATACAACAGTTGGAAGCACTTTCACTTTGTTTTCTACTTCATGCTGTTATTACTTGTTCACTTTTTAAGCGTGTGGAATGAATGATCTTTATGTACAATAGTGGGTTTCACATGCTCTCTAAGCAAAGTCTAATTCCACACTTTCTCTTTCCCATTGTTGGTTTTCATTAACAATATATACTATTTGTATTGATACATTGATATTTAGTCTTTTTACACATGCACAAAATCTGGTTAATCACGTTCAAAAATATAATTAATTTAATTAATGAATCATTAATTCAATGGTCAAATTATAATTAGTCCAACTAAATGAATTAAGTACAATTTTTAATGTGAATGTATATTGAGTTAATTATTTACTCAACTGAATTAACTATATCATTGTACGTAATTAATCAGATGTGATATGTCTATAAAAAAAGTATGAGTACATCCATTTGACTTTCCCACCATTGGTGGTTGGTGAAGCGGACGTCCGATGAAAGAGTTCTGATGACTTTATAGTGATTATTGACGAAGTTCTAGCAACGATATCCATACGTGGAGCTGCCAACTTGAGTGTGGTTGGCACAAAGCTCCTAGAACTTCATGGTGGTCAGTGATGAAGCTCCGACATCCTCGGAGCGCCACCAGTATTATAAATAATAAATTAGAAAAATAGTTTATAAATAATAAAAAAAAATTAATTTATGTTGGCCTACATTACAATATGTGCTAGATTGATAGTGATGTTATTTATAATTTTTCATTACTTATTTTTAAGGATGAAATTATGATAGTAATACTAAACTATTTAAATGTAAATATTGGTGTAAATGCTATTTGAGTCCTAAAGTCTTTCCTCTTTTTTACCTTAGACTAGCCAACTTTTTACAATCACAGATTTCAGTTAGAGAATACCTTGGAGTATAGTCCACGTAATTTTGATATAAGTCTACAACATTTTAGGACAGATATTTTTTTATTACAAAATTACATACTATCGTTCATTTATTGTAAATAATACATCAACGTACTACTATTAATAAAAAAATATATCTCCAACATATAAACTCATTTTAAGATCATATTTCAATTAAATGTGGAATTTTTAATAAGCCCATAACATACCATAAATTCTTTGAGGTAAAACTTTGACAAGACTTGTTTGATTATACAATAAAAAACCTCAATAAAAGATGTTTGTTTTTTATCCTAAAATGTGAGAGAAGTGAAGGACATAATTGAATATGCATGTGTGTGTGTTTGGCAACAATATCAAGACAAAAATCAACCCATATGCATGTTGAAAGTGCCTCAATAATAAGAGTTAAAAAAGATATGCGATTGTCCTCTGCGAAGTAAATAGGATGTGAGGATCTTGCAAGGGAAAACTTGTTTCACTGTGTCAAAAAAAAAAAAAAAAAAAAAAACTTGTTTCACTTGAAACATGAAAAAGGATTGTGAATTACTCCGTCCGTCTCTAATTAAAAGTAGTAAGTACCTTTAGAAAAGAAAAATTTATTTCTAAATATAAGTCTCTTCACAAGTTTCAAGATACATTTATTATTTTTTTCCAAACATAACCCTAATCATTACTACACATTTTCATCAAGGACAATTTGCTAATTGAAATACACAAAAAATAAACATTAATTACACTATCAACTTTTCTTAATATGCACGAAAAATAGCTAGGGGTGCTTATATAAAGGGACGGAGGGAGTAAAACAAATGAAATCTAATTGCCATTTATACCTTGAAATAAGAGAAGAGAGAGATTGAGTATTAAAGACTTCTATTCCACCAATTTGACGAATTTTAGTATGAAAAGTATCGCAAATAAATTTTTTTTTTAACACTCACTTTTTAATTAGATGAAAAGATATATTAAATGTAAATTATCACTAGTTAAAGATTAAATCATTTGTTCTTCTTCAATCTATCTAACCTTGAATTTTGCACAATGAAATAATTTCTATTTATAACATTTGCGCGTATATTATAAATATAAATTATTGTCCTATATTATTCTATTCTCATATTTTCTTCGAATGCAAACCCTTGTGACATATCTATAGAGGTAATCAAAGGAAACTGCATATCTTGTACATTATTACCCATGCTTCAGTTGCCCCCAATGGAAGGATTTATTCCAACAGCTATATTAGAAATTGCTAGAATCGTTATCGAGCTCTCTGAGATTGACAAGTTTACATTTTCAATGCTAAAATTTGCATTTGAAAAACTTCATATATCATCTTGGCCTATTCAATAAGTTCTTCGACACAACTCATTCTTGAAGGGATCTCATTTTCGACGTGTGCTCTATTTTGTTTTTATCATGTGTGTCGAACACTTTGATGTTTTTCTATGTTTTTTTTTTTTTTTTTGTGGTGTACTGTCGACAAGGACTTCACTTTTCTTCATTCATGTTTACAAGTCTACAACTCCTCCTCTTGTACCACTTATACACTTGCTCCCTTTCTTGCAATTTTTTTACTTTTTTTTTTTGACAAACTTGCAATTTTTTTATTAAAACACAAATTAATTTGTTCCTTCAAAACTCCTCAAATTAGGTGTTTCCCATACCTATTTTCTATCATCTACGAGCAAATTAAATTAATAATTTAAAATAAAATAAATGCTAATGAGTGTTTTAAATATTTTGGTTAACAAATCTAAAGAGGATTTCATGAAATATTATTTTTTGTTAACATTGAAAAGAGATATATTTAACTTTTCAACAAATAGTGTCTTAAACAACAATAAGATTAAACTCAAAAGTAAAATAAAATAAAATATTATAGACAAAAATAAAAGCTAGACAATAAAATTAGAAACATTAAACAATGTGACAATTTATAAACTCAAAAGTGAAATTTTAGTAGTTAAATCAGTGGCTTCTAGCTGGCTCAGCCGGAATATACCAACTTTTTTTCCTTCTTTTTATTGACAATTAGCTACTTTTGAATTGGTTCAATCCAGCAAAAAGTCACTGAACATAGAAATCTAGGAAGACCTAAATTGAATTGATTGATAGAAGTAATCACACTTTTTTCTTATTTTCAAAAAGAAGAAAATGTGCATGATGTGTAATTATTCAACAAGAAGATTGTCTATAGAAATTAAATAAAGTTGGTGGATGCATAGATGAAATGTAAATTAGAAGCACAAAGAGATTGGAGTGAGAAGCCAAAATCATGGTAGCCACTCAATGACCATGCTTGAGTTGACAAAAATCAGTTGAAAAAACACAAAAGCTCCTTCATGCCAATTTTAAATTGCAATAAACAAATCATAGTGTTTGTTGAATAAATAATAGTAACTAACTACTAGATGTTTTGTATACTTGGAAATAAGTTATAATTGGATTCACACTAGCTGTTTTTGAAAGATTATGATATAAATTGTAAGAGAGATGCAAATTATTTATTACCAGAAGTAATCTTGAATTAGAAGGGAGGTAAACATTATAATTAACCTTATTATGAAATTGGGATTCTCCACTTCAAAAGTAATGAAATTGGAGCTTGGAGGCTTATTTTTCTTTCCTACTAAAAAAAATTGAATTTAGATTGCATCGATTCAAAATTTCATGTATTCACGTAGTTAGTATATTAGTTGTCATTGGATCAAGAACAAATTGAACCCTATAGTTATCCAAATTAACTACGCAAATGAAACAAATTTTTTTTATTAGTTTAGTGGATAGGATTTCACTTTTTAAAGTGAATAAGTGGAACTACTAGAGTTCGAAACTCTCTCTACATATTATATGCGATGATGCTATCAATTGATCTATGTTCACGAAGGATTTGGATCCTCTTCAATTTTCTCTCCAATGTTTTCTCTCATTTTCTTAATCCAATGGTTGTTAAATTATAAAGAATAAAAAAAAATACTCAAGAAGAGAGAAAAAATAAGCAAATGAATGGTTAAGATCACATTGGAGAGAAAACATTAGAGAGAAAATTGGAGAGGATTCAAATCCACGAAAACACAAATAAAACAATATTATTTCATGCATTTTACACAAGTTAAAATGAAAATAAAGTAATGAATTAAACAAGAAAAAACTAAGGAAAATGTTGAGAAAATGTAAATAATTTAAGTTAACAAGTGAGTTGGTTGATTTTAGTTTTGTAAACATGTGTGATTCATTTCTTAAGGGCATGCTAATCGATGCTCTCGGAGTATTGGTTAAGAAAAAAAATTCAAATTGAAAATAACACTTTTTAATCTTTTGAGGAGTGAACTACACAAATTTCAATGTCAAATTACTATATTTGATTCCTTATACAGTGTTTCGGAGACATTATTTAGCATTTTCCGTTTCTTAAATACCTAAAACACATGGACCCTACTTTTTACATAGAAAGAGAAGTGGTTGATATAATAGATCAATGTGCTTGAATTGATGCAATACTTCAAAGACAAGTCAATGTGAGTGAACTGGTTTTAAGAGTTAAAATCCTCTTCATTTTTTTTATTTTTTTTTAAAAATGTTGTTAGAATTCTCTATCTAAATAGAATCCTCCATTTCTTTTGAGAAATTGAAAAAAATTGAACCCATTTTTTTTTTTTTTTGCTAATTCTTTATCATCCCAATCCCAATATATATAAATGCCATTAAAGTTGAAGCACTAATAGGTCACAAGATGGGCACTTTCATTGTCATTTACTTGTTTAAATATTAAGAGCTCAAACATCCACTTGCATTCAAAGCCAAGAAAAAATGAGCTCATAAAGAACTACCATGCAGCAGTACTGAAAACTATACACACATTTTGGCAGTTTGCCAGTGTTTTCTGGAGCAGCAATATTCTTATTATATTTTATAAGAAAAATTGGGGAATTAAATATTTTTATTTTTTGGTGTTTGAATTTATCAAGTGTTGTAAGTTGTAACCAAAGTCATTGATTCAACCAAAATTAAAAAACAATAAAATAAAATAAAAAATTCCCTTCAATGTGTCTCTTGATATTTAATTTACTCCTCAAATGTATTTTTTGTTAGTAATTTGAAAATTTAATACATTTTAACGGCTACAACAACACCACATTTAAAAATTAAAATGACATTTCACTCTTCTTCTTTTTTTTTTTTAATTTAATTTATTTATTAAAGTGACACTAATAACTATTAAACAAATGTAGGGTAAAATTACAAAATCAAAACTGTTGCTACTAGTCTTACAACTCAAGCCACAATTCTCAAACAAATTACTTGTTTGAAAATTTTCACATCCAAGATATATGAGTCTAATTATATATATATTTCCAATCAGATCAACATTCAACAATATGTTATCAATATAATATTATGAACATATAATTTAGTTAGTCAAGGTTTCAATTTCAACAAGGTGTTAGCACATGACACATTAACTTTAGCTACTTATCATTACTCTTTAATCAATTATTCAGTAGAGTAGTTAAAATTTGAAAAAATATGCTGATTTTGAAAACACTCATTTTAGTTAAAAGTGCATGAGTAGAAAACCACAAACAAGTTAAACTATGAAGCACCGACACAAACACAGATATCAAATATAACACTAACACATAACTAGACACCGTAATAATTTGCAAATTGGAATCGTTGAATCTAAACATGTGTGTGTCGTGTCGGACATCAAAGACACCTTTTCATTTTGAAGTGTCGGTTCTACATATGTCTAATGTTCAATCTTCTACTTGTTCACCTTTCTCACTTTCATATCTAATTGCTTGCAACTCCTATGTAACTTGAAAAAAATTATAGACTATTCATTGAAAAACACTGGCATAAAGAAATGAAGAATTCTCGATCTAAGTAATCTCGAGAAAAGTTCATATGCAAAACATCTATCCGAATGGAGAATGAAATGCAGAAATACAGGAAGAGTTCCAAACCGGTTTAAGGGCTGCTCTCGTCCTACCAAAATACTAAAGGCTTTTGAGACTTATGCCTCCCTATTACCCAACCTAAAAAAAAAGTAGCTTACTGTAATGCCCTTAGAGTGTAAGCACTGCTAAAGAAAGGAAAAGTCATTGCCAATTTAAGAAAAATGGTACAGTTACTTATCTCTGAAGCAATGATACAGACACCGGACATGAAACTGATACATAAACACCAATGATAATTTAAGAAAATAGAAATAATTGAAAATAGCTGCATATGTCGGTATTGAGCACCAGAAACATGGTTAGTTCAAAGTGTCACTGCTAGTGCTACATAGAAAATCAGAGTTATTAGATGACTGGTATTTTGAGTTTGTATTTGAATCTAATTTGTTTATTTCATCTGATCTTTGTTGTCCAACAGAAAACAGCTCCAAAAGAATTTGATTGAAGTTACTGCATTACTTTATAAATGCAACAACTTCATGCAGAGTTAGTGTTTCCGATGCTTACATTGAACTACTTTAGCTTCCGAAACTATGAAGCACCGACACAGAGACAAACACTGAATGAATACAATCCTGACACATCAAAACCGGCAATATTGATTTAAAAAATAGTAATTAAATGCAACTACACGTATCAGACACGCCTTGAGTCAAAAGTGTCGATTTATACATAGACGTAATTTGCATTTTGCAAGTTTCTTTCTTTCCTCACACACATTAAAATTTCTTACCTGATAAAGTACTAATAATACCAAATAGATTCAATAAGAACTTTAACAAATATAAGAAGATTATGAAACTATATCATCAATTTTCACAAACAAACTGATCATCACTTCACTCCATCTTGATCTATATAGAACAACAAAAAATAATCAACACACCTTTGAATAATTAAAACAATAAGTTTTAAGGCCAAACCAAATCAACAAACCTATATATCTCTTTGGCCATCCAAAATTCCACCTACAACAAGTAAACATCACAACAATTATAACCAATCAAAAACTTCAAATAAATTTTACAAAAAAATAAAACTTGTAAAATTAAAATCCTCACCTTGTAAACAAAATCCATTTTCTATTGAACTTCTCTATTTCCTCAAACTCTACCAAATATACAACAAAAAAAAAAAAAAAACCATTTTTTTTTTATAAAGCTCAAATTTTCCACAAATTGATGAAAAAATCACTCTACTGTCCTGAACTTTGAGAATCATCTTTAGTAGGATTCTGATTCTGCTGCTGGTTATGCTGCTGATGAACCCTAGTTTGATTTTGACCAATTTGCTGATAAATCTGAGTCAAAGCTTGTTGATTCAACACACCAATATGTCCATCTTGTGATAATCCTAATTCCAAACCAGGCATCTGTTGATTTCCACCCAAAATTGATGTAAAACTCATTCCACCCAAATTTGTTGCTGATGTTGGCATATCAAAACCAGAAAAACCAATTTTTTGAAAATAATTTGAACTATTATTATTATTTTCACTAGCAGATGATGATGATGATTGAAAACCAAATCCATGAGGCCATAAACTTGATGAACTAACATGATGGGCTTGTTGGGCTTGTTGATGGGCCTGAGCTTGAGCCCAAGGAGTTCTATCAAGCTGTAAACCAGAAGATAAAGACGAAAGTTGATTTGTTGATAAAGTGTTTGAAGATGAAGATAAAGCTGAAGCAGGAATTGTTCCTGTTCCAGTTGCAGCTATAATTGATGGTTCAGATTGTTGAAGAAGCCATTGAATTGTTTCACCATCTGATTTATGACCTAATTCTCTTGTAAGTTGAAAGATTCTAGCAGCACATAAAGCTGGCATCCTTATTCTTCTACCTCTTCCTTCAACTTTTGTGTGTCTGTCTTTGTTTGATGTTCTTTTTGGTGCTAGTTGTTTCTTTGTTTCTGAATCTTTGTTGTTGGTTTCAGATAACACAATTTGAAGGTTTTTTGAATCAGATTCTTGTTTGTTTTCTCCCATGTTGGTGTTTGCAAGTTGTTTTGAGTTTTTGGGATCCATGAAATGAATGGAACACAAAAGGGAAAGAAAAGATTGATTATAAAAATAAATATTCAATTTTTATTTATGGGTCTTGTTTGATTGAAGGTGTGAGATGAAAAGTCTTAAACTTTCATCAGTTTTCACTGTTTCTGGCAAGGATTGAGGGACAAAGCTTTTCATAATTAATTAATTCATAATAATAATAATAATAATAATAATAATAATAATAATAATAGAAACATATTAAAATCCCAATGTGTTGTTTTGTGGAATTGGATTCTATGTGGTCGAAATTGCATGCAATTAGTGGTTTTGAGCCATTTGATTAAGATTAAATAGTTTAGATTTTATAATAGTTTTTTATTTTTATTTAATATAAAATTTTTAGATGATATGTGGACTATCCAATTAAAATTGAACGACTTTAAATTTATGGACTGCATCAAATTTCGACTGCACAAATCCAGATCCATTGTTTCTTATATCAAAATATATTTATGTTTTAGTCGGATAAAATGACAATAATCACCAGAAATTCAAAGATGTACGTAGATTGAGTGCAGTCGATATCTTTGACTGCAAGCAATTAGTAGAGCGATTGCAATCTTTCGATCTTGATCGAGAATTCAAATTTTAAATTTCAAAAATTATATTAAAAATAGGGTTAAATATATTCTAAATTGAGTATTTTTTGTTAAAATAAAAGTTGTGGGCTTTTTACATTTCTCTATTGTCTTTTCTTACCTCTTTCTTTGCGTAGTGGGTGCTGTGTTTGACCAGGCAGATATGAATTTTTTGAAAGTAACTTTAACTGCTAGTTTCACTGCCTTGGATACTACAATAACACTATGTATTATGTCATGTCTCTCTATAAAGAACAACAAACATTAAACAAATCCATGTTACATTTTATGGGATCTTCTTAGTTAACTGAAAATAAAATTTGGTTTTTAATTTTAGGCTAAATTATATATTTGATCCCTTATATTTATTTTAGTTTTTAATTTGGTCTCTTACGTTTAAAAAGTTTTAATTTGGTCTCTTACGCTATCAACGTTTGCATTAGTTGGTCCCTTCCGTCAGATTTCACTATTCCACTATTTCAATTGGACACGTGTCCAGGTGTCCACGTGTCAATTCACGTGTGCAAACTGTCTGCCACATGTGCAAAAACTGACGGAAGGGACCAAATTGAAACCTAAAATAAACGTAAGGGACCAAATTGAAACTTTTTAAACATAAGGGACCAAATTGAATCCTAAAATAAACGTAAGGGACCAAATGAGTAGTTTAGCCTTAATTTTATACCTAGAGAGTCTTTGTAGTAAACTAAGCCTATGTTTGGGAGAATGGATCCTTTCAATTTTTTTTCTTTAATTATTTTTTTATTTTTATATTTTACCCATCAATTATCTTTTATCAATTTTTTTTAGAATTAAATATTGTTTTATATTTATAATTCAATGGTGAATTATCCAACATTATTTCCTCAATTGTTTTCTCCACTTGAGAGAATCCATTCTCTCTGATTGGTTTGGCGTTGGACAACACCAAACGCGCTTTTCCAAACACCAAATGCGATTCTGTCAATTTTAGAAGAGTTAGAATTAATTTTTAAGGTGTAGAATTGATTCTGATTTGTTTGGTTTTTCAAAAGTAGAATTGATTCTGTCTCCAGAATAAATTCTACTTGAAACTAGAAATAGTAGCTTTTGTTTTCCAAAATCGATTCTTACACTTAAATATTGTGTTTAACTCACTTTTACATAAAATATCCAAACATAAATCAATTCTACTAAAATTAATTTTGTTAAAATCAATTATAGCAAAATCAATTTTGTCTAAAGCCAAACCAAACATACCTTTAATCATAAGTGGTGGTTGATAGTAATGTATTAAAAATTGAACTGAATTGACCGGTTCAATCGAAAATAAAAAATTAGGTAGTTGGTTTATCGGTTTGATCCCGACTATATCGTTGTTGTGTTGTATCGAAGTTAAACCAATTGAATTACAATTCTATTTTTAGTAGTAATTTTATTTCCAAATTTTATATTTACTTTTAAAAAAGTTTTTCATTTATCATCTAATTCAATAGTTTCATTTATTCAATTTCTAATACGATCTTTTAAATATTTATTGATGTAAATATTGGTTTTTTAAGTTTTTTTACTTGTTCTTTCATGAATCGTATTGGTTAACTAGACTACTTGATTGAAATTAAATCGATTTCGTGTATATTTTCTTAACTTGTTTAAGAAAAGGAAAAAAATATTTTATTTAATTACAACAATATAATATAACATTATTAACATGCCATTATCTGTCTGGGAAATGAATGCCATCCACTATGGTTTTCATGTTGTTTTTCAAAGATGTATTTTCAAAACAGAATAAACAATGCTATTGTTTTTTAAAAAAAAAAAAAAACAACCATATAAGTAATGGAGTCTTTATAGAGAGGTATGTCCCAGTTTAGAAACAAAATAGAGTCAAAGATTTGTTTTATGTTGAGTGACATAATTTACTATCCATTGCATTCAATAGTGGGTCCTTATTTCTTTAAATACACTATAGTTTGTGGCAGTGATAATGTACCATGTACTATAAGATTTATCACTTATCATACAGTTTTGTTATGTTGTGCATATTTTATGCTGGACTACATACTTGGAATAATTTTTATTTACTTGAAAATAATTAAACTGAAAGTGCATCATTAATTTAATTATTGATATTGTTGGATTGGATAATTTAATTTTAAAAAACATAATTTTTTTCAAGTAATTTATATTAACAGTTAGAATTTATCTTTCAATGAATAAGTATAAGTAGAATGTATGAAATTGAACATAGACTTATACATATATTATGTGATGTTTCTATCAATCGAACTTAATTCACAAAGACTAAGATTTTGAATTTTATAAAATAAAAGAAATAAAATCTTTAAAATAATTTGATAATTAATTTAATTAGTCAATAAGACTTATGCCAAGATCAAGAAATTATTCTATATTTTTATTAATTTTTTATATCAAATTATGCAATTTTTAGAATTTTAATTGGTCAAATTTTACATAATTTCTATGAAATTTCAGATTATAAAAGAAAAAGAATCTCTTAAAAGTTAGAGGTTAAAAATAATTGAGTTGTGATAGTAATATAATTTTTCTAATTAATAGGAAAAATTAACATGCATTTTTTTCAAATTCAATCCCATCATGGCATTATATGCCACTATATTGACAGCTGTGAAAGCCTGTATTTATAACCCTGTATCTATAAGGGTGTGTTTTGTTTTGTTGTGAGTGGAAACAAAATTAAATAAATAAACACTAATTGATTTAGAAAGAATTTCGAAATATCAAATTCACCGACATATTTTTATCAATCTATAATAAGGTGGAGTTTTTTTATGTTTTTTTTTTTAAGGAAAGGTGGAGTTCTTTATTTATTATTATCATCAGGATATTCTCTTCTACCATAAAAAATTGACATATATTCTCCATAATTAATAATATATTGCTTGTGTTAATTTCTAAAGTTGATAGACCTGAATTTGTTTTTCAATTTCGTTATATAGCTTTGTGTAATGTTATCTAAAATTATTATTAAGATTATTGTGAATAGAATTAAGTCTATATATGCCGGATGAGATTATATCTCCCTATCAATCTAGCTTCATCTCGAGTAGGGGTGTAACTAGACCCGTTTTTGATGAATCCAAAGTCCGAACCAATGTGTACTCAATTGGTTCGATTTGGATCGGTTTGTCCTGTTTTTGAAAAATGAAACCGAACCAAACTAATCGGTTTGGTTCGATTTAGATCGGATATTTTGATCGGTTTTGTAATGCTTTTTTTTGCAATATTTTTCCTGCTATTTTTTTTTCTACTATTATCGTTTATCTGATATCCTGCTATAACTTTTTTAATCACACATAACACTTATGTAATCAATTTGTTGTTTTTTCCAATTCTAAGTTTTCGGGATTAATCTATGTCGGAGAACCTATAAAACACAAAATATAGAGTTTGGATCCTCTTTTGCCTCATATATTCAGTCATCTCTCCTGCTCTTCATCCAACAGTTAAGAATGTATAAAAAATAGGCAAATGCTAACAAGTGCCCCCAAAACACTCTTTAAGACCTTAAATAGTAACTTTTTATAGAATTTTTATGGGAATTTGTAAACTCAACGCAATGAAAATTGATGTGTTTAACTTTTTGAATAAAAAATTTCTTTAAATGGAATGCTTAAAGAATACCCTGGGAGCACTCGTTAGTAAAACCCTAAAAAATAAATTAATTAAAAGAAACAGTTTGAAGAGAGAGAGAGAGAGAGAGAGAGAGAGAGAGAGAGAGAGAGAGAGAGAGAGAGAGAGAGAGAGAAGGATAGACGGTTGAGATGATGGCAGGACAAGCAACATAATAAAGTGAACTGAAAAGGATCTAGGTCTCTTTCGCTATGAAGCACGAACTCTGACACGGACACCGCGACACGAACACTCTGACACCGTTAGTGTAAAAAAATATGACACCGACACCACTACATATTTATAAAAAATCTAAATTGAGAATTAAAATACATATATATTCATGTAAGTTGAACAAATTTTTCATTAAAAAAAGTTTTAAACGAATATATGATAGTACATATCACATTTATTCATTCAACCACTATCGAAAAATTAAAAATAATTTAATCAAAATGTAATATCTTTAATCACTCGTTGATCAACATTATTGTTTCGACACATCTTTAATCGTTAAATACATGTCTAAGAAAAGTAGAAGAAAGAAAAAATTGGGGCACTGATCCGACACGTTTATACGTGTATTATAAGTGTCGGACACCGATCTAAGGAGTGTCAGAAAAAAGGAAAAAAAGTTTTTTTTACACCTCTCTGACACGTGTCGTACGAGTATCATACGAATGTCGGACACCGCGACACGCCTAATCATAGAGGTGTCGGTGTTTTATAGCTCTTCCCTTTTAACTAAATTTTCTTCATACAATTTAGGGCCGACCCAACATAATACGAGGCCTAAAACTAACATTAAAATGAGGCCTAACAAAAAAAATGACATTTTTTCGGTATAAAAAATGTAAGAAAAAACAACATAAAAAAAATTATATTTTTTTGATAGATAGACAAAATGACAAAATTATTATAAACTCACACATAGAACTTGTGAACACATGACATAAAAGTTATATTTTATTAAAAGATAAACTAAAAACAATTGCTAGTAAAGTTAAAAATGTGTCAATTATATACGTAGTAAGACTAAAATATATTATTTATAAAAAATAATTAACATAAAGTAGTGCTATAATAGGAACGAGCGAAAAGACAAATATAATTTTTATTGTATAATATTTGTTTTATTCATTTTAGTTTAATTTACTTGTTTCAATTTTATAATATATATAATATTTAAACTTATCTAAATTCCTATTTCAATATTTGTGTTGTATATTATTAAATTTAAATAAAATTTGAGAGAAAATATTTTACAAAACAAATTTAAATAAAAAAAATTCAATCAAAATTTGTAATTATTTTGTATTCCCTATTTATATCATAGTATAGGTAATAGTAATTTTTTTATAAAATATCTCTCTTAATAATTAAAACAAAATTATTTTGTCCAACCAAAAAAAAAGGGGGAACAAATTCCTTTTTACTTAGATTAGTTTATTATTGGTAGTTTTTGTCAGAAAAAATTATTATTGGTAGTGAATGTATCAATTTGTTATCGTTTTGAAAATAGAAATGTTGGATGAAGTTTTGAGTCGAAGCCTATATATAGCAGCTCAAATTGTGACATGCTATGCCACAAATTTCTCCTAAAAATAGAAGTTACATGCATTATTTAGTAGTTTATCTCAAAAACGATATTCTATATGCAAGTCTCTCATAATTTAAAACTCAATATATAATTAATTAATTCTTGTCGGTGAAGGAATCGTGAGGATCCAACAAGAGTGTTAGGCATGATTTGTGCGATTATAATCCAAAGATTTGATCCTTAATTTTTGTCGTTAAGTTGAAGGTAGCACATAAAATATCTAGCTACGAGAAGAAATAACAATCACACCATAAATAATCGTATTCACATAGGAAGAAGATATCAATGATGAACCCAACAAATCATCAGGCTTATGATTTTAATTTTTCAGTTAGGGAACCACAATAATTTGAAGAGTATGAAGATAAATATTATGATGGTTGTAAAAATAATTTTAAAATATGTGTAGACACATTTAAATATAGTTTGATTCACCCGTAATGTGAATTACACAATTGTTTCAAATGTATCGACTAGTGATATTTTGTAGATTTTTTTCTTACAATTACCTTAGGAGTATTTTCTAGTGGAAAGTTGAAATGATTGATAAATTATTGCGGAAGTTTTGGATTATAGAGACATTATTATGAAAAAGTTCAACCTAGACACAACTCATATTAGGGTTGAGCATGAATCTGCGACCCGACTCAAAATCGATATAACCGACAACATATTGAGGCATCTGGTCGAGTGCGAGTCGGGTTTTGGGTTAACAATTGCAAAAAATCGGCCATGAATGGTTGCATACGGGTGGGTGCGTTTCGCTAAAATTCTATCTCTTCATAATCGAATCCGACCGAACAACCATTAAGATTCAAATTATTATTTTTCTTCTCTCCCTCCCTCTCTCAATCCCGTATACACTTTGTTTTGTTGTTTTTATCATCTTTGATATAGGAGAGAAATGTTATATTTTACAAACTTTATAATATGTTGATAAATGAGGTGCAAAATATATATTTATATTTCTCTTCTATTTAGTCTATTATTGTCATTAGATCTACAAATTTTAAATAAAGTAACAACATCTCACCCTTTTTTATTTATTTAGTTCTTCTATCATTTGTTACATTGTGAACATGATATTGAACTATTTGAAAAATAAGAGTTTTTGAATAATAGAGTTTTAGAAATAATAAAATTTCAGTCAAACCCGTAATAACCGACCCGTTCTACCCGCCATCCGTACGAACCGCCACCCGAATAAACAAAAAATATAGTCGGTCGAAATTGAATCCAAATTAAATAATTACGGTTTTTGTCGGTTTTGTGATTTTCGTCCCAAAATGACCGATGCTCAGGCCTAACTCACACAAACTTAACACCTCATTAGTGACACAATCAATAAAAAAAAATGTTTTATTTTTATTTTATTTTTTTATTGATTGTGTCAGTAATTAGGCAACCAAGCTTTCTCTCCCCTCTCTCTAGCTTATCACCGTCAAACACCAGCAACCACCGCCTCCTCCGCCTAATCCAAACCTCCTTTCACGATGTAGCCTGTCACTTCCGGTGGTGCTTAGCCCCTCACGGCCGCACCACCGTCTCTCCCTTTTGGGGTTGGTCTTAACCCTTCTCCTTCCAACATCGCCGCTGTTTCACGAGCCTCTTTCTCTGCCTTCACGTTTGGCTTGGGTCACGGTGGTTTCAGCAGGTTCTCCAGTGGTGGTTTCAGAAGGTAGATCTGGATTTGGCTGCTCTCAATGGGGCTTTTTCGATCGGCGGTGCCGGTGGACTCCGTTTCCCTTGTTTCCGTTTTTTTTTTTTTGGTGTGGCTCCATCTTTGATCTGCTCTGTTGGTTCAAGTGGGTTTGAGCTGGGATTTTGGATCGGTTTCGAGTTCGGGCGGTTGTTTGCTTCACCGAAGGTTCTCTTTTTTTTTGTTTGCGTGTTCGTATTGTTTTTTTTGTATTGTTAGTTTTTTTGCTTTTTGTGTTTTTGTATCTGAGATTGGGTGGTATTAGATGTGGCCTTTTGGATTGTTGTAGAGTTTTGGACTCTTTTTACTTAGGTATGGTTTCAAAAATCCGAAAGGGTTTGGTTCTGATAACCCGCAAGCTATGAAGCCCCGATACGTGACACGATACCGATACGGCGATACGGAAATTTTTTTAAAATTTCCGATACGATACGGTCGCGATACGTTGTTTAAAAATAAATTTAAAATTAAATATACAAATACACAATATATAAACATAACAAAAATCGAGAAAGATAATAAATTAACATTCAAATTACTCAAACTAAACAAACAAGTGACAATTACATATCTCAAGTTAATTAAGTACTACCAAAAAAGGATAAGTATTACTATCCAAAAAACAAAACATCATTGGTATCATCCAAAAAATACATGGTTGTTAATCCATAAAGAACATCATACTCTAACATTCACTACTTAAGAGAAAACACAAATTATATCAGTCTCATCTCCTCTATTTCTATCATAAAAAAAAATATTATTTTCCCGATACTTCTCTGATACGTGTATCGGAGAAGTATCCGACACGTATCGGTAATTATTTTTTTAAAAAAATAATTTTAATTGTCTGATACTCTCCGATACGAGTATCGGAGAGTATCGGACGAGTATCGGTATCGGACACGTATCGGACACGATACTTCGCCATTTTTGAAGTATCGGGGCTTCATAGCCCGCAAGGGTATGGTTACTAACGTATTGGACTCTTCCGAGTTCTTATGCGTCTGCTTGAATCTCGTTGTGTTTGGTGGCCTGGATACTTTGACTCTCTGATTTTTCCAGATCTGTTGAGATCTGCAGGTTTCAAGTCGTCTTGTCTGCCTACACTTTGGTTATTTGTTGGTCGAAAGAGCTTTTATGCTTGCTGCGTTGTTCAGGGAGCTGTTGGCACTTGGATTTTTTACCGTGTTGGCGGTTGATCCATTCGCCGTTTCTAAACTCTAACTGTTTTGACAGAGGTTCAATTCTCTTCTTTTTTTGTAACTTGGTTTCGCGCCCGTACGCGGGTTCGCTGAGTTGCGCCTTATATTGTTGGATTTTTGTTGGGATAATTTAGGGTTGTTCCTCTAGGTTTGTTTTACATCGTTGTATTCCCTTTTGGGTTGTACCTGGGTCAGGTTTTATGTCCCCCAGTCTTTGTATCGCTCTCTTTTATTTATGTTATTTTTCTTTTGCCTAAAAAAATAAAATAAATGTTTGCATAATCTTTTATTGATTGTGCCTAACAATAAGATGTTGAATTTGTGCCTAACAAGTGATTAGCAGATTCCACTATACCGCACTCATCTAAGCACAACAACATATTTGAATTAAGAATTTCATAACGCTCTAAATTGGCCTTTGTTGGCAAATGAGTATTGAGAACACACTACATAGATGGAAGCTTTCAAAGACACAAACTTGTTTCAGATTAGCTCCTTTACAAGCCATAGTTTCCTTTACATGCAGAGTTTTCAGGAATGAAAAAAAAAAAAAAAAATCAGTATTGAAGACAAGACAAATATAAGCGACCACCAATAGGTAATTTTTTTTTTACTCAAGTGAATATTAAACTACACTTAAAAACAAATTATTTAAAAGAATTTGGTTAAAATCCTAAATAGAATAAATTCTAATTGTCAAAGTTCTTCCTCTAAAAATCAAGTTAACACAAAAAATAATAATTTGATTGAACAATTATGGTGTTCACAAGTTATAGTACTAGTACTCTTTCATTTTTGTTTGAACAATTATGTGTGTCTAATCTTAACGTACAAGTTTTAAGGCTCATCAAGCATTTGATATACATTCTGTCAAAAAAAATAACAAATTGATATACAAGAAATTGTTAACAAACTTTGTTGTTACTTGTTTAGTGTAATAATTAGTCCATGTTTACTTTGATCACGGGTTTCAAAAGAAAAACCAAACCGATATGATTGTTATCCCTATTCATAAAGGATTAGAAAACAAATTTATAAGCAACCTCTCTTTGCCAAAAAGAAAAACAAAACAAAATAGACATGCCACTCATTACCTAATTAAAACAATAATTTTAAAGCTATAATATGATTTTAAATTGCTACCACATGAACATGTGTATAAAAAAAAAATCCTATACTTGAGTTCTGTGGATAGAAAAATAAGGGACAAGTTAGGGTTGTATAAGCATTTTTTTATGCATGTTGCATAAAAAATGAAAATTACTTTTCTCCGCCCCAGATTTCTCGCATGCCCCTCTGATTTCTCGCACGCCCCTCAGATTTCTTGCGCGCTCCCCAGAAATTGGTTTCCTCCCCCCTCAGGTTTCTAGCCAAAATCATTTTGCTGTGGAATGATTTCAGAGGGTTGTACTCTAAAATCATTAGATGCACTTAATAATTTTTATGTTAATTGTGATAAATTAAATCATAATTACAAGGTTCTACTCCAAAACCATTTTACGCACTTAATGGTTTTAGAATACAAATCTCTGAAACAATTCAACAGCAAATAGTTTTGGCATGATTTGAGGGACGCACTAGAAATATGGGGGCGCGTTAGAAATCTAGAGGGACACGCTAGAAATATGGAGGGCGCGCTAGAAATATGGTGGGAGAAATGCAAATTTTCATTAATTATGCATGGTGCATCGAAAATTAATTGGAAGGAGACAATTTCACTCATGGCGTATAGTTTTATTAACAGTGATTTATTATTAATAAAATTAGTAGATAGTTTTTATTTATTTATATCATTGTTAAAAAATAGTATTGCCGTATTGTTCACGAAGGTAGTTCAATATTATAAATTGAGACATTAAAAAGTTTTGCGTAAAATGTTTGGATTTTGATATTTGCTATTAACATTGGCTATAAAAAAATAATTGTAATTGTTGCCACAATATAAAAGTTTAGGCGACAATAATTACACCGGCCTCAAATGTATTTTGCCATAATATTTACAATATTAAAGATGAGGATTAAATTACGATTAAAACTAAAAATATTTTTCTCTTATAAAATAAGAGTTTATAAAAGTTGAATCTGAGCTCGAATACTAAAAATAAAAAGTCACAAGATTCAAAGAGCATCGTAAAGTACTTTCATATTATTAATTAATGAGGTCTTAAAAGTTAAAATCAAAATCAAAATTTGAACATAAATTCTTATTAGATATGAAAATAATTTTTCCTAATTAGGCAAACTCCTCAACTTTTACAAGCTAATTTGAAACGTTATTCTCAAGTATCATTAGACTTCCGGAGAGAAAACAATCAATTAAGTAAAATGATTACCAAAGTTTAGTGACTAACATTTGCATTTTCTTTTCAAGAGCAAAAAAAATAATACAACAAAAATTTATTGGATTTCAAACGTGAATGATTAAATCTCACATCGGCTATGAATGAAAAGATAAACTCGGGAACATTAACCCATTATTACTCCCGAGTTCTTCCGAACTCCCCAACAAAATTAACGTAAAGGGAAAGATGAAAATGACTATTTTGATAGTGTTTTTTCAAATATATTTGATTAGTAATGAGTTAAGTGATATTTGTATACAGGGGCGACTCCTATACATGTGCAAGATGTGCTGCAGCATAGGCATCCCATTTTAAATGGCCTCAAATTTCTAGCTAGTGCCTCTTTGTTATTTCAAAAGTAACATTAAAAAAAAATATATATTTGGTCACTTATATTTATTTTAGATTATAAATTAGTCATCTATGTTTAAACGTAAGAGATCAAATTGTAACATAAAATAAACTTAAAATATACTTGAAATTTTTTAAACGTAAGAGATCAAATTAAAATTTAAAATAAATGCAAGGATAAAAAATAAAATTAAGTTAAAAATATACCTGCAATTCTTAACCCCCGTAATCGCTTCATGTTATTGATTATAATATGACATTTTCTATGTTAGTTATAACGATAAACTATTTTGTATGCTATTGACAATTTAAATATATATATATATATATATATATATATATATATATATATATATATATATATATATATATATATATATATATATATATATATATAGGGTCTATTTTTAATATTCCCGCAGGGCATCTAAATAGTTAGGGACACCCTTGTTTGTATAAGAGCATGGATTCAACACTTCAGTGTTCAGTTGTTGGTAGGTAATTTATAACTATTTATATTTTTTTGATTCTGGTGATTTTTCGAAATCTAACTCCTTAAATTTTTATTAAAAAAAAATTAAAATTAAAGGAATTAAATAATATATTTTAAATCTTAGAATTGAGATTTGGGCCTAACTCATCCTTACAAAATCGACTTGTAAGGTGAAGACTGCCTCTATTTTATAAACATATATTCAGGTCCCCTCGCGCCCAGCACTGTTGGGTTTTGGATGCGGATATAAATAGTGGGCCCAACAAATTGTGGAGAGGCTCTGATATCATATTAGAATTGAGTTGTGAGTCTAAATCATCCTTACAAAAACAGCTTGTAAGATGAAAATTGCCTTTACTTTACTTTATAAACTCACATTCATATCATCTCACAAGTAATGCGAGGCTTCTTAACATTAAAGATAAATTTAGTTTTTGAGAAATAAAAACTAGCTAGGCTTCATGCTTTATTTTAAAGTTTTTATTTGATTGCTTTATACTCCCTCCGTTTCTTTTTATAAGGAACAATTTGGAAAAAACACACATACCAAGGAATTTTATTTTTTTATTAAAAATTCTAAAATTTTATAATCTATTCCAAAAATAACCTTGGTGTAATTAATGCATAGAGAATATGTTACTGTAATTAATGCATAACATTGAAATAGATAAAGGGTAGGGATGGCAAAATGAGTTAGGCCCGTCGGGTTGGCCCGTTTAGCCCGCCATTTTTTACGGGGTGGGTTGATATTTTCAATCCGCAAAAGTAGAGGGTCCCGCTCCGCCTAACCCGCAAAAAAAGGGGTGACGACGGAGCGGGGCGGGTTGACTCGTCGGGTTGAACTAATTATTTGTTTTTGCAAAAAATCTTGGTCCATTATAAATTAATATTTTAATTTTACTCCATATAAACAAAATAGCAACTATTCAATTAAATATTGAATCCAAGTTTTGTTTGCGTTCCTTACTTATGTTTGTTTGGATTTAAATCGAGTATTTTCTTAAGGTTTTATTGTGGATTTTTTAGTTTTATAAATTATGGATGTTCAATGTTGATTGATAATTTATTTTTGAGACACCTTTTAGTTTATAATTATATTTTGATTTCATTGGATCGTTTTGATTATATCTTATTTACTATTTTTTACGATATTTTTGTGAATTTATTGATTTTTTTAAAATTTTATTTTATTGACGGGGCACTCCCGCCAACCCGCCATCCGCCAAGACACGAGGCGGGGTGAGATTTTCAACCCACCATAACTAGTTAGCCCGCCCCGCACCGCCCCTTTTTAGACGGTTTAATGACGGGGCGGGACGGGCCGGGTTGACCCTTTTTGCTATTCCTAATAAAAGATAAAAATAAAATTGCTTAATTAATAAAGCATAAATTTAATGATTATTTCTTATAAAAAGAAATAAATTTGTTTTCGAAAGGAACGGAGGGAGTATATCTTAGAGAAAACCTATTCATCTGTTTTGTGTAATCATAATAATGATAGGTTCGACTATACGTGTGTTGATGATTGCATTACGAGTCACATTTGCTTCCCACCATGTAGACATGGTTGGCCCCTTTTTAAAGCTATGATTTGAAATTTTATACCCCAATTATCGCAAGAGTTCAAAGCTTGAATAGGAAGAAAATATCTTCTTTTCATTAGAGTTTCTTTTTCTTTGATCTCTTTAAATCATCCTTTTGTTTTCTTCAAATATTTTTTTTTTCATTTTAAAATACACACGGTCCCGTATAGGATAAGTTTGAATTTCATTTTGTCTTAATCACTTTAAACAATCATGCATATTATAGTTTTCAAAATAAAAATAAAAATCATGCATAAGAGAGAGATAATTTTTTCTACTCCACATTTCTTAAATAAAAAAAAAAACTCAAGTTTGGAACTATATTATCAGATAAACTTAAATAAAGTGCATGAAGTGTATAATCACACCGAACTTAATTTTTTTCTTCAAATTACAAACTCTATATCTCAACTATCTAATATATGACTCTAGAGTTTTTATTTTCAATTCACATGTTGTTATGCTCAAATGGGGTGTTAGAGAGATGTCAACATAATATTTCTCTTATTTATATTATGTCATTTTCAATAGATGTTTTTGGTAAGAAATAGCATAAACTACTTCATGATGTGTTTCACGACTTGAAACATTGGAAGGTAAAATCATTCTTATAAGTGTTACATCCACTTTGTTGACAAAGCCATTTAAGAATTATTTGGTCTTTTTTATTTCCAAGATAATCTACCAAAAATGTTTGAAACTCTACGTTTATTCCCCTACCAAAATTAGAAAAAAGAAACATTGACATGTGAAGATGTTGAATATGATTGTCATTAATTCCTTGTTGAGAGAAATTGAAAACGGGTGAAGAATTTCTTTGTTGGCCTAATTATGTAAACGGATTTGATATTGTAATCATCAAAGTTTCCCATTAATTATGATAAATCACATTTGTCCACTGAAAAAAGAAAATTCCCTTTGTTTCATCTCCACACATCACTCTTTAGAAAGTATTGTGCAAATCTAATTTAATTTTTTTTTAATTATATATATATATATATATATATATATATAATTACACCTTCTGTAAAAAAAAAAGATAATTACACCTGAATAAAAGGTAAACGGGCAACAAGCTGCGCCGCTAAACCTTTCTGTATAGTAAAACCCAATCTCTGAAAAACTACATTACGAGACCTAGGCGACACCACATTACTATGCATGTCCCTTTGAATTCTTTTTAGAAGATCTACTGCATCTGGTGTTAGAAAGTCAAATGTGTCAAAAGCAAACGGTATAAAAGCGTGTTGATTGTCAGAACACGCTTTTTAAGAATAAAGTTTTGGTTCCCCATTTTAAAAATAAGATTTTTTGATTTTCAATTTAACTTTTTTTTCTAAATTTGCCCCATCTCATTTTCGATCATTTTGTATGATGTGTACATCATATGCATTCATGGCGTGACGATATTTATTAGCTAAAATATCCATATCAACAAATATAACTAATAAATGAATATGGCACAAAAATGAATATGGCAGAAAAATGAGATGAAAATTCTGAAAAAAAATTGATTTGGGTGATTTAAAAACCAATTTTTAAAATAAAGGAGACCAACTATATATATTTAAAAAATATGAGGACCAAAAATGCATTTAAATCTTCTTTCAATTGAGATGGATGCAAAAGCAATCGTTGATGCAGTGAATCAGCAGAGCTATCCTCACAAGTACGTAGAAAACATTGCGAAGCATGTATTCAATTTTTTGAGAAGAAAGGAAAATATTTCTTCCCACCCCCTCTCCAAATTTATCTTCTTACCCGGAAAAATTTCAAAAATGTTTCTCAAAATTTTTTGGATGAAAAGAAAAATTTGAGTGGGAGGGTCGAAAGGAAGCATACATTATTCTAAGCTGGGTTAGGAGAAGTGGAAACCGGACTGCCGAAGATTTCTCTTCCCACCCCTCGTGTTTCTTTTTCACCCCTCGGGGTTCCATTTATATCATTGAAAAAAAAGTTCGGTAAATGGGTTACGAAGTTTTAAACGGTTGAAAACACATGTTTTTCAATGTCGGAAAACTTCGGTAAATGAAAACCGAAGTTTTGGGGGATAAATTTAGGGGTAAAATTGGATTTCGGGGGGTGAAAAAGAACCACGGAGAGTGGGAAGAGAAATCTTCCGGACTGCCCATGAGTTTCCTAATTGGGCTAGCTGCAATTGAGCCCAATGAACTTGGGTGAATGAAGTCACAATTTCAATTGGGGAGCGTCTACCATACATTCATGTTTTGGACTGTTTTAAAACATTCTCAATATTGGCCAATAAAAGCCAAGCTTTTCTTTGTCCCCACTATATTGTCATTATATAAAAATTTGGATATATTATATGGTGTGTGTTCCATATTATGATATTTGGTACACCTTAATAGATTAAAGGTGTATATTTAAACTTCTCTATCATAAGATCGAGGTTTAACTCTGATACCAGAGTTTGGACAAAATGCGGATAATTCTTCATAGATAGATCTAAATTCTTTTATCCAATTTTTCGAGCTGCAAAGATAGTCCTGCTACTGAGCTTTGTAATTTATGTAGCTCTTTTTGTTCTGAGATTTCAAAATCTATTTTGGGTAGTACTACTCTAAGACTTTGGCTTCTAAATAATGTTCTTTCTTATGTTTCTTCAAACAAATTTTTGTCAACTTCTATTAAGGAACAACTATTCCTTGCTGGATTTTTAAATATAGGTGATTCTAGTGTTACTACAGGTGTAAATAAATCATCAATATGAATTATATCTTTTCCTATAAATTATATGCTGTGATGTGAATTACTTAGAGCATAGTTAATTCTATAACATATTGTGAAGGGGTGGTTACCTTTCTTCATAAGATTTGTGTTTTCTAATTTATAGTGAAAAACTATAGATCTGTCTAGATCATTATCTTTTAGAGATAACCCCATTTGTAAGTTTATATCAAACTTAACTTTTCCATATTTCAAATTGCATTTTCCTTGTGCAATTATTGATTGTCTTCTATCTTGAATCCTAGAATCTTCTAAAATTATTTCTAGGGGTGCATCAATACCTTTCATGAATGTACTTTTAATTAAAATCTGAATGGTTGATATGTGAATATAACCAATTTTATTTATTTCTTTTTCAGAAAGGTTTTTAATTCTTCTTTTAATTTGTGTCCTATCTATAGTAGATACGACTATATTTCCATAGGTAGAGTCAATTGGAATTGCTTCTTCTCCAATCATTATTCCAAATTTCAAAATATTTTTTCTTGAGAAAATTTCCTTGAATATATTAAACTTTCGTTTAAAGTTTTCTTCTGCAGTTAAGGATAAATCTGCTTCTTCTATTTTATGATCTAATATGCTATCATCAAAATAACTAGATGTATTCTCCAAAAGTGAAATTTCAGTCATAATTGGTTATTTTTCAGAAAAGACTTGATAGTTTCTTCATGAAGTTTATGTCTTGGTTGTTCAGAACCATTTAACAATAAATATTCAGAAGTAATTGAATATTCAAATTGTTCTAGGAAATCTATACCAAACAGAAATTTATTTGGTTGTTCATCAATTAGTATTTTTAATTCAAATTCTTCTAATTTTCTGAGTTTTAAACGAACAATAGTACTTCGTGACATAGTTTTTAAAGAACCATCAAATTTGAGAACAGTTCTTGGTTCTGATAATATTTCAAAATTGTCACATATTTCTTTTGATATATGTGACCATGCAGCTCCGGTATCAATTAAAATTGGTACTATTTTTTTGTTTATCATACCAATAATATGATATTGAAATGTAAATTTTGAGTTTAATAGAGATATATGCATACCTGATCTGATCTTCTTTGAGATGTTTGTTGATGTATTTGATTTTAATAATTTCTTCACTTTGAAGATGTTATCTTGGAATATAATCTGATGATTATATTTTCTGATATAGGTGATCCCTCCAGAGTATTACCTCAAGGATCTAGCTCTGATCCGCTGTCGCACACGGGTCAAAAACGAGTTCTAAAAGGTAGTTTAGGAAAAGCGACACTCGAGTATCGTATCATAAGGACTCTTGATTGATTTACCAATATTAGAATCAGATGAAAAACTATAAATTTGGGGGGTTTCGGTTTTGAGAAAAATAATTGAAAAAGAGTTGAGAAATTCAATTAATTAAAGACGATCGATTCATTGGTTTTAGGCAAACTTCGTTCATTATATATCCATCACGGGTTGCTCATATATTCATCCAAATGTCTATGCTTGGCTGGTTACTAAACTAATTAAACAAGCGATAATCAGATTCGTAAGAATTCATTCGATTAAGCAAGGAATGTGTTCAACCAACCATGGGCAATGAACAAGCGTCATTAGAACACGGTTGATATCATTACAAAATTTGGCCAGCCCTTTTGCTAAGCGCAACAGCTTATATCAATTCTTATTCAAATTAATTTAAACAAGCGGAAAACTAATTCGAATAATCTCAACGGTATAAACTCATCACAAAATAATTAAGCATCATTAGCAATGAAATTCATACAGAATAAAGAGACATGAATTGATACAAGACAACATAGACATGTAAACGAAATTATAATTAGAATCCGAACCTCAGGAACACATGAACAAAGTTTCCGTATACCAACGAATCAACCTATGATATTATTTCTCCATGAAAGGAAAACGCAGCTTCTGTTCTATTTGTGAAAACAGAATGTGACCATCCACTTTGCTGCTTTGAGTTAATAAATAGAGGAAAAATTGAAGCCAAAAAGTCATGGGCTCAAATTACAAGTTTTGGGCCAAAATTATTTAATCTAAATAAAGTCTGGAACTTCATCGAATTATTAGAGACTATTGCACTCTGAAACAGCTTCTCCACTGAACATAAATGTTGTAGCTTTGTCTCTTAGCTTTCCAACGCAACTGACCGCGCCGCAATACGATACTCGAAGCTCCAGTTATGAGTTTATTCGCGCAGACTGCTAATACTGAAAAATAAAATACGAAAATAAAATAAAGGCTAAATTAAACTTAAATCTAAAAACATAATAAAATAGTAAAAATATTATCACAAACTAGAGAAATGCCTAAGTACAATAGTAGAAGAATGTGCATCTAAATGCACTGATCAAATTCCCCCACACTTGAACTTTTGCACCTCTGAGCAAAATTTAAGAAAAAGACTTCAAAAAGATGGAAGAGAAAGAAAACAAGGCATAATGCAAAGTCACAAGCAATCAACACATTCCAAGATTCAAGGTGTATAACAATCATGAACAACATCTTAAAACATGTGCAATGAACAAGGTGGCTATAAGACTAAAAAGTGCTTCAAAAATGATAGAACCTCATGGAATATTTGTATAAAGTGCACTCAATCACTCAATCACTCAAAAATGGAGTGTCAGGGACAGTGTTTACGCTCAAAGCACATCATCAAAGTTAGCACTGCCATAGGCTTGACAAGCCTCTACCGTCCCCAAAGATGGAGGACATCCACACAATGAAACACATGCACACAAAGATCAAAAGGTCTTTATTAAGGTTGTAACGGGGCCAAGGTGAAGGTGGTGTAACATAAGGGAAACTAGGCTATAAAATCTAAGAAGATAAAGAAGCATGAAATTCAATTGAATATTAATAAGCATGAGGGTTAATGGAGCTCAACAAAGTGTAGTGACATAGTAGAACATGTCAAATCAACTCAAAATATTTGAAATAAACAACATAACTCCTTCACATCCTAAGATATTTTTCTTTTCACACCTTGAAATCCAAATTTGCCCATTTCTTCTTCCTTCTCTCTCTTTTTTTTTTTTTTCACATTTCTTTTTCTGTCTTTTTTTTTTTTGTATATTTTTCTTCTTTTCTATTTTTTTTCATACCAACTAAGCATCATACCAACAAGACATTTCCCTTTCACAATTCATATCAACATTAGAACCAAATTTAGAGCACCCCCACACTTATCATAATTAAAATTCAAGCTCTTTATCCCCTAGATTGGGACACAAAAAGAATGGATACAAACAAAGGCTTAATCGGCTTGTAATGAGCTATAAAACAAAGAATGGGAATAAAAGGCTCAAAGGGGCTTAACAAGGGATAAAATATCAGGGTAAGCTTATTTGGCTAAAAGTAGCTTATGAAAGAAAATTGCCTAGATCATTTCAGTACATGCATGTGAAACAAGTGCTTCAAGAGTCAAGTCAAGTTTTAGAAGTAACTAACAATATGAGTGAACCACACAAGAAACAACGAATTGCTGGAGGCTCAAAATCTCACAAAGTTTCAATGTTCTATCACAAATGACGCACAATCTAGTATGAAGTCAACTCATCACACGACACAAGCAAAAATGTTATCCATATCATGACATACACCTCTAGGCCTAGAACAATGAAACTACTCATAACAGTTGCATGCATGCCAAAAACTTTTTTTTTTTGATTTTTTTTTTTGATATCTTGATTTTTTTTTGATTTTTTTTTAAAAAGAAAGACTAAAATTAAAAATAAAATAAAACAACTAGATGTAAATTGTTCCCCCCCACACTTAAATCAGACATTGTCCGCAATGTAAAAATAAGTATATAGTGAGAAAAAGGAAGGAACACACCCGAGAGTTTAAGGTGTAGCAGCTGTAGCTTCCATGTCTGGTGGTTTTGGTGGAGGCCTTTCCGCATTACGAACACATAAAATAGGCAAAAGTGAATCGCAAGTGAACTTGAATTGTAGTAAAAATTCTGGTGGCTTACGAGGGATAGCCAACACATACGGTAAGCCTGCAATAACAAAAGCATGGATATCAAACAATCCACAGTTAGTTTGTGAGTCATATAAATTGGGAGGAAGAGATGCACAAATTGTGAAAGACAACTGCTTGTTGCGTGGCTTAATCAGAGGTTCCACCAACAATCTTTGTGCTATAGACAATGGTTGCTTCCGGCTAAAATCCACATTTTTTGTTTCACCTTCAAGAGTTATTGAATTTGTTGGGATTTCGGCACAAGTGGTTGTCGGCATCAAAATGTCCTCTCCTAAAATGGCTGCACTGATCTCAAGACAAATATTACAAACACCACATTCACAAACAAATATTTCACAAGATTTATCAACTTCAAGAGAAGTATATAATTCATCCAAATCAGAGTTCAAGAAATTTTGTGGTGTAATCTCTTTCATGCATTCACTTGAATTTTTGTTGCTTATTTTGTGTTCATCAGAGGAAATAAACACTCTTTTAATAGACTCACCTGGAGATTCATCAAGACTATCACATTGCATTACCTCTAATAGTGCAACAGGTTGTACATCATCATGCAATATCTTGTTCTCCCGAATTTGATTGGCATTGGAGACTATTTGCTCAACTTGGACTGCTAAACTTTGAAGAGAGGATTGCATCCATTCATCCATTTGCTTATTATATTCATCCATCTGCTTTATCATTTCTTCCAAACTAGGTTGTGGCTCAACCACCAATGAATGATTTTGCTGAAACTGTGGATGTGACCAAATAGGCTGCTCCGCAAGATAGGAATTTTGCTATTGATAGTATTGTCCTTGAAAATTACCTACAAATTGAGTCTCACCAAAAAAAGTAGTATCTAACAACAAAGGACATGCATTGCTACCATTAAAATTGGAAGAAATATTACAAATCGCAAGTGGAATATGATTTTGATAGCATGATTGTTGTTCTCTTGCTCCCAAGCAACTAAGGATATAAGCCAACTGATCCAACGAGTCTCCCATTTTTTTTTGTTTTTTATTTTTGGTAAAAATAAAATAAAATAAAATAAAGAGAAAAAAGAAAAATCTAATTACATAAAATCTAAAAAATTAAATAAAAATACAGCCTAAAATCTCTACAAATCAAAAGAAACTGAGTCTAATATTGGCTAAAATCAATAGAGAGTCCCCGGCAGCGGCGCCAATTTGATCCGCTGTCGCACACGGGTCAAAAACGAGTTCTAAAAGGTAGTTTAGGAAAAGCGACACTCGAGTATCGTATCATAAGGACTCTTGATTGATTTACCAATATTAGAATCAGATGAAAAACTATAAATTTGGGGGGTTTCGGTTTTGAGAAAAATAATTGAAAAATAGTTGAGAGATTCAATTAATTAAAGACGATCGATTCATTGGTTTTAGGCAAACTTCGTTCATTATATATCCATCACGGGTTGCTCATATATTCATCCAAATGTCTATGCTTGGCTGGTTACTAAACTAATTAAACAAGCGATAATCAGATTCGTAAGAATTCATTCGATTAAGCAAGGAATGTGTTCAACCAACCATGGGCAATGAACAAGCGTCATTAGAACACGGTTGATATCATTACAAAATTTGGCCAGCCCTTTTGCTAAGCGCAAAAGCTTATATCAATTCTTATTCAAATTAATTTAAACAAGCGGAAAACTAATTCGAATAATCTCAACGGTATAAACTCATCACAAAATAATTAAGCATCATTAGCAATGAAATTCATACAGAATAAAGAGACATGAATTGATACAAGACAACATAGACATGTAAACGAAATTATAATTAGAATCCGAACCTCAGGAACACATGAACAAAGTTTCCGTATACCAACGAATCAACCTATGATATTATTTCTCCATGAAAGGAAAACACAGCTTCTGTTCTATTTGTGAAAACAGAATGTGACCATCCACTTTGCTGCTTTGAGTTAATAAATAGAGGAAAAATTGAAGCCAAAAAGTCATGGGCTCAAATTACAAGTTTTGGGCCAAAATTATTTAATCTAAATAAAGTCTGGAACTTCATCGAATTATTAGAGACTATTGCACTCTGAAACAGCTTCTCCACTGAACATAAATGTTGTAGCTTTGTCTCTTAGCTTTCCAACGCAACTGACCGCGCCGCAATACGATACTCAAAGCTCCAGTTATGAATTTATTCGCGCAGACTGCTAATACTGAAAAATAAAATACGAAAATAAAATAAAGGCTAAATTAAACTTAAATCTAAAAACATAATAAAATAGTAAAAATATTATCACAAACTAGAGAAATGCCTAAGTACAATAGTAGAAGAATGTGCATCTAAATGCACTGATCAAGCTCCTCCAGAGTATTACCTCAAGAGCTACTTCTTAGAAATGATTCTAAGGACAGAAGAAATAATTCTTCACAAAACTAGATGATAGTTTTTTATTTCTTTCAACTGTATGTTACAACTGAGCTTATAGCTCTTATTTATAGTGGAGAAGGGTTCACATATCAGGTAAGATGTCCCTTTCCACGACAACACACTATAGTGACATGCACTCAATAAAGTAACACGCACTAACACACTAAAGAAAAAACGACAAACAATTATTTACATTATTGCAAAGCTTATCACTAAGTGGTCCCCATCTGACTCAGATGTGATAAGGTACCACTGTACACTTTTAACCAACTACATGACACATGACTCTGTGATGGAGGCTTCCTTGTCTTCTTGTGCCGACAGTTTTTCTGGACAATTTTCACATTTGTGTCCTTTGTAATTCTGTAAAAAGTATTGACAGCATTCTTCTTGAATTACCTTGGGTAATTTTTCAAGACCATCTTTCAATTAGTCAACTTTTTCTTCAAGTTTCTTGATTGCTTTGATGTCTTTGTCCTTCGCGGGCTTTCTAGAGTCACTGTATACAACCATTGATGAATCTTCGTAAATAACTCTGTAATTTGTCTGGGAGGATAATTTAGTAATCTTCTGGTGAAAGTGCTTAATTTGTTTAAGGTAAATGGCAGGATGTCATTCAGTTGTTTCTCTGTTCACCACTGGATATTCTTTATTTGAAATTCCAATCTTGATGAGGTATAAGAGTTTTGTTGTAAGTTCCAGAGTGATCTCATCGTACCATGGATATGTGGACTCAATTCGAATAAAAATCTCTTTTCCTTTGGCAAACAAGTTGTTGAATTTTTGTGCCAAATTTTGTAACTCCTTTGGAAAGAATTTGAGTTCTCCAAAAGTTTTTCCAGCTTGTTCTTCCAGGTATATGGTATGGATCAACCCATTTTGAAAGAAGGATAGACATATAGTACTGTCTATTCCAGGTAGTACGACTGCTTTGGTGCAACCAATTCTGCTAATTGGGTGGAAGCATTCAGTAGTGAATTCTTCTGCATAGTGGTTTAGCCATTTCCATCTAAGACTAAATTCCATATAAGTTGGATCAGTTATCTGGAAATTCTTTTGATATTCGAGCTGGCGAATTTTGTCGATTGCCAACTTCTTTTTTGACTCCATTGTTGAAGATTTTTGAAGGTTTTTTGCTGTTGTAATCTCTTTGTATGCTCCATAAAGTGCTTGTTCAGCTTCCTTCATGATTTTGTATCCTTTATGACGCACATTCTTGCCAATGATGTGTTTAGCTATTGCCCATTTTCTATAGATCCCTTTCATTGGACCATCAAAAATGACATAAGCTTCAAACTTTCTCATCTCATTGTCTACGGGATCGCTTGTTTGAATGGTTGTTAATAAACCATTTTTTCTGGCTTCATCTTCTTCTTCGACCTTATCAGCCCAAGATTTTTTGCTGTCTGAAGTTGTTTCTGAAGATTCTGCTTCTTGTTCTTTATTTGAATCTATATTCCAACCACTGGGTGCTATCGTTTCAGTAGGAATTTTTGAACTTTCTGGAGTAGTATACTTTACATAGTAGTCATACTTTCCAGAAGGGTGTCCTAGCAAGTCCCAATTTTCTTCATTCTTGAGAATTTCATTTGAGCTTTTTGTTGGTGTTGAAGATTGATTTTTGTTTGTTCATTTTTTGTAAACTTTTGAGTGTTGTAATCATCTCCCCCCTCTCGGCAGAGATTTTTGCTCTTTTGATATCTATGGCGACAAGTTGCTCGTCTTTTTGCTTGATGTTGTTTTGAAGTAGCTTTATGGCTTGCTCCATTCTCTCGTCAGTGTATCTGCAAAACTGTTTTGCTCAGATTTTATGTATTGAATATATGGCTCGAATTGTTGTAATTTCATCTGCCATCTTATTAGTCTGCCTTGTTTATGGTCAGCTTTAATTTTATATCTCCAAAATCCTGTAAGATATTTAGAGTCTGTACGAAGAAGAAACCTTGACGGTAATAAGTCAATCTTCCATTTTTCTAATATTTTTACACACGCCAGAGTTTCTAGTTCCTGAATATGGTATCTAGATTCTGTATCTGTAAATGTACCAGAAATATATTTACATAAATGTAATTTTTCAGTATCCTTTATCAGGATTTTAGAAGCACTATAATCAATGTCTTTTGTAGTATATGTCCCTCCTTTCGAAGTTTCAGATTGTTTTGATTGAAGATCTTTAGATTCTTCAATTTTATATCCCTTCTCATTTAGAGAAAGTTTTGCTTTACCATTGGGTAAGGCTCTCATACAACCTGCCCAGGTTGTTTGTGATGCATCTGTCTCTACAATCAAAAAATCTTTTATTGTTGGATTGTAGTGTTCAGGCAAAACTTGAATTTTTTCTTTAATGGTTTTAACAATATCAGAATCAGTTTCAGTCCAGGACCAAGGAACTTTTTCTGAAATTTTTCTTTGCAAATGTTTTCTTTCTTTTGCTAAGTCTTTGAAAAATCCTTCGTTAGCAATATAATTTAAACATCTAAGAAATCTTTGAATTTGTTTTCTGTCAGAAAGCTCATTTGGAAAAGCTTGTATTTTTTCTTGGGTATGAGGCGCTAAACTCAGTTCCCCATTTTCTTTTAAGATTAATCCAAGGTATTCTATTTCTTTTTGTAAAAGTTTTGATTTCTTTTTTGAAATTACAATACCTTTTTCTTTAATTCTTAGAAAAACAGTTTCTATATCTTGAAGATGTTGTTCCTTACTTCCTTTTGTGAAAATAAGTATATCATCTATATATGCCACACATATATGATTTAAACCTTCAAGAGATTTGTCCATAAATCTTTGGTATATTGAGGTGCTTGTTTCAACCCAAAAGGTAAAACATTCCATTCATAGTGTTTTTGAGGTGGACATGAAAAATCTGTTAATGGTTTTGATTCTTCAGCTAGTCTTAGTTGATAATAACCAGACTTTGCATCTAAGGAAGAAAACCAATTACATCCTTTTATTTTTTCTAAAATAAAATATTTTCTTGGTAATTTATAAGAATCTCCAACTGTTGTCAGTTAAGTTTCTTATAATTAATTACCATTCTTCTCTTACCTCTTTTTATTTCGTTGTGGTTTTCGACATAAAAAGCTGGTGCAGAATGTGGACTTGATGAAGGTCTAATAAGGTCCTTATCAAGTAGATATTTACATTCTTGTTGAAATTCTTCAACATCTCTAATAGAATATGGAATCCTATTTGGAACATTTATCTCGTCATTAGGGTTTTTAAGTTTAATGACTATAAGTTCATGATTAGTGTTTTTAACACTGTCTAAAGGGTTATCTGAACAGACTTCATCTAACCTTTCTTCTATACTAATATGGAAACTTCTTTCTTCCTATATTGTTCTTAGTTCTCTAAGGTTTCCCTTAATAAGGTTTAAAATTTCATTTCTAGTAACTATTTTGGTGGTTACTATTTTGCTATTCTTAGGATTTCCCAAATCCTTCCATTGAAGTGATATAGTATCCTTTTTTTGAGTAAAAGGTTCATATAATTTTAAAAAGTTATTTCCTATGATTAAGTCTAATCCTGAATCATGGAGGTAGATTGTTGGAATAAAAAACTTATATCCTTCATTTTCTATAGATACATCCCTAAGATTAAACCATATCTGATGTTTTGATTTATCTGCAACTATTATTTCTTTTGGTTTGGCTAATCTTTCCCAATTTCTGGAGATAGATTTTTTCCCAAAACAAAGAGTTGCACCTGTGTCTGCATAGGCTAAAAGGTTTCTATTTTTTAGTACTATTTTGATAAATGTAGCACTTGGGTTTCCTTTACCAAGTATCTTCTTCGACATCTGAATCTGTCTCTGTGTAGTATTCAAAAATTTCTTCATCAGATTCTATGTCTGATTCTATAGGTTCATATCCTATTGCATATATTGCATGTAAGACATTTTTCTTAGGATTTTCTTTCTTAGGGCACTCATTTGAATAGTGACCTTTTTCATGACATAACCAACATGTACATGATTTTTTGCCTTGTGGGCATGTTTTCCTCTTAGGATAAGGTTTTTTTTTCTGAAGAATTTTTTGTCTCCTTTTCTGAATTTTCTAAAAGGGACCTTCTTAAATTTCTTTCTCTTATAAGGTTTTTGTGACCTTATCTTTCTAGGTTTCTTTCTAGAGTTGCAACCATAGTTTCCTACTTTGTCTTGTAGTTTGTTACAACAAAGGGATATTTGAGCTTCTCTTTTAGCTATCTTCTGACTACACATTTCTTGAAGCCAAATTTTTAGAGAAGTTATTCTTCCACCTAAAGTATCATCTACTTTTCCTTCTGCTAATGCTGAAATAAAAAATGTCTTAACTTGAGCTGATACTTTTTCTGGTAACTTGTCATAGAATAATTCTAACAAATTTCTAGAGATTCTAGTACTATTATCTATGTTGTTGTAGTAGTCCTGAAACTCACAAATGAAATTATCTACATAGCACATATTGCAGATTTTTAGGTTGGTGATTTTCCAAAGGTTTTGGTCAGAGAATGCTATTTTTTATTGAATGGAGTCTTTCCATCCCTTGAATTCTTTTACAAGTAAACTATAGACCTAATCTACTACTAAGGTTCCTGTTAGGGGTATTGTTCCCATAACTTCTGGTGGTAAGGTAGAAATGTATTTGTAAGCATTTCCTCTAGTTTTATATTGTAGGTAGTTAAAAACATCAACTGCTCCTAAATTTCTAAGATCTTCATTCAACTGGATTAACACACTATTTGTATTATACCAATCCCTAAGATCTTTTGCTGCATCAACACTACAGTCTATATCTAAAATTCCTTGTCCTTGAAATGAATTTTGAGAGGGTACATAATAATGAGGTACTTTCTGGAATTTTTGTTTGGTAAATTCTCTTTCGAATTCTGCAGGCCTTTTTGTTCCTGATGTTTCTGCTGGTTCGATTTTTACGAAATGAGGATTTTCATTTTCTTCCTCTTCTTCTTCTTCAGAGCTAAAATCATAAATGATTTGGTTCTTTTCTTTTGGTTCTTTGCCAACTACTTGACTTTCTCCTGATATATCTAAAGAGACCATAAGTCTTTCTAGATTTTCTAATTGCCTATTAAGGGCTTCTTCTGTATTGTCCATATTTAAAAGAAATTAGATGGTGGTTTAATTCTTAATTGTGTGGAATCAGAAGTTTCTTTGAGTTCAGAAAAATTTTCTTGAGATTGGATTTGTGATATTTCTAAGATTTCTTTTTGTTTTCCCTTATCTTTCTCTTCCCCCCTCTTAAGAAATTGAGACAACTCATCTAGAACTAAATATTCTTCTTTATTTTCTAAGATTTTTTTTTTATTTTTATATTTTACCCATCAATTATCTTTTATCAATTTTTTTTAGAATTAAATATTGTTTTATATTTATAATTCAATGGTGAATTATCCAACATTATTTCCTCAATTGTTTTCTCCACTTGAGAGAATCCATTCTCTCTGTTTGGTTTGGCGTTGGACAACACCAAACGCGCTTTTCCAAACACCAAATGCGATTCTGTCAATTTTAGAAGAGTTAGAATTAATTTTTAAGGTGTAGAATTGATTCTGATTTGTTTGGTTTTTCAAAAGTAGAATTGATTCTGTCTCCAGAATAAATTCTACTTGAAACTAGAAATAGTAGCTTTTGTTTTCCAAAATCGATTCTTACACTTAAATATTGTGTTTAACTCACTTTTACATAAAATATCCAAACATAAATCAATTCTACTAAAATTAATTTTGTTAAAATCAATTATAGCAAAATCAATTTTGTCTAAAGCCAAACCAAACATACCTTTAATCATAAGTGGTGGTTGATAGTAATGTATTAAAAATTGAACTGAATTGACCGGTTCAATCGAAAATAAAAAATTAGGTAGTTGGTTTATCGGTTTGATCCCGACTATATCGTTGTTGTGTTGTATCGAAGTTAAACCAATTGAATTACAATTCTATTTTTAGTAGTAATTTTATTTCCAAATTTTATATTTACTTTTAAAAAAGTTTTTCATTTATCATCTAATTCAATAGTTTCATTTATTCAATTTCTAATACGATCTTTTAAATATTTATTGATGTAAATATTGGTTTTTTAAGTTTTTTTACTTGTTCTTTCATGAATCGTATTGGTTAACTAGACTACTTGATTGAAATTAAATCGATTTCGTGTATATTTTCTTAACTTGTTTAAGAAAAGGAAAAAAATATTTTATTTAATTACAACAATATAATATAACATTATTAACATGCCATTATCTGTCTGGGAAATGAATGCCATCCACTATGGTTTTCATGTTGTTTTTCAAAGATGTATTTTCAAAACAGAATAAACAATGCTATTGTTTTTTAAAAAAAAAAAAAAACAACCATATAAGTAATGGAGTCTTTATAGAGAGGTATGTCCCAGTTTAGAAACAAAATAGAGTCAAAGATTTGTTTTATGTTGAGTGACATAATTTACTATCCATTGCATTCAATAGTGGGTCCTTATTTCTTTAAATACACTATAGTTTGTGGCAGTGATAATGTACCATGTACTATAAGATTTATCACTTATCATACAGTTTTGTTATGTTGTGCATATTTTATGCTGGACTACATACTTGGAATAATTTTTATTTACTTGAAAATAATTAAACTGAAAGTGCATCATTAATTTAATTATTGATATTGTTGGATTGGATAATTTAATTTTAAAAAACATAATTTTTTTCAAGTAATTTATATTAACAGTTAGAATTTATCTTTCAATGAATAAGTATAAGTAGAATGTATGAAATTGAACATAGACTTATACATATATTATGTGATGTTTCTATCAATCGAACTTAATTCACAAAGACTAAGATTTTGAATTTTATAAAATAAAAGAAATAAAATCTTTAAAATAATTTGATAATTAATTTAATTAGTCAATAAGACTTATGCCAAGATCAAGAAATTATTCTATATTTTTATTAATTTTTTATATCAAATTATGCAATTTTTAGAATTTTAATTGGTCAAATTTTACATAATTTCTATGAAATTTCAGATTATAAAAGAAAAAGAATCTCTTAAAAGTTAGAGGTTAAAAATAATTGAGTTGTGATAGTAATATAATTTTTCTAATTAATAGGAAAAATTAACATGCATTTTTTTCAAATTCAATCCCATCATGGCATTATATGCCACTATATTGACAGCTGTGAAAGCCTGTATTTATAACCCTGTATCTATAAGGGTGTGTTTTGTTTTGTTGTGAGTGGAAACAAAATTAAATAAATAAACACTAATTGATTTAGAAAGAATTTCGAAATATCAAATTCACCGACATATTTTTATCAATCTATAATAAGGTGGAGTTTTTTTATGTTTTTTTTTTTTAAGGAAAGGTGGAGTTCTTTATTTATTATTATCATCAGGATATTCTCTTCTACCATAAAAAATTGACATATATTCTCCATAATTAATAATATATTGCTTGTGTTAATTTCTAAAGTTGATAGACCTGAATTTGTTTTTCAATTTCGTTATATAGCTTTGTGTAATGTTATCTAAAATTATTATTAAGATTATTGTGAATAGAATTAAGTCTATATATGCCGGATGAGATTATATCTCCCTATCAATCTAGCTTCATCTCGAGTAGGGGTGTAACTAGACCCGTTTTTGATGAATCCAAAGTCCGAACCAATGTGTACTCAATTGGTTCGATTTGGATCGGTTTGTCCTGTTTTTGAAAAATGAAACCGAACCAAACTAATCGGTTTGGTTCGATTTAGATCGGATATTTTGATCGGTTTTGTAATGCTTTTTTTTGCAATATTTTTCCTGCTATTTTTTTTTCTACTATTATCGTTTATCTGATATCCTGCTATAACTTTTTTAATCACACATAACACTTATGTAATCAATTTGTTGTTTTTTCCAATTCTAAGTTTTCGGGATTAATCTATGTCGGAGAACCTATAAAACACAAAATATAGAGTTTGGATCCTCTTTTGCCTCATATATTCAGTCATCTCTCCTGCTCTTCATCCAACAGTTAAGAATGTATAAAAAATAGGCAAATGTTAACAAGTGCCCCCAAAACACTCTTTAAGACCTTAAATAGTAACTTTTTATAGAATTTTTATGGGAATTTGTAAACTCAACACAATGAAAATTGATGTGTTTAACTTTTTGAATAAAAAATTTCTTTAAATGGAATGCTTAAAGAATACCCTGGGAGCACTCGTTAGTAAAACCCTAAAAAATAAATTAATTAAAAGAAACAGTTTGAAGAGAGAGAGAGAGAGAGAGAGAGAGAGAGAGAGAGAGAGAGAGAGAGAGAGAGAGAGAGAGAGAGAGAGAGAGAGAGAGAGAGAGAGAGAGAGAGAGAGAGAGAGAGAGAGAGAGAGAGAGAGAAGGATAGACGGTTGAGATGATGGCAGGACAAGCAACATAATAAAGTGAACTGAAAAGGATCTAGGTCTCTTTCGCTATGAAGCACGAACTCTGACACGGACACCGCGACACGAACACTCTGACACCGTTAGTGTAAAAAAATATGACACCGACACCACTACATATTTATAAAAAATCTAAATTGAGAATTAAAATACATATATATTCATGTAAGTTGAACAAATTTTTCATTAAAAAAAGTTTTAAACGAATATATGATAGTACATATCACATTTATTCATTCAACCACTATCGAAAAATTAAAAATAATTTAATCAAAATGTAATATCTTTAATCACTCGTTGATCAACATTATTGTTTCGACACATCTTTAATCGTTAAATACATGTCTAAGAAAAGTAGAAGAAAGAAAAAATTGGGGCACTGATCCGACACGTTTATACGTGTATTATAAGTGTCGGACACCGATCTAAGGAGTGTCAGAAAAAAGGAAAAAAAGTTTTTTTTACACCTCTCTGACACGTGTCGTACGAGTATCATACGAATGTCGGACACCGCGACACGCCTAATCATAGAGGTGTCGGTGTTTTATAGCTCTTCCCTTTTAACTAAATTTTCTTCATACAATTTAGGGCCGACCCAACATAATACGAGGCCTAAAACTAACATTAAAATGAGGCCTAACAAAAAAAATGACATTTTTTCGGTATAAAAAATGTAAGAAAAAACAACATAAAAAAAATTATATTTTTTTGATAGATAGACAAAATGACAAAATTATTATAAACTCACACATAGAACTTGTGAACACATGACATAAAAGTTATATTTTATTAAAAGATAAACTAAAAACAATTGCTAGTAAAGTTAAAAATGTGTCAATTATATACGTAGTAAGACTAAAATATATTATTTATAAAAAATAATTAACATAAAGTAGTGCTATAATAGGAACGAGCGAAAAGACAAATATAATTTTTATTGTATAATATTTGTTTTATTCATTTTAGTTTAATTTACTTGTTTCAATTTTATAATATATATAATATTTAAACTTATCTAAATTCCTATTTCAATATTTGTGTTGTATATTATTAAATTTAAATAAAATTTGAGAGAAAATATTTTACAAAACAAATTTAAATAAAAAAAATTCAATCAAAATTTGTAATTATTTTGTATTCCCTATTTATATCATAGTATAGGTAATAGTAATTTTTTTATAAAATATCTCTCTTAATAATTAAAACAAAATTATTTTGTCCAACCAAAAAAAAAGGGGGAACAAATTCCTTTTTACTTAGATTAGTTTATTATTGGTAGTTTTTGTCAGAAAAAATTATTATTGGTAGTGAATGTATCAATTTGTTATCGTTTTGAAAATAGAAATGTTGGATGAAGTTTTGAGTCGAAGCCTATATATAGCAGCTCAAATTGTGACATGCTATGCCACAAATTTCTCCTAAAAATAGAAGTTACATGCATTATTTAGTAGTTTATCTCAAAAACGATATTCTATATGCAAGTCTCTCATAATTTAAAACTCAATATATAATTAATTAATTCTTGTCGGTGAAGGAATCGTGAGGATCCAACAAGAGTGTTAGGCATGATTTGTGCGATTATAATCCAAAGATTTGATCCTTAATTTTTGTCGTTAAGTTGAAGGTAGCACATAAAATATCTAGCTACGAGAAGAAATAACAATCACACCATAAATAATCGTATTCACATAGGAAGAAGATATCAATGATGAACCCAACAAATCATCAGGCTTATGATTTTAATTTTTCAGTTAGGGAACCACAATAATTTGAAGAGTATGAAGATAAATATTATGATGGTTGTAAAAATAATTTTAAAATATGTGTAGACACATTTAAATATAGTTTGATTCACCCGTAATGTGAATTACACAATTGTTTCAAATGTATCGACTAGTGATATTTTGTAGATTTTTTTCTTACAATTACCTTAGGAGTATTTTCTAGTGGAAAGTTGAAATGATTGATAAATTATTGCGGAAGTTTTGGATTATAGAGACATTATTATGAAAAAGTTCAACCTAGACACAACTCATATTAGGGTTGAGCATGAATCTGCGACCCGACTCAAAATCGATATAACCGACAACATATTGAGGCATCTGGTCGAGTGCGAGTCGGGTTTTGGGTTAACAATTGCAAAAAATCGGCCATGAATGGTTGCATACGGGTGGGTGCGTTTCGCTAAAATTCTATCTCTTCATAATCGAATCCGACCGAACAACCATTAAGATTCAAATTATTATTTTTCTTCTCTCCCTCCCTCTCTCAATCCCGTATACACTTTGTTTTGTTGTTTTTATCATCTTTGATATAGGAGAGAAATGTTATATTTTACAAACTTTATAATATGTTGATAAATGAGGTGCAAAATATATATTTATATTTCTCTTCTATTTAGTCTATTATTGTCATTAGATCTACAAATTTTAAATAAAGTAACAACATCTCACCCTTTTTTATTTATTTAGTTCTTCTATCATTTGTTACATTGTGAACATGATATTGAAGTATTTGAAAAATAAGAGTTTTTGAATAATAGAGTTTTAGAAATAATAAAATTTCAGTCAAACCCGTAATAACCGACCCGTTCTACCCGCCATCCGTACGAACCGCCACCCGAATAAACAAAAAATATAGTCGGTCGAAATTGAATCCAAATTAAATAATTACGGTTTTTGTCGGTTTTGTGATTTTCGTCCCAAAATGACCGATGCTCAGGCCTAACTCACACAAACTTAACACCTCATTAGTGACACAATCAATAAAAAAAAATGTTTTATTTTTATTTTATTTTTTTATTGATTGTGTCAGTAATTAGGCAACCAAGCTTTCTCTCCCCTCTCTCTAGCTTATCACCGTCAAACACCAGCAACCACCGCCTCCTCCGCCTAATCCAAACCTCCTTTCACGATGTAGCCTGTCACTTCCGGTGGTGCTTAGCCCCTCACGGCCGCACCACCGTCTCTCCCTTTTGGGGTTGGTCTTAACCCTTCTCCTTCCAACATCGCCGCTGTTTCACGAGCCTCTTTCTCTGCCTTCACGTTTGGCTTGGGTCACGGTGGTTTCAGCAGGTTCTCCAGTGGTGGTTTCAGAAGGTAGATCTGGATTTGGCTGCTCTCAATGGGGCTTTTTCGATCGGCGGTGCCGGTGGACTCCGTTTCCCTTGTTTCCGTTTTTTTTTTTTTGGTGTGGCTCCATCTTTGATCTGCTCTGTTGGTTCAAGTGGGTTTGAGCTGGGATTTTGGATCGGTTTCGAGTTCGGGCGGTTGTTTGCTTCACCGAAGGTTCTCTTTTTTTTTGTTTGCGTGTTCGTATTGTTTTTTTTGTATTGTTAGTTTTTTTGCTTTTTGTGTTTTTGTATCTGAGATTGGGTGGTATTAGATGTGGCCTTTTGGATTGTTGTAGAGTTTTGGACTCTTTTTACTTAGGTATGGTTTCAAAAATCCGAAAGGGTTTGGTTCTGATAACCCGCAAGCTATGAAGCCCCGATACGTGACACGATACCGATACGGCGATACGGAAATTTTTTTAAAATTTCCGATACGATACGGTCGCGATACGTTGTTTAAAAATAAATTTAAAATTAAATATACAAATACACAATATATAAACATAACAAAAATCGAGAAAGATAATAAATTAACATTCAAATTACTCAAACTAAACAAACAAGTGACAATTACATATCTCAAGTTAATTAAGTACTACCAAAAAAGGATAAGTATTACTATCCAAAAAACAAAACATCATTGGTATCATCCAAAAAATACATGGTTGTTAATCCATAAAGAACATCATACTCTAACATTCACTACTTAAGAGAAAACACAAATTATATCAGTCTCATCTCCTCTATTTCTATCATAAAAAAAAATATTATTTTCCCGATACTTCTCTGATACGTGTATCGGAGAAGTATCCGACACGTATCGGTAATTATTTTTTTAAAAAAATAATTTTAATTGTCTGATACTCTCCGATACGAGTATCGGAGAGTATCGGACGAGTATCGGTATCGGACACGTATCGGACACGATACTTCGCCATTTTTGAAGTATCGGGGCTTCATAGCCCGCAAGGGTATGGTTACTAACGTATTGGACTCTTCCGAGTTCTTATGCGTCTGCTTGAATCTCGTTGTGTTTGGTGGCCTGGATACTTTGACTCTCTGATTTTTCCAGATCTGTTGAGATCTGCAGGTTTCAAGTCGTCTTGTCTGCCTACACTTTGGTTATTTGTTGGTCGAAAGAGCTTTTATGCTTGCTGCGTTGTTCAGGGAGCTGTTGGCACTTGGATTTTTTACCGTGTTGGCGGTTGATCCATTCGCCGTTTCTAAACTCTAACTGTTTTGACAGAGGTTCAATTCTCTTCTTTTTTTGTAACTTGGTTTCGCGCCCGTACGCGGGTTCGCTGAGTTGCGCCTTATATTGTTGGATTTTTGTTGGGATAATTTAGGGTTGTTCCTCTAGGTTTGTTTTACATCGTTGTATTCCCTTTTGGGTTGTACCTGGGTCAGGTTTTATGTCCCCCAGTCTTTGTATCGCTCTCTTTTATTTATGTTATTTTTCTTTTGCCTAAAAAAATAAAATAAATGTTTGCATAATCTTTTATTGATTGTGCCTAACAATAAGATGTTGAATTTGTGCCTAACAAGTGATTAGCAGATTCCACTATACCGCACTCATCTAAGCACAACAACATATTTGAATTAAGAATTTCATAACGCTCTAAATTGGCCTTTGTTGGCAAATGAGTATTGAGAACACACTACATAGATGGAAGCTTTCAAAGACACAAACTTGTTTCAGATTAGCTCCTTTACAAGCCATAGTTTCCTTTACATGCAGAGTTTTCAGGAATGAAAAAAAAAAAAAAAAATCAGTATTGAAGACAAGACAAATATAAGCGACCACCAATAGGTAATTTTTTTTTTACTCAAGTGAATATTAAACTACACTTAAAAACAAATTATTTAAAAGAATTTGGTTAAAATCCTAAATAGAATAAATTCTAATTGTCAAAGTTCTTCCTCTAAAAATCAAGTTAACACAAAAAATAATAATTTGATTGAACAATTATGGTGTTCACAAGTTATAGTACTAGTACTCTTTCATTTTTGTTTGAACAATTATGTGTGTCTAATCTTAACGTACAAGTTTTAAGGCTCATCAAGCATTTGATATACATTCTGTCAAAAAAAATAACAAATTGATATACAAGAAATTGTTAACAAACTTTGTTGTTACTTGTTTAGTGTAATAATTAGTCCATGTTTACTTTGATCACGGGTTTCAAAAGAAAAACCAAACCGATATGATTGTTATCCCTATTCATAAAGGATTAGAAAACAAATTTATAAGCAACCTCTCTTTGCCAAAAAGAAAAACAAAACAAAATAGACATGCCACTCATTACCTAATTAAAACAATAATTTTAAAGCTATAATATGATTTTAAATTGCTACCACATGAACATGTGTATAAAAAAAAAATCCTATACTTGAGTTCTGTGGATAGAAAAATAAGGGACAAGTTAGGGTTGTATAAGCATTTTTTTATGCATGTTGCATAAAAAATGAAAATTACTTTTCTCCGCCCCAGATTTCTCGCATGCCCCTCTGATTTCTCGCACGCCCCTCAGATTTCTTGCGCGCTCCCCAGAAATTGGTTTCCTCCCCCCTCAGGTTTCTAGCCAAAATCATTTTGCTGTGGAATGATTTCAGAGGGTTGTACTCTAAAATCATTAGATGCACTTAATAATTTTTATGTTAATTGTGATAAATTAAATCATAATTACAAGGTTCTACTCCAAAACCATTTTACGCACTTAATGGTTTTAGAATACAAATCTCTGAAACAATTCAACAGCAAATAGTTTTGGCATGATTTGAGGGACGCACTAGAAATATGGGGGCGCGTTAGAAATCTAGAGGGACACGCTAGAAATATGGAGGGCGCGCTAGAAATATGGTGGGAGAAATGCAAATTTTCATTAATTATGCATGGTGCATCGAAAATTAATTGGAAGGAGACAATTTCACTCATGGCGTATAGTTTTATTAACAGTGATTTATTATTAATAAAATTAGTAGATAGTTTTTATTTATTTATATCATTGTTAAAAAATAGTATTGCCGTATTGTTCACGAAGGTAGTTCAATATTATAAATTGAGACATTAAAAAGTTTTGCGTAAAATGTTTGGATTTTGATATTTGCTATTAACATTGGCTATAAAAAAATAATTGTAATTGTTGCCACAATATAAAAGTTTAGGCGACAATAATTACACCGGCCTCAAATGTATTTTGCCATAATATTTACAATATTAAAGATGAGGATTAAATTACGATTAAAACTAAAAATATTTTTCTCTTATAAAATAAGAGTTTATAAAAGTTGAATCTGAGCTCGAATACTAAAAATAAAAAGTCACAAGATTCAAAGAGCATCGTAAAGTACTTTCATATTATTAATTAATGAGGTCTTAAAAGTTAAAATCAAAATCAAAATTTGAACATAAATTCTTATTAGATATGAAAATAATTTTTCCTAATTAGGCAAACTCCTCAACTTTTACAAGCTAATTTGAAACGTTATTCTCAAGTATCATTAGACTTCCGGAGAGAAAACAATCAATTAAGTAAAATGATTACCAAAGTTTAGTGACTAACATTTGCATTTTCTTTTCAAGAGCAAAAAAAATAATACAACAAAAATTTATTGGATTTCAAACGTGAATGATTAAATCTCACATCGGCTATGAATGAAAAGATAAACTCGGGAACATTAACCCATTATTACTCCCGAGTTCTTCCGAACTCCCCAACAAAATTAACGTAAAGGGAAAGATGAAAATGACTATTTTGATAGTGTTTTTTCAAATATATTTGATTAGTAATGAGTTAAGTGATATTTGTATACAGGGGCGACTCCTATACATGTGCAAGATGTGCTGCAGCATAGGCATCCCATTTTAAATGGCCTCAAATTTCTAGCTAGTGCCTCTTTGTTATTTCAAAAGTAACATTAAAAAAAAATATATATTTGGTCACTTATATTTATTTTAGATTATAAATTAGTCATCTATGTTTAAACGTAAGAGATCAAATTGTAACATAAAATAAACTTAAAATATACTTGAAATTTTTTAAACGTAAGAGATCAAATTAAAATTTAAAATAAATGCAAGGATAAAAAATAAAATTAAGTTAAAAATATACCTGCAATTCTTAACCCCCGTAATCGCTTCATGTTATTGATTATAATATGACATTTTCTATGTTAGTTATAACGATAAACTATTTTGTATGCTATTGACAATTTAAATATATATATATATATATATATATATATATATATATATATATATATATATATATATATATATATATATATATATATATATATATAGGGTCTATTTTTAATATTCCCGCAGGGCATCTAAATAGTTAGGGACACCCTTGTTTGTATAAGAGCATGGATTCAACACTTCAGTGTTCAGTTGTTGGTAGGTAATTTATAACTATTTATATTTTTTTGATTCTGGTGATTTTTCGAAATCTAACTCCTTAAATTTTTATTAAAAAAAAATTAAAATTAAAGGAATTAAATAATATATTTTAAATCTTAGAATTGAGATTTGGGCCTAACTCATCCTTACAAAATCGACTTGTAAGGTGAAGACTGCCTCTATTTTATAAACATATATTCAGGTCCCCTCGCGCCCAGCACTGTTGGGTTTTGGATGCGGATATAAATAGTGGGCCCAACAAATTGTGGAGAGGCTCTGATATCATATTAGAATTGAGTTGTGAGTCTAAATCATCCTTACAAAAACAGCTTGTAAGATGAAAATTGCCTTTACTTTACTTTATAAACTCACATTCATATCATCTCACAAGTAATGCGAGGCTTCTTAACATTAAAGATAAATTTAGTTTTTGAGAAATAAAAACTAGCTAGGCTTCATGCTTTATTTTAAAGTTTTTATTTGATTGCTTTATACTCCCTCCGTTTCTTTTTATAAGGAACAATTTGGAAAAAACACACATACCAAGGAATTTTATTTTTTTATTAAAAATTCTAAAATTTTATAATCTATTCCAAAAATAACCTTGGTGTAATTAATGCATAGAGAATATGTTACTGTAATTAATGCATAACATTGAAATAGATAAAGGGTAGGGATGGCAAAATGAGTTAGGCCCGTCGGGTTGGCCCGTTTAGCCCGCCATTTTTTACGGGGTGGGTTGATATTTTCAATCCGCAAAAGTAGAGGGTCCCGCTCCGCCTAACCCGCAAAAAAAGGGGTGACGACGGAGCGGGGCGGGTTGACTCGTCGGGTTGAACTAATTATTTGTTTTTGCAAAAAATCTTGGTCCATTATAAATTAATATTTTAATTTTACTCCATATAAACAAAATAGCAACTATTCAATTAAATATTGAATCCAAGTTTTGTTTGCGTTCCTTACTTATGTTTGTTTGGATTTAAATCGAGTATTTTCTTAAGGTTTTATTGTGGATTTTTTAGTTTTATAAATTATGGATGTTCAATGTTGATTGATAATTTATTTTTGAGACACCTTTTAGTTTATAATTATATTTTGATTTCATTGGATCGTTTTGATTATATCTTATTTACTATTTTTTACGATATTTTTGTGAATTTATTGATTTTTTTAAAATTTTATTTTATTGACGGGGCACTCCCGCCAACCCGCCATCCGCCAAGACACGAGGCGGGGTGAGATTTTCAACCCACCATAACTAGTTAGCCCGCCCCGCACCGCCCCTTTTTAGACGGTTTAATGACGGGGCGGGACGGGCCGGGTTGACCCTTTTTGCTATTCCTAATAAAAGATAAAAATAAAATTGCTTAATTAATAAAGCATAAATTTAATGATTATTTCTTATAAAAAGAAATAAATTTGTTTTCGAAAGGAACGGAGGGAGTATATCTTAGAGAAAACCTATTCATCTGTTTTGTGTAATCATAATAATGATAGGTTCGACTATACGTGTGTTGATGATTGCATTACGAGTCACATTTGCTTCCCACCATGTAGACATGGTTGGCCCCTTTTTAAAGCTATGATTTGAAATTTTATACCCCAATTATCGCAAGAGTTCAAAGCTTGAATAGGAAGAAAATATCTTCTTTTCATTAGAGTTTCTTTTTCTTTGATCTCTTTAAATCATCCTTTTGTTTTCTTCAAATATTTTTTTTTTCATTTTAAAATACACACGGTCCCGTATAGGATAAGTTTGAATTTCATTTTGTCTTAATCACTTTAAACAATCATGCATATTATAGTTTTCAAAATAAAAATAAAAATCATGCATAAGAGAGAGATAATTTTTTCTACTCCACATTTCTTAAATAAAAAAAAAAACTCAAGTTTGGAACTATATTATCAGATAAACTTAAATAAAGTGCATGAAGTGTATAATCACACCGAACTTAATTTTTTTCTTCAAATTACAAACTCTATATCTCAACTATCTAATATATGACTCTAGAGTTTTTATTTTCAATTCACATGTTGTTATGCTCAAATGGGGTGTTAGAGAGATGTCAACATAATATTTCTCTTATTTATATTATGTCATTTTCAATAGATGTTTTTGGTAAGAAATAGCATAAACTACTTCATGATGTGTTTCACGACTTGAAACATTGGAAGGTAAAATCATTCTTATAAGTGTTACATCCACTTTGTTGACAAAGCCATTTAAGAATTATTTGGTCTTTTTTATTTCCAAGATAATCTACCAAAAATGTTTGAAACTCTACGTTTATTCCCCTACCAAAATTAGAAAAAAGAAACATTGACATGTGAAGATGTTGAATATGATTGTCATTAATTCCTTGTTGAGAGAAATTGAAAACGGGTGAAGAATTTCTTTGTTGGCCTAATTATGTAAACGGATTTGATATTGTAATCATCAAAGTTTCCCATTAATTATGATAAATCACATTTGTCCACTGAAAAAAGAAAATTCCCTTTGTTTCATCTCCACACATCACTCTTTAGAAAGTATTGTGCAAATCTAATTTAATTTTTTTTTAATTATATATATATATATATATATATATATAATTACACCTTCTGTAAAAAAAAAAGATAATTACACCTGAATAAAAGGTAAACGGGCAACAAGCTGCGCCGCTAAACCTTTCTGTATAGTAAAACCCAATCTCTGAAAAACTACATTACGAGACCTAGGCGACACCACATTACTATGCATGTCCCTTTGAATTCTTTTTAGAAGATCTACTGCATCTGGTGTTAGAAAGTCAAATGTGTCAAAAGCAAACGGTATAAAAGCGTGTTGATTGTCAGAACACGCTTTTTAAGAATAAAGTTTTGGTTCCCCATTTTAAAAATAAGATTTTTTGATTTTCAATTTAACTTTTTTTTCTAAATTTGCCCCATCTCATTTTCGATCATTTTGTATGATGTGTACATCATATGCATTCATGGCGTGACGATATTTATTAGCTAAAATATCCATATCAACAAATATAACTAATAAATGAATATGGCACAAAAATGAATATGGCAGAAAAATGAGATGAAAATTCTGAAAAAAAATTGATTTGGGTGATTTAAAAACCAATTTTTAAAATAAAGGAGACCAACTATATATATTTAAAAAATATGAGGACCAAAAATGCATTTAAATCTTCTTTCAATTGAGATGGATGCAAAAGCAATCGTTGATGCAGTGAATCAGCAGAGCTATCCTCACAAGTACGTAGAAAACATTGCGAAGCATGTATTCAATTTTTTGAGAAGAAAGGAAAATATTTCTTCCCACCCCCTCTCCAAATTTATCTTCTTACCCGGAAAAATTTCAAAAATGTTTCTCAAAATTTTTTGGATGAAAAGAAAAATTTGAGTGGGAGGGTCGAAAGGAAGCATACATTATTCTAAGCTGGGTTAGGAGAAGTGGAAACCGGACTGCCGAAGATTTCTCTTCCCACCCCTCGTGTTTCTTTTTCACCCCTCGGGGTTCCATTTATATCATTGAAAAAAAAGTTCGGTAAATGGGTTACGAAGTTTTAAACGGTTGAAAACACATGTTTTTCAATGTCGGAAAACTTCGGTAAATGAAAACCGAAGTTTTGGGGGATAAATTTAGGGGTAAAATTGGATTTCGGGGGGTGAAAAAGAACCACGGAGAGTGGGAAGAGAAATCTTCCGGACTGCCCATGAGTTTCCTAATTGGGCTAGCTGCAATTGAGCCCAATGAACTTGGGTGAATGAAGTCACAATTTCAATTGGGGAGCGTCTACCATACATTCATGTTTTGGACTGTTTTAAAACATTCTCAATATTGGCCAATAAAAGCCAAGCTTTTCTTTGTCCCCACTATATTGTCATTATATAAAAATTTGGATATATTATATGGTGTGTGTTCCATATTATGATATTTGGTACACCTTAATAGATTAAAGGTGTATATTTAAACTTCTCTATCATAAGATCGAGGTTTAACTCTGATACCAGAGTTTGGACAAAATGCGGATAATTCTTCATAGATAGATCTAAATTCTTTTATCCAATTTTTCGAGCTGCAAAGATAGTCCTGCTACTGAGCTTTGTAATTTATGTAGCTCTTTTTGTTCTGAGATTTCAAAATCTATTTTGGGTAGTACTACTCTAAGACTTTGGCTTCTAAATAATGTTCTTTCTTATGTTTCTTCAAACAAATTTTTGTCAACTTCTATTAAGGAACAACTATTCCTTGCTGGATTTTTAAATATAGGTGATTCTAGTGTTACTACAGGTGTAAATAAATCATCAATATGAATTATATCTTTTCCTATAAATTATATGCTGTGATGTGAATTACTTAGAGCATAGTTAATTCTATAACATATTGTGAAGGGGTGGTTACCTTTCTTCATAAGATTTGTGTTTTCTAATTTATAGTGAAAAACTATAGATCTGTCTAGATCATTATCTTTTAGAGATAACCCCATTTGTAAGTTTATATCAAACTTAACTTTTCCATATTTCAAATTGCATTTTCCTTGTGCAATTATTGATTGTCTTCTATCTTGAATCCTAGAATCTTCTAAAATTATTTCTAGGGGTGCATCAATACCTTTCATGAATGTACTTTTAATTAAAATCTGAATGGTTGATATGTGAATATAACCAATTTTATTTATTTCTTTTTCAGAAAGGTTTTTAATTCTTCTTTTAATTTGTGTCCTATCTATAGTAGATACGACTATATTTCCATAGGTAGAGTCAATTGGAATTGCTTCTTCTCCAATCATTATTCCAAATTTCAAAATATTTTTTCTTGAGAAAATTTCCTTGAATATATTAAACTTTCGTTTAAAGTTTTCTTCTGCAGTTAAGGATAAATCTGCTTCTTCTATTTTATGATCTAATATGCTATCATCAAAATAACTAGATGTATTCTCCAAAAGTGAAATTTCAGTCATAATTGGTTATTTTTCAGAAAAGACTTGATAGTTTCTTCATGAAGTTTATGTCTTGGTTGTTCAGAACCATTTAACAATAAATATTCAGAAGTAATTGAATATTCAAATTGTTCTAGGAAATCTATACCAAACAGAAATTTATTTGGTTGTTCATCAATTAGTATTTTTAATTCAAATTCTTCTAATTTTCTGAGTTTTAAACGAACAATAGTACTTCGTGACATAGTTTTTAAAGAACCATCAAATTTGAGAACAGTTCTTGGTTCTGATAATATTTCAAAATTGTCACATATTTCTTTTGATATATGTGACCATGCAGCTCCGGTATCAATTAAAATTGGTACTATTTTTTTGTTTATCATACCAATAATATGATATTGAAATGTAAATTTTGAGTTTAATAGAGATATATGCATACCTGATCTGATCTTCTTTGAGATGTTTGTTGATGTATTTGATTTTAATAATTTCTTCACTTTGAAGATGTTATCTTGGAATATAATCTGATGATTATATTTTCTGATATAGGTGATCCCTCCAGAGTATTACCTCAAGGATCTAGCTCTGATCCGCTGTCGCACACGGGTCAAAAACGAGTTCTAAAAGGTAGTTTAGGAAAAGCGACACTCGAGTATCGTATCATAAGGACTCTTGATTGATTTACCAATATTAGAATCAGATGAAAAACTATAAATTTGGGGGGTTTCGGTTTTGAGAAAAATAATTGAAAAAGAGTTGAGAAATTCAATTAATTAAAGACGATCGATTCATTGGTTTTAGGCAAACTTCGTTCATTATATATCCATCACGGGTTGCTCATATATTCATCCAAATGTCTATGCTTGGCTGGTTACTAAACTAATTAAACAAGCGATAATCAGATTCGTAAGAATTCATTCGATTAAGCAAGGAATGTGTTCAACCAACCATGGGCAATGAACAAGCGTCATTAGAACACGGTTGATATCATTACAAAATTTGGCCAGCCCTTTTGCTAAGCGCAAAAGCTTATATCAATTCTTATTCAAATTAATTTAAACAAGCGGAAAACTAATTCGAATAATCTCAACGGTATAAACTCATCACAAAATAATTAAGCATCATTAGCAATGAAATTCATACAGAATAAAGAGACATGAATTGATACAAGACAACATAGACATGTAAACGAAATTATAATTAGAATCCGAACCTCAGGAACACATGAACAAAGTTTCCGTATACCAACGAATCAACCTATGATATTATTTCTCCATGAAAGGAAAACGCAGCTTCTGTTCTATTTGTGAAAACAGAATGTGACCATCCACTTTGCTGCTTTGAGTTAATAAATAGAGGAAAAATTGAAGCCAAAAAGTCATGGGCTCAAATTACAAGTTTTGGGCCAAAATTATTTAATCTAAATAAAGTCTGGAACTTCATCGAATTATTAGAGACTATTGCACTCTGAAACAGCTTTTCCACTGAACATAAATGTTGTAGCTTTGTCTCTTAGCTTTCCAACGCAACTGACCGCGCCGCAATACGATACTCGAAGCTCCAGTTATGAGTTTATTCGCGCAGACTGCTAATACTGAAAAATAAAATACGAAAATAAAATAAAGGCTAAATTAAACTTAAATCTAAAAACATAATAAAATAGTAAAAATATTATCACAAACTAGAGAAATGCCTAAGTACAATAGTAGAAGAATGTGCATCTAAATGCACTGATCAAATTCCCCCACACTTGAACTTTTGCACCTCTGAGCAAAATTTAAGAAAAAGACTTCAAAAAGATGGAAGAGAAAGAAAACAAGGCATAATGCAAAGTCACAAGCAATCAACACATTCCAAGATTCAAGGTGTATAACAATCATGAACAACATCTTAAAACATGTGCAATGAACAAGGTGGCTATAAGACTAAAAAGTGCTTCAAAAATGATAGAACCTCATGGAATATTTGTATAAAGTGCACTCAATCACTCAATCACTCAAAAATGGAGTGTCAGGGACAGTGTTTACGCTCAAAGCACATCATCAAAGTTAGCACTGCCATAGGCTTGACAAGCCTCTACCGTCCCCAAAGATGGAGGACATCCACACAATGAAACACATGCACACAAAGATCAAAAGGTCTTTATTAAGGTTGTAACGGGGCCAAGGTGAAGGTGGTGTAACATAAGGGAAACTAGGCTATAAAATCTAAGAAGATAAAGAAGCATGAAATTCAATTGAATATTAATAAGCATGAGGGTTAATGGAGCTCAACAAAGTGTAGTGACATAGTAGAACATGTCAAATCAACTCAAAATATTTGAAATAAACAACATAACTCCTTCACATCCTAAGATATTTTTCTTTTCACACCTTGAAATCCAAATTTGCCCATTTCTTCTTCCTTCTCTCTCTTTTTTTTTTTTTTCACATTTCTTTTTCTGTCTTTTTTTTTTTTGTATATTTTTCTTCTTTTCTATTTTTTTTCATACCAACTAAGCATCATACCAACAAGACATTTCCCTTTCACAATTCATATCAACATTAGAACCAAATTTAGAGCACCCCCACACTTATCATAATTAAAATTCAAGCTCTTTATCCCCTAGATTGGGACACAAAAAGAATGGATACAAACAAAGGCTTAATCGGCTTGTAATGAGCTATAAAACAAAGAATGGGAATAAAAGGCTCAAAGGGGCTTAACAAGGGATAAAATATCAGGGTAAGCTTATTTGGCTAAAAGTAGCTTATGAAAGAAAATTGCCTAGATCATTTCAGTACATGCATGTGAAACAAGTGCTTCAAGAGTCAAGTCAAGTTTTAGAAGTAACTAACAATATGAGTGAACCACACAAGAAACAACGAATTGCTGGAGGCTCAAAATCTCACAAAGTTTCAATGTTCTATCACAAATGACGCACAATCTAGTATGAAGTCAACTCATCACACGACACAAGCAAAAATGTTATCCATATCATGACATACACCTCTAGGCCTAGAACAATGAAACTACTCATAACAGTTGCATGCATGCCAAAAACTTTTTTTTTTTGATTTTTTTTTTTGATATCTTGATTTTTTTTTGATTTTTTTTTAAAAAGAAAGACTAAAATTAAAAATAAAATAAAACAACTAGATGTAAATTGTTCCCCCCCACACTTAAATCAGACATTGTCCGCAATGTAAAAATAAGTATATAGTGAGAAAAAGGAAGGAACACACCCGAGAGTTTAAGGTGTAGCAGCTGTAGCTTCCATGTCTGGTGGTTTTGGTGGAGGCCTTTCCGCATTACGAACACATAAAATAGGCAAAAGTGAATCGCAAGTGAACTTGAATTGTAGTAAAAATTCTGGTGGCTTACGAGGGATAGCCAACACATACGGTAAGCCTGCAATAACAAAAGCATGGATATCAAACAATCCACAGTTAGTTTGTGAGTCATATAAATTGGGAGGAAGAGATGCACAAATTGTGAAAGACAACTGCTTGTTGCGTGGCTTAATCAGAGGTTCCACCAACAATCTTTGTGCTATAGACAATGGTTGCTTCCGGCTAAAATCCACATTTTTTGTTTCACCTTCAAGAGTTATTGAATTTGTTGGGATTTCGGCACAAGTGGTTGTCGGCATCAAAATGTCCTCTCCTAAAATGGCTGCACTGATCTCAAGACAAATATTACAAACACCACATTCACAAACAAATATTTCACAAGATTTATCAACTTCAAGAGAAGTATATAATTCATCCAAATCAGAGTTCAAGAAATTTTGTGGTGTAATCTCTTTCATGCATTCACTTGAATTTTTGTTGCTTATTTTGTGTTCATCAGAGGAAATAAACACTCTTTTAATAGACTCACCTGGAGATTCATCAAGACTATCACATTGCATTACCTCTAATAGTGCAACAGGTTGTACATCATCATGCAATATCTTGTTCTCCCGAATTTGATTGGCATTGGAGACTATTTGCTCAACTTGGACTGCTAAACTTTGAAGAGAGGATTGCATCCATTCATCCATTTGCTTATTATATTCATCCATCTGCTTTATCATTTCTTCCAAACTAGGTTGTGGCTCAACCACCAATGAATGATTTTGCTGAAACTGTGGATGTGACCAAATAGGCTGCTCCGCAAGATAGGAATTTTGCTATTGATAGTATTGTCCTTGAAAATTACCTACAAATTGAGTCTCACCAAAAAAAGTAGTATCTAACAACAAAGGACATGCATTGCTACCATTAAAATTGGAAGAAATATTACAAATCGCAAGTGGAATATGATTTTGATAGCATGATTGTTGTTCTCTTGCTCCCAAGCAACTAAGGATATAAGCCAACTGATCCAACGAGTCTCCCATTTTTTTTTGTTTTTTATTTTTGGTAAAAATAAAATAAAATAAAATAAAGAGAAAAAAGAAAAATCTAATTACATAAAATCTAAAAAATTAAATAAAAATACAGCCTAAAATCTCTACAAATCAAAAGAAACTGAGTCTAATATTGGCTAAAATCAATAGAGAGTCCCCGGCAGCGGCGCCAATTTGATCCGCTGTCGCACACGGGTCAAAAACGAGTTCTAAAAGGTAGTTTAGGAAAAGCGACACTCGAGTATCGTATCATAAGGACTCTTGATTGATTTACCAATATTAGAATCAGATGAAAAACTATAAATTTGGGGGGTTTCGGTTTTGAGAAAAATAATTGAAAAATAGTTGAGAGATTCAATTAATTAAAGACGATCGATTCATTGGTTTTAGGCAAACTTCGTTCATTATATATCCATCACGGGTTGCTCATATATTCATCCAAATGTCTATGCTTGGCTGGTTACTAAACTAATTAAACAAGCGATAATCAGATTCGTAAGAATTCATTCGATTAAGCAAGGAATGTGTTCAACCAACCATGGGCAATGAACAAGCGTCATTAGAACACGGTTGATATCATTACAAAATTTGGCCAGCCCTTTTGCTAAGCGCAAAAGCTTATATCAATTCTTATTCAAATTAATTTAAACAAGCGGAAAACTAATTCGAATAATCTCAACGGTATAAACTCATCACAAAATAATTAAGCATCATTAGCAATGAAATTCATACAGAATAAAGAGACATGAATTGATACAAGACAACATAGACATGTAAACGAAATTATAATTAGAATCCGAACCTCAGGAACACATGAACAAAGTTTCCGTATACCAACGAATCAACCTATGATATTATTTCTCCATGAAAGGAAAACACAGCTTCTGTTCTATTTGTGAAAACAGAATGTGACCATCCACTTTGCTGCTTTGAGTTAATAAATAGAGGAAAAATTGAAGCCAAAAAGTCATGGGCTCAAATTACAAGTTTTGGGCCAAAATTATTTAATCTAAATAAAGTCTGGAACTTCATCGAATTATTAGAGACTATTGCACTCTGAAACAGCTTCTCCACTGAACATAAATGTTGTAGCTTTGTCTCTTAGCTTTCCAACGCAACTGACCGCGCCGCAATACGATACTCAAAGCTCCAGTTATGAATTTATTCGCGCAGACTGCTAATACTGAAAAATAAAATACGAAAATAAAATAAAGGCTAAATTAAACTTAAATCTAAAAACATAATAAAATAGTAAAAATATTATCACAAACTAGAGAAATGCCTAAGTACAATAGTAGAAGAATGTGCATCTAAATGCACTGATCAAGCTCCTCCAGAGTATTACCTCAAGAGCTACTTCTTAGAAATGATTCTAAGGACAGAAGAAATAATTCTTCACAAAACTAGATGATAGTTTTTTATTTCTTTCAACTGTATGTTACAACTGAGCTTATAGCTCTTATTTATAGTGGAGAAGGGTTCACATATCAGGTAAGATGTCCCTTTCCACGACAACACACTATAGTGACATGCACTCAATAAAGTAACACGCACTAACACACTAAAGAAAAAACGACAAACAATTATTTACATTATTGCAAAGCTTATCACTAAGTGGTCCCCATCTGACTCAGATGTGATAAGGTACCACTGTACACTTTTAACCAACTACATGACACATGACTCTGTGATGGAGGCTTCCTTGTCTTCTTGTGCCGACAGTTTTTCTGGACAATTTTCACATTTGTGTCCTTTGTAATTCTGTAAAAAGTATTGACAGCATTCTTCTTGAATTACCTTGGGTAATTTTTCAAGACCATCTTTCAATTAGTCAACTTTTTCTTCAAGTTTCTTGATTGCTTTGATGTCTTTGTCCTTCGCGGGCTTTCTAGAGTCACTGTATACAACCATTGATGAATCTTCGTAAATAACTCTGTAATTTGTCTGGGAGGATAATTTAGTAATCTTCTGGTGAAAGTGCTTAATTTGTTTAAGGTAAATGGCAGGATGTCATTCAGTTGTTTCTCTGTTCACCACTGGATATTCTTTATTTGAAATTCCAATCTTGATGAGGTATAAGAGTTTTGTTGTAAGTTCCAGAGTGATCTCATCGTACCATGGATATGTGGACTCAATTCGAATAAAAATCTCTTTTCCTTTGGCAAACAAGTTGTTGAATTTTTGTGCCAAATTTTGTAACTCCTTTGGAAAGAATTTGAGTTCTCCAAAAGTTTTTCCAGCTTGTTCTTCCAGGTATATGGTATGGATCAACCCATTTTGAAAGAAGGATAGACATATAGTACTGTCTATTCCAGGTAGTACGACTGCTTTGGTGCAACCAATTCTGCTAATTGGGTGGAAGCATTCAGTAGTGAATTCTTCTACATAGTGGTTTAGCCATTTCCATCTAAGACTAAATTCCATATAAGTTGGATCAGTTATCTGGAAATTCTTTTGATATTCGAGCTGGCGAATTTTGTCGATTGCCAACTTCTTTTTTGACTCCATTGTTGAAGATTTTTGAAGGTTTTTTGCTGTTGTAATCTCTTTGTATGCTCCATAAAGTGCTTGTTCAGCTTCCTTCATGATTTTGTATCCTTTATGACGCACATTCTTGCCAATGATGTGTTTAGCTATTGCCCATTTTCTATAGATCCCTTTCATTGGACCATCAAAAATGACATAAGCTTCAAACTTTCTCATCTCATTGTCTACGGGATCGCTTGTTTGAATGGTTGTTAATAAACCATTTTTTCTGGCTTCATCTTCTTCTTCGACCTTATCAGCCCAAGATTTTTTGCTGTCTGAAGTTGTTTCTGAAGATTCTGCTTCTTGTTCTTTATTTGAATCTATATTCCAACCACTGGGTGCTATCGTTTCAGTAGGAATTTTTGAACTTTCTGGAGTAGTATACTTTACATAGTAGTCATACTTTCCAGAAGGGTGTCCTAGCAAGTCCCAATTTTCTTCATTCTTGAGAATTTCATTTGAGCTTTTTGTTGGTGTTGAAGATTGATTTTTGTTTGTTCATTTTTTGTAAACTTTTGAGTGTTGTAATCATCTCCCCCCTCTCGGCAGAGATTTTTGCTCTTTTGATATCTATGGCGACAAGTTGCTCGTCTTTTTGCTTGATGTTGTTTTGAAGTAGCTTTATGGCTTGCTCCATTCTCTCGTCAGTGTATCTGCAAAACTGTTTTGCTCAGATTTTATGTATTGAATATATGGCTCGAATTGTTGTAATTTCATCTGCCATCTTATTAGTCTGCCTTGTTTATGGTCAGCTTTAATTTTATATCTCCAAAATCCTGTAAGATATTTAGAGTCTGTACGAAGAAGAAACCTTGACGGTAATAAGTCAATCTTCCATTTTTCTAATATTTTTACACACGCCAGAGTTTCTAGTTCCTGAATATGGTATCTAGATTCTGTATCTGTAAATGTACCAGAAATATATTTACATAAATGTAATTTTTCAGTATCCTTTATCAGGATTTTAGAAGCACTATAATCAATGTCTTTTGTAGTATATGTCCCTCCTTTCGAAGTTTCAGATTGTTTTGATTGAAGATCTTTAGATTCTTCAATTTTATATCCCTTCTCATTTAGAGAAAGTTTTGCTTTACCATTGGGTAAGGCTCTCATACAACCTGCCCAGGTTGTTTGTGATGCATCTGTCTCTACAATCAAAAAATCTTTTATTGTTGGATTGTAGTGTTCAGGCAAAACTTGAATTTTTTCTTTAATGGTTTTAACAATATCAGAATCAGTTTCAGTCCAGGACCAAGGAACTTTTTCTGAAATTTTTCTTTGCAAATGTTTTCTTTCTTTTGCTAAGTCTTTGAAAAATCCTTCGTTAGCAATATAATTTAAACATCTAAGAAATCTTTGAATTTGTTTTCTGTCAGAAAGCTCATTTGGAAAAGCTTGTATTTTTTCTTGGGTATGAGGCGCTAAACTCAGTTCCCCATTTTCTTTTAAGATTAATCCAAGGTATTCTATTTCTTTTTGTAAAAGTTTTGATTTCTTTTTTGAAATTACAATACCTTTTTCTTTAATTCTTAGAAAAACAGTTTCTATATCTTGAAGATGTTGTTCCTTACTTCCTTTTGTGAAAATAAGTATATCATCTATATATGCCACACATATATGATTTAAACCTTCAAGAGATTTGTCCATAAATCTTTGGTATATTGAGGTGCTTGTTTCAACCCAAAAGGTAAAACATTCCATTCATAGTGTTTTTGAGGTGGACATGAAAAATCTGTTAATGGTTTTGATTCTTCAGCTAGTCTTAGTTGATAATAACCAGACTTTGCATCTAAGGAAGAAAACCAATTACATCCTTTTATTTTTTCTAAAATAAAATATTTTCTTGGTAATTTATAAGAATCTCCAACTGTTGTCAGTTAAGTTTCTTATAATTAATTACCATTCTTCTCTTACCTCTTTTTATTTCGTTGTGGTTTTCGACATAAAAAGCTGGTGCAGAATGTGGACTTGATGAAGGTCTAATAAGGTCCTTATCAAGTAGATATTTACATTCTTGTTGAAATTCTTCAACATCTCTAATAGAATATGGAATCCTATTTGGAACATTTATCTCGTCATTAGGGTTTTTAAGTTTAATGACTATAAGTTCATGATTAGTGTTTTTAACACTGTCTAAAGGGTTATCTGAACAGACTTCATCTAACCTTTCTTCTATACTAATATGGAAACTTCTTTCTTCCTATATTGTTCTTAGTTCTCTAAGGTTTCCCTTAATAAGGTTTAAAATTTCATTTCTAGTAACTATTTTGGTGGTTACTATTTTGCTATTCTTAGGATTTCCCAAATCCTTCCATTGAAGTGATATAGTATCCTTTTTTTGAGTAAAAGGTTCATATAATTTTAAAAAGTTATTTCCTATGATTAAGTCTAATCCTGAATCATGGAGGTAGATTGTTGGAATAAAAAACTTATATCCTTCATTTTCTATAGATACATCCCTAAGATTAAACCATATCTGATGTTTTGATTTATCTGCAACTATTATTTCTTTTGGTTTGGCTAATCTTTCCCAATTTCTGGAGATAGATTTTTTCCCAAAACAAAGAGTTGCACCTGTGTCTGCATAGGCTAAAAGGTTTCTATTTTTTAGTACTATTTTGATAAATGTAGCACTTGGGTTTCCTTTACCAAGTATCTTCTTCGACATCTGAATCTGTCTCTGTGTAGTATTCAAAAATTTCTTCATCAGATTCTATGTCTGATTCTATAGGTTCATATCCTATTGCATATATTGCATGTAAGACATTTTTCTTAGGATTTTCTTTCTTAGGGCACTCATTTGAATAGTGACCTTTTTCATGACATAACCAACATGTACATGATTTTTTGCCTTGTGGGCATGTTTTCCTCTTAGGATAAGGTTTTTTTTTCTGAAGAATTTTTTGTCTCCTTTTCTGAATTTTCTAAAAGGGACCTTCTTAAATTTCTTTCTCTTATAAGGTTTTTGTGACCTTATCTTTCTAGGTTTCTTTCTAGAGTTGCAACCATAGTTTCCTACTTTGTCTTGTAGTTTGTTACAACAAAGGGATATTTGAGCTTCTCTTTTAGCTATCTTCTGACTACACATTTCTTGAAGCCAAATTTTTAGAGAAGTTATTCTTCCACCTAAAGTATCATCTACTTTTCCTTCTGCTAATGCTGAAATAAAAAATGTCTTAACTTGAGCTGATACTTTTTCTGGTAACTTGTCATAGAATAATTCTAACAAATTTCTAGAGATTCTAGTACTATTATCTATGTTGTTGTAGTAGTCCTGAAACTCACAAATGAAATTATCTACATAGCACATATTGCAGATTTTTAGGTTGGTGATTTTCCAAAGGTTTTGGTCAGAGAATGCTATTTTTTATTGAATGGAGTCTTTCCATCCCTTGAATTCTTTTACAAGTAAACTATAGACCTAATCTACTACTAAGGTTCCTGTTAGGGGTATTGTTCCCATAACTTCTGGTGGTAAGGTAGAAATGTATTTGTAAGCATTTCCTCTAGTTTTATATTGTAGGTAGTTAAAAACATCAACTGCTCCTAAATTTCTAAGATCTTCATTCAACTGGATTAACACACTATTTGTATTATACCAATCCCTAAGATCTTTTGCTGCATCAACACTACAGTCTATATCTAAAATTCCTTGTCCTTGAAATGAATTTTGAGAGGGTACATAATAATGAGGTACTTTCTGGAATTTTTGTTTGGTAAATTCTCTTTCGAATTCTGCAGGCCTTTTTGTTCCTGATGTTTCTGCTGGTTCGATTTTTACGAAATGAGGATTTTCATTTTCTTCCTCTTCTTCTTCTTCAGAGCTAAAATCATAAATGATTTGGTTCTTTTCTTTTGGTTCTTTGCCAACTACTTGACTTTCTCCTGATATATCTAAAGAGACCATAAGTCTTTCTAGATTTTCTAATTGCCTATTAAGGGCTTCTTCTGTATTGTCCATATTTAAAAGAAATTAGATGGTGGTTTAATTCTTAATTGTGTGGAATCAGAAGTTTCTTTGAGTTCAGAAAAATTTTCTTGAGATTGGATTTGTGATATTTCTAAGATTTCTTTTTGTTTTCCCTTATCTTTCTCTTCCCCCCTCTTAAGAAATTGAGACAACTCATCTAGAACTAAATATTCTTCTTTATTTTCTAAGATTTTTGAAAAAATTTCTAGTTTAATGCAAATTTTTTCTATATCTCTTTTCTGTTCGTCTTCAATTTCATCCATTCTTTGGTGAAAGTTTTGATAACAACAATTTTTGATTATGTAAGCTAACATACATGCTATATTGTTTAGTTGTGGATTTGTTGTATGAAAAAGATGAGGATATTTATGAGATTCATCTTCTTCATAACAGTTAAAATTTTCTTCATGAAAATTCCATGTTTCATAAGGTTTATACTTACCTTCTTCAAACTGTAAGTTTTCTAAATAGGTTGTTATTTTTTCTATCCTATAGCGGAGATCAGAAAAGTTATCTAAAACTTTCTGCAAAACATTTGATATACTACATTCAGTCATCTTGCCATAAACTTAATGTTTTTCTGAAGTAATTTAACTATTTGACGATATTGTTTGGATAATTGTATGTCGATATTTTTAAAGAATAATTCTGTGTCTCTAAACCATATAATCTGTAATTTATACAGACTTAGCTTAGCTAGATTTGGAGTAAAACTAATCGTTCCATAAATTAATTTTTTATTTGGATTCCTAATCCAATTCATACTTAACTTATTTGCTACGAAATATTAGCTACCAATTTTATACTTAATGGATTCCTTAGTTTTCAACCATTAGATTTAAAATTTGCACATGAGATGCTTTTTATATTTGCTACACTAGATCTAGACTGTATCAATACGGTCCTTTTTGTTGGTGATTTTAGTATCAACAATGTATTTTGGTAGTAATGTGATTTACTATAGGCCAATGCAATTATGCGTTAAGTTTGAAACGAGTCAGGATAGTGCGGAGTGCACGCTCGTCGAGCCAAACGTGTAATTGAATACGAATAATTGAAACGGGGTTCCAAGGGGTTTTTCCGAAAAGGTGTGTCCGTTCGAATAGTTGTACCTTTTCCCAACAGACATGACATTTCGTTTGAATAGTTGTACCCTTTTCAACAGACATGACCGTTGGATTAGTTGTACCCTTTCCCAACAGACATGACCGTTTTTCGGAAAAGGTGTGTCTGTTCGTTTTCTGTTATTGGTCTCTTATATAAGGAGTCATTTGGCCTCGATTTTGATATACGAAAAATACTTCCTCTCTATATTCTGATTTGTTCTCTTTTGTCAGAAACAAATTGTTCTTCGAGAATTATCCCCGCAAAGATTTCGTGAACCCAGACAAGTATAGGGTCGAAATACTTTGTTCGGAAAGTGAACAAACACGATTCTTCGAAGATATCCAGGATTATCATACATAATTTCTAACAAACGAACAAAGTATTTTCTGATAATCATGGCTGGAGGAGGAAACACCGTCAAGGAGATGACTAAAAGTTTCGGAAAATTGGAAAAGTTTATTGGACAAGACTTCAGGCGTTGGCAGAAGAAGATGCACTTCATGTTGACGACATTGAAGGTGGCGTACGTTCTATCTACACCGATTCCAGAAATTGGGGAGGATGAAACCGTCGAAAATCTGAGACGCCGATCAAAGTGGGAGAACGACGACTACATATGCAGAGAGCACATTCTTAACGAAATGTGGAGAACGTCAAAATTTGCCTTCAAAAAGATAAGTATCATTATCCTTTCTTAATTTATATGGTTGAACAATGAATTTAGGCATGTTTGAAAATTAAGTTAAATGCTCAGGGTTATTATTCATGCACAACGTGTATTAATCAATGCATAGAAATTTGAAATCAAATTGGTTTTAATATATGTTACAGACAATATATTTGATATTTAACGCAATTGAATATGTGTGCATATGAAAATTTTCTTAAGCCTTTAATCATGAATGTGGTAACACCTGTTTCTTTATTTGTTGAAACGATGTGTGGTTTGGCGAAGGATTACACCGGTGCATGATGATGGGTTACGATTAAATCCATCTTATAGAAAGTTTTAGTGTTGATTTTAACAAGTATCATTGAAGGAGAAATAAACAAACATTATAACTATAGTGAAAGGTATACGATATATATGCATGATAGCATGATATAGAAACTATTCAAGTATATGAATTTTACCAAGTATGATTGAATTTGATTATGAGACAAATTTTTATGTTATCTTATTCTAAAAAAAAAAAAAAAAAAAGGAGTTTTCATTTGTCTATATGTTGATGACATGCTGATTTTTGGCACCGACCAAAATCAAGTTGATAAAACAAAGAATTTTTTGTCATCAAAGTTCTCCATGAAAGATATGGGAGAAGCGGACGTTATTCTTGGTATTAAGATTAAACGGGAGAATAAGGGGATTGTAATTACACAATCTCATTACATTGAGAAAATACTCAAGAAGTTCAGTTATGAAAATTGTTCTCCGGTAAGTACTCCCATGGATCCGGGAGAAAAGCTTATGCCAAATATAGGTAAACCTGTGGATCAACTTGAATACTCAAGAGCTATTGGCTCCTTGATGTATGCTATGATTAGCACTAGACCAGATATTGCATATGCGGTTGGAAAGTTGAGCAGATATACTAGTAATCCTAGTAGACATCATTGGCATGCAATCACTAGGGTATTTAAATACTTGAAGGGTACTTTGAATTATGGATTATCATATATGGGATTTCCTTCGGTGTTAGAGGGTTATTCAGATGCTAGTTGGATAAATAATGTTGAAGATTCATCCTCTACAAGTGGTTGGGTGTTCTTGCTTGGGGGAGGTGCCATCTCATGGGCTTCCAAGAAGCAAACTTGTATAACTAGTTCCACAATGGAATCTGAGTTTGTAGCATTAGCTGCTGCTGGTAAAGAAGCAGAATGGCTAAGAAATTTGGTATATGAGATTCCGATATGGCCTAAACCGATATCACCAATTTCTATCCGTTGTGATAGTAGTGCCACATTGGCTAAAGCATATAGTCAAATATACAATGGAAAGTCTAGACATTTGAGTATTAGACATAGTATGATTAGGGAATTAATCATGAATGGGGTGATATCTATTGAGTTTGTTCGGTCACAACAAAACTTAGCTGACCACTTGACGAAGGGGTTAGCTAGAGACTTAGTGCAGAAGTCGGTAATTGGGATGGGATTAAAGTCCATTTAAATCTATTAACTACGGTATACCCAATTCCCTTCTAATACAACGTTAGAAGCAGAATTCAATGTGGAAAGATCGTAATTAAAGATTGGAGCAATTGTGTTTATCTTCCCAAGGTATGTGCTCAGACCTGCAAGTGATGGATAGTTTGAAGTATATCTTCTTAATGGTTCTTTTGAAAAATTGCAAATGCAGGTGCAAGATTAAAAGGATCAACTATGTAAGCATGAAGTTTTGTCGCTTCAAGAAGTTTGGACTTGGCTTCCTATATGCTTATTAATGGATAAGGACACATGGCTTGTAAAGTGTCAAGTATGAATAGTAGAGTATTGTAAGAAACATATGTGTACTATATCTTCAGATATTCAAATGGATTGACGGGTTCAATCATTGAGACACCCCGATTTTCGAGTATTTGGAATGTGTATATGTACTAAGATGAAAATTCAATCGCAAGACATTTTCGTCTATGCATCTGTTTGATCGTTATACATGTAAGTAAATCAAGGATTATACTAAAATGGGGGGAGTTTGTTGGTGATTTTAGTATCAACAATGTATTTTGGTAGTAATGTGATTTACTATAGGCCAATGCAATTATGCGTTAAGTTTGAAACGAGTCAGGATAGTGCGGAGTGCACGCTCGTCGAGCCAAACGTGTAATTGAATACGAATAATTGAAACGGGGTTCCAAGGGGTTTTTCCGAAAAGGTGTGTCCGTTCGAATAGTTGTACCTTTTCCCAACAGACATGACATTTCGTTTGAATAGTTGTACCCTTTTCAACAGACATGACCGTTGGATTAGTTGTACCCTTTCCCAACAGACATGACCGTTTTTCGGAAAAGGTGTGTCTGTTCGTTTTCTGTTATTGGTCTCTTATATAAGGAGTCATTTGGCCTCGATTTTGATATACGAAAAATACTTCCTCTCTATATTCTGATTTGTTCTCTTTTGTCAGAAACAAATTGTTCTTCGAGAATTATCCCCGCAAAGATTTCGTGAACCCAGACAAGTATAGGGTCGAAATACTTTGTTCGGAAAGTGAACAAACACGATTCTTCGAAGATATCCAGGATTATCATACATAATTTCTAACAAACACTTTTGATGGACTGTACCATAGATTTTTCCTTTCAATTGAATCTTGATTTCACGTGTTTAAACAATTGAACATTAGGAGCTGGTTGAAATAGCTTAAATAAACTTCCGTATCATCAAATTAAAAGTTGAAAAGAGTTGAAACTAAAAAATAATTAAAAATGTGAATTTCATAAAAGTTGCTTAATTTTTTTACCATTGGTGTAAAATATGCTCGAATTGCACAAGTTTGAAGTAACATGGTAGCAATAATTTAATAGTGGTTATGTTATGGAACCAAGTTTGAGTTCCATACGAAGTTACAAACTTCCATTTGAGACGCTCATAGGACAATACAATCACGTGTGAAAGAAATAATCTTTACAATATAGTAAAGGTTGTTAAGGGTAAATCCTACTAAATTGGTGAAAACCCTACTTCATGATGTAAGGCTTATGTCATTTGCTTACTTGGAAACCAATGGACTCCACTTGCCTACATGGACAAAAATAGAGTGACATATGTAATTGCATGAAATTTTATTGGAGAGCTCAAGCACACATGTATCCCTTTCAAAGGCTAAATAAATAAATAATAAAATAAGTAAATAAATAAATCAGTAAACAAACAAAAGAAAAGAAGCACAATACTAGACCAGAAACAGAGAGAGAAAGAGATACGGCGGCGTGAGAGGGAGAGAAATGGTGTCGCGCCGGAGAGGGAAGGAGGTGATGCAAGAGGGAGGTCTGGTGGCGCTCGTGGCAGTGACGGTGGGAGCGAGGTGATTTCGCGGCGGCTGGAGAGGACGATTTGGTCGGTTTTCGCCGACGGCAGTGTTCGGCGTTGGTTCTGGTTTGTCTTCTCTTTCGTTCTCCTGTTTCATTCTTCTATCTTTTTCTCCGGTACATTTGGTTTTGATTTGGGAATGGTGACATGTGGTGGGTTGCAGTGGTTTGGAGCTTCAAGCTCCGGTCGATCCTTCTTCCTCCCTTCTTTCTCTTTGGTTCTGTTTCTGTAGCCTGTTTTGTGTTTTATTTTTCTTGATTATGGTTGTTTGTGGTGCTGATTTTGTGATGGAAGTGGTGGTATTTTGTGGTACTGTTTTGTTGTTTAATTTAAATTTTTATTTGAAGTGGTGGCATTTTGTTCTGGGTTCTTTTTCTTTGATATATTGCATGATTTCACCAAGTTTATTGTTTGTGGAATTTTGATTTTGAATCAATCTTTTGTATTTGTACTCTGTGATTTGTTTCTTCTGTGATGTTTTTGTGTTTAAATCATGTAATTTTGTTTGAAAATTTGCTTGCTTGCTTCCTGCAATCTTTGGTTAATAGTAACACTATCAGTTTCTCTTCAGATTATTACTTTGGACTTTGATAAAATTGAGATATTGTTTTAGATTTTTAATTAGTTTCCTCACACTGTAGTGAGGAGTTTGCTTTCGGATTCGATTCTATTGCAAGTATATGGAGTTATGAGGTATAATAAAGGATTATCATAAATCTCCATTTGGTTTTGATTTTGTTTGTTGAGGATGTTGAAAGCTTAATTGTTACCATTAAATTGAAAGGTGTTTTTAGTAATGAGGTTTCAATTTTTCTTCTAACCCTTTAATTTATTTTAGTAAAAGTATTTTTTAAACTTCTTCAAAAATACTATTGTTAATTCTTGACTTGGTATGTTTTCAATGAATGCAATGGCATTGATCATTCCTCTGTTCCCAGAAAGATACATTCAGGTAGTACTATTTTTCAGATTTCATTTTTTTTTGGGCTAAGATAAAAAGGTGCCAACATTATTTTATTTTCTTAAAAAAAATAAAATTATTTTTTAATGTTTTTGTTGATTAATTATGTTACTGTGTTTTGTTGTTGATGTTGTTGCTGTTACTTCTAGATTAGATGAACAACAGAGAACACAAAAAATAGGGAATACCTTTGTTGATCCTGTCCATGTTGATGTTCTTGGTTAATCACTTACTCCTAGCTTAGAAATTAACATTCTGGATGGAAACATGGTTTCAATTAAGTAAAGAATCTGTTAATTGGTATTAATAAGGGTTCTCTTTCACCATTGATTTAGATTCAGAGAATATACTTTACCATTGTTCTGATGTGATTATGAAGATTTGTTGCTTATCACATGTTTTGGTTTCAAATTTTAAGAAATGCATGTGTTACTTCAATCAGCTAATACTTTTTCTTCTTTCAAATTTTGATGGTTTCTCTCAATCCCAAAGGTGATTTGATAATTTGTGTTATTTTGATCTTTGAGGTGTTTGAAGAAAATTGATCTTACACACTCTTTCCACTGGATTCTACTTTTTTAGTTCTTTTAATTTGGATTTTACTTTTTACTAATTGATGAATTTATTAGGTATGCAATTTAGATGGATTAGATTAGTTTAATTTAATGAAGTTGATGATTTTTACATTCTTTATTTTGTAGATAATTTAATTAGTGAAAATTGTTCTTATCTATTTCGTTTGAGTGCTTACCTCCATCATATCATTATCTTTAGATAAGTGTTTGCATTTCTTCACTTGACTTGAGATCTAACATCCTTATAAATACATATTTTGGGTTTTTCAATTGGCGGAAATTGAAACTTCAAAGGCATAGTAGAAAATAGGGTTTTTATATTATAGTTTACTCACTTATAGCATTGAAAACAATTTCATATTAGGAAACATTTTATTAGAATAAATAACCTCAATATAGAATTCTAATGGATGTCTCTGCAAAAGCTAAAAGATTGCAATTTATAAACATGTGCTATATTTGCTCATGTGAAAAGGGGCATTTATGGTTTTTTTCTCTAGGGGGAAAATATATCTTAGTATGATTTTAATAAGATTACCCCATACTAATTTTCTTAACATGCGACCCTTACTGTTGAAAATTGCAGGTTTGAGTTCAAAGGATGGTAACTAAGAAGATGATGGAACAAAATTAACATGTTTCAATGTAATCCATAAGGATGTTTCAAAATTAGGATGGTAACATAGAGTAAGGTTTTTTTTTCAGTAACCGTTCAATGTAATCTATAACAATGACTGTTGACAATTGAACGCTATTAATGTGATTAGTTTTTTATCATCACCTTACATGTAGGTTTCTTTTTGCAGAATGTTTGGTTTACATGAAATGAGTTTGAATTTGCTTTACATGAAACTGGAAATTTGGGTTCCTCTCCGCGGAGGAATTTAAGGTGATTTATTATTAATCATTGTTTATTGCCAACTATATATTGATCTTTACTATTGAAGTGTCATCCTTAACTAATCATGATATGGATCTAGATATCATGTCTTTCCTCTCATATTTTGTATCAAGTTTTAAAGGATATTCTTGACTAATTATGTAGCGCTTTGTAAATTGCTCTGTTTAGAATCTTTTATGAGAATATAACTTGGGTATAGTTGTCTTTCAGGTTCCATAAAGTTTAAATGGAGATGATTTTTGCATTCTTTAATTTGTAGATAGTTTATTTTTAGTGAAATTTGGCTTAACTCCATCACTTGCCTTGATATCTAAGATCCTTATTCATTGCAGCATAGTTTGGATTTTTTAATTCATTTCAAAATTCTTGATTTCTAAGATCCGTATTCATTGCAGCCTTATTTTTTATTTGAATTTTTCACAGGTGAACAAACAAGCACTTAACTGACTTGGTAAAAAATGGTATGTTTCCCAACTCGATACTATAGTTAATACTTAATAGTTCTAAATTGTAGTTCCAGTTACAACGGGGGCCTTGATACTGCAACAAAATTCAGTTGATGTAGCTGCAGTTACAGTTACAATATCATTGCATAAACCTTTAAAATATTTATATTGCGGCCCCTAATTACATTTGTGAACAAAAATTTAAAACTATGCACAAGACAAATAGTTTCCCTATGTAAATTTAAATTGCAATAGTGATTGGATTTGTTTTTCGCTTCTTAATATCATCTTTTGTTTAAGTGACCTTTTCTGTTGCTACATATCATCGAGCTTCTAATAAGGTGATGGCATATCGTTGGTCATGAGCTTTTCACTTCGACTTGAGTTCGAAAATTCTGCAAATGAATGCTTCTTTACATAGTAACCGGGCTGTTTTGGCTTAGAAAATTCACTGCCACTCCCCAACATTAGACACAAAATTCATAGACACAAAATTTGACGTCAATGTGATATATTTATATAGTTTTTGGGTGAATGGAAAGAGATATGCAGGCAAAGAAATTGGTTGAGGGAATGACCATAAAACTTGGTGTATGTTAACCTTATATATAATAATAGGGTCTTTTAATGCAAAATCTTTTGGATGTAAGAATTAGGCAAACTCAAACTCACTATGAGATCAAAGAAATAGCTTTATCTGGTGAGTTAATTTTTTAAAATATCTTGCTGTTACGCACAAAACTTCCGGCATGTTTGGCAAACAACATTGGTCGTTTTCTGGAAAATCATGTTCTGCAGGATCCAAAGAAAAACCATATTCAAGTGTCTCTTGAGAGAAGGTCCAGCGAAATCTATTTAGCTCGGGGTTGGACTAGATTAAGGAATTTCTATGGACTTGGTGAGGGAGATTGGGTGACCTTATTATACATAAATCCTCTTTTATTCCACATAAGGGTTAGGAAACTTACCGGCCTTGAGGCGAATAATCCTGAAAAAACTCCTCCATATAGGCGCTATTGCTGCAGCAAGGATCCAGTCAAGGTTCTTCAAATGGTCATGTTCCATAGTTTACAATTATGTTTTGGTTTATTATAGTTAATAAATTATTTTAATGTATATGTGATCTTTTCATTCGATTTGGAACAGAGGCTTTTATGGAGTGGTTTCTGTGAAAATGCACTTCCTAATGAAGGACACCGAGCTAACACTAGATTGGTCGGGATGTTCCTAGAAATGCTACTTGCACATTGAAGTTCGTCCTCAAAGAACTTGCCAAATATATGGACAATGGCCAGCTATATGTAAAGCACATCGATTGGTAGCAGGGATAACGCTGAAATTCGGTGTTACGGAGGCATCAAACAATAAGGTGGTTCATTTCAAGATTGTTTCTTTTATTGGCGTCCGCACTACCTTGATTGCACCTACTTCGTTGGGGGAACACAAAGCTTCCTTTCAGTCTGTGCAACACTTCATGTTATGAATTTCACTGTGGCTGATTTCTATGTCATGTTTTTATGTTTCATTTAGTTGGTTCAAATAATTTCAGGTTTGTGTTGAGTTATGACTCTTACGGTTATGTTTCTTTGATCTGAGTTGATACTTTCAAGTTTGTGATGAACTATGACTCCTATTATTATGTTTCTTTAATCTAAGTTGATCATTTAAAAAAATAAATTACTTATTTCAAGGAAAATCTTATTGAATCAAATAAACTTGAATTGTTGTTTCTTGGATTTAATTATTAAGGGATCCTTTACAATTCTAAGATGTGGCCTACAAAATAACATTCATATATTTGGCCCAAGAATGAAATATGACAAATGAAGTTTTAAAAAAATGAAAATCATGCACCAAGCATGAAGCTATAATGCAGATTAATTTTGTTTTGTTTCAACAATGGACACTTTCACAGTGTCTCTTTCATGATTAAGATTTTGTTAGTTTGTAATTTAGCTTTGGAATTCTTAGTATGTGTTTGGATTTGACAATCTTAATTTTTATGTTAAGATTTTGTGTTGTTTATATCAAAACTATAATTTGGAAATTGCTATGAAAACTTAATCAAGATCAACACGTCCAACACTTTATGTTATGAATTTCATTGTGACTAATTTATATGGCATGTTTTCATTTGTATTCTAAGTTTGTGATCAATTGTGACTTCTATTGTTGTGTTTGTTTAATATAAATTATGTTTTCTGTCCGCTCTTTATATCGTATCCCTAATCTCAAACAGCGACCATGATTGGCCGCGACCATAATTGGTATTTATATGTCGTTCCGCCGAACCCGTGCATCGCACGGGTCAGCGGCTAGTTAAGGATAAAATATTTATTGACCTAACCAGCATTAAGAGGAATTTAAGTGAAAGAATATAATGTGTGATCAATTGTAATAAGGGTCTTGTCTTCTCTTGGTCTTGGTCACTAATTTGGCTAGATACATTTTAAGACAAATTTCTATGGTTCTTGCTATCTCTCAATGTTTTATTTTTTTTTTACAAACTGAAATTCATATCATTTCATTAAGTAATAAATTGTGAATACAAAACGGTACAACATCAAAAACATGGCGACGAGACCAAGAAAGGGCCGCCCTTGCTATAGTGTGAGCGACCTTATTCGCTTGACGCCTAATAAGCTTTACCTCAAAGCCGGGAAACAAAGACAATAAACACTTAATTTTATTAATAACAGTACTAAACTCGGAAACTCCTTGCTTGCGACTACGAATTGCTCCAACTATATTTTGAGCATCGGTTTCGAATATAACATTATTATAGCCTCGAAGTTGAAGTGTTGTCATGGCTTCCAACAAAGCAAGAGCTTCACCCTCATTAGAAGAGCACCTTCCATTAATCCAAGAACTTCCTCCAATAACAAAGTTGCCTTTATAGTCTCTAACACACCAACCGGTGCTAGTTTTTCTCACTTCGTTGTGTATACCGACGTCGACATTGCATTTAACTATATCTCTAGGAGGGGGCTGCCAAGTTAATTGTTGTTGAGGACCTTGCTGTACATGGCCCCTATACTCACGTTGGACTAAGCTCCACTCAAGCCACAAACACAAGGCTTTATAACCAATCTGCTGCCCCACCTCCTTTTCATTGTTCCACACAAAGTTGTTTCTATTGCTCCAAATATTCCAAATTAACATAGCAGCCTTTCCCGCTTCCGATCGACCAGCATGACGGCACATATGCAGAATAAAATCCTTGGCTGTGTAATTTTGTTGAATGTAAGGCGCTATTACATCATGCAAACCAGCTCCATGCCATGCAATTTTACTACTATCACAACCATAAATAACGTGCCAATCATCCTCATCCTCTAGTTCATATAACGGGCAAATCATCGGGCATTGAACATGTTTCTCTTTAAGCCGAGCTCTTGTTGGTAAACACCCTTTACATATACGCCACAACAAGTGTTTAGCCTTCGGTGGAGCTTGAATCTTCCAAAGCCACTTCCAATCCTCCTTCCCTCGCGTTGTCACGGTCTCAATGGTAGGTTCAAGAAGCAAGTTGTAACCGGACTTGACACTATAATTACCATTCATGTCATCATCCCAAACCAAATGATCTTCCTCAACAACATCAAATAAAGGCACTGCAAGAATAGAGTTAGCAACATATGAAGGAAAAATAGAGTGAATTTTGTTACTATCCCATGCTTTCTCGTTTGGGCACAAAAGTTGATTCACATATAGATTGGCCGCACCTTGTATTTGTGGAGATTGTATCCACTTCCCATCATCCGTCTTCAACCAAGGATCACTCATGACTTTTATTTTAGTACCGTCCCCAATCTTCCATCTACACCCATTCATAATAACATGACGCGCATTCCAAATACTCCGCCAAGCGTAGCTAGGATTATGCCCAAGATTAGATGCAAAAAGAGAAGAAGTAGGAAAGTACCTTGGCTACAAGGGTATTTTGTTTAGTGATGAAATTCCAACATTGCTTAGCCACCATTGCCACATTAAAAAGATGAAAATTCCGAAACCCCAAACCTCCAAAATCTTTCGGATATGCCATTTTGTCCCATGCTAACCATTTAATCCCTCCACCTTGTGAACCTCCACCCCACCAAAAGGAATTGATCATTCTCTCCACTTCTTTGATAAGAGTTTCCGGTAGAAGATAAATACTCATTACATAGGTTGGGATAGATTGCAACACAGATTTGATCATTACTTCTTTACCGGCCTTCGAAAGAGCTCTACCTCTCCAAGAGTTTATGCGTTTCCATACTCTATCTTTTACAAAGGTGAAAATGCTCTTCTTACTCCTCCCCACCATGGATGGTAATCCTAAGTAGGTACTAGTACCTAGAACATGTCGGACTCCCATAAGCCTTGATAGATCCTCTTGCGCCACAACACTTATGTTTCTACTGAAAAAGACTTCGGACTTTGACATGTTTATTTCCTGGCCAGAAGCTTCAGCATATATATGAAGAATGTTCATCAAATGTCTTGTCTCCGCTAAATTTGCCCTGCAAAACAAAAAACAATCGTCGGCAAATAGTAAATGGGACACCTACGGTGCCCCTCTGCACACTTTCACACCATGGATATCACCACAGGCTACGAATTTTTTGATGAGAGTTGATAGCCCTTCCGTCACTAGAATGAACAAATAAGGAGACAGTGGGTCTCCCTATCTTAATCCTCTGTCTGGCACTATAGGGCCGACTTTCTCATAATTCACCAAAACCGAATAATTAACCGAGCTCACACATAGCATCATCCAATGTATCCATCTGTCAGCAAATCCCAACCTCTCAAGCATACCTCTCATGAATCCCCAATCTACCCTGTCATAAGCTTTACTAATGTCAATCTTCAGGGCAAGGTCACCACATGCACCTTTAGTCTTACGTTTAAGAACATGCACAACCTCAATAGCGATCAAAGCATTGTCTAGAATGGATCGGCCTTCCACAAAAGCCGATTGTTCCTCTCCCACACATTTATCAAGGCAGACTTTTAATCTATTAGCCAACACCTTCGACACCATCTTATAAAGAACATTACACAACGAGATAGGACGCAGCTCCTTCATAGATTTCGGATTGTCGCATTTAGGAATCAGACATATGTTGGTATCATTGAGTGTGGACGGAAAGTAACCTCTATCCAGCCATTCCCTTGCCGCTTCAAAAATATCATCTCCACAAACACTCCAGAAATGTTGATAAAAAGCTGGGTTGAAACCATCAAGTCCCGGTGCCTTGTCAGGATGCATCTGGAGCAAAGCTTCATGAATCTCCTCTTTTGAGAGAGGAGCCAACAGTCGATTGTTGTCTTCTTCTGTGATCTTAGGAGTAATAAGGGATAGTACTGGTTCATGCTGACAAGGATTAGCATGGAACAATTGATCAAAGTAGGCTTTGGCTTCTTCGCAAATCTCCGGCTGAGTCTTAACTTCAACATTAGCACTAGTCACAAGTTTCACAATTCTCTTCGATTTAGTTCTGGCCGAGGCTGATGAATGAAAGAACTTAGTGTTAAGATCTCCCTGTTGTAACCAGTGCATTTTTGCACGTTGCCGCCAATAAGTTTCTTCTTGAACTAGTAGTCTGGCATGCTTTTCTTGGACTTCTAGGTATCGTCTTGAACTGATAGAGTCATGCCTACCACGAAGTCTCTCCATCTCTTCATTACATTCAATAATCTCCTGTTTAAATCGCATTCTTTTCCTTCTTCCCCATTCTTTTAACCTGTCAGCACACTGAGCTACTCTACCGGTGACTCCAAGAACTCGGTCTCCATGCCAACCTTCCTCCACTACATCATACACCTCTTCCTCCTTCAACCATGCATTCTCAAAACGAAAAGAATAAGAATTCTCGTTTCTAGTCGTGATAGCTGTCTGAAGAAGAATCGGACTATGATCGGAATGTGAAGTAAGAAGATTTTGGAGTCTTACTTCCGGGTACAACATAAGCCAGTGAGTATCAGCAAAAGCTCTATCCAATCTCTCTTCAATAACGTGTGCCGCACCTCGACTTTTTATCCAAGTAAACGGATAACCATCAAGATGAATATCTGTGAGATCACAATCACCAATTGCGCTTCTAAACCCTTCACAGAGCCAATTCGGGTGGGTATTCCGCCCTTGTTTGTCCGCCTGAGATAACAAATCATTAAAATCACCTATTATACACCACGGTAAATTTGACATATTTTTGAGTTCCTGCAACAGCTCCCATGCTTGTCTTTTCCTACTTCTTTCTGGATAGCCATAATAACAAGTCAATCTTCATTCTCCTTTTTCTCCATCCGACACAATCAGGTTGATGAAATTACGAGAATAATTCATAACTCTGCAGTTCAAGTTATCTCTCCACATGACAGATAAGCCACCACTTCTACCTTCTACATCAATAGATAAACAGCCATCATACTTCAACATTACACGAACAGTTTCCATCTTCGGAGCTTTAGATAATGTTTCTGACAAAAAAAGTATATATGGACGGTACCCTTGAGCAACATTACGAAGGTTAGGAATTGCACTCGGAGTGCTCAGCTCCCGGCAATTCCAACTGAGGATTTTCATTGCTCCCGGCAGTCCTGACTGCCAGGACCTGCCGATAAAAAATGCTGGTTTGAATCTTCATCACTACTGCCAACTTGTCTGTTTTCTTCCCTTCTGCGTTTTTTCTCTGTGTGAGAATTCATGTCCACTGAACTGTCATTGGTCGGATTGGGCAAAGCAGGTCTAGGGTCGGTTCGGGTCAAGGAAGGGTAAATATTAATTGGGTTCGGGTTCTGGTCGGGTTGGGTCGTAGTTGGGACGGGTCGGGTCGGTTTTTTAGAAGGTTGGGTCTTGGCAAGGTTTAATTCTTTTTTGGATTTTTGTTTTGGGGGGGGGGGGGGGGGGGGGGGGGCGGTAACCTTTGATTGGGTAGTGAAGATTGGTAAATTATTGGGAAATAATGAGGTGTTAATGATATTATTGGGAATGGATAGTTGATGGGATTGACTATGATTTGGTATTGATTGCCAATAAAGAGGAGAATTTTCGGTTACAAGCTTTGATGGAAAAGGAATTTCCAATGATTGTTGATTGCTGCAGGTTTTAATGGAAATTAAGTCTTGTCTGCTGCTTTGTTGGTTATGGCTGGAAGTAATTAATGATGCGTGAATGTTTGTGTTGGTTTCTAGGGAATTGAATGAGGGCGCTGACTGATGGCCTGCGTGACAGTTCAAAGGAATTAATTCTCCATTAACCTTTGATTGGGTAGTGAAGATTGGTAAATTATTGGGAAATAATGAGGTGTTAATGATATTATTGGGAATGGATAGTTGATGGGATTGACTATGATTTGGTATTGATTGCCAATAAAGAGGAGAATTTTCGGTTACAAGCTTTGATGGAAAAGGAATTTCCAATGATTGTTGATTGCTGCAGGTTTTAATGGAAATTAAGTCTTGTCTGCTGCTTTGTTGGTTATGGCTGGAAGTAATTAATGCTGCGTGAATGTTTGTGTTGGTTTCTAGGGAATTGAATGAGGGCGCTGACTGATGGCCTGCGTGACAGTTCAAAGGAATTAATTCTCCATTAACAGTGTTGCTAGCATGTTGTTGGTGACGTGGCACCTCTTGTGCAATGGTGGACATGTCAGCAGAGTTAGAATCCGTGGAAGGAATCTCCACCGTTGATCTCTCCCTTCGCCTCTCTTCTTCGTCGGTCACCCCGTTTCCACCTTCTCCATCCTCCCTCAACCACCGAGAGGTCTGTCGACCACCCCCACGCCTCTGTTCCGCCCTAAGTTCTCCTGACCACTCCCTTCGCCCATCATCATTTTCCATGGCAAACCGAACCTCACATTTGTTTTCCGCATGTCCCATAACTCCACAGACAAAACAAAATATTCCTAATTTTTCATACTTGAAATTAACCATGCACCAAGCACCCTCCTTATCTCTAACTCTTTGGCCTTTCTTCAATGGTTGACGAACATCAATTTTGACTCGCACCCTCATATACTGACGCCAGAAGCTTGTGTTATTATTTTTGTCATACTCCATAAAAGTACCAATGAAATTACCAAGCTTAATTCCCACCTTCTCCTGCATAAAACCCGCTGGCAAATTGTGAATTTGGACCCAAAAATCCGCATGGAATAACAGAATGTTTTCAATTTGCATCCCAATGCGAACTCTATCCACAATCAGCATGTTGTTGTCGAAAGTCCATGGTCCCCCATTGAGAACTGCTTCCATGTCAAGAGGGTGGGCAAAAGAGAACAAGAACAGCCCCTCCTTAGTCTCCTTAATAGTAACCCCCTTCACAGGCCTCCACAGATCCGCCATCCTTACCTTCATAGACTTGAAATGAATTGTCCTGTTACATAGGAATCGTCCCACCAAACACCATTGAAGGTCAATTGGTACCTCTCCCTCCTCCTCAAGATCAAAAGTAAAGCCTTCCTCCTCCTCATCATGAATGGATAAGTTTTCAAGACTAGGACTAGCCATAATAGAACACTGGATTTTTGCTATGTGATTGTCGAAAAAAATATTCGTAATGGTGAAAATAGAAAGTCGCAAAGCTTCTCACTTGGAGAAGAAAAAGCAAACCCTAGCAGAGCACTAGGCAATAAAATAAAAAATATATATTTGCAACTTTTTCTCTCAATGTTTTATTAATACTACAAATTAAAATAAAACAGCTAGCAACTACTACACTAGTGTCGTTTTAAAATAATATAAATTATTTAATAAGGGTAAATAGGTTGATACCTCTGTAATGTGGGCGAGTTTTTTTTTTTCTCTGTAATTGTTTTTCTTTTGACTCGCCCCTTGCAATGTTGAATTTTTTGGACCCGCTCCTTGGTGCAAGAAATTTGCACTTTTTAAATCGGTTTGAACAAAATAACCGATTTAAAAAGTTCACCCAATGGACGAGTCAAAAAATTCAAACTATATAAAATGACACCACTATGCCACTACACTATTTACCTACCATTGCAGATCAATCTTAGTTTATTCCACAAACACTTATTTGAATGTGCTTAAAATACACGGTTGAGAGATTGTTAAAGGTAAGATTTTTCATTAGATTTGACACGAATTAGGATTTGGGGTTCATAGATTTTATTTTTTGGTGAGAAAATCTGAACGAACATGCCCGAAATTGTCTGATGCGGCTTCTAATGCGGTTACGATGCGGTCATACACGTGAATTAAAATCACATGGTTATGAATCATGGAATCATAGCGATAGAGATCGTAGATATCAACAAGATATAGTGCATAACAGTATTCATGGAATTGTAATACACACCTTGGAGTAACTAACTCCCTAACTAACTTTTTTATCTCCTAACCAACTTGGTAACCTATTAACTAACTCTAGTTGATTAACTATATTGTAATACACACCGCAATTGCGACGGTATGCGGTTGCGTTACCGCATCAGCAAAAATGCGGCCGCAATTGCGGATGCAGATTACAATTTAAAACCTTGGATTCAGCTATAATTATATAATTTTAATTTTTTGTTGGTACACAAGTTAAGTTGGAATTATGATTTTAACTCCAGATAAATCAACATGGAAAAAGATCAACAAAGCTTTCTCACAATTTAATAAAAGTGGAACTGGAACACCAGAACACAATAATAGTGATAATGTATTTGGAATTGGAGAAGGGGGACTATCACAAGTTAGTCTACAGGAGCTAGAGCTGTCAAAACGGGCGGCCCGGCCCATTTCGGGCCGGCCCATTCGGGCTTCGGGCTTAATCGGGCCGGGCTAAAAAGCCCGGGTAAAAAAACGGTCGGAAAAACAAGGCCCGAGCCCGGCCCGATACGGGCTCTCAGGCTTTCGGGCCGGCCCGGTTTTTTTTTAAAAAAAAATTAAAGTAAAATTAGATAGATGAAGGGTAATGAAAAAAGAAAAAATTTAAGTGCCCAATAAATTAGACAAATTCAGAGATTTGTTATGCAACAAATTACAAAGAGATTACAACATTAATTAATTAATTAACTACAAATAGGTTGAAATTTGTTATAATTAATGTAAATTTATTTAAGCTAATTACATTTTACGAGTAATTACGTAGAGAAATAATTCATGACCTTGTTATTATATTTTTAGCTTATTTATTTATTTTAATGACACGATAAGTTATTTTTACTTTTATCTTATTTTCATTTCTTTATTTATAATTTGCGTTACTAATGCATGTATTTAATTTGTGTTACTAGTGCATATTTATTCTCTTAAATGCGCGTTTGATGGAATTGGAAGGTGTGTGTGACGTGTGTGTTGTGTTGTGTTGATGCCGTGTTGTTAACTTATTATGTTTGTGTGGGCTTTTAATTTGTGGCACAACTAAAAATGTTATAAACATCCTTCCTTATTTACTAATATTTTTTATTTTTATTATAATTTATTCGGGCTTGCGGGCGGCCCGCGGCCCATTCGGGCCGGCCCATATTTTTTGCGGGCTTTATCGGGCCGGGCTAAAAAGCCCGGATGTTAATTCGGGCTAGATTTTTAAGGCCCAAGCCCGGGAAAAAATCGGGCTATTCGGGCCGGCCCATTCGGGCTGGCCCATTTTGACAGCTCTAACAGGAGCTATTACTATTTGATTTTGAAAAGCTTGCAATTGCCACAAACAACTTCCACTTGTCCAACAAACTTGGACAGGGTGGTTTTGGTCCAGTATACAAGGTAGGTACTGTCAATACATACAATCATGTCTGAAACCATTGTCTGTAGAAGTTTTCGCTTACTATTTTTGTTCAGGGGAAACTGCAAGATGGTCGAGAAATAGCAGTTAAAAGACTTTCTAGAGCATCTGGTCAAGGGATAGAAGAATTCATGAATGAAGTTGTGGTTCTTTGTAAGCTTCAACACCGTAATCTTGTAAGACTTCTTGGCTGCTGCGTTGATGGTGATGAAAAGATGTTGATGTATGAGTACATGCCTAACAAAAGTTTGGATGCATATATCTTTGGTTAGTTTTTTGAAGCACTCTTTAGGACATTCTCATATATAATTCCATAATATCATATTAAAGCCGCCGTTTGCTATCAAGTTTTTGCTATCAGACCATCCACCATTTATATCCGCACACCAAGGCATATAGTATTGGGCATGGGTGTGTATAGTGAGATGACCTGAACATAAATTTATAGAGACAATCTTCATCTTACAAGACAGTTTTATAAAGTTGAGTTAGATTTAATTCAAAATTCAAATAGTTTTACCTTCGGTGAATGTTTTTATAGCATGCTAATAGAGTGATTTTGACTACTATACTTCATATTTTAATATTATGCTCAAAATATTATTAATGCCACTTTTATATTTTAGATCCATCAAAAAATAAACTTCTAGATTGGGGAACACGGCATAGAATTATAGATGGAATAGCTCGAGGATTGTTGTATCTTCACAAAGATTTGAGATTAAGAATTATACATAGAGATTTGAAAGTAAGTAATATCTTGTTAGACGAGGAGCTGAATCCAAAAATATCTGACTTTGGCATGGCTAGAATCTTTGAAGGGAGAGAAGATCATGCAAATACTACTAGGGTTGTCGGAAATTAGTAAGTGTGTCATTCCTTGCCCAATACTATAGTATAAAATACAAATATTTTGTGAATAAACCTTTACATTTTAATGTAGTGGCTATATGTCTCATGAATACGCAATGCAAGGACTTTTTTTCAGTGAAATCAGATGTTTTTAGCTTTGGTGTTTTGTTACTTGAGATAATTATTGGTAGAAGAAACTCAAGCTTTTACGGCAATGAGCATGCTCTGAGTCTTTTAGGATTTGTAAGCGATCACATCTGTCTCAATAACATCTATTTTTTTTTCTTTTGCTTACACAACTTACAAACATCTGAAATTTGATTTTTCTTTTGCATTTAGGTCTGGATTCAATGGAGGGAAGACAATATTTTATCATTAATAAATCCAGAAATATATGATCATAATCATCATAAGAATATTTTGATATGCATACATATAGGACTTTTATGTGTACAAGAATCAGCTGTAGACAGACCTACTATGGCTACAGTAATTTCTATGCTCAATAGTGAGGTTGCCTCTCTTCCTCCTCCAAGTGAACCTGCATTCATCCTAAGGCAGAATATGCTGAATTCAAAGTCCCCTGAAGAAAATAAAAGCGTATCTTCCATTAATAATGTCAGTATTACAGACATATGTGGAAGATAGCACACGAAGGACATGATACAGACACTCCTCGGATTAAGTGTGTCCCTGTGTCAGAAACATTTTGGTGTCCAACACCGACACACATGATTCCATTGATGTATGTGTCTCTTTATGTTTGCAAGAGCTTGTGAAAGACAAACACAGTATGGCATATAGTGCTTAATAATGACTTTATATATCTTCAATTCTACATTCTCCAATGTTAAATGCAAATTTCACAGAAAAATTTCCATCCAGAATTAGTTCATTTAAGAGTTTAGATTCAAGTACTACATTGAAAATTATGGTGACAGTAGTTTTTATCAATATCAATATCCATTGCCTTTACCAAGTAACTGTATGTAAAGTTGTATCTTGTAGATCCTATGGCTGCCATATTCTACCGAAAATCTTGTAACATATATATGTAAAGTCAACAACAGTGTGCATGAGAAAATTTTGTGTGGAATGTAAGATTGGGAAATGGATTCTATGCGGTCGATGATTTGCCGCATTCACAATGTTTGTAACATCAGTCGACAGATCAGGAAAAACAGATTTAAATTTTTTTTAATAAATTAAAAATATTATACTTAAATTAGGACCGTTCGATCTTGATAAGACAGCCGCCGATGTTTAACTGCGTGACTGTATGAGTATTTTGACTGCTCTCAATCCAGGTTCAAGCAAGAAAGATAGCAATTGAGAGGTGCTTGATAGTTGACACCAACTCTGTGTGTCAACATTAAAATTATTTTCTGTTAAAAAATCCTTATTTTGAAGGTTCCCTTATCACAAATTTCAGTTGTTTATACTTTATATCCATTGATCCTCTATCATTTGCTCAAGCATGTGAGATAAAAATTTAGAGAAAATCAAATAAAAGAAGAAAATGAATTTTACACTTGCTTGTTGAACTAATCTTGGTGAGCAGAGGAGGAACATGGACAAAATCAGTTATTAAGCCTTTGATAATCAAGTGGTTCATGAGTTTCATTTAAGGTCGATTCGTTCGAGAGAATCTTAGTCTGACGCATGACTAAATTGAGGGACTAAAAACTTATATTTAAAATAGAAGAACAAAACTTCATTTTTATATTTTTTTAAGAATAAAAGGACAAAAAGTGCATTTAAATCTTACGTATGGAAAAGGTACTTGTACAATCACAACTATACATAAAATGCATATAGGCGCACACACATTAATATGAAACAAGCCAGATTGAATGAAAGCAATACTATTTCATTAATTAATGAAAACCAAAAATGCATAACTAAGACAATGAATTCAAGTGGTTAATGAGTTTCGCCCAAATGATGAATTGTTGACAGGGGCGGATGCACTAATGGTGCATTGGGGGCTCAAGCCCCCACAACAAAAGAAAATTTTTATATTATAATAATACTATGATAACATTTTATTGTAAGAAATTGTATATTGCATATTTATTTGAACCCCCATAAAAATTAATTAAATTTATTAACTTACATCATAATTTCACATTTTAACTTTATATTACATTACATTGAGTAAAAAGAAAAAAATATTATTTCAAATTTTCTTTTTTAATTTTTTGTCTGTATAGGTCCTCCAGTCTTTACTCACAATTTCTTTCTCTCTTAACTTTAATCTTCTTAAATCATACACAACTTATCTTCCCAAAATAATATAAACTAGTCTTTTTTTGTCTCTTCCCAATAGAGCAACATAAACTATTTTTTTTTTCTATAATCAATTTTATTTTTGTCTTCTATTTCTCCTGAATAATTGCAAATTTGTAGATTTTTTTTCTTCTGTGTTTTATTAAAAAAAACAGTAGATATATTCAATTAGTTTAATTAGCAAAATAAAGTAAGTAACTAACCAAGACATGAACTCAAGTGGTTAATGAGCTCTCTCTAGGACGAATCGTTCGGGAGAATTCGAGTTCGATTCTAGTTGAAAATAATTCTATGTCAGATTTTACTTATTTCGCGGCTAAACTCTAAATTACTGAGGCTCCTTCCTCCGTGAACCAAATTTTAACGCAAAAAAATTAAAAATTAGTTGTAATATTTTTTCGCCCCCACCAAAGAAAACTTTTGGATCCGCCACTGATTGTCGGATGAATCCAAATTCAATTTTTGAATAAAACAATTTTTTGACCGTACTTTACTTATATTGCGGCTGAACTCCAGATTATTAGAATACCCTTTCTTATAAACCAGAAGGTTAACACAAAGAAAATAAAAAACAAGTATTATTTATAGACAAATTAACTCTACACACTATCTAATGATGTGATAGCAATCACAGGATTAGTTAATGGAGCTAACTAAACTTGTAACTTGTTACTTGTGTAACAAGTTATACTGCTGTAACACGATATATTTCACTTGTCTTTCTGCTCAAGGTGTAATATCCCCCCCCCCCCCCCCCCCCCCCCCCAACTATATCCAACTTGGATAGTATAATACCAAAAGGTTGAGGCACTACAAAAAAATTGCGCATTAGCTACGATTTATTGCGCATTAGCTAGGATATGATATATCTCTCCGTCCTAAAATATAAGAGAGAAAAAACTCTTTTTTTTTTTTGTTCTAAAATATAAGTTTTAGCTTTTTACGGAAGGGTTTGAAAGTTGCAAAAAAAAATTTATCGGATCTTATAGTGGAATCGGATGCTTTAAATATGGTTCTGACGTTGAATAAGTGGAGTATCCGAGTTCGAACCTAACTCCAACTCCTGACATTTCACTATTGCAGGGGGGTGTTTGCCTATTTCGAAATTACAGGAAGGTAATTGACGAACTTTAAAATTGCAGGGGGGTATTTGACTATTTACTCTTTAATTTTGTTCATATTATGCGCAAGACCAACCAAATTGCAATTATTTAGTTAAATACTGTCTTTATAATTCAGATTATATGTGGATTGAAGATATTAACATCACATTATATTCTGCATTATTTGCTTTTGATTTGTTGCGGTATATTCATTAATGAGATATGTTTTGTTAAGAATATTGATTGTTAGTAAAAAGCTTTCTTTAGATAGTTACATTTATCATTAGGTGACTAGTTTGTTAGAGTTGATTAATCCTCTCATAGCTCTATATAAGAGCCAATGTTGTATCAAAATCTATTATCTTTTATCAATATGAATCCTTATGATTTTTACTATCTTGAAAATTTTCTAAGCTTTTCTTCATTTTTTCCAAACCATGGAAATCTTAACATTTTTTAATGTAAAAAAAATAAAATATTTTATTCGGTTATTACTAAGGGGTGATCATTTAGTGTATTTGCACTCACTATTTTGAAATATTTATTTTCAATAAGAAATCTATTATATTTATATACACGAGTTTTTTCCGTCAAAAATAATATTTTGAAAATTACATGTGCTTTTTATAAATGTGAGATAAATAAAGTTGCTACTAAATTAAGTATCTCTTTGGTAAAAAAATAAAGGGTCATGTTAACTTGTGTCCTAAGGGCATATGATAAACTACCTAAAAATAGAAATGTAGCATTTAATGATATAAAAAATTTAATGCTTAGATAAATGAATGGTGCACATGTTTTAATAAATATTTTCCATATTTATCTTCTTATCATGTGCCTTAAGGGCACAAGTTAACATTCTCCAAAAATAAAAAAAAACATTAAGTACCTCTTCAAATGTTTGGAGTAAATGTTTGGGAAAATGAAATTTGAATGGATGGAGGGAGAGGGCACATTAAAGAAATATGATTATAACATATTTTTTTGTTCTATTTATTCGAGCTTTTTTTTATACAGTTCTTAATTATACATGATTTTTTTAAATCTATAATTATTTCAAAGTTTGTTATAAATTATAAATATATTGAGGTAAAAATTGGATTTGGATCCTCTCCAATTTTTTCTCTCATGTTTTCTCTTTTTTTGTTGATCTAATCTAATGGTTGATAAATTATAAAGAGCATAAAAACATTTAAGAAGAGAGAGAAATAAATTAAATGAATGACTAAGATTACCATTAAAGAGAAAACATGAGTGAAAAAATTGGAAAGGATTCAAATCCGTAAAAATTCATGTTTGACAGCAAATAAATAACCAAATATTCCAAGTCAAAAAAAAAAAAAACCAAATATTCTCTCTAAAATTATCAAGCCATATACATGATACATCTATCTATTCATGCTATATATTAATTAGTAGTCAATACTAATTAGGATTAATGTAGGTCTAAATAGAAGCAACTAAACATGATATTTAACTAGTTGAAGTGAAACACTGTGATTAAAGAAAAAAAAAAACATACAATCAATGTTGAAACATAAAAATGAAGCCTTGCAGATAATGATCTTGTAGAATTATGAGACTGATGATTGTGCCCACCATTGGCAAATGTGCCTCCAATAATTCTTCCTCCATCTCCTCCTTTCGTTCGACCTCCTCCCCCCTTTCCACCTCCTCCCTTTCCTCCTCCTCCTCCTCCAGATCCACCTCCTCTTCCTCCCCCTCCTCCTCCTCCCTTTCCACCTCCCGATGAAGCTCTTATAGAAACAGACATTTCATGTTGATGCATATTTTTATTTGTTACGGTCACATTTTTGTTGTTTAAACTTGTCGAGACTTCTATATTACCATTTCCATATAAATTTCCTATCATCATTGAATAACACAATTATATATAAAACAAAAATTGAGCCCAAAATAATGTATCCTTACAAATGTGTGAAACATTAATTAAGTTTTGTGCTTGTTTGAAAAGGTACCATTAAGCTCATTTGCTTGTTCATTGTTGTGGATTAGGATTCTGCCTTCATCTTCATTTGATATGTCTTGAGCACTTGAAATGGTTAGCAGCAACAATAAAAAAAACGCTACCTTCATGTTATGCCTAATGTATTCTTGCAAAGAATTTGATTATCTATTGTTTGCTTTGAACTATATGTCTACCGGAGGCTGCAAAAAATGATTTTGAAATGCAATCATTGGTAGGATAAAGGGGTTATATAAAGACCTTAATTGTTTGTTTCATGAAATAATGGGTGAGAAAAAATAGTAACACTCATATTTCTGATCGAATATGTGTTCGGTGTTTAACACGTATCTCAGTAATCGACCTTATAATTTTTTTGTATTATTATGGTTGCCAGTAACGATGCTTCATATAGGATTACTTGCTTAACTCTTTAAAATAAATCCGTGAGTTTATAAAAGTAAAATCCTATAAAAATTGGCGAATAACATTTTATTCCAATTTGATTTGACTCATATGAACAAAGGGAGGATAAACTGCAAAATAAACTATTAAGATTGTGCAAAAATTTAAATTCATGCATAACAAATAACCAATTGAATTTATTAAGACAATTTGGCAAGAAAAATAGTTAATCTATGATCAACAAAGAATCTATGACGTGCACATTTTAAGTTATGAAGACATAGTTTGAGATACTTATAAAGACATTTTGCCATTATATTTTTGCCATATAGAAGGAGATGGAAATAAGACATTCTGACTTAGCCACATGATGCATGATATGCGAGGTCATGTGAACAACCATAAATATTACAACAATATGATTGATTAGGATCTATCATATGGTAGAATTAATATTAAAAATTCAATGTGTATGTATGTATGTATTACCTGTTGGTGTACAAGGTGATGAACCAATGAAACAGTACAAAGGAGAGAATAAAGACAGCAGCCACAAAAATATGAAAGGGAGAATTAATTGCATTGATAAAAGAGTAGCTATTTATACAAAGAGTAAAGTTTGCCACATAGGCCCTAAAAATGAAAAGACTTAACATAGAAAATACTAAAATACCCTTAAATATAAATTACTTCTAACACCATCCCTTAATTTATATTTAGGCAAAACTGACAACACCAATTCCATCCCTCAAACGAAGAAATTGATCAGTTTTGATAGCCTTTGTCAACACATCTGCCAGCTGCTTCTGAGTGCTACAGTGCACAACTTCAAGCACTCCATTCTGAACCTGATTCCTCAGAAAGTGATACTTGGTCTCAATATGCTTGCTTCTTCCATGCAGCACTGGATTCTTGGCAAGATTGATTGCAGACTTGTTATCAATCATCAGCTTCAGAGGCTTGTTTACCTTGATCTTCAGATCCTGCAGTAAGTTCAGAAGCCACACAGCTTGGCATGCAGTCACAGCGCCTGCAATATATTCAGCTTCACAGGTTGATAGAGCAACAACAGGTTGCTTCTTGGAACACCACGAAATAGGACCTCCCAGAAATTTAAATAAATATCCAGAAGTGCTTCTTCTATCAACTCTGTCTCCACACCAATCAGAATCTGAATAACTCAGAAGTTCTGATTCAGTCCTTCCTTCAGAGGGAAATAGCACTCCATGCTTCAGAGTCCCCTTGATATACCTCAGAATCCTGACAGCAGCTTGGTAATGGGACCATTTTGGTTTACTCATAAATCTGCTAACCATTCCAACTGCAAAACAAATATCAGGTCTGGTATTACACAAATACCTCAGAGAACCAACCAACTGTTTGAAGGTTGTAGCATCCACATCCTCTCCATCAGAATCAGAATCCAACTTTTGATTCGTATCTGAGGGTGTGATAGCAACTTTGCAATTCGCCAGCTTAAATCTCTTCAGAAGCTCAAGTTCATACTTCAACTGATGCAAAATGATTCCTTTCTCAGAATATAGAAATTCCATCCCTAGAAAGTAACTCATTTTTCCAAGGTCTGTCATCTCAAACTCATTCATCAGAACCTTCTTGAACTTAGCTATCTCTTGTTCAGAACTTCCTGTCAGCAATATATCATCAACATACAAACATACCAGAATCATATTGCCTTCTGAAGTGTGCTGAACATAAACACCATACTCCAACTCACATTTCTGAAACCCTTGTTTCTTGAAAAATGAATCAATCTTCATATTCCAAGCTCTGGGCGCTTGTTTCAATCCATAGAGGGCTTTATGCAATCTATACACCATCCCTTCCTGATTCTTTTTCTCGAAACCAGGAGGTTGTGACACATATACCTCTTCTTGTAATGGACCGTTCAGAAATGCAGATTTCACATCTAAATGCATCAGAGGCCAATTCCTGTTAGCAGCTATTGCAATTACTAGTCTAATTGTTTCGTGTCTTGCTACAGGTGCAAACACTTCAGAATAATCTAGTCCAGGTTTCTGCAGAAATCCTCTTGCTACTAACCTCGCTTTGTGTTTGCCAATTGATCCATCTGGCTTTAGTTTCTGCTTGAAAACCCATCTGACGCTGATGGCTTTCTTGCCTTTTGGAAGTTCTGAAAGCTTCCAAGTCTTGTTCCTCTTTATAGCATCAAGTTCTTCTTTCATGGCCTGCAACCAGACTTGTTGCTTAAGAGCATCTTCTGTGCTCACAGGTTCAGAATCTACTAACATTGCACACTGAATAATTTCTCCCTCAGAGTCTACTTCAGTGTCTTGCAACATTTCAAATCCTGCAAATCTTCTTGGGATGTTTCTGATTCTCTGTAGCCTCTGAACACCTTCAGAAATTCTTTCTTCAGAATTCTGACCTTCAGAGTTTGCTTCAGAATTCTGACCTTCAGAATTAGCTTCAGAATTCTGACCTTCAGAATTGGCTTCAGAATTCTGATCTTCAGAATTGGCTTCAGAATTCTGATCTTCAGAATTGCCTTCAGAATTCTGACCTTCAGAATTGCCTTCAGAATTCTGAGCTTCAGAGTTGCCTTCAGAATTCTGAGCTTCAGAATTGCCTTCAGAATTCTGAGCTTCAGAATTGCCTTCAGAATTCTGAGCTTCAGAGTTGCCTTCAGAATTCTGAGCTTCAGAATTGCCTTCAGAGTCAGAGTCAGATTCAGAATCACCATCAGACTCAGAATCACCATCAGAGTCATCTCCATCTTCTGAATCATCTTCAGAGCCTTCAGATTCTGACTCACCTTCAGAGCCATCCTCAGAGATTCTCACATCAGAATTTGATTGAGACTTGTTCCAATCCCAAGTTTCAGATTCCTTCACAATGACGTCTCTGCTGAATTCAATTTTATTAGTCTCTGGACAATAAAGCTTGTACGCACCTGTACTGTGGTACCCCACCAGTAACATTACTTTGCTTCTATCATCCAGCTTCTGTCTTCTGGCTTCTGGAACATGTTTATAGCATACAGATCCAAACACCTTCAGATGACTAACACTTTGCTTCTCTCCAGTCCACTTCTGAATAGGAACTATTTCCTTCAGCTTCTTCGTTGGACATCTGTTGAGCACATATGTTGCAGTGGCAACAGCTTCTCAGCAAGACCATTGTGTTGAGGAGTATAAGGAGCTGTAACCTCATGCTCAATTCCATTCTCCTCACAGAAAGTTTTAAACTCGTTAGAATTAAACTCACCACCACCATCAGTTCTGAGAATCTTCAGCTTCTGACCACTCTGTTTCTCAGCCTTCACCTTGAACTTCTGAAACGCAGCAAACACTTCATGCTTGAACTTGATGAGTGTTACCCATGTCATCCTTGTGAATTCATCAACAAAAGATACAAAATACTTGTTTCCTCCAAGTGAAGGTACTGGAAATGGTCCACACACATCAGAATGTACTACTCCCAAGGCATGTTTTGCTCTTGGAGCTACTTCTGATGCAAACGGCAGTCTTGGTTGCTTCCCTTTCATGCACACCTTGCATGATTTTTCAGGCTTCTTGATTATAGGAATTCCATGTACCAGATTCTTTGACTTCAGATGCCCCAAGCTTCTGAAATTCAGATGACCAAATCTTCTGTGCCACAACTCACTATCCTTCTCAACACTTGTTGCACTAAGACATTCAGAATCTGCAGTTCTAACATTCACCTTGAATGTTCTGTTCCTTCCCTGTTCTGACTCCATAATCAACTTCTGATTACCATCATACAGCTTCAGAAGATTGTCTTCAATAGTAACTGAAAAACCTTTCTCAATCAATTGACCCACACTCATCAGATTGCTTTTCATGCCTGGTACATACCACACGTTCTGAATCAATGCTGCTTTCCCATTGTTCAGAATGATTTTGACATTTCCCATACCTTTAGCGTTGAGGTATTTATCATCAGCACATCTGATCTTTGTACTCTTTCTAGAGTCAAAATCAACCAACCACTTCTTGTTTCCAGTAAGATGGTTTGAACACCCTGTATCCATATACCACCACTCTGAATTCACATCCTCAGATTCAGAAGCCATTAGTAAAACAAATTCACTATCAGAATCATCAGAACTTCTGGCTATATTTGCTTCTTCTGACCTTCTTTCTTTGTTTGACTTGCACTCAGATGCAAAATGGCCAAACTTCTGACAAGAGTAACACCGTACTTTTGTCTTGTCTTTTCCCTTCTGAGCATACTTCTGCTTTCCAGAAGTTGAGGTTTTTGGATTCTGAGCTCCTTCAGATCTATTCTTGGCTTCTGACCAAGGCTTCTTCTGAACCTTCTTCTCAGAAGCTGCTTTCAGAGCATGCTGCTCTACTTCTCTTTCAGAGTTTCTCTCAGTTAGACGCAACTCTTGTGCTTCTAGACTGCTCTGTAACTCTTCTATTCTCATGGTTTCCAAATCTTTGGAATGTTCAATAGATACAACAATGTAATCAAACTGAGGGGTAAGAGATCTCAATATCTTCTCAATGATTACTTGTTCTGAAAGAGTTTCTCCACAAGCTTTCATCTCATTAGTAATCAGAATGAGTCTGGAGATGTACTCACAAACCTTCTCATTGTTCTTCATGTTGAGATTCTCATACTGTTTTCTGAGGGTTTGAAGCTTTACCTTCTTTACTGACGCGTCACCACCGTAACACCTTGTCAGAAGATCCCAAGCCTCCTTCGCCGTCACTGAATCAGCAATCTTCTCAAACACACTCTCATTCACACACTGATGAATGTAGAACAACGCCTTCTGATCCTTCTTTTTTGTAGCTTTCTGCGCCTCTTTCTGCTCCTCTGTTGCATCTGCTGCAACAGGAACGTATCCTTCAGTGACAAGCTCAAGCACACCTTGAGCACCGAACAATACAAGCATTTGTTTCATCCAACGATTCCAGTTTTTGCCATCAAACACTGGAAGCTTGGTACTCATGCCACCGTTTCCGTTCATCTTAAACCTTGTACAGTACACTCAAATCTCACTAACACTCGTGTTTCCCAATCCCACAAAATCAGAAAAAGTGATTTTGTTCAGATTTTTGTTCAAGATTCAACACAAATCAAGAACCAAAAATCAAACACACAACTCACGTTTCACTCGTGTTTCCCGTGGATTCGAACCGGAGCTCTAGATACCAATTTGTTGGTGTACAAGGTGATGAACCAATGAAACAGTACAAAGGAGAGAATAAAGACAGCAGCCACAAAAATATGAAAGGGAGAATTAATTGCATTGATAAAAGAGTAGCTATTTATACAAAGAGTAAAGTTTGCCACATAGGCCCTAAAAATGAAAAGACTTAACATAGAAAATACTAAAATACCCTTAAATATAAATTACTTCTAACATTACCTTTAAAGTGAAAGAGAAATCTGAATCTGGATAACGAAGCAAAGGGATGTATTACCTTCAATGTGTATGTAGGTTCTAATTTTAAGGTTCTTTCTTTTCTTTCTCAACTGACTCGAGGAGAAGTATGAGGTGATGTATGCGATTATATCGGATACTATAATGTTTTTTTTTAATTCATATCAACTTCCATTAACGATATTAGTTATATGGTGAATATTAGTATGAGGGAACAGTTGGATGGTACACCGGTGATGCAATAAAAAAATATCATTCGGATTAAATAAATGGTTTAGATTACGTATACTTTTTCAACACACAATCACATGCATATGTCCCCACAATTTTAAATTAAAACAAACAAAATCCACGACCACCACCCACATTTAAAAAATACAATTTTATTTTTATAAGCATTATTCTATTTTTTTACATTTTGTCATGAAAAATTCAATATTCACTAATATCTACTTCATAATTAATATAATAAAATTGATTACTACCTAATTTATTAATTTTTGCTTATTTGTTTTAATTTATTTATTAAAAATAAAAATTGATTACTACGAAAAATGGAAAATACTCATTTATCAAAGAGCTACTCAATCATAAATTCTCTATAAATAAAGTGGTCCTCCAAAGCATATTTAAACGACAACGCTCACTACGAATTAGGAAGGTATGAGATCTGAAACTTGTCCTCTGAAACTTCCGATTATTGACTTCTCTAACTTGGAAGGTGATAACTGGAAGTCAATAAAGTCTCGAGTGTACAAGGTGGTATCAGAATATGGTTGCTTTGAAGCAAAAGTTTTTGATGATAAAGTGTCATTAGAACTTCGCAAAGCAATATTTGGTGCACTAGAAGAGCTCTTTGATCTTCCTCTAGAAAAAAAGAAACTCAATGTTTCTAGGTTGAGGTTTCATGGTTATGCTGGGCAACATCCTTTGATGTCACATTATAAATTTACATTTGAATTTTCAAATTCGATTTTTGTTTTGACATTCTAAATAAGTAATGGTTTGTGACAAATCAACATCAAATTGGTGAAACCTAAGCAACAGTTCCTAATAATTTTAATAAATAAGTGAAAATTAAACTTAATAATTAAGTAAAATATGATATGATTTTATATGATGTACTATTCCCTATATAAAAAAGCCGGGCTACGGTGTTTTGAAACACTTTTTAATCTTTTTCAAAAAACAAACATTAAAGACAAAATTAATGAATATCCCTTATTTAACTTCCAAATGACCCATTACACCGTATGACTTGACAAATTAATATTCAGGCTTCGTTTGTCGCAGCTTTTTATTCTCTTTAGAATGAGAAGTTGGGACAAACACATTTTTAATAAAGTTCTTAGTCATAAAAAACAACTTTTTTTTCAATATACAAAAATTGAATTAAAAGAGTTTTTAAGATAAGATGCTCAAACCTTCTTTTAGGAAAAAAAATAGTTTTTAGGCTTAATTGCAGTTTTTGTCCTCTTACTTTCAACTTTTTGCAGTTTTGGTTCCTTTATTTTAAAATAGTTTTTAGACTTAATTTCAGTTTTAATGTCACATGATTCATATCTATTCTTATTTATAAAGATCCTTCTCTAAGCAATGTATATATCATCATCGTCTCGTCATCACATGTGTATTGGTAAAACAAGCAAGTTTACTTGAACAAACAATCTCACTTCTTTGAATTTATCATGTCATCTATCATGATCCTTATCTGATAAGCAATTTTGATCTTTGTGGGGTCCATTTTAAAACTTTCATTGGAAGACAACAAACAAAACACTTTCCCTTACATATCCAAAAATATTTGGTTTTTTACAATAATTTTTTGGATTGATTTGCAGGTTTAGGTGTTTTATTATTAATTTATTTAGTGTTTTGTTAATATATATATATATGTCATATGCGAACACACAAACATAATATCTAGTAATTAAGAGTATTAGAGAATAGAGCTCGAACTCCAATCCTTGCAAGTTAGTTACAATTTACCTATCAACTAAGCTATGCTCATGGTCATGGGACAAACAACCTTTTTATTGAGGAAGGGAAATTAACAAAGGTGATCAACACTAATGTCCATTTTACCACTGTCTCGATGGATTAAACTCTTGACATTTGAAATTACAACTTCGAGCTCTTATCAATGAATGAACTAGTCTTGTACAATTTGATTCTTGAAATTAATAAAAAAAATTTAAATAATGTATGAAATTGAAAATATTTATGCAATATTCAAATTAAATTGGGCATTCATTTAAATCATCAGTCATTTTATGCATTGTATCAAATCTGAATGCAATATAAGACTAGCCAACTTTTTGTCTTTCTACTTTCCAAAGACATAATGATAAATTAATTTCCCCTAATATTTACTTAGACACATGCAAAGTGATATATTTGATTTATTTACAAACACAAGACCAACAAACATTAAGGTTTCAAAGACAACCTAAAATATGCTTAACATAGTGGAAGGAACTTTTTTCCTGCCCCGAAATTACTTCGGATGTACACATTCGGAACAATTTTTATGCTTTCAGAAAATACACTTTCGGACAAATTATGTCGTCAGAAAGTACACTTCCAAAACCATGTTTGGTTTTAGAAATCTGGGGGCGGGGAATGTTGCATCTCAACTCAGCTGCTTGCAGAAGGTCCAAAGTACATGCAGATTGGTGGATTAATCCTTAAAATAGAGAGGATTGCTGAAGGAATAGTCCATATTCCATCGCCACAAATCAAACCAGAAGCAACAGCTCCAGCGTAGTCTTCTGAATCTTTTCTATTCAACTGTTCCCAAACAAACAATATTACAGTTCCGATAAACATATCGACTGCAAAGTAAGCACCAATGTAGAAAGGAACTGCCATTGCCATTGGAATAGGAATGTACTGTGAGTATTTCTTTGGAGTCACGTCTCTTATAAGATTGATAGCCAATGCTGCTGCGAAGAAACCACCACACATTTCCATGCAATACTTTGGAAGTTCCGAGAATCCCTCAACACCGAGAATGGCCATTTCTCGGAATATAACAGCGTATGGTGCTTTGTAAGGGCCATCGGGTGAGCCTATATCGAAGGCAGTCCAGAACATCCAGAATGTGAGGGGAGCAATTATACATCCCATAGCTGTTCCTATCAACTGACTCACAAACATGGATTTCGCCGATGAGAGTGTTAGGTAACCGGTCTTGAAATCTTGCATGAGATCGGCTGCAGTTGCAACGATGGACATCATCACAGCACAAGATGCTACACCTGCAATTACTCCTCCGTTTGTGCCAACTGCTGCCGCAATGATGAAAAGACCAATCTTGCCGTATGTAGATGCAAGACTCCAATCTGTGAGACCTGTGCCATAAGAGTTGCAAAAGGCTAAGGCAGGGGCAAGGATGTAAGAGCATAGAACCAAGTACCATTTGAGAGGAGGGAAAATAATTGGTATTGTTGTGATGGATATCGCTGCCAAGCCTACATATCCCGAGGCTGCAAACCAGGTTGGGATTCCGTCCTTCAAAAATATTTCATTCCTTTTCTTTTCTTCTAAATGCAGTTCAGAAGTGTCACCATCTGAGAACATGAATATGAAAGAAAAATAAATTAACTTCAATGTTCAGAATCTGATCGCGATAAAAAATAAAAAAGTAAAAATCATGCTTATCAAAAGAAATATTTAGAATGTATTTGATTTTACTCACCAGGAACCTCAGTCACAACAGGAAGGCTGTTCTGTTTGGATCTTGTCTTCCACATCTCCCTAACGGTTATCAGTATAATCTTTACCAGATTGTAAATACCGTCCCCTAAAATTAGGGCAATAGATATAAATACCTGCACAAACCATGATAAAAATGTAAATTATTTATTGCAGAATCATATTAAAATATAGCAACTAACCGATGCAGAAACGAAATAAAATGATAGAACACTAATGCTTAGTTTACAAGAAGAATGCCTTTGGATAAGGATGCAAAGAAGACAACAAAACCTTTTTTAAGACACATAAGCTAGGTACAACCCTAACACAACTTGTCTAAGAGCAAACAAGGCATTACTATTTCACGTTTTCGCCAAAACAATTGACATGTACAAAGCAAAAAAATTATACATATCAACATATTGTGCGTAAAGTGCTACAAGGAGCTACAGGTATAGATCACAGATTCACAAATAGTGTTTGGCATGAAGATATACTTGCTTTACCATACCTTGTATCCATAAAGACCTTTGAAATCATTGCTACCAAGATCAGCTGGATACCAGTCCCCGGCATGCTTGGAGACGAAAGGCCACAGAAAACCCCATGATACAATAGCTCCAAGGAGAACTGAGCAATTGACTATATGAGGACATATAAGACCACATCCAACATAAGTTGGACTGAAGTCAAAGTAGAATCTGAACGAAAAGAACGCGACGTTAGTATCTGGAAATTAATTGCAAATCAGACATAACACTTACCACTCAAGAATAAATATTTATTCACCACTACAAAGATTGACAAGGTATTAATGAAGAAATGTTCACTTTAAGATGCAGTTGAAAGGAAAGTTAAGAAATAGAAACCATCACAAAGTAAAACCTAAAGCAACTGTACAGAATTAAGAAAAATTATTAGACTATTAAGGAAAGTTGTGCCACTACAAATAACTAATAGAGGTTCTCAGAATTTTGCTTTGGTGCTTACTCATCCCTACCAATTTGTAAAATGTGAACTGCCTAAATTTTATAAGCACTACGCCATATCTCTAGTCAATGTAGGGCTCTCAACACAACCTCTCACCCTCACAATTTCTCACAGATAGGGCTTGACACCTTAATCATGGACTAAGGCAAGTTGAATAATAGGGATTTCAGCACATCCCCTTGTGCTTAGACATTTGAATCATTGACAATGCATGTAGAATAATTGAGATATTTTCCAAATAATAAATCTGACTCTCTAGTATCATCGTAGAAAATACTTTTCTACCTACTGTGTTCCTAGGCATGCCCGGCAATTAACTAGTCTGAGACAACCGCAGGCCATTTTCAAACCATATATAAAGTTTTATCTTGCTCATATCCTGATATGAAATCCATTCTCAGAATTCATTTGACCAATGAAATTCAACCCTCATGTTTGTATTATAGTGGTGGCTAAGGGTTGAGTTTTATCATCAATAGATGAAATTTGTGAATCTCCCCATCAGTTTCTTGAGACGGTATCAAAAGCCATAATCATAATTAAGTTGTTTTAGTATTTTCCAAGTACAGAGAGATCTTCACCACGAGGATAAGTAATTTTATTTATTTATTAAGTTCATTAACTTTGAAGTTATAGTCCGGCATAAGCACTTGTTGAGACTTTTTGGAAGAGCTTATGAAAACAACTAATGAAATGTCAATAAGCTCTACAGGATCACTTATGAAAACGACTTATAGTTTATATGTAAACAGTTAGACTTTTATCATATCTTTTTTTATATAGATATAGCTTATGTATAAGAACTTGTAGATATAGTTTTATTATATCCAAACAAAGTCTAAATTGAATTCCGATAAAGGAAGAGAAAGCCAAAAGTAGAAGAGTCTTACGTGTTCTTAAATAGTGTCAAACCAAAGCTAGGAAAATTGTCAAATCCACATGAATCTCCAACACCACTGAAGAACCACTTAAAGCAACTCCAAAAGAAACTTATGCTTAAATACTTTCCAAGTTGCTTAACTTGGTTCCTGTAAGATTCGCATAACCAAACAAAAAGATATTAAAATAATAAATAAAAGAAAAATAGTAACAAAAACACACTAAGAAGGTCAAAAGAGTTCAAGGTGTAAGATTAAGCTTCTGAGTGGTCAAATTAGTATACCCTGCAAGTTCTGCTCCAGTTTTTGTATGGAAACTGTTAATCAGCATTGCTGTTGCTGTTCCACTGGGATATGTAAGCTTATAATCCAAGACCATAACCTGAAATTGCATTCAAATAGATTAAATATGTTGGTAAAAGAAGTGATTTACTCTGTAGCACTGACACCTCCGACACGACACCGCCACACGTGATTACAGACAATTAATTCATTTTCTCAAATTATTACCGGCGTCGATGTGTCGAGGTCGTGACTGTGTCGATGTTTCATAGGTGATTATCATATATGTAATATATTGAAGTAAAGAGAGGTTACACTTATATAGAGAAGTACAAAAGCATTAACAAAATATGCAATCCCATCAATTCAACTCTTCTACTCACTTGTCTAATTAAATGCACTACCAAAATGATTCCACTTTTGTAGAATAAAATCCTAATAAAAGATAAAATTTTAAATTACATGATTTCCCTTTATTCATATTTTTTCATCTAGTACTTAACACAGAAATGCTCATACTTTCACCCAAAACAGAAACGGTGCATACGACGTGGACCATATATGACTCCTTAAAGTATAGTTCCTTCATCCAGAACAAATAATAAACAAGTCAACGGGAGCATTTTCTTTGGCACGTTAGACAATCAAAACTCTTCAACAAGCTTTTGTATGGTTTTGAAGAAAAGAACTAATAAAAACATTAAAAGCTTTTCTATAGAACGTCGAATATTCAGCAATAAAACCTCACATGAAAGTTGAAGAATAGTACACTTATTATTATATCAATGCTTCAAAAATTATACCTAAAGAGCTAATAGTTAATAGTTGTAAACTTATAATGATTTTGCTCAAAATTTAACCAATTGTTTAGTTAATCAAAATCGATATTTGAGATCAAAAGTTAAAAAGGTCTTGAAAATCTCCTTTCACTATTCTACTTGCACTCCCTGTTCTTTCCACATTAAATAGTAACTTGCTTTAAATAATTAATAAAAAAAAAAGGCTCAAAGAAAGAAAAAGACATCTCGCAAATCCTATGTAATAAAAATGAACCAGAAAGATTACCTTACGAAGTGGCACAAGACTAAAAAGTCCAAGAAAACTGACAACAAACATGAAACCGATCATCCATCCCAAGCCAGGATTTTTAACATCTTCAGCTCTATTACCAGGATAGTCTGGGCCAATGAGTTCATATGTTCTTTGATCCATTGCAATCAAGGATGAACCAAATCCCCCTGTCAATAATATCACGGTCAGCACATTATGAAAACTGATGGGGTAAAGTTCACCACTATCAGAAGCGCTGAGAGATACAAAGTTAACATAGATTGCTTAACTAGAATGTTCCTAACTATCATGCCAATTTTTTAAAACTTGAAGATGTTGAAATCAAACAGAATGTTCCTAACTATCATGCCAACAAAAAATTGCCTTCTTGGCGTACAAAAAATTGCCTTCTTGGCGTACAACAGAACTACACACAGATCAAATAGGTGTAGAGTGCAACTGAGTCCCGAATTTGTAAGTCCGGGCCACATAATGAAAAGGTTCTAATGAGAACAAACATAACCGAAAAACACATCTAACTAGATAGCTTATCTTCTAATCTTCTAATTGATCCTTCTTATTTGATTTTAAACCTTGGTAGGATTTTTGTTTAGCTTACACTGTTCTAACTCCATCAATAAAAAGAGTTCAAATTAAGGACCGTAGGAGAGCAAGTGCAGAAGGATATTACTATCATTATTCTTCTTCGTTCTTAATTTACATTATTGCCTTCTATTGGGTTTCGAAGAATCAGAAAACGATCTGTTTTTAATTTTTATCACAAAATTGCCACATTGTTTATATTGTTTTCCTATTTTAAATTGTTTTTTTTTTTTTGTATTTCCAGTTTGATATACAAATCTTTGAAAACAAGAAACATAATAAAAACAATGTGAAAATTTCGTAATTAAAAGTGAAATTTGAAATGAAATGAGATAGAGTCTATTCAAAAACCAAACAGATTCTGAATATGTTTCACAAAATCAACCAGCCTCTCATCTTCACAAACCTAACCACAAACAAGAAACATATCTTTCACAAAAGCACCAAGGTCGTGCAGCATGCACATTACACAAAAAATAAAACAGAACATCTAAACCAACTTTTTTACTAATATAAACCCACTAAAAATCTAAAATTAGATCCTCTCCATTGAAACAGTAAAATCACAGACTTAGATCCTGTCCGACAGGTTGAAAGAGAAGCTAGCCATAGCATGTTGTCTTAACCCAACAGCCTAAAGTTGGCTACACTACATCAACTGCGCCGTAAAGGCAGCTGTAGAGGAACCATTTTGGTCAAACCTAAACTTCAATTCAGTGTTGTCAAATAGTAACTATAACGGAATTATAGCACTATTGTATAGCCAAATTTGAACAAGTTTCTATTGTTCTGCGATATACTATTTAGAATAAAGTATTGTCAAATGGTGGCTATTACAGCATTGCAACTCTAAATCATAATAGAATTAAAACAAACCGCTATGTTCCATTATCCACAATTAACAACACTGAATTCACCATTAAAGCAATCAAATCACAAACTTAGATCCTCTCCAGTCGGCTTTACGGTGCAACAAACCGTAGCCTGTTCTGTTAATCCAACAGCCTACGGTCCGTTGCTTTAACAGTAAAGCCTTCACTAGAGGAACCATTTTGGTCAAATCACATACATCCACAAGAAAACTCAAACCAAACTAAACTCCCTAAACTAAAATCACTAACTTGAATCCTCTACGGTCAATTTCACGATGCAGCAGACTGTAGGTCATTTTCATAATCCAATGCCCTACGGTCAGCTGCACCATGAAACCACCTTAGAGGATCCTTTTTAGGTCAAATCACATGCATCCATCCACAAGAAAACTCAAACCAAACTAAACTAACTAAACTAAAATCACTAACTTGAATCCTCTAGGGTCAATTTCACGATCCAGCAGGCTGTAGGTCATTTTCATAATTCAATGCCCTACAGTCAGCTGCATCGTGAAACCACCCTAGAGGATCCATTTTGCTCAAATCACATACATGCATCCACAAGAAAATCACAAACCAATCAAAACCAACCAAATCACAAAAACACAATAACAAACAAACACCCTTTGATTCAAAAATAAAAAAAGAAAGAAATTTTACCACTAAAAGCAAGACCATAGCAAGCAACAACACAAGTCTGAATAACAGTATTCTCCTGTCTGGTAAAAGGCTTAGTAAAAATCCCAATCTTTGTCAACAAACCAGTCCATGTCTTAACAAAAAAGAAACCAAGTAAACCAGCAGCAACGTTAAGAGAAGGAATAATCCCAACAGTGAGATTAAGTTTATGGGTTATGATACAAAACAAACAACCCAAAACAGCACTAACAACTAAACCTCTTATTGTGATTTGTTCTTTCCATTCAGGAACTGGTTCGGATAAAAATTCATTCTTTTCATTGTTTTGTGGATCTTGTTGGATCAATGGTTCTGTTATGTCCATTGATGATGTTTCTGTACCCATGATGTTTTTTGTGGGTTTTGATTTTTGAAATGAATGAATCTGAGATTGTGAATAGTGTTGAGAATAAATAGAGAATTAATAAGGAGAATAACAAGAAGAGAGAAAATTATGGATTTTTGTATATATATATATTATAAGAGATAATATGAATGAAATTAATAAAATGGGGTATGGGAGAAATTATGGAAGATGCATGGTGTGGTGGGAAATTGGATAAAGGATGTGGATGAGTAAAAATGTGATTTCGTGCTTCAATGTGTCAATGAAGAAGATGATGGTATAGTTAGTTGGATTTGTGAAATTATTATTATATGATTATTATGGAAAATAAGGGCACTCCTTAGATTTTTTTAATCCCATATTTGAGAGATCAAAAAATGATTCGATTTTTTAAATTGGATTTTTATTCTATGGTTTTTAGATTTATTGAATTTGAAAACAGAATATTCAGATTTTTTTTACCAAAAGAGTGTAGTTTCTTTAGCATATTATCAAATCGATGTATAATTTTGAGACTTTTTACCGAAATCAGTGACAATTTTGCTTATTTTCTAAAAAAATATTTTTTATTTTGTTTAGAGTGTGCTGGACATTTGTCCACAAAGGTGTGATAAAAATTAAAGTTGTCAATGGTAGTGACAATTTTCATTAAAAAAAGAAAATAATATGAAAGTCGCGCGACGACTTACCCCTTTTGATAAAAAATTTGAAAACTGCACTAATTTGATAATAAGCTATAGAAATTACATTCTTTTGGTAAAAAAAAATTGAATATTTGCTTATAAGTAAGGTCATAGGGAGTATATAGTCTTTTTATAAGAGAAGTATATATCTATAATATAAATAAAGCAGATACATTTGATTTTTCAAGATTTGGCAAATGATCCTTTTAGATTTGAATATTTAAGTGGATTCGACTGCTTCTAGTTGTTGATGTCAGAATGTTGATCAGTAAGCCTTGATGGTGGAAGATGTACATAGACACACTCTGACAATTAAATAGACACCAAATGTGAGAGGTTTTAGAGTTTAGATGTTTGTATACGTTAACGTAGATCACAAGTTAGACTTTACAGGCAAGGGAGTAGGGTTTCTAGGACTCATAAACTTCTTCTAAACAATTGTCCTTTGAGATAGTGTAGATTGACTGCTTAAAGTGTAAAACCCGACAATCCAAACATGCTACAATATGTCTCTAGAGTGTGTCTATGTGATGGTTCCCATAGTAATCTCAGGTCTTAGACCATCTCCAATGGTGGTACTTAATTTTTTAAGTACCAGTACCTAATAGGTACTCCCATTGGAGCAAAACAGAAAATAGTACCTATCTTCTTAGAGCAACTTTAACGCCACTGCATTAAGTCTAAAACATTAACTAGATCACGACAATTATAAGGAACATGCAATAAAACACTTGTGACTTGGCAAGTTGGTGAACTAATTTTAGTTTACGGCAGCTATACAAACAACGTTAATTATCCATTTTAAAAGATAAAAAATTAATTTTTTTCATCAATCAAACTTTTGTTGATCACCAATAGTCATATTCATTTTAATTTTATAATATTATATAAAATATGTGGGGTTAAATTTTGATTCTTTATAAACAACCACCATTAAAGTAAAAACTACTTAAAATCAACTATAAATTTTTTAAATCAACAAATCACTTTGGACCCGCAAAAAATAACTTAGTCTACTCACATAGTTTACTTCCACTAAAGATGCTATTAAATAAGCATTGATACCTATATTACTTTTGTGAAACCCACTTATAATAATCTAGTGTTATTGGTGAGATAAGTTATTCGTAGGACCTATTTAAAACATTTTAAGAAGTGTTGGGTTGGAGAGATTGTGTGCTTATTTGCTCCTATTATTTAAAAATTATAAATGAATGATGTGTACACGTGATACCCGATTAAGTACTAAAAAATGAATAGGTCCATTATGGATGCTTTTAGGTGACCTAAATATAGGTCTGAGTCTAATCTGAAACATATATATATATATATATATATATATATATTCCAATTAATTGATAAACATCAAAAATGAATCACGTGACAAAGAAAGGTAACTAGATTGGTAAGGATTGGTGATACTACCAAATACTGGTAATAGATGGAGATTATGACTTCTATTATATGGAAATGTGCCTTTGTTTTTTTCTTTTGTTTTTTGTGTGGGAAGAAGTGACAACAAGGATAAGAAGCCACTTGTGTGTAACCAAACCAAGTTGCAAACGGCACGACATTTTCTATGATCAATAATATTAATCTAGGTTATTGTTCCAAAACTTGTTTTACATGCAATTAATGGGAATCAAAGAAAGGTAACTCGATTGGTAAAGGATTTGGTGATAGATAGATATGGGAGATTTTCACAACAAATTAATAGGTTATAGGCTTAAATGCAGTTTTGGTCCCCCTATTTTAAAAATATCGAAATTTTGGTTCCCCTATATTAAAAATCAGTTTTTTGGTCCCCTATTTTAAATTTTTCTTACTTTTAGTCCCCCCCCTTATTTTGGGGTCAATTTTAATAACATGGTAAAGTCAATCGTGACACGTCATATGCCACATGGATAAAATTTTACATGTGGCATTAATATTTATTTTAAATTTCAATTAATTTTATTAATTAATATTTTAATTAATGTTTATTAATAGGAGAATGTTAACTTGTACCCTTAAGGCACATGATAAGAAGATAAATATGAAAATCATTTATTAAAGCATGTATATTATTTAATTATCTAAGCATTAATTTTTTTTATATCATTAAATGCTACATTTCTATTTTTAGATAGCTTATTATGTGCCCTTAAGATACAAGTTAACACGACCCTTATTAATAAAACAATAAATTTTAAATAAATCATAATTCTAAATCCCCAAAATCAAAGCTTCTGAACTTGAAAAACCCATTCCAACTCCAATCAAATTTTAAATCCCTAAAATCAATTGTATTCATCTAAGAGAAAAGTGAAGAATGAAAAGGGATTACCATTTATCATATCAATATAGTCTGGTTGTGATTATTTTGGATCTAGCTCCAATGGCAACAACTACACCAAAAGAAAAAATGAAAATCTGGGAAATTTCGAAGAATGAAAATGGCTATGAATATGAATGAACCCAGCGAAAAGAATATATACCGATGAAATTGAATGGATTTGAAAAGAAAATAAAAAAGAATAAATTGTATATTTTTCATACTGTTTTCAATTTAGGATTTGATATTCTCCTTTGGGTTGATTAAGAAACAATTCTCACATTCACCAATCGTTAGTTGGTTCAGTGGTGATTGGCGCTGAACTTGGTAGGGAGGACCACGGTTCGATCCCCCGCAACTGCGATCGGGAGGGGGCTGGAACCACTTGATGTCAGAACTGACCCCCGAACCAGATTCAACTGGTGGTGAAAAACCGAAAAAAAAAGAAACAATTCTCACATTCAACATCAACAACCCAGATTCGCAGGATCATGGCATCACCAACCAATCCTCTTGAAACCCACGACCCTCTTTTTGCACTTACCATTAAAACTTCCATAAACCGAAGTTTCATTCATCTGTCGTATGAACATTTCATCTAACAACAATAACAGTTGTCGTTCAAAAAAAAGGGGATCTTAACAAAAACTCAACAACAACAGATCCATAAACTCAAAGGGGATCTTAACAAATATCTCTGAAGATAAAAATTGAGGGCTCAAAATTACAGAAGGGGATCTAAAACATAAATGTCCAATAACAGATCTAGTTTGGAAGAAGTTGATGAAGACTACGATGTTGGACGGAGATGATGTGCACGAGAGAGGCTTCAAGCTTCAACTTCTCATCGCAAAATAAAGATGAGGATATTTTGCTATTTTGTGAGGTAGATATGTGAGAGAGATGAGGGACATGGGGATGAAGAGTGCCCAGATTTGGGAAATGTGATTAGATTTTTCAATCTGGTCTTTTTTACGAGGATTCCTCCCTCTTTGTTTTTTACAGGAACATGATTCTCATCGCTTGAAATGTTTTTGTTTTAATTTTTGTGTTTAAAATTAAAATATGACATGGAAAATAATTTAAGTCACCACAATTGTGCCAGCTTAGTGCCATGTCAATGGAAAAAGGATCCTCTCAATTTGAAAAAAAAAATTGAGGAAATAAAGTGGAGTTTTAAACCATTGGATTATAAACATAAAGTAATATTTAAATTGAAAAGAAATGAGGAAAAGTTGATTGATGGTTAAGATGTGAAAATTGAGGAAAATTGAAGGAAAATAAATTGAGAGGGACTAAAAATGGAGGGGGACTAAAAAATTTGGTTGACTTTCATAATAGGGGACCAAAAAGTTGGATTTAGAAATAGGGGGACTAAAACTTTAAAAAAATCAAAATAGGGGGACCAAAATTGCATTTTAGCCTAGATTATAATACCATCTTAGAATTGACTATTAAACTTAATTCTCATTCTTACAAAATCGACTATTAGAAGTTTTATATTGGCTAGATATATGATATAAATAGCCTTTATAAAGATAGTGTAAACTTCAACTCACAAACTATCTTTTGTGGTTGACTATAGGTCTTCCAAATTCTAAGATGGTATCAGAGTCTCTCCACTATTTGTTGGGCCGCCTGCTAACGAGTTTACAATCAGACCATCCACCATTTATATTCGCGTTTCAAGCCCAATAGTACTGAGCATGAGCAAGCGTCTTAAGAAGTCTTGCATTGGCCAGTTTTATAAAGATGAGTTAGGCTCGATACTCAATTCTAAGAATGAGTCTTGTCAAATGGAATTGAATCTCACTTTCAAAAGTTAACTCATAAGGAATTTTTCTCTTTCCACCCCTTCTGTTTCTTTTCTCCCCCATTTTTCTATTTTTTTCTTTGAATAAATATTTCGGAATACGTTTTTCGAAATTGTTTTTCCTTAGAAAAAAACTTCTAATTTTTTTTCAAATTTGAACTAGAAAAAAGCGTTCCAAAGTTGTCATACAAAGGCAAAATTAGAAAAACGGTGGGGGTAGAAAAAAAACGCTAGAGGTGGAAAGAGAAAAATTCACTCATAAGGCGAGGTTGTCCAAACACATATACATCCAACAACTCGGCAACCTTAACAATAAATATCAGACTCCAATATAACTCCAATACCCAGTTGACATTTTTAACTCAATTGTGATACCATATTAAAAAGTTATGCATATATCATATTGGTCTAGAAGTCCTAGCTCACAGTTGTGTGTGACTTTAACTTCAGTGGATTACCACTTCATCTAAGACCAATAAAAAAAAGTTATGCATATCTCACTCTAAAACTAGCTCATAAAATACAATTTTTGGATAATCTTTTTCTCAATTCTCCACATCTCTCTCCTTCCTCCATATCTCTCAATTTCACTCTCTTTCAGTGATATTAAGACGGAGATAGAAAGAGAAAAAAAAAGAGAAATGTAAAAAATTGAAAAAAACATCATTCAATTTGCATAAAATGAAATTTCCAACAACTCAAAAACACAATCTGAAACTCCAATACAACTTCAATAAGAAGAATCACATTGAAAACATAAAACCATGCTTATATTTTCAAATTTTTGGAAACTTAACATTCATTAATGATAAGTATATCAATAAGGATCGAAACATGTTCTTTCTAGATGTCATATTAACATCACTCTTAAAAATTAGCTCATAAAATGAAGTTATCCAAATACATATACACCAAATAGTCCAAAAACTTTGATAATGTAAAACTTCAATACAACTTTAATATCATGAATCCAATTTTAAAACTCTATTAGAGTGAGATTCAAACTCATTTAACAAGCCTAACCCAAAATTCCCATCGATTTCACATGGTCACTATAGAAATGATAAGGAGAAGGTTTCTCTCCCCACCCCGTCATTCTTTTTCACCCCCCAGAAATCCAACTTTACCCTTGATTTTACCCCCAAAAACTTCAGTACACGCGTACTGAAGTTTTTTGATATTGAAAAACAGGTGTTTTACATCGTTAAAAACTTCGGTACCGCGTACCGAAGTTTTTTTTCAAGATTAAAAATGGAAACTCAGGGGGTGAAAAAGAAAGACGGGGAATGGGGAGAAAAACCTTCTGATAAGGATCTCACCTGTACCCTGCACTGACCCCAAAATGGCCCATAACCATGAAAACCTTCTGTTTGTTTTGGTTAGAACATTATTAATGGCTATGACTTGGCATTGTCTAACTATAAACATTTAATCTAAAAAATCCTCCAAAAGTAGTACAACTTTTATGTTTTAGAGCTATCAGGCTTCTAGCTACAAATGAGGATTCCATGACACAAACATTGACCTCATTAGTGGGGTCTGTGTTATCCCTCCACAATTAGGAAGTTTCTTTTTGCGCCTCCCTTTCTCGCATATTCCGAATTTTCAAAAATACCTTCCTTACATAATAACTAGTGAACGTTGAAGGGGGTGTAAAATTTGAGAAAACACAGTTTCTTACTTCACATTTTAACTAACGAACCTTATTAAAATCATATATTTTGTCCCTCTCACCATTTCTTCACCCATATGATTTTTTTATAAGATTCATTATTTAAAAGGAGAACTGAATTCCCACTTTCAAATTTTGCACCATTTCAATGCTCGCTCGTTATTATGGGAAATATTTTTGGAAATCGAAGGGCACGCAAGAAAGCTAGGGGCGAGAAAAGAAACTCTACCACAATTATTGAGTCCACCAGGCTATAACTAGGGACACATTCTTCTGTTGAAACATAGTGTGCTAGTAGTCTAGTTGTGCTGGATATTGTTCCTTACATTCGATCCCCAAGATTGTTGGTTTCGTTTATTCCACATATAAAAGAGATAATATATAATATACAATTATCGTTTTAACCACTTTAAGGAAATATACATCAAGCAAGTTATATAAAAATCTAAGTTACTATTTATGAGAAGCAGGTTAGTATATGACAAACACATGCAGCTCATTTGCATGAGTATAAGGATGTCACTGCACACTTTTCATTAACCAATCCTAATTTAGTTGGTTATAACTCACTCATAATAATTCAGTTCCTAGTTGATTATAACAGGAAATAGTCTTTACACGGTTTCCCTCAAAATTATTGGTTTGTGTACACGATTGACAACAAAAGATCAAATAGTGGTTTAGTTCAACTAGCTAATCAAATATAAATACGTTGATATAAAGAATTAGGTTTGTCTAATATGGGCAAGTGTATTTTTTATCGTTAATCATTAAATCACATCACATTTCATTGGACCTTAATCATGTGATTTATTGATTCAATGGTAAAAACTAACTTGCACATGATGCAAAATATGTCTTACTTGTATACCGTAAAATTGGCCAAAAACCTAATATACAATTACGAGTTCCATCTTCAAAAGAAAAGGCTTAAGAACATCTTCACAATGTCATTTTTGTATGCTGAGTTTTACAGGTATAGAGTTGCATATTTAAGAAACTTTAAAAGATTTCTTTGTATTAAAACATTAAGTGAGAAAAATATGAAATATTGATGATGGATTCACTTTACAACTTAAATGAAATCCTTGAAATTTTACCAATGGTGATGCTCTAACCATGGTTAGATAAGCACCCCTTGATGATTATGCCAAAACAATTATTTGTCTCTGTTCCAACAAAATTAAGTAAAGATATCCATGCACCAAAAACTACCAAATAGAACATCTTCAATGTAAGAACCTATTTTCAACAAGTATCACTGCTGGAGGGAGGTCAAAGCAATTACAACATGTAAAAACTGTTCTTGTTGAAGAACATGTTAAAAAATATAATTTCTTTATACAAAGCATCAGATGTAGGGTAACTTGTGGGAACCTATAAGTTCCTAATATTTATGTGACATGGTAAAATCCAAAAACAGTAAAGAATGTCCAACTATGATCATCATATGAGATGCTAGTGGCACATATACATGATATATGGATGATAAATGATTAGTAATGTTCAAGTTTACAACTCTTAAATTTTATCCAGCTCCATGCAAAAGTAACTCGCATCGCTTTCTTGACATAATGTGTATCTTTCAGGAACAGCAATAGATATTATCTCTGCAAAATGTAGTACAGAAATTAAGGTTGTCCAGATGGCAAAATTACAAAAAATAAAATGGTTGAAAAATATCCTTAAAGCTTGAACCATTGTACTATCAATAAGAGATCTGCTCAATAATTTAGAGAGATGCAAGAGCTCAATTCATAAGTGTCGGGTAAGATCTTAACATCCCTTTCTATGACCTAAGGTAGAAAGCACATGGAAAGTGATTCAAAGGTAAGAAGATTTTTAGCTAATTATTACCACAGCCCACAGGCATCACAAATATCTGGTTTATAACAATACAAAACTAAGGTTTGGTTTTAGCATCTTGATGTTGAAGGTTTGGTCCTTCACTTGGCCACCTAACCACCACAACTCTCGTAAACTTTTTACCCAAAAACATATCAGTGAAAAGACACACGTGCACGCACGCACACATACATAAAGTGAAACGCATATTCATATGTAGAATTACATTAAGAGGAGTGTTACCAACACACTCTAACACTATCTACTCAAAACACTCAATTGGTTGAAATTCAAATAAATCCTACTAAATCATGTCATCCCCACATAAATTTAGTGGGACACATTTGAATTTCAACTTATTAGAGAGTGTGTTGCAGCAATAATTCATTATATTAATATGTCAGCAGAAAACTTTCAGGCGCATCCATTGTGACAATAATTTCTGAATGATTTCAATATATCAAAATGTACACAACCCTGTCTGCAGAGTATAAGTCTACCATTGTAATTTGAACTCAACATTTGATGTATCTTAGCAAAGTTCTCATGGTTCACACAAGACTCTCTGGACAATTTGAAAGTGGAAACGCTGAGACTTCTGATTTTATGTACCACACAGTGATAACGTTACCATTTACAGAAAATACAAACAGAAATACAGCATGCAATTGGCAAAAGTACATCAGCAGTGTTGCTTCCGCGATTCCTAATGAGTAATAATTAATTATATATTATAAGGTAAATTTGTAACAATAAACATTCAATAGATGGCTTGTTATAAAAATAAATTCAAAAGCTGTAGAGTTCTCTACTCAGCAGTGAAAGTGTTTTATCTTTCAAAAATGGCAATGCTTTAGCAATTTCAATTCACTTTGGCCAACTCCATTAAAGTTCATAGAGACAAAAATAGACAAACAGACACATGTTGGCAAATGGCACTCATGACAAGCTCAATTAGCCCATATGATTAGATTTTGAATAGAATGGCCAACCAAATTGTTGTATCTATCTAATTGTTTTTCTCCATACAGACATCTATCTTAGACCCTTGCATTTACCAACTTCCAACTCATTGAGTCGTATAGAAAAGGTCTTTGTGTCTTTTCACTTTATCCATCACTACCACCCAACCCTAGAGACCCTTTCCATTCTTATTTATAAAAACCAGCCTAATCTGTTAAGTGAGAAACATTGGCTATCAAATTAAGAAGAGTCAAAATGAAGGTATGTCTAATCTCTACTACCAATTTAGGATAAAAAAATTCTAACAAGACATTTGACTTAATCCTTGCCTTTACTTCTTTCAGTTGCTTCAATGGGTGCATCGAAAACTTTGGCAGAATAATACTGATCCCTTCAATGATTCCACACTTGGTATTCAGCTGTTTTTATTATTCTTATCTCTTTTCATCGAATTTTTCTCTTTCTTTATTTTCATGGATGAGTGAAAGGGGAAAGGGTGGATGGCAATGTAAATGTTCTCTAAGGCATTCAATGAAACTCAAGATAGAATTGACCATTTTACCATTTTATTTGTTTCAAAACAATAGGTGTTTTAGAAACTCAAGATAGAATTACCATTATTTTCTAATGATACCCTATAAACTTAGATATACTTAAAATTGTCTCACTGATGACTGGTCACTGTCCAATGTCCATGAACATAACAAAATATGTATTACGTTGATTTTTCTGAGCTGCACGAGTGCACCATTTTCTTTGAACAATAATCTAACTAAAAAGTCACGATGTTACACATCTCTAAAGTAAAATAAGGTGTTTTATGTATTAGGCTTTTCAGATAGATAATTATTGAGGACCACTATTGTTTATGAGCCATCGGTATCCCATTCTAGTTGATTAAAACCATTAACCTAATTCACATTTCACTATCAGATAAGAATCCGTCTTCTCTTCATCTAATTTCACCAATTTAGTAATTTATTTTTGAACTCCAATTTCAGGAAATCCTTGTGCTTGTCTTACAGTGCAGCTACCACTTGACAGCCAATACTCTCAGACAAAGCCAAACTTCAGTTCCATTAACCAACCCCGTTTCCTAAAGCCGCACCATCAGAAAAGTCATACATCTTGGTGCAGAGAAGAAGATAAATCACAAGAAACATCTTCAGTCATCTCTGAGCTCTTTGAAGGCTTTCTGACAATTGGAACACTTGGTGCAGAGGCAGTTACCAATGAGCCAGCAACACCAACATTTGCCGCGCCTTTAGAAAACATACCTATGAAAGATGCAGACGTGACAGAGACTGAGCTGAAGTTCATAAGTTACGAGCTTGAGAAATTCCTTGAGGCAGAAGAAGAAAGTTTCTATGAATCATCAGGAAGAAACAGCCGTCTTAGCAACATCACACTTAGCGGAAAGCAAACAGATGGATCTGAAGCTGAAGATTGTGGAAACAAGGATGTGTGTCCACTGCAAGGATATTTATTGGGGTCGTCGTTCGAAATACGAGAGAAAGTAGAAGTGAAGAAAGAGAGGGCATCACTTGCTGAGCTATTTCAAAGGACAAAGTCAACAAATGAAGACTGTAAAGAGATGGGAGTAAAAGAGACACAAGTCAAGCAAGTACACAAGTCTCCCATGCATATTGTGAAAAAGATGTTGAAAATGGTCCACAGTTCCTCAAAAAGCTGTAAGACCTCCGGGAATATTGCTGATTCTACTATAAGCAATACAAAGCTCAGTAAGGTTGGTCCCTATTACTCGATTTTTTTATTTTTTTTATGACAATTAGATATTCTATTACGTATATAACAATACTCTATCTGTTCCTTTATATAAGACATCTTTAACTAAATCACAAGAAAGATCGGTTAATTTTGTCAGTAATTTTTTTTAAAATGTAAAGTTAGTAACATTCAAACATTATTATTTTTCAAAATTATCATTAAATTTTTTGGACTCCTTATCTCAATTTCACCTAATTAGTTTGAATTTAAACTCATAACCTCATCTCTTTCCACCAATCCTCACAAGAGAGAGATGTGGGAGTAATTAAGTAGTCTGGTGGTATGAGTTAGGAGGCTGAAGGAGGTCCAGGATTCAATCCCTACGGTGAAAAAATTTCCTGTCTCCTAACAAATTAACAACTAATATTTCTCTATCAAATATAACGAAAAAATATGGAATATGAAACTTATCAATAAGACGGAGACATAAATTTGCTAGTAGCTTGTAATTTGAGGAGAATAAAGTAAAACAGTGGAGAATAAAAAGAGAATTACTATATTAACATTTAGAAACTGTAAAGCATGCTTAAAGACCATGAAATGAAGGGATTCTGGTAGGGCTTCGACAAAATGTAACTATGCTAAAAAGGTAATGTGCCAAATATCACTAGGTATGGAAAGTCTTGGCATAATCCTGAATAAGTTTAGCTAACAAAATAAAACCACAATTTAAATATTTCATGATTTCATCTAGAACACATGAAAAAATTATAATCATTTGGTTTATTCATCTGGGTATGTAGGTTCTACGTAAGTTTCACAGAAAAGTCTATCCTGAAGACACCATAAATGCAAAAAGTGTTGCTAAATCCCACAAAGGTAAGATTAAAAATCTTCCCCGCGACTGCTTCGATGAGTATGATAATGGAGACACCCCAAACCCAGATAACAAGTCAAAAAAGTGGTCTAAACACTGTGAAACCAACTGGAATCCACCACAAGATGGCCTAAGTTGCAGTGGTATGACTGGGAACAATGAGCACTGGATCAAAACAGATGCTGAGTGTAAGTACTATGTATCTCTAGAATCTAATTATTTATGCAGATAAAAGTTTGATAAATAGTTTATTCCTTCAGCACCATTTTAATTTTTCATATAGTATTCTTTAAATAAAAGAATATGAATTATAAATGGAGTGAGTGACGGTATAATGGAATGCCTTTTTGAAATTTTCATGATATGGGCCTTTCACATAAGAGAAGGAAACAGAAAAAAGAGAGTCAGCACCAATGTTATTAATGGTAGATAGCTATTCATGCCAGTAAACATGCCGGTTTTTTAGGGACGGAGTTAGGCCCGACCCAAAAGTTCTAAGAAGGTATCAGAGTCTATTTTTAAAACTAAAAGACCAACACAAATAATACTTGTTTTTTAAGACAATTTTATGAAACAAATATATTGGGTCGAAGTTTAGTTCATCAAGAAACAACTCTGCTCAACTAATTCAAAAGTACCATTACTAAGTGGGTCATATTGCACTCCAGTGCCCCCATCCTTAACTCCTTACTCCACCATTACTAAGTGGACCATCTGCATCTCCAGTGCCCCCAACCAAGAAAAAAAATACTTGCAAGGAATTAAAGACGTTTTCAACGCAAAATAATATACTATGAAGCATTATATTATTTGCATTGCATTATAATTGGAATATATTTATGTATTTTGACTAACTTAAAATTGTTGGTATTGTAGATTTGGTGCTTGAGCTGTAGCAACTTATGCTGTGTGAAAGTGTTAAATATATTGAGCCTCTATAAGAGACTTCACAATAGTAGTATTTCATAGTGTGATCGTGTTATGCATGTACTTTGGAGTGGAAACTGATAATGCATTCAATAAACCTGTGAGTTGCATGAAAGCTTCCAAATAAGTAGACACTACAGTCAAACTTACTTGGAAGCTTGCATGTGAACCGTTAGGCTAGTTTCAAGTAAACCTTTTATGCATGTACTTTTGGTTACTTTTACTAGTTTCATGTGAATTCTTAAGAGTCATTCTTGCATCACGTGTAGGGTAAATATAACCATTCTGATGTCAAACTTGAGAGCTTAATGTATCCATATTGTGATTTTTAAATATGTTGTTGAAAACTACAAGAAAAATGATTGTGAACGATAGCTAACAACAAAATACGTTAATTAAAGATCATCCACAGGAATTCCCAGGATTCGATATCAAGTCATCATTAAAACTCTCTCCTAACTAGGGTTTAAGACGGCATGTAAGCTACCCTTTGATAAACCAAGAAGGCTGTGGTAGTGACTGGTTAAAATAGAAAAAAGTATTCAGATATTAAACATTTTACAGATAAGAACTGACAACTGAACTTTTGTTGAGGAACCCTAATTCCCAAATCCAGTACCAATGTAATGTGAATTGGTTCGGGGAAAATAATATATTGAACAGAATCAATTCCTGGTGATTTGAGAGTTCCTGGCACACTCAGAATTCAATCTAATACCCTCCTTCACTGGCTCACTTCCTTTTCTCCTGTTTTAATTCCCATCACGCAGCTATCTCAGCTAATAATAGAAGCTGTGATATTTTACTTCTTTCCTATTGCTTCATACACTCCAACTTGAAGGTTACTGATATAGATTCTTATATGTGTATTATTCAACTATATCTTGAAGTGTGGTGTTAGAGACCTAAGTATGAGGGTTAAGAGAAAAAGGGGTATTATTGTAATAAAGAATATAATGGGGTTTTATTAGTAATTAGTGAGTAAGATAAGGTGTTTAGTGGCAAGTTTGTTATGCCTAGTAGTATAAGTAGTGAGGTGGGTGCATTGGAGAGGGTATGCAAGATTATTGTTAAACCATTATGGTTAGGCAGAGAGAGGATTTTCTCCTTCTCTGAGGAGCTTAGCTCTGGGGTAGATTGGATTACTTCCTTTCTACATTTTATCTTTCATTTGTCATAAATAATACAACAATTTCTATATTTCTGCATTTTTATCTATTTCTTCTACATTCTCTAAGTTACGAATTTTCCGGTTCGTAACAATGGTCCGACCTACCGGATTCGACGAGGAGCCAGTGATGGATGGCATTTGGACTATGAAGAAGCAATTACCAGATTTCATGGGTACAGATCCCATTGGTTGGATCACTGTGGCTGAAGAGTTCTTTGAGAAGAACCAGATTCAGCGATGTCATATGCTGCAATGGGCTTTCATGAGCATGGAGGGCGAAGAAGCAATGATGTGGTTTTATTCTTGGACCCAAGAGAACCTAGATGCTGATTGGAAAACATTTTCCATAGCTTTGGTGAGAAGGTTTGGAAAGAAAAGTACTGGTGTTGTTGAAGAAAAGCTAATAGAAGAATACGAGAGCAGCACACAAGCTCTTAGTGAGAAGAGGAACGAAGTAGATCCAAACGGCGATGGTAACGGGTATGAGAATCAAATTATTTGCTCTGGTGCAAATTGCAATGAATCGATGACTGAGTTTGATATAGCAGCTAAGAAGATAGAAGCAGATCGCACGTGGGTGGTGGTCGATACACCGCCGCCGTCGGGTTCATCAGTTAAGGAGTTTCCCATGCCGAAACCACCAAATCCGTCGGAACTATCATCGGACCTGCCAAAGCCGCCATATTCCGATGTAGTTGTTACGGTTCCGCCGCAATCAAATGCACATTTGATAAAACAACCATCAGATCCGCCAAATTCCGACAGACAAACGGCGGTGCCGCCTGAGCCTGAACCGCCAGACATTGCACATGGTCGTACTGAAGGTGAGAAGGTTCTAGAGGAAGGAAGGGCAAAGTGGGCAATTCGTGAGCTGAATATCTTTGTATATCCAATGGGTCAGATACACCAATCTCTTCCGTTCATTTTGCACCATAACAATATATTACACGTGTTATTACCAGGTCAGCACTTCACATTTCCTTTTCTCTCTCATGTGTCACCCAAGGAAAACCCTTTACCACTTACCCATCACGCTGGCACAATGCAATTAGAGCTGTCCAATTCAATAGAGTGTGAGTTGAGTCAATATTTTGACTTAATGGACCGGACCCAAGTTAATATGGGTTTATTTTTTGAGATATCATCCCTTTGGGCCCAAGTCAATAATAACAACACCTGGGTTGAGAAACAGAGTTACACAAATACTCTAAGTCAAACAAGAGACTTTGTTTTCCCATGTGTGCTTTCAGCTGAGTCCATTGCATTTCATCAAAAGTGTTCTCATTCTTCCAATTCGTGTTGTGTTAGTGACGAGGAATACCATTCATTTGTCAGAACTAGAGAATTTGAGCAAGAGATTGCTGGGTATGGGTCTCTAAGTTTGCTTCTAGAGAAATTGAAACAAGTGAGGTACAAGGAGTACCAAAAAGTAGCTATACTTTCTGCATGTGCCTCTCCTTTGTGCAAGTGTTTTGGGAGACTTTCCAAGAGGTTTAGTGTGAAACTGGAAGTGGGTCCTCTCGATAAGGATGTGATTGCAATTGTTAATTCATATTTCATGTGTGATAATTGGGCTTTGGTGTTGGAGGATTTTGATGACAAGGGGGAGTGGAACTTGATAGTTCATCACTCTGTAGCTGAGAGTTTCAATTTGAAGGCACTGATGGAGACCGAGCCTACTTGTGGAATGATTTTGTTGCATTCATTAATTGTGAACCAGCATGAGTACTTAGGGGAATCCAATATTCCTATTGGCATTCATGCTCGTGAATGTTGTGGGAGACATTTCCCTGCATTATACACTCAGTTGAAGTATGTTTTTGATAGAGGAAAGACGTGGATAATCCGAATTAATGTTAGATATCAAAAGTTGAACACTAGTCACACTACAATAGGACCATCACAAGTAAGCAAGCAAATGCTAATTCTTGGACTAATGATCGACATTTGTACCTTTAAAGAAAAGAACTGCAATTGGAGTATAGAAAATGATATTTGGTCATCAAGAATGTTGGTGCAGCTGCTGCTTAGTTTCAGCATCCGAAGCAATTTTGTGTTTCTCATTTACAGGGAGAGTTTTCCTACAGTGGTTGTCATTGATTACATGCTAAATTCTCTAGATTGGGAAGGAAATGACTACGAATGTAAAATTGTTTATCGGGCTTGGTTGTTTGGAACTGGCTTGTCTAGGTTCAAGCAATGGAATCGTGGAGATAAAGATTGGATTCTTATGCAAATTGTTGCGAGGGATGTTTTACTTGTGATCAAGTTTCTTGAGATGGAAAAGTGTTATGCCAATTCTAATGCTCTGAAGTTTGCCACTACAATATTAAAGTCATCAACAATGGTAATATCATGGGATCCAGGGAAGTTCAATATTCCTATGCTAGTTACTACTCATGAATATGGCTGGAATGGTTTTCTATCATTATACAATTTGCTGAATTTTGTTTATGATAGAGGGAAGCTTTGTGAAATTCTATTTGCTGCTAGAAATCACAAGTTAGAGCTTATCACAACATCATTGCAAATCTGCAAACAGTGGCTACCTTTAGGATTAATGGGGCCAGAATCAAGAGAATTCAACTTTCTTATGCTAGTGGCTGTTAATGAAGTCTGTTGGAGAAAGTTCTTCACCTTTTATGGATGGCTCAACTTTGTATTTGATAGAGGCGAGTTTTGTTGGATGCAAATCTCAACCTTGAGGACAAGGTTGTTTTGAAGGGTGGGTATTGTTAGAGACCTAAGTATGAGGGTTAAGAGAAAAAGGGGTATTATTGTAATAAAGAATATAATGGGGTTTTATTAGTAATTAGTGAGTAAGATAAGGTGTTTAGTGGCAAGTTTGTTATGCCTAGTAGTATAAGTAGTGAGGTGGGTGCATTGGAGAGGGTATGCAAGATTATTGTTAAACCATTATGGTTAGGCAGAGAGAGGATTTTCTCCTTCTCTGAGGAGCTTAGCTCTGGGGTAGATTGGATTACTTCCTTTCTACATTTTATCTTTCATTTGTCATAAATAATACAACAATTTCTATATTTCTGCATTTTTATCTATTTCTTCTACATTCTCTAAGTTACGAATTTTCCGGTTCGTAACATGTGGGCAAAGCATAGGCCCACAAATATATTTTGAGAATGGGAGTGTAAAGGATTACACTCATAATGACTTAGTCGAAGAAAAGTGGGAAGGATTGAACTCTTAATAACCACTTTGTCGTAGAAGTCTCAAGTCTATTCGAAGGACCAAACGTCCAAAAATTCTAGGCTAAAAAGTGCATCCCATCTGTTAACAATTACTTAAACAGAATCACTTTCCTTATTCTTTTAAAAAACTATTGTACAATTATCTAAGGTGCAGTGAAAATCAAGCACTTGAAGATAAAGGTCCATACCTCGTAGCATTCCACTTTGATTATCAAGGCAATAAATATAAATTATAATGGTAGAAGCTCCTGTCTAAGATTGCCGCCCATTTCCATCCTCCATGATTGATCAACTAGACTAGCAAACTCACTGAAATGCACATAGGAAGCTCCATAAGGAAGACTAGCAATTCACAAAGTACTACAGGATATAAAAAGAGAAACCAAAACTTCTTTTATGGTTAAAAAGGAAATCAGTAATGTGAGAAAAAAATTTTCTTTGAATTTAGAAACAGTGTATAAGGATTAACCTCACAATCTCCTAGCTAGCTACACTACATCTATAGAGCATCTATACTGCCACCAAAAACCCTTAAATGTATTTTTCACATAAATACTGATAGGAACTCAATTAGAAAAGGAAATTCTTTATTGACTGAATGAACAAATCCCTTGATATTCAAGAGTCAAGACAACTCTATCTCACCATTTGCTTCACTCTCCATCTCAACCACTTTTCCTATTTATAGGGAAAATGTCGGATTTATTTATTCTAACCGACTCATCTATCTCCCTGATTAGCTTATTTAACCCACTAAGTGGTACCTATGAAAACCGTATAAATTCTACAGAAATGGTTATTTCTATACTATTAATATAGCAAAATAATTATTTAGCTGAAATTAATTGAATTTCTTTGTAACATTTCAAGTTAGAATTTCTCATTCAAATGGACAAGTCATAAATGAAAGCAAAAGAAAAACTCAAATAAATATAATACTCCCTTTGACACCATAAATAAGAAAGCATTTGGTGTATTTTTTGTCCTAATGAATGGCAAGAAAAAATCACAAATTTGAAATTGTATAACTTGCTAAAATTACTTTAATATCATTTCTATATTTACTAAAACTGCATATATTGTTGTGGATTTAATTTATATACACCGACAGTGTAAAACTAGTTTCCACATGCATCCAATGAAATCATGACATGTAGACATTTGAGGCTATATTTTAGGAACAAACCTATAAAAGTGGCACTGTGATGTGATTTCATTGGATGCATGTGTACAAAAAAATTACGCTGTAAGTGCACAGCAATACTCTTTTCTTATACTACTCCATAACAAAATACAAGCAAAAATTCACTTTCTAGGTTCATTGTATTATTAATGTATCTGGACAATTTATCCAGATACATTAATAATGGACAATTTGTCCAGATACATTAATAATACAATGAACCTAGAAAGTGAATTTTTGCTTATATTTTGTTATGAAGGGAGTATATGGGACTGGACATTGGAGGAAGTATATAGTATTAATTGAACAATAATATGATTATAACGTTAGATGATATACAATTAGTAGAGTAAATTGAAACAACCTCAAATCATGGCTGACAACTAGCACAGTTAACTCTTTTTTTAGATGCTTTAAAAGCTTCACAACATCCGCACGCGCTTTCCAATCTGAGCAGAGTGAAAGTATTAGATACATCTTTAAAAGAATACACTGTAGTTCATTTGATAAAGATATTGAAATTGGATGGGAAAGAGAAATTATGAAAAACATTTATTAACATTATGACATCGAAAAATACTAACTTTTCAACAACTCTACAAATATTCAAGGCCAAGTAACTTAGCGTAGTACAATCAGTAGAGGCCAGGACCAATAACACTACTAAGATAATAAGACTCCCAAAACTATAGATAATCCTAAGAAGTAAGAACAAATTACAATTATATTACAAAATAATTTTTAACAATATGTAGCAAAAACATGATTTTAATTGGAACAAGTTCAATACTTTTTAAAGGGAAGAAATCCAAATGTTAATTTAGTTGAATAACTCGTAGTAATGCAGAATTAAAAAAAAATATCATGAGTTGCAGTTTTATACCAAGTCCGGCAAGAGGTTCATCCAATATTAATAAATCAGGGATTTGCACCTGAAAAGTTAAAAAAACATTAATCCAATTGACGCTCGATTGAATAACAACTAACTATCAGGAAACAGTCAGGTGAAGAAATGAAGCAAAATCAAGCAGGCATGTCTGTCTTATTTTGTTTCAAATTTTCTATTTAAGAAAAATTAACTTACCAATTGTATTGCCAAAGCAAGGCGACGCTTGTAACCACCACTGAGAGAGTGAGGATTCTTATCCAATGGTATCCCACTTAATCCAACCTATAGTTATGAAAAAGAAACAGAATTATGAAACATAAGAACAAAATGACAGTGAAGAAAGTACTATATAATATAATGAGAAGACCATAAATAAACATACAAAATGAATTTGCAGATTATATATATAAGAAGACACTCTTTCCAGTCAAAAAAAAAAAAAAAAGAAGACACTCTTTGATATCAAAGGTATAAACTACCCAGTTAATTGCCCTCTGAAGCCCTAGAGCAAGATTCTCCCTTAATTGATCACTACCCTTTTGCCTTGGCCACCCAAAAGTGACTTCATCAAGTACAGTATCAGCAACAAAATACCTAGGTTACAAATGAAACATGATCAGAAAATAATTACCCTTTTGAGATGAAAATCCAATAAAAATGAAACAGGATCAGACTAATTGATCAAAAAAGATTCGATATAGTATCATAAAACCTGGAAAAAAGTGTTTAGTGTAGATTTCCAAGAATATTTGGATGCAAAGATCAACAAAATTATCCTTCAAAGTTCAAAAGGTTTCAATTAAAACTGACAGACAAAAACTTATATCTAAATCTAATCCTACAAAGGTGTTGTGTAGCAAGTTAGACAAGTGTTTGAAACAAAGTTTGTATAACACTTTATATGCCATGTCAAACAATCATGTAATACACTTTCAGAATCTAGAGAACTATATATTATAGATGATGGTAAGCCTGAAATTTTGGTCCCTTGTAACCTTTTCAGGTCTATTCATCTTGGGTTGAATCACATTAAATCTGTGGCAGTTCCAACAGTGAAATTGAAATGATGTAGTTGATGTATATAGCATTATAGCTCAATCTTTACAACTCAAGATTGAAAGAAAATGCAAGTTATAAAGTAACAAATTTATTACTATATTTTATTAGTTTATATTTGTACCTCTCCGGAAACTGGAAGACAATACCAACCCTTTCTGGCACCAAGGGCTCCGGAGATTGACTAGGCTTCCCATCATCCCCATATTTTTGAATGTGAATAGATCCAGATGTTGGTTTGCTTATTCCTGCAAGGAGCTATATGGAACAAAAGGCGGCCATAGGAGGAGCATCAATAATTAACCAGACAAGTAAATAACATGAATGTTCAATAAAGCAGATTTAAAAAGGAGAAAAAAGATGTAAGACCTGCAAGAGAGTTGTTTTTCCACTTCCACTCTGTCCGAAAATTAGACCTAAACTGTGGCAATTGACAGAAATGAGCTACCACAAATGAAAAATCCTTTTTTCCTTTACGACATATGTAAAACATCCAGCATTTATATGTTAAACAGTTTAGCCAGGATGCTAGTTAAAGTGATTTTAGGAGGGACTGCAAGGAGATACAGTAGGAAGTAACATATATTTTATTAGCTCCAAACCAATGAAAGATTCACGCAATCCACCTAACAGTAAGTTCACCACTTGTAAATTATTTCAAGAAAGGAGGACAACTTGGGATACAAATTAGTGGCGAAATTCATACTCATGATCAGTTCTAAGCAATGTTTAAAAATTAGAACCGACAAAATCTCTGAATCATTTTTCAACTTGTTTAAGCCCCTCAAACTGAGACAAAATTGTAATTGAACCACTAAAATAATCAAACCATAGATAGTGTGTCAATTGACGGCTCAACCATTTCAGGTACATTTTTTAAAAAAAAAACATTGTAAGTGATGAATACCTAAAAATCCGATTTTTAAATTAATTCAAGAAAAGAGGAGAAATTGGAATACAAATAATTGTAAAAATTCATACTCAGATTTGCTCTAAACAATATTGTAAAAACTGAACCAGCAAGACCTATATTCAACTACTCTAAAGCCCAAATTGGAACGAAACTGAATTCCTATAGCTCAAATAATCAAACTTCTACGGTGTCGATTCACAGTTCAACCAGTTCAGTTTGGTTTCTAAAACATTCCTTATAAGTAACCAATATCTAAACATCCCAAAACTAATACATATATGGCTCTGTTTGGCAATGCCAAATTTGAGCTAATAGCTCATATTAAAAAAAAACAAAGGCTTGTCTGGTAACATTTTTTTCTCACAAGCTTATAGCTTATTTTTACTAGCTTACAGCTTATTTTGATAAGCAAATTCAATTAGCTTATAGCTTATCTTTTCTTCTTCCAATTTTACCTCTGTCATCTTACTTGAAAAAAAAAATGAAATATTAATTGAATGTACCTTTTTTATGTCATGTCATATTTAAAATTAGTTTAACCGCTAAATTTATCAAACACTACAAATTCAATCAACTAGCTTATCCAATACAAACTAGCTTCTGAGCTATTCACATAAGTTTGTCTGCTATAAGCTAGCTTAACATCTAAGTGCTATTTATAGCTTAACTTTACCTTAGCTTCATTCTCCATTCTTCTTTTTCTCACAAGCTTATAGCTTATTTTGATAAGCTAATTCAATTTGCTTATATTAATTGAAAATATCCTTTTTATGTCATTTCATATGTAAAAGTTAGCTTATCAAACATTATAGATTCACCGGCTCTTCCGCTATAAGCTAGCTTCTAAGCTATTCGCATGCATCAGTTCGTCCGCTATAAGCTAGGTTAACAGCAAAACGCTATTTTTTGCCAAACAGAGAATAATTGAATTTGATGAAATTAAGCTATAAACAAGTACCTTTTCTCCGGAAGTGAAAAATTAACTGAATTGAGAAGCTTAAGCTCAGTCCCTGGCGGTTGATAACTAACATCTCTAACCTTAAACAAAAATATATCACAGTTTCATTACTACAAATACATTCCTTCAATTAAGAACATGATTAAAAATTGCATTTAAGATAAACAAAATTAAAATAAAATTCAATGAATTGTTGAAAAGGTTAATGGATAAGAGCGTGCATACTTCAAGAGACGAGTAATTGCAGCGAGTGGTGGAGAATTTGAAAGTGCATTGAGGAAGAGAGGGAAAATGTGATTGAGAGAGAAAAAGTGGATGAAAAGAGTTCGCCATTGACGGTGGCTTTGTTGGTAGTTGGGAGTGGGATTTGAGGGGCCAATGTTTAGAGAGAGTTCAGAAATATGACATCTAGATTTTATACTTTGGATTCTTCATTCTTCTTTGTCCTTTTGGTTTACGGGGAACACCAATTCTTACAGCTATTAGTTAGTTACGAGACTTTTATGATCATTTCCAAGAATTTATTTGGATTGACTTATTTTAGAATTCATTCATAGAATATATTTATACATATTTGTTGAAGCGCACAATTTTGAGCCGTAAAAAAATAAATTTTTTTAAAAAAATGTTAAATAGTACATTTGTCGTACTAGTTAAAGACGAAAATTCCGTTTTGAACCTCGTGCATTTAATACATTGAAATTGTAAAAAGTTGTTTTAATCAATATTAACAAGTGCATCGAGTGCACTGTTTAGCATGACTCATTTTTTCATATTAAACATTATTTGTACACCTATTAAAATTATTCACCTTAATGATAGTACTGGTAAAAATCTTTCAATACTTTGGAAGTCAAAGTTCAACACTAATAAGGTAATAGCGACAAATAAATACCATTTATCTTGCATAGATGATTTATTTGATCAGCTTCAAGGATCTCAATGCTTCTCAAAGATAGATTTGCGGTCGAGGTATCGCCAGCTGAAGATTAAAGGTGCATATGTTTCTAAATCAGTATTTCGCACTCGTTATGGCCATTATGAGTTTTTTGTCATGTCCTTTGGATTAACTAATGCTCCTGCAACTTTCATGGATATGATGAACCGAATTTTCAAACTGTTCATAGATCAATTTGTGGTGGTCTTCATTGATGACATCCTAGTGTATTCCAAGAGTAAGGAGGAACACGAGCAACACTTATGGTTAATTTTGCAAACCCAGAGAGAACATAAATTGTATGCAAATTAAGTTTTCAAAATGTGAGTTTTAGTTAAACAGTGTGGCTTTCTTGGGCTATGGGTCTGTTTGGTAAAAATAAGTTATAAGTTAGCTGATAGCTGAAAAGCTAGCTGATAGCTGATAAGCTAGCTTTTAGCTGATAACTGAAAAGCTAGTAGAATGAAATTAAAGTGTTTGGTAAATTTAGCTTTTGTAATTATAAAATGACATAAAAGTACATGGTTAGTTTGTGTGAGTGGGTAGTTATTTTTTTAGTGGGTAGTTTATTTATTAAAAAAAAATAAAAAAATAAAAAAAATAAGGTTAAAAATGGAATAAAATGTAAAAAGCTATAAGCTCAAACGCTACTTGAAATAGCATCTGGAAAAAAGCTATAAGCTCGTAAAAAAAGCTTATTGCCAAACACCTCTAATTTTATGAAACAAGCTTATAAGCTAATAAAATAAGCTATCAGCTAGCTTATTTGTGTTATCAAACACACCCTATGTCATGTATAAGGACGGGGTAAGTGTGAATCCACAGAAAGTGGAAGCAATTCATAATTGGCCTAGACCTACATCTGTAATAGAGATTTGTAGTTTCCTTGGTTTTGCAGGATACTACCGCCGCTTCATCAAAGATTTTTCTAAGATTTCAGCACCTTTAAATAGATTAACACAAAAGCATGTTGTGTGTTTAATGGAATGAATTGTGTGAAAATAGTTTCCAACAACTAAAGGATCGTTCGTCATCTGCTCCAGTTCCAGCTTTACCCTCAAGCAGTGGTGGTTATGTTGTTGCGATGCTTCTAGAGTTGGTCTTGGTTGTGTGTTGATGCAACATGGGAAGGTGATTGCCTTTGCTTCAAGACAACTTAAAAGACACGAACAAAGTTACCCTACACATGACCTCATGGCTTGGCTCATGAATTTTCTACTATGCATGATTTATTACAATATGTCCATTTACCTCACTTTGACAGCATTGATCGGCTAATTTGAACTCATTCTTGTTGTCTCGCCTTTAAGGATGCTTATATGTTTTTTACTACTCCTGGTCTTCCGGTTAATTGGTCTAAATACGTGTGACACCTTCATATTCATCCTTCAAAATCTCTTATTCTTTGGAAGCTTCCGTGCAAAGTTCTTCCAACGGATGAACACCCTGATGGTTCGAGGTTGCTCTAGCATCGTGTTGTGACGTTTGTGGTGTTATCAGTGATGCTAGTCATCACATTTCGTTGATTGCAGGTTTGCTCAAAAAAGTTAGCACTTGTTGTTCGGATCCATCTTGCAGATTTAAATTTCTTAATATTGATGACATTTTGAAGTTGTGCTCTCATGGATGGTCTAAACAATGTCAGGTAATTGTGCTTGCATGCATTATCAATATTATTAACACTATTTAGTATTGTAGGAATCATGCTCGATTTAATAATCGTAAAATCAAGTTTCGAGTTATGTTGAATCGTATATATACAAACGTCTCCATTACAAGCAATTGCACTGGTGCCATGAGCTCGGTTTCTATGCAAGAATTTCAAATTCTCAAAGATTTTTTGTCCGGATTCATCCTCCCAAAAATCTGTGATTAAAGAAATTTATTGGTATTCTCCTAAAGCTCTATGGATCGATAAAATGCAATACTAATGACAATGCTCTTGGGTGTCCTAGCGTGGCTCCTTGTGGAGGAATCTTTCGTGACTGTTCGGCATCTACGATGGATAATTTTGCTAAACATACGTGATTTCATATCATTTGCCTCAATTGCTAATAAATTATCGTCTTAGAATTTTAAAATCCTCGTATTCTACTGTTTTAAAATTAACATTATCATGATAAAGATTAAATCAAATTACTGCATTTGATATCAATTAAAAAATGTTAATGTAATTACATTAATTGATTATTTTGCATTCTAAAGTGCTTGAAAATGATTTTTAAAGCATCTTCTTCCCCAATTAAAGGATCCCCAAAGTGAGCTTCTTTTACTTCGATCATGCATGGGTATTGCCAAACTTTTTTTTTGGTTTAAGGACATGTCAACCGATTTATATGGAGGAGGCGGCTATTTTGTTTGATAAAGAGTTGCGTGCGGCAGTTGAAGACATTGTGGTTGAGTTGCCTCCTTACCTATTAAGGTTGGAGGATTGAGTTTGTACTCTGCAATTGAGGCTGCCTCATATGCTTATGTGGCTTCAAGGGCGCAATCTTGGGTGTTACAAGATCATATTTTGAGAGATAGTGGGGTATGTGGCATGGACCCTGATTTTGATAGTGCTTTGGATGGTCTTCATGAAACGATTCCTAGTTTTGATTTGAGCAATTTTACTAGGAAGGACACCGTCCCCCTTAAAGCCCAACATGTTTTGGCGCGTGCTTTGTTTGGTAAAATTGTTCAGGACATGGAAGTTAAGTTTAATATGACCATGAGAGAGAAAGCAGTATTTAGGTGTTTGCGAGCACCACATGCTAAAGATTTTCTTCTTGCTATTCCTATTGATGGATTAGGCCAGCATATGTCACCAATTGAGTATCGTACTATCTTTAAATATCGCCGCATGATTCCTTTATTTCCTTTTGATGAGGTTTGCCCTGTTTGCCGTAAAGCGTGTCTGGATAACTTTGGGGAGCATGCAGTATATTGTAGAGAGCTTCCAGGCTTCAAATATAGGCACGACTTTGTCCGACATGTCCATTTTTGATTTTTTAGGCGTGCAAGAATATCTGCAAAAAAAGAGGCCCTTATTAACCTTTTGACCGACCCACTGGTAGGACGATCAACTCTCAGACCGGCAGATGTTATGGTGTATGGGTGGGTAGGTGGAAAGCATGCATGTGTGGATTTGACTGGAATTTCGCCACTTGTCGGTTTAAGGGCCGGGACTTTTACTGTGGGACAAACAGCCCTCAAAGCTGCTTCAAGTAAAGTGGTAAAACATGAGAAAACATGTTCTGACAATCAACATGCTTTCATACCAATTGCTTTTGACACTTTTGGCTTTCTAGCACCAGAGACTGTGAGTCTTTTGCAACGAGTTCAAAATGTTATGAATAGCAATGTTGTGTCCTTTAGAGCTAAGAATGCTATTTTTATTCGAATTGGTTTTGCCATTCAAAAAGGTTTGGCGGCGCAGCTTGTTTGCCCGTTTACCTTTAATTCATATGTAATTACTTATTTATTAATATATATATATATATATATATATATATATTAATTATATTAAAATCTATTTATTAATTTTAAGTGAATAAATAGGCCTCATTTTTTAATTTTCTCTTGGACCTCCCTTATATGTATTGTCTCACAATCTTAGTCTCTGTCATTTCCCGAGACGCACCCATTTACATATCCTTGGTGCCATTATTTCACGATCATGTTGTTGCTCGTATATGGGATGGATAGGAAATTACTATATTGAAGTACATGAAATAAAATTAATGATAGAAAATAAATTGTTATTTTTTAAAATTTTCTGACCATTAATTTTAATTAGCAACAGAAATAATGATATGATTACAAAAAAAATAGTGATAAATTCCATATTTTTGTGTCACTAATTTAGTTTTCATGGTATGGTATAGTTTTTTAATGGATTTTTTCCACTCTTTTCTTTAACAAAACTGGAGTTTTTCCATGATATTCCATATGGAGGAGTCATAAATTAAATTTTATACCATTTATTTAAGAGATCACAACTCTCATAATTTTTCTCACCAATAATGATTCTTACCATTTGAACCAATTTATTATTGGTTTTTTTATGCTATAGTTAGTTAACATTTTTTTTGGGAGGGTTAAAGCCCAAAAAGAAAAGAAACTACAACGCTATTAGTCGGGGGAATGAAACATCCTTAATATAATCATCTAGCACTTGCTTCACGTTAGTAGGCGGTTGGCGATAAATCAAAGTTTCATGATTATGTATACAACTCATGTTAGCGAGCATATCTGCGCATCTGTTTGCTTCCCAGTAAATATGACCAATTTTAACACTTCAATCGAAGCTCAAGAGATTACGAATTTTCTTGATGATGCTCCAACCATAGACATTTCCATTACCATGCTTGTTAATGATGTTTACTATAATTTTTGAATCCATTTGCATTTTCAACTTGTCAAACCCCATGCTTCTTGCCATAGATAAACCTTCCACCAATCCCCAAAGTTCAGCTACATACGATGTTGCTGATTCTAAAGATTTAGAAAAACCACGAATCCAATGACCATCTTCGTCATGAAGTAACCCTCCACAACCAACACTTATAATTGGCTCTTAAAAGCACCATCCGTATTATGACAAACCCATCCATAGTTAACATTTACTTCATTGTTTTCTAAAATTTAAAATTTTACATATTATTTGATTAAATGGGCCCTGTTGACCTCTTGAGTTTGGTTAATGAAATTTTCTCTTTCCACCCCATGTTTCTTTTTTTCCCCTTGAATTTCCATTATTATTTGCCCTTGATGTGTTTTTCGAAGTTTTTTTTACCATGAATAAAAACTTTGAAACATATTTTTCGAATAAACACTTGTTTACATTTTTCTATAAAAATTTAAAAAATATGAGGGTGTATAGACAAAAACGATTTGAAGTGAATATGACTTGTTTGAATTAATTCTATACACCCTCTTACATTACCACACCAAACTCAAACTCACTTATTTAGTCTCTATTTTGCAATTAATTCTAGTCATCCCAAAACTAAATATATAGTACTATAATAATTCTTTGATGGTTTCCATCAAAAAAATAATAATTCTTTGATGGCTTTTCCAAATTGTTCAACACGAGGTAAATGAACAATTGGTCAAAATCTAAAATCTTTGTCAAAACTTGTTTTGGAGATATATGTACGTCCATACTCCGTCCGCACAATCAAAGCAACATACTATATGGAGTGAATTTGTCAAAAAAAAAAAAAATGAAAAAAATTGATACCGTAACCAAAAAAATTATGTCTCTCTACTTGACCAAAAAATGATATAGTTATGCAATTTATATGCCTAATAAAATATATTTATACCTACATATATGTCTAGATCTGCCCCCTCTATACATTACATGTAATTTTTTTTTTTTTTACGATATGTAATATTTTTATTAACCGAATTATACATACATAGACTTAATATGTGATATTTATTTATATGTAGGTATAAATAATTACAAAGATTATATCACATGAGATTCCACACGAATTCCACGTACCCTAGCACATAGAACGTATGGAGAAGGTAGGACCAAATAGTACATAGAAAACAATTGATCGTAATTTGGTGTTTGCAAATTTCACGGCTCTTACGTAGGAATAGTGACAATTTGAGAATGATTGTGATGTTTAGAAAGGAAGATTGGTGGGGAATTAGGGATCATAGAGGTTAATTGGGTATTTTACTACCTAAAAAACAAGAATAATCGAGGCACATGTGACCATGCATTATTATTTGAGACGATTCAAAATGAGTTTGAATAATATGTAATATATGGTTCTTGAAGCATGCTTTTCAAACATTTATGAAGGGAAGTAGAAAGAGGCTGCTCCAACCTAACTCTCCTATTTGTATTTTAATTTTAATATGCATTGTTCGTTTTGTTTTCAAACTTCAAACACGCATGCTTCTCTTGTCTCTTTCACCAAACATTCGTTCACCATCAATCTACACAAAGCTGATCCTAACATCAATGTTTTCTATAAACCTTAAAATTACCCTTATTATGAAACAATTACATATTTTTTAAATTTATATTAATTAACAAATTAAAAATTACGTATATTAAATAATTTTATAGTATCAAATTAAATATATAAGTAAAATTTTTTTGATTCATTGAAAAAATAATATATTTAGTCAAAAATATAGACTAAATATATTATTTTTTTAATAAATTTAAAAATTAAATTTTGCTCATATAGAACCCGAGAGTATAATTTTTTGAATATTTCATACTATTAAATTAAAAAAAATTCTTTTAGTTTTTAAATAAAGAATGAGTAAATAAGTTATTATATTATATATGTTAGATAACTAATTAAATAAATATATGATATATATATATATATATATATATATATATATATATATATATATATTATATGTAAAGGAAAAATTATCCTCGAAAGAAAATTATATTTAGTTTGCTAAAAAGTTTAAATTAAAAGTCTTATATTGTAATTTCTAATAATTTTTTTTAATCTAATATATATTAATTATTTTTGTTTATTATTTATTTACATTTTATTAGATTTCAAATTATATTTTATATGGATAAATGAATAATTTACTTATTTTAATTATTTATTTGCTAGTTTCTAACTCAACTCATATTAAACAAAATATTTTTAACTAAAAAGACAAAATATGATAATCCGATGAACCAATTTCACCGTTCATTTACAAGAGCTCTGTTTAAAGCTAATTTTTTTATTAACTAGCCCATCAAAATTGGTATTAAGGAGAATTAAATATGAAATTTTGGGAGGATAACATCAAAGTTCCAAGCAAACACAATTTGACAACCCCAAGTGGGTTAAAATGGACTCTTAATATATTACCCCGAATATATTAGTACAGTTAGCTTGACCAAGAGAGTAATGGAAATTTTTTTGGAGTATATTAGGATTTACGAAGTACTAATACATGTCGTTTTTGTCTCTTGAGATAACATGCATGTGTTTCTTTTTTTATATATATATATGAGAGGGTCGAGGCACAACAAGAAGGAAAAAATTTAAAAATTAAGCGAGCATTTTTAGGCATACAAACTCGAAAAATATAATTAAACATAAGTTTATAGAGTTCATTTGGAGAAGTCTCCATTCTAGCACAAACTAAATAATCTAAAGAGAGACTAAAGTTAGCAATTTAATCAGCGCAACAATTGTCTTCCCTCCAAGAACTATGACAAAATTGAACACGCCAATCCAAAGTCAAAATGTTTCGAATACGCTACACCAACATCTATATTATCATGCATGTGTTTCTTACTGGAAAAAATGTTAAATCATAACGCGGCAAGTAAAATGAATAATGGATACTATGTTTCTTATTGGAATGTTAAATCATATAACACTATTAGTACAATTAACATGCATGTGTTTTATAAAGATTGAAAAGGAGATTTCCCCTTGTTAAGAAGTCCCACATCGGATATGAGATGGCCTGAATAAGTGTTTATAAGTAAGAGGCAATCCTCACCTTACAAGCCGGTTTTGTGAGGATGAGTTAGGCCCAATACTCAATTTCTAAGATGGTATCAGAGCCTCTCTAAGATCCATTGGACCACCCGCTATCGGGTCACCCATCATTTATATCCACGCACCAAGCCCAATAGTGCTGGGCGTGAGGGGGTGTGTTAAGAAGTCCCACATCGGATATAAGATGGCCTGAATAAGTGTTTATAAGTAAGAGGCAATTCTCACCTTACAAGCCGGTTTTGTGAGGATGAGTTAGGCCCAATACTCAATTTCTAAGACCCCTTGATCTTTTTCGTCAATTTTTTACCATTCTACTACTATGTTTGGCTTTTGAAATGTAACTATATTTGAATCATTGAGTGGTGAATGGTAATATTTTCCAGCGGTTTTGAAACTGCGGCATAAACTTTAGAAAACTGTTATTTATTTTTGGCGGATTTAAAACTGCCGCAAAGATGGAAATTTTAAAATATTTTCCGCTCTAATGTTCCGGCGGCCCAGACCCGCCTCTAACTCTAGAAAGACCGCCTCTAGCTTATTATTTTTTCTTCAAAATTTACCCTTATAATTTTATCTTAAATTCATTTTTATCCTTTGTGATTTATTACAATTTAAAACAAAATAAGTATGTTTTGTACCTATTTTTTTTACGCTTGTCCTATCCATTTTTTTTCTTGCTATATTATACCCTTTTATTTCTATATACAACGTTGTTGTATATATCTATTTGTTAAAAAAAAAAACTATCACCGTTCTTTTTTTAATACTTTTAATTTATCCTTTATATATATTTGTCAATAAAAGTTATATCTTTTCATATTGTCATCTTTCTTTTTTAGTAGTTCTGGTTTTGGTATTGGTATGAACACCTAAAAACTATTATGTTTAATTTTTTTATATATAATGTTATGTTTAATTTTTTTTATAAAGTATATATAATAATTGAAATGAAAATAAATTTAAAATAAAATTTTAAAGAATAAAATTTAATAATATATAAAATTAATAAATTTAAATAACTAAATTTGAAATATTAATTGGATATGGATTTTATAATGATTTTTTTACAAGAGATTTTATTATAAATTAAGAATGTCCTTTTATGTCATTTTATGTTTATCAGTCAGTTGAACCGCTAATTTTACCAAACACTTCAATTAGCTTATTAGTCATCAGTCATCAGCCATAAACTATAAGCTATAAGTTATCAGCCATCAGCCATAAGTTAGCTTATCAGTCAACTGCTATTTTTGCCAAACAGAGCCTTAATAACTGAAGTGGATGATTCTCACTCGATCCGTGTATAATAAAAACCGAGTAGTAAAAATATTAACATTAATTAATAATTATAATAAATATTAACATTAATAATTATTGTTAAATTCATTTTTCTTCATCATTCTAATAGTGCTTATTCACACATCTCTCAACAAAGTCTGTGTCTATATATCACATTTACTTAATTAAGAAGGTAGCTCTAAGTTCAATTCATCTATCGAAACATTCACAGCTAAGAGTAGTATAATACTTTATAAAGGGAGATTCTATGGTCGATATATATGCCATTCAAAAGAGGAAAATTCCATTCCACTCGTATTCTTTGACTATAGAAGCTTAGAACATATTGTAAGATATGGAATGACGTATTGAAGTTGATTTTGGAATATCTTAATCGTAATTTACATTGCATAAGCATAGTTTACATAAATTTTTAGGCTAATTATAACCACGTGTTTTAGTTTTGAAAAATGTTTGCCACATTAGTACGGTCAATTTAACTCTTAGTTGGTCTAGGGCTTTTTTCCCTTTGAATGGCAATTGAGCTTCACCAAATTTTAAATTGTCAAGTAATAACCTCAAAATATAATTGAAAAATCTAATTACCACTTCAAATGTATCGGTGATTGATTTCACTTTCTCGGTTTGTAACTATAGGGGGTAAGTGTGACAAAGTAGGTGGTCCATCTTGTTTAGATTCATTCCATTTAAGTGAGTTGAGATTCTTTCAATTTTCAATTATTTTCATTTCTTCTATTATTATATACTATAATTTTGAAAATATAAATATAAAAATATGACATTAAATGAGATCAAATCACTTTTAATTTAAACATTCAAAAATATTTAAAAATTTTGGTAATAGAAATAATTGGAAATGGAGAGAAACCCAACTCCATTTAACATGTTTAAAAGTATATTGGAGAGGAAAAATAATATAGATGTCCGAGTTCGTAATTTAAGTCTCAAAATAAACTCACGCACCAAAATAAGTATCAAGATATATTAAATTCGACAAGGAAACAACATAATTGAAGTTTAGTTTTACCTTTTTTTATATGGAAGTCACTCGTAATATTTATTTTTCATCCGAAGTCTACAAAAAATGGTTTTAAAAATGTTTGCAGGCCAACCCGTCCCACCCTATTTTTTAAGTGAGTTAGACGGGGCGGATCAACTTAAGATACCCAGACATATTAATTAATTAATAAGTAAAAAAATAATTAAAGTGATATTAATTGATGCGGTATTTAAAAAAAAAAAAATTCACGCGTCCATAAATTTGTGCCTAAATGCTTGTGTATGATGGCTTTTTTAAGCAAAATGTCAAATAATAATATTATTTTTTTTTACAGAAGTACGTAATAATATTTATGTGTTCGTCTCCACCACAACGATTGTTCTAATTTCAATTAAACAGTTATATTTAACTTAGGATTATGAAACCAGTAAATTGGGGGATTTTACAAATTGATAGTTTGGAACAAAAATCATAATAAAGAAAGACTTTAGATTGCGAAAGATGATTAGTTTGAATCCTCTCTTTGTCTTCGATGTCTATGTAAGACTTCCTCACATGTTCTTATTGCCTTTCAAAATACTATATTGACCGAGAAATTAATGCAAGAAAAATGAATAATGTTTATATATAAATTATCCTCAATTCTTCAAGGTATGTCATGCTAACTATTAATTAGTTTTTAAATACTAGTTAAGAAATCAAAAGCAAAAATAAAATGTGAAAAAGAGTATTTTTTATACCTTCAAAACATTAATTACACAAATTTTAATAATATAATTTTCTTGTTTCCCCAACTAATAATATCTTGAGACGTCCCTTCAAAGATATCAGATAAACATGACTTCTGCGCAAAGATGATACACACAAATTGAAAAATAGTCCAAATTTTTTAGTAATAAAAAAACTAATATCTTAAGACACTACTTAACATTTTTCTAAAAATATATATAAAGGTTTTTTAATTATTATTATTATTATTATTATTATTATTATTATTATTATTATTATTATTGAAGTGTTAAACAATACTAAAACATGTGCCACCAGTTAACATGTGTTATAATTGAAAAGGGAGATTTTTCCTTGAGCCTTTTCGCCAATTTTTGACCAGTCTATTGTGTTTTTTATTCTTTTGACAATATCATCCAGTCTATTATGTTTGACTTTGGAAAAGTAATTACATTTGTACAAGTCTAATAAAAAATGAGCTCATCCATTATAAAATGTTAATTAACGAGGAAAATAGAGATAAAGAATTATTTTTGGTGTAGCTAATCTTGGAAGGAAACTTAATTCAATAATGTAAAGTTAAGTTGGAAAATAAATGAATTCTGATATAAGAAGTGATTCTATTTAATAATTAATGAACTTAAATTCATCTGAATAATTTGTTTTTTAAAAAAATCGTTAACCATTTTAAAGATAAAAAAAAATTAGCATTGAATATGTTTTTAATTTTGTGATACCAAAATTGTACCCAAAAATAAATACTAATCTAACTTTAGTGTATTTCAATTTTTTATATTAAGTTCATTTTTCTCTCCCTAGGTAATTCTCACTACTAGAAAAATCTTAAATGCCGACGGATAAATTCTGTCTATAAAATGCAAATATTCCGTCACTAAGTAGGTTAGAGACGGATTTGATCCCGTCGGTAATTTCCTCGTCTCTAAATTGTTAGAGACGGACAAAATCTATCTATAAAATAAAAATATCTGTCTCTAAAATAAAAATATTTGTCTCTAACTACTGTTTCTGTCTCTAATTTCATCTCTATTAGAGATGAAAAATATTCTATCTCTAAATTCCGTCGGTATTTTAACTTTTTCTAGTAGTGTCTTCTTTACTCTGGAACAAAGTGTGTACAAATTAGCAATATAGGTTACTGCATTGATTAATTTAATTAGAAGGCTATGGCTCTTAATTATTAAGATGCGTAGTATAATATTAACAATAATACTACTATATAAGGGAAATTCCATGTTGATATGAGACTCAAGGAAATTCTACGTACTCACTCTTTGACTGCACAACATATTGTAAGATATAGAATGACGTATTGAAATGTGTAAAAAAAAAAATAATGACGTATTGAAATTGGTTTTGGAATATCCTAAGAAATACTCCGTATTTCATAATATTTATAATGCAAAGTTTATATCAATTTTTAGGCTAATTATAGGTGTCGTAGTTTTGAAGATCATATTTGCCGCACTATAAATAGTACGGTCAATTTGACTCTTAGTTGGGTTTAATCCGCTCAATGGCTAAGCTTGACCAAAATTTAAATTGTACTACTAACTCAAAATATAGTGAGATTTTTAGATTCTTGTGAAAATATGATTGCTACTTTAAAGAACAATGTATGGTTGAATGATTTCATTTTCGTGATGATTATCCATATCTAATCAATAGTTTGTGTGATTCATTTTCTTTTTCAAGAGATTCATATAGGGGTGAGCAAAAATATCGTAACCGACCGAACCCATTCTAATCGAGGTTAAGTTGGGTGTATCGGGCGGGTTTATATGGGTTGTCGGGTCTACGGGTGACAAACAATGGGTAAAAATGGTTATATACGGTCGGGTTCGGTTTTAAAAATTTAAATATGTTGTTAACCGAACCCGACCAAGGTTGTAAAATCATGAGTTTTTTTTTTTTCCGTCTTATCGTATGTATTGAAGCTACGTTTATTTTATAAAAAATACAATACAAGTTATTTACACACAAAACTCAAGTTAGACTATATTATTACAAAGTTAAATTACGTATTTGTCATATTGTTGATCTAATATTTAGATGGTATTCACTGACAAGTTATTGTATTACGATGTACTATGTGTGTGTATTTTTTTTTATCAATGTGCTAACCCGAATAAACCGAACCGACCAACCCGTAACCCATATAAACCGACACCCGATAAAACCGAAACTTGAAATGGTCGGTGATGGGCCAAGATTTTACACTCTCGGTTTTTTTCGGGTGAACCATTTTAGACCCAAACCCGCCCGATGCTCACCCCTAGATTCATAGGTCTTCTTGTCATGGAGTGGGAAGATAAAGGGCTCCATTTTATCATGAATCAAACTATTATGTGACGGGTTTTCTTCCCACCCCTCTATTTCTCTTTTATCCTTCGAATTTCCAATTTTATTTTTGGGAAGATCAGATCGGGTTCTACAAACTGAACTTTTGATAAATTTTTTAGCTCGGGTTCTAGACTCCGAACTTTTGCGATATAGACAGAAAATCACATCATTTTCTCTTTTTCATCTTCAACACTCAATCTCATTCTCACCATATTCTTCATCTTCAACACTCAATCTTGAGATTTTTTTATTTTTTTTGACAAAACACTCAATCTTGAGTTATAAACTTGTGTTATGTAATATGTTACATATGGCTATGAAATTGCAAGTTAGAAGTTACTTATGAACTTGATCTTGTGTTATGTAATTTGATTCTAAATATTTGAAAGTTGAAATTTGAAAATTGCAGGTTCTGTAACTCAAGTTACATGTTATTGTCATTTTCAAATTTTTCTGATTATGCATATTCATAGTTCGGTTTCTAAATTCCGAACTTTTACAATGTTGCATATTAATTCAGGTTCTATATTCCAAACTGTTTCTAATTGGTGGTAAATGATATGAATGGATCATTTGGTCATAAGACTAAAAAGGGAAAATTGTTTATGATATGAGACTAAACGTATATGACTCTAACTTTTCTTGGAGAGAATGAGATTGAGTGTTGAAGATGAAGAATAAAAGTGATGTGATTTTCTGTCTATATCGCAAAAGTTCGGAATCTAGAACCCGAACTAAAAAAAGTTACAAAAAATTCAGTTCGTAGAACCCGAACTGATCTTTCCAGGGATAAAATTGGATTTTTTTTTTGGGGGGGGGGGGGGGGGTGAAAGAGATATAGGAGGGTGGGAAGAGAAAATTTCCTATTATGTCGATGTACTTGCTAATTTGGAATGTGATCATGAGCCCGATTTACAAATTTATGAGTTGTGCCTTGCGAGGTTGAGTATGTTGTTATTAGATGATACTCTAGGGATTGCCATCCGTAGAATTGCTTTTGTTTAGTTCCTTTTCTTCGGACTTAGGTTTTTATTGTATTTAATAAAAGACTAATGAATTAATAAACTAATAAGATTAAATTTCCTAATTTTCATATTTAATATAACATTTTAGAAAATTTAATTATATACATATAACATCATATTTCTATTTTATTTTTTATTAATATATTTATATATGTGAAAAATTTATATAGACTAGTAAATTTAATTTTTTTAAAAGGTAGTAATATATTTTTAATTTAGTTCAAAATTTAATATACATAGTAATAGTAATAATAAAAATATTATTTGTATTTATTTAAATAAGCCGATCTATAATTAGTAGGCCTAAACAACTTTTTTAAAGCTTATAGTTTAACATTTATTAACTAAATAAACTTCTACAAAATTCTTTGGATGTTTTATTTAAAAAAACAGTTCGACTTAATTTGAACGGTGACTACTTCTATACCTCTTCATAATTTGAAAATATTTACTATTTAATCAATGAAAACAAACCACATAAGTAGATTTTTATATGATCCCACAATTAATTTATAACAAAACTTGTGGGAATCACATACAAAAAACTTGTTCTCAATTATTGACGGATAAATATTCTCAAATTATAAAACGATAAATTAAAAAAAAAAATCAATTTCAACTAAACAAACATGGATCAAAAGTCCAAATCAATCTTACCTATTTCCAACTCTACTTAACACATGTCGAGAGACTAAGACAAAAGCAAAGAAATACACATAATTCCGAGAATGGATCGTCTCAAGTGGGAAAAAAAATTGAGGAAATAAAGTGGGACAATTGACCATTGGATGACAAATATAAAACAATATTTAATTCTAAAAGTAATGGAAAAAATGTGATTGATGATTAAGATGTGAAAATTGAGAAAAATTAAGGGAAAAAAAATTGAGAGTATCCATTCTCCATAATTCCTAAATTGTTCATTTACCTAAAATCATAAAACTCGTATAGACACAAGTACAAATAGGAGGTGTTAGGCACCTTAATTAACACAAATAAATAAAAATTAAAGAGAAATTAAATAAAATAATATTGAATGATGTGACTATATTATTTTAACTTTTAGGATTTATATGTGTATCCAAATATATTTTATTTGGGTTTATACCTATGCAAATGCAAAATCTTTCTCATTCAGTATTATAGTAGCCATTTTTGTCGAGTGTAGAGAGAGTTTGCGCAATTATCGGTTCCTCCAAAATAGCTATAGCTGGTTATTTCATCATGAAAGCTGCTAGTAGTCTTAATATGCATGCACTAATCAGATTCATCATCACGTTGCGTCTACATTTCTTCCTTGACTACCCTTTTAAACATTAATTTTTTAAAAGCAAATTTGAAAAAGTGAAAAATTATTAGCATTAGTTAAAATCGTACCTCCTCGCCTAATTATAAAACTCATTTGAATTATTGAACGTCGAGTAACTATCCAAATGATTTTAACAATACTTTCACTCTAAATCTTAAGATATAAGTTTATGGGTTCTCTTATTTATAAATTGTTCAACCTTAATAATTTTTAACTAATGTGAGATTTGAATTACACTTGATAAATCTCAACAATAAGTAAGAATAATTTTCATCTCAAAAAATCAATTATGTAAGGTTTAGTTAAAAATAACTGAAAATTTTTAAGATGAAACTTTGAATTTTTTCTTGGAAATGTGGCGTCGAAGCCTCTTGTGATTCTGACCATTCATCCATTGGTTTCTCCCAAGCTTCCCAAAACTCACCATAGATCCATAAAAAAAAAATTTATATAATTTTATCATCATCGATAGTCACAGTAGATTTTAATAACATGCGGAATTTTAAATAATTTTTTTTCTACAAATAATTTTATATTTTATTAAAAATTTTAGATAAATAATTTATATGATATAAATTTTCAATCAACCAATAAAGTTTGACAAATATATATATATAAATATTTATTAAATTTTTATAATAATAATATTATCCAAATATATGCATTACAATAGGAGTATAACATTTTATGACCGTAATAATAAAGACACACTCCATTTTTTTTTAAAATTTTGCACAGCTAGGACGGTGCTTTAAAACGCGATGGGAAGAGGACGAGGGCGGCCACGCAAAACGGTGCCCCCGTCGCCGGACCGTCAAAATCATGAACACCCACACCATGAATCTGATGTTGCGACCGCGTCTCCCTATGTTAACACCAATTCGATGCCTGCTGCTAGTGATTCGACGCCTGAAGCACCAAAGGATGATGGTCAGCACACGACGCCGAGCAAGCTTGATTCCCCCCAGCGCCAGCTATGGGTGGATGTTTTGAGTGGAAATCGTAACCCTGCTAACGGTTTGGCAATGGAATTTGTTGCTCCCAAACTGGTGAACTGTATTGTCGAGGTTGAGATTGAGGATGCTGATGCTGAATATGAGGTAAAATTTTGGGCCTCTTCTCTTATCATGTATGTTATAGGAGGTGAATTGAGTATGAGTGCTGTCAAACAGTTTATGATTTGACAATGGAATTTTGTGAAATTGCCTGATATGTTCTACAATGAAGAGGGCTACTTCATCATGCGCTTTCACTCCTTCAATGATAAGGATGATGTTCTGATGCAGGGTCCATACACAATCAGGAATATGCCTATGCTCTTGCAGGATTGGAAACCGGATTTTAGTCTTAAACGCGATATGTTGCGCACCCTTCCCATATGGGTCAAACTTCCACAGTTGCCTCTCCACCTTTGGGGGGTTAAGAGCTTGAGCAAGATAGGCAGTGCCCTTGGGAATCCTCTTGTCACTGACGAATGTACTGCCCACAAACTGCGTGTATCCTATGCCAGGCTGCTGATTGAGGTAGATGTCACCCAAGAGCTACCTCCTGACATTACTATTAAGGACAGTGAGGGAAACAAATTGAAACAAGTGGTGGAGTATGAATGGAAACCTCTTTTCTGTGCTACCTGTCAACAACTTGGGCACATCTGTGGGAAGGATCCACCTAAACAGGTCTAGAAGATATGGAAGCCTAAGCCTCCTGTTGCTCCAACTTTACGGGACACACCAGCTAACTCTGATCATGAGAAGACTGAAGAGGGTGATGCTTGGACCATGGTGCAAAGCAAAATGAAAGGTAGGGTTGGTCAGAACTCTACTCCTGTCACTAAGGTAAACTGTAGCAATGGATTTGGACTGCTAGGGACTTTGAATGGTCCTCTAGTGCTCCAAGACACTGGTCAATGATTCTGACCTGGAACACTAGGGGGCTAAATAAAGCAGGCAAGGCTAGGGAGGTTGGCTCCCGTCTCCTAGGCCTTAAGCCTAAAATTGTGGTTCTTATTGAGACTAGAGTAAAGCGTACTAAAGCTGAGCATGTTCGCAATAATTTGAAACTCAGAGGTAACTACTTAGATAACTACTCCCACCATGAGAATGGTAGAATCTGGCTGCATTGGGATGATCATCTTGTTGATGTAAGACTTGTCAGCAGCAGTGCCCAAATGCTTCATTGTGGCTTGTATGACACCAATGGTATCTTTTTGTACTGGTTTACTGCTGTGTATGCTCTTAACCATCTTGACCAGAGAAGAAGATTGTGGAGCGAGCTTGCCACTATACACTCCAATCAACAGGGACTTTGGTGCTTGATGGGTGACTTCAATAATGTCCTTAAGGCATCAGACAGGATAGGTGGTAAACTGGTTCATGAATCTGAGTATATTGACTTAATCTCCCTGATGGACACAGCTGGCCTCTCTGAAATGGACAGCCAGGGTGACTATTTTACCTGGTCTAATAAGCATGTGGATGGGACTATATACTCTAGGATCGATAGAGCTCTTGGTAATGTTGATTGGTTCCAGCTCCACCTTGATTCTACCCTGACTAAAATGTATCCTGGTATCTCTGACCAATCTCTCCTTTGCTTGGTGGACTAGCTGCCTGTGAACACTTCTCCTCCTAAATCTCAGTTCAAATTTTTAAACTGTGTAACTATTATGCCTGACTTCCTTGATTGTGTCACTGCTTGTTGGAATGAACCTCTAAATGGTAGCCCTATGTATGTTCTTTGGAAGAAGCTTCTCAGACTACAACCTATGATGAGAAAGCTTAGCAAGCCCTTAATGGGCATCAACATCACCTTGGGGCAGGCTAGGGATGAGCTTAGGCAGGCTCATAGTACCTTGCTGACGGATAAGATGAACCCCCTGCATATCATGAAAGTCAAAATGTGCACTGATGAAGTCATTAAATGGTGCGCTATGGAGGAGCAAATGCTGAAGCAAAGAGCTAAAATTGAGTGGCTTAAGCTTGGTGATGGGAACAACAGGTATTTTTATGCTTCCATAAAAGCCAAGCAGCGACAGAGTGAGATGAGAACCATCTTTAGGGATGATGGTACTATGCTTACTACACATGAAGACATTGAACAAGAAGTCCTTAATTTGTATGGTAATCTTATGGGGAAGGCTGACACCACTTTAATGGGAATAGATATAGTGGCAATGAGAACTGGACCTGTTTTAACTTGTGATCAAAGGGAGTTGCTTGTTCTGCCTATCAAGGAAGAGGAGATTTTTCAGGCCCTCAGGAGCATTGGTGACCTTAAAGCTCCTGGCTTGGATGGGTATGGAGCTAACTTCTTCAAATCCTCTTGGAGAATTATTAAGCACGATGTTATATCAGCTGTTCTTGAGTTCTTTCAGGATGAGAAAATGTATAAGGCCATTAATAGTACCTTGGTGACCCTTATCCCTAAACATTCAGCAGCCAAAACCATCAATGAATATAGACCTATCTCTTGTTGCACCACTGTGTTCAAGATTATCTCCAAGATTCTGACAATGAGACTTAGCAAAGTCCTGAGTAGTGTTATCAACCTCAGCCAAGCAGCCTTTGTGCCCGGTCAGCATATTCATGATCACATATTGCTAGCCTATGAGCTCATTAGAGGCTATAGCAGGAAGAGTAGCACTCCAAGGTGTATGCTGCAGCTAGACTTACAAAAGGCCTATGACACTGTTGACTGGCATGCCTTACATCATATTCTGAGGGAGATTGGTTTACCTGGCCAATTCATTAGGTGGATTATGCTGTGTGTTACTACTGTTTCCTATAAGTTCAACATCCAGGGTAGACATACTGACTTTATGCAGGCCAAGCGTGGCCTCAGGCAAGGGGATCCTATCTCTCCTTTACTCTTTGTGATAGTTATGGAATACTTGCATAGATCTCTTCAGCAACTGACTAAGATCCCAGATTTCAATTTCCATTCCAAGTGTGAACATTTGAGTATCATCAACCTTAGCTTTGCAGATGATCTATTGATCTTCACTAGAGGTGATGTCAGGTCCATTGAGTTAGTTATGACCAAGCTCCAAGATTTCTCTCAATCTACCGGGCTCTATGTAAACCCCTCCAAATGTAAAGTCTTTTATTGGGGGGGGGGGGGGGGGGGGGGGGGGGGTGGAGGATCATACAAAGGCTAGTATTAGACAAGCAACATCATTTGCTGATGGCGTCTTGCCGTTTCGTTACCTTGGCGTGCCCCTTACCTGCAAGAAACTCTCCATTCATCACTACATGCCTCTTGTGGATCGTATTGTGGATAAGATTCATAACTGGAGTGCTAAGCTTCTCAGCCATGCTGGTAGGCTGCAACTGATTAGAAGTGTGACTTTTGCAGTTGCCAATTACTGGATGCAATGCTTGTATCCAAAAGATCAATGCCATCTGTCGTTCCTTCCTTTGGTCTGGTGGAGCTGGTATCACAAAGAAATCCCCAGTGGCTTGGGACCATGTGTGTGCACCAAAGGCCCAGGGTGGCCTCAACCTGATTTCTTTGGATGAATGGAATCAAGCTAACTTGGCAAAGCTTCTCTAGAATATCCATACTAAAGCTGACAGCCTTTGGATCAAATGGGTCCATAGTTACTATATTAAAGATGCTGATCTGATGACGATGCCGGTGAAGCAATCGTGCTCATGGATTCTGAAAGCTATTTTCAACCAAAGGGGTTCTCTCCCTCAGGTTCATGGTTGGGAGCAGCTTAAAGGGAAGGTTGTTACGCGGAGAGTTTATCATATTCTAAGAGGTGAGTACCCTATTGTTGATTGGAGAGTGACCATGTATCACAACATGGCGCGTCCTAGAGCTATATTTACCTTTTGGATGGCCTGTCACGGTAGACTAGCAACTAAGGATAGATTGAGAAAGTTTGGTGTTACCGTGGACTCAAAATGTTGTTTCTGCACTAATGATGAATCCATGAACCACCTTTTCTTTGATTGTGCTGTTTTGAAACTTATTTGGCAGAGGGTCCTTACTTGGCTGCATATTGCTCATGTTCCTTTGAAGTGGGAGGATGAACTTTGTTGGATTACCCATTGTAGTAAAGGGAAGGGAGTCAGAGCACACCTGCTGAAGAGTGCTGCTACTGAGACTATATATGCGTTATGGAAATATAGAAATGATACTTGCTTTGGCAACAAAGTTTATAATACAAACATAGATGAAGATATAATCAACACCGTAGATTATAGAGGGTGGATGAACACTAAGCTTAGGAAGCACATTGCACATTTGCTTATCTAGTTTAGGTTCTCTTTTTGCTTGTGTAGTCCTTTTGAGTGGTTGGATCTCTTGATCACCTTGTACAGACTTGTTTTTGAATGTCTGTAAAAAAAAAAAAAAAAAGACTTGTTTTTGAATGGAATAGTTTTCTTGATTCAAAAAAAAAAAGACACACTCCATCGATTGCATATTATAAGAAAAAAAAATATTTTTTTTGTCTCAAATTATAAATAAAAACAACTTACTTTTATCATTTTTAAGATTTACTTTTACTTAATCTCATAAAATTTAATATAAATTGCATTAATTTATTCTCTCTTCTTTTCTTCATAATCAATAAAAATTCTTCTTACATTTTATCATGAAACTTACTTTTAAAAAAAAACAAAAAATTATACTTTATTTAAATCACCGCATATTTAAAATACTCATTTTCTTAATGTCAGAATTGACCCCCGAACCAGATTCAACTGATGAAAAGCAAAAATCACCACATATTTTTCTTGATAAATGTGATTTTTTTTCCTCACAATATTGGACGGAGGGAGTACTACTGTATTTGCCATCCTATTGCACGTTAGTTAGGACGTACTACTGCATAAATTCAAACTGAAAATGATAAATTATGTAGCTGATTGGCTATGTTATCTGAAAATGCACAAATTAAACACACTAATGTCTTTATCGCAATCATGGAGCCGCCTTAAAATTCCAACTTAGACTGGACCTCTTTTTCCAATTGTAACCCCTAGCTACTCCCGCTGATGTAATAATAAAACCAAATTCATATACACTATATAGTAAAATACTCATTTTAAAATAGAAGGATGAAAGAAAAAAAAAAAAAAAAGGGTTGAAGAAATAACGGATTATTATTAAAGGTGAGTACTAAAGAACTAGTATGGACACCCGTGCCAATCACGGGCTAGAAATCTATTTTTTTTTATAAATTTTAAAAATGCTTGTTAACTCGAAATGCTTTTAAAAATTAATTTTTTTATATTATATATATATGAGGAGGGATCCGTTGATTCCAGGAGTAAGTCTCCATTGACCTACTCCGCTTAATAACTCGATATCTGCATTATATTTCTTCAATCCAACCGTTGAATTCAAAGATATCTATAAAAAAAAGTATCAACAGTTTTGAATTTTTATAAAAATTTGTGGAGTTGATCTACTCAATGAGATCTTTGTATTATACGGTTAGATTGAAGAAATATAATGTCGATATCGAATTATTAAGCGGAGTAAGTCAATGAAAATTTACTCCTGGAGTCAACAGATCCCTCTTAATTCTATTTTGAAATTAATTAATATTTTAAAAGTGAAAAATTGTCCACGTTATATATGAGTTATCTTTCATTCATAAAAATATATTGATTTTGGACTTTTTTTGTTAGAATTAATGATTTTAGACTTTAATGTGCACATATATTTCTTTTATTCTTGTTTTGGTGGAAAATTTAATTAATGGGCAAATAGTCATTTTAGTCATTGAATGTGTAACTCGCTGTCACATTAGTCCTTGAATGTATTAAAATTGCAAACAGATCCACAAATGTCTCTTTTATCAGTCATTTTGGTCATCGAATATGTTTTAAGTAGTCAATTTAGTCCTCGAATGTATTTCTTGTTGGTCAATTTAGTCCAAAAAATTACTATAAAATGAGGTACTAGGGACCTATTTGCAATTTCGATACATTCAAGGACCAATATGACAACAATTTACACTTTCAGGGACCAAAATGGTGATTTCCCCTTAATTAATCTATCAAGAGGGTTTTGTTCTAATGGAATATGATAATCTTTTATGGGATGAAGAACTCATTCAAGATCATCTAACCTTAAGCATTGTATCTTGACTATGAGGTAAAAAAATTTCTATTAAATATCAAAATGTATTTGATCTAACGGAAACTAAATCATGCCGGTGTAAAAAGTAAAACATAATTGAAACCAAAATCTTAAACCTCGCATCTTTATTATTTTTTGTAAAAAAATTCAATTAAAATATTCAAAGAGATATCCGGTCAAACGGGAGAGGCGTAATCTCTTAAAGTGTGAAGAACTAAATTAAACTCACGTAGAAAATTAAGAATTAAGAAGATATCCTTAGACCTTGAATCTTAGTTATTTTTATAAAATGTTCAATTAAAATATTAAAAGGAGTTTGTTCTAACAAATGAGGGTTAATCTCTTACTATAGAAAGAACTAAAATCAGACCAGTGTATAAAAATAAAGCAATTGAGACCATAATCGTAGGTCTTCTTAATTGTTTTTGTAAAGAGTTCAATTAAAATTTTAAGAGGGATTACATCTAGATAACATAAGAAAGTGATTTCTTACAGCGTGAAGAACTAAATTAAGCCTCTGTAAAAGGTAAAGCTCGTAATCTTTTACATCTCAGTTATTCTTGTAAAATGTTAAATTAAATTTTCAAGAGAGATTTGAACTAACGGAAGAGTGTAATCTCTTACGGCAAGAAAAACTAAATAATGTCCTGTAAAAAGTAAAGTAATTAAGATCATAACCTTAGGTCCCGCATCTTAATTATTTTTTAAAAACTTCAATTAAAATATCAAGAAATATTTATTCAAATGGAAAATTGTAATCTCTTAAGGTGTGAAGAAATAAATAAAGACTGTGTAAAAAGTAAAGCAATTGAGACTGTATTCTTATGTCTTGCGTCTTAAATTTTTCTTTTTTAAAAGTTCAAGTGAAATTTCAAGAGGGATTTGATGTAATAGAAAGAAGTAATTTTTTACGGTGTGAAGAACTAAATCAAACATGTGTAAAAAGCAAAACAATTGAGATCATAACCCTAGGTCTCACATTTTAATTATTTTTGTAATTTTTTTTTATTAAGATATCAAAATGATTTTCATATAACATAAGAGAATAATCTCTTACAGGAGTGAAGAACTTATTTAAGCTCATGTAAAATGTAAATCAATTGACACTATAATATAAGGTCTCGCTTTTTTTTTTTTATAATACTTGTAAAAAGTTCAATTAAAATTTCAAGAGAGATTTGCTCTAACAGAAAAGAGTAATTTATTACGGTGTGAAGAACTAATCAATCTCGTATAATAAGTAAAACAACATGACCATAACCTTAGGCCTCATAACTTATTTATTTATATAAATTGTTCAAGTAAATTATTCAAAGAGATATGATCCAATGGAAGTGGGTAATCACTCTTACGACTTGAAGAATTAAATGAAGTCCGAGTAAAAAGTAAAGCAATTGATATCATGACCTAAGGTCTCAATTATTAATCATTTTTGTAAAAACTTCAATTAAAATATCCAGAGAAATTTGTTCTAACAGAAGATGATAATCTCTTACATTGTGAAGATTGAAGAACTAAATCAAGCATGTGTAAAAAGTAAAAACAATTGAGACCATAACCCTAGGTCTCATATTTTAATTATTTTTGTAATTTTTTTTATTAAGATATCAAAATGAATTTTATATAACATAAGAGAATAATTTTTTACAGGTGTGAAAAACTTATTCAAGCTCGTGTAAAAAGTAAATCAATTGACACTATAATCTTAGGTCTCACTTTTTTATAATACTTGTAAAAAGTTCAATTAAAATTTCAAGAGAGATTTAGAAAAGAATATTTTATTACGGTGTGTGAATAACTAATCAATCTCGTGTAATAAGTAAAACAACTGGACCATAACCTTATGCCTCATAACTTATTTATTTATATAAAATGTTCAACTAAATTATTCAAAGAGATATGATCCAATGGAAGAGGGTAATCGCTCTTACGACTTGAAGAACTAAATGAAGCCCGAGTAAAAAGTAAAGCAATTAATATCATAACCTAAGGTCTCAATTATTAATAATTTTTGTAAAAACTTCGATTAAAATATCCAGAGAAATTTGTTCTAACGGAAGATGATAATCTCTTACATTGTGAAGAACTAAACCAAACATGTGTAAAAAGTAAAACAATTGAGATCATAACCCTTGATCTCACATTTTAATTATTTTTGTAAATTTTTTTATTAAGATATCAAAATGAATTTCATATAACATAAGAGGATAATCTCTTATAGGTGTGAAGAACTTATTCAAGCTCGTGTAAAAAGTAAATCAATTGACACTATAATCTTAGGTCTCGCTTTTTTATAATACTTGTAAAAAGTTCAATTAAAATTTCAAGAGAGATTTGCTCTAACAGAAAAAAGTAATTTATTACGATGTGAAGAACTAATCAATCTCGTGTAATAAGTAAAACAACTGGACCATAACCTTAGACCTTATAACTTATTTATTTATATAAAATGTTCAAGTGAATTATTCAAAGAGATATGATCCAATTAAAGAGGGTAATCGCTCTTACGACATGAAGAACTAAATGAAGTCCAAGTAAAAAGTAAAGCAATTGATATCATAACCTAATGTCTCAATTATTAATTATTTTTGTAAAAACTTCAATTAAAATATTCAGATAAATTTGTTCTAACAGAAGATGAAAATCTCTTACGGTGTAAAGAAATAAACAAAGCCGTCAAAAGCAAAACATTTGAGACAATATTTTTAGGAATTTCTTGATCAAATAGTCCAATTAAAATTTCTTGTAAAAAGTTCAATTAAAATTTTAAGATGAATTTGATCAAATAGAAGAGAGTAATTTCTTGCGGTGTGAAAAACAAAATCACGCCCGTGTAAAAAAGAAAAACAATTTAAACTATAACCTTAGGCCTTACATCTTAATTTCTTTTACAAAATTTTCAATTAAAATATCAAAAAGGATTTAATCTAATAGAAAATGGTAATCTATTACGGTGTAAAGAATTAAATCAAACGTATGTAAAAAGTAAAGACAATTGAAACTATAATTTTATGTCTCGCGTCTTAATTATATGCATAAAATATTCGGTTAAAATTTCAAGAGATATTTGATCTAATAAGAGAGAGTAATTTCTTATAGTATGAAGAACTAAATCAAACCCGTGTAACAAACAAAACAACATGAACATAACTTTAGGTCTTACATCTTAATTATTTTTATAGAATGTTCCATTAAAATATTCAAAGATATATGAACTAACGAAAGAGATTTATTTCTAATTGGGTAAAGAATTAATAAAACTCGTGTAAAAAGTTAAAATAAATTTTGATTAAAAGAGGAAAATGTATGTTTTATAATTAGGGGAAGGGGGGTGAAATTCAAATTTCTTTCGAAGGAGAGGAGAGTAATTTTTTCTAATATATTTTGTATAAGAGGGGAGGAAAATATATATTTTAACATAAGAGGGGAGACTTTGTAAAAAAAAAAAACATAAGAGGGGAGAGTAATGTAATTTAAGCACCTCTCAAGAGAGGGTAATGTAATTTACTATAGTATATATTATCTTTTAATTAATTTTTGTTTGCTTTTTATTTTGTAAGGTTCTTTATTATTTTTTTGGGCAATACATTGAATAATTGGTAAAAAAAAAAACAAATCGACAATAGATTCTTTTTTTTTTGTACTTATCCTATAGAATTCATCCCAATCTTAATATCTATTTTTTTTTTTGTTTCATAATAGATTCAATAATCGGTAAAAAAAATAAAAAGCAAGACAAAATAAGAAAGACAAAAGAAATCATAAAAATAATATTTTGTTGTTAGTGGGAATTGAACCGTGTCCCTTTAGGTCGTAAAGAGAAGACACGTAGGCGCCACATAGACGCCACATTATAAAAATAATGCCACATATGAATTTGCTCATTGAGAAGTAACGTGAGAACGACAAGTGTACTTTTTACTTTGAGGAAGACAAATAATAATAGTATAGATTCACCTAAAATAATTAAAAAAATAAGTTGTAGAAATAAAGGAGTTTAATTAGATCATGAGGAGTTTAGAATTTTTTTTTATATAACACAATTTTTTTTAATATGGTGGAACTAAAAAATATATATTTGAAAAGGAATTTTAGAAAACTTTAAATGGATGAATATAAATTTTTCAAATTTAATTTATATAGTTAATTATAATATTTTAAAATTAAAAATATATTAATAATAATTAAGGCATCTATTTATCATAACCCAACCCAATACACATCTTAACTTCAGCAATAACTTTATCACAATCGGCCACTTGACAATCGAAATTATTGGGTTTGAATTACACACAGTTATTGCATGACACAGTAATTATTTTTTACCGTCCGATCTATAATCTGATGGTTGAAATTAAATAAGTAAAATCTGACTACAATGATAATGACCGTCCGATCAAAGATCTATGGTAGAGATCATTTATTGTATGTACAGCAGTAAATTTAGATCCAAAATTATTCTACTGCAGTGCAACCAAATGTTGACAATTATTTTGATCGTATTTTTTTAGTAATATATAAAAACAAATATTAGCATATAGATCTTGTTTGATTTGTCTCATTGCGTAATTTTATAATATTAAATTTTTATAAGTTTTTATGAAAGAAAAATAAAAATATTAGTGATTAAAATTATGCATTGATATGCGTAAGCGACAATTATTTTGAGACGGAGAGAGTAACATATTGTATTTAAAAAAAAAAAAATATCTCTTTAAAAATTATTTTAGTTTAAACTTTAAATAAAATTGAAAAACATGAAAAATAAGATTGAAGATAAAAGTGGAAAGTGATAACTTCCATTTCCATGAAAAATATAAGATAAGATTTCGCACCTTCACGTGGAAATAGAACATGGAATAATCACGTGCAGTCAAGGTTCCAAGGAATAATTTTCTACAACTTCTACCAAATATGGGAATGTTCCAAATTGTTAAACTTTCGCATTCCAAATTAATAAATATGTTAGTCTTGAAACACATACACTGAACTCTAACTATAATATTGAGATGGATATATCAAATCAAAAATTGTTTGCTTCTCCTCATTTGTGGTGAACAAAAGTCTCATTGGAAAAATAATGACATTGAGTAGTAATATGTTATGGTTTCTTTCTAGAATTATATCTTTTTCTTTTTTGTTTGAGACTTTTCTAATATGTTTAAAAGTACATATTAAAATTTAAATTTTAATATTTACTTTTATTAATAGCCTTCACAAATGAGGAGAAGAAGAAATCATAACAAATTACTCAATATAATTAAAAAATTTCATAGCAAATTACCATATTTTTTTTTTAGTAAAAGATTTGGTCTAAAGGTAGACCTTATTATTTTTAGTAAATTTCAATAAAATATTAGATGTATTTTTTGAATGGTAAATATATATATATATAATAAAAAAGAGAAATAATGGTGTTGTTAAAAAAGTTTCACATCGCTTGCGAGAAGAACTGAACAAGTGTTTATAAGTAAGACTAAGAGGCAATCCTCACCTTACAAAATCGGCTTGTAAGATGATGATTACCTCTTACTTATAAACACTTGTTCAGACCTTCTCGCAAGCGATGTGTGACACATATTCAAGCCTTCTCGCAAGCGATGTAAGACCTCTTAACACACCCCCTTGCGCTCAACACTATTGGGCGTGGTGCGCGGATATAAATGATGGATGGCCTGATCAGAAACCCGTTAGCAAACGGCTCAGCGAATCGTGAAGAGACTCTGATACCATCTTAGAAATGAGTTTTGAGCCCAACTCATCCTTACAAAACTGGCTTGTAAGGTGAGGGATTGTCTCTTACTTAAAACACTTGTTCAGAACTTCTCGCAAACGATGTGGGACTACTTTAACAAGTGTCACATACACATACATATACAAATGACAGGAAGCAGAAAAAGTACGTACAAAACTCCTTGAAAAAAAAGGAAAAATATTTGTTGGAAAATGTCAACCTCTTAAATAGATCTCAGTTATTTCAAGAGGATTTGTCTCTGCAATTACACGCGGATGATATTTTTGATTTTTTTTTAAAAAAAACTCCTTAAAAAAACAGTACAAAAAACTCTATGATAAACATACATGAAGAAATTGTTGTAAAAATTGGACCTATTCACAATAATAAACAACATATAAATTTAAATAATCAAATTTATATTATGAGAATAAAATAAATTAGAGAGCATAGAACTTATCTCTTATGAGTATAGCAATTGAAGTCGGCGCTACCACATAGTACACGACCACCGAGTCCCGTGTAGAGATGACCTGAGAAAAGTAATTTATGAAACAATACCTGAGGCGTGCTGATGGCACTGTCCTTAAGGATTTATCCGCCTCAAAAGCGCAAATCCCCCAGGATTCAACATGCCCTTCTCGGATATGAATCATAACCGAGGTAACAGAACTAGCAAGAGTAAATTTAGATACAGGAGATGTAACCCAGGAAGATAACTCAATTTTACGATGAAAAGAAGAAAATTGTTGTTTAAGTATTATGCTTTAATCACTTATATTTTGCTCATGTTTCTTCTCACGGTCTCCTCCCAAAAAACCACACTTATATTTTTCCTCATGCTCTCTAATTAATAATAACCAAGATATTTTCGTTAGAAGCATAACTATAAATGCTAGTAATTAGGATTGAATGAGATTGAGGTCAAGTAACTACTAAAAGAAAACGTGCATATACCAATCGTTAATTGGTTCAGTGGTGATTGGCGCTGAACTTGGTAGGGAGGACCACGGTTCGATCCCCCGCAACTGCGATCGGGAGGGGGTTGGAACCACTTGATGCCAGAACTGACCCCCGAACCAGATTCAACTGGTGGTGAAAACCAAAAAAAAAAAAAAAAAAAGAAAACGTGCATATGACATGAATTGGTCAAAAGGTAATTAATTAGGTAATTAATTAATTAATTAAATCATCATATAATAACTTACTTTAAAATAAATTATAAATAAAATATCCAACAATCCCCCACAATTTATTTTAAAGTTTAAAAGATTATTCAAAACATTTCCTGGATTAACATCATTGATGTAATGCATCAAACTGTTGTAGCAAGCTATATGAACCAGTGCTAGACTGATAGTACTTAACACACAGTAACATTGGTGTAGCAAGCTATATGAACCAATGAAACTTAGCGTATGTTAGTGGTCTACCAATCGCATTACACCCCCACAGTCCTTGTCGTTGCCGCTGTGTTGCGCGAATAGGCCGTGCGCGTGCCTGGATTTATTCATGAGTGCTCTAGAGATTTCGCCAAAATCTCATACAAGCGGCCCCACTTGACACTCATATAGGTGATTTCATCAATTGTATGCTGCAAATCATACACCACCCATAAGGGATATGAAATTCATTAAAAACATTATAGTTTATCCTCTCAATAATGCAGTATCTAGCACTTTCTCATTTACATCATAGGAAGAGGACTAAAACAAAAATTAATTATTTAATTTTTGGTGCTAGCAGATCTAACAAGTAACTTGTTTTTACCCATATGAACCTTATTCATGGGATCTCCAATCACAAAGGTTGGGTTCCCATCACTTGTTGATTTCAATTGCTTAAGTCCAATTCCCCTCGATGCGTCACAAAATTATTTCTTCCCAGGGGCTTTATTTAGTACGTACTTTACACAAATGATGAAGACAATTTTCTTTCATCAAAATAATATTGACTAAGACGTCTCTAAGTCAATTAATCTCAATATTTATCCAAGTCTAAATTATAACAATGAACTTGGTCTCAAAAATCATATTTATACAGATCTGCTTATATGACTATTAATAAGCGACAACATTTACGCGATGAGTAAAATAACTCATAGCTTGATCTCGTTGGAACTAAATTCCAATTAACATCATTATATTATTTGAATATGCTCATCGCGATATCTCATATATTGTCAAATTGACTTTCATAATTCATCAGGTCTGCTTAGATAAATTCTAAGCGACAACATTTCCACAAAGGGAAAAATTGAATCTATGATTACATTTATTTATCAGGTCTACTTGAAAAACTTTCAAGCGACAACACCCCCACATTTTATAATATATGTGAATTTTTATTCAGGTCTACTTGAATGATTTCAAGCGACAACACCACAATTTTTAAATCCACTTTTCAAGTCTGCTTGAATGATTTCAAACGACAATATCTCCGCATCGAAGACAATTTATAAGTCTTCATATAAATATATTTTCTCATAAACAATTTTCATTAATCATCATTGTATTATTTCAATACAATGGATAATCCCCAATATACCATATTATAATTTATGGTATCTCAAAAAAATATTTAATGAATCACAATCATGTTCAAGTCTACTTAGAAAAATTTCTAAGCGACAACATCTTAATCACATATATATAGCACCAAATATTACTACATCACTTGAATAATAGCTAGTACACAATATAAATTGTGAACCACTAAATGCCATAAAATAACTTGTCTAATAAAACTCTATTACAGCATGCAAATTAATTTCACATCACAAATATGCAAATGTATCCCACTGTAGTATAGTAGCAGCAGTATTTTGTCTTTATATCTCTCAAAAGAATATACGCATGCAAGTGAACTAGATTTAGTTTATCAGCCAAAAACATTTCATTATTCACTTTATCATTATCTAATCATGTAAGATAATTTGGCTGAATCTTAAATAATTGCATGATGACTCAACGCATGCGTGAGAAAATAAACATCCACAAACAAATAGTTTGAAGAAATAATATAGACCATATGGCTAAATGATAAAAATCATAACCTGTACTTTTCCCTGGCTCAAATTGGGACGGACCAATTAATCCTCAAGTGAACCACGGTGCTTGCAATTGTGACAGAAAACTTCCTAGGCACAGCCGACGGTCACACTCACACTGTACTTTAACCAAAACTTCCATGCCGAGACAAATTCACAATCAGGGCACAAACATAATTCATTAATAAATCCTTAAGATTGTTGTAAAAATTGGACCTATTCACAATAATAAACAACATATAAATTTAAATAATCAAATTTATATTATGAGAATAAAATAAATTAGAGAGCATATAACTTATCTCTTATGAGTATAGCAATTGAAGTCGGCGCTACCACATAGTACACGACCACCGAGTCCCGTGTAGAGATTACCTGAGAATAGTAATTTATGAAACAATACCTGAGGCGTGCTGATCGCACTGTCCTTAAGGATTTATCCGCCTCATAAGCGCAAATCCCCCAAGATTCAACAGGTCCTTCTCGGATATGAATCATAACCGAGGTAACAGAACTAGTAAGGGTAAATTTAGATACAGGAGATGTAACCCAGGAAGATAACTCAATTTTACGATGAAAAGAAGAAAATTGTTGTTTAAGTATTATGCTTTTATCACTTATATTTTGCTCATGTTTCTTCTCACGGCCTCCTCCCAAAAAACCACACTTATATTTTTCCTCATGCTCTCTAATTAATAATAACCAAGATATTTTCGTTAGAAGCATAACTATAAATGCTAGTAATTAGGATTGAATGAGATTGGAGTCAAGTAACTACTAAAAGAAAACGTGCATATGACATGAATTGGTCAAAAGGTAATTAATTAGGTAATTAATTAATTAAATCATCATATAATAATTTACTTTAAAATAAATTATAAATAAAATATCCAACAGAAATCCCTAAAATAGGAGCCACCTTGCAAATTGCAATAACATTAACTTTTTATTAAAAACAATAAAAGTTCACCTTCAGACTATATTTTTCGAGGACAATATTAGGTGAGCTCTAATTTCACTTTAGACATTAACAAAGTTAGGTAAATGTTGTAATTTAGCTCTATATATTCAAGACTATCTTAAACATTACGGGGACTCAATTAAGCCACGATCAAAACCGTGACAAAATATATAAGGGTTACAAACAACAAATGATATAAGCGGTAGATATTTAGATCATTTAATTATTTGGTTTTTTTTTTTTTGTTTTTCACCACCAGTTGAATCTGGTTCGGGGGTCAGTTCTGGCATCAAGTGGTTCCAGCCCCCTCCCGATCGCAGTTGCGGGGATCGAACCGTGGTCCTCCCTACCAAGTTCAGCGCCAATCACCACTGAACCAACTAACGATTGGTGGTTTAATTTGGTTTCTGACTAGTGCATATGAAAGAAAAAAACAAATTGTTGGAACAAGTTATCACGAAAATTTATTCTAAGCAGTTGAATTGCATGCAGCGAATATTGTGATTTACAAAATAAAATGTAATGTTCAATTTATCCATATAGATATGATGTTTTTACCCTTACTCACTTATTAGTGACACTAATCTCTATCAAAAAATCTAAAAACACATGAAGTGAGTTTTTTCCTATTAACTAAATTTTTTAATGTACAAAAATCAAATTTACAACCACTTACTTACGATGTCTTCAAACTAGAGAAAGTTCTTAGAACTAAGTGATTACCAACAAAATATTTATATTCATCTCTATTAAAACAAAAAAGACTCAAACCCACAGCATTTTTTTTTTTTACCACTTTGAACCTTTGTAGTTAAATTAAAATAGACATTTTTTTTTTAATTTAATCTTTAATTTTCACAGCACACAATAAGACAATTTTCGTGCCGTTCACGACACTATGGTCCATGGTACTATATGTCTATATATATCACATTTAGACTTTAATTCTCTTTCTACACATTCCATGTATTTATCCTTTCTATTATGTGATTCACGCTAACATTAAACGCCGCCCCCACTATTTATATTACATCTTTTCTTCAACATAATTTTACCTTATTCTTCATTTTTCTTTTTCCTACCCTCTCTTGTATGGTCCATTTTTCTTTCAATTCAAGCACATAGTGAAGGAAAAAAAAATATATTTCATATTGGTTTGATTTAAATTATTATGGAGAACAAGTATTCCATGTTGTTTCCTTGTCCTCCTTCTTCTAGCTACCAAATTTCATCAAGTGGTTTGAATGGTCAAAGCTCAAATGCATTTCTTGGTTTTAAGACTAATAATAATGATCAAATTATTAGTGTTAATAATCATGATGATCATGAAGATGATCAAAAGAGAGATGAAGGGAGTGTTAATGTTGTTAATGATGAACAAGGTGTTAAAAAGAAAGGGGAGAAAAAAGCTAAGAAGCCTAAATATGCTTTTCAAACAAGGAGTCAAGTTGATATACTTGATGATGGTTATAGATGGAGGAAATATGGACAAAAAGCTGTTAAAAACAACAAATTTCCCAGGTTTGATTTTGTGTTTTTTGTTCATGTTAGTGTTTATTTGTTCTTACTTGGTGTTTTCTTTTTTGTTTCCTCTTGGTCTTGAATTTTAGGTGAGTATTATTATTACATGTGTGGCAATTGCACGGCTGCTAAGTTTGACTAGGTTTAATTTATTAATTATTTCGTGTATAATTGTACAAAGAATATTATGACCTCCACCATACTACTGCATTATATCCCTTTGAATTCAAATTTGTTTTAACAAATCATCTAATATAGACCCAATACAAAAATATATCATTATTTTTTTATTAAATTTTAATAAAATATTTTTCTTAATTTTTTTATTATAATATTTTTTAATAGGTGTTGATAAAGGTTATTTTTTACCTTTTTTTAGAGATCTATATTTTTTTTGTCTTAAAAGAAGTGATAATTCACTGAAATTAAACTCACATAATTGTGAGATTTCGGGTTCGAACCTGGATCATAACGTCTGGCCTACCAATTTCGGCAATATTTAACAGTTGAGTTAAGACTTATGGGACGAGAAATCCATATTTAAAATACACTTATTTTGATAAATAAATAATATGAATATATAATAAAGTGGCGTCTAATATTTGTACAAAAAAAAAGTGACGTCTAATATAGATCTGGTTCAATTGCAAACCTTATCATTTTTATAAGATTCTAATAATATATATATTCTCTATTTTTTTGTTATCATCAACTAGCTTCAACACATGTATCAAACTAACTCTGAGTGACTGAGTTGATATGTTATTTTCTTTATAACTTAAGATACATGAGTCTAGATGGTGCGCTATTGGTGGTGTTGATCGAAAGGCTAATAGAAAAACCTACCAATTTTCAGTTGAACTCATAAATATTATACACTTCTAACGGTTGAGGTGGAATATTCAAGTAAAATTTCTGCTGATGAATAGAAGTTATCATTTGAGTTGTGTTGTTTCTTAAAGTTGTAATTGTATATATAAATCAGATTGAGGTCAAACAAAATCTAATTTAAAGATAAAAGACATAACTACAACTCTCATCCTAAAGGAACCTTATATTTTAATTTAGCTCTTAAAGATGGATAAAGAAAAAAAAAATTAGGACTGAGCACGGATCCGCAACCCGACTCGAAACCGATATAACCGCCAACATATGGAAGCATTCGGTCGGGTGCGGGTCGGACCTCGGGTCAACAGTTATGAAAAATCGGTTACGAACGGTTATATACGGGCGGGTGCGGGTCTGTTAAAATTCATTTCTTCATAACCGAAACCGACCGAACTATTACTAAAATACAATTATTTTTATTATTTATTTTCAGTTTCGAGCACCTCTTCCCTTTCAATCTCTTATAGTCTTTGTTTTGTGAATTTTATCTATCTTTTTTTAGAAGAAAAATATTACATTTTAAAAGCTTTTATAAGTTTGCAATATGTTAATAAAGGAAATGCAAAATATAATATTTTAGATTTATCTTAATTTCTACTTCTCGTTTACTATCTATTATTGTCGCTACAAATTTGAAACAAAATAATTGCTTCTCAGTCTTTTTATTGTATCATTTGTTACATTACGTATGAAATATTGAACTATTTGAAGAATAAGAATTTTTTGAACAATGAAATTTTGGATGTAACAATAAAGTTTCAATCTAAACTGTTAAAACCGACCCGCTAAAACCATCATCCGGATGACCCGACACCTGAACAAACCGAAGATGTAAACGGTCAAAATTGAGTCTAAATTAAGAGGTTGCGGTTTTTATCGGTTTTACAATTTTCGATCCGAATCCGACCGATGCTCAGCGCTACTAACAATGTAACAAAAGGATGTGTAATCAAAGTTTTAATGAATCTAATTTGAAAAACGAGTTATTACAAGATCCGCAACACAGAATTAAAAATTAAATATTGTATTTAGGAGGGAGCTTTATTTTCATTTGAAGCAAAACGTACGTGACTAAGTTTTGTTTCATCTTTTCCATGCATGTCTTCTCACCTATTCACATATTCTCTTCATACTCAACTCACCCTAGTAGTTTGTTTGATCATTCCTATCTCATTAATATTTAATTTGTCTTCTGCATTTGCAAATTCGTAATTGTGGGGTGTAGTTAACTCCTTTTTTAAAAATAAAAAAAAAAATCAAATTTTATTATGTTAGAATCAATATTATGTTAGTTATGTTGGTCAACAATCGAGTCTTTAATTTGAATCATCAAATTAACTATATATATCTTAAATAAATATCATTGTATCGCATTGAGTTGAATTAATACATTGAGTATTCACATAATCGATGTTGATATCATACTTCTATTCAAAACTTTAAGCATTAGATTTACGAGTCATTTCATTGATAATGTGTTCAACCTAACTCTTTTAACCAAAGTGAGACTTTGGCTCACATTTGATAGACTTCAACGTGTATGTTTGATTTTAATTTTGGAGCAGCCAGAATTGATTATAGACCTGTGGAATTAATTTTGATTTGTTTGGTTTCTCAAAAGTATAATTGATTCTGCCTCTAGAATTAATTCTATTTGAAGCCAGCTAGAATTCGTAGCTTATGATCCTAGAGTTTATTTGACACTTAATTTTTTTTTGTTCAACTCATTTTTTCATCAATATAGCCAAACATAAATCTCTTTATCATCAAATTAGTTTTGGCTAGAATCAAATTTACAGAATCAATTCTACCAAAATCAATTTTTTTCACCACATAACCAAATGTATACAACATCTCTCCTCAAGTGTGACTTGTGAGCCTCAACTCTTATAACAAATATGTGACTTTAACTCACATTTGATAGATCTCAACAACTCTTCTCAAGTGTGAGTTTCTCTGTGTCTACGATCCATCATCACTCACTTATTGCTTTCTCATCAACTAGATTCTAGCTAATACCATTGTTGGGTCGTGAGGGGTAGCATCACTGGATTGAATCAACATATTGAGCCACCTACAGAGCAGATGGAGCCGCCGATGGTTGCACCAGCGCAAGAACGACGTTCCTTTCTTCTTCTGTAAGACCCCTTTGAGCCAAAGAACCGCATGCGGCTCTAACTCCTTCTTCAAGTATTTAACATTCGATACGTCAAATTGCTGCGGTTCAATTCAATCCTTTGACCGAAAGTGGGATGGAACCAGGTTTGACTGATTTCGTTCGAGTCCATTTTGATAAGCTATAGGTGGAAGACGACGATGGACACATGGTTAATTTTCTTATAATTGTGTATTAAATAAATAAGAGACCTTAACTATCTCAACATATCCCGTTCAATAATAAAAAAAAAAAACTATCTCAACATCTCCTTAGCCTCAACTCTTCCAATAAATGTGGGACTTTAACTCACATGCACTTGCTAGATCTCAACAACTCTCCAAGTGTAAATCTTTATGTATCCATGGTCCATCACCACCAGTGACAGAGGCACGTTGAAGAGGGTGGGGGCACCGGCCTGCACAAAATTTTTGAGGATTTTCTTATATATGTTTATATACTAGTACATATAATATGTCTTGAAACTATATCAAACTTGGCACACATTTATTTATCATCCAACAGAATCTTGTTATGTTAGTCTTAAGATGTACTCCACTCCACCAAGTACCAACTACACTCATCAACGTGATACATTTTTTTCAAAATACAATTTTAAAGATTCTTTTATTAAAACAAACAACAAGTTAAGAACTAGTCATGGATTGCCACTTGTTGCTCGTTTATCTTTTACTCAGGTCTAATTATTTTGGATACATACAACAATTTAACAACAAAAAAATGTTAAATAGTATCTATGTAACATTGGTTAAAGAACTAAATATGATCAAGTTGTTTACCAAAAAAAAAATGATCAAGTTATCTTAAAATTTGTGTAGTCAACCTGTTAAAAATATAAATAATGTTATTTTTTATATATTTTTTGGAGTGAGATTTTTTTATATCAAGTAGTTCAATGGCTAGAATTTCACCCCTTTAAAGTGAATATATAATATATCGGGGTATTCAAAGTTCGAACTCCAACACTTACATACTACAATGTTCTTACCAATTGAACTATGTTCAAGGCGGTAGAGAAATTTTTATGTTTTCTTTGTCACATAGCCTAGTGCTAGAATTCAACTCTTAAGGTGACTAAGTGGAGTGTCCGAGGTTCGAACCTTTACTTCCGCATTGAAAATGTGATGTCTCTACTACTTAAGTTATGCTTAAGGAGACAAAGATCGAGATGTTTTTATTGATATTGAAAATGAGAAAATGATTCAATATTTCAAAAATATGACAGTAGAGAACATTTGTAATGTATATTTATGCTCTTAAAAATGAAATATATATTTAATGCTACAAATATATATATATTGCCCCCTCTTATCAAAATTTTTGGCTTTGTCACTGATCACCACTCACTTACACAACTAGAAAAAGTTAAAATACCGACGGAATTTAGAAACAGAATATATTTCGTCTCTGAGATGAAATTAGAGACAGAAAAAGCAGTTAGAGACAAATATTTTTATTTTAGAGACATATATTTTTATTTTAGAGATAAATTTTGTTCGTCTCTAATAGTTTAGAGACGATAAAATTACCGATGGGATCAAATTCGTCTCTAGCCTACTTAGTGACGGAATATTTGCATTTTAGAGATAGATTTTGTCCATCGGTATTTAGGATTTTTCTAGTAGTGTTATTACCTCCCCATCAAACAAGCTATAATATCAATGTTGGCTCGTGAGAGCGAGTCTCAATGAATTGGATAAACACATTAAACATTGAACAACCACACTGGTAACTTAATAAGACATTGAATTTATGAATCTGTCACTTATGTGCTGCTCAATCTCAACTCTTTAAACTAATGTGAGACTTTAACTCACACTTACTGAATGTCAACATCTATGTCATTATAAGTGTCTTGTTTGCATTTTTTTATATTTCTTATTTCAAATTACTTGTCATTAATAATTTTTATTTTATTTTTAATTTTATTTTCTTGCTAAATTTTTCCTCTTACCCTTATATACATTTATTTATCTCAAATTACTTATCATTTTAAAATACCATGACATTATTTAATAATTAACTTTTTTCAGCTAGCTATAGTCCACCGGCCTAACTATTTGACTTATCCTACATTTAACCACTCTAATTAGCATATGATTATTTTAATTTAGACTATAGATATTATTTTTTTAAATCAAGACAACTGATTTTTTTTTTTAACCAACAACTGATTTTGTTTTAAGCAATATGCATTACATTAAAATAAAGACACAAAAATGACATATGGAGGAGTACGTATTTCTAAACGATGGTAATGTAATTATATGCACCATGCATGCAAAAACCAACATCTATTAATAACTCAAGTTGCTCAACCTTATATGTTGAATATGAAAACATGTTCAAACTGAAATTTTGCTATTTTGCATGTGATAAAAATTAATTATACATTCCAATGAATTATAGGTTGAAATCCATCCAGTGTGATCGTTAAGTTCCACACATTAGTTTGAAAGAGTTGAGGTTGAATATTTTATTAGTAAGAGATCAATAAACTTAATACTTTAAAGTTTTGGTTTAAAGGTGAAGTTACTTATACGATTGTTTAATACTTAATGTCGATTCAATTCAATGACGTTCCTCCCCACACGCAGCCCAACATTATATTAGCATTAAATCATCATTTTTCGTCCCCTAATTAAGTACTTGTGTTCTTATGTGGACTCAAAATATACATGCACACTTACCATATTATATATTGATTCTTTTGGTTTTATTAATTTTCAGGAGCTACTATAGATGCACACATCAAGGATGCAATGTAAAGAAACAAGTGCAACGCTTAACCAAAGACGAGGGAGTAGTTGTGACAACTTATGAAGGAGTGCATACTCATCCTATTGAGAAGACAACCGATAACTTTGAGCATATTTTGAGTCAGATGCAAATATACACTCCCTTTTGAATTGAAGCTTCTTCCACATGAATTAATACAAGAAAATAGCACATGAATATTAAACTTCTTCTTTGCCATGTTAATTAGATCAATTTGAGGCTCTTATAGTTTAGTTCCTCCATTGATACAAAAAAATAAAATTGTGTCAATATATATGTTAACTTTTTAGACAATCTTTTAATTTGTTCTTTTATTGTTGGAATATTTACATGCTTATGTAATGTAAATTCAGCTATCGAGTTCGGCATGCTGATAATAATATATACAGGTCAATATCTTTTATTTATTTATATTATTTTAATTTGCCGTAAGTTAGATGTTGGGGTTTGTGAACTAAAAAGACATAATCTTCCTATGATATGGTTGAAATTGCGAAATAATTAACTATTATAAAGTAGTAAACTAAAATTTACTAACATTGTGAGAGTAAATACCATTAACTTTTAAAAATAAAGATAGTCACAATATTCGTCTAAATATGACTAAAAACACATAACAAAAGAATTTGGAATAATAGGTGTTTACCCTCTGCAATCTGGGCAAATTTTTTGATTTAACCCATTGATATTATTTTTTTGGTTTACCCCCTATAATGTTAAGATTCTCTCATTTACCACTCTCATGAGATATGTGGACTTAAAATTTGACATAAATAATGACATGACATGACCATTGAGAATGTTAACATTACAGGGAGAAAATGACGAATTTTAAGTCCACGTATTCAATATATAGGGGGGAGGGGGGTGTTAAAAGACACATTACAAGGTAATAGAAAAAATATTATAAGAAAATAAATCAAAACTCGTTCACATTCCAAGAAATAAACACCCATTAACTAAAGAAACTTTGTATATTAAACTAAAACCGACGATATATCTAAATTGTTGTGTGATATTGCTTGATCCCCAAACATTTCATGACTAACTCATAAGAGCTTCATACTTATGTCATGCACCTGAAAACAAAATAGAAATGGTATAATATTATTAACACATCAATAGCTAAAGCACTATTATTAAGCTATTGCAAATGTTGATAAGGAGAAATGATGTGAGCTAGAGCACTATCTATCAAACTTAATTTAGAAATTTTTCAATAGGTCAGATTTATTTATGCAATTCCTAAGAGCTAACTTACTCTATGCAATTCCATAAAATACTTTAATAAACTTATAAATAATACATAAAAACTTAATTATATATAAAAATTATTTTGCATAAGTTCAAAAATAGATCAATCTAAATAAGTCTTAAATTAGTTACGTTTTCCTTATATTTGAAGCTAAGAAATTGTATTGGCTTTATTTAAGACAGAGCTAGCTAATAAGGAGGTTTCTCTTGGATAAGATATATAATACATATGGGCCCAAAATAGGTGTATTTTTGCACCATCGATTAAGTGGTATGCATTTAAGAAATAACTGAATTTTAGTGGTTAATGAATTTTTTAGTTAGAACAATTGATTAAGAGAATTTAAATTTGATTTTTAAGAAAAGTAATTTTTAATTAAATTTTATTTATTTCGCAATCGATATTTAGATTATCAGAACTACTTCTTTTGAAGACGAAAAAGTTAGTAAAAAAAAAATATGCATTTAACAATTTAGTAGGGCTTGCATTAATGCTAATAAATAGAAAAGTAGTTTTCCCAACAAAAAGATGTTTTGGTCAAACAATTTAGCATATAATACATTATTGGTCAAGTCAAATTAACTTCATATATACTATATAATTTATTTAGAATGTCAAATCTCATTTACATGAATTGATTCAGTGCACTGGAATCCTCATTGATACTTAATCATTACAAACATGTATGATTATATTAACATCAGCTGGGAATTTTTCTTTTATATCCTTGTAACTTTTTTGATATCCTTAACATCACCTAGGAATGAAACCATGTTCTATTGTTCTGTGCTTTCTCTTATTATATGGGCAGTGGATATTAAAATTATAATACTTTAATATAAGCAAGTGAAGCTTTATTTTTCAAAACAAAAAAAAAATTAAAATAAACAAGTGAATCAAAAAAGAAAAAGAAAATGAGGCCAAATTAAGTGAAAATAGGTAACTTGCCTACATTCTATAGAAAGATATCTGATTAATAGAAAGTCAATTTTTTTTTTAAATTAAAGTAATTTTATGGCTAAAATTTCGATGAATAAAGGAAGTGTCTAAAGTTTTAAATTTTAACTTCTACATATAAAATGTAAAGTTTCTACTAACTAAATTAAGTTCACTGGAACAATAATAAGTTAAGTTATTAAAGAATATATTATCAACAACAATAAAAAAAGTATTTTAACATTATTCAGTAGGATATAGTTTAAAAATGAAAGTGGAAACTTAGCAGCAGATAAGAAGAAACTTTATAGTGTTTGTCTCCTCTTTCCATTAAAAATCATATTTTGAGAAATATGGCGTCTCTATGTGAAGGAATGGGGACTAGGTATTGTGTATGGAAAAAAAAGTTCGGTCTTAAAAAATAGAGGACTAAAAAAAATTAATCCTATTTTTTATCAAAACTTAATTTTGACTAGATTCTAGGATAATTTAATTTGCATTCGTTAAGCACCACAACTTAACATCAAAAGATAACTTACTAGATGCAACCAAATTAACCTGTTAGCCATATACATATATCCAAGCACACCACAAACTTTAGTCAAAAAACAAAAAAAAAGCACACCACAAACTTAACATCAAAGCTAGCTTACTAGATGCAACCAACTTAACCTTAACGGGCATATATCTCGCCGTGTAAAATAATTTTGCACTAACTTTTAATAGAAAAATTTATTAAATTGTCAAATTATCCCACTCTTGCTATGATTATTTTAAAATTAATTGTGTGACATGAAAAATAGTAGTTTATTATTCTCTCCATTTATTTTTACTTGTCTTTTAGTGTTAGATTTATCGTTTCTATATAATTGTTCTTTTTGTATTTTACGGATATAATTTGTCAATTATATTTTTTGCAAATTGTTCTTATCTTTTTTTAATAAAACAAATTAATGCTATATATTTCGAAAACTAAATCTTTTTTTAAATTTTTTTTGGAACATAACATATTAAATTTTATTTTTTTGTACATAATATATTAAATTTATAGGAAAGAGAAAATGTATGCAAAAAAATAGAAATTTATTGGTGGATTAAAACGAGGGTATAATAGAAAGATAATGTGCAAAAATGCACTTCTTTAGTGTTACTATTCTTAAAAGATAAGTAAAAAGGAACGGAGGGAGTATTTTATACTGATTGTGCATATCCTTAAAATAAATTCAACTTGCGACTATAATTACATTCACCATTATCGACTATTTTAAGAATAAAAGTTTATTGCTTAATAGATTTTTTAACTGGTCAATTTTTTAACTTCATTTGAACGTACGATAAACTTTTAAAAAAATCGTTGAATTTCAATAGTCTGAATACATAACTACATTTTTTGAATTTTTATAAAAATTTGTGGAGTTGATCTACTCAGTGAGATCTTTGAATTCAATGGTTGGATTGAAAAAATATAATGTCGATATCAAGTTATTTAGCGGAGTAAGTCAATGAACATTTACTCCTAAAGTCAATGAATTCCTCCTATATATATATATATATATATATATATATATATATATATATATATATATATATATATATAAAACTGAAGACCAAAAAACAAATACTAAGAATATCTTCAATAAGGATATAAAAGAGTATCATAAACTAATGATATATACATATTTTTTTTATCATTGGAGTTCCATGACGTGGCATACAAAGTATCAAAATTGATGATACGATACCTTATTTAAGGTACCGTATCATCAATTTAATATTACATTTTTTATATCAAATTTAATAGAATTAATAACTTGTTAATAATGTATGATATCTAGAGTGATATTATCATTGGAGCAAAATATATATGAATTACAAAAATATTATATGGCATTGTAAAAATCAATTATAATGATATATCATACCTAAAATTATATACTATTGGAAATGCTGTTAAAAACTACTTAATTATTAAATAAACAACATAATAACCAATAGCTTGAGTATATAAATTATAAAGTATATATGTCAAACATACCATTTAAGTGTACCCATAATAATCATATAATATAAATAAAATTTAATTTAGAAACTCTTTCCAGTTTTTGTAAAGAAAGATATAAAAAAACTCTTTCCAAGTTCAAAATTTTCAACTATAACTAGACTTTGACCCGTGCGTTGCATGTAATTAGTTGAACAATAAATATATACGATTTAAATATTTATAATAAAAATTGCAAATAAAAAAACAAAATGAAATCTAAACAACAATATATTGAAATTTAAAACAAAGAGTGCAAATGAAACTAAACAATACTAATAAATTAATAAAAATAGAGGATACCATAAAATTGAAATCATATAGAATCAAAATAACTTGATTCAGAAATGGTAGTACAAAATTAATTGCAAAATTGGCTAAAATCCAAACAACCAAAGCAAATGTTTTAGGTTTTAAAATTTTGGGTTAAAAATATACCTAAAAAAAATTCAATATCATTTAATGAATTTAATATGAATGTTTGGTTAGTTTAGATGGTTAGGATGGAGACTTCGCATCTCTTTGACACAGGTTCAATTTACACATTCGAAGTGATGATAAAAAAAAATTCATACATTCAGCAAAATAAATATATTTAATTTATTCTTATCAATTTTGTACTCACTAAAAATTTCATTTCAAATTTCTACATCAGTTAGACCAATCTTGAATAATTGAGTCAAAGAATAGTGATTTCAAAAGATTGAGAAGATGACAAATCATGCTAATGTTTAAGGTGGTGTATTTAATTTTATAAAAAGTATTTTAAAAGTTATAATTTTTATATCAATCATTCTTTTTCTATTTTGATTGTATACCTATGTTATTTTCAATACATAGCAAATAGCTAATTCAAAATTCAAATTTAGGTGAGAGAAATGTGTTATTTTCAATACATAGTAAATAACTAATTCAAAATTTAAATTTTAATGAGAGAAATTATATGAGAGTATTAATTAATAGTGGTTTAGAAGGGAAAAATTAGGGTTAAGTTAAGAGCTTAATTAGGGTTTTAGTAGGTGCTAAACATAACTTTTATTAAAATTAAGATTTTGGCACGGGTTAGAAATTCGTCTAATTGATTTTTACAAATTTACTAAATATTAATATATTATTTAAATATTTTATTTAGAAATTACATACACATATAGAAAAGAATGAATAAACTACACACACATATAGGAAAGAATGAATAAATAAAGAAAGATGAGAAAGAAAAATGAGGTTGACAAAGAAAAAAAATGGAGAGAAGAAAGAAAGAAATAACGCAGAGAAAGAGATGAAAAGAAATATCAAAATGGGGAGAAAGAGAAAAAGATAGTGAAAGATAAAAAAAAAAAAAAAAAAAAGCCCTAATTTTTAGGTAAATAAAAATTATATATGCTATTAATTAGGAAATGGAGTGTTAAGTCTATATTTTACTCCAATGCAAACATAATCCCAATGCATTTTCTTTCTCATTTTTCCATTGTTGTATTTGAAATTCAAATTTGGATACGCAATAAATGAGGTGATAGTTGGGTGGTAATTAAAAGAGGAATTGGGAGGGAAAAAGTAGGGTTAAGTGATTACTAATTAGGGTTTTAAGAGGGGACAAACTTTACTTTTATTAAGATTAAGATAAGATTAAGATTAAGATTAAGATTAAGATTAAGATAAGATTAAGATTAAGATTAAGATTAATATTAAGATTAAGATTAAAATAAGATAATTAAGATTAAGATAATAACAAATGTCACTCATATATTTTATTTTATTTTTTTCAATTATGCAGCAGTAGAAAAACCTCATTAGCATAACAAAAATAACAAATATCAAATAGATGATGCCTCATTCTCAAATAGGAAAGGTATTGAGCGAATCAAAAACAAAAAGTAAAATGACGAAAAGATTGAGAAAATAGAAAAAGTTGAAGATAAAAACGAAATTCGACGATGATGAGACCGTGAAAAAGAGAAAGATTTAACACGTAAGCATCAACAAAATTTCAATGTTAACATCAATACCGCAACAAAACGAAGCAAAAAATCAAATCTACAAATGAAACACATGAAACTATTTTAGATTTGATACTTAAAAATTGTAACAATAAATAACTATAAAAAAAGTAATTACTTACAAATCTAGATTGGTATACTTATCTTCTTTGCCAATAACAAAAATCGATGCTTCTTCCTCTTCTCCTTCGTGGTACTATATTGTCTAGAGGGGTGTGCAGGTTGATACCGATCAAAAATTGGGTTGAGATGTAGAAACATAAGAAGGAAGGTGTTGAGGGAGAAGATAAAATAAAAATGGGTTGAGAGAGCGGTGAGTGAGAAGCAAGAAGAGAAAATCGTGAATAAAAGAATCAGAAGCGTATAATGATAGAGAGAGATAATAGAGAGATGCCACATTTTTAGGTATAATATTCTATTGTGCTATTTTTTAAGTGAACATTTAATAATATTTTATTTTCAATGCATAAAATCTAAGAAAGACTTTTGTCAAAAAATATAATAAAATAGAAACTAATAAAGGCAAATTCAAAATTCAAATTGAAGAAGATTTAATAAGTGGCGGGCCATAGTAATTAATATGTGGTTGTGAGATTAAGAGAGAAATTAGGAGGGAAAAAATTAGGGTTAACATGAAGGAAAACCTTACTTTTATTATAACTAGACTTTGACCCGTGCGTTGCACGGATTTAGTTGAACGATAGATATACGATTTAAATTTCTATAATAAAAATTGCAAATTAAAACAAAATGAAATCTAAACATAAATATATTGAAATTTAAAACAGAGAGTACAAATGAAACTAAACAATACTAATAAATTAATAAAAATAGAGGATACTATAAAATTGATATAATATAGAATCAAAATAATTTGATTCAGAAATGGTAGTACAAAATTAATTGCAAATAAAATCATTTAGTGATGTGTTATTTTCAATACATAACAAATGGCTAATTCAAAATTCAAATTTGGGTGAAAGAAATATGTTATTTTCAAAATAAAGCTCTTAAAGATTGAAAGACAAATAAGTACACTTCTTAATTTCTTCCTCTACCATAGCCACCATTCAAGAATCAACGACTAATAATTAAGAAAAGTTCTTCATTTTTTTGTCCAACGTAACCACCAACTTTAATACAATCACCCAGCAGAAGTCTTCGTGCCGCAACAAATCGTTTCCACTCACCACCAATCTTGTAATGCTCATACGGAAATGAAACATATATGAGCACAAAATACCATTTATGTCCACAATCACCAATTAACTTAAGTGTGGTTGTTTTTTTGTCAAAAGCCTTCTCACCAAACTCTTTGTATGGAAGGATCTGTGTAAAGAAACATAGTATTAGTTTGGATATCATTAACTTATAACATATATTAAAATACAAAATTTATAAATATCTTACCAAAAATACAGTACTAATGTCATAATAAGTTAACTTTTTTTCATAACTTATACCAAATGCACTACCGTCATGAGCAAACGACAGTGAGTCGGTTGATTCCAGAAGATCATCAATAAAATCTAAACCAACACGATAGGTTTCCAACTTGAAGTTCATCGGTGGTTGAAATCTTGGTGGATCAATGATCTGACCAAACCTATCACTCAAAATTATCCCAAACTTTCCCCTTCCAGTGTAAACCATACGCATCCATGCCCCAATAGATATGCTATGGAAGTCCTTCAAAGCTAACCATCCCCATGTCAAGTAAACATTGTTGTTTATTTTCTCCACCAAGACCTCAAAACTATTGTATTCTGGATCGACCAATGTTGCAATACGCCGAACATCATCACGAAGGTCGACAGCGAACATCTTTGGTAGCATAATTGAACCCTAAGTAGAATGAAAACAATAAAAATTAGAAAAAGTAAAAAATAAAAATAAATGAAAATATAATAAAGAACTTACTTCATTAACATCGAACTAAACATAATATGTTCGATACTTAATTTGCAACTCGTTTATGAACTTCTCTTGAACCGTTGTAGGAGTAGGATTGAAAGGAGCTATTATTGTATGAAGAGAAAAAGAAAAAAAAAAAACAATTGTTATAAATCAAAGATTTTTTCAACCAACAATTAAAAAAAAAATTAAAAAAAAAAAGAAAAAAAAAGAGAGATTGTCCAACCTCTTAACAAATTGAGTGCTAGACTTGTAATGGTATTGAAATTTGCCATGATGTCCAAACCTCTAACAACAATAAAAGAAGAAGAGATATAGTTATTATTTATAGAAAGGAGAGTAATTTCTAAGTATGTTTAGGGATGATAATGGGTAGGGTACTATAGTCCCCATCTCCATACTCGCAGTTTGAAAAATTACCCGTACCCATCCCCATACCCGCGTGGGTGACAATCTTTGTCCCCGTGCCCATACCCTATGGGTATCTAAGTACCCATACCCGTATCCGTTACCCGCATTTTTGCTAAAAATAAATTGATCAATTATAAAATATCATATCATTTTAATAGAATTAAAAAAATTTCAAAGATTTTAATGTTGATTCATGAAAATTATAAACAAAATTATTAGTAATGTCATGCTAAAGTTCATTTCTCTTTGACATATTTGCATTATATATGTTATAAATAAATTTTTTTATTAAAAATGTATAATAGTATAATAATATTGTATTTTTAAAATTGATTTATATATTATTATATAATCTATACAATATATAAAGGGAAAACAAAATTTTTGGTGTAGTCTTTTTTTCTTACCATATTACCCTTCAATTGTGGTAGTTTTTTTTTCAAAATTTGTGGTAGTTTTTTCTTTTCAAAATTTATGGTACTTTTCTTTTTTCAAAAATTTCCCTTCATCAATACAATATAATAAGGGAAAACAAAATTTTTGGTGTAGCCTTTTTTTCTTACCATTTTACCCTTCAATTGTGGTAGCTTTTTTTTCAAAATTTGTGGTAGTTTTTTCTTTTCAAAATTTATGGTACTTTTCTTTTTTCAAAAATTTTCCTTCAATATATAATTGATGATGGTTTCGAACGGGCAAGGACAATAATAAAACAAAAAAGAGCGGACTAAAAATATATTATATGGGTATATGGGGTGGGTACTAAGGGTACCCGTATCCGCACCCATACCCGCTCAATTTTATGGGTAATTACCCATACCCACGCCCATACCCAATATGCGGGTTTTTATCCTACCCATTGTGGGTATTTTTTATGGGTACCCATTGGGTATGGGTATATTGTCATCCCTATGTATGCTTTAGAAATTTGAATTTGAAGAAGAAAAAGAGTTATGGAAAGGAAATATTGATATAGTAGAGAGACAAAGAAATTTAGAAGGGAGGAAGTCTAGTGGTTATAGCATAAAATAGCAACTTATTGCAGACTTATATATTTTTTCTTCTATGTAATTTTTAAGGAAAAAATAAAATAAGTGATTGCATTTTTCCAAGGAAATTTCAAAAATTAGGTGAGAGAATAAGTATGTCATTTAGGAAAGAATACTATAAATGCTTTAATATTTTTTCTTCTATGTAATTTTTAAGGAAAAAATAAAATAAGTGATTGCATTTTTCCAAGGAAATTTCAAAAATTAGGTGAGAGAATAAGTATGTCATTAATAGTGGATTAGGAGGGAAAAAGTAGGGTTAAATTGCAAGGATAATTAGGGTTTAGCATGTGGCAAAACATAAGTTTTATTATAACTAGACTTTGACCCGTGCGTTGCACGGATTTAGTTAAACGATAGATATACGATTTAAGTTTTAATAAAAAAAATTGTAAATAAAAAAACAAAATGAAATCTAAACATAAATATATTGAAATTTAAAACAGGGAGTACAAATACAACTAAACAATACTAATAAATTAATAAAAATAGAGGATACCATAAAATTGAAATCATATAGAATCAAAATAATTTGATTCAGAAATGGTACTACAAAATTAATTGTAAAATTGGCTAAAAGCCAAACAACCAAAGCAAATGTTTTAGGTTTTGAAATTTTGGATCAAAAATATACCTAAAAAAAATTCAATATAATTTACTAAATTTAATATGAATGTTTGGTTAGTTTAGGTGGTTAGGATGGAGGTTTCGCATCTCTTTGACCCAGGTTCAATTTATACATTCAACAGTGATGATAAAAAAATTCATACATTTAGCAAAATAAATATATTTAATTTATTCTTATCAATTTTGTACTCACTAAAAAATTCATTTTAGATTTCTACATCAGTTAGATCAATCTTGAATAATTGAGTCAAATGATAGTGATTTCAAATGATTGAGAAGATGACAAATCATGCTAATCTTCAAGGTGACATATTTAATTTTATAAAAAGTATTTTAAAAGTTATAATTTTTATATCAATCAATCTTTTTCTATTTTGATTGTATACCGATGTTATTTTCAATACATAGCAAATGGCTAATTCAAAATTTAAATTTAGATGAGAAAAGTGTGTTATTTTCAATACATAGTAAATGACTAATTCAAAATTCAAATTTAGGTAAGGGAAATTAGATGAGAGTATTAATTAATAGCGGTTTAGGAGGAAAAAATTAGGGTTAAGTTAAGAGCTTAATTAGGGTTTTTGTAGGTGCTAAACATAACTTTTATTATATAATTAAGATAAGATAAGATTAAGAAACAAATTGAGTGCTAGACTTGTAATGGTATTGAAAATTGCCATGATGTCCAAACCTCTAACAACAATAAAAGAAGAAGAGAAATAGTTATTATTTATAGACAGGAGAGTAATTTCGAAGTATGCTTTAGAAATTTGAATTTGAAGAAGAAAAAGAGTTATGGAAAGGAAATATAGATATAGTAGAGAGATAGAGAAATTTAGAAGGGAGGAAGTCCAGTGGTTATAGCATAAAATAGCAACTTACTGCAGACTTATATGGAAGAGAGGAAAGGGTGAATTCAAAAAAAAAAATAGAGAGAGAAAATAAAAATATACTATAGAGAAACAAAACAATTAATTGACTGCGATTTTTTAGTAAAGAATACTATAAATGCTCTAATATTTTTTCTTCTATGTAATTTTTAAGGAAAAAATAAAATAAGTGATTGCATTTTTCCATGGAAATTTCAAAAATTAGGTGAGAGAATAAGTATGTCATTAATAGTGGATTAGGAGGGAAAAAGTAGGGTTAAATTGCAAGGATAATTAGGGTTTAGCATGTGGCAAAACATAAGTTTTATTATAATTATAATTAAGATTAAGATTAAGATAAGATAAGATTAAGATTAAGATAAGATAAGATTAAGATTAAGATAAGATTAAGATTAAGATAAGATAAGATAAGATTAAGATTAAGATAAAATTAAGATAAGATTAAGATTAAGATTAAGATTAGGATAAGATAAGATTAAGATTAAGATAAGATTAAGATTAAGATAAGATATTTTACTTTTTAGTAGTAATCGAAGTGTCAAACACTCCTAAAATTCACACACATAATTATAAATTGATTTTTTCTACTTACATTAAAAAAAAACTGATTATATATCGGATTGACCAAAATACCCTTATATTATGTGTATATAAACTCAGTTTATATAACCTTATGTGAAATAAGTTTACATAAAATCCTTAAACCGTTGAATGTAAATGTGAACTAAGTAAGTCCCTTAAACCGTCGAATGTAAGTATGAACTAAGTTTACATTACTATGATTTACAAATTTATTTTCCACTACATGATTTTAGATTACATTACTATTGGCGGTTCAATAAACATTTTACATTCACTAACCTATGCAATCGTGAAAAAAAAATTGCTTGAAAAATAAATAGAGAATGTCATGGAATTGGATGTGTATAAATTCAATAACATATGCAATAAATGCTTAATGAAATGCCTTCAAATTCAATCTTTAATTGAAATTAATGACAAGTTAACGAGGTTTGTGAGAGAGAACACATTAATGAGATTTATGAGAGAGAAAATGGTGAAGCAGAAACATTAAAAATAGAATAGAAGATGAAAATTTGTATTTAAATTTTTTTTATAAAAAAGACAATTTTGATATTATGATAAAAAATTTATGAAATTTGGATGTAATTAGAATTTTTTGGAGTGTGAATAGAAAAAATGTTACAAAATTTTGAGCTCAAACCAATAATATTAATATTATCAGTTGGATGTTTTAATATAATATTAATCCTTACATTAAAAGTGTTATTTTATTTTTTTATTGTTTTAACTAATCCATATAAGTATATTTATTCGGTTTCATTTTTTACAAATTTAAAAACTATTATTTTTTAGTTCTAAATTAATTTAATATAATCACATCATGTAGCCTACACAAATCTAAACAAGTTTTTAAATTTATTTACAAGAATCAAATCTAAACAGAAAAATTTACAGATACCAAAATAAAAAACCATTATAATTACATAAACTAAAATCATATTTAGATCTTCTAAAATAATTTTATGTGACAACCAAATATGAATGGTCCAACTGTAGAACATAATAAGAACGGTTAGTTAAATTTAACCAAGCAAGTTAGGTACTTAACTTTCTATATAAAGTAATAAAGTATAATATTATAGTCTGGAAAGATACAGTTATATAGTCCAAAGCTGCACCAGTCACTTTCTAAATTGTCTCCCATGTCCATTTGCCCACTACCACTATTATTTTTTCTACAATGGCATTATTACTATTTATTCATTAATTCATGTGGTCATTACTTTATCCACGATTTAATTTTTCAACAATATACAAAATACATTATACTAGGGATGGACAAAAAACCGCAACCCGACTTAATCCGAAGAAACCGAAAAAATAATAAGGTATATGGGCGGTTTGGATCGGGCCACGATTTAGCGGGTCTGGAAATTCGGTTTGAATAGAGTTGGCATAGGCGGGTCCAGGTGGAGAGAATCGGACCGATAGGACCCGAAACCCGCTCGCATTAGTAAATCAAAATTTCGCGTTTAACATTTTTCGTTTGCGATATGCACACTCTAAACTCTTTTTTCGTCTCTTCTTTACACTTTCTCATTTCATCTCAAATCCATAGAGACTGAAACAATCATGGAACATTTTGAAACATAAAACTTATATTTCTTCATCTTTTTTATCTAACTTCGCTGAAATCTAATGTTATATTTTTAATTTTATTTGAAATTTTTGTTTTTTTCTTACTTTTTATGTTTATTTAGTGTTTGTAACACTTTTATTTTGTATTTGTTTCATGATTCTCAAATCTCTTGTTGCATATTCTTAGAATTTAAATCGCAAAGATTGAATTTATTACCGATTTTATTTTTTTTTATTTTTTATTTCTAACTGATCGAACCAAATTAAACCGCCCAATAACCCGATTAAACCGTAACCCGAACCCGCGAAAACCGATCTCTATTATATGGACGAATTGAATCTTATATTTTGACTCTACAATTTAACTTAGATGACAACTTTGAGCCCAAACCCGCCCAATATCCACCCCTACATTATACATACAATGACTTGCTAGAAAGATAAAAATCATATCATATAATAGTAACACTAACACCCCTCCACAAATATTAAAATCAGATCTCACTCTTCCCTATAAATTTTTTTTTTCTTTCTAAGTTAAAGTAAATTTAATATGATAATATATTCTTATTGATGTGGTTTCTGCCTCTAAATCCACCACAAGAGCTCAATGAATGAGATTTGGTGAGCTACTTTTTCATTCCAATATATATCGTTTTTTTTTCTAATAAATTCTTTCTCTTTATTATCTACTCCTCATTGATAAAAAAAATAAAATCAAACATGAGTCTTGGTTTTTCTATGACCATTGTCTTGGAAGAACATCAACAATTGTAAGATTTTAGGATATTTATGTTTTAAGATTATATGTGTCTATGTCTGTTAGGTTGTAGTTGCTCTCTTTAAATAAATAAAAAAATAAAAAAATGAAAGTTTATGTTAATTTTCTACTTTAGAAAAAAACAAAGTCTTGATTATTGAATTGACATAATTTTTATTTTTTTATTTTTATGGATTTTCAATACATCGCTTTAGTTTGAGGGGACCTTAGTGTTTATGGTATTTAATTTTTTAAAGGATATCTTCTAATATATTCTTTTGCTTCTTTGATTTTTTTAATATGTTTTTTATTATTTAATTTTTTATCTTTTTTTATTTTTTAATTTATAATGCTTTGTCATGGATTCAATTTTAAATTTTGAGAACTGGGTATTTATTCTTAATGTTTTCTCTTGACACCCTTTATCTTGAATTTGATTCTCATAAGTCAAAGTTTTGATTTTGTTGAGAAAAAATATAAAGTGATTTAGATTCTGATTCTTGTGTTAGTGAGTACTTTGTTGTAGGTTTAGCATATTGAAAAGGGTTTAAAGGATTTGAAAAACAAAGTGTTTGGAGTAATTAGTTTGTTTTATGGATTGGGATTGGAAAGAGTTTGCTTGGGATCCATCTGGATTGGAAGATTTGAAAAATGAAGGAGATTCTGTTGATTTGAGACTTGGTGAAGCTTCTGATTCATTGGAAAAATCAGTTCAAGATACAGGAATGGAAGATTCGAAAGCTGTCTCGTCGTTTTCGGGATCATCGAAAAGGCTGCGTTCGCAAACTGGATCGCAGAATATGATTTGCTCGGTTGATGGATGTGATGCTGATCTTAGTGATTGTAGAGAGTATCATAAGCGCCATAGGGTATGCGAAAAGCATTCGAAGACGCCGGTTGTTTTGGTTGGAGGTAAGCAGCAGAGGTTCTGCCAACAATGCAGCAGGTATATTAATTGAAGTTACTTGTTTGGAGTTGGTAGTTTAATCAATTTTGTTGAGGTAAATAGACAAATTAGTCGTTGAAATTGTAAGCATTCGTCAATTTTGACCGATATTTACAATTTCAAAGACGTATTTGTCAGTTCGTAAATGTTGTTGACTATTTACAATTTCGACAACCAATTTGTCTATTCATTCATTTTGTTGCTTTAGATATGTTGCGAGGTTGTTTTGTAACACGGGGTGTGATGTCAATTTGATGTTTACAGTGTCCTTATTGATCATTTTACGACTATCTCTGAGGGGTTTGAACTTTGTCCCTTGAGACTCTTAGAATTGGGAGTTGGGCCTAACTCAACCCTACAAATCTGACTTGTAAGGTGAGGATTGCCTCCCTTGTCCAGGCCAAATCACATCGATGTGGAACTTCTTACTACACGACCGGACTCTTATTGTGTTGAGATCTCATTGACGTGTCAATTTGATGTAGGTTTCATTCGCTTGCGGAGTTTGATGACGTTAAGAGGAGTTGCAGGAAGCGTCTTGATGGACATAATAAGCGAAGGAGGAAACCTCAGCCACCTTCTCTTTTCATGGCTACGGAGAAGTTCATGTACAATTACAAAGGTTTGTGTGTTTGGCATCCCATGGTTTTAAGATAGATGACTTTTTATTGTTTTTGTTGTTGCTGCTGCTGCTGTTTAACATGATCTCGATTTTGTGACTGAAAACTGAGATGAGAACGAAATATTACTCTTTGGACTTTAATATAAGCAAAAAAATATATGTATCTGGTCTAAATGTGAACCAGGTACATGTATTTTTTGCTTATATTTAAGTCGGGAGTAGATTTTTATTTTATTTATATAAGCATATGAAGATTTTAGAGTATCTCTTGAAAGTTGCTTCAAATTTTTATTTTATTTATGATTTATGAAAAACGAAGTTCTAAGCTAATCTTAATAATTAGCCATAGTTATATAGGGACATTTGGATATGATGAAAATGTTTTCTATCTTTTAGATTTTTGAAGCGAACAACTGTGTGCATTTTTAGGAAATAATAAAAATGTCAAAATATTGTTTTCATAAATGCATCATCTCTATCTAGCATTTCTTTTTCTTTTCATCACATTTGTTCATTTTATAAGTCTCATATCTTCTTATTAGCAAGTTAAAACAAACACATTTTTTAAAATGAAGCAGATTTTTTTTTCAAAAACTAAAAACCCCTTATTTAGTGAGATTTTATTGTATACTGTGTTTTAGCTGATTCTACTATTGAAGAGAGAATGAGGATAGTTAAAAATAGTTTAAGCCAAAAGCCACTTAATAAACATATCGTAATCTATTTTTATATGCTCTTCCAAATACTTGCGCATGTGTTCATGTCATAAGATAAGTGTAAACGGATTCCCTGCGGTTGGGATATTCCATCATTGACACAGTTAGTAGATTCATGACGATTGGATTCAGATAAGACATTTCACAACATATGTTGATTTTGATCTTTTCGAAAATTCAAAACACCAAATTTGAAATTTAGACTGTCTGATATTGATCGAACAGTCATCGGTGTGCTAATTGTGTGAATTCAGGGTCTGCCAACTGTAGAGAATCTTGATCGTCAATTGAGGGCAGCTTCAATCATAGTTAACTATTACTCCTGACATTTATTTTTTTCGCATCATTATTAATTATCTTACGAAAGAGCAATTAATATGAAGTTTAACATTCTTGTTTTTGTTAACTTTAGGACCTAGAATCCTGCACTTTGGTAGCCCTCAAGCATATGTGAATGTGAATCCTATTATGAGAAACATTTGGCCTGCCACTTCCATAACTGAAGCTGAATCTGGTTACGATAGTCACCAATTTTTGTATCGAATCGACAAACATAAACAGGATAAAGGACATCCTCATTGGCAAGAAATTCTCCCTAAATCCGGCGATGTTAACAAAGCTGCGCCCGGAATTCCTATCGACCAACCTATTCGCAATGCTGTTGATACATCAGCAGGTGGAAAAGGCGGTAGGAAAGTCTCTTCTGATAGCAAGCCTGAATCTTTTGACTCGGGTTGTGCTCTCTATCTTCTGTCAACACTTCAAACACAAAGTTCAGAATTGAGTTTGATGCAGTCAAGCATCAACAACAGTCCAACAGAATCTTCGTCTGGAACGGTGCATTTTGATGCGATGAATGAGTACTCATTCTCAGGAAAGGCGAAAGATAAGCCTAATAATGGTTCAGTTTTTGTTCTCGATGGAAACACAACAAACCTTCATTGCAATGGGATGCTGCAAATGGGACCTAATAGTTTGGTCGAAAATGAAAACTCGCTGACACTTCCATTTTTCTGGGAGTAACATGTAGCTGAGCCGAGTGGTGTTAAGGTCTCCCAGTGCTCTTGGTCATTTGTTCGTTGTTGCACTCAATGCGCCCCCTGACTCTCCAACACTAAGTTGTTGAGTCTTCGTTGAGAAATTTATCGAATTGTTGGTCTTTAAGACATTGTGTGTACTCTAATAATTAAACTTAGACTTGTTGAATTTTTTGGTAAGTGTACCTTATTATTCAAATGTTGTAGCGCCATTGATTTTATGTAATGCCGACTATTCAGATTGAAGTCGTGTCTGGTGTCTAACATGACATTGATGCGTGTAGTTTTATTCAAATGTTTCGTTTTCTTAAATTATTATTGGCATTGACATGCAAATTGTTAGTATTGTGTCATCAAATGTAATTTGTTGCCATCAATTCAAATGTTGTGATGAAAATTACTTTGTAATAGTTCTAAAGTTGTCTCTTTAATTAAAGGTTTTTGGTTTTGTTGACATTATAGGTGTGGATTAATTAATAATAAATACTAATAGTGAATAATTATGATATATTATCCCTCCTACCTAATAGGATAAGATTTGAAAGCTACGGATGTGGTTAATCCTGTCATTAAGCCATTAAGAAATTTGAGTGATTAACAGTTGGTTTCGATAGAAATGTGTTTGAAGTAGATTTATTTACTATTTAGTGTTTGACTTAAGTAGGGCATCACCAAAGCTTGTTTGTTCATTTTAGATCATCTAAATCATTTTTTATATAAATAATTAGGAGATTATTTTTTAGAGACTTTTTGAAAAGGTATAAACCATAATATAGTTGAAAAAACATTCAAGTTGGGAATGCATATAGACACCATAACTTATGTTTTTCTCTTATTTGTATTAAAAATGGTTTTGTTCAAAAGTTAATTTCATTTTCAACATAGAATAATTTTTCAAAAAAATAATTTTTTAAATTAAACCTACACATAAACATACCCAAGACATAAAAATAATTTTTAGAGAACATAAATCAAATTAGCCCTAATTTAAATCAAGATTTGTACACATATGCTCCTTCCGGTCTTATAAATAAATTTTCACTTTTTAAGTTTAATTAATTATTATATCTTTGTAAAAAAAAAAAAAATTATTATATCTGATCTATAATTAATTTTTTTCATTAATTTTCCTCTAACATCTAAAAGGATTTACTTTCTCTTTTTCGCTATCCTTTATATCTATCTCATTTCTCTCTATCTCTTAATTTTAATTTTTGTTTAGTAAAGTTTAAAAACAATAAAAAAAAAAAGTGAAGTTAAGAGAAAAATATTAAAAAATGGAGAGGAGAGTGAATAAGATTATCTAATTTCACACTAGAGGTGGTAGGGGACTTTTGGGGATACAAGGTGGCAAATAGCTTCCACTTTAAGAATGCTAATGAACAGAAAATTGGCCATTGTGATAGTCATTGATGTGAGATTATAATGTGATATGAAGAAAAGTGTGTTTGGATTTGGAAAATAATTCTACCTTTTGTCATCAACGTGAGACTCAATCATGTTATGTTACTTCTCAATCTACTTATAATATTTTGACAAGACTTTTTTTAAATATAGTTGATGCTCATATTTTTAAATTATGTTATGTGTGTGAGAATTTCCGTAAAGAAAGAGACAATAAAATTTTAAGCTCATATTTGATTAAAAAATATTTAATATGCTATTTTAAATATAAAATCAGAGAAAGTTGAGCAATAAAAGTTAATATTGTATTTTGTATTAATTAAGATTCAAATTTTGTCTTAAACTAAACTTTGTTGGAAATAAATAGGAAATTAACTAAATAACTAAAAACATGATAAAAAAGGGACAGTCTAGTCCCTACCTGCAAATTGCAATAAGTTGCTAACTTTTTTTTGGGTGGAATAAGATCCTAATAATGAGTCAAAAAGAAAAGCTAAATGAAGCTAACACACAAGTAATCTAAATTAATTTACTCATTTGCATTATTTTATAGGCAAATTGGTTCTCTTTCTATTTTATATTCACTAATTGGTTCTCTTTAATGAAATCTTCACACATACAATTGCATGTTGAGATATGAAATTACATCGCTTTATAAATTATTACATTTTATCATAAGATTTTATTATAAATAAATCAACTTGAAAATATACCATTCAAGTAAAATATTTATATATAGATCGTTCAAATAGGAGAAGGAGATACTGCGTGTTTCAACAAGAACCAAAAGCTAATTACTTAATTAATCAACTAATTAATTAGTTAATAATAGTTCTTGAAGAGGAAAGTGATGCTATAGCTAACTAAAAATATGGATTTCTTGTACTCATTGTATGCATACTATTGGAGAGAAAGAGATTATTTAACCATTTTCATTTGTCTTCGGTGTGGTCCTTCTCAATTTGTTTCTTTCTTTGGAATAATAAATTTTAGTAATTAGGTTATCCATCTAAATTAAATTAGTATAACTAAGAGTGACAACTGAGAGAGAAACAAAGGAATTATATATAGCATCTACATGCAAATTCCAATTAATTTCGTTATATTAATATCCTAGCATGGATTTGTTAGCTAATTGTTTTCTTCATATAGATATGGGATGACCTTTCCAAAATAAATAAAATATAGACATGGGTTGATAGAAGATGGAATAATAATAGTCTTTTTTACAAAGTTACTGTACATATTTAAGTTTGACCTTTATTTCATATTAATTTTTTAAGTAATTTCGGATTGATATAGTATTAGTAGTTAATTGTTTACAAATCCTAATTCAACTGATAGAAATATTCAAATGGTGTGTCGGATGCTATGACCGAGGTTCGAACCTTGGTCCCTCCATTTTATGTGTGTGAGTTTTTAATGACTTGTCATTTCGTCTACCTAAAAAAAATATTAGTAATTAATTGTTATGTTAATATTTTTTTCCTTTAACAAAGTTTGAACTCGAGTCCGGCGTCCAACTTCTTTAACCTTTAACTAAAACAAGTTGAATTAGCCAACCATCCAATTAGTTCTCTATGTTACATTTTATTTACACCACTAGCCTTTTTAACAAGATTCATTTTCTTTCTTCCTTCAATTCATCTATTTTAAATCTAAATTTCCAAAATTCAAAATCCTTAGAACTTAGGGTACATAATTTTTTGCAACAATGTCTTCATTTAGTACAATCTTTCGAATTCACAAACCAAAAATAAAGGCTTGAATATGTCGTGTGTTTCCTTTTTCCATTGTTCTGTAAGAATGAGCATTACTGCAAAAAAAATGGCATCACATTACCTAAGATGTGAATTGTGTTCGCTTTTTAAATAGTAAGAGAAGTAAAATTGAAAAAACAGAGGCGCACAAGAAGTAAAGCACGAAAAGAAATTCCTAGATTTTAGACGTAACCAAGCCCATAGAATAAATATATGGATCGACTATAGAGCCCACTTCAAACTCTCATATTGACACAACAGAAGCTTTCTCTTCCCACCCCCTACATATCTTTTTCATCCCTCAAAATTCCGATTTTGCCCTTGTTAAAATGTTAAGAACGTATTTTCCAAACTTTTCCTAGTGTAAATTCGACAAAAATTTCGGAAAACACATTCCAAAGTTCATATTCAAGGTAAAAAAAAGTTCGGAAAATACGTTCCGAACTTTTTGACCAAGGACAAAATCGGAAATTCGGGAGGTGAAAGAGATATATGATGGGTGGGAAGAGAAAACTTCGACACAACATTTTTTTTTTTGGTTACAAAATTTCGACACAACATGTGAAAAGGAAAAGAAAAATAAATACTGCATAGTATAAGTCATATTTATTTAGTTGTGTTATTTGAACATCATCATATTTATTTATCTTTATCTCTCACCTACTTTTTACATTACACACATTTTTAAAATACATAGAAAAAACACTTAACACCATATTTGACAACAAAATTTTATTGTTCAAACATCCTTTCTCATATTTATTTAGATACAAGAGTAAAAGGACTTCCTGAAAGACACTATGCCTTTTTTCAAGAAGAATATTACATCACCTTATAGTAATGACACAAAAATTGCACTCTAGAAGTTAACATTTTCAAGAATACAAACTAAGATGGAGGAAAAACCATAATTTCATAATATTGTTAAAAATATACACTAATATAATGTTTTTCCCCCAAGATTTTTATTAGTAGACATTGATGAAGAATTCATTATAGACTTATAGTATATTAAAAAAAAGTAGAAAGGAAATTTGTATCCATTGAGCATAAAGAAACAGAAAAAATACTACACTAAACCACCCCATCAGCTACATAAACATTAGTGCTTGTCCTCCTTAGGAGTGTCTTTTGGAGTAACCTTTGATTCCAGTTCCTTAGCAGCCTTCTCTATTTTCCTGAAAAGCCAATAACAAAAAATATTAAAACCTATTTATTCAATTTATTTTTGGGTTACTATTATTATAGGTACGAAGTTTCTACCGCTGTAGCGGTGACTAATTTCCATCTAAGAACATATGGAGCAGACAAGGTGAATTTTCATCTCCCAACCAAAATGGGAAAAACAATTCTTTTATGTTCATGCAATTCTCTTTTGATTTTTAGTCTTATTCCCCCCCCCCCCCCCCCCCCCGCCCCCTTTTATAAAACATCAATACATAGCCTACATAAATAAACTAGCTAAAAGGTGATCAACCAAATATTCATGCACCCCTTCCATCATTGATTCCCATTACATATTGCAATTATTTAGTCAGTATTAGTGTGCCCTAACGATGAATTGGTTGCAAGTAGTAGGATCTTGGACCTCTTAAGCAAGTGGTTAAAAGTTCGATCCCTAACTCCTGCATATGAAAAAAATTCAGTTAGGAGAAGAGATACCATCGTGTGTGCCCCATAGGTTATCCGACGGATATTAGTCACTACTAAATGACAGTGGAAAATTTGTATATATAACATGGTAACTAGATTAGTGGTTATGTTAGTTTCAAAGGATCGATCCTTGGACATCCTAATTACATCTCCTTAACTCACCAACCAACCTACCGACTTCGGGAAACAAGTTAATCATACAGCTGTAAACTTCTCTGTGCACAATAATTAGATGTAACCCCCTTTCTCAGTTCTCCTAGATATGCATCATGTTTTACACAATAAAATAGCATTGGAATATGAACTGAAAAAATAATTAAAGGAAGTATCTGAATATATAAATAACTTCAAATGAAAAAGTAAATGTAAAATATTCAAAATGCAGGGTTTTGCAAATAATCTCACAGAAGACAGCAACCAATACAAAGTCATTAAATTATTATCTGAAAAGAGTAGAAAATCCTTTTATGAGTCTAAAATCCTGCCAACAATCCAACAACCAATTCAACAACTTTTAAGTATGTTTATTTGATGTTTTGAAAGCGCAGTTGTAGATGTTTTGTTTCCCTTCCAAATCTAATCCAAGGTTGTATGATCTATTGAGCTAGCACATTCTGGTACAATATTTTGAGACTCATTGCTAAATCTCTACCAGTTAACGATGAAGCACTTTAAGAGACACAAAAAGGGTGACTATTTCACAACAGTATTAGAAAGTTAAAAGAATCACCAACAACTGCAGTCTGCAGCTAACCAACACAGTAATAGACACAAAAGCGCTTTCTTTTTATCCCCATAGTACATTTGAATAAATAAAATGGAAGACCATTCCATAAAAATATTGAAAAGCAAAAAAGAACTATCAAGACTGCGATAAGTTTCGCTATGACTTGTAAGAGCAAATTTCATTACTTTCATACTCACACAGATCCCAACACTGACACTTAGACAACAAAAATAACTTAAGAAATTAGAAATAATAAAATGTAACTACATGAGTTAGTATTGTGTCGGTGTTGGACACTAGAGACGCCATCAAGGGTTGGTGCTACATAGCATTCATCTACTTCTTACTAAAGCACCTTTTTGTTGATTTGACGAGTTCATCATAAATAGTTTCCCAAAAGTAATCACAAAGCTTGAAACATCTCTAAATACAATAATTAAATGTGTTGTAAATGATAGGAACCCAAAATCAAACAAAATAGAAAATGATATTATTGATCGGATATATATGTAATTACAGAAGGAAAATCCACTGTAATCGCAGAGCAAAAGCTCCTTAGAGAAGACATATCTCTCTCTTTGCCCAAATTATATGGTTTCCAACAGAATGGTACTCAATAATACCTCCCCTTACTAACTGTCAACTTAATATAACTACCAATCCCCTCTATCAGATTTGCCACATAAGCAAATTGTAACCAATACTCCATTTGACCCACATGTTGGTCTAACATCTAAGGCCCAAACCCGGTACATAACATAAACCCATGAGTTGGCGTCGTTGGACACTGGACACACCTTCAATCTGAAGTATCGGTGATACATAGCTTTCATCTACTACTTGCTATATTCATAATGATTTACGGTTAAAATAATACACTACACTATGTCTCACAAATATTGTTTCTGATGAGTGATACAGTACATCCACTTCTTGTTTAAACTTATATGCATCCCTACAGTTCATTGATAAGGCAATAACAGGAAGGGTCCCCAAAACCAGTGTTGTCTATACCACTGCTCTAGCCGCTTTTTGAAAACATTTTGTACTAAATAAAGTAACACAGAACAATAGAGATTTGTTCAAATTTCGTTAGGAAATTACGCTGCTATAACCACTATTTAACAACATTTCCTAAAACAAAAGTTTATGTGTGCCGTCCAAAACAACTTTAGCAGCACACTAATCACTAGATTAAGGGACCCTGCATCACTTACATGGTTACATTAGAAATCTAAACCAAAAGTACAATATTTCAAATGCATTTATAAAAAGGCAGATATTTTCAGCTCATCTTCAGCGGAATAAAAAAAAACTATTCCAGCAGTCTTAATACACCAGTCTTAAGCTCTAATCACACACACCGAAACAGAGTTTTTGGCATAAAAAAAGCTTGTCAAACAAGCAAACAGTTGGTGAAAAATAGATCATGATATGTAGCACTTGAAATGTTTGGCGTCTAAACACCGCACAACATCGACACATGTGGTACTTAACTACTTATATACAATCACATCTATGTTTCAAATTATCACCAGCTTCTACATGTTAGTGTCATTTCCGTATGGTATCAGTAATTAAGAATTCAGCTACAAACGTTCTAGATATACAATTTCAGATATCACATCTAAAGTAAGTATTTGCCGGCTCTATTTGGCAACAGCAAATTTTGAGCTTATAAGATCATATGACAAAACAAATTCTCATTCAGTAACATTTTCCTTAGGAGTTTATAGCTTATTTGTACTAGCATATAACTTATTTTGATAAGCTAATTCAATTAGCATATAACTTATCATTTTTTCTCTCAATTTTACTCCTGTTATCTTACTTGAAAAAACAATGTATATTATTTAAACATATATTATTTGTATAATTTCATAAATTATAAGTTAGCTCAACTGCGAATTAACCGAACATTAAGCTAACTTATAAATTATAATCGATTCACTATGCGCTATAAGTTGATTGAACCACTATAAGCTACCTTATTAGTCATTCGCTATAGATTTGGATCCCCTTGTATCAAATCCCAAATCTTTAATGAACTAATCATAGTTAAAATTTGATAATCACATTTTCACTTAATCAAAAAATTGAAAGATGAAAAAAAATCTATATAAACGGAAAAGAAAAAATTGGAAAGGGATGGCTCACTTTGAAGAATTGGAGGTTTCTTCTTCAAGCCAGTGGCGAATTTGTTTGACGTTGCGTTTGAATATGAACGCAGATTGCTTCACGTCACTCCTTAGGAGAAGAACCACGGCGCTTACACCGGCAACCGTTAGTACGAAATTCGTCAAACCCATAGCTTCTCTTCGTACGTCGATTCACGAATAGGGGTTCTTTTCTCTTCACAAAATGATTTTCTTTTCTTTTATTTTTTACTAGAGAATGAGGATGGAAAGATTCTCTTCTCACCCCGCATGACTCTTTTTAACCCCCCAATATTCCAATTTTACCCCTGTCCAAAAACTTCGGAATGCGTTTTCCAAAGTGTTTTTAGTTCAAATTTGTCGAAAATTTCAAAAAATACATTCTGAAGTTGATCTTCAAGGCAAAAAAAACTTCGGAAAACGCATTCCGAAGTTTAAAACTAGGGGTAAAAACGGAAATCCGGGGGGGGGGGGGAAAGAGTCATGGGGGGTGGGAAGAGAATCTTTCATGAGGATGTGTATTAGCCATTAGGGATGACAAGCCCAAACCCGTGGGCCTGTTGGCATCCACACCCAAGTCAACGGACGAAATTTGAGTTGAGTGAGTTTGAGTTCGGGTTTGGGTATCATTTGATATTTTGGATGCGGATTTGGGATTACTCAAACCCACACCCGAAACTCGTACATCCATCCGCTTATATAGTTAATTATTTAATTTTGTTTGTTCTCTAATTTTATTTATCTATGTTTTTCTTTAATTTAATTGGAGGCTCTGTTAGTGTATCATTGTGCTTAATTCACTCATTAATATATTTTCTTTTCAAAAAATTATTATAATTTAATTTTAATTGTAATTTTATTATTGTGTTGTTTCGGGTTTGGTGGAAAAACCCGAACCCAATGAGTGTAGGTGTGAATTTTGTTTTACAACCCGAACAACTTTTGGGTTTGGATGTTAATTTCGGATGCGGGTGTGAATAGTATGAAACCCGCACCCGTGGACATCCGTTGTCATCCCTGTATATTTGCGAATAAATGAAAACATTACTAGCAATCGACAAGATTTACACATTCAGAACTATATTGATAATGAAAAACGATACAAGGATCAAAACCAATAACGCACATATTTACGGATAAAAATCATTTAAGTTTTTTTTCTTTTTTTATTTTAATTATTTCTTTATAGAGAATGAGTATGTGTATTTGCAAATAAATGAAAATATTAATTTTGAGTTTAATACATTTATACCAATGTATCTTATAGCAAACATCATGTGCAAACTCAAAGGAACCCAATTCAAATTGACAATTATTTTTGGCGACCTAACGCTTGTCTTATGCGTTCTACAAATTTACAAAAATATCTTGTCCATTACTTAAGTAACAGATACTCCTTAAAATATCTTATCAAATTTTATTTTTATAATGTTCGCTAAGCATTGGCTGGCTTGGATACTGCGCAAGAGTCACATGTTTTCGTCTCGAAACTGTCGAACTAAAATTTCGTTGGCTATTTGGCTTCTAACACTCAATCGGATTATTGATTTTAATCGTGAGATATCAGTCAAGACATGATATAATTGTCAAACTTGCATCATTTTCATCCTCATTATGCATGAGTGTGTCATATGCATAGGGAAAGATGATCTTAGGATTGAAAGTCCGTCTCATATTCATGAACATACGGTTTTTGAACTTCTCATTCCAAAAATAATCTATCGGTTGCCTAAATGTGTTTTTGAAGGTTGGTCGCCAAATGATTAGGGCTGAGGTTTGGGATAAGTGAGATGTCTTTTTCTCAGCCACATTGACATCATTTGTACTAAGTACTATTAGACTATGTCTTTTTATGTTTGTATTGTACCTCTCTAAAAATTTTGTATTCGAAGAATTTTTGTTGTAATTTTAATATATCCGGATATTAATTATGTAGGCCTCAATTTATATTCTAGATGCTATAAGGGCTCTCTACCATATAAAACACAACAAAGAATATCTCTACCGTATAAAAAAAATGCTGAAATATGATTTTTTTTTAATAATACGATTTACTAAAAATAAAGACATTCATAAACAATATGAACATTTTCATCATCTCCTTCCTTAGATTAATATTTAAAATCCTCGATAGTGTCACCGAAATACACCTCCAAATTACTTTAATGCCTACACTTTCATTTTTTTAAGAAGACAAATGAATCTTATCTTAATCTTAATCTATATAAAAATAGTGTTTTGCAACCATAATATTCCCTCCGATTTTGCTTAATTAATGCGGGTACATTTTTTCTCACTAAACCATTCCATGTTGACGGACACTAAACCACCCCATTAAATGCTTTTTTTTATCGTTCCCATAATGCATAGAATGTACAACTCTTTATTATTCTGATAAGCACACTCTACTCTGACTTGGAACAACAAAAAGAAAAGATTTATTGTTCCTAACCTAATAGAGTACCTCAATACCACAATACTCTTTCATCTCTCACTTTTCTTTCTCTCTTCCATCGGATTTGGATCCTCGTCAATTTTATCTCCAATGTTTTCTCTCCAATATGATCCTAACCATTCATTTGATTATTTTTTCTTTCTTCTTAAGTATTATTTTATTATTTATGATTTAACAACCATTAGATTAAGAAAATATTGAAGAAAAAATTGGAGAGGATCGAAATCCCTCTTCCATGTATGGGTCTTTCTCCAGCCGCCGTTCTCCACCGCCTTCAGATACGTTTCCGGCCACCACAAAATTCATCGAGTAAACCAGGCATGAAATCTCTGCTTCACAATCTATGCATTTTTATCAGACCATCGTCCCTTCCACCGTGGTAAAACTATTTCCGAACAAACGGGTCATCTTACCCCCTCCAATGGCCTCCTTTTGTCGGCTTTCAAACTGACAACTATTCTTCTTTCTCATATTTTTCTCTATTTTCCTTTATTATTCTTCTCTCAACACAGAGAGGTTTCAACGAAAAACAGCACCTCCATGACTGTGTTTTGCCAATTAGGTTTTTGTTTTTATTGCAGGATTAAGAAGAATAGAACCCATGGGATGTTAAGGTACAATTATCCACAATTTTTTCTTAAATAGCATTATTCTGTTTGTGATTTACCCCTTCCTTTTGTGAAAATCACTCTGTTGTAGTTATTAAGTTTTCTTTTATAAATAAGACAATAAGAATTATAAGCTTTTAAGATCACTCAGTGTGTCTATGTTGTTTCATTTTCTACAATTCTTCTTTCTATTCTCTTATTTTATTAAGTTGATTCTCTTATTTTATTAAGTTGTTATAGTGAAATTTGAAGAAGCAAATTGCCATTTTTAACTCTTAATTTTAACTCTCTTTTTGATGAAGGGATTTAAATTTAATAATCTTATTTAAATATAGAATCATATGTATGGAATGAGAAATCACAGGGAAAATCTTCAACGGTGAAGAAGATTAGGTCCCCAAGTTTGTGAGGTATGGTTTAACAAATAGTATCTTTAAATTTGCATTAATCTTCATCAATCAAGTGTTTTTGCACAATGCATCACATCATTGTTGTGCAGTTTTTCTTCTGGATCTCTATCAATTTTAGTTTGGGATTGAGAAATAAATTTGTGGTTAGCAATTCTTTTTCTTATTTTAACATAAAGAAATATACCAAAGGTACCAATCCCTTACACTTTTTTACTATAGATTTTCTTTAGTTTCAAAATGCTGTGAATATTTGTATGTGAGACTACCGTTTTCATTTAGCATTTCAACATTGTTGGAAACACATGATGTTGTTTCTTAATTATTTTAGTTTTTTTTTTTTTTTTTTTCACTTTTTGCATTTTAAAAAATAAGCCAAGGAGAACATTAGTCCAAATATCCATGTTAAATTTATAACGTTGAATCTCTTTCTCAAAAACAGCTTGCTCTGAGATTGCTTTGTCTCTGCAATTGCCGAATCTCGAAAGCATAATAAGAGGGAGTTCACATGTTCATTCATTCCATATTTGTCATCCTTTTGTCATCATGTTCAGATTAGTCATCAATCTTATATTTGATTGATAATTTTCTTCAGCAGACGGCTTTGCACAAGGATCAACATATCCTCAACTTTACCACTGAATTTTTTTTTTAATCTTAAGAAAATAATAAAAACCCATTGTTGTTCTTCTCCTCAACAGAGTTTATTTCTCAAAGCTGGATGCTTTTAATGGTTATTAATGTCACAAGTTGCAAACAATGGTGAGAAGATAACCATGACTTGCAGCAATACTTGAAAATAAGAAATGAGCGTTAGCTCGGTGACTCTGATTCCACCATGTATTATCTTTTTATTCTCATCATTTGACTGCATTTGTAATTTGTTCTTAAATCTCATTGAGAGTAGGGAATTTACAATTTTCTTACTCATGCATAAAATAAGTTTGTTAGCAGAGTCAAGTATGTGTTTGTAGTACTAATTAGTCCACTGTACTTTTCATATTTGAGTGTGATAGTGATTAAGGTTGAGTTAGTTTGAAGCTTTTTTAGTGATTTATCTATTTTGTATGCTTGCATCTCTTAGTGATTTACTGATTTTGTATGCTTTCATCTCTCATATGTTTTAAATTTCTTCATGGAAGCAAAAATACATATGTAGTGTAACTAATACAATTATTTTGTATGCTTTCTCCTCTCATGATTTATTGACTGTTTGTAGCTTCTTAGTCATTTGCTGATTTTGTATGTTTTCACCTTTTATGTCCAAGATGCAGTTTGGATTCGAAGATTGTAGACTACAAATGTTCGCTCATCTTCAAATCTTGATCTATAGTGAGTTGTTTCCTTATTCTTCCATTCATTTATTCTTAATTATTTCATGACCTTTTGTATAAATTTTATAGTTTTAATTACTTCTCCTTTTGCATGTTTGCTTGAATGCCTCATTGGATTTCACTTTCACAACTCATGTCCTTTTTGGGTTACAAATATGTGTTTTAAGATTTATGCTTTGAAATTGAGTTCACTCCTATTGGAAAGGTATTATGCTACAATTAATAGAGTGTGTTGATTGTTATAATGGTGCATACAACATTGAAACATCATATTGCTGCATGTTTTTTGTACATCAATTCAAGCAACAATTGATATCATACATGTTATATAATTGTTGCATGATACTCTATATGGTCTATTTGCAATTATGGATATGATATACCAAAGGATATGCAGTGTTGCAGTCTTTAGAGTGATTAGGGATATTTTATGGCAAACTGAATATGCTCCTTTGTTTTTTTAGTGTGTTTGTGATATTTTTCTCAAAGTATAAAACAATTTTCACCCCTTCTTTTTATGCAGTTATCCATAGGATTTTGAACCAAATTATGTGCTGTGATTTGAAATGCTAAACTCGCGATAATCCAAGTTATGGCGAGTGGAGACATGGGTTCTGTTAGGGAGAGTATTCCTATAAAATTATACTTTTTGTAAGATAATAAATGTATCAATTGAGCGAATGAAATAGTGTATTGGTTTGTATTTTGTTCTCATGAAAGCTACTAAACACCCCAATTGGAGTCTCCTTCTTAAATTTGATATGCACCCAAATTACTATTGTTGTCAATCGAAATGCAAGGATCAAAGGTTTATATTAAGTGTTGATTTTACTTAATATTACTCAGAAGAAATATTTTATTTGTGTAGATATTACTTAATATTATACAAAAGGAATAATTTGTTTTCCACTTTCAAATGCTTTTTGTTTTTGTGAGGTAGTTTTTGATTGGTACTCTTCATCAATGTGTTGTAGAAAGCTCCATTGCAGATTAAATTTAGAGACTTTTTAAGTAGTGGCAATAAGAATATATCGAGTAACAACAATGTTCAATACACAATAAACCATTAAAGATAGTAAACTGCACAAATATATTTTAGACTGCATTTGAAAATTTAAGTGAGAATTTCATGTTTGTACTACTAATTCGTTGTTACTTTTTGTGTTCTTAAGACTAAATTTTGTTACACTTCATTGTCTGCATTTTTTTTCCGCACCCCCTTTCATTTTATTTGAGATCGCTTAACTTTCGAAATTGTTTCCAACAATTTTTTTTGCAAGATTTACAAATCATTTATGTGATTGTTATCTTTAATGTGAGTATTATATTGTTTTTTATTTTTCAATTGGATTTCATAGCTATAATTTGATCAATATAAATTAGTAACTAATACATTTTCCATATACAAAAATAATCGCAGGTGAATGTGATTTTTTATTTTTACAAAATCATTAAACTAAATATGGTAAGCTTTTATAAAACCAAATTAAAAATTAAATATTAATTTCTAAAAAAACCCGTGCATCGCACGGGTTGGTGGCTAGTATATTAAAATAACAAGGTGTGCCTAACAAGATAAAATTACAAAGTAAATAAGTTCAAGTTGTAGAAAAACAAAACACCATATCAACCATAATGAACCCCTAAATAAGTTAAAGGATGAACCCACCACATATTCAAAGCATAATTAAAATTCTTCTGCCAAATTTTCAACCACAGCCAATACATCGACCGAGACCTCTTGATTATACAGGTAGCAAGGGACTGTTCCTACAAAAGTATTACTGTATAAGGTTTAGAGATAGTTAAGCAATGGAACAATATACCTTATGACTTGTATTTTCATCTCTTTTATAAAGGGTGGTGTGGAAATCATCTCCTTTTGTTTTGACTTGTCCAAGGTTTTTTCTTCTTGTGGAACAATCTTCTATGCAGTATGCATACATGGGACACAACACGAGTTGTTGGGATACAACGATCAATCAATAGTACATACATGATTTGAACATCGTATCTTAGCAATCATCTGCGATACGATATTGGCACGACTCAATCAGACAAAAGGACTCAAATTTCAAGAACTTTGATTTGATTGAGTCAAGCCAACATCAAATGCGAGAGGCAAGGTTCAAAATCCGCCCGACCAACTCAACCTATAATATTTTTCTTATACAAACAAACAATCAATCATGAAATAAACATATATAGAGTCAGAGTGAAATTAATAAATGTTTTTTGCAATGAAGAATGAGGGGATTCTTTGAGTTATTGAGTTAAGGGTAGCTTATATTGCTCATTTATATAGGAAGAGTGACTAAGTGGTCATAGGGAACAATTCATAAGATCACATATTTCAATTGGATCAAACTAACTGTTAAATGAACAGCACTTGTTTGCTGTTTGTTGGTAACTTTATCTTTCTTTGGTTATACCTAATGTAGGTGTAAAGACAACCACATGGTCCCATTATTCCAAAATTGGTAAATTCAATTACAAATTTAGTAAACTATATAATTATGATTCTAAAGTACTGTAAGACAGTGTCATTATAGTACTAAATTAAAATTATGAAAATAATTAGGTGTGTGAATCACTGTTATGATAAAACAATGTGTGGTTTTACTTGATATATAGCTTGATGATTTTTCTCTTCAGTACGGTGGTGGTGAAAGAAGGTTGTATTTGCAGACTAAATATAGAATAACTGTGCAAGACTAAACTAATCAATAAAAATCATTTATACGAAGACTTGGTTAATATATGGTGCGTTTGTTTCAACTTTAAAAAAAAAAAATTTTTTTTTTTGTGTTTTTGAAAATATTACATATTACAAGTTTTTATATATATTCATTTTTTCTAAATTGAAAAACTAATGTTGACTTCATATAACATAAACATACATTATTGAAGATCAAAATATAGTCAAAATCGTAATTTTTTCAAAAAGTTGTATTTGAAAAATGATTTTTATGAAAATCTATTTGAAATAGCTTCAAAATAAGTGATTTTTTTTACAAATTGCATTCATTTTCGTTGTCATTGTGGCATCGTCATTGAATATTCTTAAGACTTTTTCTCTTAACTTTATAATCATCTTCCTGCCGTGATAACATGGGGAGGTAAAATGTTCCAATCAAATAATATTGGATTATTGGTGAATAATTTCAACAACATGATGGACATGAAACGATCAGAATGGGGGAGCCCTCTGAAGCTCCACCTAATTATTGAGCTCAACCACTGAGAGTAGTTGCACACTGAAGTTTTAAGTACTTGAGATCAATTGCCCTTATAACGTGGGTACCGTACTCTTTTCTTTTCTATTTTTTCCTCTTGAGAGAAACAAACCTTTTATAAATTGCTAACGGATGAAGCACAAGTAGTATTAACTATTAATTTTTAGTGAAAAAAAGTAGTATTAAAATTAAATATTGTTTGAAAGAATTTGAGTTCGATTTTTGATAAAAATAATTTTTTTTCAGACTTAATATACATATACATCGCGACCGAATTCTGAATTATAAGAATCTTCTTTCTATGAGAATCATAAAGTTAATACAATATTTTTTAAAAAAACAATATTGTAGAAAAGTATAGGTGATATTCACCCCACAAACAATTTTTTTCCTCCGTCTAAAACCTTTGTTAGGCTTTTCTAAGCATATTGGTATTGATACAACTTATATCGCAGAGCTATGTGGAGCTTTGGAGGGATTTAAACAAGTGAGAAGGTTGAACTTTTGTTAGGCTTTGATTGTTGCGAGGCACCTCACCTCTAATGAGAGAAGTAGTCCTATGGGACGCTCTCTTATAAAACATATTAGAAGGCTCATTGCTCTTGAGTGGAAAGTTGTTGTTAATCATTCCTATTGTGAAGCAAAATGTTATGCGGATGCGTCGACAAATCATAGGTGATCGACGAGTCATGGGATAATTTTCTTTGAGTCTTGTCCGACAAAGTTTAGCCAATTCTTTTTTGCTGATGGGGATCTCTACCCCTCAATTAGTTACTGTGTGACTTTTCTCTCTCAGGCTAAGGCCTTCTATATATAAAAAAATCATTGTCAATAAATGCATTACATTTTTTTGGTCAGATTATATCACTACCGAACTTTAAATTATTGGAGTGTCTCATTCTAAAAGCAGAGGATTAAACATATGTTAAGTTTGATCTAGTCCATTGTACCATCTCTTTTCATCTTTGGTATCTTTGTTGAGAGGATGAAGTTCTTCGGAACCCTCAAATAAAAACAACTGCTAATAGGTCTTGCCAAAGAAGAGAGTATAACTAATAAAGATACTGAGTCGCTGATTTATAGATCGAATCACTAAAAATAAAATAGAGAACTCAGATCGAATAAAATATTTTAGTTAGATAACTATTAGGTTATATTAATTTTTCAACTTTTATCTAACATGCATGTTGATTAATAAGTCTTATATGATATGTTGTGAATTCGTATAAACCACACCAATGAAACTTAAACTAGTGTGAGGCAAAACAATTAAGTAACCAAAACAGCAATAATGGTCCAATCAATTATAATCAATCAAAAGCTAAACTACCAAAGCAATAAAGAACACAATTGAAATTTGTTTACCCAATTCGGTGTTAACGAACCTAATCTGGGGGAGAGAGCTCTTCGTTCCTTATCAAACTTCTTCCTTCTTGATTACAATGAGATTTACAAAGAGTTGCAAGAAATTAGAGTTTTCCTAATTTCTACCCTTTTCCCAAATCTCTTCCCGTGACCAAGAGATTTCAATGACAAGTGTTTACAAGGTGTTAGAATCATTACCCAATCCCTAGAGAACTTCCCAAGAGCTTCCTCTATGAACCCTAGCTTGTATTGGATGCACAAACCCTAAAAACCCCTTTTTTCTCCTTCTCCCTCGGCTGCAAAATGAAGCAGGCCTATATATGGACGCGGGCGCGCGCCAAGCCTCACGCAGCTGCACCATTTTGCACCTAGTTTCATGCAATTTCAAGGCATAATCCAACAATCTCCACCTTGCCTTTATATTCATGGTGATGTCAACTTCCCATCAACCATCATGCTCTCTCCATCTTGCTTTTCACCACACCCTCTTCGAACCCCGAAGTGTACCGCTTCGTCCTCTCGAAGAAATCGCTTGCCTCTCAACTTGACCTTGGAATTTTAGGTAAGTTACACAAGCCGTAACATCAAACTCTCCTTGCATCCAACTACCTCAAATAGTCCTACAAGTTACCAAGTCTAATTGTTACCAACTTCCAATTGCCTCCCTGAAGATCTTTCAAGTTTTGCACTTCTTCAGACACAATTGAAACACAAAACCACAAGGTATCCATAGTCATACCACTTTGGTGCAACGTTACCACTCTTTTCCCTATCTCTCATTGGATAGCCAAGAGCTATTGTTGATTTGCTTGTCTTCCTCTAGTCGCACTAGTAACAAACTCCACCTCAAACCGAGATTCCTCCACCAAAGACTCAAACCGGTATTTTCACTACGGTCCCACCTTGTAACGCAAAAACTATTCAACAAATTTTGAAACACACACTTCAAACCATTTGTTAGTTTCCAACACTTCCCGTTTAGTTCTACCACCTAGTTAAATTTGTTTCACTAGTCCAACTAAAATTTGTGTCACTAACAAACTCCACCCGAAATCCCACAACTCAACCATATGAGAATCACCACTAGTAACAAAATGCATAACCACATTTAAAGTTTTGGAACATTACCTCACATAGTGCAAAAGAAACCACCCAATTGTCAAACATCGTAAGACCAACCGAAAACCATACCTCAAATCTTTCAAGCCTTCCCGTCTTCAAAAGTGAACTCCACCTTCAACTAGCTCTAGGATTTCTCGGTATTTCTTCTTCAAACACATGTGATATGAGCTTCAAAGTCTACGACTCAAAACTCCACCGATTCCCAACTTCCACTAGCTTCTTCACATCCCATAATAAGTTGTTGTTTCAAAAAGACCCGAGTATTATTCCACCGCCTCTCCAGGCCGAAGTCGAGTATTCTTACCACCGCCTCTCCAGGCCGAACAATCATCTAGGATTCCCAACATGTGACTATGAGTGCTCCCGCACTCTCATAGCCTTCCTCATGATATTCATCACTCACTGCAACCTGAGCAGACGAACTACCACCGCCCCCTCTCTTAGGACAGTCCCTCTTGAAGTGACCCGGTTCATGACAATGGTAACATTTGAACTTGTCACCACCATCACCACTTGACTTAGACTTGGACCAATTCTTCTTCCCTTTCCCTTTGCCTTCGTTCTCGCTTCTACCCCTCGCCACATTCAATCCTTCTCCAACATCATCAACCCTCAAGTCTTTGAATTTGCTTAGCTCTTTGGTTCTCAAAGCCGATGAAACTTCATCCAAGGTGACAGTACCTTCCTTACCAAATAACAACGCATCCTTGAGGTTCTCAAGTGACTTGGGAAAAGCACACAACAAATGAAAGGCCTTGTCCTCGTCTTCCAAAACCACATCAATGTTCGTCAAATCATCAACAATCTTGTCGAACTCCGACAATTGTTCCCCAAACGGCTTGTTCTCAACCATACGAAAGAAGTATAGTTGTTGCTTCAACAATTGCTTGTGAGCCAAAGACTTGGTCATATACAATGAGTCAAGCTTTGTCCACATCTCTACCGCACTCTTCTCCTTAGCTACCTCTCTCAAAACCTTATCACCAAGACACAAAATGATAGCACTCAAAGCCTTCTCATCCATTTCGGTCTTCTCCGCATCCGAGAGAGTAGCCGACATCCGTGTCACACCCTTTAAAGCTTCTACACACTTTTGTTGAGTTAAAATTGCTCTCATCTTCACCTTCCATAACCCAAAGTCATTACTACTGGTGAACTTCTCAATTTCCCATTTTGAACCCATGGTGCTTAAAATTGTTTAAACCCTTTGCCCCACGGTGGGCGCCAATTGTTGTGAATTCGTATAAACCACACCAATGAAACTTAAACTAGTGTGAGGCAAAACAATTAAGCAACCAAAACAGCAACAATGGTCCAAGCAATTATAATCAATCAAAAGCTAAACTACCAAAGCAATAAAGAACACAATTGAAATTTGTTTACCCAGTTCGGTGTTAACGAACCTAATCTGGGGGAGAGAGCTCTCCGTTCCTTATCAAACTTCTTCCTTCTTGATTACAATGAGATTTACAAAGAGTTGCAAGAAATTAGAGTTTTCCTAATTTCTACCCTTTTCCCAAATCTCTTCCCGTGACCAAGAGATTTCAATGACAAGTGTTTACAAGGTGTTAGAATCACTACCCAATCCCTAGAGAACTTCCCAAGAGCTTCCTCTATGAACCCTAGCTTGTATTGGATGTACAAACCCTAAAAACCCCTTTTTTCTCCTTCTCCCTCGGCTGCAAAATGAAGCAGGCCTATATATGGACGCGGGCGCGCGCCTGGGCGCCAAGCCTCACGCAGCTGCGCCACTGGCAGACAGCACAGGCCAAATGAGCCTCCTCTGGGCGCGGCTGCGCCACCCCTGCGCCAGGCCTGTTTCTGCATCATTTTGCACCTAGTTTCATGCAATTTCAAGGCATAATCCAACATGATATCTTATTTGATGTAAAATTTATATCATTTGTGCATTATAGAACTAACTTAATGTTTGGTTTTTGTTTTAAAAGAGTTATGATCGATTTAAGAGGTTTATAATTGATTTTAACGTGTTTGATTTTAATTTTTTTAATACAAAGAATTGATTCTACAATTGAAATTAATTACAAGTTGTTACACGGCTCAGTTAATTCACAACGTTAGCTAGAACAAAATAACTCCTCGAAGGTTATGATATAATAAGCTATCAACTAAAGGCAATTTGCTTATGAAAAGAGCGACCTCTGGTCTAGCTAATATGGCTCCCTCTGTTCCTAATTGTATAAACAATCTCTACTATGTAGATAATGCATTCCAACCAAATACAATTAAGAACAGAACGAGCCAGATTAGCTAGACTAGGGGTCGTTCTTTCCATCTATATGGGAATACAAACAAAAATTAAAATCGACCCGGTTAAAGTTAATTCCTATGATGAAGTTACCCATGTAGGTCCTAGGGTTGGAATGTCTCTCGTTAACACTCTTAACTACAATGGAACAATCACTTTCAAAGACCACAATTGCGAAGCAGTAATCTATGGGGAACCTAGTCACTAGGTAAAGAGCACAAGCTTTAGCCATCAAGGGGTTGTGAAACCAAGGAATCGCCCAAGTTGGTAAAGCTAGAATTTGACCATTTTTGTTACAAAAGATGGCTCCCAAGCCTCGGTTGCCTTCTACTGTTCGTTTTTATTACCCCTTGTCTTGGTTTTTCCATTGGTGACTAAGCTGAGATTTGTGATTATGATGAATCTGATGCTAGGAATGAACCGTTCTAAAAATTGTTGTTGTGATCGTTATTTGGAGTTGCCTAATTAGACATTTGGTAGTCTAGAATGCTTGTGTAGGCTTTGTCAATAATAGCTTTTTCCCCTATATCTTGGTTCTCAAAGACTTGCTTGTTTTGGGCAAACCAAATCTTAGAGATAATGGAAGCTAAATAGCATAGATCCTCCTCCTATGATTAGTGTCAAATTTAATTTCCGATTTGAATCCAAACCAAATTTTTTACCCTTTATCACACTCCATGAACATGTGAGATATGGTCCCTTCTCCCTTAATTTAACATAAATGTTATTCTCGCGAAATTTCTTTATAAAAATACTTACGATTTTGGTCGTTGTTAATTTATACATTTATTTTTATTTAATTTTTATTTTTTAAAATACATGTCACATGTGTCTTCTTTTCCTTTTTGTTTTTAATATTTTTTTTCTTTGCTCTTTCTTAACCCAAGAAAACAAGATATATGAAAACACAAACACCACATCTAAGCAACTTCATCACAGTCTCTCACATATCTCCCTCGTTCTTCCTCGCATAAATTAAATCTTTGCCAGGATTCATTCATCCTCGATCACATTTTACAAAACGCATTTTACCTTTCAGTTGTATGTTCTTTTCACCGTACGAAAAACCCATTTTTCTTCTCTTCGAATTGTCACGACGAAGACATAACAGGAGGTGGCGGTGGCAGGCGACAACTCTAAGCTTCAGCGTTAGAAGGAGAAGGCAAAGAGAGGGAATGAATTCTGTAAGAGAGAAGATGAAACACATTGTTTTCTTTTCCTGTATTTCATGTTTTCTTAATTAATTAATATTAATATAAATAAAGAAAATGTCACATGAGATGGTTTTAAAAGAATAAAAATTAAAAGAAAATGGGTGTATAAAGTATAGGTAACCAAAGTTGTAAGTATTGGTGTATGAAATGTTTTTTTTACGGGCAATGTTAGTTGTAAGAATAATATTACTTATTCAATATATTAAAAATGTGATATTTGCTTATAATTAAGATCGGATGAAGTATATTACAATGTTAATTTTTTTTCTTTTGTTAGGATTTGAACTCTGAATCTCCAACTTCTCAACCATTAGCTCAACTAACTTAATCAATAGGATTTTTCAACTTAATTTAATATTTCATTCGGTTCTCTTTATAAAAAAACACTTTGAAAAAATCACACAGAACAAAGAAATTATTGTTTCTGATTAATGATTCTAAAATTTTATATTTATTTTAAAACTAATTTCGGACTACCATGACAAATGTCTATTTAATTGATGCACTAGCATTGAAATGAAATATTTAGTTTTATTTAATGGAAAATGATAACATGTGCCTTAAGGGGAGTCTCCCTTAAGGGCACGTGTTAAGATGACAAATGTAGTAATAATTTATTGAAATTTGTGTTAGACCTTAGAACTTAGAAAAGAAATGTTTGAGAGATAGAGAAGAGAGAAGAGAAGAGAAAGGATTTAGAGAAATTGAGAGAAGAAAGGAAAAATTTTTATTCAATGAACTTATCAATCAATTACACTTTGATCCATTATTTATACTACACAACTAATGCTAGCTGTAACTACCTAAGCCTTATCCTAACTGAATTGCTTAACAGTCAAGTAACAACTTTGCAAAACTGTCAAGCTTGGCTGAGCGAGCTCTTACTCGCCAGGCGAGCAAACAGAACATTTGAATTATTTCTCAACACACCCCCATAATTCAAATATCCAAGCTTGTCATAGGTAGCATTTTCTTCAATTCCTTGAACCTTTCAATCTTCAAAGGCTTTGTGAATATGTCTGCAACTTGAACTTCTGTTTTGCAATGTGTAAGTTTAAGTTTCCCTTTGCTTACTTGATCTCTCAAAAAATGAAACTTAGTCTCAATGTGTTTGCTTTTCCCATGTGCTATGGGGTTCTTTGCCAAGTTAATGGCTGACTTGTTGTCTATGAGCAGCTCAAACTCTTCATTCCCTTTTAACTTCATTTCCTCTAACAGTGATTGCAACCAAACTCCTTGACAGGCTGCATGACAAGCTGATATGTACTCAGCTTCACAGGTAGATAAGGCAACCACAGTTTGCTTCTTTGAACTCCAAGAGATTGGAGAGTCAAAGAGTTTGAATACATATCCCATGGTGCTTCTCCTTTCTATCTGATCACCACACCAATCAGAATCACAATACCCAATTAAATTGCTCTTGTAATTCAAAGGTTTAGGAAATAGAATGCCATGATCTGCAGTACCCTGTAGATACCTCAGAATCCTTTTTACTGCTTGCATGTGAGCTACCCTAGGCTTCTGCATAAACCTGCTGACTACTCCTACACTATGGCAAATGTCAGGCCTTGAATTACATGCATATCTCAAGCAACCAACCATTTGCTTGTACAAAGTACTATCCACTTTTGCACCTTCGTCATCATTACTTAGCTTCAAATTTGCTTCCATGGGAGAGTTTGCAGGATTGCAGTTCAACATATTGAATCTCTTCAGTATGTCAGTGATGTATTTCCTTTGGTGAATCACTAAGCCCTTGCTTGTTTTTGTGAATTCTAGCCCAAGGAAATAATTCAAGTCACCTAAGTCAGTCATTTCAAATTCCTTGCTCATCTGAAGCTTGATTTTCTCAATCTCACTTCTATTGCTTCCAGTGATCAACAAATCATCCACATATAAGCATACAATACTTAGATCCTTCTTATTCTGACCTTTCACATAAACTCCATGTTCAACAATGCATTTGGTGTAGCCAATGAGCTTCAGAAATTCATCTATCCTTTTATTCCAAGCTCTTGGTGCTTGCTTCAGGCCATACAAGGCTTTGTTAAGTTTCAAAACTTTATGCTCTTCACCTTTGACTTTGAAACCCTGTGGTTGTTCAACATAAACTTCCTCCTCAAGTTTGCCATTGAGAAAGGCAGACTTGACATCAAGTTGAACAATAGGCCATTTGAGTTGATATGCTACAGCTATTATCACTCTAACAGTCTCTAGCCTTGCCACTGGTGCAAAAATCTCTGTATAGTCTACACCCTCTTGTTGTAAGAATCCCTTAGCCACTAGTCTTGCTTTGTGCTTAGAGATACTACCATCTGAGTTGTGTTTCACTTTGAAAATCCATTTCACTGCAATAGATTTCTTGTTAGGGGGCAGTGAAACTAATTCCCAGGTCTTGTTTTTTTCAATGGATTGAATTTCCTCCTGCATAGCATTCCTCCATATTTCTGATCTAGCTGCACTGTTATAACTGAGTGGTTCTATGTCAACAAACAAAGCCAAATGTACCAAGTCACCTTCATTGGTAATCATGTTGTCAGGAATAGTATCAAAGTCTTCAAGTTGTCTATTTGGAGCCCTATTCCTGTGTGATCTTCTTAATGCATTCTCTGCATTCTCTGTATTTGTTTGTTGAGTTGGAGTAGCTGTTGGAACCATATCCTCATCTTCATCATGAAACATGAATGGTAGTACTGACTGTGATGTACTATCATTCTTATTCCAATCCCATTGCTCTTTCTCATTGACTGTGACATCCCTGCTAGCTATCAACTGCTTTGTAACTGGATTGTAGAGTTTGTAGGACCCAGCAGTGTGATATCCTACTAGTATGAGAGCTTCACTCTTGTCATCCAACTTCTTTCTCTTCTGATCTGGTATGTGCATATAACATAGTGAGCCAAACACCTTTAGATGCTTTACTGAAGGTGTTGAATCACTCCATATAGCTTCAGGGACTTTGTCAAGTCTTTTGGTAGGGCTTCTATTAAGTACATAGCATGCTGTAGTAACTGCTTCACCCCAAAATTCATATGGTAACTGCTTCTCTTTCAACATACACCTAGTCATATCCATAATGGTTCTGTTTCTTCTTTCACATAAACCGTTGTGTTGAGGTGTGTAAGGAGCTGTGATTTCATGCACTATACCTTCTCTTGTGCAGAAATCTTTGAATGCAGTAGAAGTGTACTCACCACCACCATCACTTCTAAGTATTTTGATCTTCCTCTCTACTTGTTTTTCAACCATGGCTTTGAATTTTTGAAAAACACTCAAGACTTCATCTTTAGTTTTGATAAGATACAGCCACATCATCCTGCTGTATTCATCAACAAAAGAAACAAAATACCTATTTCCTCCTAGAAAAGCTGTATCTAAGGGACCACATACATCACTGTGTACAACATCTAGCTTGTCCTTGGCCCTCATAGCTATATGATCAACAAAGGATTTTCTTGATTGCTTGCCAATCAAGCAATTTCTGCACATATCCTTTGGAATCCTAATTTCTGGTAGTCCACTAACCATGCTATTACTTTTCAAATTACTGAGACTTTTGAAATTTAGGTGGCCATACCTTAGATGCCATAACCAAGTTGTGTCATGGATTACTTCACTTGCAAGGCAGTGTGAGTCAGAAGCTGTGAATTTGACTTGAAAGGTTCTACTCTTTGACAATGGTGCACACAGGATTAATTGCTTGTCGCTACTGTATACCTTCATTTCATTATTGCCCAGAGTCATACTCAATCCCTTTTCCACTAACTGTCCCATACTCAACAAGTTAGATTTCATCTCTGGTACATACAACACACCAGTTATCAATGCTTGATTTCCATTCTTTCCCTTGATCAAAACATCACCTACACCTTCTGATTGAACTGTTCTATTGTCACCAAATCTAATGGTTGATTTCTTTGAAGGATCATAGTTGATAAGCCAGCTTTTATTACCAGTCATGTGTGTAGAGCATCCTGTGTCAAGATACCAGCTTTCATCCTTAGAGAAATCCTCATCTGTAGTAGCCATCATCTGAACTAACAATGGATCTGGATCAGAGCCATTGTCATTTTCTGCAACATTGGCCTTTGATTCCTCATTGCTGTACTGTCTTGGAACCTTCTTTCCTTTGCATTCACTGGCAAAGTGTCCATACTTCTGACAGTTATAACACTGAATGTTCTTCTTGTTCATTGCCTTCTTTCCCTTTCCATCAGTCTTTGGTGATTCACCCTTTTCTTGATCTTTCTTTGAATTTTCTTGATGTGATTGCTGATTCTTGTTCTTGTACTTTCCCTTTCCCTTGTAATTCTTGTTGTAATTCTGAGCCTGCAGTGCTTGTTCTTGGCCTCTATCTTTTAATCTTTCATTCACTCTCTGCTCATGAGCTTCAAGTGAACACTGCAATTCTTCAACTTTCAGTGTGGAAAGATCTTTGGTTTCTTCAATGGCCACAGCAATAGTGTCAAATTTTTAAGCAAGGGTTCTCATGATTTTGCTTACAATGCATTGGTCTGTCACCACATCACCACAACTCTTCATAGCATTGGAAATCTTTGTTATTCTATTGAAGTAATCAGCAATCTTCTCATTAGGCTCCATTTGTAGTAATTCAAATTGTCTCTTCAGAGTTTGTAACCTTACTTGCTTCAGTTTATCATCTCCTGCATGGCTTCTCTGCAAAATATCCCAACATTCCTTTGAAGATGTTGCATTCTCTATTTTCTGAAAGTTTGTGATATCCACACATTGGTGAATGAAGAACATGGCTTTGAAATCTTTTTTCTTTAATGCTTTGTGGGCTTGTTGCTGTGCGTCTGTTGCATTGGCAGGTAAGGCTTCAATGGCTGTTTCTACCACTTCTTGCACATCTTGAAACCTAAAGATAACCTTCATCTGCTTATGCCATCTATCCCAATTGCTTCCATCAAGCAGAGGTAGCTTTCCTCCAAAACTGTTGCCTAGATTCTCCAATGAACTGGTCATTTTTGAATTCCTAAGCAATTCACTACAATCTTGATGGTTCTTGATGAATCTTGCACCCACTGAACCGTGTAGGTTCTGGATACCAGTTGTTAGACCTTAGAACTTAGAAAAGAAATGTTTGAGAGATAGAGAAGAGAGAAGAGAAGAGAAAGGATTTAGAGAAATTGAGAGAAGAAAGGGAAAATTTTTATTCAATGAACTTATCAATCAATTACACTTTGATCCATTATTTATACTACACAACTAATGCTAGCTGTAACTACCTAAGCCTTATCCTAACTGAATTGCTTAACAGTCAAGTAACAACTTTGCAAAACTGTCAAGCTTGGCTGAGCGAGCTCTTACTCGCCAGGCGAGCAAACAGAACATTTGAATTATTTCTCAACAATTTGTGCATTCTATACTTTAAACATTAAATATTTTTTAATATTAAATGCTAAATTTTTACTTTTAGGTAGCTTATCATGTGTCGTGAGAGCACATGTTAACATGATCTTTATTTAACAAGAGTACAAATAAAATTATATATTTAATAATAAATTTAAAGAGTATTTCTTATAAAACAAAAAAAAAAGTATTTCTCATGAAAAGGAACAAAAAATTTTAAAAATATTCCTTAAAAAGGAGCAGAATGAATAATATATTTTGTCGACTTTTTCAAAAATAGGTTAAACACATGCAAATCAATTTTTTCAAATATACATTTATTCACAAAAGAGAAAACACACCTCCAAATGCCTCAAAGGTCAAAGACTTCACCGGTATAAAGAAATAAAAGAACCATTAATTGTTTGTTCGTACGTATCGATCAATTAATTACTGTCGAAGATATTATTCAATCCCACCTTGCAAATTGCAATTGCAATTGCATGCCATGTCCTGCCGCAACTTGAAGGGTGTTGGTTATAAAAACTCATCTATATTATAAATATGGGTCATCTTAACTTATGCTCTAAAGATACAGATATCTTTATATAGAAATTTTATAGTATTTATGTATTTTCATCACTTAAAAACAAAAGGACACAATTTAAATAAATGAGTCCAAAACAATTATTTAGTATGTTTAAAAAGTGCATAAAATGTATTTATTAGCAAGACTACTAAATACTAGTAAAGATTTTTTTTTTTAAAAAAAAAAAAAGAGTTTATGTATGAAGAGTATCTATTTTTAGTCAAAAAATATATATATCTATTTTTAGTAAAAAAAAAATCTATTTTTACTTTTGGCACTATTATCTCTCTCTTTCAGCATGGTGATGGTGAGGTCCGAGACGACGATGGTGATGGTGGATCTAAATGAATTGATGGTAGAGAGATAGTTACATAGGGATATGCTATTTGTGTTTGATATTGTGTTGAAATATCGAGAGGAGATTCTCTCCCGTGACATAATCCTGCAGTGCAATTGTGGCCTTTAGATGGAAAGTAAAAAAAATAAGAAACAAACTTTCAAGGGCAGTGATTCACACTGCTCCCTCTCCAGTGCAAAATTGCACTTGAAGGGATCCTTTCTCTGAAATATCATTCTTGTTTGTTTTATAGATGGTGGCAAACTAATTACTAATAAAATTGTAAAAAAGTTATAACAAACCTTAAGATTTATTTTTGAAGTAAATAGGGATAATGAAGTTTATACAAGATGTGGCTCTGGCGATGAAACACTGTTCATCATCTTGCTTCACCATCAGGTAACCTTTTTTTTCTTCCCACCGCCTCCGTTTTTCTTCCCCAATCCATCATGCATGCGTTTTCAATTCCTTGGTCCTGTCTAGATGACTCATCTAAACCAACCTCTGAACCTAAAATCGCTCCCAAAACCAACAAAACTTTTGCCCAAGCTTTATCAAATGTTTGCGACATTCCGGTATCGCAATTCCCGATCACCTGTGTTAAAGGTGATAATCTAGCTGTTGAGATCCTAGAAGAAGAATTTGAAGCTGGTATGGTCGCATGCAAGCACAACTTACATGGGAGGATTGTTTGGCCGAAAGGTGCAACACCGCTTACAGTAGTTGACTTAAAGAAGAAGTTAGCTGTGATTTGGAAAGACCTCGCTCGTTGGGGTGTGATTTCTCTTGGTAAGGGATACTATGAATTCTGTTTTTCTACTTTAGAAGATGTTAGAAGGGTAAGATCTGTGGTCTCGTGGAATCTTAACCCTGGTTTCTTGAAGCTTTTTGCTTGGTCGGGTGACTTTAACCCTAATATGCAAAGAAATACCTCCGCTCAGGTTTGGGTTAGAATTTATGGCTTGTCTCAAGAGTATTGGCGCCCTAAGATTTTGTTTGCAATAGCTAGTAGCATAGGGACCCCCATTTGCACTGATGCAATTGCTTCGAAATCCATGTTTGAAAGAACTTTTGGTCAATATGCTAGGGTTTTAGTTGACTTAGACCTTTCACAAACCCTAAGGTATAAAGTGTTAGTGGAGAGGAAGGGTTATGCTTTTTTTGTTGACCTTGATTATGAAAACCTTCCTGATTTTTGTTCTCACTGCCATATGGTTGGTCACTATGTGGATATTTGCAAGAAACTTCAAAATATTGACAATTTTAACAAAGAAACTGAACCTAAGCAAAAACCTAAGCCTAGAATGGATAAGCAGTATGTTCAGGTCAAGGCTAGTACTTTAGAGAAGAACAAAGCTGTGGAAGTAATTGATGTTGAAGTGTCATCTCAACAGGTTGATGTGCCTGCTATAGTTGAGGTTCAACAAGGTGAAAGTTCAAAATCAGTGGCTAAAACCTCAGAAGTTGTTAGTCATGATAGAGTGGAGCAGCAAAATAGATTTAATATCCTCTCTGATGAAGCAGATGCTGAACTGGTTACTCCAAATCCTGAGGGGTTAGCAAAGGCTAGTACTGAGTTAGAAGGAAGCATTGATAGTGATAGAAGTTCACAGGATTTTGTTGATGCTACACAATTTCAAAAAGAAGACAATATGGTTATTCCCTTTGAACCTGCACCTGAAGAAAACATTGGTAAAGCTTTAAATGTTATTGAATCTGAAGAGACCCCTGAGAGAGTACAAAAAGATATGTTATTTCTCAAACAATCTTGGGCCAACATGGCTGAGTTAGAAGAACAAGAGCTTCTGCAAGCTGGTAATTCATCAGGAAATCAACAATTGAGAGAGGAAGGGTTTCAAGTTATTCTGTCTAAGCAGCAAAAGAAAGCCCAAAAGAAAGTGACACAATCAAGTAAGGATTCATATGCAACCAGGTCAAAGGTTAATCAAAAACCTTTCAAATGAAGTGTGTTTATTGGAACATAAGGGGTTTGGCTAACTCCCCTACAAGACTAGCCTTGAAGAGAATCATTAAAATGCATAATCCTGATATCATTTGTATTGCTGAACCTTGGATGAATCATTCTGACCTTCCTAGGAAATGGTTAATTAATCTTAATCTCAAGCTGTTTGCCATGAATAATAGAGGTAACTCTCTCCCTAATCTTTGGTGTATTTGTAAAAATCATCTTAACCCTGTTCTTATAGCATCTGATGTTCCGCATGTAACCTTTTCCATCCTTGAAAATGACAAAACCATAGCCTTTTCTGCCATTTATGCTAGTACAAACTATATAACCAGAAGACAACTTTGGAATCAATTGAATTTGCTCCAATCCCAACATAACCTACCCTGGACTTTCATTGGTGACTTCAATTCTATCATAGGTGCACATGAACATAGAGGTAGATTTTTTCCTGCCAGGCTCTCAATGGAAGAATTTAAAACTTGGTCTGACACTTTTGATTTGATACACTTACCTACTAGAGGTGCAGAATTTACATGGGCAAATGGTAGAAAGGGTAGTAACTATACTGAGAAAAGATTGGATAGAGCCCTTTGTAACCAGTCTCTCATTGATCTTTGTAGTAACATTTCTGTATCAACCCTCACTAAACACAAATCTGACCACTATCCTCTTTTACTAGATATTCAAACATCCACTGTAACCTTTGTTTCTCAATTTAAATTCATGAAAATGTGGAGTCTGCACCCTGATTGTAAACAGTTGATTAAAGATTGTTGGAACACAAATGTTATTGGCTGTCCAATGTATATTTTGACTAAGAAATTGAAACTCTTAAAAGAAAAGCTGAAGGTGTGGAACAAAGATTGTTTTGGGAATGTACATGCTTCTGTCACTGCTGCTGAACAAAAACTTCAACATATCTAAGCCCAAATTCAAGAACATGGCCCTTCTGATGAACTCTTAAATGCTGAAGTTATCTCCCATAAAGAATTAGAAGTTGCTTTGAATTTTCAAGAAAGCTTTTAGCAGGAGAAGGCTCACTTAAACTGGCATCTTCAAGGAGATAGAAACACTAAATTTTTTCATAGAATTGCAAAAATCAAAACCACTACCAAAGCCTTAACCTCCCTTCAAGATGGTGAACTTGTTCTCACCGATCAAAATCAAATTTCTGACCATGTGGTTAGCTACTACAAAAATCTTTTTTCTTCTAACACTGTTTTGCAGGAACAATTGCTTGCAGATGAAGTTATTCCAAATCTCATTTCCAATGAGCTGAATTTCCTTCTCACCATGTTACCTTCATTTGATGAAATTAAAGCTGCAGTGTTTAACCTCAACAAAGAGAGTGCACCAGGGCCAGATGGGTTTGGAGCTCATTTTTTTCAAGAATATTGGGATATTGTTCAGCATGATGTGAATAATGCAGTTTTAGAATTTTTCAACACTAGTTGGATCATGCCTAGTTTCAATGCCAACATCATTACTCTTCTGCCTAAAACTCCTAATGCTTGCTCCATTGATCAATATAGGCCTATTGCTTTGGCAAATTTCAAATTCAAGATTATTTCAAAGATTATTGCTGACAGATTAGCTCCAATTCTTCCATCAATTATCTCTAAAGAGCAAAGAGGATTCATTCATGATAGGAACATAAAAGACTGTTTGTGCATAACTTCTGCTGCCAAAAGTTCCAACTGATGAGCAATTAATGAAAAGAGGTTGTTCTATGCCTTCCATGTGTTCCTTTTGCTGCAAGCAACAGGAAACCTCCTATCACATTTTCTTTCAATGTGATTTTGCTTTACAACTGTGGTCTTGGTTGGCTTCTTGTCTAAACTTAGCTCTTCATTTCAACTCTATGGATGACATTTGGAAGATTCTAGATCTCAGCTGGTCTCCACAGTGCAAAGTAACCATCACTGTTGCTATGGTTAATCTATTCAACATTATTTGGCAGTTCAGGAATCAAGCCAGGTTTGACAGTAAAAGAATTTCCCTGCACTCAGCTATTTCTTACATCATTGTTAATACTTCTTTGTTTGGTAATTACACTAAGAAAGCTTCCTCAAATTCTGTTAGAGATTTCTCAATTCTCAAGCTTTTCAAGATATCCATTCACAATCCTAAACCCCATCTGATCAAAGAAGTTTTATGGGTTCCTCCTTTACTTAATTGGGTTAAGTGTAATATTGATGGTGCCTCAAAAGGTAATCCAGGTTTGTCTTCCTGTGGAGGAATTTTTAGAAACAACAATGCTGATTTTATGATTTGCTTTGCTGAGCCTTTGGGTTTCAACTCTTCTTTCATTGCTGAATTACAAGGAGCCTTAAGAGCAATTGAAGTTGCTCATCAAATGAATTGGAAAAACCTTTGGTTGGAAACTGATTCTGTATTAGTTACTTTGGCTTTCAAAAATCCTGATCATTATGTTCCTTGGTCTTTAAGAAATAGGTGGCTGAATGCGTTAGTTTTACTTAAACAAATGAATTTCATAGTTTCACACATTTTTAGGGAAGGTAATCATGTTGCTGATCTCTTGGCAAATCATGGTTTAGATTTGAACTCTATATTGTTTTGGAATGTAATGCCTGACTTTATTCAAAATAGCTTTGATAGGAACAAGTTAGGCCTTGCTAATTTTAGGGTTTCTTATCTTTAAAGGAGTTTAGGCTTGGTCCCCTCCTTATTGTACTTTCTCTTGTTTAATATTTTTGTGATGTCCAGCTCTTTGCTAGCATCTTTGGTTTAAAAAAAAAAAAAAATTGTAAAAAAGTGACACACAACTTGAGTGAGCCATTATTGGTTGATTGAAGATTGAAGTGAAACATGCATGGCTTTTCTTCTCTTTCTGTTTCTAAAGTGAGTTTAAAAAAGTTAATATATTTGATTTAAATTTAAAATAGATAAAACTTTTTTATTAAATTTTGCTTAATTATAGATAGAAATGGAGAGAATAGCTTAGAGTGAGAAAGGATCCCCTCAAGTGCAATTTTGCACTGGAGAGGGAGCAGTGTGGATCACTGCCCTTGAAATTCTGTTTCTTATTTTTTAAAATATTTTTACTTTCCATCTAAATGCTACAATTGCATTGCAAGGTTATGTTATTGGAGAGGATCTCCTCTCGCTTAGAGTATATAAGTTCATATGATTGAAGTATAGCTAATTGGTGTTAATATTTTCTATCGTGTTTAAAAGTTTGTAACGATAATTCTTCAATTAATTTGAAATATTTCAGAGATATTACTTGAAGTAAGTTTGAATTTGTAACGTATTATTTTATCCTTACAATCTTAAATGAAATAATCTAATTGTTTATTTTTTAATCATAAATCTAATTATTGATCAAAAATATATTTTTATGTTTATTAATTAATTCAATCACAAATATTATCAAACATTTCTAATTCAATTTGCTTATTTATCTGCTTACTCAACTCATGTGCTGTCAACATGACATCATACTCCGTTTTTAACAAACATATCATATCATATATAATAAACACCATGATATACATGCTTTTAGATAAAAGTATATACACAATATATAGAAAATAATATTTAATTAAACACAATTTTATCTACCATGTCAAACTAATTAATTAGTAAAAAATAACATACACCCTTAGTGGGACATTTGAATACTTTTATTCACCCCTTTGAAGAGAAACAAGGCTTTCCTTGTATACAACAGCTCTAAATGAATCATCATACTTTCCATTTTCATTGACCTTTATACCCCTTGTTTTTTGTGACTCATGTTCATGCAATACCAATCCATCATAATCATCATCATCACTGCATTTCCAAAGAAAACTATTACTCCCAATGACACCCATAAACCTATGATCAACCACTAATTCTATAGGACCAATACTATATTGCTTAATCCAAGACTCTTCATTCCAATAATCTTTCATCATCCAAACATCAAAATGTTTCTTCACATTTCCTCTTACAATGACACCAATTGTACATGATTCTTCAAAGGGTACTAATGTTGAAAATGTTTCATTTGAAGACTCACATATTCTTGGTACTTTAATTTTTCTAAACACTTCATTGACCATATCAAATGACAAAACAAAATCTTGTTTTGTAGTTAAAGAATTCTCATCATTAACAAAACTCCACCAATGACAACAATTGTTCACATAAGTATAAACTCGAGACGATGAACCGCAAATTTCGATAGGAAGAGGAAGAGCTTTAGAATCAAGCTTTCTCCAAGAATTTGAATTAAGACTATATAACTCACTTGTCCAATATCCTTTTTGTCTTTCATCTGATTCCTTTAACCAAACATCTCTTAAGACAATAACTTTGTAGTCATTAGTTTTAGGGTCAAAACCAAAACTCGCATAATCGGTGAGAGAATAAATACCATTTGAAGAATCTATCAAATGGGATTCCGGTAAAGTTTTGAATTGTCCTAAAGAAGGATTCATCATGACATTTGGATTGCCTTGAAGTACGTATATGCCATTGCACGGTCCTATGATTTCTGACCAATATTTGTGGTCAGAAATATATTCTTTAGGGGGGTTTATAAGAGAAGATGAAACATGGTTTTTTGGGTCATTTAAAGTGCAAGAAAGAAGAGAAATGCTAGTTTTGAGACTAGAAATAAAGGGTCTTTGAATGACTAAGAGATTATGGCCATGAATTTTGTTGTGGAAAGAATAGTAATTAGTAGTAAAATGAGGATCAGTTATGAGATGATACCATGATTTGCAAACACATTTGGATTTCAACAACTCTCTTGATGGTAACCTTGAGAGGATGTTTGATACCAATTCTTGTGGCAAATTATCCATGCTTCTTATTGTCATATCCCTTTTGGGTCTTTGAATTTTCAAGAACAATGCTAATTTGGTATAAAGAACTTTGTTGATTGCTAAAAAATGAAGAAAGTAAAAAAAGCAAAAAGAAAGCATGATTATTTGATTCTCGAGGGTAATATGATCTATGATTTTTTGAATGGTGGTTGTGTGCTTATTTGGAAGAGAATTGGAAATACTTATAGATAAGTTTTGCATTGCTTTATTCTTACCAAATACCGTGTACGTTTGCTAGTCACTTAGTCTTGGTAAATATATTAAGGGTTTATCTAACATGTGCAAATTTGCACATGTTAAGAAGTTTAAAATAGTAAATTTGTATTGGAACTTGTGCATTTTATATTAAATGTATAATATTTTATTAAATAATTATTATTTATTAATAAAAAGTTACTAATTTTAATTATCTTAACATGTGCAATGTTGCACATGTTAGACAAACTCATATATTAATAATAATATTCTTTTAGACATATAATATTTATATGTTCATGAATCATAATGATAGCTTAATTCCTTACCAAAAAAATGATAGCTTAATTGTAGACCTGGATTTCATTAAAATAATATATGTTTTGCATCTTAGCCATTAATTGAAGATTAAATAGTTCATGTTTCTTATTAATAAAATTAATTAAAAATAATTTTAATCGTTGATTTTAAATCAAACGATTTAAATTAATAATTATGTGACGTATTACCGTATCAAATTTAAACCCCTTAACCACAGCATGCAAATGGGAATTGGAAAATGATGGGAAGTAAACACGAATATTCCAACCTGTTCACAGGTAACAACCAACTCATATTTTATTTGACCAAGAGAAGTTAAAACTTTATTGATTAGATATAGTCAACTATTTATATAACAGAGATTGGAGATTTACATAATCCAAAAAAACTCTTGTTAAAAGTCACACAACAACTATATCTTTCAGCTTAGTTTTTCAACTACGTGCTCAATAAATTGTTAAGTCATCTCCAGGGGTGGGCGTGGTTTAGTTTAAAACCAAAACTGCATAAAAATTGAACTGAATTGTCTTTACAGTTATGAAAACTAAAACTGAACTGTTATTATAAACATAAAACTGAACCGTTTGGTTCAGTTAATTGGTTAATCGGTTTGGTTAACCAGTTAACCATAATTGGTTTTTTTTTTTTTTTTTTACTTTTTAGTTAACAATTGTTATTTTTTACAAACTTAACTAGTTAATTAAAAAATAAACCAAATTAAAATTTAAACTTTTAAAAATACTAATTGATAAAAAAAAACCTAAAATCAGGCGAAAAATTTAAAATTGAATATAAACTCTAAAAATCGGTCGAAAAATCTATAATCGGCAAAAAAAATAATTAAAATTGGCAGAAAACCATAAAAATTGGCCGAAAATTTAATAAAGTCCGAAAAATTTTAAACCGGCCGAAAACAAAAAACAAGTTCGAAAAATCCAAAATCGACAGAAAACCCCAAAAATTAATCGAAAACCTAAAATCGGCAGAAAACTCTAAAATCAACCGAAACCCCAAAAAATCGGATGAAATCCCTAAAATCAGCCGAAAACCCTAAAACGGTAGAAAACTCAAAAAATCGTCCAAACACTTAAAATCGGACGAAAACCAAAAATCGACCGAAAACCCAAAATCGTCCGAAAAACTTACAATCGGCTGAAAAACTGAAAATCGGCCGAAAACCCAAAATCGTCTGAAAAATCTAAATTCGTCCGAAAAATCTAAAATCGACCGAAAAACCAAAATCGCTTGAAAAACTTACAATCGGCTGAAAACCGAAAATCGACCGAAAACCCAAAAAATCGGCCGAAAAACCGATAAATCGTCCGACAAACCTAAAATTGGCCGAAACACCAAAAAATGGCCGAAAATTCTTAAATCGGCAGAAAAACTGATTTTCGGTTGATTTTTGGGTTTTCGACCGATTTTGGAATATTCTGGTGATTTTTGGGTTTTCAGCCGTCGGTCTTTCAGCCGATTTTTTGGGTTTTCCGCTGATTTTAGGATTTTTGGGTCTTTTTTGAATTTTCGGATGTTTTTTGAGTTTTCGGTCGATTTTCGATTTTTTAGCCGATTTTTTCGGTTTTCGGGTGTTTTTTGGGTTTACGGCCGATTTTCGATTTTTCAGCCGATTTTTGGGTTTTCAGCCAATTTTAGGTTTGTCATTGATTTTTCGGTTTTTCGGCCGATTTTAGATTTTTCGGACGATTTTGGGTTTTCAGCCGATTTTATGTTTTTGGCCGATTTTTTGGTTTTTCGGCCGATTTTTGGGTTTTCGGACGATTTGGGTTTTCGGCTGATTTTTTGGGTTTTCGGTCGATTTTAAGGTTTATTGTCGATTTTTGGATTTTTTCTGATTTTATGTTTTTCCCGCGATTTTTTGTTTTTTCGTCCGACTTTAGGATTTATAGTTGATTTTAGGGTTGTGTTTTGTCAATTTTAGAATTTTTGGCTTTTTTTTGTGTTTTTGGCAATTTTTAGAGTTCAATTAATAGTTTTGGTTCAGTTAACAGTTAACACAGTTTTTTATTAAAAAAAACTGTAAACTGAACTGTTATCACACAGACAGTTTGGTTTGATTTTTTTATTAAATGGTTCAGTTTTAAATGGTTTGGTTTAGTTTAGTTTACAAGTTTGGTTTGGTTTTTTGGTTTTTATGCCCACCCCTAGTCATCTCATGATTGATGTAAAGAACTTTTTCTTTTTAAATGGTAAATTATTAGTCGTTAGTATATTTACAATATGTTAGTTTTTTTTCTTTTTGTTAGGACTTGAATCCTGGACCTTTAATTTCTTAAGCCTTAACTCAACTAGCTTAGTCAATTGAGCTATCCATTCCACCCAGAGTAATTAAAATGATTGTTATAAAGAACTAATTGCAAATATTAAGTTAGAAGATCTATAAATCCAATATTTAAAGATTTTGGACGAAAATACGGTATTTAATCTCACATATATATATATATATATATATATATATATATATATATATATATATATATATATGATTTCTTTTAATTTAATGTGTGGATCAATCAAATCAAATAAAACTTCCCCTAATAATAATCAATATTAATTAACAAAGAAAAACAAAACGAAAGTTAAAAATTTAAAATGAGATTATGTGCCCGTAACTAAGTAGAATCACCATCACAACAAATCTGTGTAGCTATAATAGAGGAAAACTGTGGTTAATTTGGGGCTAAAAATGATTGTTCATAGGCCGTGTAAATCTTTTTCTTCTTGCAGTAAAGCTATTACTATTTCTGTGTAACACAAACACAATTCAAATCAAAGGTGGTCTCCATGAATTTGAATTGAGTTGTTCATGTTGGGTAGTGTTACCGTTGTAATGAAGAAAAACTCCAGGAGTGGTGAGAAGACGTGATATATCTGTATTGTGATTTTTAATTAAATATAAAATATAAAAGTACATGTCATTTTTTAATCGAAGAACATAAACTGTATTTTGAATACTGTACCTAAGTTTTGTCCTTTTAATAAACACTTTTGTATCCAAGTCGAATCGAATCTAACATAAAATTTAAATTTAGTAAATTTTACTAAAATATTTGTATGGACTTTAAAAAAAAACTCAGCACATACTTGTCTTAGGCCTCATAATGTGTAGACTGTAGAGTCGTTTGATGTCATCAAATTAAAACTTTTTTTTATGGTAAACATCAAATTAACTTTTCCTTTTTTCTGACAAATACTAGGCACATATATAACTTGTGTTCACACTGGTTCGTTGAACCCGGTCAATGTAGGACATGTACAAATTGGGAATTGCGACAAACTCTAAATTTGTCAGCGTCACTTTTAAAATAGACCACGGCATGTGTTTTATATTTTAGATCATGTGCCTTTATATAAACTACCTAAAAATAGAAATGTAGTATTTAATAATACAAAAAATTTAATGTTTAAATAAATGAATGGTATACATATTTTAATAAATATTTTCCATATTTATCTTTTTATCACGTGCTTTAAGGGCACAAGTTAACATTCTCCTTATATTTTTCCTCCCTAGTTTTGGTCTTTTTTCTTTTATTATTCCCTTCGTCTCAATTTATTTGAGCCAGTTGACTTCAACACGCATATTAATGCACAACTTTGACGATTAATATTTTTAATTGTATAATAATAAAAATTATAAAAATTTAATATTTTGAAAATACTCATCGAGATGAATCCAACGACATCTTATATGCTAATATTTATTTTTATTTATTGAGAGAAAAATATGGTCAAAACAAAATATATGAATAATGCAAATATTCTAAATGACTCAAATAAATTAGGACGGATGGAGTATTTTTTTTATCTTTACCAAATGCACAATTTTGTTTTTTTGGTTTTGTTTTACACAATTTTGATATCTTATTTTGTCAAGGGTAAAATTTTTGTTATCTTATTTTGTACAATTTTGGTCTTCCTGCTATTTTAAAAAACTAGACATCATGCCCGTGCATTCGCACGAGTCATATATGTGACATAAAAATTTATATATATGTGACATACGGATAATATGGAAAACTTCTTTATAAACAACATTTTCAGTTTCATCCGTATCTTTTTCTTTTTCGTCAGTTATCAATATTTTCAAGTCTTTCCTTAAAGTTACTCTTAACATTATAACATATAGTTGATCATGAGAGAAAATTCACTCTGAAATATATACACACCAACATGTTTAAGTGACTGACCATGACCGTCATAACAAAGGAAACAACCACTGAAAACTGTCTACGTTGAAACTTGAACGAAATTCTTTTATATAAAGGAGTCAATGATAACCTAGGAATAAAATCTTTTTCACCAATATTGTTGTCGGATATCACTTTACCTTCAACTACATATGATCCCAATTTTGTAACTATCAACCGTGTACCATTGCATAATCCCAACGATTGTTCAATGTTTCCGAGCAACATTATCGGTACTTCAGCTTTTAATCTTAAATTATGATTCGGAACTCCATATGCAATAGTGGTGTTTAAGAATTCAGGTGTATGAATATCATTTGGTGTGTCAAAATTTGATTTGGATTGACACGAAGAATCATTACTCAAAAATAATTTTTTCTACTCCATGAGTTAAATCCAAAGCATAATCATTTATTGCATCAACAATTGTATTTTTAAGAGCTAATATAGCATTAATTAGTTATTTTATAAAGAATTTTAAAAAGTTCTATATAAAAACCGATTGAATTTTATAAGCAATGAAACAAATTGAATTTATAGTATAAAAAGAAAAATCAAGGATATGATAAAAAAAATTGCAATAAATTTCAAAAGAAAAAAAAAAGGAAATACAATATCGTTCTGTCACAACCAAATATTTAAAAAATGTAGTTTAGGTACATCAAACAACAATAATCGGATTAAAAAAAGATTGAAAGTGCGATGAAAAATAAAATGTAGTTAATGCATTGAAAGTCATTGTTATTAGGTGGCGTTACCAACATATTTCGAATGAATTCAAGTGGCTTAGTGGCTAAATATTAAAACTGTATAGAGAAAATTTTCAAAAAATATAGTTCAGGTACATCAAACAACAATAGTTGAATTAAAAAAACGATGGGTAAATAGGTCTTTACCCCTTGCAAAATAGGAGAGATTTGTGTTTGCCCCCTGTAAAATTTTTTTTGTAAAAATACCCCTTGCAATGTTCAAAATTTTTTTTGTAGTGTATTTTAACCCCCTATGTTGGGGGAAAAATCGGCAAAATACACTACCAAAATTTTTTTTGAACATTGCAAGGTGGCAATCAAACAAAAAAAAATTGCACGGGGCAAACGCAAAACTCACTTATTTTGCAGGGGGTAAAGACCTATTTACCCAAAAAAGATTGAAAGTGCGATGAAAAATAAAATGTAGTTGATGCATTGAAAGTCATAGTTATTAGGTGGTGTTACCAAGCTATTTCAAATGAATTCAAGTGGCTTAGTGGCCAAATAATTAAGTTGTATAGAGAGGTCATGGGTTCAAATCCAACTGAGAAAACTTTTTTATATTATTTAGTCTTCCTAAGTAATTCCCTCCAAAATAGCAAATGTGATTAGGGTTTAGATAGTAGCATGTTATTCCCATTAGATATATAAAGATTCGAAATATTTGACAGTTCTCTTTATTTAATCTTAAATTTTGAAAATTTGCTATATTTTTTAATTAATTAACATGACACATGATGATACGTACTTATGTTTAAAAACACGATAAAAAATAATGAACATAGACTCTTAAATTTAATTTTAATTTCTTAATATATATTTTTTAATTTAAAAAATAATAAAGTATATTTTAAATAATCAATATGAAATTAATTATGAACCGACAATCACCTAAACATGTATCATCTATGAAGCCCCGATACTCAAAAATTGGTGACGTATCGTGTCAGATACGTACTCGATATCGATACTCTTCCGATACGTCATGATACTCGTATCGTTAAAGTATCTGTTAAATCATTATTTTTAAATAAAAAAATAATATCTGATACGTCTCGATACTCGTATCAGAAACGTATCGGTTAAATTATTATTTTTAAATAAAAAAGTAATACCCGATACATGTGTGATACGTTCCAATACCCGATGTTTGTTTGTATCTTTAGCATTTGTGTTTTTCTTTGTCAATATAATTTTTTACTTTTAAAAAAAAAAACTATCGTCACTACAAAAAAACATCAATTTATTGGCGGATTTACTATAGGTGAGCTTTTTCCAAAATTCTAATATAAGACTAGATATTTTCTGCTTTTAATTATTAATATTATTGATTTTAGTCATGTTTATATATTGTGTATTTATATATTTAATTTTAAATTTAATTTTTAAATAATGTATCGCGACAGTATCAGATTGTGGATTTTAAAAAAATTTACGTATCGACGTATCAGTATCGTATTGTATCGATATCGTGTCCCGTATCAGGGCTTCATAATGTCTCATGTGTTATTTCATTTAAATAATGTGTCATATCATTTCTATTTAATTTGTTTCTCCATTTTTTTATCAAGTGTTTCTCCATTTTTTCTCTATTATTATAACCTTGTTAAACAATTAGATTTATCAAATAATACAAATTTATATCCCCAAAAGTTTAATAATAACAAAAATGAAGAGAGGAAAAAATAAAGAGGATTTCGACTCTCTTAAATAAATGTAAAGAAATAGGGCTCGTTTGACCTACCTTATTTTAGAGCTTATGCAATATAAATTAGGTTTTATGTTATTTTATATAAGTTTAAACTAGTGAAAATTGAATTTTTAGAAGCTATTTTAACATAAACTACCTTGAAAAACTTATAATAATACATAAAAATTGCATAAGCCGTTTGCATAAGCTCAAAAATTAGCTAGGCCAAACTGGCCCTAAGAAATCCTATAATTGAACTTTTTTTTTTTTTTTTCTGACAAAAAATCCTATAATTGAACTTATGCTCATGCAAATCAACATTTTGGAGGCATCATTGAATTGAACTTACAAAATACTTCTTTCTTTTATGTTTTCAGACTTGAGTCCAATGTCTTAATTGAATTTAGGCTTAATTGCAATTTTGGTCCATTTATTTTACAAAATCTACAATTTTTGTCCTCTTATTTTAAAATCAAACATTCTAATCCTATTATTTTGATTTTTGTTGCATTTTTTGGTCCCATCCAATTTTTCAATCAATTGGCAACAAAAATACTTATGTGACAATACCATGTGGCAAATTACATGACACACATCAGCAAATGTAAATTAAGAAAATTAAAACCAAAATTAAAAATCAAGAACACATGATTTTTTACATCATCTGTGTCTTCATCTCGTTACTGTTTTTCTTCCTATAATCAAAATCACTAAGTTCATCTTTTCCATATATGAAAAAAGGATTTGTGTGCGTTGGAAAAAAAAAAATGTTTACCCAATTTCGACTTATGTTTCTTCTCTACCTTATGTTTGCTACTATACGTACTGCCATATGTTGTTATTGTTGTGTCTTACTTTAATTTCTTGTGGTAAATCATATATATTAGTTATTTGATTTGCTTGTTACTTCATATGCTTTCTATTTTATTGATCAAGTTCCTTGCTTTTTTATTTGTTTCTTAATTTACTTTTGACTGATTGTTTGTTTTTATGTTTAGGTGAATTTATTTTATTGAAAAAGATGGATCATTGAAATAGAAAGGGTATGTATGTGAAGAAATAATGTGTCAAATTACTACGTGTTGTTTGTTTTGATGCAATGTTAAAGAGATATTAATTTTTTAAAAATTAGTGTATAAACTTTTAAGAGCAGGGACCTCACCTCCCCTCCTCTCTCCTCTTTTGAACTAAACATAAATATCTCCCATCATCTTCCTTCTCTTTCCCTTCATTAAAATCCCTCGTCTCCTCTCCCCTCGGTTGAACCAAACAGACCCTTAAACTTTGACATAAGTCTTATAAAATGAGACAACAAAATTTATTATAAATGTCTTGTATATTAGGACAATAGTATGAGTGTTGTATATATATTACCCCTAGTCTCGATTATCAAGCGACGTGAGACTAGTTTAGTGTATGAGAAACAATAGCTCTCAGTCGAGGCTAAGGAGCTGAAGGGTGTCGGCCCACATGCATGTGTGGGTCCGTTTTCCACTAACATTGTTGCAGATACATAGCTCTCAGTCGAAGCTAAAGAGCTAAAGGGTGACGCCAATATTCTTGAATATTTCATTTGAATGTTATATAGAACTAACATTGTTGCGGATACATTTTCCTCTTTGATACTTGAACATCAAATCAACCTACCTAGGACAAATTTGACAATTCACCATCTTTCAAAGATTATTCTCATCTAAGCACCCATTTAAATAAGTACATTATAATCAATTATGTAGTTGTTAGTTTGTTACAATCACAATCTATGATTTTTTCACTTTATACTTTACTCACTTTAGAGGATTAATGAGCTTACTAACCACTTGAGTTCACATAATCCAAACTTTATTTGGTTTTTTTTTCTTCATATCAAATATCTGATTCTCAGGAGAAGAAGTTTGATAATTTAAAGTTCGACCGAGAAATAAGTAAAGTTTAACAAAAAATTGTTCTCATCAAGGATCAAAGCTATATATATTATCCCATATGATTAATTCTAAAGTATCTCATTAATCACGTGAGTCCATTTACTTGGTTAACTTTTTTTTAATTTAGTTTTTTTTAAAAAAAATATATACAGTACTTTAGTTTCATAGATTGCAAAATTAAATAAAAAAAAATAGGCGACATTTGCAATACCTCCTGCAATATAGGCGACATTTGCAATGCCCCCTTGTAAAAAAAAAAATTGGGATTCCCACCTTGCAAATTTTTTTTATTTGCGTTACCCACCTACGTGCACACCATGGCAGCTGACTGGGAAGAATCTCCACGTGGCATGCCACGTGGAATTTTTTCAATTTTAAAATTAAATTAAAATGCGCCATGTCATTAAAATGCCATATCATTATAATTTTTTTTTTAAAAATGATAAAAATGTAAAAAATCAGTAATATTAATTTTTTTAAAAAAAACGAAAAAAGTAATTTTCTTAAAAAAAATCTGAAAAAACAATAATTTTCTAAAAAATCTGAAAAAAAATTAACTTTTTAAAAAATCTGAAATATTAATTAAAATAAATTGAAAAAACGTAAATTATTAATTTTTTCAAAATAATCAGAAATATTTATATTTTCAAAAATCTGAATAAACAAAAAAAAAATTGATTTTTAAAAAAATCTGTAATATTAATTTTTAATATGAAAAACAAAATAAAATTAATTTTTTGATATAAAATAGGAAAAAGATTTTTAAACATCTGAATTATTAATTTAAAAACAACTGAAAAAACATAAAAATAGTAATTTTTTTAAAAAATCAGAAAATTTATTTTTAAAACTGAAAAAACATAAAGCATAATTTTTTAAAATTGAAAAAACATAATTTTTTAAAAACAACAAGGAAAAAAAGATTTTAAAACATCTGTAATATAAATAGAAAAATATTTTAAAAAACAAAAAAAAATTAATATTTTTTGAAAAAACTGTAATACTACTATTTTAATACTAAGTTAATTCTATTTTAATAGTCTAATTACTAAAAATTATGTGTAAAATCTTCTTTATTTAATACTTCATTAAAATATTAATATTATTACTAAGTTAATTCTAACTTAGTATTTTAAAATTATTAATTTAACTTAGTATTAAATTAATATTTTTTTAATACTAAGTTAATTGTAATTTAATAGTCTCATTACTAAAAATTATGTGTAAAATCTTTTTTATTTTTCACAAATATTAATTTTCAAACTTTTACATAAAACAAGCTATATATTGTCCATAAAGTCTATTTTACTAATTAAAGATTGTAAAAATTATGTGTAGATAATTTTAAATTTTCACATAAAAAATAAGCATCGTAAATTATTAAAATGTGTAATTTTTTAGATTTTTAAAATAAAATAATAATATTTTAGATTTTTATAAAAGTTTAACATTTATCATTTTCTAATTTTTAAAAAAATAATATTTCTGATTTTTATTAAAAAATTACATTTTATGTTTTTTCAGTTTTTTTTAAATTAATAATTCAGATGTTTAAAAATATTTTTTTCCTATATTTTTTAGAAAAAACTATTTTTTTTTTTGTTTTAAAAATTAATATTACAGATTTTTTAAAAAATCAATATATTTTTTTGTTTATTCAGATTTTTGAAAATATAAATATTTATGATTATTTTGAAAAAATTAATAATTTACGTGTTTTCAGTTTTTTTAATTAATATTTCAGAATTTTTAAAAAATTAATTTTTGTTCAGATTTTCTTTAAGAAAATAACTTTTTTCGTTTTTTTAAAAAAAATTAATATTACAGATTTTATAAATTTTTTACATTTTTATAATTTTTTTAAAAAATTTTATAATGATGTGGCATTTTAATGACATGGCACATTTTAATTTAATTTTAAAATTGAAAAAATTCCACGTGGCATGCCAAGTGGAGATTCTTCCCAGTCAGCTGCCATGGTGTGCACGTAGGGGGTAACGCAAATAAAAAAAAATTTGCAAGGTGGGAATCCCAATTTTTTTTTTTTACAGAGGTATTGCAAACGTCGTCTATATTGCAGTGCAGGGGTAAAGGCCTATTTACCCTAAAATTTATAGAACCAAAATAAACCCAATATATTACTGTGTACCGTATTTCTGTCAATCAATTCCACTATATATTACTCTAATTAGTTTGAGAGATTACGGTTAACTTATTATTATGGTTAGGGTTTGCCGCACCTAATAAACTTTTATGAATTAAGAATAAGGATTATTGAGGATACCTCAAATCTAGAAGAAGAATTCAACATTGGAAAAAAGAAGAAAGAACGTTGATACAAATTTTGATTTTTACGCACCCACCTTCATATCTTCTTCACAACAAATTGCTTCTTCAATTCAAACAAGAAGCAAAATAAGGAGGGTTATCACATATTTTCACTTTTACTTACCTGACGAGTGTTGGGAATCTATTTTCAAAGTCATCATCCGCGACGAAGATGACAACTACAACTGTACATGCTATTTGAATTCTCTCTCCATCGTCTCCAAACAGTTCCTCTCCATCACTGACTGTCTTCGATTCTCTCTCACTTTCAAAATTTTAGGTGCAACTCGCCTCTTCCAAAGGTTCACCAACCTCGTCTCCCTCAACCTCAAGAGATTTCGTGGTAACATCAACACAATTCTCGAAGAAATCTCTCGTTTTCCATTGAAACTCACATCACTTAATATTTCCTACCAACCCATTCCAGTTGATGGGTTGCAAGCGTTCTCTCAAAACATTACAACTTTGACCTCTCTCACTTGGTCCCGTGCTAAATCTATCGGGACTGTCATGTTCCTCATCGCTGAGTGTTTCCCTTTGCTCGAAGAACTTGATCTCAGCGACCCCATAATAGAGCTAAAAAATTATGAATGCTTACGCAATAGTGTAATGGCTCTTTCATCAAAAGTTTTCAAACTCCGAAAGGTTAATCTCACTGAGCATATATATATCAACGATGAATTGCTCTTCCGGTTGTTCAAATACTGGAAGTTTCTCGAAGAGGCAATCATACTTTACTGTGATCATCATCAAATAACCAACGCTGGTGTTGCTTCTGCTCTACGAGAGAGACCAACTTTGAGGTCTCTATCCTTTAACCGTTATTTGGAATTGGCAGAAAATTCTAATCATTTGACGGATGTTGCCGTAATCCCTCAAATAACATCTCTATGTTTGGAAAGGAATATTTGCTTTAGAGATGAAAGAATAATAAAATTGGTTTCTTTATTCCCCAATTTACGGCTGCTTAATTTGAGCTATTCCTTTAACTTATCTGAAGAAGGTATGTGTCAAGTTTTAAAGATATGTCCTAAGATTATACATTTGAACTTAACCGGTTGTTCTCAATTGAAGTTACTTTGGTTAAACTTTGAAGTTTCCAAACTAGAGGTGTTGAACTTGTCGGATACAAAAGTTGATGATAAAACTGATGTTTTATAACTTCAATCCTATTAGACTTGGTTAGGTAGCTAGGAGGTGGTTACATAACTACCTTGAGTTAGTTAGTTATGGTTACTTGTGTTACAAGTAATGGATGTGTTAGGAGTTTTCCTTATAAATATGCATGTGCCTCATGCATTGAAAACACAACTTATTCTCTATTTTTCTTATTAATAAATCTTAACACTTTCCTCCTAGTTTTCTCTCTAGTTCTTACTTGTTATCTTCTTCCTCTTATCTTGGATTACCCTAACAAATTGGTATCCAGAGCCCTTTGGTTCTTAGTGTAGAAAGCACAAAGATTCAGTCTTGTTTGGTGTTTACATTTTCTTCCCTTCAGAAACAATGTCAGGGAATGGTTTACCAAACAATCTTCCAATTCTTGAGGGCAAGAATTGGGAAAGATGGAGCAAACAGATGAAGTCTCTCTTTGGTTTTCAAGATACATGGGAAGTGGTGGTTAATGGTGTGCAAGACTTGGTGGGGAATGCCACTGAAGCTCAGAGATCAGCACACAAAGACTTAAAGAAGAAGGATTGCAAGGCAATGTATGCAATTCAAGCTGCAGTAGATTCTGCAAATTTTGACAAGATATCTAGTGCTGAATCCTCTAAGGCAGCCTGAGATATTTTGGTGAAATATTATGAAGGAGGAGAAAAGGTGAAAGGAGTAAATTTGCAGTCTCTGCGAAGGCAATATGAGCTTCTGCAGATGGATAAGAGTGAATCCATTGGAGCCTATGTGTCGAAGGTTCAAGGCATTGTCCATACAATGAAGAGCTGTGGTGAGGTGATGACAGATAGGATGATTGTAGAGAAGGTAATGAGAACTCTAACTCCAAATTTTGATCATGTCATTGTTGCCATCCAAGAAACTGGGAATGTAGCTACATTACAGTTGGAGGATCTTGTCGGATCTTTAGAAGCACATGAGTTGATGATAAATGAAAGGAAAGGGGTTCAAGAATCTGTACAAGCCTTACAAGTTCAGGCTTACAAGAAAGCTAACAATCACAAAGAGAAAAATCAAGATAAGGGAAAGAATGGCTCTCAGAAAAAATTTGATGGAAAATCTGAATCCTTCAAGAAAGGAGGAGGAACATCAAATTCAAAGAAAGGGAAAGGCAAGGACAAGAGTCACATTCAGTGCTATAACTGTGAGAAATGGGGACACTATGCTTCAGATTGTTGGTTCAAGAAAGGCAAAGAAAAGGGCCAAGACTCTGATGATGAAGCAAAACTTGTGCAAGAAAAGGTTGAAGACAAAGCTGTGACTTTCATGGCTACATTATCAGAGGTAGAATCACAAGATAAAGTTGATGCTGAGACTTGGTTCTTAGACACAGGGTGTTCCAACCACATGACTGGTCACAAAAACTGGTTAGTGAAGTTCGATTCTGGAAAGAAAAGTAATGTGAAGCTGGCCAATAGCAGTTCATTGCAGTCAGAAGGCATTGGTAACATGGTTATCAAGAGGAGCAATGGAAGCACTGCAGTAATTGAAGATGTGATGTTTGTACCAGGTATGGATTGTAATCTTCTGAGTGTTGGACAGCTAGCAGAAAAAGGTTTTTCAGTTATCATTAAGAAAGAGAAATTTGAACTTTATGATCCTGCAAATAACCTAATTCTGAGGACTCCTTTGGCCAAGAATAGAACTTTCAGAACTTTGATTCACACAAACACTGTTCAGTGTATGAAGGTAATAACAGATGAGAAGTTGAATTGGCTATGGCACCTGAGATTTGGACATTTGAATTTCAAATATCTGAATCAGCTAGGGAGCAAAGGAATGGTACTTGGCCTGCCTAAGATTGAAGCTTCAGAAAGAGTATGTGAAGGTTGCTTAGTTGGTAAACAACCTAGAAATGCTTTCAGCAAGAGTTTGCCTATGAGATCATCAAGTGTACTAGGTGTTGTGCATTCTGATGTGTGTGGTCCCTTTGATGTGAATTCACTTGGTGGTAATAGATATTTTGTTACCTTTGTTGATGAGTATAGCAGGAAGATGTGGATATACTTGATTCAAACCAAGGATGCAGTATTTGATGTCTTCAGAAATTTTAAGGCATTAGTTGAAAATCAAAGTGGAAAGAAGATCATAGCTCTCAGAACAGATGGTGGAGGTGAGTATACTTCCAAGAAGTTTGAGTCATTTTGTGTTGAACAAGGTATAGAACATGAAGTCACAGCTCCCTATACACCTCAACACAATGGCTTAGCTGAAAGAAGGAACAGGGCTATTCTTGATATGGCAAGGTGTATGGTGAAGCATAGGAACCTGCCTAAAGCTTTCTGGGGTGAAGCAGTTCACACTGCTGTGTATGTGTTGAACATGTGTCCAACCAAGAAGCTGAAAGACAAAGTACCTGAGGAAGTGTGGAGTGGTAGAAAACCTAGTGTAAGTCACTTCAGAATTTTTGGTGCTTTATGTCACAAGCATGTGCCTGAAGCAAAAAGGAAGAAGCTTGATGACAGAAGTGAAGTCATGATCTTGGTAGGATACCATGTCACAGGTGCTTACAAGCTGTATGATCCTGTCACAAAGAAAATGATCTACAGTAGAGATGTTGTAATTGATGAAGAGAAATCCTGGGATTGGATTGCTGGTTGCAGTTCAAGCAGAGCTCAATTGAATCCAATCATGAATGAAGAAGATAGTGATTCTAGTGATGAGAATGAAGCACCTGCAGCTGTGACTAGAGACAGGCCTGCCAGAACAAGGAACATTCCTGCTAGATTGCAGGATTGTGAAATTATTAATGATAATGAGGTAAATGCAGATGGTGACTTAGTTCATATTGCATTGATGGCTGGTTCTGAGCCTATCAATTACACAGAAGCCTTGAAACACAAGAAATGGAAGAAAGCTATGGAGGAGGAGTTGGCTTCAATTGAGAGAAATCAAACTTGGGAGTTAGTTAAACTTCCATCAGATAAGAAGGCAATTGAAGTAAAATGGGTGTTCAAGCTGAAGCTAAATCCTGACAATTCTATAGCAAAATATAAGGCAAGGCTGGTGGCAAGAGGTTTTCTGCAGAGGGAAGGAATAGATTACTCAGAAATCTACTCACCTGTGGCAAGAATTGAGACTGTGAGACTTGTCATAGCTGTAGCTAATGCAAGGAAATGGCCTATGTTCCACATGGATGTTAAGTCAGCCTTTCTTAATGGTCCATTAGAAGAACTTGTTTTTGTAACTCAGCCACCTGGATTCATGATTGAAGAGAAGAAAGACATGGTCTACAGATTGAACAAAGCTCTATATGGTTTGAAACAAGCTCCAAGAGCTTGGAATAAAAGGATAGATGGATTTCTTGTGAAACAAGGTTTCAGGAAATGCAAGTCAGAATATGGAGTATATGTGCAGGAAGCAGCTTCAAGCATCATTCTGATATGTTTGTATGTTGATGATCTGCTAGTAACTGGAAGTGTCACAGCTAAGATAGAGAGATTCAAAGAAGTAATGAAAACTGAATTTGAGATGACAGATTTGGGAGAAGTGTCTTACTTCTTAGGATTTGAACTTCTGAAGAATGGTAAAGGTCTATTGTTGCATCAGAAGAGATATGCAGGAGAAATTCTGAAGAGGTTCAACATGACTGAGTGTACATATGCTGCAACTCCTATGGAGGTGAACTTGAAGTTAGAGAAGAATCAGACAGAAGAGACTGTGGATACTACAATTTTCAAGCAAATTGTAGGATCATTGAGATATCTTTGCAACAGCAGGCCAGATATATGCTTTGCAGTTGGGCTTGTAAGTAGATTCATGGATAAACCTAGAAGGTCACACATGAATGCAGCTAGAAGAATACTTAGGTATATAGCAGACACAATGGAGTTTGGAATTCTTTTTCCAAAGTCAGTTCTGAAGGAGAAATTTGAGATTGTGTGCTACTCTGATGTCGATTGGTGTGGTGACAAAGTAGATAGAAGGAGTACTACTGGGTATTTCTTCAGATTTATGGAGGCTCCTGTTGCTTGGTGTTCTAAGAAACAACCAGTTGTTGCATTGTCTTCGTGTGAAGCTGAGTACATAGCAGGTGCATATGCAACATGCCAAGCTTTGTGGATTGTGACTGTGTTGAAGGAGCTAGGAATTGAAGCAGAGAAACCTGTGGTTCTGCAGATTGATAACAAGTCTGCTATAAACTTAGCCAAGAATCCAGTTTTGCATGGTAGAAGCAAACACATAGAGGCTAGGTTTCATTTCTTGAGGGAGCAGGTGAATCAAGGTAGCTTAGATGTCAGGCATTGTGCAACAGATACTCAGGTTGCAGATGCTCTAACTAAGAGTTTGAAAACAGACAGGTTTTTGAAGCTCGGAAGTGAACTTGGTGTGTGTCAGGCGCGCGCGCCCAGCATGGCAAGTTCTGAAGCAGTTCTGAGTGATTTCTGAAGGACAGACAATGATTTCTGAAGAACAGACAAGTTTGCAGTTCTGAAGGATTTCTGAAGGACAGACAATGATTTCTGAAGAACAGACAAGTTTGCAGTTCTGAAGGATTTCTGAAGGACAGACAAGGATTTCTGAAGGACAGACAAGTTTGCAGTTCTGAAGGATTTCTGAAGGACAGACAAGGTTACAGTTCTGAAGGATTTCTGAAGGATAGACAAGTTTGCTTAGGCTTGAAGTTAAGGGAGCATGATGTTTTATAACTTCAATCCTATTAGACTTGGTTAGGTAGCTAGGAGGTGGTTACATAACTACCTTGAGTTAGTTAGTTATGGTTACTTGTGTTACAAGTAATGGATGTGTTAGGAGTTTTCCTTATAAATATGCATGTGCCTCATGCATTGAAAACACAACTTATTCTCTATTTTTCTTATTAATAAATCTTAACACTTTCCTCCTAGTTTTCTCTCTAGTTCTTACTTGTTATCTTCTTCCTCTTATCTTGGATTACCCTAACAAAAACACTCTATGTAATCTCAAAGCATTGTCGTGGGCTGTTGCAACTGTTACTAAAATGGTGTCCTGATGTCACAGAGAAAGGAGTGAAGCAAGTGATAGAAAAATGCACACAATTGAGAGAGATAAATTTGGGAGGTTGTCGTAATGTGGATGCTAATGTTGTTGCCTCAATGGTTTTTTCAAGGCCATCATGGAGAGAGATAACAACTCCATCTACTATTAAGTCGTCTGGCAAAAAAAAATTATTCTTGCGCGAAGGATTCCCTTTTGCTAAGTTTCTGATAAACTTTGATTAAGTTTAAACTATGGAGATCACGGATGCCTTGTTTGCTAGTATTCTATAAGTGCTAATTCAATTATTTGTATTTTCATTTTTATTTTACAACATTTCAATACATCATTCACTTCAGCATCATGTATGAAGGGATTACTTGGTGTTGGTTTTATTCTGTTTCTTGCTAAACTGTAAAATTCTGATAGACTTTCAAACTTGTGTTCCACATAATTCTTGTTGCTCTAGTAGCATTGCATGGCAGAATTTAAACATACTTCTATTGTTCCACAATACATTATTTGTATATATTAATAAATATAAGGTACTATAGCATTATTATTGTGTGGAGGAATTTGAAATTTGAACAAATTGTTATTTAAAATGGTTTATTGAGTTGTTAAAAAAATGGTTTATTGAGTCATTAGGTTTTTTAAAATGGTTTATTGCATCAAAGTATCATTTCATCGAGTTTTACAACAGAAGAATACTTCGATGCATCTTACTCCCAGCATCGGCCTCCTATGCGTCTTATGCAGGGAGCACCCAATTGAGGCCTGGCAAGCAAAGCGCGCGAGGCGCAAAACGCATCTGAGTTGTTGGTTTGCCTCTGTCTGCTGGTTGTATGCTTCTCGAAGAGGTCATCATATTTAATTGTAGTCAAATAACTAATGACGGTATTGTTTTTGCTCTTCGCGAGAGAACAACTTTGAGGTCTCTATCCTTTTCTAATCATGAACCAGCAGACAATGCAACAAGTTTAGCACAGGTTAACTACGGTCCTTCACTTATTGAGATCAATTTAAGGTACACATGGAAAAATAGTGTACAGAATTCTAATCCTTTGATTGATGTTGTCGTAATCCCTCAATTAAAGTCTCTCTGTTTGGCGCACAATTATATGTTACACGATGAAAGAATCAAAATATTTGTTTCCTTATTCCCTAATTTACATTTGCTTAATTTGGAGAGAGATAACAACTCCATCTAGTTTTAATTTATTCGGTAAAAACAAAATCTTCTTGCGTCAAGGATGCCATTCTTCTAGTATTCTGAAAATACTTTGATAAAGTTTAAACTATGGAAGTTGTTACTTTAATTTGTCAGAATGTTGATGCTGTATTCAATTAACCAGAATTCATGTTGATATGGATACACCACATGAACAGAGCAGTATGTTCATACATTCAAGTTGGTAATGTCTAAATCCAAAGATAAAAAAGAGGTAGATGAATGTTGTAACCATTGATGATTTTAGAAATTTTAGTGTCACTGAAATCAGTGTTATAAGCAAAAAATATGATGTTTGAATATGTTTCCTTAAATTTTAACTCTGTTTCAAGACTTGGGGTTTATTGTTTTCTTTTAAATAATTGATCACATAAAAGAAGAGTTGTTTCAATTGATTGTTATGTGAGTCTATACATGAATATATTAAGCCTCTATTTGGTAAGATTTTAATTTGCGCTTATAAGCTCATATGATGAAAAAAGTTCTGTTTGTTATCTGTTTTTTACTATGAGCATATATTTTATTTTACTACCATATAACTTATTTTTCAGTTGCTATTTCAATTAGCTTTTGAGCTTATAGTTTATCATATTTTCTTTCAATTTTATCTTTATCATCTTACATAAAAAATTAAATATTAATTAAATATTTTATTTTTTTGTCATTTCGTACTTATAAGCAAGTTCAACTGCTAATTTTACAAAACACTACAAACTCAATAAACTAACGTATCAGCTATAAGCTATAAGTTAATTTATCCGCTATAAGCTCATCCGTTAAGTCTTCTGCTATTTTTAACCAAACAAAGCCTAAATGCTAAGTCAATATATCCCTTCTAGAAAACACTAACGATCAACAAAAACAAAATAAGAGGGAATACCACCTACCATAGTTTTAAATTGGGGTCTACATCTGCAATTACGGTCACAATATTATTGATACAGTAGCCACCGCAACTGCATCACACTGCAATTGCACTGTAATTTTCATTCATGTGAACGGTCGTATCGTACTTGCATCAAGAATATCATCAGACGATTTCCGACATATTCGTTCAATTCTTCTCACAAAATATCTTTACGAACCAATTTATGTCAGATGCAATGAATATTCATACACTTAATAGTCCCTCAGTGTGTTTCAAGCATCTTTCAATAAATATGCACGAAACAAATTAGGACTCTACTATAATAAGCTGACTTACGGTTTATTGGACTAGTTTATACGCTTATTTGAAAAAAAAATTATAAACATGTTTGATAACTAGAGTCTTTAATTATCTTATAGCGTATTTTAAAATGCTATTATTAATAGTGTTTAAAATAATAACTTACGATAAAGAAAAAATAGGTTATAAATTTTTACATTTTATAGAGTTTGAACTACTAGTAAAATATCTTTTCATTATTTTGACAAAGACTAGTAGCACACTGGTTCGTTGAACCCGGTCATTCGTTTGCCTCTGTCTGCTGGTTGTATGCTTCTCGAAGAGGTCATCATATTTAATTGTACGTTATGCGATGAAAGAATCAAAATATTTGTTTCCTTATTCCCAATTTACATTTGCTTATTTTGAGCTATTGCATTAACATATCTGAAAAAGGCATTTGTCAAGTTTTAAAGATAGGTCGTAAGATTATACATTTGGATTTAACCGGTTGTTCAGAGTTGAAGTTACTTTGGTTAAACTTTGAAGTTCCCAAACTAGAGGTGTTACTTTGATTTGTCAGAATGTTGATGCTGTATTCAATTAATCAGAGTTCATGTCTATAGACTATATGGATACACCACATGAACAGAGCAGTATGTTCATACATTCTAGTTGGTAATGTCTAAATCCAAAGACAAAAAAAGGTAGAAGAATGTTGTAACCATCGCTGATTTTAGAAATTTTAGTGTCATTGAAATCAGTGTTATAAGCAAAAAAATATGATGTTTGCATTTGATTCCTTAAATTTTAACTCTGTTTCAAAACTTGGGGTTTATTGTTATTTTTTTTAAAAAAATTGATGACATAAAAGAAGAAAAATTTATTGGCTAAAAAGCAAAGTTCTTATATAAGATTCAAATTTTAAAATTTGTTTTTAGGCTCTCTTATATTACTCTCAGGCCCCTATCGTGACTAAAATTTGTTCCCACATTCATTTGGAGTCATAGAACAGGTAATGTGCGCTTTAAACGGTTTATTTTTTGAATTCATATGGTTTTGTTGTCAAACGTAATTATGGATCATAGGATACGAAATATTGAGTTTTAGAGTATTTCATATCCTAGAATATGAAATGGTCACTTTCTGCAATTTGTTTATTTTGTTAATTTTTTTTCTTCTCGTAGTTGCATTATGCATTCGTTTATGTATTATGTTTGTGATGATTTTGATTGTATTATTTGATATATGAAGGTGTTTAGATGGCCGAACCTCCGGTTGAATTGAAACAAAAAATTGATGAATCTGACATTGCTAAACATGTGAATGTTGCACCTGACAATATTACTCATGCTAATGTTGTGGAACATGATATTGATCAACCTATTGTTTTTGTTGTTAAATCAGGCACTAAAACAAGCTTTCTCTGTGTTTATAGCCATAAATCACAATTTCATATCCTAGGATACGAAAATATGTTGATTTCATATCCTAGAAACCAAAGTATCTTGGGTTCAAAAGGGTATTTTGGGATTTTTGGAGAGTTTGAGAGCATAAGAGGGGCCTAAATAGCAATTTTCCTCAAATTTTAAATAGAAACATATAATGACGCCCAATATAATCTTATAGCCCAAAAAGGAGTTTGATTTTTAGGCCTCCTATATTACTCTCAGGCCCCCTTCATGACCATAATGCCCTTATAAAGGAACTTGTAACGTTCAATCCGAAATCATTTTACTTCGTAACGTACAATCCGAAACCATGCTAAATAAGACAAATTCTGGGAAAACTGTATTGTTGAGCACGTTTGCGCCTTAAAAAACCCAATTTTGTACCGTAGTTTCCGAAGCTTTTTTTTTTTATAGTAAATTTGGATGTTTCGGAATCTACGAAATGAAAACGCCTAGATTCCAAAATTAGAATCCAAAAACGCTCATTTGTCTCCTACTAGTAAGGAATGGAAAATCCAAAATTACGATCCAAAATCCATTTTCTTACCCTTAAAATCGTGATAGATCAAATTGGAGGATGAAGTAGATGATTGTTAAAAATCGCCCCTTTTCCCCAAATTTACGTTTTAATGACACTGATTTTGTTCTTATGAGTTTGTAGCCATAAAGAGGGATTTCAGATTTTACGAAACGAATCTATGCAATTTCGGAATCTATAAAACGAAAAAAAAGCGTTTTCAGAATGTAGAAAACAAAACTGTTTTTTGTCACCTGGTTACGAAACGCATCGTTTTTCTTATTAAATTAGTGCCTAAACTAAGCATGTACTTTGTTCTTGGCCATAAAACACCATTTCGTATCCTACGAAACAAAAAATAGAGGTATTTTAAGATTTTTTGGAGAGTCTGGGAGCATCTAGAGGGGCTAGAAAGAAAATTTCGAAAACAAGATTATAAATATAAACTAATCTAATATGCTGAGATCATTCAATTCAATAAATGAAAAAGAATCAAAACCAAGCCAACTTACAATGGTTGATGTACGACTAGACACACTATAGATAGTTGGAATATCTTATCCCTAAATTCTCAACAACTTTAGGACCCTTGTCTCTTCTTTAGCACATGATCGAGTAAAGCAATACAAGCAAGTGGCATGACCATTTTACTCTTAACCGTGGCTAGCTCTATCATACAAAAGAAAGAAAAAATTCAATAGCAACATTTGGACATACAAACAAGAAAGGAAAAAAGATGAAAAAGCTATACCTCATCCACGTATAGCAATTAGATGCCTCTTTTACTTACATTATAGGTACCACAATCATACGTAATATCTTTGTAATCAAGCATGCATTATTAATATACTTAGATGAGATTCTATCCTGGAAATTTTAGGAACATAGCTTTTTTCACTACTTTTTTTCCAAAGGTTCCTTGATTGGTAATTCTATTTGATGTACATCGGTAAGGTTGGCCTGATAGGGGATACACTGTCCAGTCCGGGGTGCATATCAGCTCTTGACTTCCCAGGTTTCAGTTTCTATGGATGATGCAGGTAGTCTCATTTGGCACCCTCAGGTTCCGTTTGAAGGTTGAAAAACACACAAGAAGGGGGGGGTTGAATTGTGTGAGACTTTTTCTAAGTTAAAACAAATTGCAGCGGATAAGGTATAACACACACAATATATGAGGATAGGGTTAGAGAGAGATGCTCAGAATTTTTATACTGGTTCCTCCCACTAACAGGAGTAGTCCAGTCCTCTTGTCCTTCACAAGAGATTTCACTATAATCACTCAGATTACAAATGCTCAAGCACTAAGCAAGAGACTTCAAACTGCTCAAGCACAAAGCAAGAGACTTCTAACTGCTCAAGCACAAAGCAAGAGACTTCCAATGCTCAAGCACAAAGCAAGAGACTTCCAATGCTCAAGCACAAAGCAAGAGACTTCCAATGCTCAAGCACAAAGCAAGAGACTTCCAATGCTCAAGCACAAAGCAAGAGACTTCCAATGCTCAAGCACAAAGCAAGAGACTTCTAACTGGTTTTAATGTTAATAAAGATAAGAGATTAACACTTGATATACAATCAGAGGTGTTTACAAAATACAACTCAGTTACAAGACTAACTTAGAAAATTATCACAAAGTTTCTAAGTGTTTGATAGCTTCAGAATTTGACAGAGTTTCAGCACGTTCAGAAGCTTAAGTCTTGATTCCATTTCTTCACAAATCTTCTTCCTTTTATAGATGATAAAATGAACGTTGAAGATTATAGCCGTTTGAAGAATTGAGACGCTCCTTTGTATAGATCAGTGAGCTTATTAGCTGTTCTGATTTGCAGTAGCTTAGGAGCTTAACGTTTACTACAAAATGAGAGATTCCTTTTGGCTTTTGATATTTGAACCTTGGTGAAAGCCAAATAAGGAAATAATCGTTTCTGAAGCCTGACTTGAAAAGGACCTTTCCATGGTCAAACCTTTTCATTCTTGGTTTCTGCGTTTGGACTTAGTCAGGCACAGTCTTCAATAAAATTGTACTCTCAAATGTAGCTTAACACTTATATCTGACGAGCCTTCAGATTTTGATAAGCTCAGAATTACTTGTTTCAGATCTGGTGAGCTCAGATGTTCTTCAGATTTTGATAGGCTCAGATTTACTTGTTTCAGATCTGGTGAGCTCAGATGTTCTTCAGATTTTGATAGGCTCAGATTTACTTGTTTCAGATCTGGTGAGCTCAGATGTTCTTCAGATTTTGATAGGCTCAGAATTACTTGTTTCAGATCTGGTGAGCTCAGATGTTCTTCAGATTTTGATAGGCTCAGAATTACTTGTTTCAGATCTGGTGAGCTCAGAAGTAATTCCTTCAGAAATTCTAAGGTTCAGATAATAACTTCAGAGTTTCACAGGCTCAGAATTACTTGCTTCAGATCTGGTGAGCTCAGAAGTAATTCCTTCAGAAATTCTAAGGTTCAGATAATAACTTCAGAGTTTCATAGGCTCAGAATTACTTGCTTCAGATCCGGTGAGCTCAGAAGTAATTCCTTCAGAAATTCTAGGGTTCTTTAGTACGCAAATTTTAACTATTAATCCTGCACACTGAATTAAATTATTAGTACTCCAATTTAACCTTAAATACATTGTTATCATCAAAATCAATTAAGGAGATACAAAATCATAATTTTGTTCCAACAATCTCCCCCTTTTTGATGATGACAACTATATGTATTTAAAATCAATTGTTGTTGTTTTTATTTAACATCTTGACTTCAGGTTCTGAGGTTTGCAAGCTCCCCCTGAGTCTGATAAGCTTCAGAAGTTTATCAATGATAAATATAAAACAGTCTAAGAGTAATATTTAATGTCAAATATAATTTCATATATTCTACCTTCAGAATTAGAGGTTTGCAAGCTCTATTTCTTCAGATTGACAAATATAAGATATGGTTTGCAAGCGTATCTTATATTATATGAATTTATGTTGGACAAAATCTATTACTCCCCCTCATTAAAAGTTTAAAAGACTTTAATATAACTTAACAAGAGTAGAGTTCAGAAAATGTGATCTTTAGAGCTTCAGAAATAATTTCACTGCCATAGGAAATGAAATAATATTTTCTCCCCCTTTGTCATTATCAAAAACGGGTCAGTCAAAGCACAAGTTACAGGGTAGTAAATGCACACAGCAAACAACCACCAGCAGTAAATGCATTCAACGGTAAAAGGGAATTGTTAAGTACCATGGTGAAACAGGGAATTGTTTCAGAATGAAGACGAGTTTCTTCAAGATCTGAATCAGTTCCAGGAAAAGGTGGAGTGGTTTGAATGGATGAGGGGTTTGGTTCAGAAGTGGTTGGCTTAGGAGATGAAGTCTGAAGGGGTTCAGTTTGGGATTCAGCAGGGACTTCAGAATTTTGAACATTTGAGGGTTCAGATTGGTCTACGTCCATTGCTATTGGGGTAGACTCAGAATCTTTAATAGGAGATTTCTGAGGGGATTTAGGAGTGTCAGAAATGGTTATAGTGGAAGTTTCAAAATATTGAAAACGTGAGAAGTGATAGTGACGTAATGGGGGCTTGGCAGTTACTTTTAATAAAATCATCATTAGCTCTCCTTCATTACCCAGCGTTTACTAGACATGATGGGAAGTTACACAGATAAGTAGTGTTTTCAGAAGCCAGCTGTCAGTTAGAGAAACTGAGTGGTCAACTAACACTTAGAGTAGGTATCTGAGTCACAAGAAATCATATTTAATAATAAATAATTCTGATTGCTTCAGATGAGAGAGTGCTTCAGAACCTATATAATAGTTTCTGAGCCGTCCAAACTTCTGAGGCCCTTCAGAACCAGTTTATTCATTCAGAGTTAACAGCATTCAGAGATATCATTCAGAAATAAAAACCATGTTCAGATTTTTCTTGATAAAATCGAAACGATCAATAGCAAGAGGTTTGGTAAAGATATCAGCCCATTGATGCTCAGTATCAATGAATTGAATCTTAATTACTCCCTTCTGAACATAGTCTCTAATGAAGTGATGTTTGATCTCAATGTGTTTAGCTCTTGAATGCAAAATAGGATTCTTAGACAAACAAATAGCAGCAGTATTATCACAGAGAAGTGGTATACTACTTATCCTTATCTGATAGTCCTCCAACTGATGTTTCATCCAGAGCAATTGCGTGCAACACTTAGCAGCTGAGATGTACTCTGCTTCTGCTGTAGATAAAGCAATAGTTGCTTGTCTCTTACTAGCCCATGATATAAGGTTTTCACCTAGAAATTGACAGTTTCCACTAGTGGACTTCCTTTCAATTTTATCACCAGCATAGTCAGCATCACAGAATCCAATAAGCTGATAATCTAAGGATTTCTTATAAAGTAATCCAAGATTAGTGGTTCCTTTCAGATATCTAAAGATTCTCTTAACAGCAGTTAGATGAGACTCTCTAGGATCTGATTGAAATCTAGCACACAAGCATACACTGAACAAGATATCTGGTCTAGATGCAGTGAGATAAAGGAGGGAACCAATCATACCTCTGTATAATTTCTGATCTACTTTGCCTTCAGATTCTTCCTTCAGAAGACAGCTAGAGGGATGCATAGGAGTTGACATTGGTTTACAATCTTCAAGACCAAATTTCTTCAGTAAATCCTTTGTGTATTTGGTTTGATGCACATATACTCCTTCTTTTCTTTGATTGATTTGAATTCCCAAGAAGAATGTTAGTTCTCCCATCATACTCATTTCAAATTCATCCTGCATAAGCTTAGAGAAATTCTTGCAAAGAGAAGCATTAGTTGAACCAAAGATAATATCATCAACATAAATCTGAACAATCAAAATATCAGTTTTTAAGGTTTTTCTAAAGAGAGTGTTATCAACATGTCCTTTTTCAAAACCATTTTCTAGAAGAAATATACTTAACCTTTCATACCAAGCTCTTGGAGCTTGTTTCAAACCATACAGAGATTTCTTCAATTTGTAAACATGATCAGGACACTTTATATCTTCAAAGCCAGGAGGTTGTTTAACATAGACTTCTTCATAAATTACTCCATTCAGAAATGCACTCTTAACATCCATTTGAAATAGAGTGATGTCATGATTAACTGCATAGGACAAGAGAAGTCTAATTGCCTCAAGTCTTGCTACTGGTGCAAAGGTTTCAGTGAAATCTATGCCTTCTTGCTGACTATAACCTTGTGCAACCAGTCTAGCTTTATTTCTGACAACTTCTCCCTTTTCATTTGACTTGTTTCTGAATACCCATTTTGTTCCAATAATGTTCTTGTGTTTGGGTTTTGGTACCAGATCCCAAACATCATTTCTTTCAAATTGATTGAGTTCTTCTTGCATTGCAACAATCCACCCATCATCTGAGAGTGCTTCTTCTATGTTTGTGGGTTCAATTAATGAAATTAACCCAACTAGGGATTCATCCTCTTTGAAAGCAGATCTGGTCTTTCTTGGGCTATCCTTGTTACCAACAATTAGCTCTTCAGGATGAGATGATCTATACTTGAATTTACTCTTAGGTGGAGCAGGTGTCTGAGAGGGTTCAGTTTCTGAAGGGTCTTCAGTTTCAAGGCCTTCAGAGATATCTTCATTTTGAGTCTCAGATGGATATACAGCAATGGAGAGATCTTCACACTCAGAATTTGAGGAAACTTGAAATTCTGCAAAAGTCTCAGCTTGCTCTGACATTTTATCGTCAGGCTCTTTATCATCAAATCTAACATGTATAGATTCTTCAACTGTGTGAGTTTCAGAATTATACAATCTGTATGCTTTTGAGCGTTCAGAGTAGCCTATAAAGATACCCTTATAAGCTCTAGCATCAAATTTCTTTCGATAGACCTTGTTGTCTAGAATATAACAAGTACATCCAAACTGATGAAAATAAGAAATATTTGGTTTTCTTCCTTTGAACAGTTCATAAGCAGTTTTGTTCAGAATAGGTCTGATGTAGATTCTATTCTGAACATAGCAAGCAGTACTCACGGCTTCTGCCCACAAGAACTTAGCTAGGTTAGACTCAAGCATCATGGTACGAGCCATTTCTTGCAAAGATCTATTCTTTCTTTCTACAACACCATTCTGCTGTGGTGTTCTAGGAGAAGAGAATTCATGGATTACTCCATGCTCTGAGCAGAAAGATTCGAAAGAGTCATTTTCGAACTCTCCCCCATGGTCGCTTCTAACCTTCAGAATCCGAAGATCCTTTTCACTTTGTATTTGTGTGCAGAAGTCACTGAACACCACAAGTGCTTCACTCTTAGAACGTAGGAATTTCACCCAAGTCCATCTACTGAAATCATCAACCATGACCAATCCATATTTTTTACCATTGATAGAGGCTGTCGAAACAGGACCAAACAGATCAATGTGAAGCAATTCTAAGGGTCTGGAAGTAGAGACAATGTTTTTAGACTTGAATGAAGTCTTAGCAAATTTTCCTTTTTGACATGAGCCACAAAGTGCATCTGAGTGATAATCAATGTCAGGCAAACCACTAACAAGCTTTTGTTTGCTAAGCTTAGAGATCAACCTCCAGTTAGCATGACCAAGACGCTTGTGCCATAGCCATTTCTCATCACTCAGAGACAAAAGACATATAATCTTTTGGTCAACCAAATCAGAAAAGTTTACTTTATAAACATTGCCAACTCTCATTCCCTTGAATACTACAGATTTGTCAGAGTCTTTTGATACAGTACATGATTCCTTATTAAATGTAACAACACACCCATTGTCACAAAATTGACTAATGCTCAATAGATTGTGTTTAAGTCCATCAACTAACCAAACATCTTTAATGGAAAGAGAAGAACTACCAACTGTACCTGTACCAATGATCTTCCCTTTTTGTTTTCCTCCAAATCCCACAGAGCCTCCCTCTTTCAGAGTTAGGGTTTGGAACATATGCTTTTCTCCCGTCATATGTCGTGAGCAACCACTGTCCAGGTACCAGGGCTGCTGTTTTACCTTTCCTTGCATGAGCATCTGAAGCAAACATTATTTCAGATTTTGGTACCCATATTCTGATGGGTCCTTTAGAGTTAGTCTTCTGAATAGTATTCCTTCTTTGTTTTCTATGATCAACACAAGATCTAGAATTAATTAAGCTTTGACAAGAATGTTTAGGCTTAATTTGATTCTTGGATTTTGATCTGGAGTATATCACAGTTCCAAAGGTCAAGCAAGGATCTGAAGTAACTTTACCTTGATTTCTCAGAGGTTCAGATGACTTCTGAGCCTTAACTTGAGAACTTTTGGACTCAGAAATTTTAGGTTCAGAAGAACTTGGAACTTCTGAGTCTTTGGGTTCAGGTTCAGAACCTCCTTCAGAGTTGGATGCCTTCAGATCAAGTGTACCACTTTTAACAAAGGTAGAGAATAATTCAGGTGGAGTATCATCCTCACTATATGATTTCAGAGGTTTATCCCAGTTCTTAAACCGAGAATAACCAATGCCTTCACCATAGTTACGAGTCATATGATAAATCATGGAAGCCATTTTACTCCTATTGAAGGTACAACGAATAAATTCGTGAAGAGCATCTTCATGATCATCATTGAGCTTGTCTGCCAAGACATAGTTAGATTCAACATGACAAATACGAATGTTTAACGATTCATTTTCATCATAAAGAATCTTGGCATCCTTTTTCAATGATTCATGAACATTTTTCAGAATTTTGTGTTGACTTACTATACGAGAGTAATGTTTCACGGCAATCTTAAGAGAATCAATTAATTCAGATTTAGTCATGTTAGAGTATACCTCATTTTCATCATCTGAGTCATCTTCAGAATCTCTATCAGAGTTGTTACCTTCAGAAGTTCTTGCCATTAAGGCCAGATTGCCTTCTTCATCATCTTCTCCTTCAGAGTCATTCTCAATGGTCTCCCAAGTGGCTAACAAACTCTTCCTTACCTTTTCTTTGTACTTTTCTTTCCCAAAGCTCTTATTCTTTCCTTTGTCCTTGGATGACATTTCTGGACAGTCCGCAATGAAGTGTCCAGATTTCTTGCAGTTATAGCAGTTGTTCAGTTCTTCCTTTTTGTCCTTTGAAAAGGAACTTCTTGAGTTGTTTCCTTTGTTTGGAAACCTTTTGTATTTCTTGTTCCATTTCTGAAACCTTCTAACCATTAGTGCCATTTCTTCATTCTCAGAATTTTCATCCATCATATCATCAGAAGTTTCTTCCTCTTGTTCAGACACTTTGATCTTTGCAGCTTTTGAGGAAGTCTGAACAGAGCTTAGAGCCAAGGACTTCATCTTCTTGACAGGTTCATCTGACATAAGTTCTAGCTCATGACTTCTGAGTGAGCTTATTAAATCTTCAAGAGTCACATTGTCCAAATCCTTGGATTCCTGAAAAGCTGTAACTTTTGGTCTCCATTTGGAAGGTAAGCTCCTCAGAATTTTCTTCACGTGATCAGATGCAGTGTAGCTTTTCTTCAGAACTTGAAGACCAGAGACAAGGGTTTGAAACCTTGAATACATGGTTTCAATATCTTCATCTTCCTTCATTCTGAACAGCTCATATTGATGAACTAATAAGTTTGCCTTAGCTTCTTTGACTTGCTTATTTCCTTCATAGGTGGAACATAGAGAGTCCCAGATAGTTTTGGCACATGACTTGTTGGATATTTTTAAATACTCAGCATGAGATATTGCACCAATAAGCATATTCTTAACAGTATGATGCTTCTTATACTGTTTCTTCTTTTCAGCATCAAAGAACTTTCTGTAGGTATTTCTTACAACACCTTCATCATCCATGTGTTCAAAATGTATACCATCTTCAATGATATCCCATAACTCATCATCGGTCCCAATGATGTAACTATACATCTTGGTTTTCCAGAAAGGAAAAGTAGTAGGATCACTGTTGAAGTAAGGTGGTTTGTCTCTGTGATTATCACTGTTCCTTTCCCTATCATAGTTGTGAGGAGGTGGAACAGCAGAGTGATCAGGTCCAGAGGAAGCAGAAGGAGAGGTAACACCAGACATGTTTTTCAACTAAGTACCCCTAGATCTTTTACTGTTTCACTGTTAAGTGAAGAGCAACAAACCGGAGCTCTGATACCAATTGAAGGTTGAAAAACACACAAGAAGGGGGGGGTTGAATTGTGTGAGACTTTTTCTAAGTTAAAACAAATTGCAGCGGATAAGGTATAACACACACAATATATGAGGATAGGGTTAGAGAGAGATGCTCAGAATTTTTATACTGGTTCCTCCCACTAACAGGAGTAGTCCAGTCCTCTTGTCCTTCACAAGAGATTTCACTATAATCACTCAGATTACAAATGCTCAAGCACTAAGCAAGAGACTTCAAACTGCTCAAGCACAAAGCAAGAGACTTCTAACTGCTCAAGCACAAAGCAAGAGACTTCCAATGCTCAAGCACAAAGCAAGAGACTTCCAATGCTCAAGCACAAAGCAAGAGACTTCCAATGCTCAAGCACAAAGCAAGAGACTTCCAATGCTCAAGCACAAAGCAAGAGACTTCCAATGCTCAAGCACAAAGCAAGAGACTTCCAATGCTCAAGCACAAAGCAAGAGACTTCCAATGCTCAAGCACAAAGCAAGAGATGTTCTTCAGATTTTGATAGGCTCAGATTTACTTGTTTCAGATCTGGTGAGCTCAGATGTTCTTCAGATTTTGATAGGCTCAGATTTACTTGTTTCAGATCTGGTGAGCTCAGATGTTCTTCAGATTTTGATAGGCTCAGAATTACTTGTTTCAGATCTGGTGAGCTCAGATGTTCTTCAGATTTTGATAGGCTCAGAATTACTTGTTTCAGATCTGGTGAGCTCAGAAGTAATTCCTTCAGAAATTCTAAGGTTCAGATAATAACTTCAGAGTTTCACAGGCTCAGAATTACTTGCTTCAGATCTGGTGAGCTCAGAAGTAATTCCTTCAGAAATTCTAAGGTTCAGATAATAACTTCAGAGTTTCATAGGCTCAGAATTACTTGCTTCAGATCCGGTGAGCTCAGAAGTAATTCCTTCAGAAATTCTAGGGTTCTTTAGTACGCAAATTTTAACTATTAATCCTGCACACTGAATTAAATTATTAGTACTCCAATTTAACCTTAAATACATTGTTATCATCAAAATCAATTAAGGAGATACAAAATCATAATTTTGTTCCAACACCGTTGAAGGTCTCCATCTTTGCGTGGCATCTACTGCGTAACAGGTTGCCCACCAAAGACAACCTGATTACTCGAGGCATCTTACTCGAGTAGAATCTCCAAATAATTAGGATTTATCTTACACATGTTGAACACTAAATATGAATATATCTATCCGTTGAGATTTATACGGTCCATGTTGAACTCTTTCCTCTAAGCTCGACCCTCGTTGGTGTAACTATTTTTATCGGATAGAATTTATGTATAGATATCACTAAATTTTTGTGTAATCCATATAACTTAGCAATATAAAAATAATTATATTCATTTGAATCAACAAATAAGGAAAAACATTTTGGAAGCAATGTTCTTATTAAAACTCGATAAACTCGATCTGTTGATTCATGAAGATTATATTTAAATTATCAAAAACATAATTTGCATGAAATCCTTCAAATTAAAATATTGATCCATTCTTATCCATCATCCGTATATATGATCTTACTTTCTATATAGTCTTTTTGAAGATATGGTATTTCCTTTATTCTTTGGCTGGTCATTAGTTGAATTATAGTTCCCAAAAAGTACTTAAACAGTCAATTTTCCTAAATACACTAAATACTAACAAATTCTTAGGTTTCTCGTATCTTATTGAGGTGATTGTACACATATAGCTAAGTACATATACTATATTGTAGAAAACCTTTCACAAAAAAATTTATATTATACAAAAGCTTTTTTAGTGGATGGAGCATAAATTCTTATACTATAAAGTCTAAATTATCAATCATATGTGGAACCCATGAATCCCTTTACGCAAAACTCCTAAATCAAGCAAACTATATATTATTAATTTTCATAAGATGCATGATTAAAACTCAACAAATAGATATTAAGAGAAGCACTATTTAGTATTCAGCCTAACCACATAAGAAGTTTTAATTTGGTTGAATTGAATCTGATCCTTTTCCAAGATTGGTAGGGCAATATTTTCTAGATAAAGTATTTGTAAAAAGTATTGATATTATAGATTCTAATAGAAAAAATGACCAACATCATAGTTTAGGAAACAACAAAACTATATTTATAATCAATAGGAATAAACCAAGGCACCAATACAAGTTCAAAGAAATATGCTACTAGATATTTAGATCGGGGACCATAAGTCCATCCTCATCCATAGCCATAGGAGTACATTATTTTATGTCTTTCTAATTCAAAAATTAAAGAGATTGCAAAAATTTCTTAAGAAGATACCCCCATTATTGAGAGAAAAAGCACATGTTCGTTATCACTAAATTACATTACATATGTAGCACATGCATTGACACAACGAAGATTTTAAAATGCCATTTGCAGACATTGCAATTGTGCTCATTATGAACATTGCGACTAATATTGCAACTTATTGCGGTGTGAAAAAATTTAACATTAATTTACACACCATAGATATGTTTTAGTTTGCTCCACATATATTCTTTTAGAGATGTTTGACATAAACAATTATTGTAGTCTAGTTTATTTATTTTTCTTGTTTTGAAGATTTTGACAAACAGGATAGACGTGGATCGATTGATGCGGCTGTTATAATGGCTAAAATTGTCTGATCCGGTTGCGATGCAGTTCGTACACGTGATTGAAAATCACATCACAATTGTGTGATGTTGTTGTAGAGGTCCGCTAATAGCAATATTGTGGCAAAAATTGCTGTTATGAACCATAATTTGAAAGCTTGGACAAAATAACACATAAACACCCATAATAATTTAATTTAAGACAATAAAAGTGATTGTATCTAGTTAAATGTCTCAATGTGGATGCGAGACACCAATACATGTTGAATGTTCGGACGCACTTAAAATAATGAGACATCAATGATTGAATCACCTGATTTTGATCTCACTATTTTAAATGTGCCTACCGCTTAACTAGAGAATTTTCTATTTGCATAGAATCCAGGTCCATTACTTTTTGTACGAGTGGGTCCCACTAATCCATTGATCAATATATATACCCACATACTCTCTACTCTCAAACCTACAAAATATTTACACCGTACACTACATTTAGTCTTTTGAGCCTTCATATTTTATTTATAGAAACAATGGAAGCAAACCGAAAGAGAAGTAGAGGAATCTTGAAAGGAAAGGTTGCACCATTATTTAGAACAACAAAACCTTCATCAACAGTAGAATACACAACAACAAATGTTAATCCAAATCATTCTTCTCCTTCCCCTGCATCTCATGTTGTCGTAGTCCGCAACGACTACGCGAAGCCGAACCCGAAAGTTTCTATTGTAGTAACAGATATTTGGAGTGATAACTTTCCTACCGATGAAAGTGTGGACATGAAAGCTGCAATTTATATATCTATGGTTCAACAACGTTTGAAAGCACAACAAAATTAAAGCAACTTCATGAGAATTGAAGAAGCATATGGTATATTATTAGCTATAGTATTATTATAGCTAGATGTGGTATACCCTTTTAATAAATAGCATGTAGTTTGTGTCACTATATTGTTAGTATGACTTATGACACTTTGTGTAGAGAAAATTGTGCTATGTAGTATTTTGTTTAAATAAATAATAAGTTTGCAAATGTTGTAAGCTCTTGATCCTAATATTTTCTTTGGAATATTATAAGTGTGGATCGAGTAGTTTACTGGTCACTGAAAAAATTCTATGCATGATATGCAGAATTGATCACTCTCTGCTAATAATATTTGTTGTTAAAAAAAGCTAAAAAAAAAAAAAGAATCTTTGCGATATATAAGAAGTTAACCATACTTTTTCGATAACATTTGAATTACGGGTTTAGATATTAATTATAGTTAATTATATTTTTGACCCTCTAATTTTTTAATTATGTGATTTTAAACTCTTCATTTTCAATTTTGCAATTTTAATCTTCTTAATTGTTCAATTGTGCGATTTCGATCCTCTTAATTTTAATTGTGCGATTTTGACCTTCTTTAGTTTACCTCCAACGTAGATTTTAAATTATGATGTCGTGACATTTTTATTTAACGAAAATTGATATTTATAAATTAAAAAAAAATAAGTAGTAGGTTATCATTGCATTACCTCCAAAGTTTATTCACTAGTCACTCTAAAATAAATTACTCACTTTAAAGAACCCAAATCCAATATCTACAATGCATCTTGAGAGCAAAGACAAACATTTCCCATTATATGTTACACTATCCATGCCCTGACTTATCCAATTCCAACACCCATACCTCTTACCCATTCTTCCACTTTGATTAGTGAATCATTTTATTAAAACTATATAATAATAGAGAAAAATACTTATTGTTAGAAAACAATCAATAATAATTGTAAGACCATTTTTTTTTCATCCTCTTTCAAATTTTATTATCACTCATTTTTCCAAAGTTTGACAAGATAGAATCATGATACACCAAGAAGAAGAAGAAGACCAGCCAACAAAGGCTTTATACGAGCTATGTTCCATGATAATCTATACACTCAAGTTCCCTCTTCCATATCCATATTCTTCGACCTCTACGGCTTCTTCTTCTTCTTCTTCTGCTTCTTCTTCGTCTGTTTCATCTTCTAAGAAACAGCCCTGGTGGATGACAACGTTGCACACATCCTCACACAATTCACCAACAGCGTTCGCGTCGCTGTTTTTAGGCATATGTCTAGCATTCATGCTTTTTGGATCTGTTACTTTCTTAATTGGGTTACTTTTGTTGCCTTGGATTACTCTTTTGGTGTTGGTTTTCTATGTTGCTGCTTTTATCTCCAACCTATCCTTGTTCAGTTGTTTCATTGTTGGTTCAATTGGGGTTGCTGAAGGATGTTCAATGTAAGCCTCTCTTTTCTTCATTCCTAGTTCCTCACGAAACATGAACATTTTCAAAATTAAGCGTGTCTTAATGTTGGACGTGTGTCGTTGTTCAACACATACACCACACTTACATGTATATATAATTACATTAAATCATGTTATTTTTTAAAATTAATTATCGGTGTGTGTGTTGTGTTTGTAATTCATAGTAAGTTTCTATACAAGATTAACGATTTTTTTTCTTTTTTGTAATGATTAACTATATATTCTTATTTTGCCATAATTGAACCTTTCTTATTTTGTCACAATTTTTTTACCTAAATCTAAATCTAATCCAAATCTAATCTAAATCTAATCTAAATATCTAATAAAAGTAAGCATTGAAATTCTTCATTGAATTGTTATGCATCAATATTAATGTGTGATTTAGTACTAGGTTTTCCAATTAATGAAAGGATTTAGTACCTACACAAAAAGTATCCATACTCAATTAAACTCGAAGATACCGAAGTATTCACCAATACCATAGCCTAAAGGAATATATATGTCGTATACTTTTCCCTCTTTAACTTGTCACATATCACATAGTCATTCAAGTAAGTGGGCCTGGAAATAACTCTCTTAGGATATCCCACATTAATATTGTATGGCTATTATATTTTGGAGATTTTCTTTTGCCATTATAATCATTTTCTCGCGTATTCTACGAATTCACAAAAATATCTCTGTCCGTTATTTAAGTAGCAAATTCAATCTGTTACTTAAGTAGCGGATGAGAAATATTTTTTATATTCTTGGACCAATTTAGATCTCACGCTTCCCAGAAGCCCATGTGTAGTTGAAATAGTTAATTTATCCTATCCTTAGTTTTGTTTGTGTTAAATTTATGTTTTTAATTTACTATGTTCGGTCCCAATGTAATATGTTGTTTTTATCAAATATTTGTTTATCGTAACATTCTATTTTTTTTCCATTTCTGGTCTCGTGTCGTCCGCTACTTGAGTATTAGACCAGTATGTGACAAGAAACGGAGAACATAACAAAAATTGGATATGCGAAATGATACAAAACATGAAAAAATTCATAGAATAATACTTAATAAAATAGACAAAAAAATTACATCGACTTGTACCCCTCATCAGCTGTTTCAACTTCAAAGTGAATGAAATCTTCCATCGAGAGAAATTAAATATTAAATGTTAGAATGAAAAATTACATTAAATTTAAATAGAAACCGAAAGAGCATCGAGAGAAATTAAATATTAAATGTTAGAATGAAAAATTACATTAAATTTAAATAGAAACCGAAAGAGAAGGATCGGCCAAGATGGGGAAGAACTGACGCTGTTAATAAGGATCAAAATCATCTACCCCCTCCTCAACATCCTCCACCTTCAGTTTAACATCCTGCTCCTACAGACATCCACTTAGCTGGGCTGACCCAAAAAGTTTTGCAGGGTACAGGACAATATCATTTGTGTTTGGGAAAGTCCCACTTTTGAACATGTTCTTCTGTCAGTCATACGGGTCTATGCTTATCTACTATGAGCGAAAAGTTTAGCAGAATATAGGACAATCCTAGCTTGGTTAGATTGAGTTTTGTCTGAAGAAAGGTCTGTTTCGACTAGTCATATCGATCTCAATTTAAACACAAAAAATCCCTCGTCAATTACCAACAATGGTGATTAAATAACAATAATAAAATCGGTATGAGTAGCCATATAAGGACTATATATGCTACTATTTTCACACGAAAAGATAAAGGAGAGATCCATGAATAAGGATCACATAATATTGTGTGATAATACAATGTAATGTAGGGACTGTTTTGATTGACGTGTAAAAAGTCAGGAACAAAATTGCTCATTTGCCATTGTAAAATTCAAAGATGAATTTAACAAATGATTACAAATTCAAACACATATTTGCCTATCCACTTTCAATTTAAACTATTAAAAATACTTATGTTTGTTGTGTATATCATTGTACAGATGAGATGAGGCCAATAAGTGCTGGGAGGGTAAAAAATTGTCGGAGAAACTAAGGTTAATTCGGTATGTGTGTCATTATAATGGTGAATAACATAATCTTATAATCTTTGTAAAAAAAAAAAAAAACATAATCTTATAATGAGCATTTAATTTTTATATTTACGTTTGCAAGAATGTAAGATTTCATCTGGTTACCAATCGTTAGTTGGTTCGGTGGTGATTGGCGCTGAACTTGGTAGGGAGGACCACGGTTCGATCCCCCGCAACTGCGATCGGGAGGGGGCTGGAACCACTTGATGCCAGAACTGACCCCCGAACCAGATTCAACTGGTGGTGAAAACCGAAAAAAAAAAAGATTTCATCTGGTTAGTCAAGTTTGATTTCTTCATATATGTTTCATCATGAGTTAGTATGTCTTATTTATATGTATCTTCACTTAAAATTTTATGTGTAATCCAAGTAGTGAAATCCATAATCCAACAGTTCAATTGCGATTAATAAGTTAGTATGTCTTATTGTTTTAGGTAAAGAAAGTCTTTTACGCTCTTAACTCCTTAACTTCGACCATGATGAATATTTTGATGAAAACGATATATGTTAAAGGAGATTAACTAGAAGGATAACAATATAATAAGTTTTTTTTTTCGTAACATAGAATAACGAGACGAGTAATGGTGCATTGCAAATTTAAAACTCAAAGATCTGTTTGTCACCTAAAGAATTTAGAGAAGCTAACCGTTACAAACATGAAACTTAAAGGACACTTGGATGCATTTGACCTTTATTTTTTTATGATAATATTCTCATTTCATTTTTATCCCTTGAGTATTATTCAATCTAACCTTAATTAATTATAAGCAAATACTACCTTAGTTTTTTTTCTTTCTTTTGTTTAAAAAAGTAGATGATTTTTTAAATTCATTGAATAATTGGTGTATCTAATCTAGACGATATACATCAAATTCAATGAACCTAAAAACATGAGTTGTTTCTTAAAAAAAAAAACCAAAGAGAATATTTGATTTTTAGATTCAATAAATATTTAATGTATCTAATATATATTAAAGACCAAATACACTGGTTATTCAATGAATCTAAAAAAATTTGATTAAAGTCAAAGCGAATATTAATTAACAAAACAACAATTTTTTTAACTCTGGTTATTAAAATATTAGTTTTTAAATAAATTTCTTTTTTTTTTTGGCAAAATAATAAATTTCACTTTAAATCTTCAATAAAAATGAAAGTTCTTTCTGACTTTGTATTGGGTACGTGTAAATATCTGCCATAATATAATTTATTGATATTAATTAAGAAAAATAAAGTGGAAAAGTAATAATATTTCAAATCTAATATTTATTGATCCTTCATAATCAATATTAATTTTTAATTCCTTCTATCGTAAGCTAATACACAAGAATTAATCTAAACCAACAACACGTGGCAACCTGAATGAATATCATCTCTAAACTCATGTCTATAAATTCAAAAGAATTTCACATTCTAAATCATCCCTCAAAATCCAATCACCAAATTACACAAAGTATTTTCTTTTCTCCCTCGACCATGTGTAACACTGATCGTGATCGAAACAAGGGGAAAGAGAAAGTGAATGAGGAACCAATAGTCAATTCTAAGACTATGGAGATTCAGAACAATAAAAACAAGCGAAAGGCTATCGTTCTAGTTGAACCTGATGTTGAAACAAAAAATTCAAAGACTCCCAACAATGGTGATGCTGGTGACGAAGAATCAACACATTCTTCATCCAAAGAAATGTCTCCTTTTCTTCTTTTTGGATTCATTATTGATCCTAATAAGAGAATTAAACATGCTTACTCCTGCAATTTCTGTAGCCGAAAATTCATTACTTCACAAGCATTAGGTGGCCATCAAAATTGCCACAAATGGGAAAGAAAACTCAGAAAAAGGATTGAAAATATGAACAATGGTTGGATAAATTATGCAAATGGTAATCAAGGAATGGTAAGTCAAAACACCATCATTCCATACCATGGCGGATATGGATATGACAATATGATCCAAGGCTTTGTGAGTCAACAAACTACTATGACTAAGATTGACTATGGTTTATTTTCAAATGGAAATGTTGAACGTGAAGACCAAAAGACTGAGGAGGAAGGAAAATCCAAGATTGATTTGACTCTTAAACTTTAATCTTTGTTTTAATATAATTTATAAATAAGGTCTTAATATATTAAGCACCATGAATTTTAATTTAGTATAGTAATATGTGTAAACAATATATTTTATGTGAAATAAAGTAGATCTCTCCATCCTTTGGAAATAAGTGCAAATCATATTGGTGTGTTGTAAAGAATATTATTTGTTGTGCATGAAAAGTTTAATTTCAAGTTATAATAATAGTACTACATCTAAAAAAGGGCTTATGCCCTCAGAATTAAGTTTTTCTAGAAATATTTGATCCATGAATGAAAATGTTTTACATTGATAGAAAATCATAAAAAAGCAAAATATAGGAATAAACTCACAAAAGAGTGTAACGGGTTACTCTCAGAATTGTCACATGATATTTTTATTTGACAGACAATTAAATATAATGCTGAGACTATTTTAATTCATGTGTTAAAATTATAAAATAAAATTAATTCTGACTTGTAAAATTCAGAAATGATGAATTTGATAAAATGTTTAAAATTTCCAGCACAAAACTGGCTATCCACTTTTGATTTGATCAATTAAACAATTTAATGTTTATTATTTTATAGTATCCAATATATATATATTATTAGCATTGATTTTGAGTGCATGGTACAAATGAGATGAGGTCAATATTTTTTTTAATGGCAAAAATATATTATTAATCAAATCTAGGAGAGCAGAGGCCGGTAAAAAAGAACTACATAATATAGGTGTCGTCGTATATATGCGGAACTTCCAAACAAAATAAAACCCCTAAACAAACACCACGTGATCAAGATTCATCTCCTAATCCCAAATCAGAAAAGTACCCCTCAGATTTCAGATTACCAAAGCAATTACCAACTCAGCTTAAAAAGTTGCCACAACTAAACGTTAACTCCCGAACTCGAAGCAAAAGCGTTGACCCATTAAAATCCAGAACCAGCACTATCAGGCGAACCGCTGACCAGACAAAGGTAGAACAAGAACCCAGACAAACAAGTCTTGACAACAACAGAGGCACCATCATGAGGCCGGTAGTGGCTAGAGCTGTCAAAACGGGCGGCACGACTTTCGATATTAAGGTCAGAGCCCGGCCAGAATCGGGCAAACGGGCCGGCCTGGTGTTTTTTTTTATTTTTTTTTTTACTTTTGATATACTACTATATATGCATATCAAAATTAGACACTCAACTTAATATAAATCATTGCAAGCGCCAAACACATGAAAAATCGTTAAACAACCTGTGAATTGTTTTTAATCACGAAGACAAAGCACATGAGAAATTAACAAACCAACCAAGCCATGATATGATCAAACGACGGCAACAAAAAAAATACAAGCCACTTGACTAATAAAACAAGCAAAGTTCAAATTATAAAAATTCCTACAAATCCACCAAAATAACATAAACTTAGTTTAAATTCTTCAAAGCAAAGTTCAAATTCTAATTAATTTATTTTTTTAAATCATCTCAATGACTTGGTCAATCTTCACAAATTTTCATCATATTTATCAATATTATTGTCATCATCTAGTTCTATAAAATAAAATAAAAAATTGAATGTTAAAAATAAAGATATAACGTAAGTTTTTTAATTAATTAAACATTTGAAAAATAACAAAACTTTAATAAGCATACCTTCAAATCCATATAACGATACACATTTTATTTTAATTATAATTTATTCGGACAGGCCGGCGGCCCATCCGCGCTAGCCCATATTTTTTGCGGGCTTTTTCGGGTCGGGCTAAAAGGGCCCGGGAAAAATCTGGGCTTAAATTTTAAGGCCCAAGCCCGAAAAAAGTTGGGCCATTCGGGGTAGCTCGTTTTGACAACTCTAGTAGTGGCGATATAAACACCAAAGAAACAAAACATCACACGAGGATAAAATAGTCGACGTCGACGCGGAAGAGGTCAACCCAAAGACCTACAAATCTCAACAGATTTGAAAACTTTCAGCGACTCAAAAAAGTTCTGCAAATCTCAATAGATTTGAAGAGTGGTCAGAGAATCTAGAATCAAATAAAATCAATCACGCGACATCAACCGCAACCTCATCGTCACCAACCACCACCCCACCACAACACCAACAATCATCACCGAAACCAAACCCCGACGACATCAAATCCAAACACCGCCATCACTATGGAACCGTACTCAAAGTATAGTAAGTTGAAAATTAATAAACCTTTCTCTCTCTAATTTTCAAAAGCTCTCACCTCTCTCTAAAAACCTTTAGATCCACCACCCAAATCCTTCCCCTTTTCAATCCAAACCTCTAATTCAAGATGTAGATCCCAACTCCAATGTTGCCTACCGTCTTTTCCAGTTGACATAAACCCCTTTCCGGCGGCCGTCGCATTTTCCGGCGTGTTTCTCTCCTCCGCCGTCATTTTCTTTGATGGTTTATTGGGTCACAGTGATTTTGGTTGCTTTGGATGTTTCAAGGTTGTGGATGGGTTTATGGCTTTCTTGCATGATTTTCAAAAACACGTGACTTTCTTGCATTGGGCTAGTGTTTTAAAAACCGGACCGATCAGATCGGAAACCGGAGATTAATCGGTTTGGTTTGTATGTTGGATCGGACATGCTATCAACCCGGCGTGAACCGGACAGAACCGGTTTAGTCCTTTCTTATAGAAATAAGACTTTTATGTTAAAAATTATGAAAACTGCTCCAAACATGGATTGAACCCGCATATTGGCAACGAAAAGAAATCTGGGCGCTACAAGCTACCAACATTCCTGGGCTTCTTTGGTGATTAGATTTGGCTTCAAATTAATTATAAATGAATGAAAGTAAAAAAATGCTAAAACTATACCACTTCAACAAAAAAAAAAAAACTACATCACACACTTCAATTAATATTTTGACGTGTAATTTTGATTTACATGATTTATAATATTATATAGTACACTTTTTTTAATGTGACAATCCTTACTAAAAAAGAGTTAATGTGACTAAAAGCTTAAAAATTCATATTTTTTTGTATTAAAACTAAATTTGTGTTTAAAATTAATTATAATTTATTTGATTAGTTAGTTATATTAGTCTATGGATTTAATTTTGAAGTATAAATTTATGAATTTATCTTTATTTATTTGATGATTTTTTTAACATTTTATAACTGTTAAAGTATTTTTAGTGATGAAATGATCTAATTTATACAATTGAATCATTTGATTTTATCCGGTTCTTTCATGTGGTTCGACCAATAACCCAGTGGTTCGACCAGTGAACCAGTAATCCAGTATCCTTACCGATTCAATGTCCGGTCCGGTTTTTAAAACACTAACTGGGGCATAACTTTCTTGAACCGGTGCAAAGAAATTATGGGAAACATGCACCAGTACATAGCTGTGATGAACCGTTGCATGTCATGTTCAATTTATTTTTGTTGAAAAGGTGCATAAGATTTTCATGCACCGATGTATATGTCAATTAGATCGAATTTTTGCTTTGTCGCCACTTCATTTTATTTTTGCTTATAAATAGCAACTTTGTAAAAGCATTTTGTGAGAGAAACATAACAAAACTCGCCTACTTTGTAGAAGGATAAAAACCTATTAATTAATCATTCATAAAATATAGGGAGAGTATATATAAGTGGTAGTCTAGAGCTGTCAAAAGGGGCTGGCCCGGCCCGCCTCGGCCCGGGGGTCATGACATATAAAGAGGATTTAGTGGGTCGGCCTGTTAAGCCCATTCCGATAAGTAAAGGCTTACATAGCCCGATGGGTCGGCCCGACAATTATAATTTTATTGTTTTGACAATTTTTTTTTTACAAAATAAACTCAATTAACGGTAACAATTATAATTTGATTAATTTCTTTTTTATACTTTTCTATTTATAATGATTGATTAAGTTGTTATTAATTTTTTTTTTTAAAATAAAGATAATCGTAACAAACTTGGTTTAATCTTAAAAAAAAAAATTGGTTTAATAATTATCTCCTAACTAACAAATCTTATCTTTTGTTACCTAATTATCTAAATATTTAATGGTAACTAAAACTCCTTATTTTTAGCTAAAACTATTTTTAGAGTTTTTTTTTTTTTAAATTTTTTTTAACTCTTTAAGGAGCCGGCTCAAAAGTCCGTGACGGCCCATCAATTTTTTTGAAAAAACGGCCAGTGTAAAACTATAGGGCTAATGAGCCGGCCCGATAGCCCGACCCATTTTTATAGCTCTAAGTGGTACTGTTGTATTACCTCAAAATTCAAAACACAAAAAATTAAAATGGATTTATTTTTATAATTAAAATATAAAATAATAATAATAAGAAGAAAAAGACATCAAAATCTTCATATTGGAATTACTAAATACAAATTAACAAGCTCACTGATACCGATACTAATCATAAGAAGCAAGGAATTAAGCATAGCAACCTTTTCTTTCATGCAGCTCATATGGTTTTAAATTGCAATAGCAGTTACTCTAAGAATCTTTTATACTATGGAAATTAGCGGCCGATACAGTTGAAATTGCATAGACCTCAAAATCATTTATATCATTACAGGAACAAAAATAAAAACCATGGATGGATGATCATTTAACCACTACCTATATGAACTTTAATGGCAACAAGGAAGATAACCATAAAACCAAAGAAGAGAAGTGAATGAACAAAAATGGAAATAGCACTTGTTTGGAAATTAACAAATTCCACTACCCTGCCTTTGCCTGGTAGCTGAAACAGTAATCCAGGAGAAAAAATTACAAAGAGGATCAAACCTATAATTATAGGATCAATTAAACAATTTAATGTTTATTATTTTATAGTACCCATTATATATATTATTACCATTGATTTTGAGTGCATGGTACAAATGAGATGAGGTCAATATTTTTTTTAATGGTAAATATATTATTAATCAAATCTCTGCATAGGGATAATAGAGGCCGGTAAAAAGAACTACATAATATAGGTCTCGTATATATGCGGAACATCCTAAGAAAATAAAACCCCTAAACAAATACATGTGATCAAGATTCATCTCCTAATCCCAAATCAGAAAAGTACCCCTCAGGTTTCAGACTACCAAAGCAGTCACCAACTCAGCTTAAAAAGTTGCCACAACTAGACGCTAACTCCCGAACTCGAAGCAAAAGCGTTCGGCCCATTAAAATCCAGAACCAACTCTATCAGGCGAACCGCTGACCAAACAAAGGTAGAACAAGAACCTATACAAACAAGTCTTGGCAACAACAGAGGCACCATCATGAGGCCGGTAGTGGCTCGGGCTGTCAAAACGGGTGGCCCGACACATTTCGATATTAAGGCCCGAGCCCGGCCCCATTTTTTTTTTTTTTTTACTTTTGATATACTACTATATATGCATATCAAAATTAGACACTCAACTTGATGTAAATCATTGCAAGCGCCAAACACATGAAAAATCGTTAAACAACCTGTCGATTTTTTTTTTTATCCCGAAGACAAAGCACGTGAGAAATCAACAAACCAACCAAGCCGTGATATGATCAAACGACGGCAACAAAAAAAATACAAGCCACTTGACTAATAAAACAAGCAAAGTTCAAATTATCAAAATTCCTACAAATCCACCAAAATAACATAAACTTAGTTTAAATTCTTCAAAGCAAAGTTCAAATTCTAATTTATTTATTTATTTTAAATCATCTCAATGACTTGGTCAATCTTCACAAATTTCCATCATATTTATCAATACTATTGTCATCATCTAGTTCTATAAAATAAAATAAAAAATTGAATGTTAAAAACAAAGATATATCGTAAGTTTTTTAAAAACATTTGAAAAATAATAAAACTTTAATAAGCATACCTTTGAACCCATATAAAGATATACATTTTATTTTAATTGTAATTTATTCGGGCAAGCCAGCGGCCCGCGGCCCATTCGGGCTAGCCCATATTTTTTGCGGACTTTTTCGGACCGGGCTAAAAGGGCCCGGGAAAAATTCGGAATTGAATTTTAAGGCGCAAGCCCGGAAAAAAGTTGGGTCATTCGGGTCGGCCCATTTGGACTAGCCTGTTTTGACAGCTCTAGTAATGGTGATATAAACACCAAAGAAACAAAACATCACCCGAGGATAAAATAGTCGACGTCGACGCGGAAGAGGTCAACCCAGAGATCTGCAAATCTCAACAGATTTGAAAACTTTCAGCAACTCAAAAAAAGTTCTGCAAATCCCAATAGATTTGAAAAGTGGTCAAAGAATCGAGAATAAAAGAAAATCAATCACGCGATATCAACCGCAACCTCATCGCCACCAACCACCACCACCACAACACCAATAATCATCACCGAAACTAGACCCCGACGACATCAAATCCAAACACCGCCATCACTATGGAACCGTACTCAAAGTATAGTAAGTTGAAAATTAGTAAACCTTTCTCTCTCTAATTTTCAAAAGCTCCCACCTTTCTCTAAAAACCTTTAGATCCACCACCTAAATATCCTTCCCCTTTTCAATCCAAACCTCTAATTTAAGATGTAGATCCCAACTCCAATGGTGCCTACCGTCTTTTCCGGTTAACATAAACCCCTTTCCGGCGGCCGTCGCATTTTCCGGCGTGTTTCTCTCTTCCGCCATCATTTTCTTTGATGGTTTATTGGGTCACGGTGATTTTGGTTGCCTTGGATGTTTCAAGGTTGTGGATGGGTTTATGGCTTTCTTGCATGATTTTCAAAAACACGTGACTTTCTTGAACCGGTGCAAAGAAATTATGGGAAACATGCACCAGTACATAGCTCTGATGAACCGTTGCATGTCATGTTCAATTTATTTTTGTTGAACAGGTTCATAAGATTTTCATGCACCGATGTATGTGTCAATTAGATCGAATTTTTGCTTTGTCGCCATTTCATTTTATTTTCGCTTATAAATAGCAACTTTGTAAAAGCATTTTGTGAGAGAAACATAACAAAACTCGCATACTTTATAGGAGCATAAAGACCTATTAACCATTCATAAAATATAGGGGGAGTATATATAAGTGGTACTGTTGTATTACCTCAAAATTCAAAACACAAAAAATCAAAATGGATGTATTTTTATAATTAAAATATAAAATAATAATAATAAGAAAAAGACATCAAAATCTTCATATTGGAATTACTAAATACAAATTAACAAGCTCACTGATACCGATACTAATCATAAGAAGCAAGGAATTAAGCATAGCAACCTTTCCTTTTATGCAGCTCACATGGTTTTAAATTGCAATAGCAGTTACTCTACGAATCTTTTATACTATGGAAAATAGCGGCCGATACAGTTGAAATTGCAGAGACCTCAAAATCTTTTATATCATTACGAGAACAAAAATAAAAACCATGGATGGAAGATCATTTAACCACTACCTATATGAACTTTAATGGCAACAAGGAAGATAACCATAAAACCAAAGAAGAGAAGTGAATGAACAAAAATGGAAATGGCACTTGTTTGGAAATTAACAAATTCCACTGCCCTGCCTTTGCCCGGTAGCTGAAACAGTAATCCAGGAGAAAAAATTACAAAGAGGATCAAACCTATAATTATAGGAGCCCAATCTGCCATTTATTTATCACTTTAAATTTCTCTATCTTAATTAGTATAAGAGATACAAAAGCTATACAAAAATGTAAATTACATGATGGGAGTAGATTAGAAGAATTTATAAACGAACTATTGAAGTATGCAAGCACATGCATTTAACCTTGTGGGTTTAGATTAGACATAGTAACCGCGTCACATTATTATTCGTCTAGACTGTCTGATTTAGAATTAATGGTGAATATGATTTTGTTTGAGTATAGTGTGAGCCATAAGATCTCAAATCGATGGTTGAAATCTGTTGTGGTTTTTCTTACAAAAAGATGACATAAAGGACAACATAAAAATCATGGAGAACGGGAATGTAGAGAAATCATAATGAAATTAAGATAAGACAAATAGCTAGAATTGTTTGGATTGTATCAAATTCGGCAGAGACATTGGATAAAATGATAAATTGAAAGCTACATCCCTATGGCATGACATTATGACACTTTTGAGATTTTATATGTAAGTTATCCATGGACGGCTATCAATCAAGGGAGCCATGAATTATTATTTTTTTAATTATATTATTGGTAAGAATTTCACTTTTGATAATGGTAAGTAATTTACAATGGAGAATTTGTGAAATACACAAGTGAATATTATTTCCTTTCAAATTTTTTTTTTCTATATACAACAGATAATGACCGAATATGTGGCCACTTACTTAATCTAGCGGAGACATATGCAAATATTTATTTTTGAATGGTTTTCTTCTAAAGAATTGAAATTTTAAAGAAGACAAAGGTTGGTGGTGATTCGGAGTGATAAGAATACGTGGTTATTACCCTGATGTACTCCAATTAGTATGTGAACAACTATTTGGCTCATCAAGCTGCGGGGGTGCATATATATCATCATGAGTCTCCTTATTTCGCCAACGCCATAAATAATAGCAGGTTGTAGCCCATGCCCCATGTTAGAAACGAATATGTTCGAATCAATATCTTATTCATTTTAGTTTTGATGATGACAAAACACAATGGAACAATTTATCTATTAACCGTGAGCTTAAGTGTGTAGGTATTGAGAAATGAAGAAAATGGATTAGAGAATCCTCTTGGTACTCTCAATACCTTCTACACAAAAGGAATGAAGCAAAGAGTGCCCTTATCCTCTAGGCAAGCACAAATGATAAAGAATGAAGACAACGCCATGTCCAACACTTGGACAACATTTGAAGACTTCAAGAAACGAAAGTGATTGTCTAAATATCATTATTCTCTAGGCATCTCAAATGATCAAGGAAAAGAAAAGTCAGCATCTCACTCCATCATATGACCTAAGTTGAAGAGTTTATCTAAAACTCTAGTCTAAAATCTCTACATCTAGTTAAAAGTGTTCATCTACAGAGTACAATGTGTGTCATCAAAAAATATTAATACAACAGTGTATCTCCGAGCAGGGTGTAGTAGATCGTACAATATTACAATGGAAAATTGTCTATCTCTCATTGGATATATTTGTCTCAAGATAATTAGAAGTCCAACCACAAAGTGAACCTTGTTGTGGGCGTTCTAAAAAATGTTAAACTGCAGCACCACAAGGTGTTGTACTGGCGGATGGGTGAGTAACGCGTAAGAACATGCCCCGGAGAACAATGGCTAGAAATGACTGCTAATATCCTTTGGGTTGAGGAGCGAAAGGAGGAATCCTCTCAAGGAGGGGATTGCGTCTGATACCATTGTTTGGTAATTCTAAAAGAAAGCATACCATGTGTTGAAACATCTATGTATATACTCAACTAGTGAGTAATAAATGTTAAAAAGTCTCACATCGCTTGCGTGAAGGTCTGAATATCTCTTTATAAAGTATATGCAATCTTCACCTTACAAGCCGGTTTTGTAGTGTTGAGTTAGGCCCAAAACTCAATTCTAAGATAGTATTCGAGCCTCTCCACGATTTGTTGGACCGCCTGCTAATGGGTTTCCGACCAGACCATTCACCACCGCGCACCAAGCCCAAAAGTGCTGAGCGTGAGGAGGTGTGTTAAGAAGTCTTATATCGCTTGCGTGAATGCCTGAATATGTATTTATAAAGTAGAGGTAATGGCCATGGATGAATATCATTTCCCACTTCATACACATTTCCTCTACCGTTATCAAAAACCACCTTCAATAATAATATATATATTTTAAACTTACATATCAAATCGAAGAAGTACCAAATAGTGTTGCAAAATTTACATGCAATTGTTTCTTCTCTTAAATATCATATCCATATATTTTAAACAATTTTTCCTTTAAAATCATATGCCTTACTAAATTTTTACATGTTTGAGTTGTTTTGGTGAAAATAGGTTATAACATGTTGCATTTGAGATTCATGCTAGTATAGTGCAAACAAACGCCCATCAAATTATATTTTCCTTGAGAATGTGAAATCTCTCTGTTTTATCATGAATATGCTTTTTTGAACAATCCTATATGGAGGAAGTTCTTATGGGATGGATCCAAAAAGAAGATGTATTATGTTGGTAATACAAATCAATTATATATATATATATATATCAACAAAAAAAAGTAATACAAATCAATTTTTACTATCAAAGTCCCTTCAACCATGCATTCTGATACCTGCACGGCCTCGTTATCCACTCATTTTGATGTGAATTTAATTAAATCATGCTCTATTTTATTTTCCCGAAAACTGTCAGAAGCCGCTCATTATCCTTAATTTAATATCACATAGCCTACCTTGTCCCTCTTAGGCATCACATGCCCTACTATAGGGTACGATTTGGGTTTTTTAGCAAGATTTTTTTATTTATTTAGGATTTTGCGTGCATTTTAGTGTGAAAGTATTTTAATTAACAAAACAAATATATTTTTGAGCCCCTCCTTCTGCCAATGCCATATGTAATTTAATATCCGAGCAAAACAACAATTAATTTTACTATATTTTTCAACAATATATATATATATATATATATATATATATTTTTTTTTTTTTTTTTTTTCTTTAAAAATTGAGAAATGAAAATGGTCGATAATTTGTTTTGAAAATCATAATCTCAACCTTTTCAACTATATTACAATTTTGTGAATCATAATCTCAACCTTTTCAAGTATATTACATTTAAATTATTCAAAAGATAATAAATTCATAAATAAGCAAACAAAAGGTAATTGACTTTGTATAAAATTTAATTTTTATTTCTTAATTATTAATTAAAATGATATCATTTAAATAGAAATACAAATAAATATTGTTACTTTTTATTTTTTACTATACACTTAATTATTTATTCCTTATGTCTAGAAACTCTTAATTCAGTAAAAAAAAAAAAAAAATTATAATTTCATTTCATGGTTATCTCTTGAAAATTAATTAAAAAAACAACAATTAATATTAATTTATTTTTCAACAATTAATATTATTTTGGAAAAGAGAAATAAAAGGTCCAAAAAAATTCTAAAATATTGACACCGAAAATATTTTTGTGAGTCATACTCTCAACCTTATCAACTAATTTATATTAATCAAAAGATAATAAATATATAAATAAGCAAACAAAATTTAATTTATAAAGTTCAAATTTTATTATAAATTAAAATTATATCCTTTGGAATTTAGTCTAAGCTAATAAATTTTAATGTTTATTACAAATATACAAGAAAAGCTAATAAATTTTGCTACTTAATTTTTTTATTAATTATGGTATCTTTTTTATAAGAGACACTTCACTTTTCTAGATTTATTGAATAATTAAAGTATATATTCTACAATATAGACTATATACATTAATTATTCAATAAATCTAGAAAGATAAAATGTCTCTTATAAAAAAGACCGGAGAGAGTATTTATTACCTCATTTCACTTCATGTCTTATCCGATATTAATTAAAAAAATATAAAGTAAAAAAGTAATAATATTTCAAATCTAATATTAATAGATATCCATCATGATTATTATTGCTTTTTATTAATCTTCCTTCGTAAGCTAATATATGAGAATTAACGTGTAAACCAAAAATACGTGGAATACTGATATGAACATGTGCTCTAAATTCATGTCTATAAATTCATAATATTTTCACATTCTAAATCATCTCTCAAAATCAAATCACCAAATTACAGAAAGCATTTCACTTTCTCCCTCAGTCATGTGCAACACTAATCGTGATCCAAACAAGGGAAAAGAGAAAGTGAATGAAGAATCAATAGTCAATTTCAAAATTATGAAAATTCAAGACAATGAGAATAAGAGAAAGGCAATCGTTCTAGTAGAATCTGATGTTGAGGCTCACAAAGAAGAATCAACAAATTCATCTGGAGAAATTTCTCCATTTATGCTTTTTGGTTTCATTATTGATCCTAATAATGGAATCAAACATGCTTACTCATGCAATTTTTGTAGCCGAAAATTCATTAGTCCACAAGCATTAGGTGGCCATCAAAATTGCCACAAATCGGAGAGAAGACTAAAAAAAAGGATTGAAGATATGAACAGTAATTGGATAAATTACTTAAAACGTAATCAAGGGCTAATAAGTCAAAACACCTTCATTCCACACCATGGGGGGTATGCATATCAGTATAATGGTTATGACAAATTTGCAACGTCTTCAAATTTTAATGCTGGGAATTTGCTTGGTGAATTGCAGCATATTTCACAGAGAGATAAAGTTATCAATGAGGCTTACCAAGGCACTGTAAGTCAACTAATTACTATGACTAAGGTTGACTATGGTTCTGTTTCAAATGGGGGTGCTGAAAACGATGATGCTGAACATGAAGACAAAGAGACCAGGAAGGAGGAAGAATCCAAGATCGATTTGACCCTTAAGCTTTGAACTATGTTCTAATATAATTTATGAATAAGTTCTTAATATATTAAGCGCCATCAATTTTAATCTATAATAATATGTGTAAACAATATATATTTTTATGTGGAATAAAGTAAATCTCTCCTTCCTTTAAAAATTAATCATAGTAAATCATATTGGTGTAGTGTAAAGAGTATTATTTGTGTGGTGCATGGAAAGTTTAATTTCAAGTTATGATATACATCTAATTATGTTGCTCCATCAACATTTGGTACATAAATGAAATGTTTTTAAAGAAGAGCAATGTAACAGATTGCATTTAGGATTTGTCACATTTTCAATTGCCATGTCAACATGATATTATGAGACAGTGAAATGTATATAGTAGAGACTATTTTGATTGACGTGTTAAAATTTAAAAATAAAAGTTCTGACTTTCAAAATTCAGAAATGAATTTGATGAAATGTTATCAATTTCAATCACAAAATCGGTTATCCACTTTAATTTAATCGATTAAACAAAATTGGTCATGGTACAGATGAAATGAGGTCAATATGCTGCTAAAGCGCTATATTGGTTAGTTAGGTGCACTCGTCATCTGGTTACTCAAGTTTGATTTCTTCATAATCACTATGGATTTATTTTGATAATTACATTCACAAGAATGTAAGATTTTATTTGGTTACTCATATTTGATTTCTTCATGTATTTCGGCATGAGTTAGTATGTCTTACTGATATTTATTTTCACTTAAAATATTAATATAATGGTCCATTTAATATGCAATTGGTAAGTAAAATCATAACGGTATAATGTAGAATAACATAAGAATTTTTTCAAAAATTTTGAACAATTTTTTTTTTTTATTTTATACGATGTTTGTTAGATAAAATATATTTTTTAAAAAAATTTTAAACAATTTGTATTTAGGACAAATATTGTATTGATTTAGCGAAAGACAAAAATCCATGATTTTGTCCGGTTTCTTGCCCTCTTATATGTTCAGTCTAGTAACAATTTTAAAATAAAAAATAGTACAATTAAAATTATTTTGTCAAGTCCCTCATTTTTACTCAACAACAACAACAACAACAACAATAATAATTTTGTTAAAAAAAAAAACAACAATATTAATAATAAGAAAAAGACATCAAAATCTTCATATTAAAATTATCGAACAAAATTTAATAAACATTACTGATACTGATCATAAGAAGCAAGGAATTAACCATAGCATCCTTTTATGCATCTCACAAAAATCCTCACTTCTATAAGACCAAAAGGGTGTATAAATTTGAATATAATAACCAACTAAATTTGCAAAAAATAACAAGTGCTGTATCTAGGTGACTAGGTCGATGCATGGTTTTGAATTGCAGTATAGCAATTACTCTACGAATCTTTTATACTATGGAAAATAGCCGCCGATACAGTTGAAATTGCAGAGACCTCAAAATCTTTTATATCATTACAGAAACAAAAAAAACAAAAAACCATAGATGGATGATCATTTAACCACTACCTATATGAACTTTAATGGCAACAAGGAAGATAACCATAAAACCAAAGAAGAGAAGTGAATGAACAAAAATGGAAATGGCACTTGTTTGGAAATTAACAAATTCCACTGCCCTGCCTTTGCCTGGTAGCTGGAATAATAATCCAGGAGAAAAAATTACAAAGAGGATCAAGCCTATAATTATAGGAGCCCAATCTGCCATTTATTTATCACTTTAAATTTCTCTATCTTAATTAGTATAAGAGATACAAAAGCTAAAGAAAAAAATGTAACACATGATTTGAGTTGTGGAACAATTTATAAACAAACTATTGAAGTATTCCCTAGAAAGCATAACATGTGGATTTAGATTAAACGTAGTAATTGCGTCATGCAGTTATTCGTTTTGGCCGTCCGATTTAAAATTGACAGTAAAATAATTTAATAATAATTTTGTTTATGAATAGTGTGAGCCAACCGATCTCAAATCAATAGTTGATCGGTCTATTGCGGATTTTCTTATAAGTGGATGACATAAAGAACAACATAAAATTAAAGGAGATATAAAAGGAAAGATAAGACAAATAGAATTGGTTGGATTGCATCAAATTCGGCAGAGACATTGGATAAAACGATAAGTTGAAAGGTACATGCATGCCTATGGCATGACATGTTTGAGATCTTATATATAAATTATCCATGGTCGGCTATCAATCAAGGGAGGCATGGATTTTATTGTAGGGTATTATAGTGGTAACTCATTACTAACAATTATTTTCACTTTCATTACTAAAATTCATCCTCTCAAATCCTCTCAAATTTATTCCTAACAATTTTGTAGGACTAATCATATAGGGTGGGGCCTCTATAATATATGAATTGAATTTAAAAAAAAAAAAAGTTTACAAAAAAAAGATCGTATCATATTAAAGATTTTGTAGTAAATTAAGTTGTCTTGTAAGATATTTTATTTATTTTTCACTTATTGTGAGATTTTTGTTCCAATAATTCTATATAAAATAGTGGCAGTATTTTGATTTTTTTTAAAAATATTTTTAACCAATTTGCGGGGATTTTAAACCGCCTAAAAAAAAACTGCTCCAGTTTAAGAGTAGGATACCGGTGGTTCATGGTAGGATCAACAGTTAATTTATGGAAACTTTTTAAGCAGCAATTTTAAATAAAATCCCACAAAACATTTTGAGTTTAAAACCCCCGCTAAATGGTAAAAATACCACCCCCAATTGACATTTTTTTTGTAGTGATATTAAACTATAGATCGTTAGAAAGGATGCTTCAAAAAAATTATAATGGAGATTTAAATTATCAATAAAGGAGAATTTCTTTTTTTTTTTGGTACAAAGGAGAATTTCTTTTAATCATATAAAAGGTTGACAACCCGGTCGCCACAAATCAGAGCAAAAACTTCACAACGTATTAGGGGTGTTCCCCACGCGCATACACATTAAGAAATATGGACATTTCTCGGATTATACGTGTCGGAATTGAATACTAATAATTATGATTGCATTGAATTGTATTATTTTTTCAAATTATAATCGGTGTCGACGAAGTGTCTATGTCGTATCTATGTTTGTGTCCGTGCTTCATTGCACACACACAAAAATTAGAAACAAGTTATAGAGTTATGAGCACAAAACACTTAAAATATAGCCGCTAATTATAACTAGAAACAAGTTAGAGTTTTTTTTACAAACAAAAACTTATATCATTTTATTATTCAACAAAGTCATAATACAAAGAGGTAATAATGTGTCAAAGGTATAGCTATAAGACCAAAAAATGGCCGCTCTTGCAAGAGTTTGAGCTGCCATATTTACTTGCCTATTAATAAATTTTACCACAAAGTTTGGATTACATAAAAAAATATTTTTAATTTGAAAAATAAGATTACTAAACAAGTTATAAAGTTATGTGCACAAAACGCTTAAAAAATTGCCACTAAACATCTATGAGGATTAAAATCATTGCAAATTAACTTAAAACCGTCACAAAATAAATTCAAAACCGCCGCTAATTATATATATACCAATGAAATTATTTAAAAATATTTTGGGGCCGGTTGTGGTATGAAAAGATTAATTTTTTTTTTTTAATTATTTGTACCTATTTAAAGTGTACATTTTTCTTTTGTGCCAAAAAATATATATATGTTCACGTCGTCATGAATACGTCCACATTCAATATATCACAGTTTTATGACTTTTTGTTCTCTCCCATATAAGACAATTGTTGAATAATAATAATAATCCTTCCACAAATAAAAAAAAGAAAGAAACCTTAATTAATGACAATTATATATTTGAGATTGTAGATAGTATATAAAATAAATAATTTAGTATTTTTCATTTTCTTTTATGGGCGTGTTTTCACACACACACACACATTTATCAAAAAAAACACACACACACACACACACACACACACACACACACACACACACACATATATATATATATATATATATATATATATATATATATATATATGACTAATTCTAATATGGACCCTTGTATCAAATGGTCCATGATGAACTACTACTTTTCATTTTTTTCTTTTCAATTCTAACCATTAGATGAACCAAGTACATAGAAGCTATCATAAAATTAAAACACTCGATAATACTCAATCACTTGGTCAGCACTATTCCAATCACTTGTCAGTTGTCAGCAGCATCCTACTCTCTCTAGTCTCTCGCACTATTCACTAATTTCTTCTATTCTCACTTTTTTTTTAAATTTTTTTTTTAACAATTTTATTTAATATTAATATTTTATCAATAAATTTGTTTAAAAATCGATGCATTTAAACTAGTTCATTTACTTTTATTTGATATTTAAATTAATTAATCCTTCCGTTCATTTTTAAGTATCCGTTTTAAATAGTAATATCAAATTAACAAAGTGTATTTTTGCATTTTATCTATTTATTATATCCTAATTTTAATCCACCGATAAATTCTTATTTTCTACACACATTTACTCTTTCCAATAAATATAATATATTATATGATACAAAAAAAAAATTAATATGTTATGTACCAAAATAAAAATTAAAAGAAAAACTTTAGTTTTTGAAATATATAGCATTAATTAGTTTTATTGAAAAATATAAGAGTAATTGATAAATGGTGCAATTGAAAAATCATACCCTTAAAACACCAAATGGACAATTAAATAGCAACATTAAATCCAATCTGCGGATTACCTTTTTAGCGGATATCCGCACGAAAATCATGACTTAGAAATTAAACTTTGAGTTAGTTTTTTATGGATGAATTTTTGATGATGTTTTATACATACTTGCAGAAATATCATTAAAAAATACATATTAACTTAACAACAGGGACTAAAACCAAGTGCATGATAATTTTTCAAAGATTAAAAATTCAAAAAGGACTAAACCTAGAAGGTTAAAATTTTGTAGGGACTAAAAATATATTTAACCCATAATTTTATTCTTAAGTTTTTGTTTAACTATATATTATTTTGACACTTTCCACTAAATATTTGACTTTATTTTTTGATTAATTAATAATATTTTTGGTATACCTAATTAAAGCGTGATTTAATTTTATCATAACTTATTTGAATATTTATATTTTTAATAGTAGAATAATAAAAAAATTTCAAGTGTTCTTTATAAAAAGCACCGGACGAAGTATTTATTATAGTATAAAACCAAAGCACCGGACAAAGTATTTATTACAATATAAAACCAAAATTCACTATAAAAATAGGGACTGAAAACATATTTTAGTCTTTATTATATTAACCGTACGACAAATATTATTCATCATTTTTTTAATTGATCTAATAAACTTATATTCTAAAATAGTTTTTAAAAGAAACTCAAAATTCCAATTTGAATATTGTTACAGCAGATCTGGGAATGGAAAGAAACAGAAGAAGCATGAACCTAGTTTTAAGACCAACCGTTCTAACTTCAAGTACATTTTGCATCGGGGAAAGAATTTGGGAACATAAAGGAATTAAGAGTTTTTGTTCCGTCTTATTCAAAAGCTTACCCATTTAATAAAATAATTCTATTTAATAAAATAGAGAAAGAACAACACAAAATTTGTTTTTCCTGAACACAAACAAAAGCTTACCCATTTCTCTGCAATATCAATTTTTTTCATTTTGAGAAGATTTCGCATCAAAAGCAAACTACTGTAGCTGCCGCTTGCCAGAGAAGAAGCTGGATATATTCATCGTAAGGGTGTCAAAATAGATGAATTTGAATTGAATTGTTAATGGATGGACCAAAATAATCCATTAACAATCTATTAAACTTCATTCAAAAAATTCAATTTAATCCATCCATTAGAGATAAAATTCAATCCAATCCATTCATTATCATCTTTCCAATGGAAGGATATCCAATCCATCCAACAAAGTTAATTAAAATATTATTGTTTAATTTCACTTTTAATACATAGCTTTGATGATGAATATCTTTAATTGTATGATAATAAAAATTATAAAAAAAAAAATTATATTTTGAAAATATTTTTCGACACGAATCCAAAAACATCTTATAATAAAGAAATGAAGATTTTGAGATCATTCAATTGTATTATAATATCTTTGACGATTAATATATTTAATTGTATGATAATAAAAATTATAAAAAAAATGATATCTTGAAAATACTCTTCGAGACGAATCCAAAAACATCTTATAATAAAGAAATAGAGATTTTGATCTAATTCAAATACATAACTTTAACGATTAATATCTTTAATTGTATGATAGTAAAAATTATAAAAATATGGTATTTTAAAAATATTCTCCGATACAAATCCAAAAATATCTTATAATAAGAAAATGGAGATTCTGATCTAATTCAAATACAGAACTTTGGTGATTAATATATTTAGTTATATGATAATAAAAATTATTTAAAAAATGATATTCTGAAAATATTCTTCGACACGAATCCAAAAACATTTTATAATAAAAAAAATGAAGATTCTGATCTAATTCAAATACATAACTTAAATGAATAATATCTTTAATTGTATGATAATAAAATTATAAAAAAAATTATATTTTGAAAATACTCTTCGAGGCGAATTCAAAAACATCTTATAATAAGAAAATGGAGAGTCCGATCTTATTCAAATATTATAAGAATTGTTTTTTTAATAACAAAAGTGGTTATCCATGGAATTTAAACAAATAATAAACAATAGTCCATTGGATTTTCAAAAAATAGTAAACAATAATCTGTTGGATTTTAAAATTAGGTGGATGGATTAGATCCATCCATTTCATTAATGGATGGATCCAATCCAATCCGTTAACTAATTTTGTTGTTAGTGGATGGATTGGATGAATAATTTAATGAATGGATTGGATGGATAACAGATTAACGGATAATTTTGACATCCCTAATTCACCGGATGTTTGAGTTTTTCTTTAATTTAATTTAATTGGTTACATATTAATTTATTTTTTATAATTACATACTAAGTTTTTTTTCTTTCACCCTTGGTTCTTAGAGGAAGGGGGCCCTAGTAGTCCAAAGTTCGAGACGAGTTATGGCATCAATTGGTTTCAGTCCCCTCCAAATACAGTTACGGTTGTGGGTGATCGGACCACAGTCCTCCCTACCAAATTCAACGTCAATCACCATTGGACCAACTAGCATTTGGTTACATATTAAGTTTTTTAATGACTTATTAATTTATACGGTAGTATTAATTTGATTAAAGTTTTTTTCCAATAAAATTTATAGGGTAAACATTTTTAAATAAGGTTATTTTGTTAAAAAAAAAAAAAAGAGGAAAAGTTCGAATAAAAAAAAGAGCATAAATAATTTGAGGAGGAAGGAGGAATTATTTGATGTGTATGGTTTACCATATGACTATAAGATCTAAGTTCATCTAACCATTATAAATATTTCTCCATCATGGTCCATCATGGGACCATATGTCTCACTGGTCCATGGAAGCATCCGCCATATATATATAACCAAAAAGAGTAATAGATTTATAACTATGTTGACTAAAAAAAGTTTTAAAATTATTAAATATCTCAGTAAATCATATTTGTTCAAACTATAATAAATATAGTCAACATTTCAGAATGTAGATAGTAAAATAATATATATATTTGGAACAAATAAATAATTTAGTGTTATTCACATATTTAAAAACTAAAGGGAGTTTGTAAAAAAATAAAAATTTAAAGGGAGTAAGATATTTATAATTGTGTTGACCAAAACAGTTTTAAAATTATTAATATCTCAATCTCAATAAATTTGTTCAAACTATAATAAATATAGTCAACATATTTGAGCCATAAAATTCTATATAAATACCCCCTTCTTGGGTTATATTTTTTTGTGGAATAATATCATGGTGGAGTCATACTTTCACATTTCATACATACATAGCTTTTCAAATCATGTAGTGCATGTAGTGAGCACTATACCCTGATAAACTATGAATTTGTTGAGTGATCTGAGTGACGTGATATCATGGGAATTGCGTAAAGATCATCCCTTCCATTGTCGAACATTAGAATAGGTGATCTTCACGCACTTTCCGTGGTACCATGTTTCTCAGATCTCACAACAAATTCAGAATATATTAGGATTGGTGTTCACAGCATAAGATATCTTCGTTTTTATCTTGCTTCTCATGTCTGTGTTGGGAATTAATTAACATTTGATACATACATAGCTTTTCAAATTATGTAGTGCATGTAGTGATCACTATACCCTGATAAACTATGAATTTGTTGAGTGATCTGAGTGACGTGGTATCATGGGAATTGCGTAAAGATCATCCCTTCCATTGTCGAACATTGGAATAGGTGATCTTCACGCACTTTCCGTGGTACCACGTTTCTCAGATCTCACAACAAATTCAGAATTTATCAGGATCAGTGTTCACCACATAAGATATCTTCGTTTTTATCTTCCTTCTCATGTTTGTGTTGGGAAGTAATTAACATTTGATACATACATACCTTTTCAAATTATGTAGTGCATGTAGTGAGCACTATACCCTGATAAACTATGAATTTGTTGAGTGATCTGAGTGACGTGGTATCATGGGAATTGCATAAAGATCATCCCTTCCATTGTCGAACATTGGAATAGGTGATCTTCACGCACTTTCCGTGGTACCCCGTTTCTCAGATCTCACAACAAATTCAGAATATATTAGGATCGGTGTTCACCACATAAGATATCTTCGTTTTTATCTTGCTTCTCATGTCTGTGTTGGGAATTAATTAACATTTGATACATACATAGCTTTTCAAATTATGTAGTGCATGTAGTGAGCACTATACCCTGATAAACTATGAATTTGTTGAGTGATCTGAGTGACGTGGTATCATGGGAATTGCGTAAAGATCATCCCTTCCATTGTCGAACATTGGAATAGGTGATCTTCACGCACTTTCTGTGGTACCACGTTTCTCAGATCTCACAACAAATTCAGAATTTATCAGGATCAATGTTCACCATATGCACCACATAAGATATCTTCGTCTTTATCTTCCTTCTCAAGTGTGTGTTGGGAATTAATTAACTTTGCCATGGATGACATGCAAGAAAAATATTATATTTATTTAGTTGTTGTTCATAGTGATTCATGGTAGTTATTCTGTGTTTTCTAGGGATTTCAAGAGTTGTCTTATCTTATCTTATCTTATATAACTAAGAAACGATGTTCAATGGTAATTTAGTTTAATAATTTTAAGGTTCAGTGTTAAAATTTTGTTAGAATGACAATTCAAGATCTATAAGTCTTTTGATTTGCTCCATCAATGATTTCCCTATCATACTGCTGTTGTTGTTTGCACTAATGTTCCTCACAACAACTTGAGAGTCTATATGAATTTCGACAATTCGAAAATTTAACCGCCACTCATGCTTGAGTCCTTCCAAAACATCTCATAACTCCGTTAAATAAGCATCACCATAACCAATAAATTTTACAAAACCTCCCAAACCACTCACCTTCACTTCCCCAAAAGACTCCACCACATCCTATTCGACCACCATCTTGACAAGATCCATCCGTTTTTAACTTTACAAATGCATCACTACAAGAAACTTGACATTTAGCGATGTCAAAATTTCGTGGGTAAAGGTCAAAAACCGTGGGTATAGGCCGTAAAACCTATACCGACGGACATTTTATTCAGTATACTTTAATTCGCCGTACCCATGGAAATTTACATTTACTGTCACAATAGCCTATAGCCTATAGCTACAACATTTTTGGCCGTTGGACAAAATATGAGAGCTATACCAATGAATATTAACAACTATTGTAAATCAATTTACCTACACATTTTTCCGTTGGTATAGGTATATATGGACAATTTTGTTTACATTTTATTAAATAATAATAATAATGATAATAAAAATCTAATATTCATTTTTTGTACACACCAAGTCCAAAATAATTATATAAGAGAATTTCAATTATATTAAAAGACTAATAAGTTTTACAAACATTTCAAACTAACTCCATACATTAAAACACTAAAATAATGTTTGTTAAATCTCCCAAAATTGAAATTGCACCAAATAACTTAAGAGAACTATTGTTTACTTCAAATCCATCCCAAAATACAACTCTAAAAAACTAGCAACCACAAAAACATGCATGTGGATAACATCCCTACCAAGCAATAAATTGCAATGGTTAAACCCTTTAGTGTTTACTTCTAATCTCTCTCCGATCTTCATTAGTGTATGGACTTGAAGAATCCGTTTGGTCGGGGGTACTAGAAGCATCTATAATCTATAGAAAAGCAAAGAGATCAAATTATAATCTCAATTTAATTGAGATACACTGCCCTTAGCCTTTAAAAAAATAGAGTCAACGTGCTAAACAAAGGCGAGGTTCACGTGACTATTCATAATACAAGCAAGGTTCCATTCATTTTGACACTAATTGGCACTAACTGCAATCAAATCAAGTCAAGGCATTGCACTCTAAATCCTAAATAAACACAAGTCAAGGCATTTCAATCAAATACAACACTAAGTAAACACAAACAGTCACAAGGAACAGGAATCACTTGAACCAAATATACAGCTAAATAAACCTAAAATAATAGCCATAACACTCTAAATCATAAGATGAAGAGGATATGAGCCTACTACCATGAGGCAGCAAATCAGAAGTTATCTTCAATAAATCGGCACAAACCAGAAAAGTAGAAAGCGGCAAATTTCCTTCTAATCTTCCTTTGTTTCATCTTCATTAGTGTCTAGACTTGAAGCATTTGGAGCCTATTGAAAATACAAATTAAAAAAAAAAAATTACAAACTCAAGTTAATAAATGTTTTCATAATATTGAAATACGAACTCAAAAGAGTAAAATATCATATACGTGTCTTATATTTCAAAGCACACCTACAACTAGTTCTAATCTACACCAAAAACTAATAGCACCTAATTCTAATCTACACCAAAAACTAGTAGCAAACCAAAACAGAACAAGACTTGACACATAACAAATTATTAGCATCAATGCTTCAACAAGAGGGCAAGTAATTAGCATCAATGCTTCATCTGAACAAATAAATTTACAAGACATATTTTGAACACATTTGTATCATATTTTAAACTATGTCATTTTTACCTCAATTACAATATACTTCAACAAGAGGGCAAGTTATTAGCATCAATGCTTCAACAAACTGAAGCTCCCTGCAACAAGATACTTGTTAGCATATTATATCCTTAAAGTTTGCCACTTCGCACACCAATTAAGGTACTATATCAAAGAAATACAAAAATATACCAAGTAAGTACATAAAACAAAGTACACTTACAAAGTTAGAAGATATAATGTGACATTGCTAGTAGAGCAGCCAGGCACTAGCATCTGTAACAATTGCGACACCGCTACTGATTTGAGAAGTTTGGCATGCTTCTTCATAAAAGGTGGCTACATCAAGCAAATACAATGGTTAGATTGAGATAAAAACAATGGTCAGGCAGTGATGCTTCATTCGAAATCTGAAGAAGGGATGAAAGTCCATGTCGAATATTTGATTGAATATGCAAAGTACATTTATTGAATATTTAATTTTGTGAAATATTATATTTAATTTGTTGCTGCAATTTATGGAAACTAAATGAAAGTATTAGATTATGATCAAATAATATAAGAGAAGTAAAATATAACCACTAAATTACACATTAAGTATATGTTATATGTGTCTACCATAATATAGTTACATTAAAAAAATTTGTTTTGGATCAACTATATATAGTTCAACACATGGAAAATTTTGAATAAATTATTTTAATTTTTGACAAATATAATTGAAAAGAAGAAAAGAGTAAGAAATATGATATGACACGGCTTATTTTATTGATTATATTTTATAGCCTTTAGATTAAGAAAAATAAAGTGATTATATTGAGTATGACTATGTTATCTTTCTCTCATACGTGCATGATCAATGGCACTATGATCCTATGATTCCTTACAATGTATTCATAGATTTTTAAGTTTTGCATTTGTAAAAGTTAGATTTTTAAGTTTTTTAGATAATATTTAAGTTTTTTTAGTTTTAATCCTTTGGTATTCTAGGAAAGAAGACTCCATAATATTTTTTAAGTTTTGAACTGTTCTAGTCAAAATCATTTAGCTTGTTGTATTGTGGGTGTTGATCGTACCTGGAACGGACGTTCGATCGATGGCCAGCTGCTAGTCACGTGTGGTCTTGACGGTTGCTTTGAAAACGGAGGGGGGGTTGTACCTGCAGACACTCCGATGCCTAAGTCAGCACAGATACAAGAAGTGAGGTTGAGAGAATAAGAATTGAATACCTGACTCCTCAATGAAGAGGAGTATTTATAAGCCCCCAGCGCGGGGCCAACGATTATCACTATTGGGCCGCGTAGAGCAAGCCCAATGAGGATAACTGCTAGGGATAGCGTGGTATGCTGGAGAAGTCGTTAGACTCTCCCCCTAGTCAAGCTTAGCCCGTATTCTGCGGGAAACGGATAAGCTTGGGGTGAAAACGTGGCTTGTGGTGCACGTTTGACAGGTGCGGAATTGGCGGCTAGCACGTATGTGCCCGACAGCAGAGAAACGGGTATGTTTGAGCTGCTGATAAGTTTGTGCTGCGGTGTCGAGCAAGTGGTGTTGAGCTGCTCGACACTGGGCTGTCCTCGACACCCTAGTGGATTGGGCCTGTTAGTCCATTCTAGGCCCAGTCCGGAACAGAAGCCCCCCAAGTCATTGCTGCTAGGCATAGGAGTAATGACTTAAGGTCCAGTGCAGGGACGTCGGAGAGAAGCGTCGCGTGGCAAATCAACAGCCAAGCGTGTTCGTCGCTTATTGAGGGTGTGAATCTTGTTCGCCGTTTGCATGCAAACCCAAACGCTTCGTCGAGGAGCTACTTGTGCCGAGGAGAGCAAGGGGCAACGCGTGGAGGAGCTAAGTGACGTTTGATGGGACAGTGCGTCTCCTGATGACGCCACGTGTGCCGGCTACGAAGAGACGTAATCACTACCTAGGGGTATAGGCCATAAGTGGCGTTGTTCTCCGTGCAGGCGCGCGTGATACGTTGCTTATGCAGCGTTTCGCTTTTCGTGAGAGTAGACCTGGAACGTTGGATGCTTTTGATTTGGAGCGTTGGATCAATCTAACGTTTGAGAGGATTCAGAATCCCTCGTTTCCGAAACGACGCGTCGCACTGGATAGCACGTCTGGCTACCTATAAATGCTGGAGAGGAAATTCATTTCAGAATTTTCCTTCTTCCATTGCTTCCTGCGCCAAAGCTGTTTCTCTCCAAAGTTTCAACATTCATTCCTGTAGTTGGTGCATTACTGCTTCGTTTGGCCGAGTTTCTCTCATCAATCAAAGCTTTTAATTCCAACCAAGGTACTAATTTCTCTAAGCTTTCATTTCTGTATTAGCTTGAGCTTGTTTTAGGAATGTTAGGGATGAGGTTAGTTTGTGTGTTGAGGGTGTTTGGTGGTGATTGTACATTGCCAAACGCCCTTCTCAGTAGAAAAGTTAAGATTTTTAGTTGTTTTTGCTTAGGTTTGAATCTTAGCGCCGCCCACAACCACCGTCTCGTACTATCTGATAAGTTTTCCGGTGAGGGATTTCCATAAATTCATTTGGATTTCTGGGCATTTGAATGGGCGTGTCGAGGAGAAATTATGAGCGGTGCGAGCATAGGATGCTTGTTTTGGCGAGCAAGAATGCTTGATAGGGCGAGCCGGAATGCTTGCCTTTATGTTCGCAAAGTCGTGAAGTCTTAGCTTTTGCTCGCCTCTTTACGGCTCGAGCACAATACGCCTCTGAATTTGTTTCTCCGCCATTTGCAAGGGCCTTTGGTCGAGGGCAGCGTCCTCGGCTAATACTTCGCCCTTTCACTTGATTTGCGGTGGAAGGGTGAATTTGATTTTAAACGTCGAATTCATTTTCCTTCGCTGCTTTTCAGGTGCTTTTAAATGGACGAAGAGGAGGCTGGGTCGTCGCAGCGTAGGGAGCCGATCAGGCCAACCGAAAAAGATCCATATGCTTGGATCGCCGCAGGCCCAAGGACGCGCTCAGTGATTACTCCTTCCGCCGAGCCTAAGTTCACAATAGTCGAGGATAGAATAGGGGAACAGCCAATTAATTGGGCGGCGCACGCAGTAGGCGAACGACGAGTGTACTCGGACTTTGGCGAAGATGGGTTCGCCATGTATGAGTTTGTGTTCGAGAAGTTGGGGCTTAGAATGCCTTTTAGTGAATTCGCGATGAGCGTTTTCAGGCACCTGAAGCTAGCCCCTTCCCAGTTAAACCCGAATTCCATAGGCTTTATTCGGATCTTTGAGATAGTGTGCGAGCACCTGCGGATCGCGCCTACCCTTGCCCTGTTCTTCAAAATATTCCAGCTTCAGCGACAAGCGGAGGATGGGCGACAATGTTGGGTGTCTCTGAAATCCCAAGGGAAGAAGTATTTCAATATGTTCGTGGATTCAGTTCGGGGTTACAAGCCTCGCTATTACGCGGTTCGAGCGGAGAGTGAGGTTGCTCGGGAGTCCCTGTATAGGAATGTGGCTGTTACCGTGGATGGCGAGCAAGTAATGAGGCGAGAGCCCAAGTTTCCTTTAGCGTGGACGTTTGCTCACTACGAGCACAGTACAGATTATTATTTGACCAAGGATCGGGGGATGTCCGAACAGGATTGGGCCAGCTTGAAGGTGTTGAACGACTACGTGAGCAGTTTCAAGCAGGGGCCTTGCGTGTATAAGGAGGTGATTGAAGGAGAGAGGGTAACATTGCCCGTGCTCGATGAGGCGGGCAAGCAAGTGTATGGCGTTAGGATAATCAATACTAGAGCGGTGCTGTCGGCTAAGAGCGCCGCTGCTCGCAAGATTTTGCTGGGTATAAGGAGTTATTTAATTTCTTTCCTCGCTTTTAACTTGCTTTATTTTCCCCTATTCATTTTACTAACCCCCTGTTGTTTCACTCTGTAGACGAGATGGCCGACAAAGCTACTGACATTCTGAAGATGTTGGGCGACTACACCAAGGGAAAGAAAAAGGGGAAAGCGAGCAAGAAGGGGCCCGTCTCCGCCATCTCCACTGCTGCTGGTGGTTCAGACTCAGGGTCTCCCAAGCTGGATTCTCCAGGGTTGGGGACCACTTCCCATCGACCTGAGAAAAGGCCGAGGTCGTCGCCAGACGTGGAAGTCGTCGATGTCTCCGCAGGAAAAGCTGAGCAAAGTGTCGTTCCTCAATGCTGGGCTATGCGAGGCTACCTCGAGAAGTATCCTCTTGCTGTAGCGGCAAAGGAGAAGTCCATCATCAAAGAGATGGATCCTAAGCGCAGGGGGGACTTTATGAGGGACGACATTGCCGGGTTGATGAGGCTGGTGTCGACGGCCTTAGTTTTGAATGAGGAGAGTAAGGAGCCGGGGAAGGAAATCGAGAAGCTGAAGGCGAGGATTGAAACGTTGAAGGCGAGCAAGTTGAAGCTCGAGGTCATCGTCGACGATCTGCAGAACAAGAAAGAGGTTTGGCTCAGGACTCAGACAGACCTCCGTATTGCCAATGAGGGTTTGGGGGCTGCGAGGAAGAAGCAAAAGGAGCTCGAGGATGAGTTAGCAGAATTAAAAGCCTCTGCAGCTCCTGCTGAAGACGAGCCAGAGTATGCTCGAGAGTTGACTACGAGGGCTGCCCTTGTCAAGGAGCTTACCTCTGTTCGTGGAAAGATTACAGCGGCGGCCAAATTTGGCTTTAACAATGCCGTCGCCCAGCTGAAGGTAGTCAATGCTGAGCTCGTGACTGCAGGAACCGGCTTTTGGCGCCGTGTGGTTGACGGGGAAGTGGTCCTTCCTCCTGAGAATGAGGTCGCCGAGGCTGATGAGCTCTTGAACGATGAGGAGGAGGAAGACGGCGAGGAGGAGGATATGGAGCACGACCATTCAGACGGTGAGGACAAAACCAAGGAGGGCGAGCCTGTTGGTGGCGAGCATGTTGAAGAAGAGCTTCACAATGAGGAGGGTCACGACGAGAGCAATTGAGCTCTTTTATCTTATGTTTTGTTTTTGGCCTGCGTGCCATAATTCGATATTTTGTTAACTCTGGTGGCCTTTGTGCCTATTTGTAATATTTGAACAACTGGGCTCTGCCCGTCTTTAAGTACTTTTGTGTGGCCGTCTTATCTTTGTGCTCGCCTGTTTATTTTTACACGTTTATTTATGCTCGTGTATGTGTTTGCTCGTCCTTAAGCATAGCTTTTCTTTCGTCGAACTGATAATCTTTTGTGTTTTATTCGCGTTTAATTTGTGAATATTCGTTCCGTAAAATTACGCGCGAACTCGACGAAAATTTTGTCCTCGCGGAGTTTTATATTGTCGTCCAGGGGCCCTGGTATCCCCGGGTATCCTGCCCCCGAACAAAACAACGGAGAGCTTGGTCGGTTAGGCTATTCCGTTGGTCTTACATTTGGCCTTGGTCCTTGCGCAGTCAAACTTGATTTGTTGAAACTGCTTGGTACCCATGCTGTCATAAGTGTTTGTTGAAACCGTCCACATGCATTTTGTTAAGATTGTGGGGATAAATAGCCCCATTTGCTTCCTTCCTCTTTACTTTCGAGAGTTATGGAGAGGAAGAATGTGGAGAAAGGTGTTGCAACTAGGTCTAAGAAGCAATCTGAGGGGTCTGGCAGCAAGGCCAGAGGTGTTTCTCAGCCCAAGAGGGGAAAGGGGAGAGAAAAGGTTCTCCCGCCACCGGGATGGCCCGGAGATGAAGAAGTTGACGAAGATTGGGCAGGATACCTGAGAACTTATCGAGGGACTCCTCCTACTTCTGATGAGGAGGATGAGTCTCAGATTACCAAGGAGAGCGAGCAGACTGCGACCAAGGTTTCAAAGAAGAAGAAGAAGAAAGCAGGGTCTAAATGATGGCTTAGGCTGCTTGTTTCTTTGCATGTTATGTTTGAACTTCCTAACGAATAAACGTTGTAGTGCTTAACATTATTATGCGTGAATGGAATTATTGGGTGTTTAAGACTGTTGGGTTTTTATTTATATTTTTCCGTTCGCACTTAGAAGTATTTTTGCTTGGTTTTTATCATGCGAAGCTGCGTTCGCCTTGTCGCTCTGTTCAATGACGGCTATATCGGTGCGTCTTAGGTCGACAAGATGGACTGCGACGAGGAAGGTTGATTTCTTGCTCGGCGTTACCTTGAGCAGTTTGGGGAACCACCCAGGCGCTCGGAGGTTCGGCTCCGAACAGAACGGCGCACAAATGTCGCGGAAGTGGTTTGTTTGCCGTAGCTTCACCTACCCATCGCGAGCTGGGGGTCAAGCCGTGGTACGACGACGAGGGGGCTCGTGTTTTGAGCTTTCCCAAGTTGGGTTGGTTAATGCTTGAGGTGGGCACCTGTACCTTGGTGTCCGCCCGTTGTCGAGGAGCGACGGCCCTACCGTCTCTGGACTGGTCGTCTCCTTCGCTATAGGCTGTCGTGGTCGACGTCGCCTTAGCTGTAATATTGTTTTAATTTTTTAGCATTCCAAGTGCGAGGGATTTCTTTTCCTTTGAGGGTTTCGAGGTGGTAGGCTCCAGTTCCCGTTTTTGCTCGCACGCGATATGGACCTTCCCAATTGGCGGCGAGCTTCCCGTGGTTGGAGTCTTGGTTGTTTCGTCTTAGCACGAGGCTGCCGACGTCGAAGCTTCGTGGTATGACTTTGACGTTGTGTCGAGCAGCGATTTTTTGTTTAAGCACGGCTTCTCGAAGGGAGGCAGTCGTTCGAATTTCGTCGACCAGGTCGAGCTCTTCCCTAAGCGCTTCATCGTTTGCCTCTTCCGTCAACGGCTGCGTTGTTCGCCATGATAGATTTTCGATTTCGACGGGAATAACGGCTTCAGATCCGTACGTTAGTCGAAATGGAGTTTCTCCTGTGGTCGAGTGTGGAGTTGTTCGGTAGGCCCAAAGTACGCTCCACAGCTCCTCGACCCATTTGTTCTTCTCTTCGTCGAGTCTTCTTCTGAGACCGCGAAGGATCACCCTGTTTGCCGATTCGGCTTGCCCGTTAGTTTGGGGATGTTCCACAGAGGTGAAGTGTTGTTTTGTTTTGATTGCGGCGAGGAAATCCTGGAAGTTCCTGCTTGTGAATTGAGTGCCGTTGTCAGTGACAACTACTTGTGGGATTCCAAAGCGAGCTAGGATGTTCTTTTTAAAGAATCGGAGGATCGTTTCCGCGGCTATGTTTTGAATCGCTTCGGCTTCTACCCACTTGGTAAAATAGTCGACTCCCACTATTAGGAACTTGCAGCGGTGGAGCCCTGTTGTGAATGGGCCGAGGATATCCATGCCCCACCAAGCGAAGGGCCAAGGCGAGGACATCATGTTTAGCTGTGAGGGAGGTGCTAGAACCATGTCGGCGTGTCGTTGGCACTTGTCGCATTTTTTTACGTGTTCTCTCGCGTCCTGTTGCATGGTGGGCCAAAAGTATCCTGCTCGGAGGGCTTTTCTTGCGAGGGATCTTCCTCCCAGGTGTTGGCCGTTAATTCCTTCATGTATCTCACGTAGTACGTATTCGACATCGTCTTGGTCGATACATCTGAGAAGGGGGGTGGATATCCCTCTTTTGTAGAGTCGACCGTACATGAGGCAATACGAAGTAGCCTTTCGCTGTATTGCATTCGCCTCCTTTTCATCTTCGGGGAGGTGCCCGTGTGCGAGATACAGCCAGAAGGGCGTCATCCAAGATTTTCCGTCTCGGATTGAATTAACGTTGACGAAAGTTTTCGAAGACGAGGAGGATGTCTTTTCAATGCTTGGTCGGGGAAGTATTTCCTGAATGACGGATTTATGTCCGCCTTTCTTTTTAGTACTTGCCAACTTTGATAGGATATCCGCTCGCGCATTGTGTTCGCGTGGAACGTGTTTGACTTCGAAGGAGTCGAATCGCGCTACTTTGTCGCGCACCAAGAGTAAGTATTCTTGGAGATTGTCGTTTTTGGCTTGATATTCTCCCAGTACTTGTGACGCCACAAGCTGTGAGTCCGTGAATATTGTTATTTCCTTGGCGCCCACATCTTCGGCGAGGCGTAGGCCTGCGAGGAACGCTTCGTACTCCGCTTGGTTGTTCGACGCTGGGAATGATAGGGTGAAGGAAACCTCAATTATGGTGCCCGTGCCGTTTTCGAGAATGATTCCCGCTCCAGCTCCTGATGCGCTGGAGGCTCCGTCGACGAAGATGGTCCACTTGTTCGCCCCATCGCCCGGGGATGCGGGTAGGGCCAATTCGGCGACGAAGTCTGCTAGGACTTGGGCTTTTAGTGCTTTCCTACTTTCGTATCGGATGTCGAATTCGGCCAACTCAAGGGACCATTTGAGCATTCTGCCCGCCATGTCTGGTCGCCCTAATAGTGCTTTGATGGGCTGGTCCGTTCTCACGGTGATTGTGTGGGCAAGGAAGTAATGTCTTAATCGTCTCGCGGCTACGACGAGCGCGAGGGCGACTTTTTCAATGCGTTGGTACCTGACTTCGGGTCCTTGCAGGGCTTTGCTCGTGAAGTACACAGGCTTTTGATTTTCTGCAGTTTCCCGGATGAGTGCGGCGCTTACGGCTTCGGGGGTTACCGAAAGGTATAAATACAAGATTTCCTCCGCGTCTGGTCGAGAGAGGACGGGAGGTTCAGACAAAGCTTTCTTTAGGCGTTGAAGAGCCTGCTCGCATTCCTCCGTCCATTCGAAAGCAACTTCTTTCCTAAGGAGTTTGAAGAGGGGAAGTGCGTGCTGTGCAGATTTCGCGACGAAGCGAGATAGCGAGGTGAGCATGCCGTTGAGGGTTTGGATCGATTTTTTCGAGTTCGGAGTTGGGAGTTCGGCGAACGCTCTGCATTTATCGGGGTTCGCTTCGATTCCTCTCTCCGTAAGATAGAAACCGAGGAACTTCCCTGCTCGAACCCCAAAGGTGCATTTCTCAGGATTGAAACGCATTTTGACGTGGCGGGCACGTTCGAAAACTCTTCTCAGGTGGGCAGTATGATCGACTTCTTCTTTGGATTTGACGATCATGTCGTCTATATAGACTTCGAGCACGTCACCAATGTCTGCTCGGAAAACTTTGTTCATCATTCGCTGGTATGTAGCACCTGCGTTTTTTAGCCCGAAAGGCATTACGTTATAGTAATAGTTGCCTGATTCGGTCATGAATGCAGTTTTTTCTTTATCTGATTCGGCCATAGGTATTTGGTTATAGCCCGAATACGCATCCATAAAAGATAATAATTTAAAACCAGACGAATTATCTACTAGCCTATCGATGCTAGGTAAAGGATAAGCATCTTTGGGACAAGCCCTATTAAGATCGGTGTAGTCAACGCACATTCGCCATTTACCATTAGATTTCTTAACAAGTACAACGTTTGAAAGCCAAGTAGAGTATCTAGCTTCGGAAATAAAATTTGCCTCTAAGAGGTCTTTTACATTTTTTTCTGCAGCCTCCGCTTTCTCGGGAGACTGCTTTCTTCTACGTTGCACAACAGCTTTAGCAGCTGGGTCTATGGCGAGCTGGTGGCAGGCGACCTCAGGGTCGAGGCCGGGCATCTCGGTGGCACTCCATGCGAACAGGTCCGCGTTCTCACGGAGACAGGATTTCAGCTGGTTCTTGACATAATCGGGAAGGTCCGCACCGATCTTCACTCCTTTGCTCGGGTCCTCTCCAAGTGGCACAACTTCGAATTCACCATCTGGAATGGGGCGGTAGTTCTTTTTGCTCGCCTCATTGTCCTCCTTGTTGTCCTTTCGAAGCTTTTTCTCCTCTTTGCGCTCTTTCTTGGAGAAGCGAGCATCCAGGTCTATGGCACTGACATTGTTGGGCTGTGGCTTCTCCTCGCTCCCTTTCCCCGACGAACTTGGTGCGTTCTTGGCTTTCTTCGGAACTTTGTCGATAGAGGATAAGCCTTTGGACGCAGCTTCAAAACATCTTCTGGCCGCGGCGATGTTTCCGTGGATAGTTGCGACCTTACCATTCTGTGTGTAGTATTTCATCTTGAGATGAATGGTAGAAGGTACGGCGACCAGATCGGCTAAGGCAGTTCTGCCGATGATGCATTGATAGAGGGAGCAGCAATCTATGACCAGGAATTTGACTCTGACGGGCTTGGCCGTTTCTCCCTGCCCAAAGGTGACGAGGACGTCGACGTAACCCCAGGGTTTGCTTGTAGAACCATTGAAACCTTGCAGGTCTGAGCCTAGGTAAGAGGCCAAGTGCTTTCTCTCCAAACCGAGCACCTTGAACAGGGAAGAATACATTATGTCGCAGGAGCTTCCCTCATCGACGAGTATGCGGTGTACCTCAAAATTCACCATGTGTGCTTTGATGAGCAGAGGGATTTGGGAATTAGGGGTTCCGCCGGGCATCTCTTCCGGGTAGAAAGCCAGGGGAAGAGAGCCTTTTTCTCCCGTGTCAAGAGTGACGCCGAGGTTAGGCGAAGTAGAGATCAGTTCATCGAACTTCCTTTTGACAGAACCAATGGTGAGGGGATTGAAACCCCCACCAGAGATAACCATAGCTGGGCAGCGAGTTCTTCTGTAATCATAAAGTCTTCTGGTCGGTGGATTGCCATGGCCACTTGCCCGGGGGCAGCGCCGCCATCATCTTTGTCCTCGGGCTTAGGAGCCGGAGGGTCTTTCTGTCGAGGAGCGTCATTGTTCCTCGCATATTTCCTTAGGTGGCCTTGGTTGACCAGAATTTCAATGGCGTCTTTCAAGTGGACGCAGTCTTCAGTGTTGTGACCATGAGTTTTGTGGTACTTGCAATATTTCTTCATGTCGGCGTTGGGCTTGGCCGGCATGGGCTTGGGCACTCTGACTCCCCAAGTTTTGAACTGGCCTGTGCCAGTGGTTGATAAGATTTGCTCACGAGATGTGGTGAGCGGAGTGTACTGAGTGAATTGACTGTTTGGTCCTCGGTCCCTTTCACGAGGACGCTCGTCTTGTCTTCTGTCACCGCCTGCCCGGTGGTGACCGCGGTTGTGCCCGGACGATCCTTCTGTTCGGGACTTTCGGAAGCTCGCAGCTTCTTCTTTCTCTTCATACTCAATAAAGGCCTGCGCCTGTTGGAGGAGGTCGTTGAGAGTCTCTTGTGGGGAGATCCCAATGAACTTGGCGAAGTCGCTTGGACGGCGGAGACCTCGCTCGATCAGGTATTTCTTCATCCCATCAGAAGTGGGGACCTGGACGGCTTCCTTGTTAAATCTGTCAAGGTAGGCGCGCAGAGATTCGCACTCTCCCTGAACAATGTGCTCGAGTGTGGCCACCGACTTAGGAGGGCGACGGGAGGCTGTGAAGTGGTTCCTAAAACGTTCGCATAATTCTTTCCATGACGTGATGGAGCCTCGGGGAAGAGCTTTGTACCAATCAAGCGCTCCCTTGGTCAGGGTTGTCGAGAACAACCTGCACTTGATGGGTCCTTTGACTTGGCGATAATTCAGTTGAACATTGAGGTTGTCAATGTGGTCGTCGGGGTCTCCCAGCCCGTCGTACTTCCCCAGGTTGGAAGGTGGTTTCTCCAAACCCGGAGGAAGAGGGGCGTTCAAGATGTTTGAGGACAAAGGTCCGTAGTTGTCGTCCTCGTCACTCGAGCTCGGCTGACGAGGCGAGCCATATCCCTGAGGAGATAGGGAGGGCTCCTCGTTGTACTGCGGAGGAGGAGGATTAGGATACACATGCTTCTTTCCACGATCGGTGGAAGTAGTTGCGGGATTTCCGCTCGGCGGCCGCGTTTTGCGGGAAGGAGAAGGTTCGCGGATCACGATTCCCTTTCCCCTTTTGCTGGTCTGGGCTGAACGATCCTCGCGGGGAGGAGTTCGTCCTCTTTTCTTCTGTGCCGGCTGTCGGCGGTTGGGATCGTCGGTGCCGTGGCGGGACGGACGATAGTGCTTTTCAAGGGATTCCAAGCGGCGGTTCTGCTCTTTGATGGTGTCTACCAATGTTTTGAAATCCGCTGCAGTTATGGTGAGGACTTGTTGCCCTGGACTTTCGATGACTTGGTTAGCCGCGGGGGCTTTCTCCGACGTTCCAGCGTTGGGGTTTGGAACCTCCTGGACTTGATCGTCGTCTTCGGTGAACGGAGAACATTCTCGTCCGTCGCGTTCATCGCCTTCGAGGTCGACGGCGGCGTTATCATGCTGATCGTCTTCGTTGTTAGCGACGATGGCGTCGTTGCGTGGTGCGATGACGGTGGACATGGGACGTCCGTCGGCGTCAAAGAATTGAGGGGTAGTAGTGCCGTCGTTCTGAGGCGGAGGTGTGCTACCAGTGGCCATGACTGATGAATTGATAGTAGTTTTTCTTTCGGTTAGAGAAAGAGGGAAGACTCACGTCCCCAGTGAAGTCGCCAATGATCGTACCTGGAACGGACGTTCGATCGATGGCCAGCTGCTAGTCACGTGTGGTCTTGACGGTTGCTTTGAAAACGGAGGGGGGGTTGTACCTGCAGACACTCCGATGCCTAAGTCAGCACAGATACAAGAAGTGAGGTTGAGAGAATAAGAATTGAATACCTGACTCCTCAATGAAGAGGAGTATTTATAAGCCCCCAGCGCGGGGCCAACGATTATCACTATTGGGCCGCGTAGAGCAAGCCCAATGAGGATAACTGCTAGGGATAGCGTGGTATGCTGGAGAAGTCGTTAGACTCTCCCCCTAGTCAAGCTTAGCCCGTATTCTGCGGGAAACGGATAAGCTTGGGGTGAAAACGTGGCTTGTGGTGCACGTTTGACAGGTGCGGAATTGGCGGCTAGCACGTATGTGCCCGACAGCAGAGAAACGGGTATGTTTGAGCTGTTGATAAGTTTGTGCTGCGGTGTCGAGCAAGTGGTGTTGAGCTGCTCGACACTGGGCTGTCCTCGACACCCTAGTGGATTGGGCCTGTTACTCCATTCTAGGCCCAGTCCGGAACAGGTGTGTCATACCCCATTTTTTGACCTAAATTTTTGAATTTTTTACATTCATCCATCATATTTTTGTCCGTAATAATCGACAGAGATGTATTTTAAAATACTCATCGTATCTCGATTTTGTCTCGACTTTTCCCTCCGCATTTGATTTGTGGTAGTTTTAATTTCTTTTTATAAATAATAGAATTTTTTTTTATTAAAAATATTTCGTAATATTTAGTTATTATTGTGCATAATTTATTTCCTTTTATTTTATTCACAAAATGTTAAAAAAATATGTCAATTATTTTCTAAATTATATCATTGAGAAATGACAAAAATGTTAAGTAATTATTCTTTCCTTTTATAAATATTATTATCATTATTCTCATTTTTTTTTTACATTTATTGCTAATAAAAGCCATTTATTTAATATTACTATTACAATTATTATTAATATTGTTATTATATTATTATTATTAAAAAATTTTAAACAAAAATTTTAAAACAAGAAGATGCAGCGTGAGGCTGCATCCCCCCACCCCTTTTCATTTTTTTTCTTTTTAAATTGTTATATTATTATTATTATTTTTTTTAATTAAAAAATCAAGAGAGGTCAAGTCCATGTATCAGGAACAGTGCACGCCTGGTTTTTCTTTTCTCAGAAAATCTGGCTTTCCAATCCCTTTCTCTACAACACTCAATCTTTTCCTTTTTTCCTGGGAACAACAAGATTACCCAGTTAAAGTTTTAATCCAGTGAATAATTTTGACCTAATTTTGGATTATAAAACTGAAGCAAAAAATCAGAAAAGGAGGCCAATTTTCTCTTTCTCTCTCGGCCACACCACTCATAACACACAAACCCTAAAGTTTTTTTCACTGTAACAACAACAATCAAGATCCAACTTTTACTCTCACAGCCGCAGCCACCATAAGGCTCAAACCCTAAAAATTTTCCTTTTCAAACTCAGTAACAGAATATCACCATAACCCATAAATCATTCATCATCACCAACACCAATTCAACCATCACTGAATCAAACCTCAAGAACTCAGAAACAAAACACAACACACATAACACAACTCAAAACACACGCACACATCAAACAAAAACCGAATCAAAGAAGAAAAGAAGGAGAAATCCGAAACAAGACCCAAACGGAGAAGAACTCGCGAACAAAAACCGGTGGACAACTAAACGTCTCCGTCGCCTCTGTTAGGCTCGATCCGGCCAACTGGTGAGGGTTTTGGTTTTTTTTGATTTGATATTTGGATTCAGGAGGAGATTTTAAGGGTGTTTGGGTTAAAGTTTTTTTGAAAACGGAGTTGGTTTAAAACTCCGGTGCGGTGGCGCCGCCGTCTGGCCCGGCGACCACCGCGCCGGAAACTGGAAAAATGTTTGAATATGATGAACTTTGGTTGTTCTTTTTTCGTGAGAGAAAGAGAGAACTCTGAGGGAAGAGAGAGAATCTTGAGAGTGAAAATGATTATTTTGGGTAAGAATTGGCTTATATACTCCTCTTGTTTGGACTGTTTTTTATTTGTGTATTATGAGCCCAATACAAATTCTGCACTGCCTGCTGCACACACTCATAGATTTTCTGTTCACACCCATATATGCCTGCTGCACCCCTCTGTTTAGCTTGACTTTTAATTCATTTTTTAGCTTATTTAAAAAGTAGCTCTTCATTTCAATGACTTTTCTAGGTCATTTGAATAATATTAAGCTACTAAAATTAATCGTAGGATTTAAGTTGTTTTATTTAACTTATTTGATTATTTAAGTTAGTTTTAGTATTTTAGCTTAACTAGAAAAGTGATTATTGAGCCAACAACTTATTTAAGTTGCTTGAGTCAATTTAGCTCACTAAAATTGATATGACATCAGTTCTGGATTAATAGTTTAATTAACTTAATTTTATGATTTATTTTAGTCTTAACCCTAATTTAACTTAATACTTAAACACTTAATCAATTAGTTTAACTTAAGTTTTTAATTCAACTTTTCATGAAAAAACCTAAAAAATGAAGAATCATTTAATTTGATTATTTGCTTATTTTTTTTATACCATGCTTCCATATCATGTCTTGTATTATTGTTTGCTTATTTATTTTGCATTATGTGATTGATGTGTTGTGTGATCTAATTATTTGCTCAAGTTTTTACATTTATTTTTGGGTTGTACTGTGTGATTAATGTCTTTATCATTTTTAGTTAATAGCTTTATTTGTATTGTGTGAACCTAGTTTGTAATTAGGACCTAATTGTAAATTATATAAATTGCATTGCATCCCCTTGTTGCATTCATGACATATTTATTTCTTGCAAGTTGTAGGGTGTAAATAGGAAATGTGTAAATCATAAATGAAAACCTCGCATAGCATGCATTTTTATTTTTATCGCCTTATGCAAATACGTATAGTATAGAAATCCGAGGGAAAAAGGCATCGCTTCGATCAACATATCGTTGCGAAATGTCTTCGCGCTTAATTCAACACTTTTAGGATGTTTAGTTTAATATCGTCTCCGCGCTTAAAACCTTACTCATTTCTATCTAAAATTTGAGGTCAAAACTTCTTTTCAAAAACTAAAAAACAATTTCCTTTCAAACATAATCAAAAACCACAAAAACATTTTCATTATCAAATCTTTTCAAACATTCAAAAACACTTGGATTTCAAACCAAGTCACACTTTTTTCTAAATTTAATCAAACAACTCTTTTCTTTAGGAAAAAACACTTGGATTTCAAACCAAGTTGCATTTTCAAAATTCAATCAAATCAAACATTTTTTCTTTAGTCTAAAAACCTTGGATTTTAAACCAAGTGATCTTTTTCAATCAAATATTTTTCATTTTTCTTAAAACCTTGGATTTCAAACTAAGTATCATTTTCATTCAAAAAAATTTTCTTAAGCAAAAAACCTTGGACTTCAAACCAAGTGCTTTTCATCAACACTTCTTCTAATCAATCAAAAAAACCTTGGATTTTAAACCAAGTGTTCTTTTCAAATCAAACATTTCCTTTTATCTTAAAATCTTGGATTTTAAACCAAGTGATCCTTTCATTCAAAACTTTTTCCTTAAGCAAAAACCTTGGATTTCAAACCAAGAGCTTTTATCACTTAAAATCTTTTCTCAAAAACAACCTTGGACTTCAAACCAAGTGTTCGCACCATTCTTTCTCAATCAAACTTCAATCCATCTCTAATTATTTTGACTTCTCTTTCAAATTAAAATCAATCAACCTCACTCTTTTATGCCACTTTGGCTTTTACTTTTAAAACCATTTTCAAAGCTTTAAAATCAACCAACACATTTACTCGCAATTTTTACCCGAACTACGGTGGTTTTGATCCCCTCGGGTACGTAGTGCAAAAGGCTCTAAGTCTTCCCAAATCACATAAAATAACAAAAAACAATTTTCTCTTGTCTTAATCATTAAAAATACTAAAAACATTTTCTTTTATAAACTTAACACATTTTCTTAGTCTAAATCTTTTTTCTCAATCATCACTTTTAACTCCCTAAACTCTTATACATTTTTGCAAGCAATTAAAATAAAGCGCATAGATAGAATAGAAACAAGAGGTTCCTATAGGATACTATAGATACTTAGGGTGCTAGTACCTTCCCTTCGTATAACCAACCCCCGAACCGTGATCTCCTAAAAATAGGGTTTTAACGAACTTTTCCCCTTTCCCTCGGAAAAATTAAAGATCGGTGGTGGAACATATAATTGCGATTCGAAGCTAATTAATAGCTCGACATCCAAAAATCACCGCGACAGAAATGGCGACTTCACTGGGGATCAACCAAGCAGGTTGAGCCTATCTTGTTTTAATCTTTATCGTTGCGCTATTATTTTACTTGCTTGTATGAATGGTTGTATATATGTTTTATTGGAAATCTCATGAGTGGTGAGATAAGTCCTAACCCGGGCTTGAGCGAACAATAAGATAGGATGGGGTATAATCATAGTGACATGTCCAGAGTAGTTTGGATTATGATGCACATGTGATACAACCCCGCTCAGTGGAGGCCTCACGGCGGTAGTACTCGCTGTCATGAACAGTCATGATGGTGTTATTACTTTCAATGTGAGTGTCCCGAGAAGCTGTGAACCTTAGAATCACATTAACCCCTCTTGGCCTTTTAGGACGTAGCGCGGTGACTAAGTCAAGAGTAAGTCTTGTATTTAGTTGATACGCGAGGCTACACTCAAACGAGACCTTCTTGCGAATATTGTTGGACCGTGAGTCAGTCGCGTAAACCGATAATATCCAAAAGAAGGTTGATAACTTTGAGAACTTTGTAGAACCCGTAATACAGGTACAAATAAACCATAGTACTCAACATGTGGGAGGGCTCTTACCCTTGGCTCCAACAATTCACTTTAAACCCACCATGTTTGTGCATAATCATGCATGCATGCACTCATTCATAAAATCTTTTCTCATCCGATATCGAAGGACTTAAATTAAATTTTTTGTAAACATCGTAGATATGGATATTGTAAGAAGCATTAGGAAGTTTAAATACAAGAAGCCGAACTTGTCAACAACTTTGTAATGTTCCTATTATCAAAATGTAATGAATGTAGTCTGTTCTGGGCTCTGTTATAAAAAATAAAAAAAATAAAAAAAATAAAAAGAACTTCCTTGTAATGTAACAAATTATCAAGTGTAATAAATCTTCTCTACAATGTTTACAATCAATTTAGTATAAGTCTTTCGATATCAAAAAAAAAAAAAAAAAAAAAAAAAACTTTGCATATTTTAGCATAGACACATCATGCATCATATTGCATTCATAAGTCTCCAACACCAAGTCTCATATTTTCCTCTTCTTTCTGCCTCAGTCAAGAAAGTGGCTCGACATATTCACTAGAAGTCTGCTCGTATCTACAACACTCGAGCCAACTTAAGGAGAAAATGGAACGTCTCGAGCAAGAGAACCAAGCACTCCGTGAACAAGTAACAAATATGAAAGGGGAAATAGAGCGGCTAACTGCCATGGTGACTAGTATTTTGGTTACTCAAGCTCAAGTTCAGGTGTCGGTCCCTCAGCTCACCAGTCCTTCTCAGTTAACTAGGCCAGAAGGTTGTACATGGGGCATGCCACAACATCTGCCCAATGGAGGGTTTTATCCCGTGGTCTCTAAAATACAAGCCTCTAGTGCTCAGCAAGCAATGCCAGTTCTTCAGCCCGGTCTATCATTTCCTCAAGCTACAATGACTTTTTCAACACCTCTAGTCCATACCATTCAACAAGATCAGGCACTTATCTTCCATTCTGGAAGTGAAGGAAGATTTGATAGGGTAAATGACCTACATGACAAATTCAATGAAATGCAGCGAGAGATGAGACCTCTCCGAGGAAAGGACTTATTTGGTCAGAATGGCCATGAACTTTGTCTGGTTCCCGATGTTGTAATTCCATACAAGTTCAAAGTGCCCGATTTTGAGAAATATACAGGAAGCACTTGCCCTAGAGCTCATCTGGTGATGTATGCAAGAAAGATGTCGACCCAGACTAACAATGATAAGCTGCTCATCCACTACTTTCAAGACAGTTTGACTGGTGCAGCACTAAGATGGTACATGATCTGGACAGTGCTGATGTACGCACTTTTTATGATCTTGCTAATACTTTTGTTCAGCAATACAACTACAATTCACACTTGACCCCAGATAGGGATGAACTACGGGCTTTGACTCAAAAGGAAGATGAATCATTCAAGGAGTATGCCCAGCGGTGGAGAGAGCTTGCTGCGCAAATTCGTCCACCCTCGGAAGAGAAAGATTTGTGCAAGATGTTTCTGCATACCCTTAATCCTTTCTACTATGAGAAGATTGTTAGCCGGGTGTCAAACAATTTCACCGAAATGGTGGAGATGGGAATGCGTTTAGAAGATGGAGTCCGTCAAGGACGTTTAACAAGGGAATATACCCTTGTTTACCCACATATTTCTACTGTCTCAATCATTCCTCAACAACCTTGCAATCAATCAGTTCGTACTCCAAGAAAGCAATCATTTGACCCTATACCAATGAGGTATGCAGACTTGCTTCCTGCTCTACTGTCAAAAAGCCTTGTCCGTACCAAACCACCTCCTCCTGTGCCTGAAAAGCTGCCTGCTTGGTATCGTGCTGACCTGACATATGCTTTCCATCAAGGGGCACCCGGACATGATGTTGAACAATGTTATGCACTGAGGAAAGAGGTTCAGAATTTGGTCCGCACCAATATGTTATCTTTCAACGATCCAAGATTGAACGCCCAAAGTTCACCCCCTGCTTAACAATGGATCCTCTGTCAACATGATTCAAGATTATCAAGAAGCTTGTCCCTAGAATCACTAGGCCCTTTTATTGCAATTTCTTTCTTGCCAAGCATTTTTTTGCATTTTTAAGTTGTATGTTTTAATTAATGTTTCTAAAAACAATGAGCATGCATATTTTGGAATCCATCCATTCGTATTCACTCTTTTCCTATGCTTTTTCACTTCTCACATTAACAAACTTGAGGGGAGGATGATGTAAACAAAATGATTTAAAATTGCTTATATGTGCTAATACATGGTTTCATTAAGTAAAGACCCGGTTGACGATGTAAGGCATTGTTTCACTTCCCCCAAACACCGGAGAAATAAGGAGATAATCTGTATTCAACCCCTTTGAGCCAGAAGTTGGTGTTCTTTCTTTACAAAATACAACCCTTAAATCTTGACCCGGGGCAGGGTAGTTTTTCAATAGATTCAATGATACATCCTAATACAAGAGGATCAGTCTGTCTGAGATACAAGAAGTCATGAGTAAACAAAACTCATAATAGCATGTGGCAGTCACAGTCGTCCTACATCAAAAAGGGACTAACAAAAAAAAAAAAACAAAAAAAACCCGCTAAGCAGAAAGGCTTAGCCAAAAAACAGGGCATCCCGAGGGACCACAAAATTCAAAAAATGTCCATGCCAAAATAAGGGACTAAAAACAAAAAAAATCAAAAGCAAGCTTGTGAATAAACAAGTGACTGCCACTTCAAGATTCTCATCAAAGCTTCGACCAAAGGGTCAATCTCAAGCATTATTATCAAAAATCCTCTTGTCGACCAAAATGTCAATCTCAAAACATCATTGTCGAAGAAATCCTCTGGATGACCAAAGTATGTCTGATGAATTAATTGAATATCTAAGAATGAAGGACATCAAAGAAGAGTGGGTGGGTTAAAACAGAACTTCGAGCCTAAAAATCTTTTTTTTCAAAAAACCGTGAACCGAGCCACGCTATAACCCTCAAAAGACCTAATTGAAGTCGGGTTACTTTGAAAGCATAATCAGCAAAAAAAACTTTGTTAAAACTGACTCCACCTGTTTGTTGATTAACTATCTTTTACACACACCACACGTGTTTTCTATAAAATCTTTTTCGATTCCAAAACTTGCATGTACATTACATCAGAAACATTTTTCAAAAGAAATAATTTTATTTGCAAATTTATTATTGGCATCAAGGAAATTCAAGCAAATGATCTAATCAAGGGTGGATCAACGCAAAACGCTCAGAAATTGGGGCAAGTTACCTCATGACTTTTCCAATCAGGGGCAAGTTACCTCATAATTCTGCCAAACAGGGGCATGACCTTACATCCAGGGGCATTCTTTTCAAGAATTCAAAGTCAAGGTTTCACTCACTTGGGGCACCTTAGCTGTCAGAGTACCTCCAATTTGAAGCATCCTAAACAATGGGATTCAAGTTGTTAATCAGAACTTTTCTCATATCTTTTAAGCATGAACTACAAGCACATTCTCCTTCAACTCATGAGTCATAGAAGCATATAACAACACAGTCATTGCTACAAAAAAAAAAAAAAAAAATCAGCTCGCTAAGTTGAAAACCTGAAAAGGCGGCTTAGACAAAAAATGAGCATCCCGGTGGATTGAAATCCTGAAAGGGCGATCCAGGCAAAAGTTAGGGATTTAAAAAAGATACAAACAAAACAAAAAACAAATAAAAGCATGACTGTCAAAGCTTGACCATGAGAAAGCATTCTGATTTGGTCTACAAATGGCGACTTCTGCCAAACTTCTGATTAATGGGCTTTATCCCCAACAAATGTTCATTTCACCATCAGTTGATACCGTGTACTGGGCCTCGCCCCGATGATTTGATTTATCTACAAGGGTGTTAACCCCAATGAAGAATTGTCAAGTGGTTGTACAGCTATGTCGGGCCGCTTCCTATCTTACTCGTCCAGTCTTGTCTCGTCTAAGTCATATGCAGTCACACAGTCATACAAATACAAATTTCATACATTCACATAAATATAAGTCTCATATGGTCGTACAAATACAAGAATCATACATACATTTAATGCATACATAACATTCATACATTCTTGACATTCATTCATACATAACATACATACTCACACAATTCATGCATGACTGCATTTTTTTCCACATATTCACTAATTCACTTGTCTTGGTCATGTCTAGTCTCGACAATAAGGGTGGGTGTGTCATTCTTTCCAAATAGATTGTCAGCCAGAAGCAGAAAATGCATATCATTTCTACATTCCCCACCGAGTTAATCCTCGTGGAAGAAGGTTGATTCAGTTGTTTCCCTTTCGAGTTCATTCCTCATTGGGTATATAGTCTTGTTTAACTATTTTCTCTCTAGTTCTTTCCTGGATCGAGTTCTTTTTCCAATCAGCAAGTGGCATTCTCTTTATTGGAGTAGCTTGCATACAAACAATTAACTTTCACTTTCCCCAAGTGATGCCATCACCAATGTATCTGGTAAAGAGATGTTAATCAATTTACTTCATAAATAAATTCATCATTCATGTTGCCTCGGTATACCATCATTTGTATGGTAGTGGGTAACCTTAGTCATTATCTCGATATGCTATCCTTCGTCGATAGTAGATAATGTCTGATATTTTCATACTTGCCTTCATTAAGCTATCACTCACATGATATAGGGTAATACCTTCCTCAGTGAAACAATATCATGCCCCCAGTGGAGTTGAATTCCTTTACTTTATGGGTTTGAGTATCGATTTTGTTATCTCCCTTCACCAGCCGGGTCACTTGCGTCATTCCCTTGTGTTTGTCCCAGTCTCCCCCAGTGATAATAATTTGTTTCTTGGGGCATCTTTTCTCACAAGATCTAAAGCCTCACATTCGTAACATCATATCTACAAACCACATTCATACATTCATATCATACAGTTATACATGTATTCATATCATACAATCATTCATACCTTAATACAAGCTACATTCATACACATTCAGTCATATCATACAATCATTCATACTTTAATGCATACATTCATATAAACATTCATACATACAACGTACAAAAAAGAGAAAAAAGAATCATTCATACATGATTGCATTGACCATCCAGCGTCTTGCTTCGGTTATTTCACAAAAAAAGAGTCATCCCCAGTGTGTCTGATCCAGAGATGTCTCCATCAATCATACATCACAAAACAGTCATCCCCGGTGTTTCTGGTCCAGAGATGTCATTATCAAACATATTCCAAGTAGCAGATGCTACAAACAATCATTTGCAAATTTGCATTCAATCCCCCAAAGAAGTCATGTTCATTGTGTCTGATCAAGACATTTACTTTCTTCTTGTGTCCTGCTCTCCCACAATGACGGCAGATATTTACTCTCTAGTGTCCTGCTCTCCCACAATGATGGCGGACATTTACTTTCTTCTGGTGTCCTGCTCTCCTACAATGATGGCAGACATTATCTTACTTCCTCTGTCATGTTCTTCCACAATAACAGCAGACAAAGTTTCTTCCCCCTATTATGTCTTGCTCTCTTACATTGATAGCAAACAATTTATTTCCTTATTGTGTCCTGCTCTCCTACATTGACAGCAGACAGTTTATTTCTTTGTTGTGTCTCGCTTTCTTACAATGATGGCAGACAAATTTATTTCCTTGTTGCGTCCTGCTCTCCCACAATGACAAGCAGACAAATGTCTTTTCTTTTATGCCCTTACCATCCCACAATGATGGTAGACATTGTCTTTATTTTATGTCCTTACCATCCCACAATGATGGTGGACAATGTCTTCATTTTCGTCCTTACCATCCCACAATGTTGGTGGACACTGTCTTTATTTTCGTCATTACCATCCCATAATGTTGGTAGACACTGTCTTTACTTATGTCCGCATACAGGACTTTACTGCTTCTGTCCGCTCATAGGACTTTATTGCTTTTTGTCTCTACTTTTGTCCGTTCACAGGACTTTACTGCTTATGTCCGCATACAGGACTTTACTGCTTCTGTCCGTTCACAGGACTTTATTGCTTTCTGTCTCTACTTCTGTCCGTTCACAGGACTTTACTGCTTATGTCCGCATACAGGACTTTACTGCTTTTGTCCGCTCACAGGACTTTATTGCTTTCTGTCTCTACTTCTGTCCGCTCATAGGACTTTATTGCTTTTTGTCTCTACTTTTGTCCGTTCACAGGACTTTACTGCTTATGTCCGCATACAGGACTTTACTGCTTCTGTCCGTTCACAGGACTTTATTGCTTTCTGTCTCTACTTCTGTCCGTTCACAGGACTTTACTGCTTATGTCCGCATACAGGACTTTACTGCTTTTGTCCGCTCACAGGACTTTATTGCTTTCTGTCTCTACTTCTGTCCGTTCATAGGACTTTATTGCTTTTTGTCTCCACTTCTGTCCGTTCACAGGACTTTACTGCTTATGTCCGTTCACAGGACTTTATCGCTTTCTGTCTTTACTTCTGTCCGTTCACAGGACTTTACTGCTTATGTCCGTTCACAGGACTTTATCGCTTTCTGTCTTTACTTATGTCCGCATACAGGACTTTAGTGCTTCTGTCCGCTCACAGGACTTTATCGTTTTCTGTCTTTACTTATGTCCGCATACAGGACTTTAGTGCTTCTGTCCGCTCACAGGACTTTATTGCTTTCTGTCTTTACTTCTGTCCGTTCACAAGACTTTACTGCTTATGTCCGTTCATAGGACTTTATCGTTTTCTGTCTTTACTTCTGTCCGTCCACAGAACTTTACTGCTTTCTGTCCATTCACATGACTTTACTGCTTTCTGTCTGTTCACATGTCTTTACTGCTTTCTGTCCGTATACATGACTTTACCGCGTTCCGTCTTCATCACTCTTGTTCCCCAATGAACTTGTTTCTTTCTCAGTTAGATAACTCTTAATGTCTTACCTTCAAACACTCACAAACATAACATTCATGACATCACATCATAGCATTTTTAGTTTGGACGGTCAAAAAATGGTGTATTATGTATTTAAGTCTCTTCTACCGTCGATTCAAAACAAACAAAAAAAAATCATCAAAATCATCTTTTTCCTTTTTCAAATCTCCGGTAGAAGAAACTTAAATAGGGGCATCTGTCATACCCCATTTTTTGACCTAAATTTTTGAATTTTTTACATTCATCCATCATATTTTTGTCCGTAATAATCGACAGAGATGTATTTTAAAATACTCATCGTATCTCGATTTTGTCTCGACTTTTCCCTCCGCATTTGATTTGTGGTAGTTTTAATTTCTTTTTATAAATAATAGAATTTTTTTTTATTAAAAATATTTCGTAATATTTAGTTATTATTGTGCATAATTTATTTCCTTTTATTTTATTCACAAAATGTTAAAAAAATATGTCAATTATTTTCTAAATTATATCATTGAGAAATGACAAAAATGTTAAGTAATTATTCTTTCCTTTTATAAATATTATTATCATTATTCTCATTTTTTTTTTACATTTATTGCTAATAAAAGCCATTTATTTAATATTACTATTACAATTATTATTAATATTGTTATTATATTATTATTATTAAAAAATTTTAAACAAAAATTTTAAAACAAGAAGATGCAGCGTGAGGCTGCATCCCCCCACCCCTTTTCATTTTTTTTCTTTTTAAATTGTTATATTATTATTATTATTTTTTTTAATTAAAAAATCAAGAGAGGTCAAGTCCATGTATCAGGAACAGTGCACGCCTGGTTTTTCTTTTCTCAGAAAATCTGGCTTTCCAATCCCTTTCTCTACAACACTCAATCTTTTCCTTTTTTCCTGGGAACAACAAGATTACCCAGTTAAAGTTTTAATCCAGTGAATAATTTTGACCTAATTTTGGATTATAAAACTGAAGCAAAAAATCAGAAAAGGAGGCCAATTTTCTCTTTCTCTCTCGGCCACACCACTCATAACACACAAACCCTAAAGTTTTTTTCACTGTAACAACAACAATCAAGATCCAACTTTTACTCTCACAGCCGCAGCCACCATAAGGCTCAAACCCTAAAAATTTTCCTTTTCAAACTCAGTAACAGAATATCACCATAACCCATAAATCATTCATCATCACCAACACAAATTCAACCATCACTGAATCAAACCTCAAGAACTCAGAAACAAAACACAACACACATAACACAACTCAAAACACACGCACACATCAAACAAAAACCGAATCAAAGAAGAAAAGAAGGAGAAATCCGAAACAAGACCCAAACGGAGAAGAACTCGCGAACAAAAACCGGTGGACAACTAAACGTCTCCGTCGCCTCTGTTAGGCTCGATCCGGCCAACTGGTGAGGGTTTTGGTTTTTTTTGATTTGATATTTGGATTCAGGAGGAGATTTTAAGGGTGTTTGGGTTAAAGTTTTTTTGAAAACGGAGTTGGTTTAAAACTCCGGTGCGGTGGCGCCGCCGTCTGGCCCGGCGACCACCGCGCCGGAAACTGGAAAAATGTTTGAATATGATGAACTTTGGTTGTTCTTTTTTCGTGAGAGAAAGAGAGAACTCTGAGGGAAGAGAGAGAATCTTGAGAGTGAAAATGATTATTTTGGGTAAGAATTGGCTTATATACTCCTCTTGTTTGGACTGTTTTTTATTTGTGTATTATGAGCCCAATACAAATTCTGCACTGCCTGCTGCACACACTCATAGATTTTCTGTTCACACCCATATATGCCTGCTGCACCCCTCTGTTTAGCTTGACTTTTAATTCATTTTTTAGCTTATTTAAAAAGTAGCTCTTCATTTCAATGACTTTTCTAGGTCATTTGAATAATATTAAGCTACTAAAATTAATCGTAGGATTTAAGTTGTTTTATTTAACTTATTTGATTATTTAAGTTAGTTTTAGTATTTTAGCTTAACTAGAAAAGTGATTATTGAGCCAACAACTTATTTAAGTTGCTTGAGTCAATTTAGCTCACTAAAATTGATATGACATCAGTTCTGGATTAATAGTTTAATTAACTTAATTTTATGATTTATTTTAGTCTTAACCCTAATTTAACTTAATACTTAAACACTTAATCAATTAGTTTAACTTAAGTTTTTAATTCAACTTTTCATGAAAAAACCTAAAAAATGAAGAATCATTTAATTTGATTATTTGCTTATTTTTTTTATACCATGCTTCCATATCATGTCTTGTATTATTGTTTGCTTATTTATTTTGCATTATGTGATTGATGTGTTGTGTGATCTAATTATTTGCTCAAGTTTTTACATTTATTTTTGGGTTGTACTGTGTGATTAATGTCTTTATCATTTTTAGTTAATAGCTTTATTTGTATTGTGTGAACCTAGTTTGTAATTAGGACCTAATTGTAAATTATATAAATTGCATTGCATCCCCTTGTTGCATTCATGACATATTTATTTCTTGCAAGTTGTAGGGTGTAAATAGGAAATGTGTAAATCATAAATGAAAACCTCGCATAGCATGCATTTTTATTTTTATCGCCTTATGCAAATACGTATAGTATAGAAATCCGAGGGAAAAAGGCATCGCTTCGATCAACATATCGTTGCGAAATGTCTTCGCGCTTAATTCAACACTTTTAGGATGTTTAGTTTAATATCGTCTCCGCGCTTAAAACCTTACTCATTTCTATCTAAAATTTGAGGTCAAAACTTCTTTTCAAAAACTAAAAAAACAATTTCCTTTCAAACATAATCAAAAACCACAAAAACATTTTCATTATCAAATCTTTTCAAACATTCAAAAACACTTGGATTTCAAACCAAGTCACACTTTTTTCTAAATTTAATCAAACAACTCTTTTCTTTAGGAAAAAACACTTGGATTTCAAACCAAGTTGCATTTTCAAAATTCAATCAAATCAAACATTTTTTCTTTAGTCTAAAAACCTTGGATTTTAAACCAAGTGATCTTTTTCAATCAAATATTTTTCATTTTTCTTAAAACCTTGGATTTCAAACTAAGTATCATTTTCATTCAAAAAAATTTTCTTAAGCAAAAAACCTTGGACTTCAAACCAAGTGCTTTTCATCAACACTTCTTCTAATCAATCAAAAAAACCTTGGATTTTAAACCAAGTGTTCTTTTCAAATCAAACATTTCCTTTTATCTTAAAATCTTGGATTTTAAACCAAGTGATCCTTTCATTCAAAACTTTTTCCTTAAGCAAAAACCTTGGATTTCAAACCAAGAGCTTTTATCACTTAAAATCTTTTCTCAAAAACAACCTTGGACTTCAAACCAAGTGTTCGCACCATTCTTTCTCAATCAAACTTCAATCCATCTCTAATTATTTTGACTTCTCTTTCAAATTAAAATCAATCAACCTCACTCTTTTATGCCACTTTGGCTTTTACTTTTAAAACCATTTTCAAAGCTTTAAAATCAACCAACACATTTACTCGCAATTTTTACCCGAACTACGGTGGTTTTGATCCCCTCGGGTACGTAGTGCAAAAGGCTCTAAGTCTTCCCAAATCACATAAAATAACAAAAAACAATTTTCTCTTGTCTTAATCATTAAAAATACTAAAAACATTTTCTTTTATAAACTTAACACATTTTCTTAGTCTAAATCTTTTTTCTCAATCATCACTTTTAACTCCCTAAACTCTTATACATTTTTGCAAGCAATTAAAATAAAGCGCATAGATAGAATAGAAACAAGAGGTTCCTATAGGATACTATAGATACTTAGGGTGCTAGTACCTTCCCTTCGTATAACCAACCCCCGAACCGTGATCTCCTAAAAATAGGGTTTTAACGAACTTTTCCCCTTTCCCTCGGAAAAATTAAAGATCGGTGGTGGAACATATAATTGCGATTCGAAGCTAATTAATAGCTCGACATCCAAAAATCACCGCGACAAGGTGTTAATAATAACTTTCACCATAGTGGATATTTTGAAGAAAGATTCATATATTTTACAGAGATTAATTGAAAAGGTAATGGTGCTATAAGTTTTTTCAAGAAAAGATAACTTAAAATGGAACGGTACAACAAATTAAAAATTTAAAAATTATATTTGTTACCTAAAAAACTTAAAACAACAAATGTGAAATTTAAAGATTTTTTAGATATATTTGGCCTAAATTTTGGCAAGTCCTAATATGTACCATTTAAATAGCATGTCCACATTGTATGTTGTTGTAAGGGAGATTTTACGCCTTTTCTGTTTTACTTTTCTGCTATTAAAGTAGCAAATGTTATAAAAATCAAATTTTTTTTAAAAATGTCATCTGTGATTTAAATAGCGAATATTATAAAAAGCAATTTTGGTAGGGTATTTTTGGAGTGTATCTGCTACCTAAATATCAGACAAGAGTATATTGATAAATTTATGAGGCGCTTGAAAAAATGAATAAGGTGGCAAAAATAAATCTTTATGGAGTAACAATTTCATACTTCCAACCTCCAACTTGCCCATATGTTGACCCGCTAGACTTTTGTAATGCTCAATACGTTCCCATCAATTTTAGCCCAATCACACCGTTCTTCTATTTGCACCCCTAGTAACCACCCTTTTTTTGTTAAGTAGAGGTTGGAATTTCACATTTTAAAGTGAATAAATAGAAATATAGAATTTGAACTCAGATTTCTGGATATTATATATAATGTTTTTACCAACTGATTTATACTCACAGAAATTCAATTTTATTTTTTTACACATAAATAACTATTCACCTATTTTATTTTATTTTTTTACAAAAACTATTCACCAATTGTTCCTTTAATTTCTGTGTCAATGATAGGTCATGTTTTCCATTCTTTTCTAAATCCACATTCACATATCTGCTTTAGCTTTGAAGATATAAATTAAAGAACATACCAGAGTGTCTCTTTGTCACATAGCTCAATCTTTTCACTCGCATTTGTTTACAACTTTACAAAAATCAATACTTTAATAAATAAATTAGAAACACTTTGATCAAACAGTAAAGCAATCGGAAAAAGAAACCTACCTCCAGCCTCCAAACTCACAATTATTAGAAGATTAAATATTAATTTATGGAAAATGCTAATAAATGCTTTCGGGACACTTATCTTAATCTTAATCTTATCTTAATCTTAATTTTAATTATAATAAAAGTAAGGTTTGCCCCCTCTTAAAACCCTACTTAAGAAACAACTTAAACCTAATTTTTTTCCTCCTAATTCCTTTCTTAATGACCACCCCAACAATTTATTTATGACCTTCTAATTTCTCTCACCTAATTTACAAACACTATGCACATATTTTTATGTTATTATTTTTTTTTGTTTTTTTGTATAGAGTCACACAAAACTTTAATGTTATATTTATATTTATCTTAATCTTAATTATAGTAAAAGTTATGTTTATCACCTATTAAAACTCTAATTAAACTCTTAACTTAACCCTAATTTTTCCCTCTTAAACCACTAATTAATACTCTCATCTAATTTCTCTCACCTAAATTTGAATTTTGAATTAGTCATTTTCTATGTATTGAAAATAACACATTTCTCTCATATAAATTTGAATTTTGAATTAGCCATTTGCTATGTATTGAAAATAACATAGATATACAATCAAAATAGAAAAAGATTGATTGATATAAAAATTATAACTTTTAAAATACTTTTTATAAAATTAAATACGACACCTTAAACATTAGCATGATTTGTCATCTTCTCAATCTTTTGAAATCACTATCCTTTGACTCAATTATTCAAGATTGATCTAACTAATGTAGAAATCTAAAATGAAATTTTTAGTGAGTACAAAATTGATAACAATAAATTAAATATATTTATTTTACTGAATGTATGATTTTTTATTTTTTTTTATCATCACTGTTGAATCTGTAAATTGAACCAGAGTCAAAGAGATGCGAAGTATCCATTCTAGCCACCTAAACAAACCAAACATTCATATTAAATTATATTGATTTTTTTTTGGGTATATTTTTGACCCAATTTTAAAACATAAAACATTTGCTTCGGCTATTTGGCTTTTAGCCAATTTTGTAATTAATTTTATACTACCATTTCTTAATCAAATTATTTTGATTCTATATGATTTCGATTTTATTGTATCCTCTATTTTTATTAATTTATTAGTATTGTTTTGTTTCATTTGTACTCTCTGTTTTAAATTTCAATATATTTATCTTTAGAATTCATTTTTTTTTTATTTGCAATTTTTTTTACAAAAATTTAAATCGTATATCTATCGTTAAACTAAATTTGTGCAACGCACCGGTCAAAGTCTAGTTATAATAAAAGTAAGGTTTAGCAACCATTTAACCCTAACTTTTTTCCCTCCTAATTTCTTTCTTAATGACCACCCCAACAACTTATTTATGACATCTTTATTTCTCTCACCAAATTTGCAAACACTATGCACACATTTTTATATGTTATTATTTTTTTATTTCTTTATATTTATGACCTCCTTATTTCTCTCACTAAATTTGCAAACACTATGCAATTTGATTTTTTTTTCCATCTCCTCCATTATGTTACTTTTTTTGTCCAAACTGATGGCTAATGTCAATTCATTCACCGATCTTGCTCTCAATTTGTTGAGAGGTTTTGCAAACTTTCTTTGCTATTCAAAATATTTATTAAGTTGTATTCTTTAATATTTCTTTTGTAAATATTCTTTGCTATTCAATTTATTTTTTGTTGCCAGTCAAATTTGGGATCAATTTTCATTTTCAATCCTTCATGTTCTTTGCTTTTGTTTGATTTTGCTTGGTCTCATTTACTTTTTTTTCTTTTCGTGCTACTTAATACTACTAGATTTTGATTTTATTGGTTTTGTTATATTTTATAAGCATCTGACATTGAAAAAAAATCTTAATTTTAATCTTATCTTAATCTTATCTTAATCTTAATTTTATCTTATCTTAATCTTATCTTAATCTTAATCTTAATAAAAGTAAGATTTTGCTTTATATTAACCCTAATTTTTTCCCTCCTAATCTTTCTCTTAATCTCTCAACTACATATTAATTACTATGGCCCGCCACTTTTTAAATCTTCTTCAATTTAAATTTTGAATTGATCTTTATTAGTTTTTTTTTTTTTTTTTGACAAAAGGCTTCATTAGTTTTTATGCATTGAAAATAAAATATAATGAAATGCTCACCTAAAAAATAGCACAATAGAATATTATACCAAAAAATGTGGCATCTCTCAATTATCTCTCGATCATTATATATATGCTTTTGATTCTTTTATCCACGTTTTTCTCTTCTTCCTTCTCACTCACCGCTCTCTCAACCAACTTTTTTTTTATCTTCTCCCTCAATTCCTTCCTTCTTCTGTCTCTACATCTCAACCTAATTTTTGATCGGCATCAACCCACACACCCTCTCTCTAGACAATATAGTACCATGAAGGAGAAGATGAATAAGCACCGATTTTTGTTATTGGCAAAGAAGTTGTGTATCCTATTCCTAACACAACCCCGAATTAAATGATTTTTGCTTTGTGAGTCATCTGAAGCAGGCTCTTCATATGCTAATTGGGGTTCAAGTGATAAGTTTCCTTTTTTGGATATTCCGCCAGTTATCCTTCGCAACGAATTAACACAATTGACAGCATTTAATGTTGCTTCTGATGTGTTGGTATGATCACGTGTTTATATTTTTTTTATATTTTTTTTGTAAATAGTACTGATATTTTTTATGTTTATTCTATTTATATCATATACTTTGCCATATATTGGATTCAGTCACAAAGCACTTCTAAAAGAGCCTTCTGAGTTAATATTTGTTGATTATTGTGGGAATGCATACAAAGTCAATTTGAGCTCTGCAGATGATGAAAATATGAAGTTGGCTAAGTTTTTTGGTGGATGAACATATTTTAATTGTATATGCAATGATATTAATATTTTTTATCACGAATGTCGTAAACAAAGTCTTCTCTATCAATTGACTTTATTTATATCTCAATTATTTGACTATTTTTTGCATTTTTCTTTATTTTTTTAGTATTGATCGATCTAATGATTTCAGGTATTTTTTTTAGTTACATTTGTACTGGCTAATTTAATTGTCAATATAGTTACGTTATGTTTTGATTTCATTTTATTTTTTATTTGCAATTTTAATTATAGCAATTTAAATTGTATATCTATCCCTCCGCAACATCCGTGCAACGCACGGGTCAGAGTCTAGTTATAATAAAAGTTATGTTTAGCACTTACTAAAACCCTAATTAAACTCTTAACTTAACCCTAATTTTTCCCTTCTAAACCACTATTAATTAATACTCTCATATAATTTCTCTCACCTAATTAAATTTGAATTTTGAATTAACAATTTTATATGTATTGAAAATAACACATTTATCTCACCTAAATTTGAATTTTGAATTAGTCATTTGCTATGTATTGAAAATAACATAGGTATACAATCAAAATAGAAAAAGATTGATTGATATAAAAATTATAAATTTTAAAATACTTTTTATAAAATTAAATATGTCACCTTGAACATTAGCGTGATTTGTCATTTTCTCAATCTTTTGAAATCACTATCATTTGACTCAGTTATTCAAGATTGGTCTAAGTGATATAGAAATCAAAAAGGAAATTTTTAGTTAGTACAAAATTGATAAAAATAAATTAAATATATTTATTTTGCTGAATGTATGAATTTTTTTTATCATCGTTGTTGAATTTGTAAATTGAACCTGGTTAAAGAGATGCGAAGCCTCCATCCTAACCGCCAAAACTAACCAAACATTCATAATAAATTATATCGAATTTTTTTTAGGTATATTTTTGACCCAAAATTTTAAAACCTAAAACATTTGCTTCGGTTGTTTGGCTTTTAGCCAATTTTGCAATTAATTTTATACTACCCTTTCTGAATCAAATTATGGTATCCTCTATTTTTATTAATTTATTAGTATTATTTAGTTTCATTTGTACTTTCTGTTTTAAATTTCAATATATTTATGTTTAGATTTTATTTTGTTTTTTTTATTTGCAATTTTTATTATAAAAATTTTAATCGTATATCTATCGTTCAACTAAATCCGTGCAACGCACGGGTCAAAGTCTAGTTAAGATTTTAAATAATAAGTTTTTTATAGAATTTTTATGGGAATGCGCAAAGGCAACGTATTGAAAATTATAATGTTTAATTTTTTGAATAAAAATATTCTTTAAATGGAATGCTTAAAGAGTGCTCGGGGACACTCATTAGCAAGACCCTTAATTTATTTTCCAATATTTAAAATTTTATATCAGACATAATTCAACCTTTACAAGAGCGGCTTAATATTTAACTCACTTGTATAATTATTTTTTATCCAAAGTGAATGATCTTCCAAACTCTCCTCACAACTCAACATCATTAAGACATTATTTACTTAATTTCAAATGCATCTTCAATCCCTGGCAGGTGCATATGGAAAAGAATTTGTTAGGAGAGTCTACCCCTTAAATGAATCTCAGTTATCTCGAGAGAATTAGTCTATGCAGTTGCGCGCGAAGAATACCTTTAATTTATCTTCAATACTATCAACTTAATGTCGAAATAGATCATTTTAAATCATATTATCAATAGAGAGACAATGAGAGTGACATTTTGGAATACTATGTATATGAAAAATTCTAATACGTACAATTTTTATAAGTGGTCGATTGTGGATTAGTATTAACAAATTTTAAAATTTAATCAACGATATAAGTTGTTGTTTGTAAGTATAAGTGAATGGACATCCTCATTTTTATCATTAAAATATTAACTTAATTCACACTGATTTAATCAAAACAACAGCAAAAAAAAAGATGTAATTTGTATTTAACTTATTGATGACGTCACGTCATAATAATGTTCTAACCATGATTTTAGGCACTTTAGTAGTATTTAGTATGTTATTCTGCAAGAAATAAAGAGGAATTGAATCATTACGAAGTTTGCTCGAAGCGCTTGAAAAAGAAGAAAATAAAGCAATAGAGTCTGCCTGCTGCGCACGGCGCAGGAAGTGGCGCACAGCGCAGGAATGTGGCCAGAAAGCTTAATACTTACTTTGGCACTTCGTCAAATGGCGCCGCTGCCGGGAATTGTTGATTGAATCAACATGGCAATCGGAAAATACTAGGGTTAATTTTATTTCTATTTAGTATCTTTTTTTTTATTTTTCAGTAATATCTCATAAAAATCCAAAAAGATTTTATTTTATTTTATTTGATCTCTTTTATATTTATTTAGAATCTTTAGTTATTTTATTTTATTTTACCTTTATCTTTAGATTTTGTTAGAATTTATTTTTAGTTAGTAGTATTATTTGCTATAAAAAAAAAACAACAAAAAAAAAAATCTCTTATTTCAAAATTTTTCTTATGTACCACAGTTGCTACTAAAGGTATTTGTTGTTTATTTGCATGCGCAGTAAATCGGACAAAGCATTTAACTACGATCCGGAGATAGAAAAGACAGCAAAGGCACTAAGAAAACAAGCACGGTTAGAGCGTGAAGCTGCTCTTGCCGCAACTGTTACCCAAGGACTCAGTGACGGAGAAATCAAGTTCTTTGACTCCGAAACTGAGAGTATGGAAGATCCACCACCTCCACCTCCTAGAAGGACTTTGGGAGACTATGGGCAGAGAAACAATACTGAGAATCCTAATCTGGGTTTTCAGCCTGTTAATCCGGTGTCCTTCGACATCAAGAACACGGTGCTTAATGCTTTGAAGGAAAATCAATTCTCAAGGTCAGAAACACAATGTCCGAACCTTCATCTGGCTCACTTTTTTGAAGCATGTAGCTATACTGATCCACCTGGCGTATCTGAGTCAGACAAGCGGTTGAGGTTGTTCAAACTATCTTTGATAGGGAGAGCACGAGACTGGATAGATACCCCACCGCCGAATACAATTGCTACTTGGGCTGAGCTTGAGGTGAAGTTCTCAGATAAGTATTTCCCGATTCATAAGTTTCTGGAGAAAAGGTCTGACATTACAGGTTTTGAACAAGGAGACGCCGAATCTTTACATGATGCATGGGAAAGGTTCAAACTGAGTCTCAAGAAGTGTCCAAAACATGGTTTGGATAGTCATCAGCAATTGCAACATTTTACTCAGGGGTTGAGGCCTCAAACCAGAATGTTGTTGGATGCATCCGCAGGTAGCTCATTGAAAAACAAAGATGAAGGCGAAGCACGGGAGTTGATAGAGTCCATGGCACAGAATGAATATAGAGTTCAGAATGACCGGGGAGCAAAGAAGAAACCGGGAATGCTTGAACTAGATACAGGTTATGCCATCTTAGCCCAGCAAACCAAGATGTGTAACACCATGGAGTCACTTCTTAAAGTCTTTACTACCCCTCCGACGTCTCAAGCTCAAGCAAATGCCGCTCACGGAGTGACTTGTGATTTTTGTAGTCAAGGTCACGCCAATGGAGAATGTTTTCCAGCAGGTTCTGAAGAAGCCAAATATTTGGCAAACTTCAAGAGAAACAACTCCAACAATTATAATCCAAATTCTAGCACCTACAATCCAGGGTGGAGAGACCATCCCAATTTCGGTTGGGGTGGAAACAAGAATCAGTCTCAACAACAGGTACCTCCTCCTCAAAACAATCAACAACAGAGTTCCGCTCCTCTCGAAGAGACACTCTCTCAATTCATCAAGTTCACCCAAGGGAGTTTTGAAGCTATGAAGATAAGTCAGGATCAGATGAAAACTAATCAGGACATTGCCAATAAAAATCATGAATCTTCCATCAAAAATCTAGAGACACGGATGAGGCAATTGTCGAGACAATTTGCAGCTTCTCAAAACAACCCAAGGAATGAAACATGCAACGCTATCAACTTGAGAAATCGAGTAGTTCCTCCTCCGGAGGTCGCAATGAAAAAGAAGGTAGCACCTAGTAATGAGGGAGAAGTTGAAAAAGAGTGGGAAGTAGTGGAAGTAAGTGAGAGTGATGAGGAAGAGTTAGTTGTAAATAAGAGGGAGACAATAAGTGAGAAAAGTGAGAGAGATAAGGAGAGAACGGCCTTGAGGAGGGAAATTCATAATCGGAGGAGGCAAGAAAAGGAGGATCTCAGGAACAAGTCGAGACCCAAAGAAGTGTCTCCCTATGCCAAGTTACCTTATCCTCCCGCACCAAAGAAAGAAAAAAACAAAGAGAAGGTGAAAAGCCAAGAGAACACTTTCCGAAAATTCATGGAGATGTTCAATAGCTTACAAGTTGACATTCCGTTTGCCGAGGTACTGGAGCAAATGACGTTGTATGCAAAATTCATGAAGGAATTGTTGACAAAGAAGCGGAAGCCGAAGGAAGATGAATCAGTATTCATGAATGAGGAGTGTAGTGCAATCATCCAAGCCAAGCTCCCACAAAAGAAGAAAGATCCCGGTAGTTTCACTATACCCATCTCTATTGGGAATATGCATGTTGGGAAAGCTTTTTGTGATTTGGGAGCAAGCATAAACTTAATGCCTCTTAGCATGATGAAGCGCATAACCGGTGCAGTTGCAACTGGAGGCAAGTGAAATTATTGTCAAGGATAGCACTAACGATGAAGCGACTAAGCCTATTTTTCCGGAGATGAAACAACTTCCTCCTCAATGGAAGTATGTGTTTATAGGTGAGAATTCCAAAAATCCAATCATCATTAGTAGCTCTCTCACTCCCTTGGATGAAGAAGAATTGATGAAAGAATTTAAGAAAGACCAAGATACCACAGGTTTCAACTTGGAAGGTACTATTCCAATAATTTACTCGCATAAAGTGAAGAAGGAAGAAGAGCCCATTCCGGGTGATGTGCCGTTGGTGTCCCTTACTCCAACCGTGGAGGAGTTAGTGAAGAAAGAGGTCTTGAAGCTTGTCGAGTCCGGGGTGGTGAACGCGGCTCCCACTCTCAAAAAGGTAACAGGTAATGAGGAGAGGCCCAAGAAAGTTCATCCCAAAGCAAGAAAGAAGGCTATGAACAAAGGGAAGAACAAGTGGAAGGAGTTGATGAGTGATCCGGTTCTTGAAAAATCATTGCAAGTCGGGCATAATGTGACTCCTATGAGGAAGGAGAAAAAGAGGAATCAGATCGAATCACATTTGAAGTACCCCCCATAAGTGGGTTGTTGGTCGTCAAGCATCGGGACGTTAAACAAGCGCATGATCTTTATGGTCATGGACCGTCAAGCTATTGACGTTAAAAGAGGGCTTCTTGGGAGGCAACCAAATTTTTTTTCATTTAGTTATTTCAATTTTTAATAGGCCTTGTGTTGTGTTTGCAGGTTAAGCAAAGGAGTGAAGTCGATGCACAGAATGTGTGGTAATGCTTGATTCCTTGAACTTGAATTTAATTTTGTCTTATATGAATGCTTGGGTCTGTTTGAAAACTTGTGCACTATTTAAATTTGTTTGTTCTGAAATATGTGAAGTCTATTGAGTTAGCATCTAGGATACATGAATATGTGATTTTCTTGTTGAGTACCTTGTATGCTTGAATGCTATTAGAAAAGCTGAGGAAATTTTTCAAACATTGACCACTCGATAATCCTGCCAAGCCATGAGGATTCGAGCCTAAACACTTAAAAAAATTTCTTGTTATGAGAGATTCCACAGCTTAGCTAATTCTCTAGAACTTGCTTATGTTCTCTTGATTGATTGGTTGCTATGATTTACACACCGAGGCAAGTTGTTTTTACCTTGAGCCTTTTGAAGCCACCCATTTTAAATGTAATATCGTTCGTTAACCCCTTTGAGCCGAAAGAAAAAATGTTATTGTTTGCTGAACCAAATAAATTTTCACCAAATGAAACAACAAAAAAAATGATTTTCTTGGAGTTCAGACACGTAACCAATAATTGAGCACATTGCTCATTATAAGTTTGGGGTTGCTTTTGGAATTAGCAACTGAATAAGTTTGGGGTGGGGTACTAGAGAACTAAAAAAGAAAAAAAATATAAAAACGCTTATCAAATACGAAAAGAAAAAATCTCTCGTGTGATGACGTCACGTCATTATAATGTTCTAACCATGATTCTAGACACTTTAGTATTATTTAGTATGTTATTCTGCAAGAAATAAAGAGGAATTGAATCATTACGAAGTTTGCTCGAAGCGCTTGAAAAAGAAGAAAATAAAGCAATAGAGTCTGCCTGCTGCGCACGGCGCAGGAAGTGGCGCACAGCGCAGGAATGTGGCCAGAAAGCTTAAAAATTGTCTGTCTGCTGCGCAGGGCGCAACAACAATGGCGCGCAGCGCAGCCTCGCACCATAATTCTATAAATTGAAGTTTTACCTCATTCAAGAGGTACGAGTTCGTGACGGCGAAAAAAATGCAACTTTTGGAGAGCAAGTGTTCCTTATTCTGTAATAAATTCTTTTACTCTATTTATTGTTTATGCATTAATCATGTGTAACTAAACTTCATTGATTGGGTCCATGGGGATTCCAATTGCTATTGTTCTTGAACCATGTGGTTTCATATGATGTTTTAATGAATTACGAAGTTAGTTTCAGTGAATTATTCCTTGTTCTTGATGCTTTACATTCTTTGGCCAATTGTGTGATGATTCTAATTGTTTGTTTGCTAAGAGATTAGAAATAAATTAATCGACCTAGGAATAATTATTCAATTAACCTTCGCTTAAGAGATTTTGGTTTGTTAATTGAGAATTCTTAGATTAACGTGCGAAAACCTCAATTGATCATAAGTCACCTAAGAGATTAGGGGTGTGTGATCAAGGGAGAGGGTTATGTACCAAGAGATTGGGCATAGCTATTTTGTTAATCGAATCGTGGAACTATACTTGTAATTCGTTACTACGCGTGTACCACCAAGACAATAGTAATTGGATCAACCAAACGACCCAATCGCTTTCTCATCTTTAAGTCAAAAACCCAATTTCTTGCCGTTACATGTTTTTAAACCTAAGTCTGAAAAACTCCCCCTTTATTTAATTGCAACTTTACTCTCGTGTGATTTCAATTGCTTGCGTTTGATTCCAAACAATCTCTGCGGAACGATAAAAATTAATACTTACTTTGGCACTTCGTCAAATGGCGAAAATATAAAAACGCTTATCAAATACGAAAAGAAAAAAAAAAAAAAAAGAAAAGAAGAGAGGTATCTCTTAAACCTCTCAAAAAGTGTGAATCGAAAGAAAGAGCAAAGCGTTGAAAAAATAATAATAAGTTCTCTAGTATAAATTGCTAAAGTATAGGGGGGAAAAGAAAACAATTCATTGTTTAACAAAAAGGTGATCTTAGAAACTCCAAGTTTTCCGATGGACACAGGTATTCCTTGAGGACAAGGAAAGATTCAAGTTTGGGGTTGTGATGACGTCACGTCATTATAATGTTCTAACCATGATTCTAGGCACTTTAGTAGTATTTAGTATGCTATTCTGCAAGAAATAAAGAGGAATTGAATCATTACGAAGTTTGCTCGAAGCGCTTGAAAAAGAAGAAAATAAAGCAATAGAGTCTGCCTGCTGCGCACGGCGCAGGAAGTGGCGCACAGCGCAGGAATGTGGCCAGAAAGCTTAAAAATTGTCTGTCTGCTGCGCACGGCGCAGCAACAATGGTGCGCAGTGCAGCCTCGCACCCTAATTCTATAAATTGAAGTTTTACCTCATTCAAGAGGTACGAGTTCGTGACGGCGAGAAAAAGGCAACTTTTGGAGAGCAAGTGTTCCTTATTCTGTAATGAATTCTTTTACTCTATTTATTGTTTATGCATTAATCATGTGTAACTAAACTTCATTGATTGGGTCCATGGGGATTCCAATTGCTACTTGTCTTGAACCATGTGGTTGCATATGATGTTTTAATGAATTACGAAGTTAGTTTCAGTTAATTATTTCTTGTTCTTAATGCTTTTTACAACGTCGCGAATTGTATGATGATCCAAATTGTTTGTTTGCTAAGAGATTAGAAATAAATTGATTGACCTAGGAATAATTATTCAATTAACCTTCACTTAAGAGATTTCGGTTTGTTAATTGAGAATTCTTAGATTAACGTGCGAAAACCTCAATTGATCATAAGTCACCTAAGAGATTAGGGGTGTATAATCAAGGGAGAGGGTGATTGGGCATAACTATTTTGTTAATCGAATCGTGGAATTAACTTGTAATTTGTTACTACGCGTGTACCTCCAAGACAATGGCGATTGGATGAACCGAATGACCCAATCGCCTTCGCATATCTAAGTCAAAAACTAAATTTGTTGCTGTTATATGTTTCTACACCTCAGTCTACAAAAACTCCCCCCGTTTATTTAATTGCACTTTTACTCTAATATAACCTCAATTGCTTGCGTTTGATTCCGAACAATCTCTGCGGAACGATAAAAATAAATACTTACTTTGGCACTTCGTCACTGATATCATTGATGTTATTGTTTTAGCCGTAGAGATAAGAAAAATCGTAATTTTTTACTTGTAAAAAATATTATCAACTATAGCTATTCCAACCTTTATTAGCCAAAATATATAATCCTATAATCTGAAGGATCAAATTGAATATCTACAAGTTTATGATAGAAAAGAAGATAGAAAACAAAAAGCAGTTACTTTAGTTGGCACATAAAGCAATCCCACTAGCCACTCCCATTTAACATACTTTTTTTCTCTCTGACCAAGTTTAGCATATCCTTTACCTCCTTAACGACCAAGGAATTATCATGCACTTATTATATTAAACCTCTACATATATGGTCCATACTTATAATTAGTAGTGTTATTTTCAAACACAATAAATAAGAAGAACAAAATCAGAGAAGTGAAGTTAGAAACAAAAACAAGAAAAATATGGGAGCAGATTGGGGACCAGTAATTGTTGCTGTTGCTTTGTTCATTCTCTTATCACCAGGATTGCTGTTTCAATTTCCTTCAAGGTTTAGGTGTGTGGAATTTGGTAACATGAGCACTAGTGGAATTTCTATTTTGGTTCATGCTATTATATATTTTTGTATACTTACTATCTTAATTGTTGCAGTTGGTATTCATATACACTTTAATTGAATACAAATTTACTTTTGTGTTTTTGGATATGACAAACATGCCATAAGTATTTTTGTGTTTACATTGTTGTTGGATGACAAAAAAAATATGATTGCTTTTAACATGGACCGTAAGATAATTTGAATGGTTGTTCTTTTTTCGTTGACCGAATAGAATATATATACACGAGAGTTTAATTATGGTACAACATAATTACAGGTAAATAATTATAACAATTGTTGGATATTTCGGTTTTGTTAAATCTTGTCATACATCTATCACATCATATCGAATATCATTCTCCTTCCCTCTCCTTCCTTGCCTCCACTCCACCACAACGAGCAACCTACACGCTCATAATAAACACTTTCACAATGGATTCTAGTGCGGTTTTAGTTGGTCCTTACATGAAATCCAATTCAAATCGAGAAACTAAAACAAATGTATGCACAAATCACCGTTAATTTAAGTAACTCCCCTCAGTTGTGCGAGTTGATTTTTAGCGCTTTCGTTTTAATTTTAAAGAAAAGTCATGCTACTATGTAGGAATTCAGTATCACGTTAATAAATGTTTTCACCTCAATGTAAAATTTTTGAAACTTAGACTCGGAGCAATTTTCATGAACATGTTGAGAGAGAATTTTTGTATGATCAAAGTATGATAATTCGTTGAATGAATTGAGTTTGTACATGAAGTTGCATTATATACAATCTAACCAATGTCACTAAATATATTTAGCAACTAAAACTAGTATGATCTGATCGCTAACTAGCTTAAGTAACTTGTTGCGCAAGTAAATTGAAATTGACACTCTTCTTAACTTGATTCTATTATAAAAAGGGAATTCTTCACTTGAGGTGATTTCAAATCGTAGTATGCGCATGTGCAATTTTGAACTGCAATATTGATGTTATGGTCACTATGTTCGTTTAAATCTTTTCACCAAAAATAAAATTGTTACAGTCCCAAATCTTGATTTGCTTCAAATCTAATGAAAAGTCTTATCTTTATCAATCTTTAGATGTGACTTTTTTCTGACACATCAGTAAAAAGTTAACGAAGTAAATCAAAATTCGTCAATATTGCATGGGGTAATCTCAAAAATAATAATTACGGGGATAAAATAAAATTCGCCTACTTTGCAAAAGATAAAGGCATATTTACTCAAAAAACAAATACTTAAAATAATTAAATTCACTCCCGATCATCTTGATTGAATTAAAAATTAACAATTTATGCATATTATTGATCACCATTAATTTTGACGGACATCAATAGTGTGTTAAATTATTTTAAAATTAGAGAGTTAGATGGAGTATAAAAGAAACAGTGGGTCAAATGCTCCAGAATAACAAAAGAGGAAGATGTCGCATTTCCATTCAAAATATTAAAGCATTATAAGTTATTGAATCACTTATGTTATAAATTTAATATTCTTTCTATTTAATATTTATAGTGGACGTAAAACTTAACTATTCACACTTAAAATCCCATATTTTAACCTTATTATCATTTGGCAATCCAAAATATGTTAGTAGAAATGTTATATGAAAGCTTCATATAAACAATTAAATATTCATTACAACTTTCGTGTCATATTAGAACTACTCACCAATTATTCCTTAAATTCTTTTGTCTATGATAGATCATGATTTCCATTCTTTTCCGAATTCACATTCACATATCTGCTTTAACTTTGAGCATAGTATATATTAAGGATCTTACCAGAGTATCTCGTGTCATATACGATCAATCTTTTCACACGCATTTCTTTATACTTTACAGAAAGTAATATAGTTTAATTAATAGTGAATTATAACCACTTTGATCAAACAGTAAAGCAATCGGAAAAAAGGGACCTATCTCCAGGCTCTTCATATTTGTCCCTCTAAAATCAAGTTATCAAATTCAATCCTAAAATTGTTATTCACTTAATTTCAAATGCATATATAACAATTATCAAGTTAATGTCGTTATAGATTATTTTTTAATATTGTTAATATGAGAATTAATCTTGTTCATTCAAAGGATATAATAATTTTAAATGCATATATAATAATATTTTTTTTAATATCCCAAGAATTAATATTTGTTGTCTAAAGAAAAATAAATTATATATCAATTAGAAAAAGAAGAAGAAATAAACTCTTAGAGTCATATGTAGGCTCAAATTATTAATAAAATTGACTTAAAAGGACGATTTCTTAAGGAGAATGTGAATTCAAATTTTGAATAAAACATGGTGTGCACAACTAGTAATAAAAGGAAATAGCAACGAAAGCAAACGATGACAACACACAAAAAGTTTGATAATAGAGTTTTCCGTAGGTACGTCTCCGATTGTAGAATTTGCTACAGCTTGTTTAGATTAGATGGATGACTTACTTAGGATTTCAGTATTACAAACACTATTTATATGGGTAGTAATTCGCTTCACTCCGCTAGCTCAGCTCCTCAGCCGTTCCAGCCTCTTCAATTTTTGCTGCATATAAGTCATACTCGACAAAACAACTTTTGATAAGAATTAAATTTTACTTGTCTTTCAGCTGAACTTTAAATTTCTAAGGTCCTTTCTCAAATGACGAAACAATCAACTCCAAAATAATAATTTAAGGGAGTACATATAGTCATTGTTAGAGGGTTTTTTTCTTTATGAACCATTGTTAGAAGTTTATGAAGAGAAAAGGGAAAGAAAAAGAAAAGCAAGTTCCTTTGGCTTGGCTGGCACAAAAAGCAATTATCCTACTGGCCACTACCATAAAATTTGACATACCTTACTTCTCTAGTAAACCATTGTCTTTCCGCTCACCAAGTTATCCTTTACCTCCTTAACGACCAAGTAATTCATCATCTACTTATTACCAAACTTCTAACATAGATATAATTCATACTTATTATTAGTTTTGTTATTTTCAAACACAAAAAATAAACACAACAAGAATATGGGAGCTGATTGGGGACCAGTAATTGTTGCTGTTGCTTTGTTCATTATCTTGTCACCTGGATTACTCTTCCAATTTCCAGCAAGGGTTAGAGTTGTGGAATTTGGTAACATGAGTACTAGTGGAATTTCTATTTTGATTCATGCTATTATATATTTTTGTATACTTACTATTTTAGTTATTGCAATTGGTATTCATGTACACTTTAATTAAATCCAAATTTACTTCGTTTTAGACATGACAAACATGCCATAAGTATGTTTGTGTTTACATTTTTTGCTTTTTAAATTTTTTGTGTTTTGATTTCCCTATTATGTTTTTTACATCGGTTTATTCAATGATGATGTAGCAATGTTGATTTATTGTTCAAAGTGAAAAAGGAAATGTAACCACAGGAAAAATATTTTTATGTTGCAACATAATTTCAGTTTTTTTTTTTATCATGCTTTGTTATATATAGATTTTTGTTTCATTAATTTTTACTTGTAACTAAGATATCTTACCAAATTATTTTTCATGATTTTCTTACCCTCTCATTATATATGTTTGAAATGGGTTATAGACTTAACTTAAGGGTGAATTTGCAAACATGTCTATTTCATGAAAAAGTTGCAATAAAAGAGTAAAGTGCAGAAACATATTTTAAAACAATCGTCACAATCTAAGCATTATGGAATTTTTAAGATGTATATTTTCAACCAATATAAACAAATTTCACCTTGATTGAAAATAATATTCCCTCCGTCCCTTATTATAAGTACCCTTATAAAGATTTTATTTGTCTCTAAATATAAGCCTCTTTTCAATTCCCTAGACACATTTATTATTACTTTTCCAAACATAACCCCACTTTGCATTGAAATACGTAAAGTCAACTACAAATACATTTTTTCACCAAGAACTATTTAGTAATTGTAATACCTAAAAAGTATACATTAATTATACTATCAGCTTTTCTTAATAAGCGTCAAATTTCTCTTTGGGGGCTTATATATAGGGACGGAGGGAGTACATATTAAAAAATCGCATATTACTTAGATTTATGAAAATTGCCTTAAAATCTATTTCTGCAAGATAATGTTTGTTTTTAAAGCAGTTCAAAAAAAATCTTGTGATAGTAGATAATGACCATTTTGAAAAATTCACAATACTCAACTAAAATAACTTTCAAAGAAAGCAATTGTGTAATTAAATATAATAGGTTACAAGCACTTTATTTATTACAATAAGTATGTAGAAGAGGCTGGTTGCACTTACAGTAGGTGACTGAGAAGCACTATAAAATCAATTATCCATAAGAATAAAATGACTAACGATGTACGTAAACTAGTTGTTGTCATACCAAGACTGCTTTTGGAGATAATCAATTATGCTCTTGTCCACTTGAAATGCTTTGGTAAGAACCTCGTCAGAAATAGACGGATTAGATTTAAACAAAGCATTTGCAATAGTGATGACTCCTGGATTTTGACTGCTAAGTCCAGCAATGGCAACGGCGTTGCCATATCCAATATTTTGTTGAAAATGAATGAGACCAATTGGAAACACAAATACATCACCCTTGTTGAGAACTTTGGTGAAAAGACGGTTTTTATCTTGATTAGATGTAACAAATCCAACATAAAGAGTTCCTTCTACGACTATAAGGATCTCTGTGCCTCGAGGATGAATGTGGGGTGGGTTTAAACCCTTAGGTGCAAAATCTATACGAGCCAAAGATATTCCAAGTGTGTTAAGTCCGAATAGTTGGTCTACAGTAACCGGAGTAACTTGAGAGCCCAATGCATTTGAGGTATTCCCTTGTTCGATATGTTTGAAAAAATCTTCAGCTTTAACAAGCGCAGGGTCTTTGCAAAATTTTCCATTCACAAATACTGCAAATATCAAAGTCATAGGTTTTATTATATCAAATAAACATCATTAATATGATTTTCTTTAACATGACCTAGCTATATCCAAACTAAACTTAAAATTTTAGTAAAAATTATATATAAGGAATTATAAAGGAAAACATATACATACCACCATCTTTGGGATCATTGATTGCAACACAAAAGTCTTGTAGAGGGCTAGGATCATAAGCAAAGGCAACAGATGCCAAAACCAAGATGCTAATAAGGAAGTAGAGAACCTTCATATTCCAACTTATAACTACTACTCTTTAATATTGATCTTGATCTTATGTATATAACTTGTGTGAGTATTGTGATTTGTTGCATGTATTGTTTGCAATATTTATAAGGATGAAACATTGAAGTGGTTTGCATTTGATCTTTTCCGTAATTAATTTTTTATTAAATAATGAACCATTCTTTAACAACTACATGCGTACTTTATCATCTCCAAACCAAAGTCAATAATTTTTTTAGGCATTGCCGTTTCAACTTGACATTGAATTTACTACCTATTCTCGTAAATTATAGTATTTTTATAATCTACTCTTGGCTAAATCAAATTATTATTAAGATAAGTTTAGACTTTGTCATATGTCTCCAAAAGCTTTTATTTTTTACAATTGATGATGATTTCATTTTAGGGGAGAGGATCTTGTTAACATGTGTTTTAGGATATAGTACTTATTAAGAAATCAAATAAATTGTCCCAGAAAAATTCAGAATTTTTAAAAAATTGAATAAACAATTTCAAAATCAATGTTTGTTCAATAATATTTGTTTTAAGAAGATATGTTAGCATTTGCTTAAAATTAAAATTAAGCATCATCCATCGTCAATCGTAGTTGGTGGAATATATGTTCGCAAGGCAAAAATGGAAAGACCTTTTCATGTACAAAAAGAAAAAAAATTAAGAAGAAAGAAAGAAAGACCGTTTCTGACTATTACTGTGTGAACAAGTAATTAAAAGTAATCAACTAGGACTCTTATTACAAACCCAATTCTCTTGTCAAAAAAAAAATCCAAATTTAATTAATATATACTCTATCTGTCTTATAAAAATATCTTAATTGAATAATTCAAATTGTTTTTGAGAAAATAATTAGTTGTGTTGATTTTAATAATAAAATAAATGGTTAATAGTTTGTTATCCCCTTATTAAGTGGGCGTGTTTCGCTTTATCCATGCAAAAAATTCCTTTAAATTTCCCCCTTGCAAATGAACGTTGTAAATCAGTTATTTTGTTAAACCGATTTAAAAAGTTCTGTTTTTTAAATTGGTTATTCTGTTCAACCGATTTAAAAAGTGCAAATTTCTTACGCCCGAAGAGGGAAACCAAAAATATATATTTTGCAAGGGGGAATCCCAAAAAAAAATTAACAGGGAGTATAGACTTATTAACCCTTAAATAAATTTTATTTGCTATAACAATTTATTAAATGATAATAATAAGATAGTGGTTCCATCAGTATTAATTGGGATTGGGATTTAGTGCAATTATACAGTTGGAAAACTCTAGACCGTCCGATCAAGATGATACGGAAATGATGTCAACCTTAGAATTTTTAATTAAATAAAAATTAAAAGTTGTATTAAAATCTAAATCATATGATTTTAATTTTTTTTTTGACAAACAATAACTTATACCATTTCATTATTCAATAAAGGAATGATACAAAGAGGTAATGTCTCAAAAGTACAGCGACTAGACCAAGAAATGGCCACCCTTGCAAGGGAATGAGCAACCATATTCACTTGCCGCTTAATAAACTCAACCTTAAAGTTTGGATTACAAGACAACTTATTGTTAATATGATAAATAAGATAACTAAATTCTGAATTGCCACCGCGAAAATGATGAATTGCATCCACCACGCTCTTAGAATCCGTCTCAAAGAGAACATGAGTAATGCCTATATTTTCCATAATTTTCAATGCTTCAAGTAAGGCAATGGATTCACCTTCCACTATGGAGCAATTCCCTTCCATCCAAGTAGGTATCATATGATAGAAATAATAGAAATAATAAGGGTGCGTTTGTTTCACGGTTGAGAAATTTACTCCCAGGAATAACTATCCCAGGAACATAAAGCTAGGAAACTAACTCCCAGGAAAATAGAAAAAAAAGTGTTTGGTTGGCAATTTGATTCTTGGGCAGTTTTTCTTAAAACATTCCAAGGAACAATTAAACCATGTTTGGCTTACAGGGTATATTCCTAGGAATGAATGTTATAACTACCAAAATACCCTAATGTATATACAATGAAACAAATGGAGATTTACAAAATCTGTTCATCACCGTCACGATAAATAAAAAGATTCAAAGACAATTCGTACATGATCTTTTTACTTAACAATGATAAAAAAAACTAAACAATAAAATCACCAAAGACAAATCCTACATAAGTTTTTTTTTCTTAATACAACATTCGAAATAGTAAATATGCAAAATTCTACTCAACACCATTGTTACGTAACAGCCTGGCCACAAACTTCTTCCTCAATTCAGGAGTATTCATAGCAAAAAAACAATCACAGAGGTTGTTGTCTTTGGTTATAAGCATAGAAGCAAAATAATTTGTAGAATATATAAAGTATTGTTTCAACGTGAAATTGTTTTGGAGGGAAGATTGAGCGGGTAAAGCAAAGGGTAAAAATGAGTTTTTGTAGCAGAACATGGGTTATGGTTCCCAAGAAGAAAATTTTCCAGCCCTCAACTCATGGGAATATAATTGAAAGAAACGTGGGTGAACGTGGGTGGTTTTTGTTTCCTGGGTAATTTTAATTTTCAGGCTTTTTTTTGTGTTCCCATCTACCAAACAAAGGTACTTTTATTTCCAACCTAATAATCCCAGGAATCTTTTTTAAAACAGTGAAACAAACGTCTCCTAAAGTGTGGAATTTTTTTTGAAACAGCATATATATTATATAAAGGCTTCCTTCACACAAGAAGTATGAGAGGAGCAATGTACAAAGAGGGGACCAGCCCATTACACGCAAACAGGGGCGGAAAAACACCCACCAGAACAGAAAAACAGAGAACAAAAACCAAAGGGATAAACCCAGAAATACAACCGCCTACACAACAAAGATCCTAAACAAAACCGAGAGCCAAAAACCCAACGCCTCAAGAGCAAAATCAGCGGAGGAGGCAATCTCCCGGGCAAGGTTGTCAGAATCGAGAGTTTACTTTGAATCGAAAGAGGATGGTAAGATCGAAAAATCGTAAATCGCAACCAAAATCGATGGATTCTACTCAAATCGTTTTGTTGAATCGAAAGGGGAAATCAAGATCGCATAATCGAAAATCGCAACCAAAATCGATGGATTCAACTCATATATATATATATATATATATATATATATATATATATACTCAAAAGTTTAAAATCATAAATCAAACATAAAACAACCAAATCTTAAATATAAAAGTACTCAAAAGTTTAACATCAAATGAATATAAAAAAAAATAGGATTTTGCCGTTTTTTACTTAAAAGAATGATTTAAACCGGGTCACAAAACAAAAACGGGTCATATCAACCATTCCAAAATTACCCAAAATAAAAAAGTCCAGAATCGGTAGAATCCAATTGGAATCGCGGATTGTGCTGCGATTATGCGATTGTGTGCGATTTTACATGGATTGTGCTCTAAATTAGAATCCTTTCACGATTCAAATCGTTTGGGGTAAGCAAAATCGCAAAATCCATGGATTTTAGGATTCTGATCGGGATTCTGACAACAATGCTCCCGGGTCCCAATTCTAGTCGTAAAACAAACACGGGACCAAATTTAGCCTACTTAAGCTCCACTTCCAAGACATCACCTTAATAGCTTCAACAATCTCCAAAGGATGGAAGAAGCCTCCCGCAAACAAGGCATTGTTCCGCGCTTTCCAAACAGACCAAATCGTTGCATGCCAAATAAAGTGTGGAATTAATGATGTGAATGACCCGGGTCGATCTTTGGGGTTGAAAGCGCGCCATCTTTGGGAAGAATGGCAATCGGTTCAGCATGTACGGTTTGGCCAACATATGACGCAACAACAACAACATGATCTAGTATGGCGAAAACCTCGTCTTGGGTGGTACAAATGCAATGTTGATGCGGGTTTTCACCAAAAGTTAAACAAAACTAGTATGGGATGGTGCTTGCGTGATCATTTGGGTCGATGCGGGTTTTAAATCGGATTCACCATCCACTATGTTAAATTCGTCTTAATAGTTTCTTTAATTAGTTGTTACCATAAATACCTATTTTTCCCTTAAATTTTTTAAAATTCACTAATTTAGTTTTGTCTCTAAATTTAAATAAATTAAGAGACCAAAACGATTAAATTTTAAAATTAAGGAACTAATTGCATTAAGTTACATAAAATAATGAATAAAATTGAGTGATTTTGGGCATTAGCTCTCTTTTATCAGCCAAAAAATATATCTTGAACGATTTTAAAATTATGGAACCAAACTTTATTTTTAAAACAAGTGCTTGTTTGATTCAGTAGTGAAAATCACCAAACACAAGTTTTGAACGTGAAACGCAGATTGAGCAAAATAATTGGTGTTTAATAATTGCTAACGTAAATTTACAAAACGTGATTTCAGTCTTAAACTCACGTTCACTTCGAAGCTACAAATTGAAGCTTCTACGTACGTTCGAAAAAATCAATTCTCCACCAAAATAAATTTGATTTATCAACTTTGCCCCCCTCTTACAACAAACGCCATGACCATTTGCAAGTTTTGGGTTTTTTTTAATCCCCGTTTGCTTTTCATGCTACTGAGACTGTCTCTAGGTTAGAGATAATGTAGCAATGTTGATTTATTGTTCAAAGTGAAAAAGGAAAATAAATCTTGTGATAGTAGATAATGACCATTTTGAAAAATTCGCAATACATTACTCAACTAAAATAACTTTCAATGAAAGCAATTGTGTAATTAAATATAATAGGTTACAAGCACTTTATTTATTACAATAAGTATGTAGAAGAGGCTGGTTGCACTTGCACTAGGTGACTGAGAAGCACTATAAAATCAATTATCCATAAGAATAAAAGTATTAACGATGTACGTAAACTAGTTGTTGTCATACCAAGACTGCTTTTGGAGATAGTCAATTATGCTCTTGTCCACTTGAAATGCTTTGGTAAGAACCTCATCAGAAATAGACGGGTTAGATTTAAACAAAGCATTTGCAATGGTGATGACTCCTGGATTTTGACTGCTAAGTCCAGCAATGGCAACGGCATTACCATATCCAATATTTTGTTGAAAATGAATGAGACCAATTGGAAACACAAATACATCACCCTTGTTGAGAACTTTGGTGAAAAGACGATTTTTATCTTGATTAGATGTGACAAATCCAACATAAAGAGTTCCTTCTACAACTATAAGGATCTCCGTTCCTCGAGGGTGAATGTGGGGTGGATTTAAACCCTTAGGTGCGAAATCAATGCGAGCCAAAGAAATTCCAAGTGTATTAAGTCCGAAAAGTTGGTCTACAGTAACCGGAGTCACTTGAGAGCCTAATGCATTTGAGGTATTCCCTTGTTCGATATGTTTGAAGAAATCTTCAGCTTTAACAAGAGCAGGATCTTTGCAGAATTTTCCGTTTACAAATACTGCAAATTAAAAAAAATATAGTTGTTATTTTAAAAGTTAATTAAAAAAATTAACATGAGCAAACTAAACAAGAAACAAAACACTAAATTTGAGTAAGACATATGAAGAAATAATATATCCATACCACCATCTTTGGGGTCTTGGATTGCAACACAAAAGTCTTGGAGAGGGCTGGGGTCATAAGCAAAGGCAACAGATGATGCCAAAGCCAAGATGCAAACTAGGAAGTAGAGAACCTTCATTTTGAAACTCACTAATACTCTTTAATTATTTTTCTTATGTGTGTTATTACTTGTGTGGATTGAGTTTTGTTGCATGTATAGCTTGCTATTTATAATGATGAAACGTTGGAGTGGTTTGGATTTGATCTTTTCCATAATTAATTTTCTATTAATAAAAAGAACCATTCTTAACAACTACATGCCTACTTGATCATCTCAAAACCAAAGTCAATAAATTTTTTAGGCATTACCGTTTCAACTTGACATTGAATTTACTACCAATTCTTGTAAATTATGATATTTTTATAATCTATTTGGTTAAATCAATTAATTAAGATAAGTTTAGACTTTGTCTGTCTCCAGAAGTTATTTATTAAAACAAATTAGATATACAAAGACAATATCATTATAAACAACAAGCATTTAACTTTTGATAACTGCATTTGTTTTTGGTAAAATTTGATAACGACTGCATTTGGAGAGATCTTGTCAACATGTGTTTTAGGATATAGTCCTTCTTATTAAGAAATCAAATCAATTGTCCTAGAAAAATTCAGTTATTTAAAAAAATTGAATAAACAAATTCGAAATCATGTTTGTTCATTAATTTATTTTTCTTTTGTCGCAGTTCATTAATATTTGTTTTAAGAAGATATGTTAGAATTTGCTTAAGATTAAAATTAAGCATCATCCATCGTCAATCTTAGTTCGTGACTTGGTGGAATATATGTTCGCAAGGCAAAATAGAAAGACCTTTTCATCTTAAAAAAAAAAAAAAAATCCTCTAAATAAGAAGAAGGAAGAAAAGCTAAGACCTTTTCTGACTATTTGCCGTGTGAACAAGTAATTGACTCGGACTCTCATTACAATCCAAAATTTATTAATATATATACTCCATTGCTCTTAAAAATAAGAGAAAATGATGCATGCACCGATAATGTAAAATATTATTACACTATCATTTAATATTAATCATGTATTTTGTCAAATCACTTCACTACACTCTACTTTTATGGTATGATGATGTAAAAGAATAGTCGATTTCTATTAAATGTTCATGTAAAATAATTATTTTATACTGACGTAGCATGTTCATTAAACTTTAAAAATATCTTAATTGAATAAATATTTCAAATTTTTAAGAAAATAAATAGTTGTGTTAATTTTAAATTTATGAAGTGGGGCTGAAGATGTATGTGGATTGGACCTTGGCACTGCTTATGAGTGATTTAATTTCATGATTTTAATGTACTCATGGTAAAAATTATTTTAGATCAAATTAGTATCATGAGAGAAAATCTAAATAACCACATCAATCAAACATTCGTACTATTCGTAGGATAATAATGTCGTTCACTTTACCATTTCTCTAGCCCCGTCAAGCTACACTTAGCTGCAAATTAAACATTCACCAAAACTATTAATTTGTGATTAAAAAATACCTTGTTTAAATCAAAACCTTCCTTTGAGCTCCGGCCCTCTTTTACACAAAAAAAAATAAAATCAAAACCTTCCATATTACTCCTATAAAATGTTTAAAAGAAAGCAAAATCGTAGCCGGAAGAATGTAAACCATGTTGTGGGCATTGTGGAGTAATAGAAACAATTTGGTGTGGAATGAAACGAAGATGAATGCTCAACAAATCGGATCACAAGTGATGGAAATGTGAGATTGGCGAGCTGTGCATGAACTTAAACTTATGAATCAACATTCAACAGTGGCAGCCTCCGTCTCAAGGTTGGTTTAAAAAGTCTTTGATGTTGTAGAAATTTGCATGTTAATGCATTTTCTACAACATCAAAGGCATATGTGGATGGGACAGCTACATTGGCGAACAGTTTACATAGATGAAAGCTCACCACAGTCAAAGGGGAGGCATTGGCTATCAAGAAGGCGATGTGTAAAGTAATTCAAAAGAGACTTCTTCCATATTATCTTTGAAATTGATTTAAAAGTAATTGTTGATCCAATTCTAATTAGGAGTGTATCCGAATTTAGTACTTTAATTGCTGGCATCAAGTCTATGCTACTACTATATCCCAACTTGAGGTAAAGTTTGTGAAACAAAATGGCGGACAAATAGTATATTACTCATAATTAGCTAAGGGCAGCTTATTCTTAAACCAGTCGTATTTTCAATTCGATTCCTCCTTGTATTCACAAAATTTTGATTAATGAAATGCATTGAATTTATTATTGTAAAAAAAAAAAAATCAAAACCTATTTCTTCTCATGCTAGCTTCAAATTGATCTCAAAACCTCAAATACAAAGTGCACTTAAATTACACTATATAAAAAATAAAATAAAATAAAATCCAAAACATATCAGATCAGATCTATGCATTTCCTATCATCAAAACATAAAACCTTAAACTTTATTTCAATACATTCGATTCATAGGCAACAGTTAACAACAACAATAATAACTTACAATAATGCAGTTTTTTCTTCTAACAAAATGAAACACTACAAAAAAAAAAAAATTCCAGATCTAAGAAACCGGATCAACCGGTATAGATATGAACCTTAAGAGCCAAGAGAATAACAGCATAAAGACCAAAGAAAATAAGTGTATGAATGAAAATAGCTTTTCCATTTGTCTTCATACCACCAAATTCAAGCTGTTTTCCATTACCTGGAAAAGAAAACAACAACCCTGGTTGAAGAAACACAAACAACACAACTCCAATTACAACTGGTGCCCAATCAGTCATTTTTGTCTCTGTTTTTTGTTTTTGTTAATAAAAAAAAAAGTGGATCTTTATGACCCAGATGGAAAAAAATGGTGACTTTTAGTAAAGGTTGAAGCTTTATGGAAATGAGTGTGAGTGAAGGTGGAATTAAGGAACCGAAAGAGGTGTTTATTGGAATTTGGAAAGTGATGTTTTGAAATTTGGAACAATTTGGAAGCACAAGAAAAAGTGTTGCAGGAAAATGTGTGTGACCCGTGTGTGTAGTGTGGCTTTGTTTTGGTGAAGGTGGGGTTTGGTTCTGTGTGGGCGATACTAGGATATCAATTGGTACTTCTTTATTTTACTTGCGTCAGGATTAACTGATTATCATTCTTGGGCTTGGATTGATTTACTGGGCCCAGTAGAAAAGGCCAAGAGATTTACCTATATTTTTTTTTTTTGACGGACGAGAGATTTACCGGTATTACTCTACTAGTTTCTTGCGCGTCTTAAGCCTTCTTCATTTTGTTATTTCGCTACTTAAGTAGCGGACGTTAAAATGTAAAAAATTTATAAATTTTATTCGTTACAAATAGCAGACGTTATAAAAATAAAATTTGATATTATGTTTGGTATTTTGATAAATTTGTAGACAGCACGAAAAAAAAGTATAAGGAGGTAAAAGTAAATCACATGAATCAATTCAATTTTGGAAATCTTTTTCAACGTATTCCTATTTACAATTTTGGTTAAATCTTTCTCAATTTTATGGGTTCGTTTAAATTAGCTTAATTTTGAACTTACAAAAAATAGTTTATGTAAATAAATAGTTTTTATATTAAATCATAAGTTCTTCTTAGCGAAAATTGTATTTTTATATGTCGTGCTTTCATAAATTATATATTTGCATAAATTATTTTTTATAAACTCAAAAATAAAGAGAAATGTTATTTTACAATCAATTTGTACAACTTTTCTGGACAACCCTCTCTCATGCTCACATTAGACCACTTACAATGGAAAAAAAATTGGGTGTTGAAAGGATCATTAAACAGTTGAAACCATTGGAGAGATGCTGATTAATGTGACTTGGATGAGAGAGGAGATGAATGCATTCAACACCATTGAAGCCTGCAACCGGGGACACGTGTCACAGTTTCATTTACAAGCGACAGGCGCGTGTGACACACGCGGGAAAGGGCGCGTGACACGCGGATGAATCAGAGAGAGAAATCCATCTCGTGACATGTGTTGAAATCTGGTTGGCTGGCTGGATTTTTACCACATCATAATCTTTGAACTCAATTATTTCATTGCAAATTAATTTTTTATTTTTTTACCAAAATTCGTAATTTTTTTTTCTCTATAAATAGAGACTTGGTTCATTTGATTTGGACACAGAAAAAAAAACAAATTTTTTCACTATCTTAATCTTATTTATCTTCTTATTTATCTTTTTATTAGTGCTTAATTTGAAGTTTTATTCTTTTTTTTAATAGTGAAATGGATCCCAATAATAATTTCAACACCCAAAATTCTTCTAATTATCCAAGTAGCGCAAGAATGATTTGTATCGTACAAGCAGATCTAGTGATTATTTAAAAAAAATTGTTAAGTGTTTATTATTTTAATTTAATTTTAATCGATAATTATAATTTTATTTAATCATAAAAACAAAAATTTAAATTTAAATAAAAATATGAAATAAAAAGTGGTGGGGTAGAGTGTTGAATGAAAAAACTATTGGAGAGGATAAAAGTTGAATGGGGTGTTGAATTATTAGGTGGAAGAAAGAGAAGATGATGTGGAGTGTAAAAAGTGGGAACATGAGATGTTGAATGAATCAACCATTGTACATGGTCTTATATTTTTACTATCTCTCATTGCATCTCTCACTTTATTGGTATGAAGCTCCGATACTTCAAAAATGGTGAAGTATCATGTCCGATATCGATACTCGTCCGATACTCTCTGATATACTCTCCGATACCCGTATCGGAGAGTATCAGGCAATTAAAATTATTTTTTAAAAAAATAATTACCGATACGTGTCGGATACTTCTCCGATACACGTATCAGAGAAGTATCGGGAAAATAATATTTTTTTATGATAGAAATTGAGGAGATGAGATTGATACAATTTGTGTTTCCTCTTAAATAGTGAATGTTAGAGTATGATGTTCTTTATGGATTGACAACCATGTGTTTTTTGGATGGTACCGATGATGTTTTGTTTTTTGGATGGTAATAATTATCCTTTTTGGGTAGTACTTAATTAACTTGAGATATGTAATTGTCACTTGTTTGCTCAGTTTGAATAATTTGAATGTTAATTTATTATATTTATCGATTTTTGTTATGTTTATATATTTTGTATTTGTATATTAAGTTTAAGTTTATTTTTAAACAACGTATCGCGACCGTATCGTATCGGGAATTTTAAAAATTTTCCCGTATTGCCGTATTGGTATCGTGTCACGTATCCGGGCTTCATAGGTTTTTGTGCTAAATGAAAGAGGAATAAAAAGTTGTCCAATCAAGTTGTTTATAAAAGTTGTACAAATAACACTACTCAAAAGAAACCAATCCAAATGAGAAGAATGTTGAATTTATAACTGTGAGTGGTTAACTCTCATATCGACTATGAATGGGAAGAGTGATGAATTTATAAGAGAGATGAACCATTAACATGATACCTTAAAGATTTTGGATGAAGATGTGACATCTCCCTCTCTTGTGATTTTGGAGCATTTGACCATATGTTTCTCTCAAGTTTTCCGTGACTCCCCAACAAATTCTCAACACATAATATCTTCATTACATTGAATTCCAGACTGGCGTAGCATCACTTTTGACAACGAACCCAAAGTCAGTTATATATTACACCAGAGGTTCCATGCTCCTATCAAAGTGAATTTGTATCTCCAACTCGCAAGGACTGTTAGATTGATCTCATCAACTCACCGCATTCCTTACCATATATAAATGAGAGAGACGGTCACGGCCGCCTCTTCTATTTAAGTGCTAACATGGTTCATACCGAGATACGATTCAAACACTTTTGACTAACTTATTCCTTAATCACATATTGATTTGAGTGTTGAAATACTAACCTATTTTACATATATATTCGCTATTATGACTCATCACTCCAAGAACCAATAAACTCCTTAACCGTCTCAAACCCCACCGCCATAATTAACTAATTTTGTTCCCTTCAAAGCACATTGAGGCCTCATCCTCTTACCCTAAAAACTTGTCATAAAAAAAACACGTATTTAACCTCCAAATAATGCATGAAACAATAGCACGTTGTCAACCTAAGTGTCCGATCATTATAACATAATAGGGGCCAATGATTTAAGTTTTAGTGGCCACAAAAAGCAAAATGATAAGTATCATCAACCATATCTTCCGGTATTTGTTTATTTACAAATAAACACAAGTGCTGTTCATATTCATATTTAATTGTAACCACTCACAAAAGTTAGCTCTTTGATGGATTGACTATACAAAAGAAAACGATGCTTTTCTAATCCAAAAAAGACCACATATAGGCCCCGGATAAAAAGGAGAACATATGTTAAAGTGAATTATTGATAAAATTTATGCTAACTTTATAGGATTCCAATTCCCTTTCTTTAGGAATAAAATTAGCTAGAAACACAACATTAATATTTAATACTCATATGTACATTTGATAGTGTTTTCTTAGCAATTCTTCTAGTACTTGCTATTTTTCTCATTATTATTGAAACTTTGGGATTAATACAATGAATGATTGGGCTCCTCCTCTCATAGCTGCAGCTTTATTTTGGCTATTATCACCAGGAATGATTTTTCAGCTTCCAGGAAAGAATTCACCGTTGGAGTTTATGAACATGAAGACAACTATTGCATCAATTTTTGTACATGCTGTTATTTATGGTTTGCTTTTAATGTTGTTCTTTGTTGTTCTTAATTTTCATCTTTATATCACTTGAAGTAGATCAAATGATGATAATAATATACTATGTTACTTTTGATTCTTCTCTTAATTTTAATTAGTCTTATTATTCTTAGCTATTAAAGTTAATCACACATAATTAGTTTGATAATGTCATCAATAAAGTAAACAATAAAAAAAGTTTTAAAATTTTGTATACCTTCTTCAAGTTGTTGCACTTCATCCATTTGTTGTCATAAATCAATAATCTTAGGCTTTCTTATCCAATTTTGAATTGTCTATGGCAATTGATTCATACAAAGGAATTTGAGGGCGTTGTTGTTTCTTCGTATGCAGTCCTCGCAACTTGACACACAGAATCCCATTTATCAGTACCATGTTTCAAGTTTTCATCGCTGAAGTCAATAACCGGTAGAGGTGATTTGAACTATATAATCTTTTTTGGCTTGCAATAGCCTTCCTACACGCGAGGTAATCATATTCGATTCATTGTCGGACTCAGACACTAAACGTGATCATCTCTCAGAACTGATATATCAAACTATGATTTGTCACATTGTAGGAGACTAACCCCCTAATACAGGTACACCTTACTATCATATCAAAATGGTTATGTAATATTATCTAGCTAGTTAAGAATATCCTTATGAATTAAGACTATCAGAGAACATTTCAAATGATGCAACCAAGACCTGAAATGACAGATGATGAAAAAACAGTATACAACATTTCAAAACATTATCTAACTTTTATTTGAAAAACTAAGCAGAATCACAATTTTATTTGCTATATAGTTCCAAGCATAATTCTGGTGTCACATAAACTCCAGGACACTTATTAAAATTTGTATAATGCCTTACAACTAAAGAAAAATCGATATATCATAGAAAAGGACGCAAAAGCTGCTTTTACATTTTAAATTTCTATTTAACGCTTCTTCTGTGTAAGCTTATTTTTCAGCCACTTCTGGTCTCTTGTCAATTGTAGAGTACGAAGACTTCTGTTAACCACAGAACCCATCACAGCACGCGACATATAACGTACGGTGTACGCTTCCAAATTGCACCAGCCAAACAGCATGTACCAACTGTTCCGAGAAGAGGAAATCGATCAATGTTCATTTCAACGTACTTCAAAAATCCATTTTCAGTGTCTGCAACCGCATCCCTCAAATTTTCCTCAGTAATAGCGTTGTTATTATTCTCTTGAGCAAATCCTAAATTGAACAAAATTGAATTTTCCCCGAATCAAGAAACAAATCTAAAATGTATTAAAAAAATTATTTTAAGAAGATACTCACTCAATACATTTCTGAAGAGGTTATGAAGAACATAGTTTGATGCATAGACGCCACCATGGCCGTCATAAACTCCAAGAAAGAGTGCATTGCGAGACGCAACTTTGATATGTGATTGATCTTCCATAATTGCATTGGCTTGAACAGTATCCACCGAATATTCTCCAAAGCAATGAGATTGGAGATTAATCGATCTCGTGAGAGGGTCTCGATCGAACGCAATCATGTCATCATCCCTCTTCCTACAAACTACAGATTGAAACAACTTATGCACTATGAAGCAAAAAAAAAAAAAAAAGGTGATTTTGAGTGATGAATTGAAAGTATAAAAATAGTGAATGTGATTGAAATGAATGATGCATATTTATAATGTGGAATGAAAATGCAAAAAGAGTAAAGTAACTGAATAACAGAAAAATGGATAATCTAACTGAATGGTAACTGAATTTAACTAACTGAATCTAGCTGTAAAATGTATTGGCGAGAAGAGATATATAATTTCTTATATAAACTTCCCAATTTTTTCCAAAAGTTGTTTAATCATTTTAATTAAATTTGTCACTTTTCTGATGGTAATAAGAAAAATTATTTGGTACACACATAATCATAAAGACTAACATGGACATTGGACATATACGAAGACAAACACACCGACACCGATAATAATTTAAAAAAATAAAATGATTTAATGTGATTATATGTGTTGGTGAGGAACACCAACATGTGTTAGATGCTGAAACACGCATAATCTGATGAATGTTCGTGTTTCATTATATTTGAAAAAAGTTAATAAAAAATATTAAAAAAATTGTGTTTACATTTTTCTATTGCAAATTTTACAATTTTATTAAGTATTTCATTTTTTAATGATAAAATATTAAAAAAAAAGTTAAAATGAGTATCTTCTCATAAAAATAGTATTTTTAGGAGATATCATCTGATAAAAAATAGTTAAAATTATTATATTAAGTTTGCAGAAATTTAATATTAAAATATTTAAATTACTGAATTTTAATATCAAGCCCTGTGATGCACGGGTACTCCATTTGAGGAAGAGTACCGGGTACGTACCCATATCAGTACCGGGTACATATCCGTACCTTAATTTATAATCATACATGTTCATTAGTTTTTCAAAAATTGCAGTACCCCGTACCGGTACCCATATCGGGTATCGGTACCGTACCCGCACCTAGGCAACACAGATCAAGCCTATTCCATTCTTGATGAATTTTGCGCGCAAAAAGCTTCCAACAAAATTAATTCCTCCAACAGTCAATATTACTCTATGAAGTCCCGATATTCTAAAAATGGTGAGGTATCGTGTTCGATACGTACTCGATATTGATACTCGTCTGATACGTCCCGATACTCGTATCAGAAAAGTATCGGTTAAATATTTATTTTTAAATAAAAAAATAATATCTGATTCGTGTCGGATACGTCCCGATACTCGTATCGGAAAAGTATCGGTTAAATCTTTATTTTGACCTTTATATGTTGAGCATCAAACTGATTTGCCCTTGTACAAGCTTATTGGCTTGTTTGTATTTCTTGTACAATGAACTATTGACGTTTATAATAATAATAATAATAATAATATTAATAATAATAATAAATTCTTGTTTTTCAAAAAAAAAAAATCATTATTAATATTATTTATTTTAGTCATGTTTATATATTGTGCATTTATGTATTTAATTTTAAAATTTAATTTTTAAATAACGTATCGCGGCAATATCGGATAGAGACATTTTATAAAATTCTCGTATCGGCGTATCGCTATCAGCATCGTGTCGCGTATCGAGGCTTCATAGATATTAATATTTCAATCTTTTAAAGCGCTCTATTAATTTCTGACGAGTATTTGACTTAAATAACTGTGTCAAAAAAGTCAAATATTAGGAGGATCTCCAATGGTGATACCACTTTGAGTATCATATATTATTAACAAATGGTCCATACAATGCCAAATAATATTTATGCAACTCGTACATTTTTTGCTCAAGTGGTGATACCACTTTGAATATCATACATTATTAACAAGTAGTCCCTTCTATATTTAATTTTTTAAAAATAGTCTAAATAAAAGTTTATTTAATTTAATAAATCCCTAGATAAATAAATTAATAATTAAATATAATGAGAAATACAAGATAATATATAAAAAATGGTGAAAAATACATAAATATGATAGAAAATATATAATAAAAAATATAATAATTAATTTTGATTACTTTCTTGTCCGAAACGCACCCAAATGTATTTTCTTGTGGCGAGAAAGGAACAAGATTTTTTTTTTGAGAAGTATGTGCTTCTTCATCAAACCTATTAATATTTTCTAGATCACATTTAGTTGATAATTGTGTCACTTTGAGAAGCTTCAACCAAAGTGGTATTGGATGATGGTGATGGATAAATAAAACAAGGATGATTTTGAAAGTTTTACGGTAGGAAATTGGTTTTGAAACAAAATTATATAATCATGAATATTATAACTGGACATATTTTGATCCATTTGATAGAAAACAAATAAAATACGACTTGAGAACAAAACAAATAAAAATTGTGTAATATAAAAAAAATATGAAATATGATTAAATGTTTGTTAAAAAAGATTAAATGGTCATTTAATGATCAAATGAAAAAAAAATGTAACATTAAATTGATGATACGGTACCTTATTTAAGGTACAAGTATCATCAATTTTGATACTCTCTATGTCACGTCATGAAATTCCAATAATAAAAATAATAAGTTACTATATCATTAGCCTATGAAACTCTCTTAGATACCCTTATTGGAGATGCTCTAACAATATTTTTATTGAGATCAAAATTAATCAATTTTTAATTGTTTCCAATTTTAATTTTTTTTATAAGATATAAAAATAAATTTAACTTTAAGTTTTTCTCCATTTAATTCATAATGGTATAATTATATTGTATATGGCCATAGCACCAAAAAAAATTAATTAAAATAAAATAAAATATTGTATATGGCCAGTAACGAGCCCGTTTGGATTAACTTATTTTTGAGCTTATGCAAACATCTTATGTAATTTTATTATCAGTTTGTCAAAGTAGTTTATTATAAAATTGCGTATAAAAATACAATTTTCACTAGTTTAAACTTATAAAATAACATAAAACCTAATTTATATTGTACAAACTCAAAAATAAGCTAATTCAAATAGACCCAAAAGACTAAACTTATAAATATAGAATATTAAATAATTTATTATTTTTTTAAATAAACGATTAATAAAATTTTAATTAATGAAAAACATAACAAAAGTAATAATAATAAAAATAATTATTGTTTGAATTGCTGACAAAAGTAAAAAAAAAAAAAAAAACTTTGATGAGTATTTGACTTTTTAGTATTTAATTGCAATCGTTTTAGAGTGGCGTTGTCGTCGTCTTGTGAGACGTTTCTTGGTTTTTCGTTTTAGTATGGTGTTTCGTTGATTTAAATTGATATATTCACCTCAATTCATTACAGATCTGATGAAGACTTGGACGTCAACATTAGAAAGCCGGGAATATGAATATTCCTATTACTTTTATTTTGTCTTATTTGTATGCATTTTCATGTTGCCGTCGTATGTTATTAAGTTGGGTGCTATAATATTATTTGTAGATTCATCTTTTTTAGTTTTTAACAATCTTAAATTTATAATTATTTATGTATGTTTTAATTTGAATGAATGAATATCTATTGAAAAATGCTGTTTTTTACGAAGACTTGATGGCAAGAAAGTGAAGAATTACACTATTAGAAAGTTGAAATTACCAATTTATCCATTACCTATTTTTTATATTACCATACCATCCATGTATGGTATGTGGGTTTCACTTCGTCAAATTTCGTCGGTTGCAATTCCCGATAGCAATGCTGATATCTATTTTTACTTTTAGTAAATTAAAAAGTATTTAATTGTAAACATTGATTAGCGGCACCCTTAACAGAAAAATCCGAAAAAAAACTCTGAAAAAAAAAAATTAAAAAGTATTTAGGTTTAATTGCTGTTTTGGTCCCCCTATTTTGCCAAATTTGCAGTTTTGGTCCCCCTATTATAAAATCAAACATTTCAGTCCATCTATTTTGGTTTGTGTTGCACTTTTGGTCCCCCATACTATTTTTTAACCAAGTGGCAACCAAAACGCTTGCATGGCAATACATGTGGCAAATAAAAAAAGTCACGTCAGCAAATATTTAAATTTTAAGTTATTAATTTCCAATATGAAAAATATTATTTTTAAAAAAAAATTGAAATATCTTTTTTTTTAAAAAATCTGAATAACCAAAAAATACAATATTTTAAAAAATCTGAAATATTAATTTATTTTTAAAAAAACTGAAAAAAAACCAATTTTTTTTTTAAAAAATTTGAAAAAACAAAAAAAATTAATTTTTTTTAAAAAAATCTGAAATATTTATTTTTTAACATAAATCTATAAAAAAAATTTCCAAAAACACTAAAATATTAAATAATTTTTCAGATATTGTTTAAAAAATTAATATTTCGGTTCTTTTTTAAAATCAATATTTTTTGCTTTTTCATTTTTTTAAAAATTAATAATTTTGGCTTTTTTTATTTTTTTTATAAATAAATTAATATTTCAGATTTTTAAAAAAATTATATTTTTTGATTTTTCAAATTTTATTTTAAGAAAAAATTAACATCTTTCATATTGAACATTAAAGAATTAATATTTTAATTAAAATATTTGTTGATGTGGCACTTTGATTTGCCACATGTATTGCCACGTAAGCGTTTTGGTTGTCATTTGGTCAAAAAATGGGATGGGGGACCAAAAGTGCAACAAAAATCAAAATAGGAGGATTAGAATGTTTGATTTTAAAATAAGAGGACCAAAATCGCATATTTAGCAAAATAGGGGGATCGAAAGTGCAATTAAGCCAAGTATTTAATTGTAAACATTGATTAGCGGCACCCTTAACAGAAAAATCCGAAAAAAAACTCTGAAAAAATCACCTCATGATTCTCAAGCCACCACCAAACCATAAAAAGTTGAGAAATTTTTTTTCTCTATAAATACACCTCTTCACATAATCACTTTTCCTAACAAAAAATTAAATAAACCTTTTTTTTTTACAAGAAAAAATTAAATAAACCTAAACACTTGATTCCTCTGATTTTTTCTCTGTTTTGCAACAAAAAAAGCACATTCATCAAACAAATTTCTTCAACTTTTTCATGGCTGGTCTTCAACAATACAACTTTTTTCCCACTGATCTTTTCTACCCTCGTCCACAATCTACAGCTTCTCCTTCTCCCACCGTGCTTCCACTCAAAACTTCAAACAATGAAGATCTTTCTCAGAATCTCCAAAAACAACAAGCTAGGACTATGATCAAATCAACCCCTTCTACTTCTTCTTTGGTTTATACTCACAAGATACAATCTTTTGGTGTTGTTGACAATAACTTATCAAAATTGTCACCATTCCCCTTTTCTTTGATGGTTTGGATGGATCAAAAGGATGAAGAATTAAGCTCAAAAACATCTTTTTGAATATTATCATGTTTTAGACTATGTAGATTGCTTAAGGATTTTGTTTCTCATTTTTCATGTTTTTTTTTTCCTTCTACTTTTTAATTTTAATGTTACTCATACAGTCACAAAAGATGGAAATCAATAAAATTGATAGCTTATGATTTTCTTCATTCCACTTCCTTATTTGATTTTATTATTTTATTATTTTGTTCAATTTTGTAACTTCTAAAATATTTTCACTAATTAATATAACCAATCAAAGATTGATGAATCATTGAATGGTAAATTGGTTTGATTTGTGTAACATGAAAGGCATTGAATTCTAATCTAATTTACAAAACCGATCAAAGACTAGTGTGAAATTGTTCAAGTATATAATATAATCAAAGATTACATTTTCACTATTCTTTGTGTTATTCCGACCGTTGGTTTAACAATCAAAGATTACATTTTTTTTATACATATAACAACAATATTATTCAAAGAAATGATAATCGGTGATTCACTTGCTCCATTTGTTGTTTCATCTTCTTTTGTTTCCAACATCGATTAAGAACATTGAGTTTTTATTGGTGATTAGAAACATATACGTAAAAAAAAAAACAAACACAGAGCATTTCATGTATATTTTTTTTTATTGTTTGAATTTTCAAAAAAATATAATTTTTTATTATTTATCACTGTTATAATTTCTTTTATTAATTGAGTCTTTTGAAATTTTACTAATATATATTGAGACTTTTGAAATTTTCCTAATATATAAAATATTGTAAGATTATTTTTAAAAGACTTCGTAAGATTATATTGAATTTGTGGATTTTAAAAGACATTTTTTAAATTATTTTTATAATCAGAATTTTTAGCATAAGATTTGAGTGGATTCATAACATAGATTTTTAAGTATACTCTATGAATTTTTAAGATTTCAAAGGACTTTTTTTTTTTGAAAACTCAATATCCAATATATTAGTTTAATACAAGAAGCTGCTGAGATGATATGAACATGAGCCCCACAAGACCTTCATTGAATTTTGAGAAGAAGACCTTTATTGAATTTTGAGAAGAAAAAGACAATTTTACTCACCTTCTAATCGAATCTCAAAGAAAAAAAAAAGTTGAGAGAAAGATTATATCTCTTACTGATGAGCAGTTAATGATTTTGTATTAAGTGTATGTATTAATTTGATGGGATGATCAATATATACTCATGAGTGGAGGCAGAGACCTCTCAATAGACTTACTATGAGAAACGATCTAACTCATCACGGTCCGTTTTTAAATACAACTCATTAATAATTCATAATAGGCTATAATTTATATTAATAATAATTTGTAAAAATTGATTAATTAAATAATTAATCCAACATGAGCGAGATTGTTAGTATGTGTATTTTTAACTAAAAATCTCACAAAATCCTTTACAAGAAAGAATCTATTGAAATCTTTATACTTTTGAATATCAATGAACATTTTATAGGTCACAAAAAATCTCAATCGAATACAAACGAATTTTATTTCTCTAAAACAAAAATTGATTGTTTTAATTGAATACCACAAGATTTATTTTAAATTTATAAAAATCACAAAAAAAATTTAACATCAAAAACTTTTAAAATCCGTTGATATCTTAATTCAATACATCCTCTTAGTTTTTTTTAATTAAGATTGTATTTTTTTTTTTAAAGAATTTATAAAATTGTACTCAAAAACTAAAAAGGAAACAACAAATAAGCCTTGTCTTTTGGTAAAAAAGAAAGAAAAAGGGAAAAAATGGGTAACTAGTTAGTGTATTATTATTAGGATTTGAAAAGACGGGGAACAGAAGAGACTCAGAAACAGAATCGTATTTATATATTCTGCTTCTTTTCAATAAATCCTCAGTTACAATTACAAACAACCATATTTACTTTTCTTCACAAAGAAAGAAAAACAAAACAAACTTGTCTTTTGCAATCAAAGGTACGTAAAACTCTTCTTATGTTACTCTTTTTTTTTTTTTTTTTAAGATATTATATCCATTTTGTGTATTGTGCAATCTTCGTTAGATTGAACCGTGTATATTGTTTATAAACTATTTTTAGCCATAGATTACCAGCAATGTCACACTTTTAGGTGTACTATTGTTTGTGTTGAAATTTTATGACTTGTGCCCTTATTATGTCATCAAGCAGAACAGTCCTGACACAATGGCTATTACTTTCTTTTTTTTTAAAGAAAAAAAAATGGCTGCTTTTCAAGATTCGGATTCACTGCTGTAGTAAATACAATCTTGGCCGTCAATCTGAGATCGGACGGTTTAAATTAAAAACCGTGTCTTTTTAGTTAAAATCATGTCAACCATTGATATATGATCCGGTGACAGATATTGATTATTGCGTGTTATAGCATGCTGCTGTAACAGCAGAAAATCTTTTTCCGGGTTTTCACCTGTTAATGATTTACCTAATCTAGGTTGTAGGGATATAAGGTTTACTTGGGAGGTGACGTGAACGGTGAAAGAATTAAGGAGTTTATGAAACACTGACACTCTTTGAATTAGGCGTGTCGGACAGGTTTCTGACAATACATTGAACATATGATTACGATGAATTATGTCATTATACTAACAAAGTAACATCATACATACTTACTAACGTTGCCTGTTAAAATAACGGCTGTTACTTAAGTAGGGTTTTCGCACGATTAATGGTTTACCTAATCTAGATTGTAAGGAAGGGATATAAGGTTGACTTGGTGGTTGATGTGAAAGAATTAAGGAGTCTATGAAACACAGACAACTATTGATTCCAACAATGCATTGAACATTTCTAAAATTATCATCGGTGTAACCATGTTAGTGTCCGTTGTGTCAATGGTGTCTGTGTTAATGTTTGTGTTTTAAAATAAAGAGTACTGTGATAAAAGTGGTATCGGCCTATTGAGTTTGATTTTCCAAATTTAGCAAATACTAACCAAGTAACATCATAATAACATTGCCCATTAAAATAAAATCTACCGTATGTTTATATTTTTTGTTCAGAAATATATGATTCTCTAGTCAAATTAGTACTTTTATTTATTATTTTTTGTAATGTAGGTAAATGAATCCAGAAAATTTTACTCACAAAACAAATGAAACATTTGCTGCTGCACGTAAGCTAGCAATAAGTTCAGGACATGCTCAGCTGACACCCCTACACATTGCATCAACTCTAATTTCTGATCCTAATGGGATATTTTTCCAAGCAATATCCAATGTTGGTGGTGAAGAATCTTCACATTCTGTAGAAAGAGTTTTAAAACAAGCATTGACGAAATTGCCTACTCAATATCCTCCATCAAATGATGTACATGTACCATCAAGCAATTCCCTTGTCAAAATCGTTTTAAGTGCACAGGAAGAAGCACAGAAGTCGCGCGGTGACACTCGTTTAGCTCTTGATCAATTGATATTGGGAATTCTCGATGATTCTCAAATTTTGGACGTGTTGAAAGAATCTGGTGTGGCTGCTTCTATGGTTAAATTAGAGGTCGAAAAGCTTCGTGGTAAAGATGGGAAGAAATTTGGTTCTAGGTTTGATGACAGAAATTTTAAAGCATTGATAACTTATGGTAGAGACTTGGTTGAACAAGCAGGGAAACTTGATCCTGTTATTGGACGCGATGAAGAGATAAGAAGGGTTGTGAGGATTTTGTCGAGAAGGACTAAGAATAATCCTGTTATTATAGGTGAACCTGGTGTTGGTAAAACGGCTATTGTTGAAGGGTTGGCGCAGAGAATAGTTAGAGGAGATGTTCCTAGCAATCTTGCTGATGTTAGATTAATTGCTTTAGATATGGGAGCAATAGTTGCTGGTACTAAGTATAGAGGAGAATTTGAAGAAAGGTTGAAGGCGGTTTTGAAAGAAGTTGAAGATGCTGATGGGAAGGTTATTGTTTTCATTGATGAAATTCATCTTGTTCTCGGTGCTGGTCGATGTTCAGGATCGATGGATGCTGCTAATCTTTTCAAACCTATGCTTGCTCGTGGACAACTTAGATGCATTGGAGCAACGACACTTGATGAATATAGGAACTATGTTGAAAAGGATGCAGCATTTGAGAGAAGGTTTCAACAGGTTTATGTTTCTGAACCTAGTGTGCCCGATACCATTAGTATTCTTCGTGGACTAAAAGAGAAATACGAGGGTCATCATGGTGTTAGAATTCAAGACCGTGCAATTGTTGTTGCAGCTCAGTTGTCAAATCGGTACATAACTGGTAATTTTGCTATCTTGATGTTGATTATTTATGTATCGAATGTGGATGGTTTTGCAAACATGTTATGTTTGTGTTTTTTGTTTTGTTTTTAAGGGCGTCGTCTTCCTGACAAGGCGATTGATTTAATTGACGAAGCTTGTGCAAATGTTAGAGTTCAACTTGATAGTCAGCCAGAGGAAATCGACAACCTTGAACGAAAGAGAATGCAACTCGAAGTGGAACTTCATGCTTTGGAGAAAGAAGAGGACAAAGCTAGCAAAGCCCATCTTGTAGATGTAAGAATGGTTTTATAATATCTTATTATAGTTTAGATTAGTTTTAATTTTATTTTGTGTATTTGAGTTACGTTACTTGGATGGTTCTAATTTTTTATATGATTTGTAGGTGCGGAAAGAGCTTGATGACTTAAGAGACAAGCTTCAACCTTTGAAAATGAAGTATAAAAAAGAGAAAGATAGGATTGATGAGATTCGAAAGCTGAAGAAGAAACGTGAAGAGCTTCACTTTGCTTTACAGGAGGCTGAGAGGCGGTATGATCTAGCAAGAGCTGCAGACCTACGATACCATGAAATTGATGAAGTGGAAAAAGCAATAACAGAGCTCGAAGGTAGCACTGACGGGAACAAAGATGATAGCTTGATGTTGACAGAAACTGTTGGACCCGACCAAATAGCCGAGGTTGTTAGCCGATGGACTGGTATACCGGTGACTCGGCTAGGCCAAAATGAGAAAAAAAGGTTGGTTGGACTTGGTGACAGATTGCACAATAGAGTTGTGGGACAAGACCAAGCAGTTAAGGCTGTTGCCAACGCTGTATTGAGATCTAGAGCTGGTTTAGGAAGACCTCAACAACCATCTGGTTCCTTCCTATTCCTCGGTCCAACTGGTGTTGGTAAAACAGAACTTGCTAAGGCTCTTGCTGAACAACTCTTCGATGATGAAAATCTGTTGGTGAGAATTGACATGTCGGAATACATGGAACAACACTCGGTATCACGACTGATTGGTGCACCACCAGGGTAAGATACTGTATTAGCAGCTCCATTTGATTATAGTAAATATGCGCGTCTAAGTTATTGCAAATTGAATTTTCAGGTATATTGGATATGATGAAGGTGGACAATTAACCGAAGCTGTAAGGAGAAGGCCATACAGTGTGATACTTTTCGATGAAGTGGAGAAAGCGCATAAATCTGTATTCAACACTCTACTTCAAGTCTTGGACGATGGGAGATTAACGGATGGACAAGGAAGAACTGTCGATTTTAGGAACACAGTCATTATCATGACCTCAAACCTTGGCGCCGAGCATCTCCTAAGTGGACTTTCTGGAAAATGTACCATGCAAGTTTCTCATGATCGAGTAATGCAAGAAGTAAAAATGCATTTCAAGCCAGAGTTGTTGAATCGGCTTGACGAAGTTGTTGTATTCGATCCTCTTTCTCACGAACAATTGAGGAAGGTTGCAAGGATGCAAATGAAGGATGTTGCTTGTCGTCTTGCTGAGAAAGGAATTGCATTAGCAGTTAAAGATGCAGCAATAGATTATATACTTGCTCAAAGCTATGATCATGTAAGTGTTATTTTATCATCAGAATCTTAATCATTTTCTTATAGAAAAAAATGTTGGTTTAAAACATGCTGGAGGTCCCCAAAAATATACCATATTTTACTTTTAGTTCTCATAGTTGTTTTATATTTTATTATTTTAGTCAATTGCAAATATACCATATTTTGTTTTTAGTCCTTGGTGTTTTGTTTTAGTCTGCAAAAATTGTTTATTTTGAAATTGGTCCCTATAATATTTGAAGGGACTAAATCAAATATTTTACGTATTACAAAGATCACTTCTAAAATGAACATAATTTTCACAAACTAAAACGAAAAATCAAGGATCAAAAGCAAAATGTCATGTTAGTAATAAAAAAAGTTTAAGTTTGATTTTCATCCCTGAAATTATAGCATTTTTGAGTTTTAGTACATGTAATTTGTTTTTCTTGACTTCGGTTGCTGGCCCTGCAAATTAAAAATTTGTTATTGTTGATTTTAGTGTCTGACATCATACGTGGTGTCACATGACTCAATAAAAACGTTATGGACTAAAAACAACAATTTTAAAATTTGTAGATTGAACCCAAATAAAAAAAAAATTATAGACACGTTATAATTATAGAGATTAAAATCATATTTAAACCGATAAAAAAATGTTAACGACTAGCTTTTATTGATGTGTAGGTGTATGGTGCTAGACCAATTAGAAGGTGGCTAGAGAAGAATGTGGTGACAGAACTGTCTAGGATGCTTATAATGGAAGAAATTGATGAGAACACAACAGTTTACCTTGATGCTTGTCCTAAGTGGAGTGATTTGGTATACACTGTGGAAAAGAATGGAGGGATTGTTAATGGTGAAACTGGGATGAAGTCAGATATTTTAATTCAGATACCAAATGGACCAAAAACTGATGAGTGCTCAACTGGTAAGGATGATGAAATGGAAGAGTAAATTTAATTATTTCTAATTATTTTTCTTTTTGTGGATAGAGTTACTTATGTTTAGTTTGTGTTCTTCATCAACTTTGGTTTTGTAAGTCTCATCAATTTTGGAGGGAGTAATGCAATACTTTGTTTTTATTTTGGTGAGTATTAGTAGCTTGTTTAAACCAATTATTAGTATCATGTTAGCAATGGACACATCAGGTTCATTCGCCGGTTTGTTGGCCGTGATCGTTTGCGCACCATATTTTTTTTGCAATTTAGTTTTGTGCATTTGCGCCGGTTCGATGGATTGTGCTTGTGGTATGTGTTAGTTTGCTTGTTGGCTCTTTATCCTTCTATTTACCCTTTTGAGTTGATTTCAACACATTTTTGTATCGTTTGTTTTTTAGCTTTCAACACATTTTAGGAAACAAATTTCCTACCGTATTTATTCACACAGTTTTAATGCTGTTATATATTACAGCCATCCAATCTAAACTGTATGGTCATGATTATTTTAAGTGATTTTATAATTATATTGATCTGAATCGTCCGATCTACAATTAACGGTCAAAATTGAAAACTGTGCGAAAATAGTGTGAAACACTACAACAGTAAATTTACATCCCAAGTTTTGTTACCCTTTTGTGTCTTTTTTATTTTAATCTATCTAAGATGTTGCAGATGATTTATCTTTGCTTCTATTTGCTTAAAAAAGAAGATATCTACACACTACATGTAAAAGCATGAAGACACCAGATTCTTAAATCTTGTTGCAACATTGTACTTCATCTAAGAAAACAAAACTAAAATAATACACTATGAGCATAATAATACAACCAAATCCATCATCCAAAATTACGTCACACCATATATATTAGAAGAAGAAAAAAACTAAATTAGCGACCAAATTTTCCTAAGAAAAATTACATTCATCCCTTATTCTGTCATTGACAAAATTAGTGACGAACTTTATTTTTTCTTCTCTAAATTTGGTCACTAATTCTATTTTTTTTCTTTCTAATAAACATCTAAAATAACAAAAAAGAAAAAATTAATAATCCTAAAATTCAAACCATACCAAAACAACTTAACAATACATTCTATAATTCAACAATTCATCTTGTAATTAAGATTATTAATCAACCAGCATAAATGTGGATTCCAATTGCTAACATGAAGATGCAAACAAGAGCAAAATAAAGCATAGCATGAATGAGTATAGATAACCCACTTGTTTGAAAATTTCCAAACTCCACAATCTTGCCTCTACCAGGAATTTGAAATAACAAGCCAGGAGTTAAGAGAATGAAGAGCACCACTGACACAAAAATTGGTCCCCAATCAGCCATTTTAATTTCCTCAAAATATTTTTGTTATGTGTATGTATCTTTGGTCTCTTATTTCACTATCTATTTAAACTATGGTTGTAAAGTTTATAATGATATAAAATAAAAGTTGAAATTAATGGGACATGATAAAAACATAAAAAGGAAATGGGATAGAAAGGAACCAACTTTGAAGATGAGACAAGTAATTGATGACATGGAAAAAAGTGAAACTTATGGTATCAAGATATCTTGGTCGATTAAAGATAAAATTTATACCCATATGTATGGTTTTTAATTAAAAAGAAACTTCCTCCCGATAAGGTACACCTAAGATTATGAATAATCATGATAGTGACCACTTGTAGTAGTGACGATTATTTGTATCATTAAGTAAGAAACTCCCTCATGTCAATTTTATAAAAAAACAAATACTAGCTTGTTTAATTCTTTTTTCCTTTATAATTAATCTGTTGGAATTAATTTACTGATTGATTATATAACACATGCTCAATAACAAAGATTAAAACTATAATCTTACTTTAGTGCGGAAGCAAAATAAACTAGAGAGCATGTATATAACTATAGGATTTACGACATGTTGATTTATTAGAGAAGAGATATTAGGAATACCTGGATCCATTGAGAATGTCTTTTAGCGGTAATCGTGAAACACTAAAGGTTTAAGACGAGCAACACATACTCGTTGGTTAGTTTGGTTCTTCCTCAACCGGTACTCCTAATGCCATGAATTCTCTTCAGATGGGGAGAATTATTTGCTGTGGTACGGTATATTGGGGACCATAGCCTGTATATAGGATGATAACCAAATACAGTTCCCATTATTCGGTAATGGTTATCTTGTCATCCACTCATTTTTGTCCATATCCAATTATTACTTATTTAATAGAAATCCAATAGCCTTTTAACTTTATTTGACCACTTTAATCAATTTAGGCTCTTAATTTAATAAATAGCTAATATAATTGATATATATATATATATATATATATATATATATATATATATATATATATATATATATGCCCACATAATAATTATTGGAATATATTAATTAAATATAAAATATTCCAACAATCTCCCACTTGGGCAATATATGTTTGATAATTATATCATAGTTTCTTAGGCGCGCGTCTGAATGCTATTTATCTTTTAGATTTCAATTTTACAATCTAGTACACCTTATACATCAATAATGGGATCACCGCGGCTGTCGTCACTTAACATTTAACATGACGGAACCCCGACGACCATCACATTAATGTACTTGATGACATAGATCGATATGGGTGAGTGGCATGGAAATTTCATGCAATGTGATCTCTAAATCATGTCTATTTCCAACTGGTCCAACTAAAGTCTTTAGTGAGATCAAACTGAAATTGCAAATTCAATATTTGCACAAATGATACAAAATATGGTTATAATAATAACCTCATGAACTTTATTTCTGCAGAAAACCTTAAGAAAATTTGTATCTATACCAAAAAATCAAATTAGAACATAAACGAAGACAAGCTCCCACTAATCTAGGACATCCTTAGTGACAACAACCTTATAAAAGACCTTTTGTGTCATGTCTTTGATTAGTGGATCAGCTAGCATAAAGTTTGTCTCTGCTTGTTCTATCATTCAACAACAATAATCCATAAGGTAATAAACTTAACGTTATTGAATAACTATATGACTAAATTATGTCACTATATATCTTGAGTGGTTTTTCAATACCTTTTACTATATGCAACCATGTGACATAAATACTTACAGTCATTTCTTGAGTTAGGATGTCTATTATACACAAACATCCAAAAGTCAGAGTCTAACACATTAATGATCTCCAAATTGTCAGATCTCTAATGTGGACATAAGTTCTCTTGTTCTCTTTAAACAATCTTTATGGTTTGCTTTATTTAAGCAATTCAAAATTTGAATTACTTAAGTATCTGGTGAAACATATAGAAAAATATTTGATTTTCTAAATTTTCAGATTTTTCCGATTGGACGATAATTTAGACTAAATAGTCTCCCTTTATGATTAGGGCAATCCTTTACCTTATTGATTTTCATGTCGAATTTACTTTCAATTTTATTGATATGCCTCTTTTGTTATAACCGAAGGATACCTTGAGAATAATCCTTACGTATCAAAATACCTAATACAAAAGAGGTGTGCCCAAGATCTTTCATCTCTAAACTTCTATTAGAGATTTCTTGGTTTCGCACAACAATCATATATCACTGTTGACTAATCGACACATTAAACTAAGAATATAAACATACTCCCACTGAACATGCATAACCCACAATTCTCCATAATATATATCTCAAAAACAAATGAGACAATTACCTTGGGAGAGTTTTGTGGTATCATTAATGAGACAATTTCTGTAACTCAAATGGATTTTATCTATTTGCAAATCATCTACTTTGTATATACCGACACAAAGTTTCATCTCATTGCACCATATTGTATTTCTTATGTCGCCATTAAGAAACACTAGCTTGATATCCATATTATAAAGCTCCAAAATTATCATAAGTATCAAGTGTCATGATTGTCGTAATAGAGTATTTACATCAAACCAAATATAATTTCTCATTTTCAATCAATACTTTATGACACTCGACGTCCCAGTTCTTGAAGGTATTGAGTTTGATATTTATGAATTAATTTCTTAACTTAATTGAGAGGAAGAACATTAATGTCCTTATGAGGATCCAAATTTACTATATAAATAGAACTTTATGAATTGGTTTAGAATCAATTCTTCCTCATTCAATTTTGTTCTTTTTACCATATCTCTCCCCCAAACTCAATATCTTCAAAAGACTTTGTAATTTTTGTCTCAAAATGTTCATTACATGGACCAAAGTTTATATTCCTAAAAAATCTAACAATTTTAGATTGTCACAAGTAATAACTGGAATGAGTATAATAATATTTATATTTAAAAGACATATTGAATCCCTCCTTTTAAAATATTAATAATGAATAAAACAAAACTAAATTCAATTAATGATCCACAAATTGTCTTTTAAATACAAATATAAGTCTGTTATGGTAAAAAAGTATGGGGGTGAGTCCAAGTATATTAATGTATAATAATAGTACAAGGATGCAATCTTTACCAAAAAATCGAACCCTTTACAATGGGCTTTTCCCCTCTATTAATAGAGGAGGATTACATTAAAAAAATATCTATAAACCGCCCCACTCCTCTCTATGGAGGTCGTGGGTGGTTTCCGCCGTATCCACCATGTTACAGGGGTGGTTATGGGCGGTTTTCCTTCTCCACCGTGTGTAGGTGGTGGTAATGGGTGGTTATTTCCTCCTGGGCGACATGATCATATATGGGGGCGTCACCCTTAGTCTCCTACGTCGCCCGCGCCTTGCATTTCCCGCCAAATTATTTATTTGATTTGCTTGGGCCATTTGTTGGGCCCTTACATTATTGGGCCCCTAGGATTTTGTCCAGTACACAGCCCCCCAAGCACGAGGCTCAAAGAGGCCAAGTTGTAATAATGGCCGGACGTGGGGAGGTAACCGCCCATCATTCTTGATCATTTTCCCTTTTCTTTGACTATAAATAGAGGCTTTGTGTAGCTTGATTTTCTCATCACTCATCTGTTCTTTGTTTCATTCATATTCCAGTCATGACTTCTCCCATTCCTTGCCTGGAATCACCGGCCATGCCTGTCCTACTGCAGTTGAGGAACATGTTGTGTTACGATACTGACGACATAATGGACCAGGTGGAAGATTTTTCCTCTATGGTGAAAGAGTTGCAAGATTATTCCTGGAGGCTGACGGAGAAAGAGCGTGCCTTTCCGGCCGTGGTGCAGGAATTGGCGAAGAGGTTGTTGGACGACGCCGCTTTTATTGTGTCGACTGAGAACGTGGAGTATTGTCAAAAGGAACTTGCTGAAGCTTTGGAGAAGAAGATTGAGGTGACCAAAGAGCGTATCAAGTCTCAGGAAGAGGTGATGGCCCTTTCCCTCTCAGCGGAGGAGGCCATAGACAACATAATTGATGCTTTGGAGAGTCAGTTGAGGCCCCTTGTGAAGAGAAAGAGAAATCTGCAGATGGACATCCAATACGACATTGCCAAACTGATCCGAACTCGATCCTACCTATGCCGTCTCCTAGAGAAGGATGACGCCCTTACTGATGATATGAGAAAGATCGCCATGGACTCCGAAGTGGCAAAGAAACAGAAGGGTTTGATGGAGGATTGCCACGCCCGTGCCGTCGAGGCGGCCTATAAGGCGTTTAAGTAGTTTTGCTTTATTATCTCTATTGTATGTTGCTTTTCTTTGATTTCTTCAAATGGCGTTGAGCTTGCTCCGCCTCCCTTTGTAATTTTGGAATTTCTTTATGAATGAATGAGGGGCGGATATCCATCTCCATTCCAGGAAAGGGCTCTGAGGCTGGAACAAGTTCAAAGGGCGAGCAGCCCATTAAGAAGAAATTGAGGTCTGCAAGTTCTGTGGCGGGGTCCAACTTGGACGTTGTGTCTCCGCAGGAAGAAGATGCAGAGAAGACCTCTTCTCCTCGTGCTGTTGTGAACAATGACGTCGTCTCTCCTCCTCCCCATGTTGCTCCAAGGGAAACTGTTCCCTCTCCTTGGGATCCTCTCTTCAACCCTGAGGTATTCATAGAAAAGGTTGTGAACATGTCTGGTGGAGGTGCTCGATTTGGCTCCACTCCTACTGATGAGCTGCTGAAACTTTCCTTGGGTTATGAGCTCAAGGGACTTCTACTCAACTATGCTTTGGCGTCTCGCCAAAAACATGAAGTCTCAACTGCCCAAGAGAAGATGAAGGTGGTTCACCGGGAGTTGGACGATATGGAGGAGAAGGTTAAGTCCACTCAAGGGAAGTTCATTGCTGATATGGAGGCTGCCAAGGCGGAGAGCAAGAAAGATTTGGAAGATTTGGAGAAGGACCACGAGGCGGCGTTGCAAAAGCTGAAAAATTAGCACGCCAAGGAGGTGAAAACTTTGAAGGAGGCGTCTTCTGCTAAAGACGCCCGTCTTGAGGAACTGGCTCGTGAGCGAGAGGAGCTGCTGAAAGAGAAGGAAAGCTGGGCCGAGGAGAAGGCAACTCTGGAAGAAACCATTGGAGCTCAGCTTGATGAGGGCTTTAACTACGCCTTGGAGCAAGTGAAAGTCTTGTTTCCGAACATTGATGTTGAGCGCCTCAATGAGGCTAATGCCCTGATGGTTATCAAGGACGGCCAGCTGGTTCCTTACGTCCCTCCTTCTGATTCTACTTCATGATCCCTTCTTTCTTGTACTTTTGATATCGTATTCCTGTATGCCCTTTTGTGGCTTTAAATGAATATTTTTGTACGCCCTGTTGTGGCTTTATTGTAATCACAATACTTTTAATTTATTTGTTTGTGTCCCTTCTATTGCTCTTGTTGTGTTTTTATAATATTGGCTTGAATAAAGACATTCTCGCCTGTACACTTGAATGGGCGAGGCGATATGAACATGTGGGCGTAGTGACCCCAGACAATGGCGTCGCCCTTGTGCCGTTTCCCAAGGATTCTTTGCAATTACCAATGTGGTCAACATAACCATTAAAGCATGGTGTAGTTTCCCATGCAGTCAAACATGGGTAGTTGTAATTTCTTTGCATGCATTTATTGTGAACCGCTTCGTGCCTTCCTATAAATACCCTAATCTACTTCCATTTTCTCTTCACTTCCATCTCTGATCCTTCAATGGATAACAATAATAAAACCACGAAGAAGGGTGTAGTCTCCAGATCAAAGTCTCAGAAAGAGAAACATAAGGGGGGAATCTCTGTCTCTAAACTTGGGTGAGATAATCCTTCTCCTAGAGTCAAAGTGGAAACCACTGCCATTTCGTCAGATTCTTCTGGCTCTGCCGATGAAGATTTCATTAAATTTTTGAGGACTTACGATCCTCGGGAGTCTTCTCCTGATGTCCAATCTTCTGGTGAAGAAGAAGGATCCCAGATCACCGTGGAAACTAAGGAAAAACCACGGAAGAAACCACGAAAGGCCTCGGGAAAAAGCTCTTGAGTGATTCCGCTCTGATGAGTTGTTCCTTCTCCCAATTTCCTCCTCTTGTTGGAGGAATTAGGACCTTGGACAGACGAGCCTGTCTTTAGGTTTCTTTCTCTCAATGAAGGAGCTGGATCCTTTAGCGACTGGGGATCCTTTGTTAGTATTAGAACTTCCTCTTTATTTTCTTTGAATTTGTATCTTGATTTCACTGTAATTTTCTTTACTTTTGTCTTTGAATTTGTATCTTGATTTCATTGTAATTTCTTTTATCAATGAAATGTGGATTTCCATGATCTTTATTAAGACGAGTCTTTTGTCTAGCATCATTTCCTTTTCTGCACTGTTATGTTATATGATATTATTGTTAAAAAGTGACTAAAAAATGACATGAATGGTACCTTTAATTTTCTTTGGCGATTATTGGGCTTAGCCCTCTGTGCATGGTGTGTTTGTTTCTGACGTCGCCTGCGCTTTGCTCTGGGCGCCTTTTTCCTTGGCATGTGCAGCCCGTTCATTTCCGTTGTATCCAACTCGTAAGATTTAGGGATAGCGCCGTTTCTATTTTTGACGTATCCAACTCGTAAGATTTACAGATAACGCCATGGTGTTTCAACTCGTTTCCGTCGTATCCAACTCGTAAGATTTAGGGATAACGTCATGGTGTTTCAACTCGTTTCCGTCTTATCCAACTCGTAAGATTTAGGGATAGAGCCGTTTCTATTTTTGACGTATCCGACTCGTAAGATTTACAGATAATGCCATGGTATTTCAACTCATTTCCGTCGTATCCAACTCGTAAGATTTAGGGATAGCGCCGTTTCTATTTTTGACGTATCCAACTCGTAAGATTTAGGGATAACGCCATGGTGTTTCAACTCGTTTCCTTCCTTTGTTAACTTCAAGAGTAAGACTGAGATAATATAATGATTCATCTGCAAGCATTGTAATACTAACAATTCTATTTGATTAATGGAAGGATTTTTGCATTTTGAATGATGAGTCTCGTTAAAAACTCCTGCTTTCGCCGTAGAAAAGAGTTTCTCATCATTTTATTTAAAATTGTTTAACTCAGTACTACATTCTCATGCATTTTCTTTCAAAAAATAAAAATAAATATAAAACCAAAATGGAAATAATAGCAGGAAATATCTCTTGGGTGGCGAGGCGAGGTTGATGGTGCTTCTGGAATTTCGTCTCGCCTTCCGGGCGTTGTCGGCTCAGCTGTAATAAAATTTGAGGTTGGAGATGTTCCATGTCCTGTGAAGGACCTCGCCCTCCATTGTCTCTAGCATGTACGCTCCGCCTTCGAAGACTTCATTGATTCTGAATGGGCCTTCCCAGTTTGCTGCCAGTTTTCCTCCTTTGTCTTTTCCCATTGGTCTTTTCAGGACTAAGTCGCCTTCTTTGAATCTTCTCGGAATCACCCTCGTGTTGTATTTCCTGCCTACTCTTTGCTTCGTGGCGAATTCTCTGAAGTGTGCTTTGTCTCTTAACTCTTGTATTAGGTCTAGGTTTTCCTGTAGCGCTTCATTATTTTCCTGTGCCGTTGTGGTGTCACGTCGCCAACTTGGGGGATTTATTTCTGCTGGAATCATGGCGTCCGCGCCGTATACCATGGTGAATGGTGCTTCTCCTGTTGATGATTGTGGAGTTGTGTGATAGGACCACAGTATGGCGGTGAGGTGAGCCATCCAGGCTTCTCCTTTGATTGATAGTCTTCTTTTCAAAGCTTTTAATATGATCTTGTTGGCAGACTCAGCTTGTCCGTTGGCTTGGGGGTGCTCAACCGATATGAAAGTATTTTGAATTCCCTTTTCCTTGTAGAATGTGACTACCTTCTCGCTTGCGAACTGCGTGCCATTATCTGACACAATGTATTTGGGTAGACCAAACCTGCATATGATCCTTCTCCAGTAGAATTTCTTCACTTGTTCTGCCGAAATGCTAGATAAAGGTTGCGCCTCCACCCATTTGGTGAAATAGTCCACTGCTACTATGATCCATCTGGCCTATTTCCACGAGGTGGGGAAAGGGCCCAATATATCCACGCCCCACATGAAGAAGGGCCAAGGTGAAAGGACTGATTTGAGGGGTTCTCCTGGGGCGTAGTGTAGGTTTGAGAATCTCTGACATTTATCGCATGCCCTTACATATCTTGCTGCATCACTGTGTAGCTCAGGCCAGAAGAATCCTGCTCTGAGGATCTTACCCGCCAATGATCTCGCCCCTATGTGGCTTCCACATGATCCCTCATGAACTTCCTCTAGGATTCCTTTGGCTTCCTCCTTGTTTACGCATAGTAGCAAGGGGCCTGAGAATCCTGTCTTGTATAGCTTATCTCCAAGCATGGAATACCATGACGCCATTCTCCTGACCCGGTATGCTTCCTCTCTTGGGCTGGGAAGGTCGTCTCTCTGCAAATATTTGATGATGGGAGTTCGCCAATCTTCTTCTTCTATGATCATGTGAGTTGTCTCTTCGTTGATGCTTGGGTTTGCTATGGTTTCCTGGATGAAGGTTCTGTTTCTTCCAGGTTTCTTGGTACTGGCGAGTTTGGATAATAAGTCCGCCTTGGCGTTCTGCTCTCTTGGTACATAGATTAACTGAAATGAATTGAAGCATTTCGCTAATTTATTTACCTTTTCTAGATATTTAGTCAATTGGGGATCCCTTGTTTGAAATTCTCCTGACACTTGATTAGTTACTAGCTGTGAGTCACTTTTTACTCTGAGGTCCGTGACTTCCATCTCCTTTGCCAACTTCATTCCGGCAAGCAGGGCCTCATACTCAGCCTGGTTGTTACTTGCTTTGAAGGCGAATCTCAGGGACTGTTCTATTAGTACTCCATCAGGCCCTTCCAGGACCACTCCTGCCCCGCTTCCTTTCAGGTTAGACGCACCATCGACTGAAAGTGTCCAAGGTTCCTCGCTGTTTTCTTTTAGCGGGGTTGATAGTTCCAATATGAAATCCGCCAAAATCTGCGATTTTATTGCGCCCCTTGGGGAGAAAATTATATCAAACTCTGATAACTCCACTGCCCATGCTACCATCCTCTCTGCTAGGTCGGGCTTCCTTAGGACTTTCTTTATAGGATAGTCCGTCTTAACCACTACTTTATGACTCTGGAAGTATTGTCTCAGTTTCCTTGCCGTGATAACAACAACCAAGGCTTGGCATTTTTCTGGGTTAGCTTCTATCCCTCTATTTGTGAGCATGAAGCCTAAGAATTTTTCTGATTGGACTCCGAAAGAACATTTTGCAGGGTTCAATCTCATGTTATACTTTCTAACTGAGGCGAGGATGTCGCCTAAGTCTTGATCGTGTTCGCCATCCTCTGTGGTCTTCACTACCATATCATCGATGTATACTTCCACGTTTTTGCCTATCTGTTCTGAGAATACTCTATCCATCAGCCTTTGATAGGTGGCGCCAGCGTTCTTCAAACCAAACAGCATGACATTATAAAAATAATTGCACGTATTGGTCATGAAGGCCGTGTGAGGCGCGTCTGCAGGATTCATCTTTATTTGGTTGTATCCTGAGTAGGCACCCATAAAGCTTAACATCTTATATCCCGAGGCTCCGTCGATAAGCCTATATATGTTAGGCAGAGGGTATGGATCCTTTGGGCAGGCTTTGTTTAAGTCCGTGAAATCCACACACATCCTCCATTTGCCATTCGCTTTCTTTACCATCACTATGTTTGCCAGCCATGACGGGTATTTTATTTCTTCGATGAAGCCTGCTGCTTTTAGCTTTTCCACTTCGTCGTTTACTGCCACTCTTCTCTCTTCTCCTATCTTCCTCTTTCTTTGTGATACAGGCTTGACGTTGGGCGCGATGGATAGTTTGTGTGTTATCACGCTCTTTTCGATTCCTGGCATATCCGATGGTTTCCATGCAAAAAGGTCTATGTTCTTTCTTAACATGGCTACGATCTTTTCTTTTTCCTCGGGTTTCAAAGTGGTTCCAATGTTAGTTACTTGGTGTGGCATGTCGCCAATCTGGACTTGTTCCAATTCTTCGATGGGACTCATTCTTCTTTCTGTAAAATCCTCTCTTGGATCGAGGTCTAGGGGCGAGATCAGGTTAACTCCGCCTCCTTTTTTGGGCGACGCCATTGGTTCTGTCTTTTTGTTTTGCTTGTGCCTGATTTTCAGGCTAGACTCGTAGCATCTCCTTGCCAGCTTTTGGTCCCCTCTAATCGTCCCTACTTTTCCATTGTCCAAGGGGTACTTGATGGACAAATAAAGGGTTGATAATGCCGCCTCAAGCGTGTTGAAGGCCGGCCTTCCGATGATAATGTTGTATGATGTGAATGAGGTTTTAACTACCAGATATCTCACCTTGATAGTCTTGGCGTTCTCTTCTTCTCCAAATGTGGTCAAGAGGGTAGTATATCTCATCACTTCTACTTGCTCGCCGGCGAAGCCTACCAATGTGCCGCTATAGGGCAAGAGATGTTCATCTGACAGTTGCATCGCCTTAAAGGCTTCCCAATACATAATATCTGCCGAACTTCCTGAATCAATCAACACCCTTTTTACGTCACAATTCAATATTTGGACTTGTATTACGAGGGGGGTCGTCATCGTGTGGCATGACTTCTCTCTTGTCTTCCTTGGTGAATGATAGATCGGGGACGGGCGTCGTTGAAGTATGTCCTATAAATTTCTCATTTTGATCCATCCTTCTCACATAACGCTTTCTAGCATTTGAGGATTCTCCACCTCCTGCGAATCCGCCTGCGATGGTGTTCACGGAGATCCTCTTTCCTTTGCCTGGATCTTCTCCTTCTGAGCGATCCTTTGAATGATTTGGTTGCGCCTTTGGGATAACCACTTTTCCCGCGACGGCGTCTTCTATGAATTTCCTCAAGTGACCGCTCTTTATCAATTCTTCAATTAGGTCTCTTAGCCTGAAGCATTTTTCAGTATCGTGGCCTCGACATCTATGGTAGGCGCATCAGGCGTTGGGGTTCATTCCCAATGTGTGTTCTTTACCTCTTGGTGGTGGTAATTTTCCTAATCCCGTTTCCAGGATTTCGTTCATGATGTAGACTCGGGCGCGGTTGAGTGGTGTGTACTCCTTTCTATCTTCCTGAAAGTGTCTTGGTGGCTGATACGGTTTCCTGTGACGCTCAACTCCGTGGTGGTTGAGAATTGGGCGTCTATGATGGTGATAAAATTCGCTCTGACCGTTTCCTCTGTTTACTGGGCCTCTTTCTCTGGCGTCTCTCATCTGGTTCTCAGCATTACTCTCTTCACCCTTTATATATCCTTTTGCTCTTCTTGTTACATCTTGCATGGATGTTGCTGGCTTTTGCGCTAGAGATTCATTGAAGTGTCCCGCCTTAAGGCCGTGATGGAAAGCGGAGACAAACATTTCCTGGTTTGGGTTGCTTACTTTGCTGGTTGATTCGCAGAATCTCGCCAAGTACTCCCGTAGCGACTCGTTGTGGTTTTGTCGTAGGGAGAACAAACTGGTCGCCGTAACCTTTATGTGTTTGGAACCGGCGAATTGTTGTGTGAATTTTTGTTGGAAATCTGTCCAAATTTCTATGGAATTCTTGGGCAGATTCATATATCATCTCAGGGCTGCATCTTTCAGTGTGCCTGAGAGGAGCTTGCACTTAAGATGATCCGCTGCGCCGATGATGGCGGTCTTGGTACCCACTGCCATCAGGTGTTCTGTTGGATCTGTTTTTCCGTCAAAGTCTGTGAGGTGGGGTGTTCTGAAGTTGTCAGGCACCCTCGCGTCCCAGAGGTCTTGTGCTAGTGGTTGGGAGTTGGTGATGTTGTTTTCCTCCGTTTCATCCACTTTGTTTGCTTTTTCCTTGTCTATTTCGTTAACCTTGGCCTGCAGGCGTCGTAACTCTGCAACTGCGTCCGTCAAGGTTAAGTGGTTTTCGTGTATGGGTGTTCCTCCTGCCATTTCTGAGGAGGATTTCGTAGGTTGTCTGGTTTTAGTGGTAGGCTGGGAATCGTTTTACCCAGCCCAACGGTGGGCCCCAAAATGTTCTGGTAAAAAAGTATGGGGGGTGAGTCCAAGTATATTAATGTATAATAATAGTACAAAGATGCAATCTTTACCAAAAAATCGAACCCTTTACAATGGTCTTTTCCCCTCTATTTATAGAGGAGGATTACATTCAAAAAATATCTATCAACCGCCCCACTCCTCTCTATAGAGGTCGTGGGTGGTTTCCGCCGTATCCACCATGTTACAGGGGTGGTTATGGGCGGTTTTCCTTCTCCACCGTGTGTAGGTGGTGGTAGTGGGTGGTTATTTCCTCCTGGACGACGTGATCATATCTGGGGGCGTCACCCTTAGTCTCCTACGTCGCCTGCCCTTGCCTTTCCCGCCAAGTTATTTATTTGATTTGCTTGGGCCATTTGTTGGGCCCTTACATTATTGGGCCCCTAGGATTTTGTCCGGTACAAAGTCAGTAACAACAATCTAACAAATAGTTAAAATATCATCAATCTTCGCCGACTCATTTCCCCTCTAGATTGATGTGTCTTTCAACATCATTAGAGATTTGTCAGTTTAAATCATATTTTCTTTTCATTCTTTATTTGCCTTTATCTTTTGAGGTATTTACATAATGAGCACTATTTTATTTTCTCTTGCTTCAATATTTTCTTTATTGCACATTTTATGAAATGATCATTTTAAAGAATCATTTCTAACTTTAATAGCGATAGAACTAATTGTGTAATGAGAACACCAAAGGCTATATTTTCAACAAGGTCACTTGATTGTCAAAACCACAACGCTTTAGCAAGATTAAATAGTTACATAATGTGCTCCTAATATTTTTTTTTGCTCAACAATCTTAATGAAATTTCATCTCTCCAACGAAAGTTTGTCTTTCTCCTTATTGCTTTAGAAGCACTTTTAATTTAAGCAAATAAAAACATGACAAAATTATGTCATCTTAAATAACACCTCAAATAATGTTTTGTAATTAAAACTTTATGATCACGGGACCTTTGTGATTAAGAGTATACTCAGTTTCTAAACTTGATTCCCACTTTAAAATTACCGAATAGTGAGATAATTTGAGTTTCTCCATCTTTATCCAAGGTCTAGATCCAAGAACATAATGTTCTTCTTTTACTCCAGAGAGTTAGAATTTTAAAAATTTAAATTCCAACGTTATTTTTCATATACATAAACTAAATTAGTTTATAGAGAACAAAAAATTACTCACCAAAATACCTAGTGCACCATTTATGTCAAGACCTTAGAAAATCACATCAATTGCTAGTGGTATTTTGTTACAATGATTGAACACTGACAGTTAATATTGATAAACAATGGCCCTAATATTGTCACATGTTTACCATTATAGGTGCGAGTGAAATCCACTAAATACTTACATGGATTCACAATAACACGACTTTATTATGCATGTCAATACATTATTATAGAGACTTAAACAAGATACCAAGCGCACCATTAATCATCAATCTTCGGATTGTAAAAATTAACTGCAAGCAGTACTCTTGATGCAATGATCAAACATTGGTGATAAGTCCTGTCAAATAATAGTCACCTTCGGGCATCCTATTATCCACATGGTAAATAAATTTATAATCACCACACATTTACCATCACAAGTATGCAATTATTCGGTCAAGTTGTGCCTTGCTTCGGGCCGACAATAACTCACATGAATAATTTCACACTACATCATTTGTAAGTTCAATTGAATTAAATCTACGCAACAGAGGTTACTTCGGCAACATTGTTGCTTCAACCAACTCAAATGTCATTACTAGACAATTTAATAATTATTATCACAAGTATGCGATTATTCGGCCAAATTGTGCCTTCCTTCGGGCCGACTACAACTCGCATGAACAACCACATATTATACTATGTTTAATTTATTAAATTAAATGGGAAAAGTCTTTAATTTACAAGGCACGACTCACATAATGTAGGCCATATTTCTTTATGATGTCCATTCATTCATAATCATAAGATTAAATGACATCCCTTAATGTGAGAACAAATTCTCATCATCAAACTAAAATTGGCATGAAATATAACCAAAAAGCATGACAAAAGAAATTATTGTAGAAACTTAATAACAATAAATTCAAACTTCATCAGCATGCTATAAACCAAATATTTAATTTAAAATGAAATTAGATCTTTATTTTTAATAACAAACTTTATAAACAAGGTCAAACCAAAAAAATGATTTGAGGAAATGAAGTGCCAAAATCCAAATGAAATCCTCACTATATGACAACAAATTGAATTTTGCCATATATAAACTTACGAGATAATTTCACTATGATCATCATATCCATAATTTTGGAAAGAATTCTTGAAAACATGGACTAATATTATACTCCAAAATAGAAACCGATAAGGGAATTTGTCATTAAGTTGATTTTAACAATAAACCCGAATAACAAAGGCAATATCACGTTCCAGAAAAAACCGAATGAACGTTACCCCAGCCTTAATTTCCAACCTATATTATATATTGAACTTGTTCCAAAAGAAAGTTATATAACTTATATACTGAGCAAAATTCTTTCGTTATATGATAATAATGATATAACATAAAAAAAAAAAAACTCCGAATGAGAATTAGAACTAACCCAAAAGAATGAAAAACATCACCATATAATTTAATTCAAAATTAAAGCTTTATTTCCAAACCAAAAACAGCAGTATAGAAACCAAAAAAAAAATAAAATAAAATGCAGACTGCCCATAAACACTATACTTTCTCAAAAGATATTCCATTGTTATCCAAATCAATTTCCAGTTTCATAATAATAAGGCACAACAAAATTAAGAAATTGTCGATAAACAAAAAAATTCCCCAAATTTCAAACTGTTCACACATAAGTTACAGAATCAAAAAAAAAATAAAATCAAATCTTTATTTTGACCAATCCCAATAAATTAAACACGAAGACCTGCTCTGATACCTCTTGTTGGAATTAATTTACTGATTGATTATATAACACATGCTCAATAACAAAGATTAAAACTATAATCTTATTTTAGTGCGGAAGCAAAATAAACTAGAGAACATGTATATAACTATAGGATCTACGACATGTTGATTTATTAGAGAAGAGATATTAGGAATACATGGATCCATTGAGAATGTCTTTTAGCGGTAATCGTGAAACACTAAAGGTTAAAGACGAGCAACACGTACTCGTTGGCTAGTTTGGTTCTTCCTCAACCGGTACTCCTAATGCCATGAATTCTCTTCAGACGGGGAGAAGAGATTATTTGCTGTGGTACGGTATATTGGGGACCATAGCCTGTATATAGGATGATAACCAAATACAGTTCTCATTATTCCGTAATGGTTATCTTGTCATCCACTCATTTTTGTCCATATCCAATTATTACTTATTTAATAGAAATTCAATAGCCTTTTAACTTTATTTGACCACTTTAATCAATTTAGGCTCTTAATTTAATAAATAGCTAATATAATTGATATACATATATATATATATATATATATATATATATATATATATATGCCCACATAATAATTATTGGAATATATTAATTAAATATAAACTATTCCAACATAATCAAGATACTGAAAAAAGACGAGTTAGATCTAACGAAAGAGACTAACTAAGCTTATAGACCGTGTTGAATCAATGTTTATATTTCAATCGGGAGAAGTATTTAATGTTAGTGTCCAACATATGTCTCAAATATGATTATAGCTTCAATGGGGAACTTATTAGATGGATTACTCGAATTACTTTTTGTGGGACCAAATTATCACGTAGTTTCAATAATTTGTTCGAGGAGTGTTGTCTTATAGTGGAGATTGTAACGACTACAGATAGAAGTTGTGATAGCCATCCTTGTCCCTTGATAGCCGTGAAAGGTGCGTTGAGGAAGTTTGGTATAGTAATGGATCTCGCGTCGTGGGTAATTTATCAATGTATTGGGCCTAGACCTAGTTCATGAGAAATTTAAGAGCTTTACTTTTGCCCCCTTATCAGTTACTTGCGCATCCTACGTCATTTTCGTTTTGCCCTTTCACTACTTATAAAGTAGCAGATATTGTAAGAATGCGTAATTTTGGAAATGAAAAACACCCTCTAAATATGAAAGTTTTAAAATATTAAACGTAGAATTCGCTACTTAAATAGTAAACATAAGTATTTTAATATTTTTGTAGGGCGCATGAAATATGAGGTAAGATGGTAGAAGTAAATCTTCATTTTAAAACCATTGGTTGTGTGACTTGTGTATATGATTATGACTTATGATAGGGTTCTAATAAATCAAATAATGTTTACTTTAAATGAATGACCGTCGACGTACTTGACCAATTCTTGGTCTCCCTTAAAAAAGAAATGAAAGTGAAATACAATCTAGATAAACGCATGCTTTTGGGAGATTTCTTTAATCGAAAGATCAAACACACTTTTTGATTACTTACGAGCTAAACAATCCTAAACTATAATCTTATAGAAAGAAAGATAAGACAATCACATATATCCTAGAGGTCATCAATATATATTTGATTTTTGAGTGATAAGAGACTCATACTTTAAGCTAGTGTTCAAAGTTCTAATCAATGAATCATCACTCTTTTATATCTTCAATTATAGAAAAAATTGATCGTAGGGGAATAACTTCGTGTGTGAAAATTAGTCATTACCCACTTATGGTTGATACATGATAGAGGACAAGATTATGAAGTGTGTGTGTGTGTGTATGAAAGTGGAACGGATGATGTGATGTAATTTTATTTCACCAATTGATAATATTAATATTGTTAGGTTATAACCGGAATTTTACAATTTATGAATTTTAATGGTGTTTACAATTTTGATTATAAGGCCAATAAAAAAATGTCAATCAGGAGATGTTACACATCGAAACCAAATAAGAGAAGTATACAATGTAAGAACAAAAGTGGTTTTGTTAATTTCTTTTTGAAGATTGTGATTATAATAAAGTATTAAAAGAACAATTGGTATTACGAATGTATGTTCAAGTGTATAGGATAAAAGATAGAATACAAGTATACGAAGCTGACTCTGGACAAGGCTACTTTTGCAGGATTTCAAATATGATAAAGCTTCGGTCGCAGAAGAGTTCAGAGACAGAGGCAACACCTTCAGAGTCTGGAACTTTCAGAGTTTGTATCATATATCAAAGTCTGATGATGCCTCGGAGTAGGGGTGGCAAGTAAGTCCAAATTTGCGGGGTCCACCCGCACCTGAACCCGAGTTGACTGAGTTTGAGTTCATATGTCACCCGATATTTCGGGCACGGGTTTGGGATCACTCAAACCCGAAATCCAAAACCACACCCGTTTAGACGTTAAATTACATAATTATCCCTATATATATATATATATATATGTGTGTGTGTGTGTGTGTGTGTGGACCTTAATTTTAATTGTAGACCTTGATTTTAATTGTAATATTACCATGTTGAAGATCTTATTTTTAATTGTAATGTTACCAAACTTGATGAAAAGTTGTAATTTAATTTCTTAATATTTTTTAGAGACTTTGATGGAATGCTTGTGTTTCAATACTGTTGTTGTATTTTTTGCAGGTTCGGATTTGGGTGAAAAAACATAAACCCAACGGATGTGGGTGTTATTTTGCCACCCGAATAGCTTTTGGGTACGGATAGTAATTTCGGATGCAAATTTGGATAGTGTGAAATCTGCATCCGACCCTACACGTTGTCATCCCTACCTCAGAGGCTCTGACCAGAGTTGACAAACAGGGAAGCATCAAGTACAAAGGTCACTATCATGACACTTGGAGTAGTTGTCATTTTGCCAAGAATATGCAGAGACACTATCCTCTTCATCAAAGGCATTTGAGCGATTATTACCCAATTTGCAGCAAATTCAATCTACCTTTGCAGACCAAAACCCAAGTGAACAACCATCTGACTCAATATATCTTACCAAGTAAAATTTAGTGAAAGAAAATATTGATGAAAAGAAAAAAGATGTACAGAATGTTTTCCTTAATATTGCTAGGAGGAAAATTCCACCAAATAAAATCACAAACAAAAGCAACATTTGTCATACCATAAAGACAAGCATTTCCTTCTCTTAAAAAAAATAACTTTTAGAAGAAGAAAATTTAGCAAGATAAAATCCTGGTGAAGAGAAAAAATGTAGAGAAAGTTGTCCTTAATATATCTAGGAACAAAATTCCACAAAATAAAATCACAACCAAAAGCACCATTTGTAATACTACTAGGACAAGCATTTTCTTCTTTTAAAAATAATAGCAGTTTTTAAACTTTCAGGTATTGAATACACAATTTCTCTTTGACAGTGTATTCTTTTAAATAAGGACAACAAAGTGAGGGTTTGATCATTTAATAGAAAATGTTTGTGTGTTTCGTAAATGGATTCCACCGTATTAAATATCATTTTTCTCTTTTTAATAAAAAATTTCTTGGAGGCTTTACTTGTTTTTTTAAAAGGTCTTCGAGGCATTACTAGTTGCATATATACTCAAGATCAAATGAGAGTGCAATTCTCCGGTAAATGGAGGAGATTTCCATCACAAATTTGAAGAAAATAAGTTTAACCACTCAAATGGTCAGAAAGACATTTGATTTGAAAAAAAAACAAATGCATTAATTTAAAGTAAAATATTTAACTTGATGAAAAGCAAATGAAAGCGAATAAAGAACAACAACATTTAAAGAAACGAAACAAAATGACTAGTTTTATTAATTTTCTGATGGTGGAACGGTGAATTTGCTGAGTAGATAATATGGTTTACAATATCAATGAAATTGGATTACATAAGTGTAGCACATCATCATCAAGACCGATTTGTGAGAAGACTATGAGAACAACGACTATGGTGAGAAGAAGCAGAGATGTAGTACACCGAAAATGATATGGTTGGGAACGTCACAATGACTTATTAATTTATTCTGTACATAGTTATCTCTGGATGTTTAGGGTGTACAAGTTTCAACCCATAATACATAGAGTTAACAATGACTTAATGATTTCTGACTCTTTTATGTATCGTTTCTGGTATTTTATGGAGTTTAAGGAAATTGTGAAAAAAAATTATTTCATTTAATATATTATGTCTTAATACTTAATAATAGTTTTACAAAGTATGAATAACTTTTTTTACTCAAATTTGTTTAAAAAGCGATTTCTTCAAGCACTTTGAAATGCTAAGTCATTTATAATCACATCAATATTCTACAAAAGATCCTTCTTTATTATCAAAATTGGCAAAATATTCATTCTCTCTTGTGACATTGATGATGTCAAATAAGTTTTAATCAATTTCAATTTTAAGAACAAAATTCAAGTGAATTCGAGTGATGCAACAACAAAAAAATTGTTAAGTGATTCACTTCAATTGGAGTAATATTGAAATTTGGGATTGAGAATTGGAGTAGTATTGAAATTGGAAGAAAAGTATAGCAACTCGTCAGTTCTGTTTCTTGAGATCAGTATAACTGCTTCTTTTTTTAATAATAATACAAATCTATTTTCCTGGCGTTGTTCGAGTTAGATTTGTAAAAAAATTGTTATTTATTATACTATATATATATATATATGAGAAATAAAAGAGAAAAATATCATCATATTATAACCCATAATTTAGTAAAAGATTTATTAATTAATATATGCATAAAGTATAAAATGAATTATTAAGTTTTGTTTGTCGAAGTTAAAATAAAAATCTAGAGTATATGTTTAAAATGAATAAAATGAGTATATATAAACATAAAAATTATTTCATTATACATCTATAAAATTGATCAAAATTAAATAAATATTTTAGATATAACAAAAAATTCATACGCATAGTAGTCGTGACTGTGGATAAAATCAAACATAGGCAAGAGACAAATGTTTTAACGGATACATGAAGATAAAATAAACATATATAATATATGCCTCTAAACAATGGCGACCTTGAGCACGATTTGAGATTCACGACTGCTCAGGGCCACACATATAAAGAGGCACCAAATATTTTTTAGTAATATGTATAAATATTGCATAAACATAAATTTATTTTAATAGTATCGTAAATAGTTAGAGAATATTTTGTTTTGTAGTAACAACGTAATCCGTAAGTTTGCACAATTGTTTTTTATTTTTACGAATGTATGCAAAAAAATAAATAAATGAAAGGATCGGAAAGAAAACATGAAAAGAAATAAGAGATCAAATAAATAATGATGCGTGTAGTGTTAGGTGAAAACTTAAAGAATAATAAATTCTAATATATTTATAGTGTTATGCATGTAATAATTGGTTGTGAGTGTTTTTTGTGATTGATATGCATGACTTCAAGAGTCATATTTAATACATAATAATGAGAAAATTGTGTATGATTTATTAATATCCAAATTTTATTTTAATTTAAACTTCATAATTGGTTGATAATGTCATGCATGTAATTGGATGATGTTGTTTTTGACGATTGGTATGACTTCAAAAGTCATATTTAACAAATAAAAATGAGGGAAAATAAATTGTTGATTATTTATCTATTACTATTAATTAAAAAATTAAAAAGTTAGGGCATATTATTTGTGTAGAGATAGAGAGATAGAAAGAAAGGAGAGAGATGCAGATAATTTGGGAAAAAAAAATACTGTAATCAAAATATTTTTATGCTCAAATATTTGAAACCATTCATAATAGGTTACTTTTTTTTTTTTAATTATAAAATGCTCAAATTGGTTACTCACGATTGATTTATGATCATGTAAATGAAATCATTGATGGACAGTTAGCAAAGAATTATTGATTTTTTTTCACATGCAATTTTCTGTTTATGTTAACAAATGAATTCATATTTGTGTTAACAAATATATATCTTGAGTTGCATTTTTAGTGATTATTTGTATTTTTACATTTTATTTTTATTAATGATTATTTTTTAATATTTGAGCAGAATTTTTTAATAGTCTATGACCGATATTATCTTTAGTCAAAATGAAGTATAAGATTTGTCACAAAAAAAGAAAAAAATGAATTATAAGATTAGTTAATTAATTAAAAAAGAAACTCGTATATTCAAGGTTTGTACTTCACTATTCTTGACGTACAATTATTATCGTAATCGTAACAAACCAATTAAAGGCTGTAATATAACTTTCCGAAATTAATAAAAAAATCGTCGACAGCAGGGTTCGAACCTGCGCGGGCGAAGCCCAACAGATTTCAAGTCTGTCTCCTTAACCACTCGGACATATCGACGCTGATATTAAAAGCTACTACATTCGCTATATATATAACTCAGATAGTACTCGACAATTGAATTTGACATGTGACATTTCATCTAACTTCAAATTACTCATGGCTATAAGGTTGTTTGGAGTGTTTATATACTCGATCCGTTCCTTTTTATAAGAGCTAGTTTGACATAAGATTTTTCCATTTTTTATACTAACTAACAATGACATTGATTATTTTTTTTCTTTCAAAATTGTCCTTATTTACTTTATATATTTTTTTAATAGCATTTAATTCTTTTATGTAAGTGAGTATTCTATTAATTATAAAAAAGTATAAACATAGAAAATCGACTATTATATATAAACTCGTATTATATTAACTGATTAAAACATTAGAAATTTTAAGTATCAACTATAAAAATTAACTTAAAATTAACTTAAAATTATATATAAACTCGTAATATAAAAATTAACTTAAAATTTAAAAATATAATCAACTATTTCAAAATAAAAAATAAAAGTAAAATATCAAATGTGTAATTAAGTTTATTTTATTGCTCTCTCTAACTCCACAAACTCTCTGTTCTCTCTCTAATTTTGTCACCACCTCACCTCCCGTAAATACAATCCTCTGTTTTCATCAAGATCTAGTTTAGAAGGATAGTGGCGCGACGAGGTCTACCTCTGCATCACTGTTTCTTCTCCACCGTGTTGGTTTCATATCCTTCTTTTTGGTGTCCGATCAGCTATATTTAAACCTCCTCCGTCGTTGCCTGCTGCTTCGTCGATGATGCTTGGTACATGGTGGTTCTTTCTGTTGATCGTCGTTTAAGTTGGCGTTGTTTCCACCGCGGGGCTCTTAAAATCCCTTTTCGGGGTCATCGAACCCTTCGGGGTAGTTTCCACCGACGCCGTCGGCGTTGGTTGTTGTTCACACGACAAGTTCAATGTCCGATTCTTCTCGGCGTCAGATTCATTGTTTTTTGGTAGATCTACTGTGTTCATTTGGGTTGCTACATATCTAGTTGCTCGATTTGAATTTTTGGTGGTAGCTTCTGTGTACCCTGCCACTGATGTTTTATAACTTCAATCCTATTAGACTTGGTTAGGTAGTTAAAAGGTTGTTAGGAGGTGGTTACATAACTACCTTGAGTTAGTTAGTTTTGGTTACTTGTGTTACAAGTAATAGATGTGTTAGGAGTTTTCCTTATAAATAAGCATGTGCCTCATGCATTGTAAAACACAACTCATTCTATTTTTCTTATCAATAAATCTTAACACTTTCCTCCTAGTTTTTCTCTCTAGTTCTTACTTGTTATCTTCTTCCTCTTATCTTGGATTACCCTAACAAATTGGTATCCAGAGCCCTTAGGTTCTTAGTGTAGAAAGCACAAAGATTCAGTCTTATTTGGTGTTTACATTTTCTTCCCTTCAGAAACAATGTCAGGGAATGGTTTACCAAACAATCTTCCAATTCTTGAGGGCAAGAATTGGGAAAGATGGAGCAAACAGATGAAGTCTCTCTTTGGTTTTCAAGATACATTGGAAGTGGTGGTTAATGGTGTGCAAGACTTGGTGGAGAATGCCACTGAAGCTCAGAGATCAGCACACAAAGACTTAAAGAAGAAGGATTGCAAGGCAATGTATGCAATTCAAGCTGCAGTAGATTCTGCAAATTTTGACAAGATATCTAGTGCTGAATCCTCTAAGGCAGCCTGGGATATTTTGGTGAAATATTATGAAGGAGGAGAAAAGGTGAAGGGAGTAAAGTTGCAGTCTCTGCGAAGGCAATATGAGCTTCTGCAGATGGATAAGAGTGAATCCATTGGAGCCTATGTGTCGAAGGTTCAAGGCATTGTCCATACAATGAAGAGCTGTGGTGAGGTCATGACAGATAGGATGATTGTAGAGAAGGTAATGAGAACTCTAACTCCAAATTTTGATCATGTCATTGTTGCCATCCAAGAAACTGGGAATGTAGCTACATTACAGTTGGAGGATCTTGTCGGATCTTTAGAAGCACATGAGTTGATGATAAATGAAAGGAAAGGGGTTCAAGAATCTATACAAGCCTTACAAGTTCAGGCTTACAAGAAAGCTAACAGTCACAAAGAGAAAAATCAAGATAAGGGAAAGAATGGCTCTCAGAAAAAATTTGATGGAAAATCTGAATCCTTCAAGAAAGGAGGAGGAACATCAAATTCAAAGAAAGGGAAAGGCAAGGACAAGAGTCACATTCAGTGCTATAACTGTGAGAAATGGGGACACTATGCTTCAGATTGTTGGTTCAAGAAAGGCAAAGAAAAGGGCCAAGACTCTGATGATGAAGCAAAACTTGTGCAAGAAAAGGTTGAAGACAAAGCTGTGACTTTCATGGCTACATTATCAGAGGTAGAATCACAAGATAAAGTTGATGCTGAGACTTGGTTCTTAGACACAGGGTGTTCCAACCACATGACTGGTCACAAAAACTGGTTAGTGAAGTTCGATTCTGGAAAGAAAAGTAAAGTGAAGCTGGCCAATAGCAGTTCATTGCAGTCAGAAGGCATTGGTAACATGGTTATCAAGAGGAGCAATGGACGCACTGCAGTAATTGAAGATGTGATGTTTGTACCAGGTATGGATTGTAATCTTCTGAGTGTTGGACAGTTAGCAGAAAAAGGTTTTTCAGTTATCATTAAGAAAGAGAAATTTGAACTTTATGATCCTGCAAATAACCTAATTATGAGGACTCCTTTGGCCAAGAATAGAACCTTCAGAACTTTGATTCACACAAACACTGTTCAGTGTATGAAGGTAGTAACAGATGAGAAGTTGAATTGGCTATGGCACCTGAGATTTGGACATTTGAATTTCAAATATCTGAATCAGCTAGGGAGCAAAGGAATGGTACTTGGCCTACCTAAGATTGAAGCTTCAGAAAGAGTATGTGAAGGTTGCTTAGTTGGTAAACAACCTAGAAATGCTTTCAGCAAGAGTTTGCCTATGAGATCATCAAGTGTACTAGGTGTTGTGCATTCTGATGTGTGTGGTCCCTTTGATGTGAATTCACTTGGTGGTAATAGATATTTTGTTACCTTTGTTGATGAGTATAGCAGGAAGATGTGGATATACTTGATTCAAACCAAGGATCACTACAAGAAAAGACATTTTTCGCAGCAAAAAAAATCATTGCAAATTGTCAAAAATTGCTGCAAAAGAACTTTACCCCAACAACCAAAAAGTCGTTGCTGGTTGTTGCGATAAGTTCCGTTGCAAAAAGTTTTGCAGCAAATTTTACCATTGTTGCCATAAGTACTTTTTTCCAACAACAATATTTGTTGCCATTTTTTTACTTTTTGTTGAGATAAGTTAGTTTTTCCAACTAAACTTGTTATATCTAACTTATCTCGGTGACTTTAGTCGCTGGGAAAACAGTTTTTCCAACAATTTCTAATTTTTGCTATTATTATTATTATTATTACTATTATTATTATTATTATTATTATTATTATTATTATTATTATTATTATTATTATTATTATTTATCTTTCTCAATAATAAAAATTGTACCCATGGATATAAATTATTTTTACAAATATATTATGAAATTTGACTTCATATTGAATTTTATATAAATATATATTTTTATTAAAATCATGTCACTATATTCATAATATAAAAAAAACATTAATATTAATACGATTTACTTAACATAAATAAATAAAATATCATACAAGATTGTTTACATGAGATTCATATGTGTTTCCATTGAAAGAAACACAGGACTTCTAAAAAACAAAAAAAGTAGAATAAACACAAGAACATATACTATGAAGAAATAGAAAATAAGATTACAATATTATATATTAATTAATTCTCTCAACTTTATCATGACACTCTCTAGTTGAAACATCCGTGGTTTCTTTGCTATATTTGATTCGTTCCTTGCACTCGATCATTGCCTGAAAATAATACAAACAAACAATACTTTAATTTATATTGTATTGTATATCTTCATTTAGCTAAATTTAATTACAATAATTTAATTCCAACATACCATATATAACGAGGCCTTGAAAAATAATTTATGAAATATGCCCAATCATCTTCACTCACTTTAACGGTAGAGTCTTCTCGATGTATCAAGTATAACATCGCTATTATATGTTCTGATTCATCAAAATAAAATATATCTTACCTTCAAATATAAAAATAAAAATCACTATTAAATTCAAATACTATTGATGCAAAAAAAAAAAAAAAAAAAATGTACGAAAGATAAAATTAAAAATCACTATTAAATTTCAATACCTCTTCCATTTTGTTTTTGTATTTGTACATTCTTTTGTATTTATATTAGTAACAAAACAAAAAAGTTAAGATAGAAATAAGGAATAATTGTTAAAAACAAAGAGAAAATTAAACACAGGAAAAAAAAATCATTGTACCTTCTTGAAGTAAATAGTATTAGCACTTAAGTGTTTGGAGGTGTTGAATTTGATTCATCACTTGGGTGCTCCATTATGAGTTTTTTATGGTGTAAACAACTGGAGTTTGCATAGCATATTGAGTTTGGAAATGATTTTTTTTTTCTAAAAAAAGTGTTAATTTGTAAATGAGTAGTGAATAAATGTTTTAAAAATGGTTTCTTATATTAGCCGTTTCCAAATAAAAAAGTGAAGCGCTTGTGATTAGCGGGAATACTTGATTTTCTATCTTTCAATGAAAATAAATTAGCGGCTAAACTCACGTTGAGAAAACTGCAGCATTTTCCCACCTAACTACACAAAACTGCAACCATCCATAATCATCCCCACTAAGTCACTACTCATATGTTTATAGAATAAATATAAAATGTTTAACCGAAAATGTTATGAGGTCCCACTATATGAAAAATTGTAAACACAAACCAAATTCAGATACTTTTTTTTCCAAAAAAAAAATAATCATTTCTTTTATTATTTTTTTACTAAATAAATTGTAGGGTTAATAGGTCTTTACCGTCTGTAGACGTGTTTTGGTTTACCCCTGTAAAAAAAATTTAGATTTCTCCCCTTGCAAAATATTTTTTTAGTTTTTCCCCCTAGATGCACTTTTTAAATTGATTATTTTGTTCAATCGTTTATTTTTTAAATCAATTATTCTGTTCAATCGATTTAAAAAGTGTAAATTTCTTGCACCAAAGGGGAAAAAAAATTATTTTACAAGGGAAAAATTAAAGAAATTTTTTATAGAGATAAAACAAAACACGCCTACTTTGCAGGGGTAAAGACCTATTAACCCTAAATTGTATGACAATGAATACGGTTGGTATTAATTATCTAATTGATTAGTCTTCAATTTTTTTAAAATTGGTATTAACATTTTTTTGTTACATATTTCTTCGTTATTTTATAGTTATAGGATAGGCACTAAAAAATAAATAAACAAACAAGACCCTTTTTCTTATTAAATCTTCATCACAAAAAAAAAAAAAAGACAAATAAATATGAATATAAAGTACCCTTTTTGTTCAAAACATCTGCGTAAAAAGGAGAATATTTTTTTTTACACAATTTGTTTCTTTATGTTCTTTTTATATTTATATTTTGGTTACCACATAAATACATGACGTGTCCACCGAAAAATGAGGATGCCATGGGTGATTTTTGGCAACGCCCACATGAAAATGTTGCTGCTAAATTATTATACTTGCCAACAATACTTGAATCGTTGCAAAAAAGTCGCAGCAAAAACTATCTATTCTTGTAGTGGATGCAGTATTTGATGTCTTCAGAAACTTTAAGGCATTAGTTGAAAATCAAAGTGGAAAGAAGATCATAGCTCTCAGAATAGATGGTGGAGGTGAGTATACTTCCAAGAAGTTTGAGTCATTTTGTGTTGAACAAGGTATAGAACATGAAGTCACAGCTCCCTATACACCTCAACACAATGGCTTAGCTGAAAGAAGGAACAGGATTATTCTTGATATGGCAAGGTGTATGGTGAAGCATAGGAACCTGCCTAAAGCCTTCTGGAGTGAAGCAGTTCACACTGCTGTGTATGTGTTGAACAGGTGTCCAACCAAGAAGCTGAAAGACAAAGTACCTGAGGAAGTGTGGAGTGGTAGAAAACCTAGTGTAAGTCACTTCAGAATTTTTGGTGCTTTATGTCACAAGCATGTGCCTGAAGCAAAAAGGAAGAAGCTTGATGACAGAAGTGAAGCCATGATCTTGGTAGGATACCATGTCACAGGTGCTTACAAGCTGTATGATCCTGTCACAAAGAAAATGATCTACAGTAGAGATGTTGTAATTGATGAAGAGAAATCCTGGGATTGGATTGCTGGTTGTAGTTCAAGCAGAGCTCAATTGAATCCAATCATGAATGAAGAAGATAGTGATTCTAGTGATGAGAATGAAGCACCTGCAGCTGTGACTAGAGACAGGCCTGCCAGAACAAGGAACATTCCTGCTAGATTGCAGGATTGTGAAATTGTTAATGATAATGAGGTAAATGCAGATGGTGACTTAGTTCATATTGCATTGATGGCTGGTTCTGAGCCTATCAATTACACAGAAGCCTTGAAACACAAGAAATGGAAGAGAGCTATGGAGGAGGAGTTGGCTTCAATTGAGAGAAATCAAACTTGGGAGTTAGTTAAACTTCCATCAGATAAGAAGGCAATTGAAGTAAAATGGGTGTTCAAGCTAAAGCTAAATCCTGACAATTCTATAGCAAAATATAAGGCAAGGCTGGTGGCAAGAGGTTTTCTGCAGAGGGAAGGAATAGATTACTCAGAAATCTACTCACCTGTGGCAAGAATTGAGACTGTGAGACTTGTCATAGCTGTAGCTAATGCAAGGAAATGACATATGTTCCACATGGATGTTAAGTCAGCTTTTCTTAATGGTCCTTTAGAAGAACTTGTTTTTGTAACTCAGCCACCTGGATTCATGATTGAAGGGAAGGAATACATGGTCTACAGATTGAACAAAGCTCTATATGGTTTGAAACAAGCTCCAAGAGCTTGGAATAAAATGATAGATGGATTTCTTGTGAAACAAGGTTTCAGGAAATGCAAGTCAGAATATGGAGTATATGTGCAGGAAGCAGCTTCAAGCATCATTCTGATATGTTTGTATGTTGATGATCTGCTAGTAACTGGAAGTGTCACGGCTGAGATAGAGAGATTCAAAGAAGTAATGAAAACTGAATTTGAGATGACAGATTTGGGAGAAGTATCTTACTTCTTAGGATTTGAACTTCTGAAGAATGGTAAAGGTCTATTGTTGCATCAGAGAAAATATGCAGGAGAAATTCTAAAGAGGTTCAACATGACTGAGTGTACCTATGCTGCAACTCCTATGGAGGTGAACTTGAAGTTAGAGAAGAATGAGACAGAAGAGACTGTGGATCCTACAATTTTCAAGCAAATTGTTGGATCATTGAGATATCTTTGCAACAGCAGGCCAGATATATGCTTTGCAGTTGGGCTTGTAAGTAGATTCACGGATAAGCCTAGAAGGTCACACATGAATGCAGCTAGAAGAATACTTAGGTATATAGCAGGCACAATGGAGTTTGGAATTCTTTTTCCAAAGTCAGTTCTGAATGAGAAATTTGAGATTGTGTGCTACTCTGATGCTGATTGGTGTGGTGACAAAGTAGATAGAAGGAGTACTACTGGGTATTTCTTCAGATTTATGGAGGCTCCTGTTGCTTGGTGTTCTAAGAAACAACCAGTTGTTGCATTGTCTTCTTGTGAAGCTGAGTACATAGCAGGTGCATATGCAGCATGCCAAGCTTTGTGGATTGTGACTGTGTTGAAGGAGCTAGGAATTGAAGCAGAGAAACCTGTGGTTCTGCAGATTGATAACAAGTCTGCTATAAACTTAGCCAAGAATCCAGTTTTGCATGGTAGAAGCAAACACATAGAGGCTAGGTTTCATTTCTTGAGGGAGCAGGTGAATCAAGGTAGCTTAGATGTCAGGCATTGTGCAACAGATACTCAGGTTGCAGATGTTCTAACTAAGAGTTTGAAAACAGACAGGTTTTTGAAGCTCAGAAGTGAACTTGGTGTCTGTCAGGCGCGCGCGCCCAGCATGACAAGTTCTGAAGCAGTTCTGAAGGATTTCTGAAGGACAGACAAGTTTGCAGTTCTGAAGGATTTCTGAAGGACAGACAAGTTTGCTTAGGCTTGAAGTTAAGGGAGCATGATGTTTTATAACTTCAATCCTATTAGACTTGGTTAGGTAGTTAAAAGGTTGTTAGGAGGTGGTTACATAACTACCTTGAGTTAGTTAGTTTTGGTTACTTGTGTTACAAGTAATAGATGTGTTAGGAGTTTTCCTTATAAATAAGCATGTGCCTCATGCATTGTAAAACACAACTCATTCTATTTTTCTTATCAATAAATCTTAACACTTTCCTCCTAGTTTTTCTCTCTAGTTCTTACTTGTTATCTTCTTCCTCTTATCTTGGATTACCCTAACAGCCACAACTGTTTGTTTTTGTTTTCGATCAGATTCAACATGTTTGTTGTGGCTTGGGTTTGTTTGGCTCGAAAAGGCCATTTATGCCTGCTATGTTATGTCACAAGGGGTTGTGGTACGTGAATTCGTCTGTGTTGGTGGTCGGTTCATCCGTCGTTTCATACCTTAGCAAATGCTCATTCATCACTTTTGTCGCTATTTGGTTTCGCGCCCGTACGCGGGTTCTCTGGGTAGTGTCCAATGAGTTTGTAATTGTTTTGGTTTTTATCACTGGTAAGTGCAAAAAAGTAGTAAAATTACATATTCAATTAAGGCACTTATTAACTTAGTTGACAAGTTATTTATATGAAATTCCCCAACATATTGTAAATAATAGTTTTGTTAGTAAAATGATCAATTTTAGCTTATTATACCTAATTCCAATGAGTTTTGTAGGTTTGAGAGCAAAAGGGTTAATTCTGACCATGAAGCAAAACTTGAAGTTTTCAGCCTCTTGCTACAATGAGGCATAGCGAGCTATAGCGAAAAAGGACAAAAATATGACAGGATGTTCAGATACTTGGCTCGCAACAGCAAGAGATTGGCTCGCTAAGCGAGAGGTCACGGTCAGAGATGCATGTGTCAGCAAACCCACATGTGAAGGTAAAAACACTTGAGAGAGCTTAAGGAGTCAGATTCAAGGGGATTTGAAGGTTGATGCACAACAATTGTTAAGGATTCATCATTGATATGTTTGTTCATCTCTTTTCTTCTTAATCTTTTGTAAAGCTATCATGAAAATGAATAGCTAATTTCTCATTTGTTGGGGTTAGATGTAAATTACTCTATTAGTATGTATTTCTATTGATCATGGTGTTATATATATTCTAGTTACAAATCAATATTGATGTTATCCTTATTGTTATTGTTTTCATCTTTGGATTTGGAATGATATAGGAATATATGTTTTAAATCTTGATCTAGGATAACATCTATCAAATTAAAGCTAAGATTTAGGAATAAACTTAGATTTAATATTCACTTAAAGTATTGGAGCTTAATGTTATTATATTAATTAAGCACTCGAGGGATCGGGGTTTGGTAAATATGACAGATTTCTCGATGTTATCTGGGAACGAAAACGTTTGATGAGTAGATACGTGATGATATTGATAAGTAACTTGAATATGTATAATTGATCAAGGAAATGTGTACGAATGAGACAATTGAGTCCAATCCCAACAATTTGATCTCTCTGTCAATTTACTCAATTTCACTACTTTTATGTTTTTGCAAGTTTTCGTAAAAAAACTCTGAAAAATATGTTACTTAAAATTATATTAATTGTTGAACAGTATCAATATCGCATCAGTCCCTATAGAGACGATAAAACTATACTTACTTTTGATACTTCAACAATCACCTTTTAAAGTTTGCTCCAAAACCACTTGTAGTTAATTTTATTTGTTTATCTTTGTTTGCTACATTTTTGTGTGGTATACTGGATCATGTTGATGACCCCCAGTTTTCTTTATAATGTCTTTTCTTTTATGTTTAATCTATTTGGGATAGGGCAAAGGATTTCTTGTGCTCTCCTTTTGTTTTTTTTTTTTTTTAAATTAAGTTTATTTTATTGACAAAATTAAGCATTACATTTTTATTGACAAGATCAAGCATTACATTTTATAAACTTATTGTATCTAAAATAAATGGACAGCTGTTATGGAAGCATTCCACCTCAGGTGAGCTTAGTTTAAAGGAGGCTTATCTTTTCTTTTCTCCTTCTAATCAGAAGCTTGGTTGGGCAAAATTAATTTGGCATAATTATATTCCTCCTTCCATCTCTTTCATGACGTGGAGGCTTTTTCACAACAAAATTGCTATGATTTTACTTGGTTTGTCCGTAAGTGATTTTACTTGGTGGAACTCAGTCCCTCCTAACATTAGAGATGATCTTGCTATGATTTTGTTAATTTATACTCCACTTTTCTTTTTAATATATGGTTGGTTTATATAAATAAATAAATGGACAGCTTAAAAATTCATTTTATAAATCACTTTTTAACGAATATATTAGACTCGGATAATTAATGAGTTTCACTAAATGATAGACCATTTAAAGAACTAAAGTTCAATTTCTAACTCTAAAAATTGGAGGTTAACATTAAAAAAAAATCGCTATTCTTTTTTATGATTACCGGATTATCAGTTTTTATATAGAAGTCAACTTATAAGAATACAAAAAATATAAGTTTTAGACCGAAAATTACATTTTTTATATTTTATAAATATTGACTACACAAGTTTTATAAATATTACTTTCAAAAAAAAAAGTTTTATAAATATTATCACTTTAATCAATGCACTAGAGACATTATTTAGCATTTTTCTTTTATTTTATTTTTTTATATTTCATTTTCCATTTATATATAAACACAAACATGATTATAATTCCATTAAGGTTTACTGATGTTTGACTTTTTTATTTAACAAAAGTACATTACGAACTACAGATGTTGACGTTATAACGTGGAACACGAGTACTTTTATTTTTATTTTTATTGTTTTCAAAATATATTCCGGTCACACACAATTCACCAAAAAATAAATACCACTCACACACAAAACAGAAGCAAGTTTTATCTATAAGTCGTCATTTTAATCTTTAAATATATTTTTATACAGTTGATTTAATTTTTTTTTTAAGTAGTTTAATAACTAGAAGTCACCACTTCCTTCATTGTTTTTGCTGTGTTCTTGCTAAATTTAATATATTTTTTTTTATTTTTGCAATTGTATATATGAGTTAGGGTTGAAAATGAGTCGAACTAGTCTGAGTTCGACTCGACTCATTATGAATTAGTCTAGCTCAAAACTCGACTTAAATTTGATATGAATTTTTTTTTCAGTTTGTGTTCGGTTCGTTTAAAGTTCACGAACAGTTCAATTCGGCTCGCTAGGTTCAACTCGTTAAGCCAAATCACATGATTTAAAAGTTAATTTTTGTGTCAAAATTTCATCTTTAATCTTTTAAACTATTTTTTTAAAAGAGAAAGCAAGTATTAAATTAAATTAATTCATCCCAAGTGTATAATGGATAAACGCGAACAAAATTCAAATCGACATAAACTGATACAAGTAACAAAGTTACAAAAAAAAAAAAAACAGACAAAACTCCTTAATTATTCTCAAAATATTCTTCCAATTCCAAACTCCAATAGGTCATTCCTTTAAGATAAATTTGCATCACCCGAACTCCAATAGATCCAATTTGTCACAACCCACGAATTAAAAAGATATGTCATAGAAAAAATGAGAGGAATTGTTTTTCTTCTTAAATGGAAAATGAAAAGTCTTTTGAGAAAGAGAGAGTTTAAAGGAGGAAATTATTTTTTGATAGAGCGGGTAAATCCGTACGTAAGAAATTGAAAAGTGTATTGACATGGATGGTTAAAATGAGTTTGTATATATAACCGAGCTATATCATGAGTCAAACGAGTCGAACTGTATATGTAGTTTATATTCAACTCATTTTTTTATAAACTTAAATTTTAACTCAAATTCAACTCATTTAGTTCATGAACCAAGTCCACGGGTCAATTATCTAATTAAATTTTAAACTATTCACGAATTGGCTCGAGTTGTTATCAATTCTATTTGAGTTAATGCTTCCTCATAGATCTTGAGGATGCTCTCCATGATTTGTGTCTCTCTTTGGCCTTGCAAAAATGAAAACAATCTTCAACAAATATAATGTGTGTGAGGATTGGAGCTCCACATCACACTTTCACACCATAGATGTCACCTCTCACTTCATTTCTTTTTTGTAAGAACGTTCCCACATATTAAAAAATGGTAAGGCTACAATGGATCACCCTGTTTAAGTACTGTCTCAAGTTAGACAATTCCAACATTTCTCTACTCATCTTCATCAAATAATTAACGATTCCACACACATGGACATCCACGTTACCTTGTAAATATGATGCGAATTAAGTTTCATATTGTTTAGAAAATTGGAGTTTAAATATTTTATAAGTAAGAGGATCCACAAATTTAATATTTTAAAGTTTTGTGTCTATCGGTGCTATGTTAACAATAGAGATGCATAAATAGTAAAAGAGAAGACGGTTAGGGTTCCAATAATATAAAAATAGTATTGGTTAACAAAATAAGGATTATAAGAAAATTTATTATTATTTTTTTTGAAAATTCGGTATCCGACTAAAGGACCGACTAATCCGAGGGCCGGGGACCAATCTCACCTTCCACTGGTGAGGACCCTGTTTAAAGTCGGAGTTTTTTTTTTACACCAAAATTGACATTAGAGAGAATCGAACCTGAAAACTCGAGAGGAGCAAACTCCAAGGACTCAAGCCAACACTACTAAACCAACTCAAGTGAATATAATAAATCATAATTGACTACTAAACTACTAACCTATAACCTATAAAGTCCAATACTTAAAATCCTAATGTATCTAATATGCTCGACATTCATATTTTGGTTTGAGCTAAATCAGATAAAAAACAATATTTCATATTGAGCTTATCTATTAGCTAATTAGCATAAGTTTCATGAAACTGTTTGAAAGAACTTATGATAATTTTTATAAGTTCTTTTTAACTTATTTTCATAAGTTATTCAATATAACTTATTGAAATAGCTTGTAGTATATATAGTAACGATCATACATGATAAACAATTATGTTTTTTTGTACAAAATAAACACTTATGTTAATAATTCATCTTTGTTTTATTTTTTACTAGTATAAATTTATATAAGCGCTTGTGAATAAATTATTTATCTAAACAAACCCCCGAATACTTTATTAGCCAAAAATATATTTCTACCCGACCTATGAATACACTTGCAATAAGTGTATGTTTAATTTCGTTTTTAGATGAGTCAAAATTAATTTTATAGGTATAGAATTATTTTTAACATGTTTGATTACTCTAGACTCTAGAGTACAACTTATTTTATTTTCAACATTAATTCTATTTTTCTGTCAAAAAAAAAAAAACATTAATTCTATTTGAAACTAAAGATTGTAGCTTCTAATTTTTAAATTAATTTTTATAATCTAATTTATTGTTCAAACCTTTTTATATAAATATATTCAAATATAAATTATTGTATTCACATTGAACTCAATTTTTATTAGAATTGATTTTATAAAATTGATTCATTCAAATTCAATTTTTTTTGCTTATTCCAAAACCAAACCTCTAAATCACTAATTTCACGTTGTTGCAAAAAATAAAAAACACACTAATCTCACTCATAAATACTCTCACCTATTCGTCTCTTAAAATAAATGAAATAATAAATATGCTTAATGTTTGTGGCATTTGTCCCATAGTTCTTAATGTTATGCCAAATAAATCTCATTGGTCCATATTACGTAACATCTTGTCTATATATATAATGAATTGCTACGGAGTGGTCCACCATGGACATGTGATCTACCGAATACGAATTTTACAAAAAAATTTGGTAGATTGAAAGTTTATATCATATAGAGCATCCATAAAAAAATTTAGAAAAATTGAAAATCATTTGATATTTTATTAGGATTTATCAAGATTTACAGTATTTAATAAACCGTTAATCTTGATGATATAAACTATCAAATTATTTTCAATTTTTCTAAAATTTTCTATAGATAATCTATATGATATAAACTTTAAATCCAACGGTGAATTTTGTAAAATTCGTATTCGTTATATAATTTTTTATGAATGGTCCACCATGGACCACTTATGTTAGAATTTTCCATGAATGAATATAAGATAGAGAGACAAAGCAAGTATGAGACGTGATGCAATTCCATACAAGAAATTAATACACTAATCGATATGAAAAGCCTTCACTATAAGAGCGTCCACAATGGAGCACTCCAAGTTTGAGTACTTAAGTGGGCCTCATGTATACACACCATTCATTTATTATTTTTTAACAATAGTACCTAATAGGTACTCAATCCCTCCAACTCAGCACCTCTTAAAAAATCCTAAAGATGTTCTATTAATAACTCCACGTTATTACAATAACTTATTATTTAATTATCTATTTTATAATATTAAATTAATTGGATTATAAAATTAATATGTACTATTTTTTTGATAATTCTAAAAAATAATTAAAATTCAAAATAATAATTTTTTTTCAATAATAATTCAAAATAATAATTAAAATTCAAAATTAATTAAAAAATAACAATAACATTACATGATTTTAAAAACAACTAATTTAAGAATTACATAAGTTAAATTATTTTTTTGAAAGGAAGTTAAAAATAATTTAAAAATAACATTACATAATTTTAAAAACAACTAATTTTGCTGATAAGAATTTTGAGAGATTAGTATGTATGTTGCTGGTATGAGTAAGAAGAGATAAATAATTATTCGGGCACTAGTGCACTACACTAGAGAATGTTTGTATTTTTTTCTTTTACTATATAACGTTATTTTTCTAACTGTAATAAAAAAATAGAGCACCAATGGCTTCTTGTTTTGGCATTATATTTTTTACGGTAAATTTATGTTTGGCTTGCAAATTTAAAAAAATGTGTGGTATTTATACCAATTTAATTTCTTTATTTTCATTAATTTAAATTGAATATATAAAAGAATGTGGGTCCCATAAAAGATATATTTTAATGAAAATTAAAGTGAGTTAGAAGAAGAGAGAGGGTGCTTATTTGAGACTCAGTATCTATTAAGTACTCAAATGAGTATTGCTCCAATGGTAGTATCTAAAACTACCGTTTCTTATTAGAATAAGTACTACCATTGAAGATGGTCTAAAATTATTTGTTTAGAAATGTCAATTTTTTAAATAGATTTTAGTAATTTCGGTGTTTGTTTATATTTATGTAAGAGATATTTTAATTGTTAATTTTTTGAGTATATATTTAAAATAATTACATTTGAGCGATAAACAAACCGTCAACAAATGCGTTGCTAACTTTATTTTAATGAAAAACTATTTCTCTCAAAAACTAATCTAGAAAATACAATTATTTTACATGGTTCTTTAAACTCTTTTCAATTTATTCGCGCTAAGAAATTAAAAAAATTAAATACAAATAATATAAGGTAAATAGATTTTTACCTCCTGCAAAATAGACGAGTTTTGCGTCACCCCCTATAATTTTTTTTAGGAACACCCTTTACAATATTTTTTTTTTTTGGTTAATAAGTTGATACCCCCTACTAAGTTGTTATGTTTTGCGTTACCCCTTACTAAAAATTTCTTCAAGATTACCCCCTTGCAAAGTAAATCTTTTTGGGTTTGCCCCTTGGATGCACTTTTTAAATCAGTTATTTTGTTTAAACGATTTAAAAAGTTATGTTTTTTAAATCGGTTTTTTTGTTCAACCGATTTAAAAAGTCCAAATTTCTTGCATCCAATAGGGGACAAGGGGGAAACCAAAAAAATTTACTTTGCAAGGGGAATCTTGAAGGAATTTTTAGCAGGGGGTAACGCAAAACACGTCCACTTAGTATGGGGTAACAACCTATTAACCCTTTATTTTTTTGTAGTGTATTACCCCTACAGAATTTTTTTTCCCAACGCAGGGAGGTAAAATACACTACCTAAATTTTTAAAAAAATTGCTGGGAGATATTCCTACAAAAAAAATTATAGAAAGGTGACGCAAAACTCTTCTATTTTACATTAATAAAGACCTATTTACTCAATAATATAAGGAAAATGCTAAACAGTGACCCCGATACACTAGTTAAACATCTTAATATAAAAATTTTGTCTTGAAATATGTGCGTTCAATACATTTGAAATATAAAAAGTTGTATTTTCAATATTAACTTTCTCTATTATTTTCTTTTTTATTATGCTTAACTAGTGCCGGGGCACTATTATCCATAATATAAAAACATGTTACATGTTGTTTGGAGGAACATGAATTATTTATGCTTTGCCACTTTGTTTGAGGATCTTTGATTTTAAAAAAATTAAATTAAATTAAATTTATGGTTAGCAATTTGTATAAAATTTCCACATGATTGTGTTGTTTTTTATTATATGAATAAAATATTGATTTTCATAAGATCTTATTGAAGAAAAACCATAGCAGCCAGCTCATCCAAATCGTTCTCTGCTGTCTCTTAGCTTCTTCTTCTGCTCCTTCATCTATATCCTTACACATCAAAAATCCAAATTTCTCAAACAATCAAAATCTTCATCTTCAAAAACAACTTTTTTATGTTCTTGAGTTGATTTTGATCAAAATTGAAAAATGGGTACCTTAACAGAGAAACTAAAATCACTATACAAAAGTAGATGGTTTGTTTTTGTTGGAGCAATGTGGTTACAATCATGGGCTGGTATTGGATATTTATTTGGAAGTATATCACCAGTTATAAAAAGATCATTAAATTATAACCAAAAACAACTTGCTATGTTAGGTGTTGCTAAAGACCTTGGTGATTGTGTTGGTTTTGTTACTGGTGTTTTGTGTGAGATTTTACCTATTTGGGCTGCTTTACTTGTTGGTGCTTCTTTGAATCTTGTTGGTTATGGTTGGGTTTGGTTAATTGTTACTAGTAAAGTTCCTACTCTTCCTTTATGGGCTGTAAGTATTTTTCAATTTTCAATTTTTTTTAGTATTTTTGGAAATTTTTATTTATTTTTATGGTTTATGTTTAGAATTTTTGGAATTTTATTTATTTTTATGGTTTATGTTATTGGATCATTGAATTAATTGTTTTTTTGTTTCAAGTTTGACTCTTTTTTTGTTGGGTTTGTTTATGTTACTTTCAATCATATAAGATGGTAATAATTTTTGTTGTTTCATGCATTCATTCTAAAATTAGTAGTATTTATTGTACATATACTCTAATTTATCATACAATTAGTACAATTTTTGGATTTTTGGAATTTGGATTTTTATTTCCTTACTTCTATTTTTTAGGACAAATAGTTCATGTGGTACCAATTTTTTGTGTATATGATCTTTATGCATGTTTGGATTGACTTTGAGTTTGATGGAATCACGATGATATTGTGATCGTTTTTTTGAAGCTAAAAATTGTATCTTTTGCTAAAATCATGGCGGCCCGCATCGTGATTCTGGCAAACTCATTATCAATCCAATACTCAGTTTCTTAAAATGAAATTTCCAGTTTTTTTTAATGCAATTTCTTTAGTTGATTTTGAATGATCATATGGGTTTTATGTCCACCTATATATGAAAATGTAACTTTTTCATTAAAGAATTAAAGAAAGTTTAGGACCTTAATACCTGGAATAAAGGGTTGTTTTGTTTCTTCAATATGAAAAAGGAAGCACTTTAAATCTAAAAGTGATAAGAAGCATACTTTACAGACAAATCCTCTTAAATGAATATACCTTTATCTCTTTTCTGGATTTTGGTTTGGTAAAAATTTTCCATCAGTCTCTTTTCATGGCCTTTCTTGATCTATATAGATTCCTTTTTATGCTTACTTTTACTTTTTACTGTTACACATTAGTATACCAATGTGATGATTTACAGCATGCTTATAGAAAAGTGAAAAGAATGGTTTGAGATTTTAAAAAATTTCCCTCCAGATGCAATGGTATACATGTTGAAATAATTTGTATCTTAAGATGACTAAAAACTTTTATAATTAATTGAATTTAACTTTACTCAATTTGGTTGTTGGTTGTATTGGTCAGCTGTCTCCCATGTGAGCATGTGACATGATGCTAAATCTTGGTCACAATTTAGATGATTAATCTTGTTTTGGATTATTCTGCATTGTTTTCTCTTTCTTGTGTCTTTTTGTAACTGCAGTTGGTAAATTGATTATGTAATAAAATTTATGCTATGTCTTGTGCAAGATTTCTTACACTTGATAACATAGTACCTAAAAGTTGTATCTTGGTTCTACTTAGTTTGGACTCTTGTAGTGTCTTTATTTTATAATGGAGGATGTTAATAAGGAATTTGTGATTTTGGTTGAAGAAGTAGTTTGGTGGTTGGTCGAAAAATTCACAATAAGGACTTTTTTGTTTGTTTGACCTGAGGACAGGAGAGTAGTGTTGTTAAATAGCGGTCATGGCAGAATGGTGTTGCGCATATTGTTCCAAAAGCTATAGGCAATTTGTGAAGTGCCACTTGCAAATTGCAATGATGGTGGCATAATTGAGTTTGTTTGACCTGATCTTGGAAAAGGAGTGTTGTTAAATAGCGGCTTTGGCAGAATGCCACAGTGGATTTTGTGCCAGCCGACATAGGGAATTTGTGAAGCACCGCTTACCACGGTGGTGCCATAAGTCTGCAATCCCATGATTCAAAATAAAGATTTTAAGTTTGTTTAACCTAAGCACATGATAGTAGTGTATTGTTAAATAGATGGGATGGCGGAATGCTGTGGTGGATTTTGTGCCGGCCGCCGTAGGCAATTTGTGAAGCACCACTTATTGTGGTCGTGCCATAAGTCACAATGCCATGTTTATAGGCAAAATAATTTTCCAACATAAACCTCCATGTGCTAGTGACAATATTGCAGGTAAGCCTAATATAGGCGAGTTGTGAAAATGCCCTTATCAAGTTATCCCTACTGATATCTTATAGTTCATGTTTCCTTGGGATCTTAAGTTAGTTAATGTCAACCACTCTCATTGATGTGTCAAGATGTTGTATTGTAATTATATACTTCAGGAAAATATAATCATCATATATGATAATAAGCATATGCACCTTTATTACATTAAGAGGTGTCTTTTAATATATTTATTTGCCATGTTGCCTAAGTTATATGATTGATTAGTTGTTATTGGCATGCAGATGTGTATTCTTATATTTGTGGGAACAAATGGTGAAACCTACTTTAACACAGTTTCGTTGGTGTCTTGTGTGCAAAATTTCCCGAAAAGCCGTGGTCCTGTCGTTGGAATTTTAAAGGGTTTTGCTGGATTGAGTGGTGCAATATTGACACAAATATATGCACTCATCCATTCCCCTGATCACGCATCATTGATATTTATGGTTGCAGTTGGTCCATCTTTGGTAGCAGTAGGTCTTATGTTCATTGTTAGACCTGTCGGAGGTCACAAACAAGTGCGTCCGTCAGACGGAAAATCGTTCACTTTTGTTTATGGTGTATGCCTCCTTTTAGCGGCTTATTTGTTGGGAGTTATGGTTGTTCAAGATTTAGTTGATCTGAGTGAAACTGTTATCTCAATTTTTACGATTATCCTCTTTCTGATCCTCCTTGTTCCAATTGTAATTCCTTTGTCGTTGACTTTCGGACCTGTCGAAAAGCCTCTAGAGGAAGAAGCACTTCTTCTAGAACCACAAGGGCAACCACAACATTATTCTGATGAAGTAATATTGAGTGAGTTGGAAGATGAGAAGCCTAAGGACGTGGACTTGCTTCCGGCATTGGAAAGACAGAAACGTATGGCACAATTACAATCGAGATTACTACAAGCTGCTGCAGAAGGAGCTGTTAGGGTTAAGAGGAGGAGAGGACCACATAGAGGAGAAGATTTTACGTTGATGCAAGCTTTGATTAAAGCAGATTTTTGGCTTCTTTTCATTTCCATGGTTTTAGGTTCTGGATCTGGGTTGACTGTAATTGACAATCTCGGTCAAATGAGCCAGTCTTTAGGATATGACAATGCGCATATATTCGTCTCCATGATCAGTATTTGGAACTTTCTTGGACGTGTCGGAGGAGGCTACATATCTGAGCTTGTTGTCAAGTAAAAACCAGTTCATCATACACTGATTAAATACTATTTATAGCTTGTTTGGTTTCAGATAACATATTTTGTTTTCAGTTTTTGTTACGTAAAGTAATAACATATCTGAGCTTATTTTCACTATGTTTCTTGTTTCTGAAGTTCTGTATAGAAAACCATGAAAGCTTTCGTTGTATTGTTTTCAGTGTTACCTATACAAAACTTCGAAACTTCAAAACAAAGCGAAATGTTATGCATTGCTCTATTTATTTAACTACAAAGCAGAAACAAAAATCAAAATCAAATAAGCCCTTTGGTTTGCTATATAGGGCCTCTTTAGATTGACTTATTTGAACTTATCTATTAGCATAAACACATGCGTAGAGCTTATGGAAACAATTTACAACATATGTGCATAAGCTGTTTATAGCAGATTGATTTTATTTTTTCTTTGTTATAGAATTAACTTATGCATAAGAACTTATATGACAAGCGCTTATAGTATAAGTGTTTAATTAAGCTGTTTAACTAAATATAGCCATAATAGAATTAACATACTTTTTCATTTCCGTTGTGTTTTACTTGAGCAGGGATCATACATATCCAAGACCAGCTGCATTAGCTGTATTTCAACTAATTATGACTATTGGTCATCTTTCCATCGGTATGGGATGGCCAGGTTCAATGTACATCGGCACTTTACTAGTTGGACTTGGTTATGGTGCTCATTGGGCGGTTGTTCCAGCTACAGCCTCCGAATTATTTGGTTTAAGAAACTTCGGTGCATTATACAATTTCATCACACTAGCAAACCCTATTGGAACTCTTGTCTTCTCTAGTCTCATTGCTAGCCGAATCTATGATCGTGAAGCGGAGAAACAAGCTCATGGCAGCCAACACCTTAATATTGGATCATTTGTATCTCACGCGCTTAATGTTGGTGAGCCGCTAAAGTGTGAAGGGTCCATATGCTTCTTCCTGACTTCATCTATCATGGCAGGATTCTGCATTGTTGCAGCAGGTTTAAGCATGTTCCTCGTCTTCCGAACAAGGATTGTTTATGCACATTTATATGGAAAGTCTTCTATGAGAAACCTTCGATGATTCAATATCTTTGGACTAACTATTTTTGTGTCCATTATTATACTTTAGAAAGTATTTGTAGCTGGTTTGAATCAATGATTTGAGAATGTATTGAGTGTTGAAAATCAAATGGATTTGTCATTTAGCTGCTTCCACATGGTTGTGTATTCTAGTCCAAATATTTTGTGTTATATTGATTCCTTATTTTGCAAATAAAGCAGAGAAATTTGACACTAGGTGGTTTCTCTACTTATTCTATAGGGAAATTCATAGAATATTTTTCCCTTGTTTTGTTACTAAGAAAACTGAAATTCACTAAGAATATGTATTGTAGCTTGATGAAGCATTTCATTGTTGTAAATGTTCTGCAGCTTTTTACCACCAATATTTTTTTATGGTATTGATTGATTATTTGCTTATATTTTTTTTTATCAAGAGTATTAATTATTCATTTTAATTATTTGAAATATACATTTTGGATTATATATTTTGTCCTTATTTATATTTAAGTTTTCAATTTGGTCTTTCTTTTAATTTTTGTTTGAATATAGTCGTTTATTTTGTAAAGTTATACTAATGTGGTTATTTTCTTTTGAATTTGTGCAAGGAGAGGACCACATTATAATAATTTTTACAAAAGAACACTTTTTAGAACTAAAGAAAGGACAAATATATTGTATAATTTTTTTAAAATAATAGATCATTTATAATTTTATAAAATAATGGATCATTTATAAACAATAAAATAATTTTTGCGCCCATACGTAAGTTCGCTGGGTTGTGCTCGTAATAAGTGCTATTTATTTTAGGATTGATTGGGGCTGTTCCACCTAATAATAATTCATTTATAGCTTTTTTGTATAATTACTATTTCCGGTCATTATTATAAGCAAAAATTCACTTTTTAGATATTCATTAAAAAGTTAATGTATTTGATTTATATAATGGACTAGATACATTAACTTTTTAATGAATCTAAAAGTTGTTTTTACTTATAATAGTGACCGGAATTACTATATATAATTTACCCAAAAAACAATTACTATAAAATAATAATGTACATTTATTGTTTCTTTTATATTGGTAAACATTTATATCTTTTCCTTATCATTATTATTTTAATTTTTTTATTTTGGTGTACAACTATATCTATTAAAATTTTGATAAAATTATAATATAAATTTCCATTTATTTTATGTACCTTTATTGTTTTATTGTATTTTGGTATACATTTATCTCTTTTCCTTATAAGTTTTTAAATTTATATAATTTTAATATATTATTCCTTTCAAAATAATATTTATTAATATATCATTAATATCCCAAAGTACTATATATACACACCCATTTCACCTTTTTTCTTTCATAACTCACTTTAGTTTTCTCACTTCTCCCACTTCACACTTCTCTCATACATACCCCTTCTCTCCCTCTTCAAGTTATTTTATCTTGTCTTATGAGTCCTTTGAATTATGGTGGTGCTCTTAAACTAATTTTTGTGGTAAGAAAATTTTCCTCTTCCTATGTTATATGTGGTCCGAAAATGATATTGTGGGATGGGGGTTTATTTTTTTATTAGTAGTCTATGTGAATTGTGATCATAGATTCGAAATAAATTTTCCGAAATGTTCTTTTTAATTGATGGTTATGTGGTCTTAAAATGACCAGATACATAGATTTACTAGATTGAAATTTTAAAAACAATTAAGGTGGCAGTAGATTTTGATCGTTTTGAAAAAGTTTTAATATGATTTAATTTCAAGCTAGACAATCATGAATGATTTTCAAAAAGTTTTACTCTGATTTAATATAACTATATTATTAACCAAATTGAAGCTATACTTTGCCATCATTCCATCAAGTTTTTTTTAGGCAATGTAGGAACAATTCAACATACCCCATTAATAAACAATTAATATGAGTCATTTGGATGTTGGCATTGAGAAGTATTTCATTCTTGAGGTGAAGATCAGTGTGAGCAACTTTTGGTTTTGGGACTAGAGGTAATATTGTGCAATTAAGTAAAGTTGTTAATAAGTGTATGTATCACTTAGTGAATCATGTATATGTATTTTGTCCTTAAAATTAAGCATGAAATTAATTATATAAAAGAATGTCACATTTAAAAGAATCCTTCTGTTTTGAAACCAGACCTTCACCTGTCTTGGTTTAAGTCCGGGATCTTTTGCTATTTCACATCTTTCCATAAGTATTGTGAAGATTGTTTATTTAAAAAAGTTGGTAAACGAATACACATTTTGTTAGAATAGGAAGATGCATATTCTTTTTTAGTTAAAGAATTTTCACAAAACTCACATTCGGTTGAAACGCATAGATGTGAAATAGTCAAAGAGTTCGGACTTAAACCAGGATAGTGAAGGTCTGGTTTCAAAACAAAAGTACTTTTTTGAAGGTGATATTTTTTGTTTAATTAATTTGATGCTTCAAATTAAGGGCAAAAGGCTTGTACAAAATTTACTAAGTGGTATGTACAAATAATTTTATTTGATTGTATATTATAACCTTTAATTTCGAAATGAGAGAGTAGCTCGTTCTGCGCCTCGCACCGAGAGTTAAAAACTCACAAGATCATCCAAATGAAGGAATAAATGAAAAATAAGTCTTGCATATCATTTGATGTCTCATAGATTTACTCATTAATTCACACTCTTTAGTAGGGATGGAAGGAAAGCACAAACTCGTGGGTCCATCTGCACCCGCACCCAAGCCAACTGGCAATGGGTGAAAATCCGCACCCGTAATATCAGGTGTCACTCGAACCCAAACTCAATCAACTCAGGTTTTTACCTGTTGACTCGGGTGCGAGTCGACTCCATGGGTTTGGGTTTTCTTGTCATCCCTATTAATACTCTTTAGATGAGAGACCTTTTGGAAAGTTCTCAAAAAATGTGAGGAGAAGACACATTGCAAAGACTTGTTTTATAAGGAATGTTAAAGTTGGTCATACACCTTATTAGATTTTGAATTGGTTGCTCATAAATGATATTCTTAACTTATGGTGGTAAGCTGGTAGATGATGATTGTTGTGATTTATGGGTCTTTATGGAGGATAAGGTGCCTGCAAAAATGTTAGCACTCCAATACTCAAGTCAGTATTTGAAAAAGGAATAAGGAGTATTAAATTGGAGGCGTAGATATATCTATACCTAGGCATGATGTATTAGTGTTTATAATATGTATTATTATCCTTTTTATATCACATTTTGTCATTGTCATATCTTATGAATTGAACAAATCTTAAAACTTATTATATTTGCAATCGAAAATCATATCTTAGTTTGTAAAAAAAAAAAAAAATCATATCTTAGTTCGATAGACTTTTTTAGTCTAACCTTACTCTAAAACCAACACCTGTTTGTTCAAAGATTTTTATTTTTTATGAACAGAAACTTACAATGCAGTGCTTTAAATTCATTCATATATATTATAATACAAACTATATATTTTTTCATTCCACCAATTTTAAACAAATGTCAAATACATTAAGATGTAAATTCTTTTATAAAAACAATTAAGAGAGAAAGGGAGAATAAAATAGAAGTAAAAAAAATGTCTCATATAAAATGTCGTAAATTCGACAATAAACTCACATCAATAACAAACAGATGTGTGGGGCAAGCGTAACAGACAAACAAAACAATAGGATGATAGATACGATGATGCAATAATTCAAAGCAATAAACGGTGGAATGAAAAAAATACGATAACAATTTGTTTATTCGGTTCGGAGTTAACCAACCTACTCTGGTCTTTAGGGGAGAGAGCAGCTCTCCGTTTCACTATGATCAAAGGGTCACTTTGCAAAGAGTTCCCAATTGAGTTACAAGAATTAATCCTAATTTTACCTAAAATTCCGAATCTCTTTTCGTGGCCAAGAGAGTCAATTTGACCTAGTCTACCCAAGATGTACCACAGAGATAGTTCGCCCACCCTAGAGTTGTACCAAGAGAAAACTCATTTTCCTCTCTAAGACCTTAGTCCTTGTGTGGTTGAAGATATCATTTAGTTCCTTTTAGTAATTAGATAGCTATTAACCGAAACAATCTCAACCTTGATTGCACATCACCCGAATCAAATTTATAGATCTTGCACTACTTTTTAACACTATACAACATTATTGGGCCTTAAATTGGATTTAGTCTTTCTTTTTGTTCACTTCACACACATTTATATAAAAAATAAAAATAAATAAATAAATAAAAATAAATTAATAATTAAATAATATATATTTTTAACCAAATTATAATTTTGTGTGTGTAACCAAATTCTTGTAATTATATAACTATTTTTCTAATTTGTCACTCCTTCACCAATCTCCACCGTTCCAAACATCATTTATTCCAATTTTGCCCTCTTAGATTATCTTAACAAAAGATTTGATCTAATAATAATGATCTGTATAGTATGTATGAGATCTTGAGTTTAATAATATACTCTTATAGACTATTTTTTTTACGATAATTTGGCAAAATAAAATATTCAATTTTTTACCGTGAATGAGACCTAGCTTTCAGAAGAGTAAGCAATATATGACATGTATTGATGTGAAATCATACATCATCATCACATAATTGAATTATTTTAATGAACACAAGCAACCAATTAAAACAAATTTATGCAAACTTGAAAATTATAATATTTTTATATCACAATCACTCTATCCAAATTCCAAACTAAATATATTTTTTTTCAACTTACTCATTTATAATCACACTAATTAAATTTAGAACAATCTCTCCTAATCTCTCCCTCTTGACCAGTCTTTACCCCAACTCTTCCAAGCTTCTTAATAGCCACAACAAATGCATCAAAGAATTTAGCACCATCATTAGCAAACTCAACAACCGTAGATTTTGAAGCATCATCAGTGAACAAAACTTGATCAGAACCTAACAACCCTTTTCCATTAACTAAATTTTGATAATACAAATTATCAAACACATGTTCTGTTTGAGAATCAAGAGCTAGCACTATGTTTGGGTCAACATTTCTAGGACACCCTACTATTAATTCTTGTGCATAAGTTGGATTTAATGTGGGGTCCACTGGAGATGAATATAAACGGTCACTGAATTGGTCACAATGTGAGAAACCAATGGTGTGTGCTCCGGAAAGTGCAATCATGTCGGTTTGGCTTAGGTTGTGTTTTGAGAAAATTGTGTTTAGTTGATTGAGATTGAATGTTGGTTTTGGAAGATTTGGTTCTACATTTGATGCTTTGGAAGTGAGTCCATCTCTTCGTCCTAGTTCAACATTGAATGAAGGGCCTCCAAGCTGAAATTATTGCACATAATTAAAATATAGTATATATTATTATTAATATATAGTTGCACATAATATACTATGTTGATTTTTTTTTTTCGTTCCAAGAGTATAAAAAATCAATTAGTGGGTTAATATATAAAAAAATTCTAAGACTTATTAAAATGTGACATAATTGAAGAAGATGAGGAAGTCTTGTATAATCACAACTAGGTATTGTTTAATCTGATTTTTTTAAGTTTTAGAAGTTATCTGAAAATTAAAGTAAAAATAATTTTTAAAAAAACTTAGAGCTGTTTGATAATTGTTTATTTTATCTTCAGAAGTTTTTTATCTATGTATTTTATTCATAAAAATTAAGCAACTTTTTTCTATCAAAAATTTGTTGAAAATCCGTTTCGCCTAACTTCTCTTTTTATTGAGTAAAAAAATTCGAAATAAGTTAGATCAAACGGTATCTTAGTCATATTATTTAAGCACATAGTCAGTTTTTGTGTCAAATACTGAATTTTTTAAAAAAAAAAATAGATATTTTAATATATAATTAAATAACATGTGATTTATGGTAAATATGTTTAAATGGTGTGTCCAAATAATTTATGTTCACATAAATATTTTTCATTGGAGAGAGCATGCTACACAGTATTAATTATATTATGTGACAAATGAAATGAATTGGGTTTTATTTAATTTTAGGGGTTTGTATTAAAAAATAATACTGTATTGCTTACCAAAACTATAACGTCTCTAGTTGCAAGTGCCAAAATGTCTGCACATGAAACAACTCCTGGGCATATAGCTTCCACTGCTTCTTTTGCTTTAATCACAGTGTCAAACCCATCTCCTGGTAGAGAAAGATTTTCCTTTGCATCTTTTTCTGCATCCCCATTTGGTGAGGCTATTGTAACTGAAGCATCACATCCCTGTCCATAAGAATTAAGTAGTCTTTGAGATTTTTAATATCTTGTGGAAAATATAAATCATTATATCTTGTGCAGTATACACACAACACATCCCAAATGTAGTTGCAGTGAATTGCGGGGATCGAATCGTGGTCATCCAAATTGACATCGGTGATAATCGAATCTGAGATCTTAAGAGAAGCACACTCTCAAATCTCAAATCAATACTATCAGACCTTCCAAGTGAAAATATAAATAATTATATCTTGTGCACACAACACATCGATACATTGTGTATGTAAAGTCTGGTTAATATTATTTTTTTCGTTTACAATAAGCCTGATCAAAAATTAATTTCAACTAAGAATTGAAATCAAATTCTTACAAACGATTCGGCTTAAAATAAAGTTCATTAACCACTTGAGTCTAATGTCTTAGTTAAAAATGCGTTCTTTTAGATTGATCTAGTGCACTCTTTATTTGTGATCTAATAAATAAATCATTATAATTATTGGTAATAGACTAACAGAAGAGGATTTTTATGAGTGGCTCAAAATATTTAAAGTCTAAATTTTATTTACGCAAAACTAAGTCTATTACTAATAAAATATCCAAGCTATTTTTTTAGGAGATACTGTATAAAGCAAGGACTTTGTAGTGATATCGCCCTTAAATCGACCGTGACACTCAATTTTCTATAAAAACAAAAAATCCAAAACCAAATAAATTTTGGAAGCAATTGAGCTAGAATAAAAATATAAATTTTTATTTTCTTTGTCAATGTCTTCTAGTTCAAGTTATAATTCTTGTGACCTAGGATTGTTTTTGTTTACCGCGTGTGCACCACTACTTGTTTGTGGTGACTATTTCTCGGCATATTTATTTTGTCATTTTTTTCTTATGAAGCTTTTATTTTGTCATTTAAAAAATGCAAGCATACCATTTCAAATATTTTCTATATATGAGTTATTGCAAATTTCTGGTGGATATAATATTTACTATTTAGGATAAAGACCTATGAAAAATAAGAATAAGCCTCCACCAGCTACCCATAAAAGTCGCAAAGATTTAATAAGTTGAAATGCACTTATGACCAAAAATATTTAAAACAAATTAATTTGAAAGAAAAAGCATAGAAGTAACGAAGAGAAACTATTAATTAATTATGTCAATCTCATGACGTTATATATGGCATGATCTTCTTCTACCTTGCCATTAACCCAATGTGTTCTTCTACCTTGCCATTAATTTATGAGATTAGTTACATATATTTGAGTCTCATTTAAGGACAACAATTGATTTGCAATACCCAAATCCTCACCGGAGTATTTTTTTTTTTTAATGGTAAATATTATAATAAAAAATTAGATTTCTGTATAAAATGAACAGAGATCGATAAAAGAGAAGGTACAAAATAAATGCGTCATATATAAGTGGAACATCAATGAAAATATCCAAAATATCTAACTTTTCATTTTTAATCCCATATTTAAAAAGACACTCAGCTTCAAGACCATCAGAATATATATTGACTATATTTTACTTAATCAAAATTTGCATTATCATGACTTTCTTTCTTTTTCTAAAGAGTCTAGCGGCAAATAATTTTACGTCTCAACAAGTTAGATATTTTGGATAAACAATCTAGTTGCAATTTATAAACGATTATGTATAAGGTGTTTCTTTAGCAAAAATATAAAATAAAGTGTAAATTATTTGCATATAAACCTATAGGATATCTTGTAAAACTTATGTAAATAAGTTTAAAACAAATTATGAATAGTCATAACTCATAAGTTTATTACCAAGACTTTTTCCCGAAAAATCAAAAGTTTTTTTTAGAATCGCCCAAATTTATTGAATTGAGTATAAGAGATCGATATTCACAAAATCGAAGGGTTAATTAAGAAGAAGGAAAAAGGAATGAAACAATTCAATAATTAACGATGGAAAATCAAGAAATAATTAAGAGAGGAACCCAAGATTAATCTATGTACTATATATAATGGAAATTAAGTGTATAAATACCTCAACAAAGCAGTCATGCAAAAATAGACGAAGAGTTGCTTGTCCAGTGGTGATGGTTTGAGTAAATTTATTGGTCACTGCTTGAGACACCAAAAGTTCAACATTAGGACAAGTTGAAATATAGAAATTCTCTACTAATTGGCCTTCACTTGATAAAATCTTAAGAGCCATAACAAAAGCCATAAAAATAATTCTTATAGTTCCCATCTTTTTCTAGCTCTCTTTAATTTTTATTAGCTTAGCTATATTCAAATGTCTCCACAACTATACTATGATGATTTATGCTTCTTCTATTTATATACCCTTATTTCCATGTGATAGAGATAATTAACACTATATTAAAAGTAAATTTTAAAGAAAAATTAGAAAAAGTTGAATTACATGGTTACCCTCCAAACCACTTGTTGTTAGTTGTTAATATTAATATATAGCTGGAAAATGTCTTAGTCCAAGTTTAAGCTTTAGTCGTTTTAACTTGTCAAAATGAAAATTTTCCTCTTCAAGTTTCACTTGGGATTTTATTAATCTGTTAATTAAATATGAAGTATTAAAAAAATATATATATACACTTCTCGATCATTATTTTAGGTTAAATAACTACACTTTTTTAAGAAATAAGAAATCTCATGATATTAACTATTTAATGTATTAATAACTAAATATTAAATATAGGGTCATAAAAAATGGTCTAAAAATTAAAATTGGCTCTAACAATAATTTTATTAAAATTTACTAAAATTAATTAGTCTACTTTTATAAGGCCTTCATATTAGACCCCCCTTAGAAGTATAATGCCAAAAACATGGATGTTCTCATTATTCAAAATTCAAAACACTTTAAGTTATGAACAAAACTCAGGGTCCCGCAGAGATGAGAGCCTCCCTTAGATGATGTCGTGTTAGACTGAATCATCAAGATTAAATACTTTTTCTTTTTGTTATTATATATGGGAAATATTCTCATCAACATATGATATACATATATATCATATGCAACTAGCTAGTTTCTATTTTTATTTTTTTACAAAACTAGCTAGTTAATTTCTAATATTGTTTAAAAAACAATTTACTTTTAAGAAAATTTTAATTAAAATAGAAACTAATTCATGTTTGTTTATAATTATGAAAAACATATTTTTAGGGGTAAAAAACAATTTGATGTATGTGTGAAGAGTTATGAAGTGATGTGATAAAAAAATCAAAAGTTCTATACCTTAGGCTTAAAAAAGTTCTAATAACAATATGTGATTCTTGTGATTAGACTATTTAGAAAAACCAAAATATATAAAATATGACATCTTAGTGAGACACTAATGTTATACACATAAAGCCAATTTGAATTATAATGATATATTAATCATATCTTAATATATTCTATTCATATTGTCAGCTTCATAAAGTTCTAAATTTTAATAGAAACTAACATATTGTTAGGTAGATTTTGATTTTAAATAATTGATTTAATTATGTGTAAAGTTATTAGATGTTACATGAGCATTGGTAGAAAATCAAAACTGGAAATTTGCAAGAAACTCTAATAGAATCCGTGTAGTGAGCTCATTTAATAGTTACTACTAGATGATTTTGACTCCTTAACCTGTCTGAGATGTATCCAGTGCAACTTTGACATTTGCATCCACGACGTTTTCAAATTTAATTCTATATATCAACACTTCACATTATTGACTATTTAATTTAGATTAGGTATGGAATTGAATTTTACCACACATATAAATGTATGGAAATTGTTTATTTTTTTATCTTTTATGAGAAAGTATGAAATTGATTTTGAATTTACCACTTCACGTTTTGTTCATTTTTCAAATTCAATCTATTTCTCGTCAGTCATCACGAGTAAGTTAATAGACTAAGTTCCGTGAGCTTAGCTCGGTCATCCCACTTATCCATCAATTAAGAGTGAAATTTCTAGTCATTAGGCTACTTGACAACAAAAAGTTAATAGGTTAAGGCCATTCAAAGCTTTTTTTTGACAGGAAGCCATTCAAAGCTTATTTCCTTATTATGCTTGTTAACTCTAAATTGTTTTTTCTTTTCTTATGCTATTAAAATAAGTGATTTTCACATATATTTAATTTTTCTTTGTGATTTTGTGTTATCGTCGTCTTGTACGGCGTTGTGTTTGTCGTCATTTTGAGCGGTGTTTGTTGGTTTTTCATTTTAGTACCGTGTTTCGTTGATTCAAATTGATATATTCACCTCAACTCATTACAGATCTGATGAAGACTTTGATATCAACGTTGCAGATCCGAGAGTATGAATATTCCAGTTATATTTATTTTGTCATATTTGTAGGTGCTTTTATGATGTCGTTGTATGCTATTAATCTAGGTGCTGCAAGATTGTTTGTAGATTCATCTTTTTCAGTTTTTAACAATCTTGAATTTGTAATAATCTATGTATATTTCAATTTGAATGAATGAATATTTATTTTTGTCAAAAAAAAAGTTAATAACTTCACTAAGTAACAACTTCTTTTGGTAAAAGCTTATTTCCTTATGTTTGTTAATGACTTCACTAAGTAACAACTTCTTTTGGTACCAAGACAAAAAGTAACAACTTCATTTTACATCAAGTCATCAACTTAGCAAATTCATACTCGTGATGATTCATTTTGTTTGCATGTTGAATTTTAAAAGATTTTAGAGGGAAGGATTTTGGAGTGTTATGTCTATATTTTTAAAAAAAAAAATTGTAAAAAGAACATGATAAATCTCACATTTAAATTATTTTAAAAATGTTTTATAGTATTCTTAAATTGAAAATAAACAAAAATAAATCCTCTCCATTTCGTTAAAATCAACTCGCAAATAAAGGCTAACAATTTAGAAGTTAATTAGGTATGATGTTGGGAATGGGAACACTTTACACATTCTTATAACTACGTTTCTTTTGTTTTTATTTTCACTTCAACTAATAAATTTTGTATAAAAAATTTTGAATAAGAAAATGTATAGTTTTTTTGAATTAGGCCCCGCCAAATTGTAATGAACTTCACCTTAAAAACACATGCTAAATGTTGCATCACCACCTCATACAAGTGTGTCTTTCAACTAATCAATCAATATGTGATCCATATAAAATAGTGATATGTGAATTATCTCTCAATGGCGTCAACAGAATTTACCATATTATAAAAGGATATATGCGTCAAGAGAAAGAAACAAACTCCTCTATTATAATATCTCTCACTCTACTCAATCAAATATTTATGTGAGCGTCAAAGTATTTGCAGGTACATCTTTTTATTTTCTATCCCCTCCATAGAAGTGACAAATATTACTGAGACTCACACACACCGAGATCTCAAACTCGAACCGGGTCGATGAATTGATAACGTCCGACCTAACTATATTGTCATTGTCGATTAAGCTAGAACTTGGACAGTAAAACAATTATTTAATATTTAGAAAATTAATTTTTTAATTGGAATAAATAATAATCATTTACTTACAAGAAAAATATTGAAAATACAAATGGACTTATCTGAATGAGTAATGACCCGAAAATGGAGTAGGCCCAAAACTAATGACCCGAAAATAAAAAAAAAACGGGTGCACCCAGATCAATGGATTCAAACTTAACATTCAAAATTGAAAGAAAAAAAAAAGTTGAAACAAAGCAAAACTCATTCAGAATCATTTCTCAATGGATGTTGAAAATCAGAATCCGGATTCAGATTTTCCGTTCTGGAAACCCATTCGTCGTAGATTCCAACCTGATTCCCCTTTCTTCGCTATCGGTAACCTCGAACGAGAACTTCTTGTTAAACAGGTTCTAATTTTTTATCTTCTTTTTTTATTTAATCAATTTGAAATGTGAATTTTTACTTATTATTTGTGTTTCATAAGGTTGCTTTGGAATTCACTGAAGAAAAAGAAAAACTTGAGGATTTGATACAAGAGGATGGAATTGGAAGGTATTAACTATTAATCTTTCTTAGTTTGTTTTAATATTCTTAACTGTATTTTAGCTCATATTCTTGTTTTGAATTTGATTAATTATTAAAGCATGAATAATATTACTATATGATTTTCAAATGCTGGAGCTTAATCTGAAATTAAAAGAGGAAATAGATAAGTTGGTTATAAAATGTTGTGGTGTTAGGGTTTTAATTTTAAATAGAGGTATGCGACCGCTGGACCGCAATGCAACGTAACAGTTTTTTAAGTTACCGAAATCGTGGCCACGGTTGAGGCTGCATTTGACTGCGACTCTCCACAATATCAAGGATTGTGAACTATTTATTCAACTGATAATTAATACATCGTTAATGTTGCAATGCTTACAAAACCGGCTTGTAAAGTTAGGATTGTCCCGACTTATAAACATATCTTCAGGTTATCTCTCATCCAATGCGGGACTCTTAACAGAGACATTAAAAAACATTAATTTTGCGACCCATGTTGCATTAGTGGATCTTTTTTTAACAAATTTGTAACATAGAGTCATAGACATATGATACATAATATTCAATAGGCATTAGAATAACGCATGTTAATTTATTGCACTGTTATTAGGTCTTACACTCTTACTCAAGACTCAGCCGATGTCTGATAGAAGTTGTTGCTATGATTAGCTTTTGAGAACCGTCTTTGATGGATTCTCATTTCTCGTCATATATTTTTCTGTTATTCTACTTTCTTTTTGGTGAAAGACCTTTCTTCTAGATCTCGAAAATGTTTTCCCTTACTTTATATCCGATCAGTTATGTTGACAAACGCAATTTGATTGGTGTTAGTCTGTTGGACTCAGTGCCTACCTATGTTGAAGACTGTATGCTGGACTGATAAAATGGCAATGTGTTTGTGTGAGAGCCTCATTTTGTATCATATCCCTTTGTGCAGGGAAGTTTTTTGTCCCATTGTTGGGTGTGGATCGCGTTTGGCCTCAATGGAGGACTTTGAAAATCACTATAATGCAAGACATACTGCATCCTGTACTGTGTGCTCTAGAGTCTACCCGACATCACATTTGCTTAGCATTCATTTATCAGAAGCTCATGATTCTTTCTTTCAGGCAAAAGTTGCACGTGGCTATGACATGGTACTATATGACTAAACTCTAAATTTGGTTCAATTTGATGGCATGAAACGCTTTTACATAGTATTGTTTCTATCATACACTTCTGCTTCTCATTGAAGAATTAACTAGTTGGGTGTTGTTCACTTCTTTGTTGTAAGATACTCAATTTTGCTTATCATTTCTTCAAGTTTCTTTAGTAAAGTACTCCCATATTTTTTTCGTACTTAAATTAATAATCTTTCAAATTGCAACAACAATGACCTTGTTTACAGTTCAGTTATTTCGAACAATGCTCGGAATTTCTTTCTTCCTTGCATCCTCTTTGTCTTCTTTGTCTTTTATTTTATGTTTAGAGCTCACAGTGACAGTTTGTAAGAAGGTACACCCAATGAAAGATAGTTCAAAAGTTAGACTTGAAGGATTTGGAATTAAAATGTCTTATCTTTATCATTATAGATAACGAATGATAGGGATATTATGATGTCATTTGATTTATGTAACCCATCTCACCTAATGAAAAAAGGATTTGGCCGTCGTCGTTGTTTTTGTGCTGTTTAGCATGTTACTTTTTTGCATTCACATATTGAATTCCATAACAAGGTTCTTCTGTATTTGTTATACAGTATGAATGCTTAGTGGAAGGTTGTGGTTTGAAATTCAAAAGCTACAAAAGTAGGCATCAGCATCTAGTCGACAAGCATAAATTCCCAACGTCGTTCGAGTTTTTCAAGAAGGCTCTGCCTTCAAAGAAACACAGGATGAAGTCTCAACGCAAAAAACCTTCTCAGAAGGAGGATACTTCTGGAATGATGGAAGTGGAAAATGCAGCCATAGATGACCTTGTTTCAGCAGTCTCTAAATTGAATACTTCGGACTCAACTCCTTCATCTATCAGCTTTGGTCGCCGTAACCCCAAAGGCATGACATTTGTTCCGCGAGCTATTCAGCGTGGGAAGGGATCAAACTCAGATTCACCCGTTACAAAGAGATAATAAGCTTACACTCAAACGAATCTGCATTCTTGATTGATGAATGAAAGATCGATCTTTGGATGCTGTCTTATTCTGTAGATGTCTTATGTCCAGAGGTTGAAGAAGCTGATTAAGTTGAAGATTGGAAAATAGAATCATGTCGGTGGATGTAATAACAGCATGCTTCTATATTATCTTTTTGTGCTCTCACTTGGGCTTGTAAGTGAGCCTAATATAGGCATTGTGCCCATGCAAATATATATCTGACTAATGATTTGGAGATTTTGAGCTTCTATTTAGACAGATAACTTACTGAATAGCCAGTTTGGTATCGTTATGGTTGGAAGAAATCACTCTTGCAGCTTTTTTGTATGTTTGTCATTACAAATGGTTGCAGCTTCTTGTTGACAATTATTGTGATTAATTAATATTAATATTAATATTCCTGTTAATTTCAGCACATTTATATTCTTAAAGGAAGTTTATTGACTTTACTTTTCTTCTTATTACATAGAGTTCTAAAATCCTAGAGAATTTGCATTATTTGTTTTGTATTGTTTTTAACTTCGATTCTTGTCTTAAGCCAAGGCTATAGCCTTTGCATTATCTTTCCTTTGGCATTGTTCAACAATCACTTAATTATCATTTCTACTATAGAAGACAAAAAGGACAGAACTTTGTCACATTTGGACTGTTAAATGTTGGTTATAGAAATTTCATTTGAAGCCTCCTTGTTTGGTAGAGGTCTAATTAGAAGTCATTATAACAAATAACAAACAAAAATTAATATTTTACAATGTGGAAAAAAAATTGCACATACTTCCATTATATACGTGTTGAATCGAAACACTTGTCTTTATTAACTATCCGTTTAATCTAGATTTCTAAGTTTGATCTATAATAATAAAAATTCTATCCACTTTTAGTTCACCCAATTTACAAAAACATTGTTTTTTCACAAGAGGACAAAAAAGTTGATAACGTTGTAACTTAACTAAACATGATAGGTGTATTTAACTTTAATTATTAAGTATTTTAAAAGTTTATATATTCAACTATTTACCACACAAATTAAGGTGACAATGTCTAAATGAAGCTAATTTTAGAAAACTCACCATCATCAACAAGGAAGGGCCACTTCTAACTCTAACACCTACGAATTCGTTTTTCATTTCCATACACATTTTCACCATGATTACATTATACATTCATTCAATCCTCATCACATTATCATACCTAAATAAACACTGATCATTCATCCTACACAAGATACTCACAACAACATTATGCAATCGTTAATTCCAAAATCATTCCAACAACCTTCCCACAAAAAGAAAAACCAAAACACTCCTAATTCCAACAATCCATATTATCTCTACATCGTAACAATCATCGCAGCGGCTACCATCCTCTTCTTGTTCTATTCCCGTCAAATAGATCCCAAATTATGTTCCACGGCCGGATCCCTCACGCCAGCCCAATCCATCATTGCCGAGGAGTTTGAATCATCTGCTATCCCTCTTGTGACAATTTTCCATTATGCTACGGTGCGTGACATTCCCCAACAAACCAAAGGCGAGATCCGAAGACCATTTGACGTGTTACAATCCCTAGCACCATGCAACTTTCTCGTCTTTGGAATTGGTCACGACTCGCTAATGTGGGATTCGTTTAATCCACTTGGCGTCACACTATTTCTTGAAGAAGATCCTAAGTGGGCCATTTCTTCCCTCAAACGCTTTCCTATATTGCGCGCACACACAGTGCTTTATAACACGCGTCTCACTGAGGCGAAGACACTCTTATCTTCCTACAAGAAGAATTGTGGGGCAGTCAGCGCAGATGACCACCCCCTCAAAGATGATCGTCGGTGTAGGCTGGCATTGGGAAAGTTGCCAGAGGAGGTGTATGATCGAGATTGGGATGTGATTATGATCGATGCGCCAAGGGGATACTTTCCATCAGCTCCGGGGAGGATGGCAGTTATATATTCCGCAGCAGTGATGGCACGTGGGAGAAAAAAAGCGGGAGTGACGCATGTGTTTCTTCATGATGTGGATAGGGGAGTTGAGAGACTCTATGCCAAGGAGTTTTTGTGCATGAAATATAGAGTTGGTGGTATTAGGAAACTTTGGCACTTTGTTATTCCACCAGCTGCTAATGTTACTGATACTGCAAATGGATTTTGCTAAATTTATAGTGTTTTTTTATTCCATTTTCTTTCTTTGAAGAATTTATTCTGATATTTGTTTCGTCTTCTGAAGTTTACACTAAGTCATCTCATGCACTTGTGATTAACCTTTGTACAAAGCATTGCCTAGATTTGAGATTTACTTTAATTCTAACACTAGTGAAAAACAATATTAAATATGCACAAAATGATGTCCTTGAGCACGTCGCGATGGACGACCACTTCAGTCACCATATTTAAAGGACACCAAATTAATCTAGTACTTATATTCTTTTTGAAACAATCTGCCATATTATTAAATACATGTAGTACCAAAAGGTGGTAATACAAGTGGAAAAGATCTACATCAAAGGCGTCACACAATTTGACAGCACCCATAGAATGAGCCAAAATCATTACTACAATATTACTACATCACGCCTTCTGAAATTTACACTGATCTTCGATTCACAATTATTACTACAACCAACCTTTAATGATCTAATTCCATATTTGACAGCACCACCCCTTCAAATCCCGAGTCAGCTGAACAATGCCTTATGATACAACCACTATACAGCAAGATAGCCTAGAAACTTGATATGTATGCATCCAAGCCAAATGTGCCGAAACCCGAATAAGAATCTGAAAATTGAACACTTTTATATAGTCATACAGACAGACATCAGAAATAAGTTAATGTTGTTTATAAATGAATAAGAAATAAATTAATGTTTATGATGTTTCTCATCTAAGTTCAAAGTGGTGACTGCTCAAATTTATAATTTGTCCAGAAAATAATTGAACATTACAAAATTATATCCGATTATTATATAAAAAAAAAAAAAAATCAGTTTTACGTATATATAACACTCCCATTACAAATATTTAAGTTGAAGTTATAAATGTATCTCGAATGTGTGCAGTTTTACATATTCACCCGTTTAATTTTTTATTTTATTTTTTGGTCAAATAGCTTGTCGGCTAGAAATTCACCCCTTAAGTGACTAAATGAGCATACTAGGTTTGAATTCCGGTCCCCGACAAATTTGCAATATCCTTTACCAATTCAGTTAGGCTCATGAGAACACCCGTTTAATTATTAATATCATAATAGAAAAGAGGGTGTATTTATGTTTTTCAATGATTTCTGTTTTTGTCAAGTTTTCAACGCTAAATTAAATAGAAATATTTTTGTAAAGAAAATTGCATATGAAATTTTATAAAGTATTTTATATTAAAAACAAAAAAGTAAAAAGGAGTCCTATAAATAAGGATGGAAGGAGTACATAATTGTAATAAGGTTATAATTTTTAATTATTTTCTATTTCTAACATATATACTATTAATTATTACATGGTACTCATGCCTCAGGGTCATTTATTACATGAATAATTAAGGAGAATAAATTCTTTGAAAAATATATTGATGGTGTTCTGCATGCATGCAGTAGTTGATTGAGAATATTTTTTGTAATGGATATTGCATGACTTCAAGAGTCATATTCAGTGTATGAGAAAGAGAGTAACTCAATTGTGTATAATTTAATAGTGTTCTAATTTAAATTATTTTGTAAATTTTAAACTTCATAAATATTAGTGGTGTCTACTTAGTAATTGATATGTATAATTTTAAGAGTTGTATTTAACATATAAGAAAGAAAAAATCAATTGTGTATTATTTATCTATTATTCAAGATATAATATTTTTGAATTTAAATGTCATGGATATTATGGATGGTAAAACGGATCAAGCCCGTCGGGTCGGTCCGTTTAACCTGACATTTTTAAAGGGGTGGTTGGCATTTTTAATCCGCAAAAGTAGTGGGTCTCGCTAACCCGCAAAAAAGCAGGATAGTGACAGGGTGAGGTGACCCGTCGGGTCTAATCAATTTTTATTTTTTATAAAAAATCTTGCCTATTTAAAAAATAAAACTCAATTAACCGAATCTATTGTCTAGGGTTTAATTTAAATAATGCAAATATATGGAAATAAAGTAGCACACATAATTTGCAACATTATTCTTGATGGAATTCTTCGCGAGAATAAGAATTATTCTTGGATATAAACCGAATACTTTATTTGGTTTTATAAATCATGAATGTTTGAAGTTTGGAATGATAATTTTATTTTTTTATCGTCTTGTTAGTTTGTATTTTGATTTCTTCGAATGACTTTTTATTTTATCTTTTTATAAAATTTTATGATATTCTTGTGAATTTATCGAGTTTTTAAAAAAATATTATCGACGGGACACTCCCGCCATCCGCCATGAAAAGGGGCAGGGTGAGATTTTGAACCACCACCACTAGTTAGCCTGCCCTGCTCCGCCCCTTTTTAGACGGGTTAATGATGGGGCGGGGCGGCCCGTTTTGCCATAGTAGTTATAAACTTATAAGGATGTGACTTGATAGCTAGGGTGGATGAGATAGGGAGTGAAGTGATAAAGAGGTTAAAAATTTAACTCTCACCCACAGCAAAACTGACAATATTAATTACTAACCACTAACATAGATCGTTTTAAAAAAAAAAATTCATGATATATTATTTGCATTTATTACACCATTTCTTTAATTAAAATTTGCACTTTTAAATTTCTAATTATAAATAAAATTATTAATTTTATATTAAGTTCAAAAATTAAATTCCCAACCAAAATATCCATGTTTGATGTCTAACTTACCAATACTTGATTATCCACCAACAATTACAAACACACTGCAATCAATTACAATATCATTTTAATTTATATTGTTGCCATATATTTTTTAAATAATTACATATGAATGAAAAGTATGCAAACAACAAACTCTGCCGATAACTTTTTCAAAATAGCAAAATCAATCCTTGAAAAAACTATATCCATAGACACAAAAAAAATCTAACAATTTGTAAATGTAATTTTTCCTATGTTTTCTGCCTCTTATTTATCTATACTTTCGGTAGTTTAGTTGTCAAAAATCTAACAATTAGTACATAATTCTTTTTGGAAGAGTTAATGTGGACATGGTTTTAAAAAGAAAAAAGCTATTAAATAAATTATTGACTAACTTTTAACTTTCAAACTCAACATTATAACACCATTCATTTCCTTAGTTCAGGGCACTAAAAACCGTGAGGCCATATTAATTAACTACATAACTATATGGGAGGGAGTCTCTAATTTACTCTGATATCAGAGTATTTTGCAGACAAACCCCTCATTGTAGCAAATGTGAAGGAAAAAAAATTATGACCAGAAAGATATAAACTTATAATCTTATGTGTTTCTGAAAAAGCAAAATAAAAATAAATACTATGATAAGCTGCTTCAAGTTCAACGCCACAAAGCGAAACATGAGGATTTTTTTACAGGGACTAAAACTCAAATTCACTAATTTTATAAGGATTAAAAACACCTTTTACCCTTAAATATTTTACTTATGAGTGTTTTGAAAAACATATGACTCCTTGGTTGAAAACAGAAACAGTCTGAACTAAGTGCCAAACATCTTTGATCATAGGACATCAAAATTTGTGTTCCGTAATAAATTATTCATCTATATAGATTGTTTACTTCATTCTTTGATGTTTTCAATCCACTTTAAAATGAAATAAAGTTGACTTGTTTGGGAAATGCATCATTCAAGCATTGAAACTTGGTAGAATTAAAATGCAAATATAAGGTGGGGTTTGGCTTAATGAAATTAAATGAAATAAATAATGCAGCACATCATGGAATAATAGGTACTATTTGGCTAATAAGTAAAATAATAGTACATATCATGGATTATGGATTTGGCCAATACAAAGTAATTCTCAATGTAATCTAACTTGGGGTAAACAGAGGGGACACCTTCCTTTGAATTATCTCTTCTATCTGCTCAACTGACAAAATGGATCTCTCACTTTCATAATTGCCATTTTCCATCTGCTGGTGCAACTAAAAAATTCATCTCATTAATTTGTTTTCAACTACTTTTACTTAATACATAATTATCGACAAGAAAAACTCAAGCATATTTTCAAGCAAGTAAACAAAACCGGGTTGAATTATTCAAATATTATACAGGATTTTTAGAAAGAGCAACATAGATTGACAAATGATCATTCAACTTACATGGATATTAATCATTTCTATGAGGATATAAGTAATGTAATTCAAATAAACAAGGCTCTGTTTGGATAAATTTTTTATTAAGTGTTTATCATATAAGTTCTTATGTATAAGCTATTTCAATAATAAGATCAAATAAAGACAAACTGTTTTCATGCAAGCTATTGTCATCATAAGCTATCTTGAAAAACTTATGGAAATGAGCTGAAAACCCTTGTGAACATGGCATAAGTTCTCTCAAATAGTCTCACAAGTTCTTATGCCACTAGATAAGCTCTCCCAAATAGTTTCACAAGTTCATATGCCCCACTAGATAAGCTCATATAAGTTAATCCAAGCAGGTCGTAGTTGATCCAAATATCAATCACACTTACATGTAAGTAATATTATGATCCACTCACAAGTCCTTGTTTGTAAACCATCAGATGCATTTATTATGGGACCATAATCAAATGCTAAGCAATATATGATATAAAATGACAACAGTGGTAAAACATAATGCTGCATTAATTCACTATGAATGTTGTATTTGTTTTATTGGAAGCATAATTTGATAAGAAAAGTGCCTCTAATTTGAAAACTAGTGTTCACCTTCTCAAGGATGGCAGATTGATCATCCAAGTTAAATTTGCGCATGTGCTGCAGCATCTCTAGTTGCTGTGAAGATTTACTCTCTCGAATATTAGCAGTGTACACATGTAGGTACCAAAAGTTCAAACATAAAGTTGAAAATATTACCTGTTCCTGTAAGTTTTGTTGATAATGCATTTTTTCTGCAAATTCTTCTTCTCCAAGCTCTGCTTCATCGCAGGCCATCTCTTCTCTGCCATTTCATATTTTCATAGTATAAGGTCATTTTTGCATTAAAAAACTGCTTGCTAATCCTTATTTGAAAGGATAGGAGATAAAGCGTAGAATAAAAAAATAGACTTCCCATAATAACTTCGATAGAATTAAGGATTTTCTCCTTAGATTGATTTTTTAACAAAAAGTAACTCCCGATAAGTTAATAGTTGTACTGGGTGAATATTCGAGATCGGCATTTGGGCCGAAAGTCCACAACGCCTAGTGGGCCTCGCCGATACGAAGGAACTAGGGCCAGAGACCCCCACAAAAAAGGGGCCCAGTACGCCGAAAGGATCAGATCAGTTAGCCCCGCCAACGGTCATGGGTAAGGGGATAGGAACGGACTAGGTCAAAAGCCAAGACTCGCCCAAGATTTAGGCCACGTGGGGTGTGCTCCTCCTATTCCGGTGGGACTCAACGTCCCATTATACTCAATAGAGTATATCTCGCCGGTTCGGGTATCAAAAACGCCTATATATAAAGGAAAGACCTAATAGAAAGATCATCATGTTCTACATACTCACAACCTAAGACTTAGCCTAAGGGAATTCCTGACTAAGTACCATACCAGATTTTCTATGTAAGAACAATAGTACAGAAAGACTGGTTCAGAATACTAAAATAAATAAAAGATAAACATAACTATGCACGACTGTCTTTCAAAACTCTCCAGCACAAATAAAAACATTAAACTTATTCCAACTAACGTGAGGATTCTATGGCTTAAAACAATGAAAGGGGTGTCCCTTATTCCACTTTTTTAGTAGAACTAAACCAGAAATTGCTGATTACTTCTGTATTAACTTTGAAATTATGTGTCATATATAAGTGTGATATCAATAAAAGACATGTTTGCACGGAAAATTAGTCTAAAACGCTCTTCACCACTTGCATTCAACAGAAAGAAACGACAACAGATGCACCAGTCACTTCAAGTGACCTAGACACTCCTTTAGTCATACTTGCTTAGGGAGCTGATTCTCTGCTTCTCATGTAACTTCTATTATTTTGCTTTCTAAATTCATTCATTGTCACTCAAAGCTAGAAAAGATACTGACATTGTATGTACTTCCATGAATTGCTCAAAGAATTGAAGAGAAAATACCAACAGGATAGAAATGAGTTAATGCTACACAAAATGATAGAGAGAACATACTTGGCAAGGAATTTATAAAATTGAATCACCAAATCTTGGTCATTCTCATATACAGTACTGATTTTTCCCAAGCATGAAATGCCAAATCTTGGGTCTGTTGAGTAAACAAACAAATAAATAGATAAATATTGGCAAAATTATACATATAATCGATAGATGTATACAATACAAGTCTTGTATTACAAGATATCCCTAAGAAAGTGAGGAGGCAGTAAAATATTGCTAACAAGTTGCCTTAGTCACCAGAATAAATTACTATCAAGTTTAATTAGATGATAACACAGATTTTACATATATCAACCCAAGTATCAAAATGTAGCAAGTAGCCCCACAGCTGTACTAAACTAAAATAGAGAGAAAAAAGAAATGTGAAACAAATTGTGCATATATCAATATCAACCTTACCTGTACATATATTAAAATGCTTCAAGTTTCATGGCTTAATCACCCTTTTAATCTCCCTAGTTTAGGACTCGTGCAATAGATTTTGATCCTCACATTTTTTAAATTATGCAAATGTGACCCAATCGTTAAGTTGCCGTCCAATAGTTAACATGAAATGTTGACTTGACTTTAGTGTGTTGTTGACATGCCTGATAGGTTTAGTATATAAGCATAGTAAAAACAGGCTATATCATGATGACATGGCTTCCACCTAGTTTTTGGGTAGGAAGAAGTGTAAGGGTTAAAACACCAGCTAGCATTTTTTTGACATGCACAAAGTTCAAAACTGATTCACTTTCCTATTTTCACTGCAAAAATATGATTCTGCTCTCTTTTGCTGTGATTCTTTGTTCTGTTCTGAACCCAATGGTTTGCAGTGTCCTGGTTTTATAGCAACCATGGAGTATGACAAGGAATGAGAAGTAAGGTGGGGAATAAATTCCGAACAGACTGGAAAGCCATCAAGGATATGAAGAATGCATATGGATGATGTTAAAGACTTCTGTTGAGACTTCGCTTGAAAATCCTCACAAGTCATTTCATTTCTAATACTTGAACAACCTTGTCAATCATTACTAGACAAGTTACTTCAACTTCTCGTGTTTCATTTAAAGATATTATAAACATGGAGTGAGTAGGAATCGAGAATATTGAGAGAAGGATGAAGGAACAATGCTTGTGATGAAAATTCACACCTGAACATATTTGTAAAGCACCATTTCAAGGTGAAGATTGTGGAGGAATTCAAGGAAGCGGGAGGGACGGGGGGGCAACATTGAAGGACTCAAAGAGTTATTTGAACAAGAGTTCTGTTGATGTAAAATGCAGTGTTAGAAAGGTAAGACAGAGGTCCACTGAGCAAAATAGGCCAGAAGTGTTAGTTTTGTGCATACTACATACTAATAGCTAGGGAGTAGTTAATGACAGTTATCTGCTTGTTGCTCGCGTAAGGGAATTGTGACCTATCTTTCCAGTAATAGAAGTTAGTTTCCTTTACTGTCTTCAAACCAGTTATATTACATTACATTATACCAGTAGTACGTACTCAAACAGGTATTGGAATTGGTTGTAAACTGGACCTACTGCAGTCACTGCAACATCGAATTTACTGTTCATATCGCTTTTCCGGGCATCCTGATAACAGGATAAACGTCTTCTGACTCATTTGTTTCTAAATTTCCAACCTAATGGTAGCTGATCATAATACCAAAATATAATTGACAAAGAAAAACCAAAGAACCATATAAACAGCAGAAGTAGTGGCGTTGTATTTGGCTTGTTTTTACTCATTCATCGTTAAATACTTTATTTATTCAAAATTAAATTCTTTGAATTCCAAAACTCAAGGTAGCTCAATTCATCTCCCTAGAATAGCTTTCGATTAAAACCTCATTCACCTCCACTAAAGCCAATCAAAATCACAGGTTCAGATCAAAACAGTAGCTAACTGAAACCACCCTTTTACTTAAAGTGCTGTCACAGGCAATTTGTGCAGACCCAAAAACCCCATAAACTAAAATTCATGTAACAACACAATGAACTAGTACATGAATGACATTCAAACTTCACATAAACAAATTTGAGCTCCTACACAAATTCAGGGTACCTCAATACAATAAAAATGGATTTTATGAGGGCATAGAAGAATTTTATGAGCAAAGAAATACAGGGGAAACAAAAAGTGCAATTGAAAGAATAAAGCCTAGTTGAGGGTTTGGACTTTTAATAGACTCAGATACGACAAGAATAAAGTCCATCACAGTGACTACCAAGAGTCCAAATTTTATCATTTGTGTGTCTGTTTAACTGATAAAAAACAAATATCCTTTGAAGCATCAGTTAGTTTTGGCCAGGGTGAAAAATGTACACATATATGTAATATGCTTATCTATCTATCTATTTATAGATACGTACGCGCATGTACAGTTAAACTTCAAGAAGGAATCCACTGTGAGACAAGCAGGAGGATGAGTCGAGTTTAAGCAAAAACTGCCATGACTATACAGATTAATGATATGAAAAACAAGGCATCAACACTCCAAATCCAAAGTACAACCAATTACATACATATATTTCAATTCAAAAACATACCAACACCCATCTCGACAAATATTTCTTCTTGTATTGTAGTGGTCACAGCAACAGCTTCCTGCTCATCAGTTATGAATTCCAGAAAAATGACAACAAAACACATTACAGATTGACATTTGTAACATAAAAGAGCTCAAGTATAATGTGAAACCAATTTGTCACTTTATTTGATACCAAGAATTCAAATAGTCAGTTCATTCATGAAACTCAAGCCTAACCCACAGAAAGATGCTAGTCAAAACTATTCTTTCCATGTTTCCTTTGTTGATTTTTGCTTCAACTAATAAACATTATAGAATATATACATTCAATACTTCACTGTCCATTTTCTTTTTGCAATTTTGAAAAGAGATTCAGCATTTTAAGAAATTCTGAAAATGTTAAAACATTATTTTAATTGTTTCAAAAAATGCATTCTCACTATCTATACTTCTATCTTCGCTCTATCACAAATATTCACTACAAGAATCTTTCATCTCCTTGTTAATAATTTAAAAAACACATTTTAGAAGAAAAAATTGCAAGTAAACAGGTCTTAACACAATGCCCTGTTTGGTCTTGTTACCAATTGTCTTCAAAATACAGAATCAGATCAGGAAAGCTCAGACAGATAATCTTAAAGCTACTCAGCTCAGCTATCAGTCTATCACAATTTCACAAGTTAATGATTTCAATTCAAGTACACTTTATACACTCACGCGCGAGCACACACAAATCAAAGTGGTTTCTGGAAACTGGAACTCTGTAATATATACTAACACAAATATCAATTTCACCTAAAATTGAACATGAATTGCCCAATTAAATTTAAACCCAATTCATATACCAACAAAGAGAATAACGAAAAGGGAAAACAACAAAAAAACCCCAAGACAAATACCCAGAAGAAATTCACCTGCTTATCCAGAACAGCTTCTAAAATCCTTTTCTTCACATCTTCAGATACCATATACAAACACAACCATATTGCAAGAAAAATCAAAAAGGGTTCGGAAAAATCAATCATTCGAAATCTGATAAATAAACTGTGAAACAAAATTAGGGTACCAGGTTGGGATGTAAGAACAGTGAAACGCTCGAAAAGATGAAAAAGTTGTTCTCTAGTTAACATTCCACTGCTCTGCATTTCAGAAGCCATTAACGATGCTCAAAATGAACACTCCTCTCAGTGAAACTAAGCTAAAACGAATCTTATCTATGTCAATTTTTTATACCCTCATAAAAAAATTAATTTTTTTTTGGTACAAAAATTAAACATTTAAACCTTATAAAATTGAAAAAATTACGAAAATTAACCAAATTAAAAAGTATTGCTATTCCTCTTTTCTTTGAGTTCTATCCCTTTTTTTCATTTTTTATTTTTTGAGATTCTATCCCCTTTCTTTATTTTTCTTTCAAAAATACCCTAATTATTAATATTTTATTATATTTTTACATTTTCTTACTTCATGGAGTCAAAAATCAATATCAATATATTTAAATTAAATCAATGAACAAATAAACAAGAACAAGATCAATAGGTAAATTTGACAGAAGAAATAAAATAAAATTCATTAATATTTGTAAAAACTGCGTTTATACAATGAACATCATAAAAAAACTGAAAAATAAAACTAAGCAACAACTCAACCATTTTAAAATGGTGAAAGAAACACATCAACACAACCCTAATATTATTAATTCAGCAAGATAAAGAAATTAAAATATTAATTAATAGATAACCCTAATTTCTTGATCTAAAAATCTTCATCCAACTTGAAAACATGAGCACCACCATTTGCAGTTAAGCTATTCATAACAGAAGCTTTCTGATACTCCCCAACGCGCTTTTCAAAAAAGTTGGTTTTCCCCTGAAGCGAAATCAATTCCATCCAATCAAAAGGATTCTGAACATTATAAATTTTTCCACAACCAAGTTCACCCAATAACCTATCAGCAACAAACTCAATATACTGACTCATCAATTCACCGTTCATTCCAACCAAAGCACAAGGAAGCGCTTCACAAACAAATTCTCTCTCAATCTCAACCGCATCACGAACAATAGTTTTCACACGCTCTTCGCTAAGTTTCTTTCTCAAAAGTGAATAAAGTAAACAAGCGAAATCACAATGAAGACCTTCGTCACGTGAAATAAGCTCGTTTGAAAAAGTTAAACCAGGCATTAAACCACGTTTTTTAAGCCAGAAAATTGCACAGAAACTTCCAGAAAAAAATATACCTTCAACACAAGCAAAAGCAACGATTCTTTCAGCAAATGAATCAGATGAATCGATCCATTTCATAGCCCAATCAGCTTTCTTCGCGATGCACGGAATCGTTTCAATTGCATGAAACAAACGATTCTTCTCAATAGAATCATTGATGTAAGTCTCAATCAAGAGACTATACATTTCAGAATGAATGTTTTCAATAGCGATCTGGAAACCGTAAAAAGCACGTGCCTCCGAGACTTGAACTTCTTTCATGAATCTTCCGGCGAGATTCTCCAAGACGATGCCATCGGAGGCGGCGAAGAAAGCGAGAACGTGTGAGATGAAGTGACGTTCGCCGTCGGTTAGGTTGTGCCAGTGTGGAAGATCTTGTGAGAGATCGACTTCTTCTGCGGTCCAGAAAGAAGCTTCGGCTTTTTTGTACATTTCCCAGATTTTAGGGTATTGAATTGGGAACATACAGAAACGGTCAGGGTTTGGTGCGAGAAGTGGTTCATCGGGAAAAGCAGGCATTGTTTGGGGAATTGAAAAAAAGATGAAAAGTGATTATTTGAGAGAAAGTGATTTTGGTTTTGGTGTGAATAAGAGTGAAGGAGTGAGAGGGTTTAAATAGAGAGAGAGAGAGATTTTTGTGAGTGAAAATAGGAGCGGGTGAATTTTGAAAATTTTGCGGGGTTTTGGTTTGGGAAAAGCGTGCGGGAGAAGATGGAAACAACGCGCGTGATTTTGAATTTTTTGGGAAAGCTTTCATGAGAAGATTTGGGAGGGGTAGTATGGGGATTTTAGCATTGAAAAAATCTGGGGGAAGTGTAGTTTGAAGTTTTATTAGGATAGAAAAAATCAATGGGGGGTCCAGATTGTTTGCGGTCAGTTATGTTTAGACTTTAGACCATTTGATTAAAATTAAATGCTTTAGATTTTCTGTTCAATTTTTTTGTCAATTAATTTAATAGCTAAAATTTTATCTTAAAAAACAATGTTTGAACTTTGAGCTATAAGTTTTGTGTGTATAATGTGATTTTTTATATCCATTAAACTAAGAACATGAAAAATTTTATCCAATTCTTTTATAAGAGATAGTTGACTTTTTAAAATTTATTTAATAATTGATATATCTAAATTATAATATAAATTAAATACATCAATTATTTAATTACAGTAATTTAAAAAATGAATTGTCTCTTATAAAAAAGATTGATAAATGTATTTGACAATACTTAAAATTTGGATTGTTTGATATTAATTGGACGATCTAAATGTGTTTGTAGTTGCAACTTGCAATCTAATTCCAAATTGAAGGGCGGTTTGGGTGGTTATTACGAAAATGGGCTTGGGGTGGTGATAAGGATGGAAAAATGGGTGAGGATTGGTTAGATGTGGAAACCGGAAAAGAAATGGAAGGTTTAAAATTTGGGACTTTTGGATTGGTGAGAATATTTTGAGTTAGGCGGTATTATTAATTTGGGGATTTTTTAAATTGGAAAGAAGAGTGTATACTGTATAGTACGCTTTTGTTGTTATTGTCACTCAATTACTTTGATCTCTGATTAATTAACAAAATTAATTTATGAAAATGGGATTGTTACATAATTTTTTTTTGTGACCGACCGACGATGTGTGTCAGAGATCATAATAGTTGGCTTTGCAGATGTAAAGTTCAATTGTTGTAATAAAAAACTATTAATAGTGAAGAAAAGAGGAATAGGTTTATTTATAAAGTTCTTGTTAATAATTGTATTCGGTATATTTTTTAAGTATACTATTTAAAGAAATATTTTAATCAAAAAGTTACACAACACAATTTTTAATGCGTTAACTTTATAAATTTTTATTAAAATTCTATGTAAACTTACTATTTAAGGGGCTTAAAGAGTCTTTAGCATTTGTCTATCTATAATTATAATATTATGTAGTTAGAAATATCAAAAGCTATGTTTCCACCTTCTTTTTTTTCTCGTTTTTTGTTTCCGGACTGCAAAGCTATGGTTGCTCATATGGGTAATCTCATTTTCCACATCACTTCAATTTGACAACTTGATGACCACAAAATGAAGTGCTTCTGCTTCAAAAAGAAGTCTAAATTAACGTCAGAATTACAAATAATAAAAAACTTGTTAAGTGACTCAATAAAAAGAATACTATCATATTGAACTCGACACATTATTCATTTGTATAACATGAAATTCACTCATTCAATCAATCATGATCTAAATTTGGGTATAACATTATGGACTCGCATTTGGGAGTAAGAGTATTTAATTTGATGGCTAATGTTACGGTGACCACCTTTACAAGTGGTCCACCGTGGACAAGTGATATACCGAATACGAATTTTACAAAAAATTTTGGTAGATTGAAAGTTTATATCATATAGAGCATCCATAAAAAATTTTAGAAAAATTGAAAATCATTTGATATTTTATTTGGATTTATCAAGATTTGCAGTATTTAATAAACCGTTACTCTTGATGGGTCTCAATAACATATCAAATGATTTTCAATTTTTCTAAAATTTTCTATAGATAATCTATATGATATAAACTTTAAATCCAACGGTGAATTTTGTAAAATTCGTATTCGTTATATGATTTTTTATTAATGGTAAACTATGGACCACTTCCATGTTAGAATTTTCCTTAATTTGATTCTTATTTAATAGTGAACGTAGCATGTGTCTTCCATTTTTTGAGGTGGGTTTTTTTTTTTACCAACATAAGGGGTGAAGGTGTTGGAAAGAAGTTTAATTGGGCAATGCAAACGGTGGCGGGCACCTTCTATTTTTAAGTTTAATGAAATAGTTTAAAAAATTATACATATGTAATAAAATCCAATTCACAAAATAATTTCTGGCAGTAGATAGCATGACTCATTTATAAAATGGTTGGTGGTTGATTTGATTTGTTATTATAAAGATTTATCTTTACACATTATCATTCTCCTATATTTTCAAACGACGTAGTCTTATACAGTAAACAATAAACACATTTAGATTATAAATATTATCCCGCTTTTGATGTGACTTCTCTGCTAGGGTTTGCCAAACAACCGCCACCACTAGGACGGTTAATTTTGAACTGTGAACCGAACTGAACCAAACCGAACCAAAAACAACTGAACTGACAAATAAGTTTTAGAACCGAACCAATAATTTAAAGATGGTTCTCTAACTGTAACTGAACTGCTAATAACTGAACCGAACTGTTCCGAACCGTAATACTATAAACTAAAAACTCAAAACATAAACTTCTTTTTGCCAAGGTTCTTTGTTATCATTTCATATGGAAACATAAAACCTAAATCCCAAATTCAAAATCGAACCAGAATTTCAAATCTAAATCGAACCTAATTGTTTCAGTTCTCAATAGTTTAACCCTAATTCCTTTCTATTTCTGGGTTTATGTGGTTTTTGGATTTTTTGCTTTAGGTAATTTACGGTTGCTTTAGATAATTCCTTTCTATTTTGTGTGTTCTTTGAACCTAATCGTTTTAGTATTGTGATGTTTGTAGCATTACTGTGACTTTTGTTTGTTCTTGTTTTTGATTTGCTTGATTTTGATTTTTTCTTGTCAATGATTTGGTTGTTCATGATTGGTGTTGAAATAGCTTCTTTCTATTTTGATTGTTCTTGATTTTGATTTTTTGTTGTTAATGATTTTTTTTTTCTTGTTCATGATTTGCTTTTTAATGATTTTCTTGTGAGGTTTGTTAATAATTGCTTGATTTTGATTTTGAATTTTTCTCAAAGAACCCAATACTGCTTATGATTAAACCAACTTAAGATAGTTATGCAAGTTTGTTGTTTTTTATTTTACTATGGTTCAAGTTGATCAAGTTTGGTGTAAAAAAAACAGTTCGGTTCGAAAGTAGTTACCAGTTTACCGAACCATTTCATTCAGTTCGGTTCAGTTTGACACTGAACTTAACAGTTCGGTTCAGTTATTAAGAACCATTGTTATGGTTCAGTTCGATTCAGTTCTGTAGCCGAACTGAACCATAAACAGTCCTAGCCACCACCCTCTCTCCATCTTCTTCAATAATTGACCACCACCTCACTGCAGCCGTTCTCCAAGCAACACAACCGCCGTTGGTCTCCACCGTTCGCACCTTCTTTCACCCTGAATCCTATGCGATGTAGCCAACGCCGCACGGTGGTGCGATCGAACTGTTTGGGTTCGCGACGCCACCAACAGATGTTGGCGGTTCAGAATCGATCTGTATCGTTATCTTGTAGAGGGTGCGGTCTCAGAAACTGTCACGGGAATTCATCGATCTTAGAAATTCAGAATCCATGGTCGGAGATTTCATGTTCACGTTCTAGTGATAGCTGTTACACGAAGGTGTCTCTAACACTTAGAGTTTTGAAGATTCCGTTCACTTAAATTCCATAATGGGATTTCTCTCTCAGACCGGCTTCTAGCCGAGATGAAAATCATCACCGCTGAAATTTATGTTAGTTTCGTGGTTGTCGTTGTCGCCGTAATTGGCTCGTTGATCTGTTGTCTCCGTGTTGGCGGCGGTTGGATCCATTCGTCGTTTCATGGTGGTATCTATGTGCACTATTCGGTTGGAAGCCTTTCGATTCTTCAAAACTAAGGGAAGCCTCTAGATTCATCAAAATTGCTTCGACCGTTTTTGCTCGAAAGGGCTCGATACGTAGGTTCTCCGCCTTGGCGGTAGCAATTGCTAGTCGTGCCAATGGGTTCGATGATATTTTGGTAAATATTGGGCTTGTGGTGCTCAGTGTTGTTGATAGACCATCCCTCGATCTGGCTATCGATTGGTTCTGTGTTACTTTGGAGTCTAACAAGAATAGTGTCAGGGCTATATCAATATATGTATCACTGCATGATTTCAGACAATTTAGCTTGAAAAGGCAATCACCGCTTACTGCTTGTTACAGGGAGTAGTGGGTACGTGGACCGGTCCGTGCTGCAGTCGGTGCATTCACCTTAAGTTACTAGACACTTCTATTTTGTCTTTTAGGATTAAACAGGAGATGATATGCTTTTTTGTTCTATGATCATCTCTTTGGGGTAAAGCCTAGTCCCCCCTTGTAATTATCTTATTTTTCTTTTCTATTAACTAGTCGCCGGCCCGTGCGATGCACGGGTTCGGCGGAACGACATATGTATGTCAATCATGGTTGTTGCTTTAGATTAGCGGTGTGATATAAGATAATTATAGAAATGTTTGATGTTAGTTCAAAGACTAAATCATACAAAGGGATTAATCAAATTAAATCAATGAATACAATCTCTATCAAACTAACATTGTCCCGTGGTGTTGCACAGCTTTTGCGAAACGCCATAATAAAGTGAATCAAGTGAAGCATCACACCAAATTTTATAGTGGACCTTTCAAGATCCATGTCATGTATAAAATTTAATTTTTGTATAAGAGTATACTTAATATAATGATTGATAATGAGATAATACAATACAAAAGTGAACCATTCTATTGTTGGATGGTTCAGTCACATCGAATTTCATAGTTGAGTCTTCAAAGACCCGTGACATGTATAAAATTTAATTTTATCCTTTTTGTGTGCAATTAATATGGTTCTAAAGGACAACTATCAATTGATTAAAAAGAAAACTTCATTAAGACTTCAAACAAAATAGTTGACATCAAGGATCAAATAAAGTAAAGATAACTGCATAAATATAGAAAAATAATATTTGATAATGCCAATTATTTGAATGCTCGATTAGGATGAAGTGATTTAGTTGCAAGCATTAAATAATTTAGAGATAGCACTAAATTACGATTACAAAGTCTAAATTCTGCGCCACAAAGTAGTGTTGTCGCATATAGAAAAATAATATTTGATCATGTCAATTATTTGAATTCTCGATTAGGATGAAGTGATTTAGTTGCAAGCATTAAATAATTTAGAGATAGCACTAAGTTACGATTACAAAGTTTAAATTCATAGAAAAGAAAAATATATAGCATAAAAATGATACATGCTTATAGCATTAATCGTGTGTTGCATATGTTTTGTGGAACGCTATAATAAAGCGAATCAAGTGAAGCATCACACTGAATTTTACAATGGAGCCTTCAAGACCCGTGATATGTATACAATTTAATTTTGACGTAACAACACACTTAATTTAATTTTCTCATGTTTAGGTGTGTGCATGTCAAATAATATAAACTAAGTTGGTCAAATTTTCTCATGAGTAACACGTTAATATGATGAAATTAAAAATCATTCATATAATCATTGATAATAGGATCAAGAAATACATTGCATATTATTGTTGGATAGCTCAGTCACATCAAATTTTATAGTGGAACCTTCAAAGACCCGTGACATGTATAAAAATTTAATTTTTACCTTTTTTTGCTGCTCAATTAATTTGATTTTAAAAAAATGCGTTAAGATAATGAAATTAAAAATCATTTATATTGTCATTGATAATAGGATCAAGAAGTACATTGCATACTATTGTTGGATAGCTCAGTCATATCAAATTTTATAGTGGAACCTTCAAAGACCCGTGACATGTATAAAAATTTAATTTTTACCTTTTTTTCTTGCGCAGTTAATATGATTTTAAAGGACAAACATCAATGAATTAAAAATAAAACTTCATTAAGACAACAATCAAAATAGTTGAAATTAATCATGTGCCATAAAGTAGTGTTGCCGCATATAGAAAAATAATATCGGATAATGTCAATGCTTGGATCAAACAATGAACAAATAATTTTGATCGAGGAAGAGACAAAGTAGATGAACCAATCCCCACAATCAAAACCACTCTTATGCAATAAATGTCTCTTGGGAGGATTAGAGATAGGATACTTGACATAGTGCGCAAATTTTTTAAAACTTTATGTAAGTAGAGCGCAGAAATTACAAACCTATTTATATGTAGCGCGCAAAAGTTACTTAAATTCGAAACATTAACATTTAATTAAGAGTTCAATCACCCGTTATAAATATTTATTTAGAAGAGTCATTAGATGTTATAGAAAAGTTTACGATATATCTTTATAGATTAAAATAAGACATTCTTAGTTCAAGAGAAGTAGTAGTGTTTTGTTAAGTACACTACAAATCCCTACGGAGACCCATCAATTTTTATTAAGTTAGTACACTTGTACACCATAAAATTGACCATGTTATAGTGATAATTGAACACTCTTAACTTAATAGATTCTTTCAAGTTGCGAAGTAGAAGAGATTTAGGGTGGGTTAAATGTCTATCATATTAAAGCTATATGTTAATTTTTGTTGTAAAAATGCAAATTGTTGGTCATTATTTTCATTCATTCAAGTTAACAAAAACACTTTTTACACATTGTGTTGCTTTCAAGCAAGAAAGTTCCACCGAAATTAAATTGCAATGTAGAGGTCATCTCTGCCTCAAACAACTCAATTGTTGTTGCTTCTTTTACTGCAAAACAGTTGTTATGTTCATCTCTCTTTGGATTGTTATTGATGTGAACCTAAATCGGTCATTAGCAAATAATAGGCAAAAACATATCAATATAAAAGATTTTATCCAATCATTCAATACTCAACGTAAAGTCTAAAGTGACATTTGGAATATTATCTTTAGCAAAACAACCATATGGACTTAACCAAACATCAATCAAATTCTATTTAATGGGAAGCCTAAAAAATAAATAGGGTTTTAATTTTTTTTGTTAAGAGTAAAAATGTAATTTTGAAAAATATTGAGACAAAACTGTAATTTAAAAAAAATAGAAGCAAATTTGAAATTTTTAAAAAAATTAGGATTCAAAATGCATTCTATAAAGTACAGGGGTCTAAACGAAAATAATGAAAGTGCGAGGTGTAAATGTAAATATATAAGGTATAGGGGCAAAATTGTAATTTTAAAATATGATGCTGACGTGGCTGATGATGTGGATGTTGAGGTGTCAAAGGTGACGTGGCGAGATGATACACATGGCGGACAACGAATGGATGACATGGATTAGATGATGTCATGATGACATCATCGATGATGCATGATAGTAGGGTTTTTGAAGGAGCATTAGGGTTGACCCTTAACAACCTTTAGGATATATAAAGATAATATGAGCTATAGGTGGAGGATGAGTAGGGATAGGGTGCCATTTGGAATGTCTCTATCTCTACCTTCATACCTAGATGCTTTTAATTTATCAAAAAATAAAATTAGATTATAAAAAACCACTCAAAATTTGGTTTATATATGTTTTTTTTGTCGCAATTCAGTCATAAAGTTTTTTCAATAGCAAATTCGTTAAATAATATTTTTAGATCACAATAAATATGCAAAATACTTAATAAAATGATGTAAATGTGATTCCGACAATTTTATTAAATTTATCTTGATATTTGCTCTTACATTTAAAATAGAGCAATTGTGATATTTTTGTTTCTGACTTAACATGGGTGTACACATTTACATTCAAATTTTGGATGACTAGGGTCTCCATAGGACTGGCAAAAACCGCGACCACCAGTAAATGCTTGAGCGCACCATTGCTCGCATGAAAGCTTGAAGCAGTTGCCTGGTTTTGTCGCGATGCAGTCTGCCGAACTTTGCTTTGCTATAACTGTCACGAAAAAAATAACATAATTATATTATTAAAAAAATCTGCAAAAACATGACCATATTTATATTTCGCTAAACTATTTTTCACAAGTACTCCTAACTAATAATTTGATAAAAAAAATATTGGAAATGAAAAATGTCAGCCATTATTTTCATAGTAGAGAGTTTGAACCCACAACATATTTGACACTACTACCAACACACACACATATATAGTGTAGAAGTTCTACAAAATATGATTATAAAAACTAGTATACCTAAAAAAACAAAGAACAAGACAATAATGGGCACGAAGTAAAGCTTGGCCATTTCAAATAGCTTTAGTATCAATGACAATAATACAATTTATTGATATTAAAATCTAAACTAGGAGTCTATATTTATATACAAAAGAAGATATCAAAGAATGAAAATTTATCAGAATAAAGAAATATATGATTTATGTTTTTTCCATATAAACGTTAGAGTTGAACTTTATACTGTTATTTTATTGACTTTGAACACCTTTAATTATAAAGGTTAAACAAATTAATGTTTTCGTAACATAATATTTAATATGTTATACTCAGGCCCGACCCTGAGGGTAGGCAATGAGTGCGACGGCCTGAGTCCCATTATTTTAAGGGGTCCAAATTTATTTTTTATACCTACCTACTAATATAAAATAATAAAATTAAGTATGCTTAAAAGAAAAAAAAATATGATTAGACCAAGAAAATATGTATAAAATTATTAAAGAAAATATCATTAAGGGGCCCAATTAATAGAAAATATGATTAGGTATAATTAATAGGATTATTAAAACAATGAAAAACGAATTACGCACCACTATCCTTAATATAATTTGTTCTGCTTTTCTAAGATAGTCACATTTGGCTTTTTCTTGTAAGGTATATGGATGCTAATGCTATGGCTTTTTCTTGTTTAAAATTTGGTGTTATACTTGTATGATTTTAATAGTTTTTTTTGTTTAGGGTTTTGTGTTCTTAATTTTATTAACAAGTTATATATTTAATTTATTGTTTACAATTGTTAATACGTTATTTTTGGCATACAATGAAATTCTCTATTCGTATGTGAAATCGGTATTCTACTTTACAAGTGCTATTGTTTTCTACTTGAGTTATTTTTTTTATTTTTATTTGAAACTTAGAAGATGTTGTCTAAGAAACATTTATCCGATGATGAAAAACGAAAAAAAAAAAAAAAAAAAAAACGAACTGAAGAACTAATAAAATCACAACAAAAAGCTCTTGAAAAATTTGTTTTCAAAATAATAGATACCCAAGAATATTTGGTTAATAGCAGCCATGAAAATTTGAATCATGAAAATGTTGAATTGATGATAATTCAATTGAAAATTTGGATCATGAAAATGTTGAAGTTGATGATAATTCAATTGTTCCTAATGATGTGCGTAATGTAACTAATATTGATAATCTTGGTGGCGATTATGAACAAGAAAGTTCTCATTTTGATATTTATGATCCAAAAAATTTGGAGAATCTTGATAACAAATCCAAGGATATTCTAGTTGAAAAGAGGTATTGATGTTGATGGGTTTATCAATGATTTTGCAATTCAAAATACTCGAAGAAATAACTTCTTATGAATTTTTGAGTCATTTTTTTTTTAATATTTTGTAAAACTTATTATGTATTATTGCTATATATATATATATATATATATATATATATATATATATATATATATATATATATTGAATGAAAGAAGTTTTTTTTTGGCAAAATTACATATTTGGTCCTTTGTCTTATTTTTTTGTAACATTTTGGTCATTTATCTTTCGTTTGTAACATTTTGGTCATTTATCTTATCTTTTTGTAACACTTTGGTCCTTTATCTTTTATTTGTAACATTTTGGTCATTTAAAAAACATAAAAATATGAAAAAATTGATGAAGATGATGAACATTTTTATCAAAATTATGATTTTTATTTAATTTTAATAAAAAATATCTTAACAAATAAAATTCAGAATTTTTTTAATAAAAAAAATATGAAAAAAAGGATTTATATGTGAATGTTATAAAAGATAAAGGACTAAAGTGTTAGAAATAAAAGATAAAGGACCAAAGTGTTAAAAATATATAAGATAAATGACTAAAATGTTACAAATAAAAAATAAAGGATTAAAATGTTATAAAAAAATAAGATAAAGGACCAATTATGTAATTTTGCCTTTTTTTTTTTTATGTTTGGCCTAAGGCGCATAAAATGTCAGGAACGGGACTGGTTATACTTACCGAATATAACGTTTTGTCTATTTCATGAGTGTATTCCCAGTCAAATGAGTTTTATAATATAGATTGCGAGATATAAATTTTAAAATATGAAATATATTATACTATTGATTAATTACTTGATATATGTTTGACCAAAAAAATAATAAAAATTAGCCTATATATTTTTAATAGAACAATATGTATATTATGAAGTATAATATGAATGAGGAAATTATCTTTTAACATTTTACATGGTTATTAATCCAAGTACAATGAATGATAATTTTAAAAAATAGTCAGAGATCCTGAACTGGTAAATAATCTCGAAGTGTTGAGCAAGATTTCTACTGGGCCACAATCCATTAATTAGCCCATACAAGTTAAACTATATTGGGTCACAATCCATTAATTAGCCCATACAAGTTAAAGAAAAATATTGTTTTTATATGCTATAGCATAATATGCAAATGTTTTAATAGTTTGTACATTCATGGCGTGTTTGAATATGAAGTGTCATTTAGAATTTTAGATTAGTCTTAGCATGAAGCTGAGGTTATTGTATTCACCTATACAAATGTTTTTGGAATAAAATGAGCAATTTATTATATGCATTTTTCAATATGTTTTCAAAATGGATGTGGTGAATACGTACGAGGTTGTTTGATATCTTCTTTTAGTAAAATAGGCATGTGAGTCTCGAGAGTGCTATAATTTTCATTACATCGACAATTAGACATGTAAATACTAATAATTTGATAAAACTGAAGTGATTGTATATGCTCGTATGTGTTAGTGTCGTGTGATGTCAGTGTTAGACATTTAGACGACATGACACTCGGTGCTATTTATCTCAAACATTAGTAATTGAGATCCACATATCTATTTCAATTTGTTCTATCAAATTATGCTTTTGAACATTTAAAATTGACTGAACGCAAGCATATGACATTGTGAATATCACAATATAGATCAATGCTTGCACAGAGGGGAAAATAGGATATGTCCCTTAGCAACAAACTTGTCTCGGTGTCTTACATAGTTATTATGATTACGAGACTTAGAGTTTTAATACTTTACCGCAGTATGACCAGGGTCGGTCCTGACTACTTGGAGGTCCGGTTTAAATATTAAAAATGGACTTTTAATAAAAAATTAAAAAGAATTATCCTCTATTTAAATATTTTATTTTTTTTTACTTTAATGAGATTATTTTTTCACCAAACATATGATATTTTATGAACATTGGTAATACAGTAAAAAAAAAAAAAACATTAGTAATATTTAACCATTATTATAGGGCCTCAAAATTAATCTATTGAGTATATCTGATATTTTATAAAAACTAACAATATATAACTATTATTATAAAACCTCAAAATTCTGAGTTGTGGCCCCCAAAATTTTGAGGCCTGATGTCGTCGCTCACGTTGCAACCCCACAGGTGTCGGGCCTAAGTATGACGGTGAGTATTAAGCTGGCCAATGAAGGTTAACAACAAAGGAACTAACATTTGCAAAAAAAAGGAACTAACATAATCAATTGCCAATTATAATATTCAATCGAGTCCAAACAAAGGTAGACAAAATCCTGATTTTGCAAGATCGTACGTTTTCATGATCTTCTTACCTTTGTGCATGCTAGATAATGACTAGAATTGTTTTCTACTAAATTATGTTGCATCATATTCATATGTAGGAATTTCTAATTTTGGTAGGAGCTTACAATCCGTGTTACGATTCCCCGAAACACGATCTTGCGACTCACTCCCAATCTTACCTAGGATTTCGACTTTGATTACCTTGGTCTAAACCACTCTGAAGTGTGAATATCCCAAAACACCTTTGCCTCATGCAAGCAAGATCAATTTTCATAATCTAGTCGCCATTAATTGATGAATAAACAATATTAATGTAATCACTTTAATTAACAAGATGACTTTCACTTGAGAAATTTTGAAATTTAGATAATACAAATCTATCTTAATAAGTCATGAATGTATATGTACTTGTCAAGTATTAGCCTTGTACTAACTGGTTCACATACCTCATTACCTCTTGTCATTCAAACCTCTTAAAAAGTATGTCAGAGTAAAAAAAAAAAATCTATAAAAAATGATATGCAATAGAAGTTATTTAAAACACCTTTTCATTTAGAGCAATTTTTAGATTATTTTTTTAAAGAAAATTCTACATAAGACAAGTTGTATGTCTAGTTGAACGGAAACTACATAATAGAGCTATAACAATCATAAATGATTGAGATAAACAATAATATATTAAAAAAACACATTAAAGAAGTTGTTAAATGTTAAAGCTCTGTTAGACACCATACATTGTAAACAAATGTAAAGAAATAGCAAGCATATAAAATTCATCAATGACCACAATGTAACATGTTAGGCAAATTGAACACACTTGTGAACAACTAAGACAAGCTGTATATAATACCTCACCTCACCATTTGATGCTTCTTCTATATATGATTCCGCAACACAGCACTACACTCTCTACTAATGGGGACAATAAGCACAAAAAGTGATTAAGAATTTAGATTAGCAACAAGCCACCTACCTAGATTAAGTATGACACACATTGGTTAAGTTTGGATGATTTGGATTTCTATTTTTTTTAAAAAAAATTTGAAATGTCAGCTTTAAATATTAAATTGTCAATCACGTGATTTAATTTTTATTGATGTAAGTTGAGTTTAACAAATGACGATAAGTTCTCGCAATATGGCAAAATTAAAAATATCGATTAGGAGATCGGGTCTTCACATTTGACATCTGACAATAATAATATGATGAGAAGTACTAAATATTACGGGAGATTCCACACAAGAATTGCAAGAAAACAACATAATTTATTTTAGAAAAAAAAAAACACAACTCTCTATTATATTGGAAATCATGTGTGGTGGTGGATAAAGAAGAGTGAAGATGTATTCTTCATATTCTTCTCTTTTAATTTTCTTAACAAAAAACATTTTTCTAATATGATTATTTCAAGTAGAGAAAAACTTATGAAAAATAAAAATATATTAAGAGGAATCCCATTCTTTTGGAATAATTATAAACAAAATTGTTTAACTTAATATCTCATTAGTAACATCGAATTTTATCAAACTAGCGGTTCATAAAATATTAAAACACACTTAAATAAAATTGTAAAATTGAGATCAAATAATAGAATAAGACTAAAGATAGATTAAGATTAGAGAGTGAGGCGTAACCAAAAATAATTTAAAGAATTGAAATGCAGTTGACAACTATCCTTAAATGTGTCACTTCTTTTATTCTCATTATCACTCTCTGCCTCTTTATTGAAACTTCCTTATTCCACCTTCTCTTTTTTTTCTTCTTGTTTTTTGTTTCCCAAATGCAAAGCTGCGTTTGCTCATATGGGTAATCTCATTCTCCACATCACTTCTATTTGACAACTTGATGACCACAAAATGAAGCGTTTCTGCTTCAAAAGTAGTCAAAATTGACGTAAGAATTACAGATTATAAAAGACTTGTTAAGGGACTCAATGGAAAGAACACTGTCAGATTGAACTAGACACATTATTCATTTGTAGAACATGAAATTCACTCATTCAATCATGATATGGATTTGGGTATAAAATTAAGGACTCGATTTTGGAGTAGGAGTATTTAATTTGATTCTTATTTACCAGTGAACAGAGTAGGTGTCTCCAATTTTTTGAGGTGGAGGTGTTTTTTTTTTTACCAACATAAAGGATGGAGGTGTTGAGAATAAATTTAATTGGGCGATGTGTTAAAGTACAAAAGCAAGTATTTTGCGTATATCGTATCTACATGGACTAGTGCGATATTAAATGCGTTTCAACAATTAAAATGATTTTAAGTGCGGGTTTTTCAAACATATTTCGTGACTAAAGTTTGCTTGTGAAATAGTAAAAACGGTAAAAGATTGATTTCTTTAACAAAGAGATTAAAATGTTGGGATTAGACTCAAATAACTCATTCGTATGCATTTACTTAATCAATTATACGTATTCTAATTACTTATCAATATTATTACGTATTTACTCGTCAAACGTTTCCGTTCTCAGATAACGTCGAGAAATCTATTATATCTATTAAACCCCGATCCCTCGAGTGCTTAATCGATATAATAGCATTAAGTTCCAATACTCTAAAGTGAATATTAAATCTAAGTCTATTCCTAGAGCTTAGCTTTTAATAGATGTTATCCTAGATCAAGATTCAAAACATATATTCCTATATTCTTTCAAATCCAAAGATAAAAACAATAACAACAAGAATAACATCCATATTGATTTGCAACTAGAATATATATAAAACCATGCATGATCAATATAAATACATACTAATAGAGTAATTTTACATCTAATCCCAACAAAAGAGAAGTTAGCTACCCATAGTCATGGCAACTTTACAAAGATGAAGGGAAAAGAGATGAACAAACATCTTTGAATTGATTCCTCAACAAAAGTTGTAGATCCACCTTCAAATCACCTAAAATCTGTCTCCTTGTTTTATGCTCTCTGTTCTCTGTCTTTGGGCGTGTAATTCTTCGAAGGAATAGATGATGAATTCTCTTTCATATGCCTCGAAGAAAAACCTTCACCGAAGGGTTTTTAATTTTAAACAGCCCTTCCTTTATTTCTATTGTCCAACAAATCTAATTTGCTTTTGGCATTATGTGTCCACTTGACTTTCTCTGCTACTTCATCCACTTGACCACCTATATATATATATATATATATATATATAAAAGTTAAGATCCGTTGACACCAATTAATTTGACACCAACTATTATACCTCTCAATAACGTTTTAACCGATATAAATTTTATAAAATCTACCGTTGGATTGAAAGTTTATATCATATAGATCATTTGTGTGAATTGTCAGACAAATTCAAAATCATTTGATATGTTATTAAGACGCATAAAGATTAACGACATTTAAAAAAACGCCCAAACCGTTAATTTTGATGTATCTCAATAACATATCAAATGATTTTATATTTGTCTGACAATTCACATAAATGATCTATATGATATAAACTTTCAATCCAACGGTGGATTTTATAAAATTTATATCGGTTAAAACGTTATTAAGAGGTGTAACATTAGGTGTCAAACTAATTGGTGTCAACGGATCCTGACTCTATATGTATATGTATATATATCATTCACTTCATTATTATCTATCTATTATTATAGAGACACAACATTAGTGATTAATAATAATAATTATAGTAATAATAATAATAATATATAATTTATAGGTGAAAATAGTTAAAATACTAATTTGCTAATAAAGACTAATATTTACAATTAGTTGGGGTTTTTACATCAAATTACTTTATAAAACAAGTCAATAAGTGCTTAAAATGTATAAATAAAATCATTATTTTTTGGCACTTATCACGATGCAAATGGTGGCCGACACCTTCTATTTTTAAGTTTAATGAAATATTATAATGAATTGAATAGTCTTAAGAAATGAAATATGTAGCAAAAACCCATTCACGATATATAGCATGACTCATACTTGTTTACCCCAATTTTTAGCAAACAACCGCTAGTCTAATTATTACAAGAAGAATCAACTAGTGAATCCTGGGACATATTGGATTGTGCAGAATTGACGAAAACATTTTCATATTTTCCGGGTTAAATCGGATAAGTTGATAAAAACAGTAAAATCACTCGACTTGGTCGAATGGGTTTGCTTAAAGTGAAATGCTTCAAAGTTAAATTTGTAGAAAGCTTGTAAATGAATTGCAGATAAAGTTTAAAGAAGAACTTTGAAAAGTAAAAGCATGCAACAAGTAAATTGCAGAAAAGGTTTAAACATGCAATGAAATAAATTGCAGAAAGGCTTAAACGTGCAATGAAATAAATTGCAGAAAGGCTTAAAGTGCAGAAACTTTAAATGGAAAACAAGTAATCAATACTTGGAGAATGTAAATTGCATTAAACAATTGTAAAAACGTTTACAAAGATTGGTACACAGATTCGTACATGTTCCATTTTGCACTCATTTCGCTCGTTGACATGGGTACTCTGAGTTTGTCAGGAATTTGCATGAGAATTGTGAACCCGTTTCTCCTATCAGAAACTAATATTTATAGACAAGCAGGATAACCGTCAAAAACCTACATAACGTCTAACTAAACTCCACGTGTCTTCGACAATTTGAATTTCTTGGACACCTGGCAAGGCTTTCGAACGTTATCCACTTTGAATATTTTGCTAAGTCCAGAGTATGCTTTCTCCGTACTGCATAATACGTTATACAAGCAAACACACACACACACACACACACACACACACACACACACACACACACACACACACACACAATATATATATATATATATATATATATATATATATATATATATATATATATATATATATATATATATATATATATATATATAATTTCGACAAACACAACATAGTGTCGAAGCAATCAATCATATATTTATTAAATTAGGTTCCTGTCGAATTCGACAGCTTCTTCAGATTCGACAGTGAACTTTACATACTAACAGGCCTTCGACGTCGAATGCCTTAATTTTCCCTTGATTCATTAATCATCCAATTTCCAAGAGAATATTAAAATACAATAATATACATTAAATGAGAATTCATCTTCTCTCTCTCCAATTCATTAATGCCTGTCGAAAATACAGGCTAACAAATTGCCCCCTCAAAAATGCCAATTTCGACTGCATGTCGAAGACAGAAAGGAAGAAATGGCAATTTTGAAGATTCTTTTCTTTTCAACTTCTCAATGCCAAGATCACTACTGAGAAAGCTAAGCGTGACGAAGCCAAAGCTAATATTTCTAAAGCAACCAAGGCCATGATTGACAAAGAAGCAAATGCAGGCATCAAGTATTTTAGCCAATCTGCAGCTGTGGATGAAGAAATCAAGACTCTGATGGATTCCAACATGGTTCTCGACGCAGAAGTTGCCTCTTTCAAAAGCTTGTATGAAGACTTGAAGAAAAAATTTTAATTTTGTAATGATTTTAGTTTTGCTGTTCTTAGTATTTTTTTGCTTCAACTGTTTGAACAATTTGTTAAGGTTTTTGGTTTGTAATCTTTGACAATGCCCATTTTGTGGCGAACCAGTTTATGATCACCATTTTCATTATGTCTTAAGCTTTATTCTTCGTTAATTTTTATTTCTTGCAACGCTGGTTTATACTTTTTCAAGTATTTACCATTTATAATTAACGAACGTTGTTCTTCTGTTAATTCTTCAATTTCATAAGCACCATTTGAAAAAACTTGAACAACTTTAAAAGGGCCTTCCCAATTTGGAGACCATTTGCCTAAGACTCTATCTTTTTTATCCATTGGCAAAATAACTTTCCAAACCAAATTTCCAACATTAAAGGTTTTAGACTTAACCTTTTTATTATAAGCCTTAGTAACTCTTTCTTTCTGTCGAGTTAACATCTCTAAAGCTTTTATTCTTTCCTCATCCAAATCAACTAATTCATCTAACATCATATCCCAATAATGATCCCTTGGGATTTCTGCCTGCCTTTGAATTCTAACTGACTGCAGATGTATTTCGACAGGCAAGACTGCATCATGCCCATAAGTTAGTCGAAAGGGTGTGGTGTTAGTTGATTCTGAAGGTTGAAAAACACACAAGAAGGGGGGGGGGGGGGGGGTTGAATTGTGTGAGACTTTTTCTAAGTTAAAACAAATTGCAGCGGATAAGGTATAACACACACAATATATGAGGATAGGGTTAGAGAGAGATGCTCAGAATTTTTATACTGGTTCCTCCCACTAACAGGAGTAGTCCAGTCCTCTTGTCCTTCACAAGAGATTTCACTATAATCACTCAGATTACAAATGCTCAAGCACTAAGCAAGAGACTTCAAACTGCTCAAGCACAAAGCAAGAGACTTCTAACTGCTCAAGCACAAAGCAAGAGACTTCCAATGCTCAAGCACAAAGCAAGAGACTTCCAATGCTCAAGCACAAAGCAAGAGACTTCCAATGCTCAAGCACAAAGCAAGAGACTTCCAATGCTCAAGCACAAAGCAAGAGACTTCCAATGCTCAAGCACAAAGCAAGAGACTTCAAACTGGTCTTAATGTTAATAAAGATAAGAGATTAACACTTGATATACAATCAGAGGTGTTTACAAAATACAATGCAGTTACAAGACTAACTTAGAAAATTATCACAAAGTTTCTAAGTGTTTGATAGCTTCAGAATTTGACAGAGTTTCAGCACGTTCAGAAGCTTAAGTCTTGATTCCATTTCTTCACAAATCTTCTTCCTTTTATAGATGATAAAATGAACGTTGAAGATTATAGCCGTTTGAAGAATTGAGACGCTCCTTTGTATAGATCAGTGAGCTTATTAGCTGTTCTGATTTGCAGTAGCTTAGGAGCTTAACGTTTACTACAAAATGAGAGATTCCTTTTGGCTTTTGATATTTGAACCTTGGTGAAAGCCAAATAAGGAAATAATCGTTTCTGAAGCCTGACTTGAAAAGGACCTTTCCATGGTCAAACCTTTTCATTCTTGGTTTCTGCGTTTGGACTTAGTCAGGCACAGTCTTCAATAAAATTGTACTCTCAAATGTAGCTTAACACTTATATCTGACGAGCCTTCAGATTTTGATAGGCTCAGAATTACTTGTTTCAGATCTGGTGAGCTCAGATGTTCTTCAGATTTTGATAGGCTCAGAATTACTTGTTTCAGATCTGGTGAGCTCAGATGTTCTTCAGATTTTGATAGGCTCAGAATTACTTGTTTCAGATCTGGTGAGCTCAGAAGTAATTCCTTCAGAAATTCTAAGGTTCAGATAATAACTTCAGAGTTTCACAGGCTCAGAATTACTTGCTTCAGATCTGGTGAGCTCAGAAGTAATTCCTTCAGAAATTCTAAGGTTCTTTAGTACGCAAATTTTAACTTTTAATCCTGCACACTGAATTAAATTATTAGTATTCCAATTTAACCTTAAATACATTGTTATCATCAAAATCAATTAAGGAGATACAAAATCATAATTTTGTTCCAACAGATTCTTTTGGAGAATTCCTACATGCCCATAATACTTGATCTAAGGTCTTGTTCCAATTTCTAGGCTTTTGGGCAATATGCTTTTTAATCAAACCAATGATGATTTTATTAGCAGCTTCTACTTGACCATTTGCTTGGGCATAATATGGTGTAGAGGTCAAAAGTTTAAAACCAGTTTGTTGGGCAAATTCAACCATCTTTCGTCCAGTAAACACTGAACCTTGATCTGTAGTAATAGATTCAGGTATACCAAATCTATAAATGATGTGACTTTGTATAAAACTAATCACTGCTTCTTGGTCAACATTTGGTAATGGAATTGCTTCTATCCATTTGGTAAAATAATCTATACCAACTAAAATATAACGTTGGTTTTTTGACGAACTTGGTTTAATTTCACCAATTAAATCCAAAGCCCATCCTCTAAAAGGCCAAGGTTTTACTATTGAATGGAGTTCACTTGCAGGTACATGTTGTATACCTGAATGTCTTTGACACTCTTGACAACCTTTAGCAAACTCTATACAATCCTTTAAAATTGTTGGCCAATATACACCTTGTCGAAATAACAACCATTTCATCTTGTGGCCTGCCTGATGAGATCCACATGCACCACTGTGCACATCAGATATAGCCAAATAAGCTTCAGTTTCACTTAAACATTTTAGCAAAACTCCCTCAGGTGTTTTCTTCATTAGTTCATTACCAATGATGACATAACTCAAGGCTCTATATTTGATTTTCCTATTGGTTGTTCCATTTGGATCTTTCAAATATTCGACAAGTTGTTTTCTCCAATCATTGTCAGATAGATTGTCAATGGCAAAAATTTCAAAAATTTCTGAATTTTCGTCATAATCATAAATGGTGTCTTGACCACTGTCTTGTGGTAAGTTTGCCCCCACAAGTTTTGGCATTGACAATTCCAATGAAGGAGGTTGATCAACAATGAGTTTATCTTTAATTTCAATCAACTCTTCTAGTTTTTCACTAGAGATTTTATAACCAGAAGCTATTTGAGCCAAATCATTGGCTTCATGATTTTCTATACGAGGTACATGTTCAAAGATAACTTGGTCGAAACGTTTTAGCAAAGAAATTGCTATGACAAAATACTTCATCAAGTGTTCTTTTATGCATTTGTATTCTTTTGTCAATTGTTTCAATACCAATTCTGAATCACCTCTGATCAAAATATTTTTTGCCCCCAAGTCTAATAAAATTTCCAAGCCTGTTATTAAAGCCTCATATTCTGCTTCATTATTTGAGCAGAACCCATTTATTTTATATTTGAACTTGGTGGGAATTCTGGAGGGAGAAATGATTAAAATCCCAATTCCAACTCCATGTTTATGTTTAGAACCATCAAAATATAATTTCCAAGGTTCTGAATCTACATAGTTTTGTGGAGTTTCTAATGCAGAATGATCCACTATGAAATCAGCCACAATTTGGCCTTTAACTGCCTTCAAAGGTTTATAAGTTAGTGAATATTCTGTTAGGGCTAAGGCCCATTTTCCAATTCGACTATGCAGGATTGGTTTAGATAGCATATGCTTAATGATGTCACAATGAGAATAAACAAAAACATCAATAGGCTTTATATAATGCTTGAGTTTCATACAAGAAAAATACAAACATAAGCATAGTTTTTCAATACTACTATATCTAGTTTCAGCATCATTTAAAACCCTACTTAAGTAATAAATGGCTTTTTCTTCGCCATTTTCATCTTCCTGAGCAAGCATACTACCCAGTGTCGAATCTGATGCTGATATATACAACTTCATGAATTTGTTCATTATTGGAGGCATTAACATTGGTGGCTTCGACAGATAACTCTTGATTTCGTCAAAAGCTTGTTGTTGGTCTTGCCCCCAAGTGAAAACACTTTCTTTCTTGAGTCGAAGTAATGGCGAAAACGGTTGAGCTTTACCACTTAGATTTGAAATGAATCTTCTCAAGAAATTGATCTTCCCAAGTAAGGACTGAAGTTGCTTTTTTGTAGTTGGAGATTTGGTCTCCATAATAGCCTTTGTTTTGTTTTGATTTATTTCAATGTCCTTTTTGTGCACAACAAACCCAAGGAAATCTCCTGCATTAACACAAAAAGCACACTTTAATGGATTCATTTTTAATCCATATTTCCTCATCTTTTCAAAAGATTTTCTCAAGTGATCTAAATGATCATCATTTGACGAGGATTTGACAACTATGTCATCAATATACACTTGCATGAAAGTGTCTATGTACTCATGAAAAATTAGATTCATTGCTCTTTGATAAGTAGCCCCAGCATTTTTCAAACCAAAGGGCATTACTACCCATTCATATGTGCCTAATGCTCCTGGGCACCTAAAGGCAGTTTTGGGTACATCATTCTCAGCAATGAAAATTTGGTTATAACCAGAATAACCATCTAACATACTTAAATATTCAAATCCAGCTGCTGAGTCTATTAACATTTCTGCCACAGGCATAGGATATTCGTCTTTTGGTGTAGCATTATTTAAATCTCTAAAGTCTATGCATACTCTAAGAGAACCATTTTTCTTAATCACAGGCACTATATTTGCTATTCGACATACCTTGCAGTTCTGATGAATTTGCTCCTCAACAGCCTTTCAATTTCTTCTTTGATCTTCGACATGATTTCTGGTGCGAATCTCCTAGGCAATTGTTTCACTGGCTTTTTATCTGGTCGAACTGGTAGTTCATGTTCCACCAACTTTCTGCTCAAACCTGGCATTTCGTTGTAATCCCAAGCAAAACAATCTTTAAATTCCATCAGGAGTTGCACCACTTTTGCCTTCAGATCAGGAGGAATGTTTGCACTTATGTATGTTGGTCTTTTCGTCAGACCATCTCCAAGGTCAATTTCTTGCAAAGGATCCTGAGCTTGCATCTTGTGACTTTGACTGATTGGGTCTTTTTCAAATCCCAGGGGTTCGTCATCATAGATGCAGTCCAGCTTTTGCATTTCTGGCTTTTGTTTGCCAAATTTTATATCATTGGCTGCAACAGCCATATTTTCTGACGGTGAATTGGCTTCCAAAGCCATTTTGATTCTATTTTCAGCCATATAGGCCGAAATCTTTGCCCAAGTTTGGGACTCAGACATAGTAATCTTCATTGATATCCCACCCAGTTGGGTAGTTATGGCCTTCATATTCGCCATCTTCAATGTCTCCATCTTCTCTTTCCCACAGAAAACCATGTGTGGGGTCCAACCTAATTGAATGGTGAACATTTCTCACTGAACGATATGCAAAATCCCTTTCAGTGCATGGCGAGATAGTTGCCAATTTTTTGTCGAATGAGTGCTTTGTGAGATGATGAACTTCAGTTTTGAAGTAGCTTTGGTCTGCTTCAACATTTTCAACAATACCATCATCTCGCCAGATAATCAGGCGTTGGTGCAAGGTAGATGGGACTGCCCCCACGCCATGAATCCACTCTCGTCCTAGGAGCAGATTGTAATTTGCCTTAGAGGCCACAACCAAAAATAAGGTTGGCCTTATAGTACTTCCAACAACCACATCCACCTGAATTGCTCCTAATGACAAACCAGTTTCACCCTCATAGTTTGACAGAACAATGTTGTGAGGATGAAGATCCACCAAGGATTTGCCAATCTTTTTCAGAAGAAATTCTGGCATTAGGTTGACAGCAGCACCACCATCAATTAGTACTTTGTTGATTCCTACATTATTCACCTTAGCCTGTATGAAGAGAGGCTTCAAGTGACTTTTCATGCCTTCATCTGGCCTTTCAAATGTAGCCATTTGGTCTTCCAAAGCACCATTGTTCATTACATAGTAACAGACTGGCCTGTGAAGGGCCATTTGCATTCCAGATTCTTCTTCTTCATCTGTTATTTCAGAACAGACGTCGAACTCTCTTGGCAGAATTGACACAACATTTACTATTATGTCGAGATCAGGTTCAGAATCCAGAAAATCATCGGCTTCCATGTGTTTGTCTTCGACATCATCAGCAACTGAAGACTCTATTTTTGGTTCAACTAACCTTTCGCTCATTGGCTTCTTAGCCAATTCCATAGGCTTCTTTCCCTTATTATCAGCAGTAATTTGGGATTTCTGAGCAGCCACCTTTTTCTGGCGTTGATATCTACGCCATTGAGATCTTGTCATAGGGTTTTTCCCTTTGTAGTTATTCCTGTAATCATACTTCCTTGATTCAGAATCCTTTTTGGGATTGGAGTTACTGGAACTTCCTTTCTCGAAATTCCTTTGGCTAGAGACCATGTTTCTCCCATGAACCCATTGATTGATAGGTGTCCTGTTTGAGGGGACAAATGATTTCTGTGGTCCCAACCTTTGATGCACAGGCGCCTGTTGGCTATTCAGAATGTTGGAATATGTTGGCCTTTGATTGGGCCAATTGTTTCTGCCCTGACTATGAGGCAAAAATTTGGTGAGGCCTGCAGCAGCCTTCTTGTCGAACATGGCACTACAGTGAGGACATAATGTAGCTTCGCCATCATTCTCTTTGCAGCGTTGAAGGAAATCTAGCAATTTCTCTCCAGCCTGTGGATACACCTCTTCCACTTTGTTTTTGTATTCTTCCTAAGGAATAGAAACCAATTGCCCCCCTTCAGTGAGGTTCAATGCTTCCAACATCAGGCATTCAAATGGCTCTGTGTAAGCAGCATCAGCAATTTGTAATGGATCCTCATCCACCTGCTGTTTGGATTTTGGCTTTTCGCCAAATTTGAGTCTTCCTTCCTGCAGGGCTTTCTGGACCAGATCCCTGAAAAGAACACATTGTGAGGTTTTATGACCCAAGAAATTATGATATTTACAAAAACCTCTTTTCTTGCGTTGTTCCAAAGGTGGAACTTTTAAACCCTTTGGCACAATTATTTGGCCATCAGTAACCAATAGGTCAAAAATTTCATCACATTTAGTAATGTCGAACGTATATATCTTAGAAGCAAATCTATCATTTTTTGGTTCGACAAGATTATTTCCATTTGATGGTTTTAACATTTTACAAGTATAGGGAGGTCCTGGTTTTAATTCAGCAATATTAACCTCGTTATTTTCTATGTAATCCTGACCATCGTCGAACTCATTTTCACTTTCATAAGTTTCTATATACGCCACTTTTTCTTTTTTATGAAATTTAGAATTTCTGACTTTTTCAGCCCTGAGACGTTCGACCTGTCGAACACGATCTGCTAACTGGGCCATATCTCTTAAATGTTGAGTATCTAACTTCTTTCTAATGGAATAATCAAGGCCACCAGCAGCCACCTCAACCAATTCATGTTCAGGCACTTGAGTAAAGCACCTTGCCTTAAGGAGACGAAACCTATTCAGATAATCGTCGATGGCTTATGAAGTCTTACGCTTCATACTGGCTAATTCTTTGAGGCTAATCCTAGATTGTCCCATATAAAATTGTTCATGAAATAGCCTTTCTAATTGAGTCCAATTATGAATCGAATGAGGGGGAAGCGTGGTAAACCACGTAAAAGCATTTTTTGTGAGGGAATTGGGGAAGAATTTCATTCTTAAATCTTCATTATTTGCTAAATTCCCTGCTTCTGCCATATATCTGGCAATGTGTTCGACAGTAGACTCATTAGTATCACCAGCAAATTTTGTAAATTTGGGAATCTTCCATCCCCTTGGCAGTTCTGTCTGCAATACATATTCAGACAATGCTGACACGAAATTTGGCCTATGCAATCCTATATTCAAACCATTTTGGGCCAATATATTTTCTACTAAGTTGGCTAAGTTGTTCTGCCCTGCTATATTATCTTGTCGAACGTTCCTAAGAACATTATCAGCATTTTGGTTTCTATTGACCAATACCACTCCTTGTTCTGGCTGTTCTCCTTCAATGCGCAGTGGTTGGGCTTGAACTTCTGGTTGAATTTCTGGGTTTGCACGAGGAACCCTTTGGTTATTTGGAGCATCAGGGGCTCCAAAAAAGTCTGACATTCTCCCCATTTGATTGGCTAATAGCAGATAACTATCATTGGTCGTCTGTAACATGGGATTAAAAATTGTGCCAATCTGTTGGGTCAACGCGTTCACCATATCATGGTTGCTGTCATCCATTTGTTGCCTTGGTACTGCCATAGAGTTATTTGTCAGATTAAGAGAATTTCCTCTATTTCCCATCGCAGAAGACGAGGGAGAACTTTCTATTGAAGGCCAATTATATAGGTTTGCCATCGTTGTTGTTGGCATTCCAAATTGTGGGTTTCTAGGCAACCAGGGTGGTCTTGACGGTGTTCCTCCAACTTGACTACCGTCTGTGTATCCATGTGTGTGTGATACGTTTGTTGGCATGGATGACATGTTTGGTTGTGTCATTGCTGCACCATTAGGATTTGGAGGAGGAAATCCTCCTATCATACTTGAAGTAACGGCAGGCATTGTTGATCCACTGGCGTTTGCGCCAACGGTACTAGAATTCATTGCAGGGTTCGAACTTCCGCCATTATTATTATTATTTGGGATACTTTCAGAAGTTGTAGAATTTAATGCAGGACCTGTTGGCCCACCAGTAGAATTGGCGTTAGAAACGCCAGATGCTGGCTGACTAGGTTGCCCTGCCACATTCTGGGGATTTGGAATCAGATTCGTTTCTGCTCCATTATTATTGTTATTATTAGCAGAATTGCTTGGTGGTCTCACCATTCTAGTACGAGGACGAGTTGATATTTTTGAGAAATCTGGAAGAGATTTTCCACTCCTCAAATGCATATAAGAATACACACACAATCAAATTTCAACACCAAACAACAATTTTGCAAAAAGTTTCAAAAAATAAACAAAATAAATCGCACAATCCAATTTGTCCCACTGGGCGTGCCAATTTGTTTACCCCGATTTTTAGCAAACAACCGCTAGTCTAATTATTACAAGAAGGATCAACTAGTGAATCCTGGGACATATTGGATTGTGCAGAATTGACGAAAACATTTTCATATTTTCTGGGTTAAATCGGATAAGTTGATAAAAACAGTAAAATCACTCGACTTGGTCGAATGGGTTTGCTTAAAGTGAAATGCTTCAAAGTTAAATTTGTAGAAAACTTGTAAATGAATTGCAGATAAAGTTTAAAGAAGAACTTTGAAAAGTAAAAGCATGCAACAAGTAAATTGCAGAAAAGGTTTAAACATGCAATGAAATAAATTGCAGAAAGGCTTAAACGTGCAATGAAATAAATTGCAGAAAGGCTTAAAGTGCAGAAATTTTAAATGGAAAACAAGTAATCAATACTTGGAGAATGTAAATTGCATTAAACAATTGTAAAAACGTTTACAAAGATTGGTACACAGATTCGTACATGTTCCATTTTGCACTCATTTCGCTCGTTGACATGGGTACTCTGAGTTTGTCAGGAATTTGCATGAGAATTGTGAACCCGTTTCTCCTATCAGAAACTAATATTTATAGACAAACAGGATAACCGTCAAAAACCTACATAACGTCTAACTAAACTCCACGTGTCTTCGACAATTTGAATTTCTTGGACACCTGGCAAGGCTTTCGAACGTTATCCACTTTGAATATTTTGCTAAGTCCAGAGTATGCTTTCTCCGTACTGCATAATACGTTATACAAGCAAACACACACACACACACACACACACACACACACACACACACATATATATATATATATATATATATATAATTTCGACAAACACAACATAGTGTCGAAGCAATCAATCATATATTTATCAAATTAGGTTCCTGTCGAATTCGACAGCTTCTTCAGATTCGACAGTGAACTTTACATACTAACAGGCCTTCGACGTCGAATGCCTTAATTTTCCCTTGATTCATTAATCAACCAATTTCCAAGAGAATATTAAAATACAATAATATACATTAAATGAGAATTCATCTTCTCTCTCTCCAATTCATTAATGCCTGTCGAAAATACAAGCTAACAATACTATAAAATGGTTGGTGGTTTTATATATATATATATATATATATATATATATATATATATATATATATATATATATATATATATATATAATAAAGACAATTTCCCTGGCACAAGACGTGCCAAGGTAGACGGCCAATGTTTACAAGAGGTCATATACAGTTACAGAAAGAAAATCAAAACACAGTCATACAAGGCCCAAGTAGAGCAAAAGACTATACCACCAACTATGGCATTTAGAAGCAAAATGGTTGATGGTTGATTTGAGTTGTTATTATTAAGATTTCTCTGCGCACATTACCATTCTCCAACATTTTTAAACGATAGAGTCATATACAATAAAAAATATACACATTTAAATTATAAAAAATCACTCAAATTTTGGTTTATATGTTTTTTATCGCAATTCAGTCATAAAAGGTTTTTTCATGTGCAACTTGGCTAAATAATATTTTTAGATCACAATAAATATGCAAAATGCTTAATAAATAAATGTAAATGTGATTCCGGTAATTTTATTAAATTTAGTTTGATATTTGCTCTTACATTCAAAAAAAAGCAATTGTGGTATTTTTGTTCCTGACTTAACATGGGTGTACACATTTACATTCAAATTTTGGATGACTAGGGTCTCCATAGGACTGACAAAAACCCCGACCACCAGTAAATGCTTGAGCGCACCATTGCTCACATGAAAGCTTGAAGCAGTCGCCTGGTTTTGTCGCGATGCAGTCTGCCGAACTTTGCTTTGCTATAACTGTCAAGAAAAAAAGCATAATTTTATTATAAAAATAAACTGCAAAATCATAATCATAGTTATATTTCGTTAAACTATTTTTAACAAATACTCCTAACTAATAATTTGATAAAAAAATATTGGAAATGAAAAATGTCAGCCATTATTTCATTAGTAGAGAGTTTGAACCCACAACCTATTTGACACTACTACAAACACACATATATAGAGTAGAAGTTCTACAAAATATGATATAAAAACTAGCATACCTAAAAATACAAAGAACAAGACGATTATGGGCACGAAGGAAAGCTTGGCCATTTTGAATAGCTTTAGTATCAATAGTAGTAATACAATTTATTGATATTAAAATCTAAACTAGGAGTCTATATTTATATATAAAAAGAAGATATCAAATAATGAAAAGGTATCAGAATAAAGAAATATATGATTTATGTTTTTTCCATATAAACGTTAGAGTCGAACTTTATACTGTTATTTTATTGACTTTGAACACCTTTAATTATAAAGGTTAAAAAAATTAATGTTTTCGTAACATAATATGTAATATCTTATACTTACCGAATATAACGTTTTGTCTATTTCATGAGTGTATTCCCAGTCAAATGAGTTTTATAATATAGATTGCGAGATATAAATTTTAAAATATGAAATATATTATACTATTGATTAATTACTTGATATATGTTTGACCAAAAAAATAATAAAAATTAGCCTATATATTTTAATAGAACAATATTTGTATTGTGAAGTATAATACGAATGAGAAAATTATCTTTACCCTTTTACATTGTTATTAATCTAAGTACAATTAATGATAATTTTAAAGAATAGTCAGAGGTCCTGAAATGGTAAATAGACTGGAAGTGTCGAGTGAGATTTTTACTCGGCCACAATCCATTGATTATCCCATACAAGTAAACCATAATGTGCCACAATCCATTACTTAGCCCATACAAGTTAAAGAAAAATATGGTTTTTTTTATGCTATAGCATAATATGCAAATGTTTCAGTAGTTTGTACATTCATGGCGTGTTTGAATATGAAGTGTCATTTAGAAATTTTAGATTAGTCTTAGCATGAAGTTGATGTTACTTTATTCACCTATACAAATGGTTTTAAAATAAAATGAGTAACTTGTAATATGTATTTTTTAATATGTTTTCAAAATGGATGTGGCGTGAATGCATCTGAGGTTGTTTAATATTTTCTTTTAGTAAAATAGGCATGTGAGATTCGAGAGTGCTTGAAATTTTTTTATAGGACTCGAGCAGTATGAAATACTGACAGAGACATAACATCGACAATTGGCCATGTATATGTTAGTTTCATGTGATGTCAATGTTAGACACTTAGACGACACGACACTCGGTGCTACATATCTCAAACATCAGTAATTGAGATCCACATATCTATTTCAATTTGTTCTATCAAATTCAGCTTCTGAACAATTAAAATTGACTGAACGCAAGCATATGACAATGTGGATATTACACTATAGATTAATGCTTGCACAGAGGGGAAAATATGATATGTCCCTTAGCAGCAAACTTGTCTCAGTGTCTTAAAGAATTATTATGATTATGAGACTTAGAGTTTTAATACTTTATCAGATTATGACCAGGACCGGTGCTGACTATTGGGAGGTCCGGTTTAAATATTAAAAATGGACCCTAAATAAAAAATCAAATTAATCATCCTCTATTTAAATCCTTATTTTTTTACTTGAATGAGAATATTTTTTCACGGAACATATTATATTTTATGAACATTGGTAATATTTAATCATTATTATAGGGCCTCAAAATTAATCTATTAAGTATATCGGATATTTTATAAAAACTAACAATATATAACTATTATTATAGAACCTCAAAATTTTGAGTTGAGTCCCCAAAATTTTCCCAAAATTTTGAGGTCTGATGTCGGTGCTCACCTTGCATCCCCACAGGAGACGGGCCTGAGCATGACAATGATTATTAAGCTGGCCAATGAAGGTAAACAACAAAGGAACTAACATTTGTCAAAAAAAAAAAAACAAAGGAACTAACATAATCGATTGCCAATTTTAATATTCAATTGAGTCTAAATAAAGGTAGACAAAATTGTGATTTTGCAAGATCGTACGTTTTCTTGATCTTCTTACCCTTGTGCATGCTAGATAATGACCAAAATTGTTTTCTACTAAATTATGTTGCATCATATTCATACGTAGGAATTTCTAATTTTGGTAGGAACTTACAATACGTGTTACGATTCCCCAAATCACGATCTTGCGACCGGTTCCCAATCCTACCTAGGATTTCTACTCTTATTACCTTGGTCTAAACCACTCTGAAGTCTGAATATCCCAAAACACCTTTGCCTCGTGCAAGCGATCAATTTTCATAATCTAGTTGCCATTAACTGATAAACGAACAGTTTTAATGTAATCGCTTTAATTAACAAAATGACTTTCACTTGAGAAATTTTGAAATTTAGATAATACAAATCTATCTTAATAAGTCATGGATGTATATGCAGTTGTCAAGTATTAGCCTCCTATTAACTGGTTCACATACCTCACTACCTCTTGTCATTCAAACCTCTTAAAAAGTATGTCAGAGTAAAAAAATTCCATAAAAAATGATATGCAATAGAAGTTATTTAAAACACCTTTTCATTTGGAGTAATTTTTAGATTTTTTTTAAAGAAAATTGTAACTCAGACAAGTTGTATGTCTAGCTGAACGGAGGCTCCATAATAGAGCTATAACAATCGTAAATTATTGAGACAAACAATAATAATATAAAGAATACATCGAGGAAGTAGTTAAATAATAGTTTTAGATCACAATAAATATGCAAAATACTTAATAAATAAATGTTAATGTGATTCCAGCTATGGCATTTAGAAGCAAAATGGTTGGTGGTTGATTTGATTTGTTATTATTAAGATTTCTTTGTTCACATTACCATTCTCCTACATTTTTAAACGATAGAGTCTTATACAATAAAAAATAAACACAATTAAATTATAAAAAATCACTCAAATTTTGGTTTATATGTTTTTTATCGCAATTTAGTCATAAAATGTTTTTTCATTTGCAACTTGGCTAAATAATATTTTTAGATCACAATAAATATGCAAAATGCTTAATAAATAAATGTAAATGTGATTCCGGTAATTTTATTAAATTTATCTGGATATTTGCTCTTACATTCAAAATAGAGCAATTGTGGTATTTTTTTTCCTGACTTAACATGGGTGTACACATTTACATTCAAATTTTGGATGACTAGGGTCTCCATAGGACTGACAAAAACCCCGACCACCAGTAAATGCTTGAGCGCACCATTGCTCGCATGAAAGCTTGAAGCAGTCGCCTGGTTTTGTTGCTATGCAGTCTGCCGAACTTTGCTTTGCTATAACTGTCAGGAAAAAGCATAATTATATTATAAAAATAAACTGCAAAATCATAATCATACTTTATATTTCGTTAAACTATTTTTCACAAGTACTCTTAACTAATAATTTGATAAAAAAATATTGGAAATGTAAAATGTCAGCCATTATTTTATTAGTAAAGAGTTTGAACCCACACCCTATTTGACACTACTACAAACACCACATATATAGAGTAGAAGTTCTACAAAATATGATATAAAAACTAGCATACCTAAAAATACAAAGAGCAAGACGATTATAGGCACGAAGGAAAGCTTGGCCATTTTGAATAGCTTTAGTATCAATAGTAGTAATACAATTTATTGATATTAAAATCTAAACTAGGAGTCTATATTTATATATAAAAAGAAGATATCAAAGAATGAAAAGGTATCAGAATAAAAAATTATATGATTTATGTTTTTCCCATATAAATGATAGAGTCAAACTTTACAGTGTATTTTTATTGACTTTGAACACCTTTAATTATAAAGGTTTAATATCTTATACTTACCGAATATAATATTTTGTCTTATTTCATGGGTGTATTCCCAGTCAAATGAGTTTTATAATATAGATTGTGAGATATAAATTTAAAAATATGAAATGTATTATAATATTGATTAATTACTTGATATATGTTTCACCAAAAAAATAATAAAAAATAGCCTATATATTTTAAATAGAACAATATTTATATTATAAAGTATAATATGAATGAGAAAATTATCTTTAACTTTTTACATGGTTATTAATCTAAGTACAATTAATGATAATTTTAAAAAAAAAAGTTAGAGGTCCTGAACTGATAAATAGACTGGAAGTGTTGAGCGAGATTTTTACTGGGCCACAATCCATTAATTATTCCATACAAGTAAACCATAATGGGCCACAATCCATTCATTAGCTCATACAAGTTAAAGAAAAAGATGGTTTTTATATGCTATAGCATAATATGCAAATGTTTTAATAGTTTGTACATTCATGGTGTGTTTGAATATGAAGTGTCATTTGGAATTTTAGATTAGTCTTAGCATGAAGCTGAGGTTACTGCATTCACCTATACAAATATTTTTGGAATAAAATGAGCAATTTGTAATATGCATTTTTCAATATGTTTTCAAAATGGATGTGGTGAATGCATCCGAGATTGTTTGATATTTTCTTTTAGTAAAATAGGCATGTGAGTCTCGAGAGTGCTTTAACTTTTTTTATAGTACTCGATCACTATGAAATACTAACATAGATATAACATCGACAATTAGACACGTAAACACCAATAATTAGATAAAACTTAAGTTATTGTATATGCTTGTATGTGTTAGTGTCATGTGATGTTAGTGTTAGACACTTAGACGACACGACACTCGGTGCTACATATCTCAAACATCAGTGTAATTGAGATCCACATTTCTATTTCAATTTGTTCTATCAAATTCTGCTTCTGAACATTTAAAATTGATTGAACGCAAGCATATGACAATGTGAATATTACACTATAGATCAATGCTTGCACAGAGAGGAAAATAAGATATGTCCCTTAGCAGTAAACTTGTCTCAGTGCCTTGAAGATTTATTAGGATTATGAGACTCATAGTATGACCATGGTCGGTCCTGACTATTTGGAGGTCCGGTTTAAATATTTAAAATGGACCCTCAATAAAAAATTAAAAAGAATCATCCTCTATTTAAATCGTTATTTTTTTACTTGAATGTGATTATTTTTTTACCAAACATATGATATTTTATGAACATTGGTAATATTTAACCATTATTATAAGGCCTCAAAATTAATCTATTGAGTATATCTGATATTTTATAAAAACTAACAATATATAACTATTATTATAGAACTTCATAATTTTGAGTTGAGTCCCCAAACTTTTGAGGTCTGACGTCGTCGCCACCTTACACCCCCACAGGAGACGGGCCTGAGTATGACAGTGATTATTAAGCTGGCCAATGGAGGTAAACAGCAAAGGAACTAACATTTGTCAAAAAAAAAAAATGAACTAACATAATCAATTGCCAATTTTAATATTCAATCGAGTTTAAACAAAGGTAGACAAAATTCTGATTTTGCAAGATCATACGTTTTCATGATCTTGTTACCCCTGTGCGTGCTAGATAATGACCAGAATTGTTTTCTACTAAATTATGTTGCATCATATTCATACGTAGGAATTTCTAATTTTGGTAGGAGCTTACGATACGTGTTACGATTCCCTGAACCACGATCTTGCGACCCACTCCCAATCTTACCTAGGATTTCGACTCTGATTGCCTTGGTCTAAACCACTTCGAAGTTTGAATATCCCAAAACACCTTTGCCTCGTACAAGCAAGATCAATTTTTATAATCTAATCGCCATTAATTGATAAACGAACAATATTAATGTAGTCGCTTTTATTAACAAAATGACTTTCACTTGAGAAATTTTGAAATTTAGATAATACAAATCTATCTTAATAAGTCATGGATGTATATGTAGTTGTCAAGTATTAGCCTTGTACTAACTGGTTCGCATACCTCACTACCTCTTGTCATTCAAACCTCTTAAAAAGTATGTCAGAGTAAAAAAAAAATCTATAAAAAATGATATGCAGTAGAATTATTTAAAACACCTTTTCATTTAGAGTAATTTTTAGATTTTTTTTAAAAGAAAATTGTAAGTAAGACAAGTTGTGTGTCTAGCTGAACGGAGACTACATAATAGAGCTATAACAATCATAAATGATTGAGACAAACAATAATATAATATATAAAAAAATACATCCAGAAAGTTGTTAAATGTCGAAGCTGTGTTAGACACCATACATTGTAAACAAATGTAAAGAAATAGCAAGCATATAAAATTCACCAATGACCACAATGTAACATGTTAGCCAAATTGAACACACTTGTGAACAACTAAGACAAGCTGTATATGATACCTCACCTCACCTCACCTCACCATTTGATGCTTCTTCTATACGTACATGAATGATTCCGCAACACAACACTGCACTCTCTACTAATGGGGACAATAGGCACAAAAAGTGATTAAGAATTTAGATTAGCAACAAGCCACCTACCTAGATTTGGATTAGGTTAAGTGTGAAACACATTGGTTGTCCGATTAAGTTTGGTTGATTTGGATTTTGATTTTTTTTTTTTTTTAGTTTGAAATGTCAATCACATATTATCATGTACAATTATAATTGTCAATCACATGACTCCATTTTTACTGATGTAAGTTGAGTTTAACAAATGAAGTTAAGTTCTTATAATATGGCAAAATTAAGTTCAAATTTCTATTAGGAGATCGAGTCTCCACATTTGATATCTGACAATAGTAATATGATGAGAAGTGCTAAATGTTACAGGAGATTTCACACAAAAATTATAAGAAAATAGCATAACTTCTTTTTAAATAAAAAACCTATAACTTCCTATTTTATTGGAAATCATGGGTGGTGATGTATGTAAACAAGAGTGAAGATGTATTCTTATTATTCTTCTCTTTCAATTTTCTTAACAAAAAACATTTTCCTAATATGATTATCTCAAGTAGAGGAAACTTATGCAAAACAAAAATATATTAAGAGGAATCTCATTCTTTTGGAATAATTATAAACAAAATTGTTTAACTTAATAAATTTTTAAAACACACTTAAATAAATTTGTAAAACTGAGATCACATAATAGATTAAGACTAAAGATAGATTAAGATTAGAGAGTGAGGAGTAACCAAAAATAATTTAAAGAATTGAAATGCAGTTGGAGTGTGCATATCCTTCTTTGGTTAAATTGGGGCAAGTGTTGATTGTTTTTCAATGATCCTTGCATTAGATATTTTTTATGCACGATTCTTTTTAGGGTTAAGTATTTTTTGATCTTTATAAATATGAATTTCTTAATTAATAACTTTATAAAAAATTGGATATAAAATAAGAGTTTAATTGATATGCACTGAGAGTGTAAAATAATTTTACGCGGTCATCCAACAAAAAAACTACCAATCTTCCATGTCATATGAAGAAAGTGGGGTGACATGGCAAAATATATGGTTGTCATTAGTTGACAGTGTAAAATTATTTTACACTGTCAGTTATTTTACACTGTCAGTGCATACAAATTAAATTCATAAAATAATAGTGATTTAAAATTTTTTGTTATCATAAAAATAGTTATTTATACTAAAACATATTAAAGTGTATATTTAAATAAAAAGGTGAAGGAAATATAGTTTAAGTTTCCTTTCTAAAAAAAAAAAAGAAGAAATAAATTTATTTTCTCAAATTAGTATACTCTAAACTATCTCGAAAGTAGAAATATTAGAAGAGAAATGATAAATATTCTAAGAGTGGGGATCACAAATCCTTAGCGAATGATGTGGCAGCTATCCTTAAATGTGTCACTTATGTTAGAAGTAATTTATATTTAAGGGTATTTTAGTATTTACTATGTTAAGTACTTTTTGAACTTGTCTGTTAAGTTTTTTATTTTTAGGGCCTATGTGGCAAACTTTACTCTTTGTATAAATAGCTACTCTTTTATCAATGCAATTAATTCTTCCTTTCATATTTTTTGTGGCTGCTGTCTTTGTCCTCTTCTTACTATTTCATTGATTCATCACCTTGTACACCAACAAATTGGTATCTAGAGCTCCGGTTCGAATCCACGGGAAACACGAGTGAAACGTGAGTTGTGTGTGTTTGATTTTTTGGTTCTTGATTTGTGTTGAATCTTGAACAAAAATCTGAACAGAATCACTTTTTCTGATTTTGTGGGATTGGGAAACACGAGTGTTAGTGAGATTTGAGTGTACTGTACAAGGTTTAAGATGAACGGAAACGGTGGCATGAGTACCAAGCTTCCAGTGTTTGATGGCAAAAACTGGAATCGTTGGATGAAACAAATGCTTGTATTGTTCGGTGCTCAAGGTGTGCTTGAGCTTGTCACTGAAGGATACGTTCCTGTTGCAGCAGATGCAACAGAGGAGCAGAAAGAGGCGCAGAAAGCTACAAGAAAGAAGGATCAGAAGGCGTTGTTCTACATTCATCAGTGTGTGAATGAGAGTGTGTTTGAGAAGATTGCTGATTCAGTGACGGCGAAGGAGGCTTGGGATCTTCTGACAAGATGTTACGGTGGTGATGCGTCAGTAAAGAAGGTAAAGCTTCAAACCCTCAGAAAACAGTATGAGAATCTCAACATGAAGAACAATGAGAAGGTTTGTGAGTACATCTCCAGACTAATTCTGATTACTAATGAGATGAAAGCTTGTGGAGAAACTCTTTCAGAACAAGTAATCATTGAGAAGGTATTGAGATCCCTTACCCCTCAGTTTGATTACATTGTTGTATCTATTGAACATTCCAAAGATTTGGAAACCATGAGAATAGAAGAGTTACAGAGCAGTCTAGAAGCACAAGAGTTGCGTCTAACTGAGAGAAATTCTGAAAGAGAAGTAGAGCAGCATGCTCTGAAAGCAGCCTCTGAGAAGAAGCTTCAGAAAAAGCCTTGGTCAGAAGCCAAGAATAGATCTGATGGAGCTCAGAATCCAAAAACCTCAACTTCTGGAAAGCAGAAGTATGCTCAGAAAGGAAAAGACAAGACAAAGGTACGGTGTTACTCTTGTCAGAAGTTTGGCCATTTTGCATCTGAGTGCAAGTCAAACAAAGAAAGAAAGTCAGAAGAAGCAAATATAGCCAGAAGTTCTGATGACTCTGATAGTGAATTTGTTTTACTAATGGCTTCTGAATCTGATGATGTGAATTCAGAGTGGTGGTATATGGATACAGGGTGTTCAAACCATCTTACTGGAAACAAGAAGTGGTTGGTTGATTTTGACTCTAGAAAGAGTACAAAGATCAGATGTGCTGATGATAAATACCTCAACGCTGAAGGTATGGGAAATGTCAAAGTCATTTTGAACAATGGGAAAGCAGCATTGATTCAGAACGTGTGGTATGTACCAGGCATGAAAAGCAATCTGATGAGTGTGGGTCAATTGATTGAGAAAGGTTTTTCAGTTACTATTGAAGACAATCTTCTGAAGCTATATGACGGTAATCAGAAGTTGATTATGGAGTCAGAACAGGGAAGGAACAGAACATTCAAGGTGAATGTTAGAACTGCAGACTCTGAATGTCTTAGTGCAACAAGTGTTGAGAAGGATAGTGAGTTGTGGCACAGAAGATTTGGTCATCTGAATTTCAGAAGCTTGGGGCGTCTGAAGTCAAAGAAATCTGGTACATGGAATTCCTATAATCAAGAAGCCTGAAAAATCATGCGAGGTGTGCATGAAAGGGAAGCAACCAAGACTGCCGTTTGCATCAGAAGTAGCTCCAAGAGCAAAACATGCCTTGGGAGTAGTACATTCTGATGTGTGTGGACCATTTCCAGTACCTTCACTTGGAGGAAACAAGTATTTTGTATCTTTTGTTGATGAATTCACAAGGATGACATGGGTAACACTCATCAAGTTCAAGCATGAAGTGTTTGCTGAGTTTCAGAAGTTCAAGGTGAAGGCTGAGAAACAGAGTGGTCAGAAGCTGAAGATTCTCAGAACTGATGGTGGTGGTGAGTTTAATTCTAATGAGTTTAAAACTTTCTGTGAGGAGAACGGAATTGAGCATGAGGTTACAGCTCCTTATACTCCTCAACACAATGGTCTTGCTGAGAGAAGAAATCGTACTTTGCTTGATATGGTGAGAAGCATGCTGAAAGAGAAGAAGCTTCCTCATCATTTATGGGGAGAAGCTGTTGCCACTGCAACATATGTGCTCAACAGATGTCCAACGAAGAAGCTGAAGGAAATAGTTCCTATTCAGAAGTGGACTGGAGAGAAGCAAAGTGTTAGTCATCTGAAGGTGTTTGGATCTGTATGCTATAAACATGTTCCAGAAGCTAGAAGACAGAAGCTGGATGATAGAAGCAAAGTAATGTTACTGGTGGGGTACCACAGTACAGGTGCGTACAAGCTTTATTGTCCAGAGACTAATAAAATTGAATTCAGCAGAGACGTCATTGTGAAGGAATCTGAAATTTGGGATTGGAACAAGTCCCAATCAAATTCTGATGTGAGAATCTCAGAGGATGGCTCTGAAGTTGAGTCAGAATCTGAAGGCTCTGAAGATGATTCAGAAGATGGAGATGACTCTGATGGTGACTCTGAGTCTGATGGTGATTCTGAATCTGACTCTGACTCTGAAGACGATTCTGAAGGTCAGAATTCTGAAGCCAATTCTGAAGGTCAGAATTCTGAAGCCAATTCTGAAGGTCAGAATTCTGAAGCCAATTCTGAAGGTCAGAATTCTGAAGCTAATTCTGAAGGTCAGAATTCTGAAGCCAATTCTGAAGGTCAGAATTCTGAAGCCAATTCTGAAGGTCAGAATTCTGAAGCCAATTATGAAGGTCAGAATTCTGAAGCTAATTCTGAAGGTCAGAATTCTGAAGCCAATTCTGAAGGTCAAAACTCTGAAGCCAATTCTGAAGGTCAAAATTCTGAAGCCAATTCTGAAGGTCAGAATTCTGAAGACAATTCTGAAGGTCAAAATTCTGAAGAAAGAATTTCTGAAGGTGCTTCTGAACAAGTTCAGAGGCTACGGAGAATCAGAAGCATCCCAAGTAGATTTGCAGGATTTGAAATGTTGCACGACACTGAAGTAGACTCTGAGGGAGAAATTATTCAGTGTGCAATGTTAGTAGATTCTGAACCCGTGAGTACAGAAGATGCTCTTAAGCAACAAGTCTGGTTGCAGGCCATGAAAGAAGAACTTGATGCTATAAAGAGGAACAAGACTTGGAAGCTTTCAGAACTTCCAAAAGGCAAGAAAGCCATCAGCGTCAGATGGGTTTTCAAGCAGAAACTAAAGCCAGATGGATCAATTGGCAAACACAAAGCGAGGTTAGTAGCAAGAGGATTTCTGCAGAAACCTGGACTAGATTACTCTGAAGTGTTTGCACCTGTAGCAAGACACGAAACAATTAGACTGGTAATTGCAATAGCTGCTAACAGGAATTGGCCTCTGATGCATTTAGATGTGAAATCTGCATTTCTGAACGGTCCATTACAAGAAGAGGTATATGTGTCACAACCTCCTGGTTTTGAGAAAAAGAATCAGGAAGGGATGGTGTATAGATTGCATAAAGCCCTCTATGGATTGAAACAAGCGCCCAGAGCCTGGAATATGAGGATTGATTCATTTTTCAAGAAACAAGGGTTTCAGAAATGTGAGTTGGAGTATGGTGTTTATGTTCAGCACACTTCAGAAGGCAATATGATTCTGGTATGTTTGTATGTTGATGATATATTGCTGACAGGAAGTTCTGAACAAGAGATAGCTAAGTTCAAGAAGGTTCTGATGAATGAGTTTGAGATGACAGACCTTGGAAAAATGAGTTACTTTCTAGGGATGGAATTTCTATATTCTGAGAAAGGAATCATTTTGCATCAGTTGAAGTATGAACTTGAGCTTCTGAAGAGATTTAAGCTGGAGAATTGCAAAGTTGCTATCACACCCTCTGATACGAATCAAAAGTTGGATTCCGATTCTGATGGAGAGGATGTGGATGCTACAACCTTCAAACAGTTGGTTGGTTCTCTGAGGTATTTGTGTAATACCAGACCTGATATTTGTTTTGCAGTTGGAATGGTTAGCAGATTTATGAGTAAACCAAAATGGTCCCATTACCAAGCTGCTGTCAGGATTCTGAGGTATATCAAGGGGACTCTGAAGCATGGAGTGCTATTTCCCTCTGAAGGAAGGACTGAATCAGAACTTCTGAGTTATTCAGATTCTGATTGGTGTGGAGACAGAGTTGATAGAAGAAGCACTTCTGGATATTTATTTAAATTTCTGGGAGGTCCTATTTCGTGGTGTTCCAAGAAGCAACCTGTTGTTGCTCTATCAACCTGTGAAGCTGAATATATTGCAGGCGCTGTGACTGCATGCCAAGCTGTGTGGCTTCTGAACTTACTGCAGGATCTGAAGATCAAGGTAAACAAGCCTCTGAAGCTGATGATTGATAACAAGTCTGCAATCAATCTTGCCAAGAATCCAGTGCTGCATGGAAGAAGCAAGCATATTGAGACCAAGTATCACTTTCTGAGGAATCAGGTTCAGAATGGAGTGCTTGAAGTTGTGCACTGTAGCACTCAGAAGCAGCTGGCAGATGTGTTGACAAAGGCTATCAAAACTGATCAATTTCTTCGTTTGAGGGATGGAATTGGTGTTGTCAGTTTTGTCTAAATATAAATTAAGGGATGGTGTTAGAAGTAATTTATATTTAAGGGTATTTTAGTATTTACTATGTTAAGTACTTTTTGAACTTGTCTGTTAAGTTTTTTATTTTTAGGGCCTATGTGGCAAACTTTACTCTTTGTATAAATAGCTACTCTTTTATCAATGCAATTAATTCTTCCTTTCATATTTTTTGTGGCTGCTGTCTTTGTCCTCTTCTTACTATTTCATTGATTCATCACCTTGTACACCAACAACTTATTCTATTTTCATTATCACTCTCTGTCTCTTTATTGAAACTTCTTTGTTCCACCTTCTCTTTTTTTCTTGTTTTTTGTTTCCCAGACGCAAAGCTAAGTTTGCTCATATGGGTAATCTCATTTTCCACATCACTTTGATTTGACAACTTGATGACCATAAAATGAAGTGTTTCTGCTTCAAAAAGAAGTCTAAATTGACGACAGAATTACATATAATAAAAGACTTGTTAAGGGACTCGATGGAAAAAACACTGTTAGATTGAACTCGACACATTATTCATTTGTAGAACATAAAATTCACTCACTCGATCATGATTTGGATTTGGTTATAACATTATGGACTCGATTTTGGAGTAGGTGTAAGATGTATTTAATATGATTCTTATTTAGCAGTGAACATATTAGGTGTCTTCAATTTTTTGAGGTGGAGGTTTTTTTTTTCTTTACCAACATAAGGGATGGAGGTGTTGGGAATAAGTAGGGGTGTACGTGGGCAGAATTGAGTTGGATTTGGCCAAAACTAAAACTCAAAACACATATGGTACTTCAGATCTAGTTCGATATAATAACTACCCGTAATAATATTGGTCCGGGGAAAATTTTTTTTCCTACCCCTACAATTGTATCTCTACCCCTACAAATTAATTTATTTTCCATTTTTACCCTTTATTTTTTTGGTAGAAGTAATTTTACTTATAGTGACGAACAAAACTGTCACTAAAAGTCAAATTTAATTTCAAATAATAAACCGGATTAGTTTGAGAAAGAAGTGCTCCGGTAAGCAATAATAAATCGGAATACTTTGAAAAAGAGTACCGATATAGATGGATATAGATAATAAGGAGATCAGATTTTTAACTTATAGTGACGGACAAAACTGTCACTAAAAGTAATATTTATTTTGAAATAAAATACCGGATTAGTTTGATAAACAAGTGGTCCGGTAAGCAATACCGGATTAGTTTGATAAACAAGTGGTCCGGTAAGCAATAATAACCGAATTACTTTGAAAAAGAGTACCGGTATATGTATAGATGGGGAGATCCAGATTTTTAACTTATAGTGACAAACAAAACTGTCACTAAAAGTCATATTTACTTTGAAATAATAACCAGATTCGAAAATGCATAGACACGCACAATAGCTGTTTGATAAAATGCCTTAGAGAAAATGTAAATATTCTATGGTTTCTCTCAATGCTTTGTTAGCTGCAATCTGCATTGAAGCTTTGTTAGCTGCTTATAATACAAGCATTGCAAAAAAGTAGCAACGTGGCAAGCATCAATCTTGTTCAACACCTATAAAAGAAATATTTTCATTCACAAATGAATCTTTCATATGTGAGAAGAAGATTTAATAATTCTGCTTCTTTTCAAAATGAAAACCCTTTTCTCAAAAGAACAAACTTCACACCCCAAGTTAATTTTCATTCAAAGTTCAACACTTTAACACAAAGGGTTGAAAGAAAAGTGGTTAAATTCATCAAAAAATGAGAGGTTTGAAGATTTCTGAACGTTTCAAGAGCATTCAAGTTCATGCTTTAAGTTCTTCATCTGAAACCAATGGTGGCAGCAAAACAAAACATCATAACCTTAACAGACACAAAACCATATTGTCTTGGTCAAAATCAAAATTCAATAACAATAACAAAACCTCAGAGTTTCCAAATCTTGTTTCACTTCAAGTGTGTTAGGTGGAGAATTGCTTCACTTTCAGAACCATTTAATGCAATGCTTTGTGGTGAATTTGTAGAATCCAAAATGTGGAAAATTGATTTTTCATGAAATGGATTATGCTCAGAAGGGATGAAAGTATTAGAATTTTACAGCAGAACAAAAAGATTGGATCTTGTTTGTCCTAATACTGTTTTGGAGCTTCTCTCATTTGCCAATAAGTTCTGTTGTGAAGAAATGAAAAGTTCTTGCGATTCTCATTTGGCTTCAATTGTTGAAAGTGTTGAAGATGCATTGATACTTAGAGTATGGTTTGGAAGAAAATGCTACTCTTCTATAAATTTCTTATGCAGTTTTGAATCAAAGGAAAAGTTTGCAAATTTAGGGTGTGCTACTTTCTTGTTGTACTATTTTCTGAGTTGGTTGGATGTATCAAGAAAGAGCATTGTATAATATGGGAAGAGAAAAAGGTTTTGATTTGGATCTTGCAACTCAACTTGATCCTTCACTTTCATTTCCTTATAAATATAGAGCATTGGAAAAAGTTGAGGAGACGCAAATAAAAGAAGGGATTATGGAGTTAGATAAGTTTCATGGATTTAAGCTTTCACCTGATTGTTTAGAGTTGAGGGCTTGGTTGTATATTGCATTAGAGGATTTAAGCTTTCACAAAGTCTTGATTTACTCACAAGTGTGAATCACAGGTATTGTGAGTGTGACCATGTCAAAACTCAATCCTTCTTCTACTTGCCACTTTGCTACTTTTTTGCAATGCTTGTATTATAAGTAGCTACTTGTGTGAATCACAAGTATTGTGAGTGTGAGTGTTACAGTTTCTTTGAGGCATTTCATCAAACAGCTTTTGTGCATGTCTATGCATTTTCGAATCTCTTTATTATTTCAAAGTAAATATGACTTTTAGTGACAGTGTTGTTTGTCACTATAAGTTAAAAATCTGGATTTTCCATCTATACATATACCGGTACTCTTTTTCAAAGTAATTCGGTTATTATTGCTTACCGGACCACTTGTTTATCAAACTAATCCGGTATTTTATTTCAAAATAAATATGACTTTTAGTGACAGTGTTGTTTGTCACTATAAGTTAAAAATCTGGATCTCCTTGTCATCTATATCCATCTATACCGGTACTCTTTTTTAAAGTATTCCGGTTCATTATTGTTTACCGGAGCACTTATTTCTTAAACTAATCTGGTTTATTATTTGAAATTAAATTTGACTTTTAGTGATAATTTTGTCCGTCACTATAAGTAAAATTACTTCTACCAAAAAATAAAGGGTAAAAATGGAAAATTAATTAATTTGTAGGGGTAGAGATACAATTGTAGGGGTAGGAAAAAAGATTTTCTGGTCCGGGTTGGATAAATCCACTAATTTCCTAGTTGGGTTGAATATGATAGTGGGTTACCCAGATTATAATTTGGTGATTCAAATGGTGGCCGACACCTTCTCTTTTTAAATTTAATGAAATATTGTAATGTAATTAAATAGTTTAAGAAATTATAAATATACGTAGTAAAATCCAATTCGCAAAATAATCCCTCGCGATATATAGCATGACTCATATTATAAAATAGTTGGTGGTTGATTTGATTTGTTATTATAAAGATTTCTCTTCACACATTACCATTCTCCTGCAATTTCAAAGACATAGTCTTATACAATAAACACATTTAGATTATAAAAAACAACTCAAATTTTGGTTTAATAATATAAAAGGTTTTTTCAATTGCAACTTGGTTAAATAATATTTTTAGATCACAATAAATAAGCAAAATACTTATTAAATTTATTTTGATATTTGCTCTTACATTTAAAATAGATCAATTGTGATATTTTTGTTCCTAACTTAACATGGGTGTACACATTTACATTCAAATTTTGGATGACTAGGGTCTCCATAGGACTGACAAAAACCGCGACCACCAGTAAATGCTTGAGCGCACCATTGCTCGCATGAAAGCTTGAAGCAGTCACCTGGTTTTGTCGCGATGCAGTCTGCCGAACTTTGCTTTGCTATAACTGTTAGGAAAAAAAAAAGAGCATAATGATATTATAAAAAAAGCTGCGAAAACATAATCGTACTTATATTTTGTTAAACTATTTTTCACAAGTAATCCTAATTAATAATTTCATAAAAAAATATTGGAAATGAAAAATGTCAACCATTATATTCTTAATAGAGTTTGAACCCACGACCAATTTGACACTACTACCAACACACATATATAGTGTAGAAGTTCTACAAAATATAATATAAAAACTAGCATACCTAAAAAAACAAAGAACAAGACAATAATGGGCACAAAGGAAAGCTTGGCCATTTCGAATAGCTTTAGTATCAATTGCAGTAATACAATTTATTGATATTAAAATCTAAACTAGGAGTCTATATTTATATATAAAAGAAGATATCAAAGAATGAAAAGGCATAAGAATAAAGAAATATATGATTTATGTTTTTTCCATATAAACGATATAGTCAAACTTTATACTGTATTTTTGTTAACTTTGAACACCTTTAATTATAAAATTTTAAAAATTAATGTTTTCTTAATATAGTGTTTAATATCTTATACTTACCAAATATAATTTTTTGTCTTATTCATGAGTGTATTCTCAATCAAATGAATTTTATAGGTTTAATTGCACTTTTGGTCCCCCTATTTTACAAAATCTGCGATTTTGGTCCCCCTATTTTAGAATCAAACATTTTAGTCCCCCTATTTTGATTTTTTTTGCACTTTTGGTCCCCCACTCCATTTTCTAACGAGTTGGCAACAAAAATACTTATGTGGCAATACTATGTGGCAAATAACATAACACATCATCAATATTTTTTCCACCTAAGCAAACAATTAAATTTAAATAACAGTTATAAAAATCACTATATTTATGATGTGTTATGTTATTTGCCACATAATATTGCCATATAAGTATTTTTGTTGCCAACTCATTAGAAAATGGAGAGGGGGACCAAAAGTGCAAAAAAAATAAAAATAGGGGGACTAAAATGTTTGATTTTAAAATAGGGGGACCAAAATCGCAGATTTTATAAAATAGGGGACCAAAAGTGCAATTAAGCCAATTTTATAATATAGATTGCGAGTTATAAATTTTAAAATATGAAATATATTACACTATTGATTAATTACTTGATATATGTTTGACCAAAAAAATAATAAAAATTAGCCTATATATTTTAAATAAAAGAGTATTTGATTTATGATGTACTAGTTGCCAGACGCGCACGTTCCGTGCCCGTCTGTGTGATCCCCTTTTTTTTATTTTATTAAATTGTGTAAAAAATTATATTGTAGATTTTTTATATACATTTATATCTTTTTAATCAAGGAAAAAAATTTTAAAAGTATAGAAGTTATAAAATATAGAAGTTAAATAAAAAGAGAGTAAAAAAATTTAAAAGAAAAAAACTGTTAGGGGCAATTATGATACTTTAAGAAAAGGCTACACCAAAGTTGTGTTTTCCCTTTATTAATAGTATAGAATAGATAATATGAATGAGAGAATTCTTTTAACTTTTTACATGGTTATTAATCTAAGTACAATTAATGATAGTTTTTAAGCAAACTCAAAGGTTTTGTACCGGTAAATAAACTTGAAGTGTTGAGCGAGATTTTTATTGGGCCACAATCCATTAATTAGCCCATACAAGTTTAACTAAACTGGGCCATAACCCATTAATTTGCCCATACAAGTTAAAGAAAAAGATGGTTTTTATATGTGATAGTATAACATGCAAATGTTTTAATAGTTTGTAAATTCATAGCGTGTTAAAATATGAAGTGTTATTTAGAATTTTAGATTAATCTTAGCATGAAGTCGAGGTTATTGAATTCACATGTATAAATGTGTTTGGAATAAAATGAGCAATTTGTAATATGCATTTTTTAATATGTTTTCAAAATGGATGTGGTGAATGCATCCGAGGTTGTTTGATATCTCTTTTAGTAAAATAGGCATGTGTGTCTCGAGAGTGCTCTTATTTTTTTTATATGACTCGAGCACTATGAAATACTGACAGAGACATAACATCGACAATTAGACATGTAAACACTAATAATAATTTGATAAAACTGAAGTGGTTGTGTATGCTTGTATGTGTTAGTGTCATGTGATGTCAGTGTTAGACACTTAGACGACACAAGACTCGGTGCTACATATCTCATACATTAGTAATTGAGTTCCACATATCTATTTCACCTTGTTCTATCAAATTCTGCTTCTGAACATTTAAAATTGACTGAACGTAAGCATATGACAATGTGGATGTTACACTATAGATCAATGCTTTCAAAGAGGGAAATACATGATGTCCCTTAGCATCAAACTTGTCTCTATGTCTTAAAGAATTATTATGATTATGAGACCGAGAGTTTTAATACTTACAGTATGACTAGGGTCGGTTCTGACTATTTGGAGGCTCGATTTAAATATTAAAAATGGACTCTTAATAAAAAATTAAAAAGAATCATCCTCTATTTATATCATTATTTTTTTTCATAAAACCTAAGATATTTTATGAATATTGATAATATTTAATCATTATTATAGGGTCTCAAAATTAATCTATTGAGTATATATGATATTTTATACGCGTTTTATACTCCTGATACGTGTATCAGAGAAGTATCAGACAATTAATTTATATTTTATTTTTAAAAAATGTCTTATACTTTTCGGATACTTGTCCGTTACGCGTATCAAATAAGTATTAGGTAATTAATGTTCTCCGATGATTGAAACTGAGGAGATGAGACTAATACAATCTATGTTTCCTCTTAAGTAGTGAATGTTAGAGTTAGGGGTGGCAAAACGGGCCCATCGCCGAGCTGGCCCGTTTCCCCTGCCATTTTTGCCGGGTTGAACTTAAGTTTTCAGCTCGACTCCTCTTGTTGGTCTGCCCCAACAAACTCGCTTAAAAAGCGGGGCGAAAGCGAGCGGGCCCGCGAGTTATTATATCAAAATATAAAAACTATTTTTTTAAGTAAGGAATAGAATAATATTGTTCAACCCAATAAAATACAACATCTATTTAAAATAAATTTAGTTTTTTTTTTTCCTTCTATTCATTCATTCATTCAGTATTACTTGTTGCAGCTTTACTCTCTTATTACACATAGTGCTCGTGCTTACACTTTATTGTCTTTTTATATTTGTGCTTATTCTTCACCGAATTTCTAGTATAAGTTACTATTTTTATTCTATTACTTGAACTAATATCACATACAGTGGCTCGCATTTTTCCCTGATTCATTACCTTAAACACATAGCCAAATTTTGTTTTGATGATTATAGAGACTGCATGCTACGTGTTTATAAGTATATGTTAAAAGACTTATAGTATATAATTAATTGACCTATATGTTAGAGATATTCCAAAAGAAAGATTATATATAATATGATTAAGCTACCTAGTGTTATAACTTAGAAGATCAGTTGATGTGTTGATGTTTGATTTGTCTCATAAATTTGTTTGTTTCCATGTTTTAAACTAATATTAGCATTTTTTTGGGTAATAAAGTGTCAAAATAAATAAAAAATTGTTTGATGGGCTAGCCCGCCTACTCGCTTGTCCACCAGTAAATGGGACGGATTGTGATTTTAGACTTTGGCTTTGTTTGGCAAAAATAGCTTATGGCTGATAAGCTAGCTGATAGCTTATAGTTTATGTCTGATGGCTGGTAGCTTATAAGCTAATTGAAGTGTTTGGTAAAATTAGCGGTTCAACTAGCTGATAAATGTAAAAAGACACAAAAGGACATTCTTAATTAAAATAGTAATTTTATTTTATTAATTAATATATCTATTATATTTTATTATTAAATTAATTTGTATATGCTAAAATTTTATTTTTATTTTAATGTAATATATATTTCACTTCAAAGTGTATATGTACATTCTTAATTTATATAAAAAAAATTTATACCAAATTTAGTTAAAATACTTCAAATTATACACAATAATAAAATTAGCAATACTACATAACACAGAACTTACAAAAACAACATAAAATTAACGGTTCAACTAGCTAATAAATGTAAAAGGACATAAAAGGTCATTTTCAATTAATCATAAAATTTATATTTAAGATAATAATTTAAATTTATAAATATAATATAATTTTTAAATATAAAACATGTATATAAATATATGATATATATGTCGCGGCTTATTTGTAAGTATACATATTAAAAAAAAAAAGCTTACTGTATACATATATGAAACAACATGTACTGTGTATATACATTAATTCATATATGACATATATCGCTTCTTTTTTAAATAGAAAACGATGATTTATATTTAAAGCATATAATTATTTTATTTTAAATTAAAATAAATTACAAAGATAAAAGTGGATTTTTGTTAAAATAATAAGGGCAAAAATGGAAGAAAATATGATAAGCCATAAGCTATAAGCTCATAAGCTACTTGAAATAACTTATGAAAAATAAGCTATAAGCTCATGATAAAAAAATTATTACCAAACAGGTCTTTTAACTTATAAGCTATAAGACATAAGTTATAAGCTAACTGTTTTAGGCGGGTTTAAGCAGACCGGACCTAAATGGGACGAGCTTGCCCTCTTTGCCACTTCTAGTTAGAGTATGCTATTTTTTATGGATAACCAATTACTTTGTCTTTTTTGGATAGTACCTATGATGTTTTTAAGAGATAGAGAACTAATAAGTAATATTGTCCTTTTTAGATAGTATTTTTTTTTTACACATTTTAGATAGTACTTAAAATATGTAATTATCACTTGTTTATTTATTTCATTATCGATTTTAATTATATTTATATGTTGCGAATTTATATATTTAATTCTAATTTTTAAATATCATATCGCAACCGTATCATATTGTAAATTTTAAAAAATTTCTGGTATCATTGTATCTAGTGGCAATCTGTGTAATTGGGCAAAACATATGCAGGCATTTCCGTAAAAAAAAATAAAGAAACCTTATTAGTACAGTCATTGGTATTTGAGTTTCTCTCTCCCAAACACTTTGCGTCTTCGAGTTTCACAGCCAAGTCGTCGTCGTAAACTAAAAGGTACTCTCTCTCTCTCTCGATCCCCAAATCTAGGGCTTCTTCTTTCTCTGCCAAATTTCTTCAAATCACTGCTACTATCAATTCTCCATTTTTTCATCTACTACTCAACACTACACCTCTCTATTCTTTGTAAATTCGCTATTTAGATCTTCGATTTTCAATTCATCATGCTCTTTTTTGCTTCAAGATTTTTTGTCATTTTTTTAACTCGCGCTGTTATCTTCCCGATGTAATTGCGTTTGTTATGTTGCTAAATTTACTGTTGTAGGAAATTGAAATATTTAATTCAAGGAGCTTAATTATGTTCCTAATTTTATTTAAGTTTGGTATAGAATCAAGTCAAATTAGTATAATAGCTTTGAATTTAAGGAGTTTAATAGCTTTTTTTCATTTTACATATTTAAAATCGAATGAAAATTGCTTGATTTATTGGTAGTTAATAGCTTTGTTAATCTATTAGTAGTTAATTGTAGTTGTTTGGTTTCAATATTTATTTAATTTAATTCAACATTTAAAGTATAAATTTTTGCTTGTAATTGTTTGATTTTGTTTATTAATATTTGATTTTATGATCTGTTTATAGATCTGGTTGAGATTTTGATCTCTTCCAGCACAAACTGATTTTGTTTCTTATATTGATGTGTTGGTCTTGAGACGGAATTTTTATTGCCGCAATTCGATTTTTCTTTAATGAGATTTGTTTATGTTGAATCTAAAACTTAATTTTGGTTTCAGAAGATGGACAACATGCATAGCTTCTGGCAGTTGGGTGACGAGCTTCGTGGACACTCAAAAGTGTCTGAGGATCATAAATGGTTAATGGTTGCTTCTAAGTTGGCGGAGCAGAGATCAAAGGCTGAGCGTTTTAATAACCTTGATCTTTCTAAGGGTCCTGTTGAAACAAGACCGAGGGATAAGTTTGGGTTCCAAGAGGAGAACAAATTTGACACGCTTAACTTGAGCATGTTAAATTTGGACTCTAAATTTACCGAGAGTATGAGCAAAAGCTCGCTTCGAAACGGTGTTTACAATATGAATGCTGTTTACCAGAAAAGCAATGCAAACTTGGTGGGTAACATGAACAAGTATAGTGGTAATGTTCAGCTTAACAAAGACCCCCACAGCAACAACAATAACAGCAGCAACAACAACAATGAAAATAATTCAAATGCTACTGACAAAAGGTTCAAGACCTTGCCTGCAGCAGAGACACTCCCACGCAATGAGGTACTTGGAGGATACATCTTTGTCTGTAACAATGACACAATGCAGGAAGACTTGAAGCGTCAGCTATTTGGTGTGTGCACACTAAGTGTAATTTATATTTCAATCCTGATGATTATTCATATACTTCATGACGACTGACTTTCAAATTTGTTTTGGTAGGTTTGCCTCCAAGGTATCGAGATTCTGTCAGGGCAATAACACCAGGGTTACCTCTATTTCTGTATAACTATACCACCCATCAACTACATGGCATTTTTGAGGTGAGCAATTCTTAATTTCTCTGATTACAGTTAATTTCGTTGGTTCTCCAGTCTCTGCAGTGAAGTACTATATTTTAGGGTTATTTAAGAATTGAAATTGCGTGCTTATCAATGATATTATTGGTAAGAAATGAGGATAACGTAAAAGAACAGTTGGGAGCTATGTAATTGAAACCTATTCTTGTGGCTTAGGAACTAAATTTCTCTTCTGCTAAATATAGACATGGCATTAATACCTCTATGTTGTAAATATTGAACATTCTTCTATCGGTGTTTACTGATGCAATTAGAGGGAGGGGGAAGTGATTGGGAGTTATGGTTGTGCTGAAATTTTCATAGGGGCTAATCTGGTGATATGGGATTACCTAATTCAATGAATGTTAATGACTCTGTTAAAATATGGTTTCTATTGTTTTGGTCTCCATTACTTTGAAAACATGTCCCTTCTTTTCTGTCTCCAATTCCATTATTATATATTTCTTCCTTACCAATCCTCAATTTGTAGTAATACAAAGTTGAAGATAGACCAAATGTGCTTTAGTCAATTTGCTTACATTGGAAGTCCTTGGTTGCAGGCAGCAACTTTTGGGGGCTCTAACATAGATCCAACTGCATGGGAGGATAAAAAATGCAAAGGCGAGTCAAGGTTCCCAGCTCAGGTATAATCTATGGTTTTGGATTGTGCATATATTAGTTTGTCTGGAAGATGTTGTATGGATAATATTGTGATCGTCATCATACACAGGTAAGAATCCGTGTCAGGAAAATTTGCAAGGCACTGGAAGAAGATTCATTCAGGCCAGTATTGCATCATTATGATGGTCCAAAGTTTCGCCTTGAGCTGTCAGTTCCAGAGGTATGAGGGAATATTGCTTTTCCATTTAGAACAACAATATTTTGTGATATTGATTTCTTATTTGTTTCTCTCTCTGATGGGTTGTGATTTCTGAATTTTTTGCAGACCCTGGATCTAATGGACCTATGTGAGCAAGCTGGTTCTGCAGCCTAAACAACAGATTATGCAAAATAATAGATAGGTTTCAGTGTGCCTGCTGTGTGCTTTTGGCAGATTTTCCATGAAGCGTAAGCTTGGAAAGTAGTAGTTTTTGGCGGATCATCGTTGGATAAGTTGGGGGTAACGTGTTTGAGAATTTGTGTGATGCTGAATAAATGTTGTGTCCGCTGAATCTGCATTGTAGCTGTTGCATATACCATCTTATGATTGATTACTATGGCATCATAGAGATGACTGTTTGTATTGTTAAAGTAACATGTTTCTGTTAAACCTAAAAAGAAAGTATGTAAAAGCTATATGTATTTCTGCACTCTTACATTGAGTCGTTCAAACTTCAAAGTGATATTTTGTTTCATAGAATATACCTGGTCCATCAGCGGTATTTAAAAAATATTTAAAATTTTTCCGGCATTTTGAAAATACAAGTTATTGGTCATTTTAATTATTGACCGTCGTTAGTGTAGTGCTTCTAATAATTTTATATATTGGTCTACGGTGGTCCATTATGCTGGTTCACCGTAGCACTCATATTTTTTTAACTTATATGTTCCGGGACAACACGTTGAATAAGATGTCCCAGCTTGAGTAAGACATTTTGTACAAGTAGAATGTTTAAGAAGGTTGTTACAAACATGATTAGAAGATTTTCTGTTCATTAAAGGATTGTTACATGAGATTTGTAACAAATCTATGTGTTAGACATGATCAGCTAACTAAAAGAAGGATTAATTTAAATCTTTTATCTTATATGATTAGTTTTAAAATAAAGTTTGTTTTAAAACTAATTTCCTATCATGGTGCAACTCAAATACAAAGCAAATCCAATGAGTTGCATCCTCTTTAAATAGAAGACTCGACCAACAGATTTAAGTACCCGCAACAATTGAATATCTCTAGAACAAGCTAGAATTGCGAGTCAAAGATCTTGTGTCCATTGTGCAAGGTCACTTTACTTTCTCTAGAACTTAGGTGCTAAGGAATAGAGTTAGGATTTTTTAGTTGGATTGATTATTCAACATCTCTCCATTAGGATTAAGAAAGTGGGTAGACTCACATAATACACAACAATAGACTTTGTTGTGCGTTGTAAGGGTAAGTACTAATTCGACATAGTGGTCTTTCTTTTATGAATTGGTATTCTCAGAACAGGTGAACTGAGTTAACAATTATCTGTGTCATTTATTGTTTTCCTTTAACATTCTGCAACTATATAATCCCGCATCACAATTGTCATTCACATTGTCTTAGACATCTTACAAAAAGGACGATTGTCCCAGACAACGTGTAAGAAATCTGTCCCCTGACGAATAGAATTTTCACCTTGGTTTTCTATAAATATTAGCTCGAATTTTAAAACTCGAAGTGTGTTTTTGATTGTTTGAATTGTAGAATTTGAACCGGGGGATTATGGAGTGATTATAGTCTCGACTCATGGTCACTGATATTTTTTGATTGGTCTCGTCAGAGACATTGTCTCTTATATCCAATGAATTGATTGTCTTGCTCTGCCTATAAATATTGTCTTTTATTTTGACTTTTTATCATTTATCCTCCTTTTTTCCTCTTCTCTCAACTATCTACGAATGTGCATTCTCTTGTAATATTTTAAAATCATTTAGATTTGATGTAAATTGGATTTTTTTTTTAAAAGTTTAAACATGTTTTAGATTTATGAGCCAATGCATGGATATGCATGATCCGACACATAAGTTGTTATTTGCTACGAGATTGATCTAAACATAACATGATCCGATGTAGCAATTTTTAAAATCGGCTTTCCGGAAGAATTATGCTCCAATGCATCCTTAGGATGAGCCGACACATAAACTATCGAGACTTTTAAGTTGCCAGTCCGAAAGAAACATGATCCGAGACATACTTAATATGATTCGGATCATCTTGATTTGTTTTCTTTTCATTGAAGCGTAAAAACATAAAGATAGAGTTTTTAACATCATACCCTTCTAAATAACCTATAAAGTGAGGTCTCTTACACGGACATTGCGACATGATACATACACCACTAATGTTAAAAATAGATGACACCGACATCGCTATATATTTATAAAAAATCTAAATTGAGAATCAAAATACATACATATAAATCTAAGTTGAACAAATTTTTCATTAAAAAAGTTTTAAGAGAATATATGATAGTACATTTGACCTTTGTTCATCCATCTACTATCGAAAAACTAAAAATAATGTAATCAAAATGTTATCTCTTTAATCTCTCATTGATCAACATTATTATTTTGATTTTCGACACATTTTTAATCCTTGTAAATATGTCTAAGGAGAGTAGAAGCAAAGAAAAAAAAAATTGGAGCACTTACCCGATACGTTTGTACGAGTGTCTTATAAGTGTCAGACACCGATCTAAAGAGTGTCCAGATAAAGGAAAAAATATTGTCTTAACACATATCCAACACGTGTTATACGTGTGTGATACGAATGTTGGACACCGACACATGTCAAACACCACGACACGCCTAATATAGAGGTGTACATGCTTCATAATAAATAACCGTCTATTTTGAGTACCGCATCAATTTTGTGAATTATTCCTTTATCAATATCAATTCAACATAAGGTAATATAACAAAGCCATATTAGGTGGAGCTTTAATAATATATTTATTCTTTTTTTATTTGTGAACTATATTGAACTACATTTGTGATCTATAGGTTTGAGGCAAATCATACATAATGGGATCGACAATAGTGACATAGATACCATAACAAATGATAATGCTGATAGTGAGTGGGATGTCCTTCTTAGAGAAGGATTTTCATATTTTTAATCAATGAAATCTCTTAATTTTTTTCGTTAACCTCAATTTAGTGAGAGATTCTTCAAAATACAGCTACCGTGCAATATCTAAATATTAGTTAATGCATAATAACTGTATATAAAAAATCTTTCATTGTAGAAGTTAACAAAATAATCGAGACTTTATTGGTTGAAAATATATAAATCCTTTTCTAAGTAAGACATCCCTCATCATCAGCACTATCATTTGTTGTATTATCAATGTCACTATCGTTGGTCCCATCATGTATGCTTTGCCCCAAACCTATTGATCACAAATGTAGTTCACAAATAAGAAAAGAATAAATATACTAAAACAGTGTGTGAATATTATTAAAGCACCACCTAATATTAATTGGGAGGAATAAATATGATCATCCAATAAAACATTTATCTTTTTTTTTTATTGCATTGAAATCAAAATCATTGTACCTAAAACAAAAAGAAATATCAAATTCAATTTATAATGAAATAAAATATAAACCAAGATATAGTATTGATGGCATACCTTTAGTACTTTATTGATTAGATTTGTAAAATTAATGATTATTTTTACAAAATGATCTCCAACTCCACCTTCATCGTCATCTTCATCAAACACTACATAATTCATATATGATTGAGTTGATCCAAAATTGAACACATAGTCACTCAAATTAAGTTATTAGAACAAAAATACTATCTACATAAACGTCGGTGTTATTAAATCGGGTTATAATGAAATAAAATATACACCAAAATTTAGTACTGCTGATATACCTTTGGCACTTCATCGATTAGATTTGTAAAATTGATGATTATTTTGACAGAAAGACCTCTATCTTCATTGTCATCGTCATCTTCACCTTCACCTTCATCCTCATCAAACAGTACATAATTCATAAATGATTTGACTTGATCCAAAATTGAACACATAGTCACTCCAATTAAGTTATCAGATCTAAAATACTATTGAAATAAATATTGGCGTTATTAAATCGGGTATAAAATGATTTCAAATTATGCAAATAAAAAATTCGGTTTGCACAATAACTTGCCGGCACAATCACACATGTAATTATCGGCAGAATCATCGTGGAAATCAGAATGGTTCTTAAAAAAATAAAAATAAAGAATACCTAGTAACACAAGAAATAAAAAAAAATATGAAATTATGCTTAAGAAAAAAGGATATTAAGAAGAGGTAAAAATAAGATGGATGAATGAATGAGAAAAAGAAATGCACAAGTCTTCTTTATATAATGAGTAATGAAAAAAGAGAGACAACTTTAGGAATGGGCTTGGGCCTTGAAAAATAATATAGGAATTCAATATATTTAAAGAAAGAGAATTTCTTTTTGCGCCTCCATACTTCTCATGCACCGTGCCATGCAAAATGATTAAAATATTTCCCTCGCTCCTTAACTTGCAAATACATTTTGCACCTTAACTAGAAAACTGCAAAATTATTTTTACATCCCCAACATTTGAACATGTTACACACCCTGATAAACATGTTTTTACATAATACACGTTCACTACACAAAATATGAACTATTTAGACACAATTCTTGTTTTTAAATGTGAACCATTGTAAGAGTTAGATGATTACAAGAAACATATGCCCTATGCAAATACGTATGAGTCAACCAAAGGCCAACCTATTATAGGGGTTACTCGGCATGGGGTTGATCGTCTACTGCCCCATGTCTTTTGGTTTGCCTATGACGACCATTGCCACTGCGCCACAAATGTTAGCTTAAAGAGATCAACTTCTACTCTAGCCACATTTAGATGCAGACTGCTAAGCCATGGTATATGAAGATATCACATCCATTGTGACCAATTGAGCTAGAGGTTCTTATAGAGGAGGAGGCATAAATTGAACTCCATTCCATTCCATTCATTTTGTACAAAACCAAACAGTGGAATCTGACTCTATCCCACTCCATTCCACTTCATTCCACTACTTTTCATCGATCCAAAAAGAGCCTTATAGTAGAGGGGGTAGGATACTCAATAGTGTGATCATGTTTGTAATAATTTATGGATAATTTGTTGGTCTTTTTATATTTAACGTGTATGGATAATTATGTCCCGGTCTACCCCCTTTTTTCCCCTCTTCTTTTAATATAAATAAGTGATTTTTTCATAGATTAATTTTTTATTTTGTGTTGTTTTTTTTTGTGTTTGTGATTTTGTTGTCTAAGTACAGCGTTATATGATTTTTCGTATTGTTAGTCAATGATTTGGACATAAACGTTGCAGATTTGAAAACATGAATATTCCAATGATTTTAATTTTATCATATTATTTGTTGTTGTTGTAGTCATTTTGCCATCATATACTATTAACTTGAATATTTTGAATTTGTTCGCAGATTCATCCTTCACGTATTTAGCGATGTTGAATATATGATTACATTTGAAGTATTCAATCAATTGAATGAATATCATTTTATTTTTGTCAAATAATAGAATTTGTTGTGTTTATTTGATATTTTAAGCATTTTAATTTTTCTGCATAGTAGTGTTTTAAGGATTATAGAAAATAGGTAAAATAGGTTAAATAACACAACAAAACAAAACATGTTGTATTCTGTAACAACACAATTCACATGATGGAGTGCGAACCATAACTCCACATGTTCGCATTCTAGGTTATTCAAATGTGTGGTCTAAAACGCACCAAAACTTGTATAAATAGATATCTTTGGTTCATTTTCATTCACAACACATAAAAATGGACATTTATCCATGTAAAAATGTAGTATAAAATTATGATTGTTCTTGTTGATTGATCTTTTGTTGTGAAAGGATATATAAATAAAAAATTTACCTTTTGTAAAAAAAAAAGTAAAAAAATTACCTTTTTGTAACTGGTTTTTATATTTTCTTTAAAACACTTATTCCACACAATGGAAAGTTGGGGTAGGAACATTAGGAGAGAAAAAAAATGAAAGATGATGCTATTTAATAAGCAGTAGCTGGCTCAGTTATTGTATGCTATCTTATACAATTTTTTTATAAAAAAAATTGTACATTTGAAATTGAAAGCATACCAATACACATATCAGTTATCAGTTTCTTATGTATAAGAACACTTGATATGAAGAATCATTATTTATACCAACATCTAATAATAATAAGGAAAAGAGAGTATACATAATAGTCATGGTTTTACATCACATACTCATACTCCTGGAATACAATCCAGTACAAATGTGTGCAGTTCTTTGTATGTTTCGATAACTTGCGCATAACTCTTTCTAATGCTTTCAAATTCAGTTTTGAGAAACAATCCCTTGTTTACTTATCAGTTCATCACCATTGAAAACAGTGCTACCGCAATTCAAATTGCAATCCAAACTTGAAACTTTAATCTTTACAGAATGTTGGTGATATTATTGCTGATGAAGCCATTAGAGAGACGCGGAAACAAGAAATGTGCGAATTCTTTGCAACAGCTCGGCTTTTACTGAATCAGGAACTGAGGCTGCAAAGATAAGTTCTCTGTCTTGTTAGTTGGAAATTTTGGTGTAAGGAAAGTTAAAGCCAATATACAGTTGTAGAGATTCTAATGTTGAAAGACATAATATTCCGCTATATAAGATCCTCATGAAATCTTTTTCAATAGATTTGTTGAAAGAGAGAAAACGATAGAGGCATATAATGAAACCATGTGATTGAGCCACACAGCGGAGTCAATAAATACAGATATTGTATTATATTTTGAACAAAACTCATAAACAAATAAAATGCATAATTCCACGTATGGTTTTGTCCTAACCAAGTTACAATCAGGAATCAATATGCAGAAATAAGTATTTCAGTGAAGCAATTAACAATACCTCGGCCCTTTGGAGTGATTACGTGCACAAGTTCATCTACAGTAACATTATTCCTCCCTTTCTTCTTCACAAAGGCTCTGTAGAAAAGAATAAAAAGTATGAAAAATTCTAACTTTGAGAAGTCACATAAAAAAGAGATGTATTAAAGTAAGAGGAAAAGGTGGAATCAAACAGAGGAACACAACAATAAGGGAAAATATGACAAGAATACTAGCAGCACCCTCTTATTTGTAATTGATTAAATTCATTAAAAAAGCATTTTCCGGTCTTAAATATACTTATATAAGCAAAAGTCAAAATGTATTTAGTCCAAATATAGACCAAATACATTTTCATTTTTGCTTATATTTAAAACCGGATGGATTCATGGAATATGTTGCTCACAACTTTAATAGAAAAAACACAGCATTATATCATATGACTCTACGTAGTCAATGTTAGATAGTGTAGCAGTAAGGTCACTATTGACTACAGAGATATGGCCATAAAATTAAAGACACATTAGACCATGATGCATCTTCACTAAGCCAGAACGATACAAAAATGACTTAACATATTAGACTGATGACACATTTCATTTGTGAACATTAAAAGAAAAAACAGTAAAACCAGTTTAGTTAGAAAAAAAATCCGTAAAAATCAGTTAGTTATTTGATATTGCAATCCATCCTGTGGTCCCAATATACAGAAATGAAAAATGCATCCATACGAAAATCAGGGCAGCATTGAATTTACGATTTAAAGGATACACATTGTCATGTAAACAAACTAGTTTCACATTGACATCCATTGATAATTCACTATTTTGCCGCATCACTCCACTTTTGTAAATGTATCAGTATAAAACAATGGTGTCAAATAGTGGCACCATAGCATAACAAAATTTGAAGAACTACTGTTTTGCAATACACAATTTATAACATCGTCAAATAGCAGCTATAGCAGTCCTATAGCAATGTAGTGTACCAGAATTGAACAAACTGTTTATTCCCTCAATTCATGATTAGTAATATTGTTTTAGAAATGATGTATGACATGGAAAAGCAGAGGTTGCTCATTGGATGCCAGTGTAAAACTGATTTACATCGATAGTGTATATCGGTCAAACTCTTAAATTTATAATGTAACAAATAAACCTAAAACCCCAAAATATTTTCTTGCAAATACCTTGATACAATAAAAGAAAATCAGAATATAACAAAAAATAAAAACAAAAACCTGCAGATAGATTTCATCTCATCCTTCCAACCACAATCCACGAGTCTTTCCCTCAAAAGTTCCATCAATCGCTCCTTCTCTCCGGTCTCAATAAACTACCAAGCAATACAAAAACAAAACATCAGTTAATCTTTTTTATAAAGAAAACAACTTTAGGCCGTATTTAATTTGCAACTTATAGCATAAGTGCTGATCATATAAACGCTTATAAATAAGCTATTTTTATTAAAAAATAAAATAAAGTCAAATTTATTTTCACATAAGCAACAAGCTGTTTTCATAAACTATTTTAAAGAACTTGTGGAGATAAACTGAAAACAGCTTAGGAACATGACATAAATTGTTTTCACAAATTCTCTTAAACAGTCTCACAAGCTATGAAGTATGGACACAACCGACACCAACACTTATGATTACATTGAATAATGTTGTTTTCTTTAATTATTATGGTGTCGCGTGTCAGTGTCGTGTCTGGTGTTTGTGCTTCATAGCTTGCAAGAGCTTTTGTCATATAAGCTCAAATAAGTTAAATCAAAACATTTTCTATAGTTTTGAAAGAATCACAATACCACTCTAACAACAAAGTAACAAGTGAAAGCTATGTTAATTACTTAAATCCCTGAAACAAAAACAAAAAAATAGAAACCTTGATGTTGAGAAGTTCTTGAAACGTTGGTTCTCTTTCTGGGAGATTTTCGGCGACATCTGGTGTTGGGGGTCGATTCACCGATGATTTTGGTTTCCTTATTATTTACACCAAAAATATAAAATTAATAAAGATGAAACGAAAATCTGAAAATAAGAGAAAGTTTATTGCAATTGTTTTGAATTGAGACGGTGAATCACTCACATGTTTAAGGAATAAAAAAGATTGAAAATTGGATTAGCAACGAGCGAGCGAGCGAGCAAGCAGAACGGGGTTGAACGAGAGTGTGCCCTATTTATTTCGTTACTTTCTTCGTTAACGATGCAACTAGAGTATTCCATTCCATTCCTATCTTTTCTTTTACTGTTTTATTTTTCTATTTTTTCCACCAAAAAATAAAATATTTTTCTAATTTTAAAATCCTCTCCATTTTCCCTCTCAATTACTACTATAATTTTGAAAAGTTTTTTTTTTTCTTCTTTCGCACCTGTTTCCAACCCACTAGAGATGAGCGATTAATCCGACTCGTGCGTAAAAGCATACGACTGACCAAGTGTTGTTTCCCTAGGAATCAAATCCGGTATTCTCCGGATACGTCCTTGAGCTTCTTGCCGCTTAAACCCAAACAACTTGGTTAATTTTGAAAAGTTTTAGAATATATATTAAATAATTGAACCTACCAAATAGACAGTAGTACATGAATGATATGATGCAAACACAAGTGATAAATATCTGATTTCTTTAACTATTTAATCGATTTTTGAATGATACGTATGAAAAAATATTTGTTGGTGCATATGAAAAATGATATTTCTCAAGCTTACAGAAATATTTTGAAACTGTATTTCAATTTATTTATTTTTAAATATTAATACAATTCAAATTATTTATTTTCTTATGTTATTTATAACATAATTGAAGAAAAAAACTGAAAAGTAAAAAAATTCCAAAATAATTTAATTGCATACTAAATAAATGACCAGCTAGCTCTACACCAGATCTCTTTCTAAGCCTCCATGAAAACCAGCTCCAAGACAAGAATTTTACATTTACACCATTTGGACAAGCAACCTTTCCTTCAAAGACAATTTTGTCTCTAGCAACCCAAATTGACCAAACAACAGCATGCCGCATTATGCGAGTCTTTTTCCATGTTTTACCCGTAAGCAACCGTCATTGCTACAGAAAGTGCTCCAGCGCTGATGCGGCATACGCTCCGTCAAAACCCAGCCAGCAAGGGGCAGGAGAAAAACGCATGACTACACTCTCAATAGCAGCATCACAAAACACACACGATGTGTCGCCCCTTGCGACCAAAGCATCCTTTGTCGCGACTCTATCCAACAGAATACGCCAACCATGAATAATAAATTTTGACGGAGCTGAGCAGCTCCTGAAAAGCTTAAACACTCAGGCAAGCCCGTCATCACACTGATTTTGCATCATCAAAAATTGCAGCTGGTTGTAAGCTGATCTAACAGAAAAACCTACGGCATGTATCATACATCCAAATCCACTTATCTACCACACAAGCAATTGACTCTTCTAATTCCTTCAACTGATCATCCTCCCATGCAAAGAGCAGTCTACGCCACATTCAACCCCACTCCCACATGCCTTCAACATACTTTCAGTTACGAAATCGTTGCTGATTTATCAACAGCGACAGAGAAGAGCCTGAAATAAACTCAGGAAAATTATTTTCGTAGAAGGTCATCGAAATGCTAATCAATTTGAATCTATAAAATTGATGTTAGTGAAAATGTGGAATAAATCAAATCTATATCGTAGTCGAAATGCATCATCTTTAATCATAAGATACTTTCAATTTATGCATAAATAAATTGGTACCGTATTGGTTCATTTTTCCTAGGACAACATTCTCATCAATCAATAGTTCAATACTATTATATTGTTGTGACTGGTTGTACAGATTTTCCCTCGTATATCATCAAAGGTTATATAAGAACTAAAATATAATGAAAGGTTAATAAAAATATTGAGTGATCTGAAGGACAAATAAGTCGCATGCTTGTATGTAAACGGCACTAAATAACAACACTAATTTTTTAATGGTTTTCTTGCATCTCAATAAGTGCTGAAAAGTTTCATTATAAACAAATACAAAAGTTTAATGTTAGTTGCATGAACAAGAGAAAAATTATGACCGAGACTCTCAAGTTTATTTATGTTATGATCGTCTGTATTTTCCTATTTTTTGTTGTAAGTGGCATAAGCACCGGTGAGCCTTTTTCCCACCATTTTACAATTTTTTTTATTTTCCAAATGCACTATTTATATAATCTCCTTTCTTTAACCGTCTTATCTTATAATTTACATCACAGGAAGAACTTGGCCTTGTGCTGTTGACAAACATTGTGTTCCTTATTTTTGTCTTCCTTACAAATCAATTTGTACTAATGGTCAATGTATTTGCTACAAAGTTGAAAATTAATTATGTTACTTTCATAAATAATGTTATGTGTACATTCTAATATTGTCACTCTAATGATTACTTCAACCATGTTGTCGCCTTTGTTTACTTTTTAGAAAATACGAAGAATAACAACGTCACCACCTGATTATTATAATTGTCGGCTTTGTAACATCTCAAATTTTGATTAAAAAAAGTTGTCCTAAAATGAATGACAATTTTGATTTTCAAGACAATATTAATTATTTGTTTTTCAATTGTATCCTTATTTTCATTTGAGTATTTATGTATCTTGTTGGAATTTATGTTTGTTTTATATGGTTTTTTAGTCTTCACAATAGCGGTTATCCCGCTATAGCATTTTTGGGGTTTGGCTTGGATTAGCAACACAGCCCTCTAATTTCTCCTTCCAATTATTAACAGCCTATGTTCTCCCTCTTAATAAGTTCCTAATTAACAAGTCTGACTAACTAATAGATATATCAATATTCAAATCGATCATAATTCTAAAACGAATTCTCCTAAACAATCATTCACCACTAGAATAAGAGTAACCCTATAACATACAATTATAGTAAAAACCTAACTGATTGAATAGATGTATCATTGAAAGGAATAAAGAATTCACCTGCTCTCTTCAAAGTGTGGAGTGCAAGGTCAAACACTTCCCTAGCACAGCGAGTACACAGCTCAAGAGCAAAGCAATAATCCATGAATAGTTGACAGCTCAATCACCACATGCATCCCAAGACCTTAAATGTACAAACACCGAAATAGAGATAAATATCAATCAAACAAGACCGCATGAAACATTACATTGAATGGAAACCCTAAACCTCTTCCTTTGTAGTGTACAACAATCCCCTATCTACAGCCATATCAGATTCAGACCCCATTTCAGATCAAAACAGATCCGCAGGGTTTTTAAAGTTAAAATACAAAGCATAAATAAGTGGATAAAGATAATAATTGAATACGGGGCATCAAACAGCTAAACCTAGATTCAAGAAAATATTGCAACCCAATCACAACAAGAACAGTGATAGAAACCCAAAATTAAGAGGAATAGGGTAATAACTCACTTGCATGCTTCCTTGCCATTTTTGCTAATAATGAAATAATCAAATCTTTGTCAAAAATGATATGTATCTGCCTTATACAAACCATGTTAGAAACTCAATTAAGTTGCAACAAAGCTCCACCCCGGATCTTTCTTGAGTTTCTCTTCTTTCATCATCTTCCTCAGTTTCGAAACTTCCTGCCACTGTCCAGCCTCTGCGTACATATTCGACAAAGCAACATGAACTCCATGATTATGAGGTTCTAGCTTAAGAATTTCTTTCACCACTCTTTCAGCAACCTCAGTGTTTCCATTATTCTTGCTAGCTGCCAGCAAAGATCCCAAAATAACCACATCAGGTTTCCACGGCATCCTTTTAATCATTTCCTCTGCCTCCAACAACTTACCTCCTCTCCCAAGAAGATCAACCATGCACCCATAATGCTCAATCTTCGGTTCAATTCCATACATAACTTTCATCGAACAAAAAACCTCGCGACCAACATCAATCAAACCTGCATGACAACAAGCATTTAAAACCCCAACAAATGTGACACCATTAGGAACAACAATCCCTTCCTTTTTCATACTCTCAAATAAACTAAGAGCATCTTCAACATGTCCATGAGAAGCCAAACCACAAATCATAGCATTCCAAGTAACAACATTCCTCTCAGGCATTTCATCAAACAACTTCCTCACCATCAAAATCACCCCATTCTTCGCATACATATAAACCAACGCTGTCCCAAGTATCACTCCCACTTCAACTCCTTTCACTCTCATAAACTCATGAATCCTTTCCCCAAGCTCAAGACAACCCGAACGAGCACAAGCAGACAAAACCGAAGCCAAGGTAGCACCATTAGGCTCAAACCCTTCAACAATCATCCCTTCGAAAAGCTCCAAAGCCTCATTATAACAAAAATTCTGAGCATACCCACAAATCATAGTGGTCCAAAGACTCAAACTTTTCATCGGAATTTCATCAAACACATACCGGGCATCAACCAAATCACCAGAAACACAATAACCACGCACCAAACCATTAGCCACATGACAATCAAAACACAACCCAAATTTAACCACATGTGAATGAACCTGTTTACAATGTAACAACGGATTCGAGAGCGAAGAACAAGCTTTGAGGAGAAAAGGGAAAGTGTGTTTACCTGGTAAGACACCAAGTCTACGCATGGAGATGTAAAGGGAGAGAGATTTGTGAGGTTGTTGTTGAGCGCGGATGAGAGTGTTCCACATGAAAGAATTTGGTTTATGTATGCAAGAGAAGATTTTAGTAGCGTGAGTGAGGTTACCGAAAGGGGAAAGTGCGAATGATGAGAATAAACGGCTTGCGGCGAATTCGTCGTTGATGTGTGAAGAAATGATCATTTGGGCGTGGACTTGTTTTAGGTGTTCTATGGTTGTGGAATTGTCGGCGAGGAATGTTAGGGTGGGTGGTTTTTGATTTTGCGATGGGAATGCAAGAGTTGATGAAGTTCTTTGCAGCCATGGTGTTGTTGTTGAGAGGGTGGCGGTGGCGGTGGTGCGATGTTTGAGGAAGAATTGCAGTTTTGGCGCCAACATTTGGTAGTTGCTTAGTTTTGTAAACAATCCATGCCATTATTCATAGCAAAATGCTAAATATTGTGCCTGTCATGTTGGTTTGAATGTATCAAAATTATAAGAGCATCTCCAATGTAAGAATCAATTTTGGTTGCTTGAAGCATTTTTTGTGGGTCCAAATTGCCACATTGCACTTAAGCAACTTTTAAGCAATTTCATCTCATTTTACTCCAATGGTAATTATAATAAGCAACATGTACATGACCCACCAATTATTTTTTCATCCAATATCAACTCAATTATTTAATTATTTTTGTTTATATGTAAAAGTAAAGGATAACTATAAAAAAAATTAAAAAGATAAGTTATAGCTCTGGAGACACACGAACCACACGTTTCTTTTCTCTTGAAAACTCCAGTGACACAAATCCTCACAACACAACACTCTCAAACTCCATTAATAAAAACAACACACATTTTTACTATTTTACCTTCTCCTTAATCAATTTTCAAAATCTCACATACTCACCATAAAACTACACTCTCAAACTTTCATTTCTGCTTTAATTGGTCTCACCACAACCTCACAACAAAATGAGATCTGACGGGACAACACCGAAAATGCAACGGGATGATGCCGGAGATGCGACGGGACGACAAAGATTAACACAAATTTGGATCTATGATTCTTTTCATCTTTTAGCTATTTAAGTTAATTTATATTGTGATTTTTCACTGATATTGGGTTGATCTGATTTTTTCTCCCTTTTATATGTGAATTTCTGTTGAGATTATGAAGTTTTACTATTTTATATTGATAAGCAACACATCGCTTTCGTTGCTTTCTGAAGCAACACTGACACAACAGTGAAGCAATTGGAACTTCACCTGGATTCACTCCAATGCTGGGAAAGTTGAGAAACAGAACTTATACATCCACGTGGGCACTAGGCAACTAGCATTGGAGTTGCTGTAAGTATATTAGTTCAGCGGTGATTGACCCTGAACTTAGTAGGGGACCACAGTTTAATCCCCGTAACTGCGATTGGAGGGGTCTGGAACCACTGATGTCAGAACTGACTTTCAAACTTAGTTAAACCGGTGGTGAAAAAAAATTATAAGTATATTTATTGATTAGAAAAGACCAACTATGAATATATTTGATAACTAAAATAATTAATAAAAGCATCGATACTTGTGCATCTAATTGTAATTTTGATACATTTAGGGATGTATGTGACAAAGAAACTTAAAGATTCATGAATGTATTTGGCCTAGAGATTATTACTAACTTTAATTGCAATTTGGATTATTACTAACATAATCCAAATTGGACACCACATGTTACTTTGGTGAACGCAGTGGTGAGCAGAAGTTAGTATCTATAAGTCAACAAAGAGACAACGAAGTGGCGCGAAACAAATACCGTAGCTACTATTGTGGCTACAACTTCCTTTACGTTAACCACTTTCACAACTTTCAATTCAAGCCCCCTATTTTTCACTATCTCTCAACAAAAACTCTAACTCTTTAGTGTTTTTTCTTCCCAAACAAATCCAATCAATCACTGCTTCTTTCAATTCCATTTCCATGGCTTCCGTTCCTTTCACTTCCGCCTTCCTTGCTTCCGACAGATTATGGTTCGGTGGCGGTTCAGGGATCCGGTTCGTCAGCGTTCCCAGGAATCGCAAACTTGGATTTCCTGTTTGTAGAGCTGGTTCTTCTTTAGCATTTCGAGATCTTGATGCTGATGATTTTCGTCATCCTCTTGATAAACAGGTTTTGCTACGATTCCATGTTTCGATTCATGATATAGCGTAAAAATCTAGTAGAATCATATGCTAGTAATTAGATTTTTATGAAATCAATTATTATTAGCGACTTCGTTTTGATGCAACATTACATTAGCGACGTTGTTATTGAATTAAAATTTTGAAGCTTGAACTGTTGAATTTTCGGTTAGTGCTTTTGAGTTTTTGTTTAGGTAGCACGATACTTGAACTATGTGTTAGTACAGTCATGGGTGGAGCCAAGGCCCGGCTAGCCCAGGCTTGGCCCAAATGTTTTGGTATTTTAGGGGTTAGTTTAGGGGAAAACTGAAATTTTAAGGGATTAATTTAAGGCAAAACTGAGATTTTTGTTTAAAACTAAGACTTTGCCTAGGCTTTAAAAAATTTCTAGCTCCGCAACTGAGTACGGTAGTCGGTGTTTGTGTTGGTGTTTTGTAGATATTTGTTCTTCTGGAAGCACTAATGCTTTGTTGTTTGATTTTGTTTTTCATCTACAGAATACAATGATGCTGAGGTCCATTCCGGGATTGAAAGAAGTAGGCAAAGCTCTTCTAGGTATTCAAAATATGCAGTTTACCTTTGAAATGTAAAGTATAGTTGATCACTTGATTTTCATGATAACATGAGTTTTAAGCTGTTTCTCTTGTTAGTTAACTTAGTTTATAGTTGAACTGTCTCGGTTTTGCTGATTATTATAAATTCTTTCAAATGGGAGTCTGTTTTAGAATAATGGGCTAATACTACGATCAGTTTAAGCAACATTTATTACAAAAGTTGCGGTTAAATATAGTTGATGTGGCTGCATTGTAGTTGCATAGATACATCTAAACCTTGATGGCACGGCCACAATCATAGTCGCGGAAATATATTTACTAAAACGTTGTAAGATGTAGATAGGAAGGACTACTTGTATTCGATATTTGAAAAATTAAAGTTTACAAGTCATGCATGGAATATGACTTTCATGCATATCGAAAAATTGAAGTATTCTTGCTCGTCAGTGTAGCCAATTTAAGTGTGCTAGATCAATAAAGTATTGATGCGTAGTGCGTGTGACAAAAATGAAAATAACATTGATTTAATAGGAATTAACGACGTGTAAATCCTCTAATGACTTAGCACACCAATGTCAGAAACACGAGGCATATACAAGAACTAGCTTAGAAAACCCGTGCTCAATGTGAAGTTGACACGTGGTGCATCTTGGATAACCGAACTGTGTTTTATTAATAATAAAGATGTTTCCATGAGTAAAGTTTCATACAAGTGCATTGCTGAATAAATTTCCATCCATCTCTTGGTAAAAGTAATTCATTCTAGAAGTTGTAATCATGAAACAAACTCTTATATAGACGTTTTTAAAGGTATGGGGAAATCCTAATACCATCACATATTTATTAGACTGATAAAGTGAAAAGGTATTTGTTGAAATTGTGAGTTATACATGGAAAATGCTACTTCTATTCAATGTTTTTCATAATAAAACTTGCAAATCGTATATAGAAAATATTACTTGCATGTTAAGAATCAAGTACAAGCCCTATATGGGATATATGCTATATCCTACTTTACAGATCGTGCTAGCTGTATTTTTAATAGCAAGGACTCACCATATGTTCACAATTCATGATGTTGTTGTGTGCACGATTGTACCGTGGTTATCTTTTTCCATTTATTAGAAGCTGTGTTCATCTGATATGTTCGGGTGGACATATCTGGTTGAAGACTTCTCCACGATGCGATGCACTGATTGTGAATTTTGCTGCTTATATGCATGCTTTCAGATCGTAGTTGGAAAATTGCCTAATTGGCTTTGTTGTATATGCATGCTTTCAGATGCATAGCTTTTGATCCAGTTACTCAGGTTGCAATATGACATAATTCCCTTTTTGTGAGTTGCAGGAACTGTAACTGAGCAGGTCATGCTCCTTGAGAACATAGGGACATCTGTTCTTGTCTCCAAAAATCAGGTATTTTTAACACTCTGTATAATAAATTTTTCTACAAAGTGTGATTAATAAAAAAAGGGTCATGTTAACATGTGCCCTAAGGGCACATGATAAGCTATCCAAAGATAGAAATGTGCATTTAATGATATAGAGAATTTAATGTTTAGACAATTGAATAATACACAAGTTGTAATAAATTTTTTCCATATTAGTGTTCTTAACATGTGCCCTTAAGGGCACAAGTTAACAATCCCCATAAAAAAATAGCATACATGTAACATAATAAATAAAAATATATCTAGATTGAATAGACTCGCCTCTTGGTGGAAAGTGTCGTGTGTTTGTTAAAATCCACTCTTACTATAAAAAGGAATACAGATATGTTCATGATAAAATGTGCATGCGTTTACATTTATAAACGAGTTCAGTTATCTCCATGTATAACAGTATGTGTTATAAAAACGGCAGGCATGTTGGCATAGCTCTAAAATAATCCATCTAGCTCTAAATACTGCTGTGTTTATGCCACCTAATGTCACCTCATTGAGAGTTAAAAAAAATGTCACCTCATTGAAGTAACTAATGTTGTGTTATTGTGGTGTCAGCTTCCTGATCTTCACAACTTAATGGCGGAAGCTGCAGAAATATTAAATGTTAGGGCCCCTGATCTATATGTTCGTCAAAGTCCTGTGCCAAATGCATATACATTAGCGATAAGCGGTAAACAACCGTTTGTTGTTATTCATACTAGCCTAGTGGAGCTCCTGACAAGAGAAGAGTTGCAGGTTCGAATTTATATTTTAGCCTTTTTTCAATTTTCTACTCGACTTCTTAACTAGTATAGCATCTAAAATGATTTCTTTCCATTCTTCATGGTAAACTAGCAATAAGATTCAATGAGTTAGACTTTGGCGTGAACGATCTTCGATATGATAACCATTACATGAGTAGTACAATCTTCATTTCCAATTTTTCTTATCAACTTATTAGTTAGCCTTTTTTCCCCATCTTATTCATTGTTCTGGTCCCAACTTCACTTCGAATTTCCCTTATCAATTTATTTGTCAAACCCTTTTATTATTATTATTTTTTTATCTTATCCATTGTTCTGGTCCCAAATTGCAATTAACTTGCCATCAGTTTACTTTTAACAGGCTGTTTTGGCTCATGAGTTGGGTCACCTAAAATGTGATCATGGTGTGTGGCTTACATATGCAAATATTCTAACCCTTGGAGCCAATACTGTACCTGGTAGGTGATATGGAGCATTTTTAGGTTTTAATAATGTGTGTATAAGGAACATGGTTATATGTTATAATTTATGGTGAAACTTTTAACTATGTTGGATATCCAAAGTTGGAGATACATTGTGATAGAAACTGGTATCTATATTCATAAATTTAGAAGACAAACAAATTTATTACACTTAAATACTGGAAATTCTGTTTCAGAAACAGAAGACCAGTGATGTTACAAACACACATAAAACACACCAGAAATGAAGTTAGAGTTGAGGAAAAGAAGATGTACAATTACAAATGGTTCCCTCCCAAGAAATTCAAGAGTCTTGGGTCTCTCCCTTCCAAGAATTTGAGAGTTTGGTCTCTCCCAACCAATATCCAATCCCAAAATAAATGCCTTCCGACTTTTCCTTCCATTTCCCTATTTATTCAACAACGGCCTAATACATAACTGCTGTGCTTCCTAATATAATAACTGGGGCCTAATCACACAATAACTGCAGCCTAATAACATAATAACAGTACTAATAAGAGGTCTGAAACATTGTTTGTCTGACTTCTGTGGACTGTACGGGGTATGAAATCAATCTTGCTCTTGGTCTGTTATCACATAATGACCATAAAGAATTGCTTAGTATGCCAAAATCCTTATTTTCATCTTTGAAAATTGCGTATCTGTACTGTACCTATACATAGAAAGGGGATACTAAGCCATGGTTTAACACTTCTCTTTCAATTTTAATCTTCATTTAAGCTATTCTATTTACAATTTTTTCCTTTTTACCCAATCAAATAATTTTTTCTTCTTAAATAATTGTAAAAAAATCTAACCTCCATTAACTTTACCGAGAAAAATGGACAAATAGTGGCTGTCAGCATGCTAGTTTTTTTTTTTTTTTTTTTGGTAACTGCATGCTAGTTTTGATAATAAACTTACATGTCTCCAGCTGTTCCAGCTCATTTAATGTTGCTGAGAAAACACAGTATTTTATAGTCTGTTCCACTAAATTATTTTTTCATATTATTTCTATCTGTTTTAGGTATTGGAGCTCTGATAGCTCAAAGTCTGGAAGAGCAGATACTCCGCTGGCTTCGAGCAGCTGAGTTAACATGTGATCGTGCAGCTCTTCTCGTTGCTCAAGACCCTAGGGTATGCCGATGGCAAAGTTCATAATTTAAATATTCATTGGTTTAATCAGACTTTCTGTATGAATTTTTGGTTTAATTATAAAATATTAATTTCCCAACCCTACAAAAGGTTGTCATCTCTGTCCTGATGAAATTAGCTGGTGGAAGCCCATCTTTGGCCGATCAACTGAATGTCGATGCATTCCTAGAGCAAGCTCGCTCTTATGAAAAAGCTTCTTCCAGCCCCGTTGGATGGTACATAAGGTTTGTAGTGACCTCTAAAGGCTAGAATCTCAATAAAGTTAATTGTAACTTTTTCATTTAGAAGCTGAATATTTTCTGCTGATTAGGAATGCTCAAACGAGTCAACTGTCACATCCTCTGCCTGTTCTACGTGCTAGTGAAATTGATGAATGGTCAAGAAGTTCAGCTTATAGATCTCTTCTGAAACGCGGGCTACCTATTAGGTCACAACCAAAAATCTAGCTGTGCACACATTGTTCAAAATGCACAACAGCTCAAGGTTAGTTTGTTAAAGCTCTACAATTTCTGTTTTCTTACGTTTCTGTGCTTCATCGAAGACAGTATTGCTAATATGTTCGATAATAATTGTTCATCTGCTTGAATGAATCATTGGTCAAGTTAACTATAATACACGTTTGAACTTGTGGATAGTGCATATATAATATACGGTGAATTACATCAAGTAGAAACCAAATTGTTGGGCAGTCTAAGGGAACAGGAGAAACAACCGACTAATAATCAGGACCCAGACCCATATGACTTTAGATACAAGAATCCATTACACAGCTACACCTAGGTCCCCTCCACTCCCCCGTAAAGCCAAACTAGGACTCTGATACCACTTTTTGGGGAGTCAGGGGAGTACCGAGAACAAAAATGGGATAAAGATACCTAAACATCTAAAACACATTGACACCACATCTCCTCCCAAAACATTTTTGACATTGAGTATATAAGTCTTGTCTCTTATATATATTCATTTTACTCATCTATAGTCTATATGGGATAACCTTTCACACTTAAGCTTCAACAAAAACAAAGTTTGCTTGATATCAGTAGCGGTAGTATTAGAGTTTAATTTTCCAACTTGCTTCTGTGCCTTGGTTAAGGAAATATTTAAGAAGTCATGCCTTATTCTTGCATATTATACAATGTTGGTCTTAGAAAAACTATGCCTTATTCTTGCATATAATACAATGTTCATTTGTTTGGTATCTGTTATATCAATTTCATTTCTCACTGTTTTTTATTTGTCTTAAAAAAACATGTAGTGCAATGTTGCAATGGTGAAACGTCCAGGAAAGAAATAAGTTTTATTTATTTATTATGGATCTACAGCTGCTGCAAAATTATTACCTCATGCTGATACTGCTGATTAGTAAATCTATACATGTATATTCATTTTGACTATTATTATAATAGTCAAGCTGTAAGTAGAATTTTGATGATAAGTGGGATTATTTTTTCTGGAAACACTGGCCCTTCGAAAGAAAAGAATTGTATATTCTAGATATTAACCGACAAGATAGAAACTCATCTCTGTAAATTTCATAATTGAAAGATTTAAGTGTTGTATCCTGTATAAACTTTGTATGAATAATAGCAAGTACATATATCAAAAGTTATTTGGCAGCATATATTTTAAAAAAGAAAACTGATATGATCTATTGTGATTTGATTATAAACTTAGTTATCAAGTGTGTGCTTGGATGGCAAAAATTGATTATGAATTTAAATCAAGTTAAACATCAAGTGAGCAATGTGAGTTGAACAATAAGCTTTATATTAAAGTTTAACATGAGAAGTGTTGGTGGGAAAATTTCATCATGAAAATAAGTTTTATAGCAGAGGTGAGAATGTTATGCTGGATATGAGATAGGATTGGAAATGATAGCATCATTAGAGATATAGAGTTGTAGTAATACACTATTGTAAAAAAGATGATTGAATCTCATCTTATGTAGTTTCAGGATGTGTGTTACAGGCATGTAATATTCCATATAAAGGAGAAGAGATGGGATGGGAGATAGTTCAATTGTTTTGTTAATTCATAAGTTCTAACTAACAAAAATTGCATCTTCATAAGCTGTTTTGCATGAAAATTTATTTACTTACCTGTTTCTCATAAACTAAAAAATAGACCAATTCAAACAGAAATTGTTCATTTGTTTTTGCTTATTCACCGTAATTAGAATCTTTGACCACAAGTAGGCACTCAAAATATTCTCATGACTTAGATCATTTGGACCCACTATGTGACTACTGAGTATTTTTTTGTTATACCGGATTGAAATACCTCTCAAATAGACAACTCCAAAAATCAAACTTCAGTTTTTATTTTGTAGAGTCATGTTGTCAACTCTTCAAACACAGTTGGTAATTTTATCTAGTTTTAAAATTTGAATTCGTCTTTTTAACAATTTTATTTTTGCAGCAGCCTATAAGATGGCTGATTTACTATCAGATAGTTGATGAGGTTCATACAAAAATAAAATCTCTTTAAAGATGACAACAAAATAAAAATAGAAAAATAAAATGAACATAGACACAAAAGCAGGCAGGTACGAGGTTCTTGACAAACAAAGTGAACAAACACAACAAAACCGGTGCGATACAATACAAGGTTCCTTGCTTTTTTCTTTTTGAAAAGAGGTTCTTTCTTTTTCTGAGTCATAGTACAAATTATTACTATTAATTAATATAATTAACAACATCAAATTAAAGACTTAATCCGAAATGAACAAGATAGTGTGTGGCACAAGTGAAGAAACAGAAAAAACAAATAAGAACCAATGGTAAGGAATGAAAGTGGTTAACAAAAAATGATAACTAACACGTCAGCATAATGCAAATGGTACACGTGTCCATCATATATGTCTGAATGGGATCCACCATTATCATCCTCAACTCATGTCACATGTTATAAATTTCATGTAGAATTAGAAGCTGTGGTTGTTAATTGTTATTGCCACCATAATCTTCAAATCCAACCTTGTTTTTTATTTCTTTCTTAGAAGATAATAGAGAACAATGCCAGGAATCATAGGCCCTTCAGATTATTCTAAAGAACCTATTCGTCATCCCTCTCTTCAAATTAATTCCAAGGCAAGCTCAAATTCCCTTTTCATTTATTTATCTATCTAGCTAGTACCAAATAATATAACACATTTCTATTTATGTTGTTTAATTATATATACAGTAATGATGATATCATATTGCATTACGTAATGGATGTGTCTTGGGCTGTACTTGCGGGGAGGACTGCGGTTCGGTCTCCGCAAACACATTCTTAAAGAGAGGTGAAAAGTTTTAAATTGCGATCTAAGCACCGAGAAGAAATTAGTCTCAGCCAATATAAATGACCGAAACTTCCTGAGAGTTTGTTCATTCGAACTAACACATTTGCTATCTGTTTTGTTTATATTAATTAGTTTTATTATTGGTATAAACGAGGCACTTGTGCCGTGCGAGATTAGAAAGAGTAGAAGAGAAAGACAATTGGAATATAATTAATTGGTTGGTACAAATAGGAAAGACCAACACTTAAAAATCACCTGAAACTCTAACGACAAATGACCCACCCTTTGGAAGTAAAATCTCACACTCCTCTTTGTCCTTTAAGCTAAGACGATGACTTGATTAGCGTTGGTTCCACAAAAACTAAAGAGAAACAAATATGAGTTGAGTTTTTGCGATACGCGCGTCTGTTTTTTTTTTTCTTTCTTACTTGTGTGGAATTGACACCAATGAAGTTACCAGCTTAGCTGTGAGGACGAGTAGGGTCGTGAGCTTTTACTTCCTGAAAGCAATGTCTGTCATTGTGTGTTTCCAACGATTTTAAAGTACTAGTCTATAGTGGATCACCTATCAAAATTGCTCACTATAAAATTTGCATAAAGTGCTTCTACTTTGAAGCTCATAAACATGAATATTAAGCATAATATATAAAATAACAATAATGTGTGAAGAGGTATTGGAAGTGTTCAATTTTCTTAAAATGACTCAAAAATCTAAATGGCGAGATATGATTTGACGTTTGTGCAAAATAAGTTTACACTGTCAATGTATCGATATTAAAATTCAAAACGTATATGTTCCAATGATTCTACCCTGTGATATATACGTCATATACATTTTACATATTTTTCTCACATGTTTTCAACTATCTGTTTCTCAAGTCCAATTTACTATTCTCCTCAGGAACCTTTCAATGCTGAGCCACCGCGTTCTGCCTTGATTTCCTCATATTTGACTCCTGCAGATTTATTCTACAAGAGAAATCATGGCCCCGTACCGATAGTTGATGACATAGAAAGGTGATATGTTGCTTTTGTGAAATTATGCTTCTTTGATCAATGTTGTTCACTATAGATGAATTTTAACTTTTTTTACGACATGTTTGGCTGAGCAGATACTTTGTGTCCATATCTGGCTTGATTGAAAATCCGAAACAACTTTTCATGGAAGATATCAGGTTGGTGCTGGTTTAGGAATCTGAACTTTTATTCATTTTTCGAGTATCAAAACCAATAGATTAGTACCATATACTCACTGCTTTTCATTTCATTTGTCGAGTAAAATGATGCACACATCTTAAGAAAATAATTTATTATACTCAATTCTAAGGTAAAATATTTTTCAGAATATAAAATGGCCTTATTATAGTAGTTAAGTAGAATTAGGCCCTTGTGATGCCGTATTTCCAATTCATTTCCTATATTTGATTACAGGAAGCTTCCAAAGTACAATGTCACTGCCACACTACAGGTTGGTTAGATATAAGTTCATATCTTATAATTTATCAGATACGATACGATGTAGGGTTGATGGAAGAAATACATTGTTTTGGTTTTATTTGTGTTGCATCAAGCAAATTATTTTGATTTCCCTGTGTACTTTTTAGTGCGCAGGAAACAGAAGGACTGCTATGAGCAAGACTAAGACAGTTAAAGGAGTTGGATGGGGTGTTTCTGCTATCGGGAATGGTTAGTATTTACAATTTTTGTGACACTGACTCGGACATCTTTCGACTCTTTTAACAGCATGTGAAAATGTGAATGACTTCATAAATTTTATTATTCTTGCTTGGCTGGTTTTAGTTTGTGGATGCAGTCGCAGATGCGGTTATACTGCAACTGCAAACCTTTATATTTCAGTCGCAGATACTGTGACTGCAGTTGCGGTTACAATGCATTGCAGAGACTTCTAAAACTGTTATATTGCGGCTGCACACCACATTTTACTGGTTTATAACTATTTCTTGGACCTTATTTATCAAATTTTGTCAGAGTTAATATTTCTGTTGGGTTTTTATACAATTCGGTTGTTTATTTGTTCGCACATTTCTGTTCAAAACTGTGAAAAAATTCTGAAAATATAACTTATGATGCATTAACCTCTAATCGTCGTTTGATTATATTTTCCTCTCAGCTGTTTGGGGTGGTGCCAAATTGACCAATGTTCTTGAACTTGTTGGAATACCAAAGTTGACGAGTACAACTAAATTTGGAGGAAAATATGTTGAGTTTGTAAGCATTGATCAGTGTAAGGTAATGGCTATATCTTGTAACGGTAATTCTGAGATTTCAGATTCTTTCATATTTCATCAATAAGTTCATTACTATGATGTATAGGAGGAAAATGGAGGTCCATACAAGGCATCTATTACACTCAGTCAAGCTACAAATCCTGAAGCTGATGTTCTACTTGCTTATGAGATGAATGGAGAAGTAAGTCGGTATCTCCTTGCTGTTGTGCATTTTGTGTGTTTCAATGTTTTATATATGAATTAAATTTATATACACTGTCACACTAAAAAAACCTTATCTTAATATAATGTGGTAGAATTATATTAATCTGATATTCTAATCTTAGTTTAATATCTTGTTTCTTTCCCTTAGCCTCTTAATAGGGATCACGGTTTTCCGTTGCGTGTGGTTGTTCCCGGTGTCATTGGAGCTCGCTCTGTTAAATGGCTGGAAGCTATCAATATCATAGCAGAAGAATCCCAGGTCTGATATCTAATGTAAAATTGTTCTACAATAGCCAAAAGCCTAAAACAACTCGTTTTCACAATGTCCTAGAATTTTAAAATTATCATGTATCAGGGGTTTTTCGTGCAAAAAGACTACAAAATGTTCCCTCCATCGGTAAATTGGGAAAACATCAATTGGTCATCCAGGAGACCTCAAATGGATTTCCCTGTTCAGGTATTCCTATCATCTAAATTTTGAGGAAAGAAAAATGAAATTCTTATTATATCTATCTTTTAAGCAATTTACATTGTCATTTGTTATGCATGCGCAATACAAGTCTATAAAGTTTTTCGACAAACAGTTTTGTAACTAATGCTTTTGATTTCACTTTTGCAGTGTGTTATATGCTCTCTAGAAGATATCGCAACAATAACGCCCGGAAAGGTTAGTTTGTCTGATAACAAGTTCAGAGGTGTATTGAGAATTGAGATATTAATGATTGATTCAGTTAATGGTTGATATCACACTTTAGAGTGTAAACTAAGTAATATTAATGATTGATTCAGTTAACGGTTGATATCACATGCACGAGCACCATAATTCATGAGTGAATTGAAATTAGTTAGTTTACTTTCTATTCATGAGTGAATAGCAATGTTGTATCCCCTAAAGCTAAGAATTTTAGTTTTTATCCGAATTGGTTTTGCTATTCAAAAAGGGTTGGCGGCGCAGCTTATTGCCCGTTTGCCTTTAATTCATATGTAATTACTTATTTATTAATATATGGTTTATATTATGCCTTAATGTTTAGTCCATTTGATATCTGCATTGCAGGTAAAAATTGGTGGATATGCAGCATCAGGTGGTGGCAGAGGCATTGAGAGAGTGGATGTGTCTGTTGACGGAGGAAAAACTTGGATAGATGCCTCAAGGTGTCAAAAAAGTGGCATTCCTTACACAGCTGATGATGATGACAACAGTGACAAATGGGCATGGGTGCTATTTGAGGTCACAGTTGATATTCGACAAAGTACTGAGATTATTGCAAAAGCGGTATGTGATGTTTCATTATCTCTTCTGCTAAGCTTCATGTTTTCAACAAAGTTTGTTATGAAGCACAGACACTCTTCAGATTATGCATGTCCCCGTGTCGGATATGCGTTAGTACCGACAAATATAATTCTATTGAATTATGTCATTTTCACAAATTATTATTGGTGCTGACGTGTCAGTGTCCGAAATGATTTATGTAATGTTTGAGAAACAAAATATTAAAGTAAGAAATGATAACATATAATATCTGTTGAATACCTTGGGCTGATTTGCAGGTGGATATAGCAGGAAATGTTCAACCTGAAAAGGTTGAAGACATTTGGAACTTGAGAGGGATATTAAACACTTCATGGCATAGGATACAAGTTCAAGTCACTGACTCTAGCTCTTAAAAGTAGTTCAACTAGAGCGTGTTAATCACGCATGTTTCAGAAGTGTATTTTCAGACGACATATTTTATTTGAAAGTTCACTTTTACATGCTTGTGTTTTTTTATTTATTTTAAATGTACACATATTAAGTAATGTTTATGGGCTATAATATGGGCTTTATCCAAATTAACAAACAAATCAGCAACTCAATTTTCTTCCTATTTTTTTTTCTTCCAAAAATAAGAGATTCCAATGATCGTCATAAGGATAGTTGAAGATCTGACTTACCACACTAACTAGAAAAGATATGTCGGGTCTAGTCATGGTGATATAATTCAATTTTTCCTCAAGTCTCTATATCTACCTGGATTTAGGAAGATGATTTACATTCCTATGGATCTTAATGTAAAACATCTTCCTAGGAGTCTCATCGGATTGAATCAACACATTTGGTTATGAACAATCATATAAGTGACTATGACACCACACTTGCACCAAAAACCTTAAGACATTAAATTTATGGATCTTTTCACTTATATGTTGTTCAACATCAATTCTTCCAATCAATATAAGACTTAACTTAAATCAGATTCTTATACCACTATTGCGCTATTAAAAGAGAGTCTCACTGAATTAAATCAATACATTGAGTCGAGAACAACTATACAAATAACTATAACTCCCACGCTTCCATCCAAAATCTTAAAACATTAGGTTTATGAGTTTTCTCACACTTATATGTTAATGTGAGACTGAATTGACACTTAATATATATCTCATTATTACTCTCTTAATGTGGAATTTTAATTACTAAACTATTTGAGAAAGAAAACAAAAGTCAAACATATTATACTTTCAATAGAAAAAAAAGCCATGTGCATGTAAAAAAATAGAAAACAATTGATAACCCATTCAGTGGTGTGATGTGATGAATTTAGTCACGTTTGAGATTGGGTGGAACTCGATGAAATGATTGAATGAGACAAAAGAGACAACAACAGCAAAGAAGAAGCTCGTGGAAGGAAACATGGGAGTGGATTTGGATTCTCTCCGTTTGTTGTTCTTTGATTTTTATATTCTGTACAATTTTAGTTTTTTAATTAATTTATGATTGAGAATTATGTTAAATTATTTTTTGTTAGTCAAATATTAAAGGTTAAATCAAATAATCGAGAATTGCATTGGAGATAAAACTAAAGAAGAAGGATAAAAAAGGATCATAGCCCCATAAAAGTTTTGTCATAAGATGTATAGTTTTGAAAAGATAGAAAGATGCTTAAAAAAAAAAAAAGAGAAAGATCAAAGAATTGAATAATTTTATTAGCCAATCATTGGATCAAATCAAATGACTTAGAATTGCACCGAAGATAAAACTATGAGGGTCATGATCACCCAATAAGAGTTTGGTTATAAGATTTAGTTACTCTCACTAAATTGTAAAAAGATAAAGATAGAAGAATTGAATAATGTATATTTTTATATAATTAAATAAATAATAATTTTTTCGGTTCCAAATATAATTAAAAATTATCCTTTTAGATTTATTGAATCATTTAAAATATTTACATTTATGCCATTTAATTTGCTTGCTTAAATGAACCTTGCAATCCTGCATACCTTTTTAAAAAAAAATTTATTTAACATTTTATATCTCTTTAAACAATTCAAATACTTTTCTTAAAGGAAAATGCGGTAAATATCAATACTACACATAAAAAAAATTAAACTAGGTCCACTAATCCCACAATATATCCAAATTTTAATTTAAAAAACATTTTTAAAATCTCAGCCGTCCATTTCTGATCAGATGGTTAAGATTTAATATAAAAAAAAATTAACCACTAAAGATCTAATCCGTCAAATCATGATAAAATGGTCTGAATACGATAATGCGTCTTGCAGTATCCACCCCAAATCGGCAAATCCAAATCCATCATGAAACTCCTATTAGGCTATTACTTTAATTCAAATATTTTTCTATGAATAGACATATCAACCGTCTTCTATCAATCATGTCCATGCATCAAGTACATGTGATGGAAATGTAATTGCATCATGGGTACACCAAAATTCATGTCGTATCCATACCGTATATGATACTCGTTCGGTAGCATGCATCTCAAAATTTATCCCCGTGAGTTTTTAGAATTTTGTGAAGGACGTGTACTTCGTAAAATTAGTTTACAAACTTGCTGAGCAAGTAACATAACTAACTGTTATATATAGCTATGACAATTGGATTTAGCTTGTTAGTCCATGAGCATACTATCAGATGCATATAGAATTGAATTTCCTGTTGTAACTGCGTCACATAGTTATAGATTTCAACCGTTTGATTTAAATTCACGGTTAAGATCGTTTTATTTTTATAATTTGATTGTATGATATAAACTGTTTGATTTCAAATTAACGATAAATATGTATTATCGCATGGAACAACATGAAATATTTACTATAGGCAATCTTGATCCACCTTTGTAACGACATATATGCATTATTAATTTAAAACAAGTTAGTATATATATTAAAACACCTTTTCCCACTTGTATATTAATATTTTAGTCTCTTGGCCTTAAAAAACTATGGTTGTTCCTTTATGTTTTCTGTTAAAACTTATTTGAGTTTCTACTGCTTAAAAGACTCATTTTGTTTCATTTTAGGTTGTTTTTGAAAAATTGTTGGTGATTTATCTATGCACAGTATCACTAGTAAATTTTCTCATGTGATTAATTTTATTAAATATTGGAAAATAATTCACATTTTGGTTTGGTCTCTGTGACACGCTCTCAAATGCATTATTTGATTTTTATATTAAATTATCCATTTTTTAATACTATTAAATGTGTCATTGTTGATTGTTGTGTCACATGAACAATAATAAGAGCAGCGCTATATACTGCGAAAAGATTTTTCATGAATTTAGTGAATACAAAAAAAAAACCTCTTAAATGCTTCAAAAAAATCATCTTAAAAAAGACCAGAGAGAACACTAAAAATTTCAACAAAACACCAACATCTTTGAGCTTGAAAACCACCAATTCTTAAGCAATTTAGAAACTTTTCTCAAATTTTTTTTCATCTTTTCCACAGCAACAAATCCCCCAATCATCTCCATTGATGTCCTAAAATACAAAGACACTTCAAACCCAAACCCTTATAAAAACCCAAACATACAGTTCTTTCAAACAAAAAACCTCCAATTGAGAAAAGTCGGCCTTGTTGAGAGGAAATTGAAAGAGACTTCAATTGAGTTTGAGTGTGAAATAAATGAAAGAAAGAGATGTAGAAACTTGGGTGAAGAAAATTAGGAAAATGCACAGAGAAAAGAAGGGATGTTGTTGTTTGGCTCGTTGTTGAAGATTAAAAGGAGGATGAAATCATAAAAGAGAAGAGAGTAACTGAGTTTATTTTTTCATTTTTTTATTAAAGAGAAATTAAATTAATTAAAAAAGTAAAGTTATGCAAATGGGTGTCAAGCTGCCAACGCATTTGCTATGAATTTGTGATGATATTTTTGCTATAAGAAGCATTTCCGCAATAAAAATATTACACAATTTAAGTGGTACATAGTTAACAATAAATTTAAAACGATAACACTTTGATAAAAATTGATAAACGATGACTATTTGATAAAAATTGGTAAAGATGAAAATTAATTTGACACTAAATTAAAAATGTCGGATTGTTTTGATAGAAATTGTATGAAAACAAATGCTTATTTGATAGTAAGTGAAATAAATGTTTATGGATGAGTCAAATTGAGAAATATTGTTTGACAGAGACTAATTTGAGATATTGAAATGAAGAGATAAAACCTATTTAAGAGTGAATTACAGATATAAAGGTGGCTTACTCCCACAATATTTTTAAAGGAACACATGCTATGTGCATGTTTGGTTCCATGGTGAAAAAAGTTGATTTTGAAAGAATTTATTGTGTAAAATTAATTTTATTTTAGTTAAAAGAGAGATAAAAGCAAAATAAGTTATAGTTAGATACTTTAAAAATACATTAAACAATAAATTTTAGTTTAAAAATCAAGTTTAGTCTTAAAAGCTATACAAATCCTACCTTCAAATTAACAGAACCATTTCTACCTACTAAAGAGTAATTAAACATTTCAAAAATCAATTTTATACTTTTAAATCAATTATTCACCTATTAATACTCATAAAAATTGCATTCTAATCTTTAACATGGTAAGTCTACATCTGACTCATTCTATAAGAAAATTCAATTTAAACAAACGCAACATGCCAGCGTATATAATTGAATGAAAAAAATAAAAAGGTCACAATTGGGAGTTTGAATGAGTCCAAAACAAGATTTAATTAATTCAATTACCTATAATGTTTAAGTATTTGATCATCTAATTAACTTTCAATTATTATTATATATTATTAGGCTCAACACATCTAACCTTCGATAAACTTCACCATACATTATATATATAAAAAAAGTGTCACGATGCATATTTAAAGACTATGTAAGAGTCAACTCAAAAGAGGCCATACCATATTGCTATCATTGTGACAGTGCATTAATATTAGAATTCTTGTTATCATCATATTATTCATATTCATGAGTAACATGGGTGTATTCATCACTTTCCTTCATTCCTTTCAACCTCTCTCAATCATCTTCTTCCTCCTCTTCTACATAACACTCATCAAATTCCAACGAGTTAAAAAATTCGTTGGAGCCGGTCCAACAACCTATCCAGTAATAGGTTGTTTAATATCCTTCTACAAGAACCGTTTTCGGTTACTAAATTGGTACACAGAGCTTCTAGCTGAATCGCCAGCCAATACCATATTGGTTCAGCGATTAGGTGCACGTAGAACTATTATAACTGCAAATCAACACAACGTCGAGTACATACTCAAGACCAATTTTAAGAACTTCCCCAAAGGGAAGCCTTTCACAGAAATTCTTGGTGATTTTCTCGGTAAAGGTATATTCAATGTGGACGGTGATTTATGGATGAAACAGCGAAAACTGGCAAGTCATGAGTTTTCGCTGAGATCCATAAATGAGTTCATCATGAACACATTGGAGGAAGAAGTGAATGAAAAGCTATTGCCATTTATGGATTCACTATCAATAGAGAACAAAGTGGTTGACTTTCAAGAGTTGTTAGGGAGATTCTCTTTCAATGTGATTTGCAAATTCACGTTAGGGATTAATGATGACAATGATAACAATAGGTGTTGTTTGGATCCTTGTTTTCCAATTTCGCCACTGGCGAGGGCTTTTGATGTAGCGGCCGAGATTTCAGCTAGGCGTGGAGCTGCGCCTTTGTTTTTGGTGTGGAGAGTGAAGAAGTGGCTCGGAGTTGGATCGGAAAAACGGCTTAGAGAGGCGGTTAACGAGGTTAAGACACGTGTCATGAAAATTATTTTGGAGAGGAAGAAGAAGATGAATGTAATAGGAGAGGAGCTTGATGGTGATCAAGATCTCTTGTCACGTCTTATTTCTTCAGGTATGTAAATTTTTTAATTTTCTTTGTACGTATTTAACTGCAATATTAAGTTATATGCTGCATTATAAAATCATGTGCCAAACTCACAATAAAATAAAATGAAAGTTCAAGTCATTTGTCTGCATTCTAAATTAATTTGGTCACAATTGATTAGTGACTCGTAGTTTATCGACGGATTTAAAATGATTTTTAAATCTGTCTCTAATTGATTTATTTATTGACTTTTTACATTAGTCACAAATTTTTTTGGTCTAGGGGATTTTTCTAGTTGTGATGTTATAAAAATTATATCAAATATAATATTTATGAGTCCTCTCAGTACAACTTAATTGGTAAAAATATTACATATAATATATAAAATCGAAATTTGAATTTCGATAATCTTACTTATTCATCTCTTGTCAACTTAAAAGATCGATTTAATATTTAAAAAATATTAAAAAATTAATCTACTATAACTTTTATAATATAAAAGTTAATCTTCATTATTATAAAAAAAAAAAAAAGTTAATCTTCAAATCCTTTGACCTAAAAATTAATAATTTGCAAGGCGCAAGAAGCCGTCTATGAATTAGTCTTATATATATAAACCATAGTTGGCATAAAAGGTGGAAATGTGGAGTGAAAACAGAGACCTAACCACTTACCAAACCAAATTGCTTATAAAATTTAAAACCACAAACCAAAAAAATGAATTATATATATATATAGGGAATGCTAATGCACACCTATCAATTTTTACAAAGGTGTACATTAGCAAGTACCATTTATAAGTACAAGAAGTACCATTTATAAGCATAAACATATTTATGATATTTTGTTATGAAATAATAATATACAGTCAGTTCTTATAAATATATCTCTTCATAGAGATAATTTGATACATAGGAATTGAGAATCAAACTTAAATTTTATTTATTTATTTATTTTAAAAATAAAATTTTAATCATTAAATTATTTGGTCGTGAAAAAAGCATAAACTTTTTTGGACCCTGTAATGTTGGTGAGTTTTGCATTACCCCCTATAATTTTTTTTTTAATATTACCCATGCAATGTGTTTTTATTTTTTTTCGCAGTTCGTTTCACCTCCCAGGGGGTAAAACAAAACAACATTATAGAGGGTGCAATGAACTGCAAAAAAAAAAAAAAAACACATTACAAGGGGGTAATATCAAAAAAAATTTATAGGAGGGTAACGCAAAACTCGCAAACATTACAGGGGGTATAAGTCTATTAACCCAACTTTTTTCTTTGAATAGAACACAAACTCTTTTTTAAGTGGAATATTTTTAAATAATAATGGATCTTGTTAACTAGTGCAAGGGATGGATGCACTAGTTAAGGAAATTAAAAGTAGTAAATTTTACATTGAAATAATTATAGCTTACACTTTAAAAAAATTGACTATACAACTTTTAAGATAATTTTATCACTTTTGATTTTTTAACTAGCGCAATTTTTGATTTCTTAACTAGCGCAAGAGATGTATTGTTTAACATTTGCCAATAATAATTATGATTACCATTTATAAGTGAACTATATTTTGTTGCAGGTCATGATGAGGGAGTAATTAGGGACATGATGATAAGCTTCATTATGGCAGGGAGGGACACAACATCATCAGCAATGACATGGTTCTTTTGGTTACTATCACATCATCCTAATATTGAGCACAAAATATTGAAAGAAGCAAATTATGAGTCATTGGATTATGAATCATTGAAGAATATGAATTTCTTAAAAGCATGTTTATGTGAATCAATGAGACTATATCCACCAGTAGCATGGGATTCAAAGCATGCCACGTGTGATGATGTATTGCCAGATGGCACTTTGGTCAAAAGTGGAGATAGAGTGACTTATTTTCCCTATGGAATGGGAAGAATGGAAAAAATATGGGGAAAAGATTGGTTTGAATTTAAACCGAATCGATGGCTCGATGAATCGGTCGAACCAGTTGAACCGGAAAACAACGAAATAGGAACAATATTGAAAGAAATTTGTCCTTTTAAGTTTCCTATTTTTCAGGCTGGTCCAAGGGTATGCCTAGGAAAAGAAATGGCTTTTATACAAATGAAATATGTAGTGGCTACTATTTTTAGGAGATTTAATATTAAAGTAGTTAGTCCTAATAAGCCTATATTTGTGCCACTTCTTACGGCTCACATGGCCGGCGGATTAAAAGTATTGATTTCTAAGAGAGTGTGAAACTTTATAACCCATTTTGATTAACAAATATTTTTTTCTATTATCAATATGATTATGTGGTTAGAAATTCAATCTAAAAAGTTATGTATACTTGTGTGTATGAAAAAATATCATATCATTATTTATAAAAAGGTTAGGTTTTTTTATTTTATTTTATTTTATTGAATCTTGATATCTCAAGAGTGAATGCATGATACTTCATTATTAAATAATCTATATATAGCTCTTAATATAGATTATTTAATTTTATATAGGTTAGAGTATTTTATGTTTATTTTTATATAGGTTAGAGTATCTCTTATACTCATAATTTATAAGCTCGCAATTTATAGGTAAAATTACACTAAAGATATTTTATTTTATTTTTTGTAGCACTTGGTATTTTATCTTTTATTTATAATATTTTGGTCTATTATCTTATTTTGTTGTAACATTAAGATCTTTTATATTTTATTTGTAACACTTCAATCTTTTAAAGAACATGAAGATATGAAATAATTGATGAAAATATTTATCAGAGTTTTATTTAATTTTAATGAAAATGTATCTTAAAAAATAAAATTCAGAATGTTTTTGATAAAAAAATTTGAGAAAAAAGTTTATATGTGAATGAATATTATAAAATATATATAAATGACCAAAACATTACAAATAAAAGATAAATGACCAAAGCGTTACAGATAAATAAAATAAAAAATCAAAATGTTACAAATAAAAGATAAATGACCAAAGTGTTACATAAAGAACATGTAGTGTAATTTTGTCCAATTTATATAATTTCTTTTTTCATTAAAAATTTTGGAGTAGTCGAGGAGAGCAAATGATAAAAGGAAATGGTTAGTGCATGCATTTGTTTCTCTCTTTTTTTTTTACCTTCTTTTTCATTTTGGTGCATGCATTATTTGTTTCTTCTATTAGACAATCATTAGTTGTAAATAATTCCTATAATGGAAGTTTTACTTTGAACACATGTTCACGGCCAAACCATTGGACATTATTGTACATGTTCATTATTATTAATATTAGGTGATAGGTGACAAATTAGTTCCAAAACGTGCTTTGTTGTGTATACTTTGTATTATATATGCGACTTGATTCATTTCATTAAACCATTCATTTAATTTTCTTTAGCATATTTGCTTTATGTAAACAATGAATTGGTAGTGCGTGATAGGCAAATGTTTATCTTTTTCCTTCTTTTTATTTTCCAAAGTTTTATTTTATCTTTTTGAAAAAATTGTCTATAGCATTTTATTAATAAATTTGTTTTTTTTTTGTTATCGGTATTTGTAAACTAGCTAGCGACATATATGGTTGTCTCTAGCCTAATTTTAGTATAAAGACATGAACAAACTTTAATGTAGATAATTATTAACTTATAATTTTGAATAATAAGAACGACCCAACCTATGTTGAGGTCTAAAGTGAGATTTTTGGACGAGAGTTTTAGAAAAGAAATTTTCATTTTTTATAAAAAAATATTAGATTTTATCATTGTTATGAATAATTTTCTATTATTCGTAGACGATAGTAAAGTTTGGCCAATTTCTTTAAAGGGTTAAAACTTAGAAGTAAAACAATAAGTAATATACTAATATGTTAGAGTTAAATAATTTATAAAAAACAATTATACATAGTTTAGCCATTTAACAATAATTGAGCAAAAAAAGAAGATATATAACAAAAATCCATTTATGCAATAAAAAAAACTTTGTTATGTTGAATGAAGTACAAACATGGTTGCAAAATTTGTATGATGCATTAGTAAAAAAAATGATATGTTTAGTAAAAAAGGTGACAAGTAAATGCAAAATATCATAATCGATCACCTAACCTTAATCTTAGTTTAGTTGCCTAATAAAGCTGCTCCACCGATGATATGTTTTTAAACAATAAACTGATAGCTTAACTATTTAATTATATACATTTTGAGGCCTAATAAGATAATTTGGAGGCCTAAATTTCTTGCCTCGCTTGCCCTGGGCTTGGGTTAGGGCTAGTTCTGTTAAATAACGATACTTTGGAAGGGTGGTGAATTCAACTTCCATTGCGGTTGTTATGATTTGTTGATGTACAATCTATAAATATATTTTTAAGTATTCTTTAGTTTGAGGTTTTGAATTTTTGGTAATACATCCAACCCTTTCTAAATTGTAAACACCTAGTCTATCATAGGAAATAGTAATGTCTAGTGAATTTTCTTTGTGCATCAAGCTCTTTATTTTTAGTGAGAGTCGTGCATGTATGAGAAAAATTTTATTGATAAAAGTACATATAAGATCTTAATTTTAATAAGTATGTGTACAGAATTTTGTTTGACAAAACATATACCACACAATGTCGATTATTTGTGGTAACATTTACCACAGTAAGTTAGAGGTTTTGATAATTTAATTCTTCATTGTGAGTAGGAGAATGTGGAATGATGAAATCTTAATATCATATATTTTTTGAATGTCAATTTTTTTATTAATGTCAATTTTTCTTTTTGTTTTCTTTATTTTGTAGTAGTTATTTATGAAACAACGAACACCAAAGTACCTATTTGTGTAGAAGGAGTTGGTGATCGGTTATTGCTTGAATAAAATGTAAATCCTTATTTGGTGGTGGCTGAAGGTTAAGAAGAAATGTTTTAGCTAAAATTTAAATAGTTGGTGGTCTAATCCTTTTCATTGTTTAGGAATTAGGATCACATAATTTGCGATTTTCTTTGTTATCACTTTTATTGGTTTTGTTGCAAATTTTATTCCTCCAACTATGGCAAATGAAACATTGATACGCCGGTGTCAATGTTCGTGTGACTTTTGCATGGTCGCACGGGATTTGGATTCACGGAAGTCGGTATTTCAAATACTCATGCAGTTAGAAACATTGGTGGTCATCCGATATTGATCAAATGGTTCAAAAAGGTAGACTTTAATTTTTATATTATATTATATTTTATAATACTAAGCTTAAATCTAGACCGTCCAATTATAATCTTACAACTACCAATGATCGACTACGTGAATACAAAAATATTGTGATAGCATACAAACATGATATGTGTGCCAGAAAATTCGAATGTTAAGATAGTGTTTTCGTAATAAAAAAAGAAAAGAAAAATAAAGATAGTGTTAGAAATATAATAGTTACTTAGAATTTGTTGTAGGTAGCTAGTTTGTTAATCAAATATACAACATGAATTCAAATGAGTTTTCAAAGTCTCATTACCATGAATATATATATATATATATATATATATATGACGACTTTTCCTTTTGCCATCCTACGATTTACTTGCGCGCCCTACGAAATGACCAAAATATCCTTTCGTGGCTTAAGTTACGGATATAGGAAAAATGAGTAATTTTAAATTTCTACATCCGTGACTTAAGCCACGGATGTTATAATTGTAAGGTGTTTTGGGGGGTGTCCGTGACCTAAGCCACAGACAGAGGCATTTTAGTAATTTCGTAGGACGCGCCCCAGAATTAATAGGGTGGCAAAAGTAGTTTTCATGTATGACCCTTGGCTTGAAGTTTGGATCACACATCCCATGACTTTTGTTATGGGTTGTGGCAGGTGATGGAACCCATTATGCATAACGAATAGGGGTTTGTAGAAGCAATGTCCAAACTACTGGAAAAGCTAGATAAAAATACTAACCGCGTTTGAAGTCATCAAGCGAAAGAGGCAGGCGTTAGAGGATTGGATTTGATCTCAGCCAACTAGTCAGAACACGTCCTAGAGATGGTCTAACCGCGACGAAGAGCTGTAAAATGCAATATAGATGCAACCTGTTTTTATGATGAAAATCTGAGACGAAAGTATCGGTTTCATATCAGCATTCACCACAACTTAAAATGGTCGGCCATACATTAAAGAAGTAGCGGCTCTTAAATGGTCGCATAGCTCTCAATGTTTCGTTTGGAGGCAAGTTAATCGAGTGATAAATGAACCAGCTCGAGCAGCTAGTTCATTTTCCAAAGCAACCTCAAACCAACACATAAATGGTTGCATAGCACTCAATATTATTGTTCAAAGTCATCACATTAACCCCTTGATAAACAAATGATAACAAAATCATAACATAAATAACAAAATCAAAGGCATCAGAATAATGGAAGAAAAAAGAGCATTTAAAAGCCCAATTGAAGTTCATTGTCTGATTTTTCATCAGCAACAACAGAAGTAACTTAGTTGGCAATTTCACTCCCCTGCCATAATCATGTATGCAAAGGAACAAATTACACAACAAACATATTCTTCCTAACAAATTATGTCAGAAAGAGACACAAAAACCCTAAATAACATTAGAAACAAAGTTCAAATAACAAGAAGCACATAAGATTAATCCAAATACACCTCCACATTAAACTAAATAAACCTTCCAAGTTTTATTTTAAAGATCGGCTTCATCGTTCAACCTCTATGAAACTCTGACACAGATGCACAGATACGCCTTCAATCTGAAGTGTCAGTGCTTTACGTTTTGCCCTTCAAGAACTTCCCATCATAACAGCACAGTTCCTAATGAAATGATTAAGCTGAACACTCCCACAATCAATTTGCTTCCATTTCAACCTCTCACCTTCAGGATCAGGACAACAAGTATAAATTGCCAAAGCGCGTTCTTTGTGCGAAACCGAAGGCGCACCAATAACAAGTAACTGATCACCAAGTGATTTAAATGCAACACCCCAACCACCTAGTTCGTCGGCTCTAACTGGAACAACACCTAACTTCTTCCACTTATTCATCCCTTTGATGTAAACTTTCAACTCATTAGAAGAAGCATCGAGTGTGTAAAGCTCATTATTAACAACAGCTATTAGAGGCGGAGACGACGAAACCAAAAGCGGAAAATCTTTCAACATATCAGGAATCAAGTTCCATGTGTTTGTCTTTTCGTCAAAAAACTCTCCGCAAGTAAGATCCTTCTTATTCTCATCTTGCCCGCCAATAACATAGAATCTATTATCCATGTAACAACCTGAGCAGAATTTTCTTTTTAGATTCATCTTCGGTAACGGAATCCAAGTTTTGGTTTTCGAATCATATTTCTCAGCAGTATCCAATATTTCGGTACAAGTGTTTGTTTCTAATCCACCAGCAACAAAAGCGAAATTACCAGAACTAGCCGAAGCAAATAAACACCTTGGATTAATCATGAATGGCCCTTTAAACCATTCATTAGTTTCCGAATCGTACCTCCAAATAGCAGTTCCTTCGATTTCTTTGCCTGAAACCAATAACTGTGACCCTGCAGAGAATGACTCTTTATCACCAAAGTCAAAGCTGTAATCTGATGGAATCCTCGGAAGCTTCCTGCTTGATTTGAAAGGCCAATCCATGCCCCACCAATTGCTTTCGCCGCTAGCTAACATGAAAACCGACGGTTCCTTGAGTCCGAATTCCTTCCTTATCTTGTAGATCTCGTCGCTTTTCATTAGAGACAAGAATCTCTTGTTTAGAAAACATAGTTTCCAGTGTTGCGATCTTGGAAATCTCGCAAAGATCGAAGTCTCTAGCTCGTCGCTGAGACTTAGAACATAATCTGCATCCTGAGGTAAAGGCTCTTCTTTCGAAGAACCGTTGCCGTCGGAGGGTGGTACCAATTCAATAATTCTCATCTTTTGTGATGGAGAATTCTTGTCACTAATGCTAAAGTCACTACCAAAATTTGGAACTGGTAATCCTTTTTGATTAGTCATAATAGATCATTCACAAACAACTACTTTTTCTTTGTTTTGACTCAAATCCAAAATCCTCTTAACACTTCAAAATCAATTCCCTGTAACATCATAAACAAAATTCAGCCAAAAGTAACGACACCGCAATTTTTTGTTTGATTTAAGATAGATCAACATAGATGCATAAAAATACTATCATCAATTAAAGCGACATCAACGTCCTCGAAAAGAATCGAACTTTATATGTTCAAATTACAAAACTAAACTCTTATCACTAAGCAGACACATGGATATACAAATTTAACAAAAGAGACATAGAAATCTCACTAACAAGAATTAAAACCTAAAAATAGTTTTATAGGCTAACAAGTTACAGACCCCGCCCGCCTGAGCCGTCCACCACAGATAGGTGGTGGTGGACGGTTCTGGATGGGATAGATGTACACAGCCTTATTTCCGCCCCGCGAAAGGGTAAGGCTGTTTCAAGGATTTGAATAGGTTAATAAGCTGTAATCAATACAATTTCAAAAAATTAATTGTAAAATAAAAAACAAAATTACACATATTCAAAACAGAATCAGAGAGTTCTGTTTTTTTATTATTCCTGCATGATGAAAATTCTATGAAATGAGTCAACAACAAAATTCAAATAATTTTTCTAACATGAATAATAAGACATGTAAGACACTGATTTATCAATAAAAAAAATAAAATTCATGGATTTATTTATTTATATCTATTACTAATTACTAATATATATTCAACAAGAAATGATTCATCAATATTATCACACACCTGAAGAAAAATGCTATGCTGCTTAATCAGATGAAGGAAGTCCAAGCACAGAATCCAAAAGCCATCACATCCTGAGACTGATCAGCATTCAAACATAATAGAAATTGATTTTGATGAAAAAAATAATGAAAAAACAAATATTTCAAGACAAGGGTTTTGTGTGCATATATTATGTTGTATTCATAAGAACAAAGAAAAAGGTTACAAAGAAAAATATAGAAGAGAAACGCACATAAGGCAAAGGTTTCACATAATATATATAATAATTAAAAATTCAAAAGAAAGAGAAAAGAAAAAGGAAATTTTGCAAAGAAAGAAGCCAAGTCAAAGATGGGAGTTTTTTTTTTTTTTGTTGAATGGCAAATATGGTAGTCAAAGATGTAGTAAATAGAGTAATAAACGTTACAAAATATGTAATCAAAACATAGAGAATGAATATGAATAATTAAGGTTAGTGTTCTTTCTTTCTTAGTTGAAAAAAATTAAATAAAACGATGATAGAAAATATGTATAGTTGCAGAGAATGAATGAATGAGTGAGTGAAGTAGAGAAAAGCAAAAGACTAAGGAAAGAGATCCAACATTGGAGACAACTACAATTTGCTGGAAAACATATGGTTAATAAATTAAATTAGTACTATATGCTAAGTTTTTTGTACATTATTAATATTAAAATATACACAACTCAAAAAAAATTAATAAATTAATTGGTATGCTTATCAAACCGCACCATGGTATTATTTAATTGTCCATTTGAGGGGGAAATAAAGGCAAAGGAGATTTGAGAGAGAGGGACAACTGTTGATACACACAGTGAGTGAGGTGCTCATGATGCAACAGCAGTCCAATATGAAAGAAAAAAGAATGTTTAAAAATAGCATAAGGAAGGAGAAAGTGACACACATTGGTTAGGTTCTTCTCTTTCTTCTTTTTATTTGATTGTTTAAGTTCTCCATCATTATGTGTTTTTATTTTATTTTATTTTTTAGTAGAAATTCTCACTCATCTTGGAAAATTGTGAAAATGTAAAAGTTTAGAAAGCAAATAATTATAAAAAAATGTAGGGTAAGAAATGTTATATCTATGTCTAGGTGTGTATATTTTTTTGCAATGTCTAATAGGTATTAAGTTTTTACCGCCGTTTGATATTGATTCAAGTCATTGTATTAAAACGGTTATTTTCAATGGATGGATTAACGTTATTTATTTAGGATTCATTTGATGGATATGATAATATATCTGGATCATATATGTTTCATTTTAGTATTTGATGAAACAATATAATGTGATAAATTAATCTTGAAATTTGTTATATTATGTGAATATTAGTTAGATTAGAAACCAACATAATATGATATATTTTATCATGCATGGTAAAAAAAATGTAATATAATTAAACTTAAAAAAGTTTTTCCCCTGGTCCTTAATATAAGAAATAAACTATTTTTTAAATTCATTAAAAAACTAATGTATTTAGTCTATAATGTAGTCTAGATACATTAGTTTTTCAATGAACATAAAAAGTAGTTTGTTTCTTATATTAAGGATCAGATAAAGTAGTAAGTAATGTTATTATGGTTCGTATCATTTGCACCAAACATGAGATAGAATAATATTTTATCTTATCACTATCACATCACACACTTATCCATCTTCTTATCTTATCATATTTCTATCATTTCTTGCGCATCAAAGAGACCCTTGCCCGTTTGATGAACATGATAGCAAAATGATATGATAAGAAGCTGGATAAAGATGTGATATGATAGTGATAAGATAAACACTTATCCTTTCATGTATTTGATCCACACATGATAACATTATTTACTACTTTTTTTAATTTTAATTATGTAACATATTTTACTTTTATATATGACATGATAAAATAGGTCATATTTAAAAGACGAGATTACCTTTGTGAAACAATTACATATATCTTTTCAAAATTAATTTTTAATATTCTAAATTTATTAAACAAAATAAAAATACTAAAATAAATAAGTAATGAAATAATATGTAATTTTTTAAAAAACATATTGACACTACTAAATAAATAAATTATACTTTTTTTAATATAAATATCACGAGTAATTAAATAATTATGTTATATATGTTAGATAAGTCGAATAAAGATATTATATGTATTATATATAAATGAAAAAACTACCCTTACATCAAAATCCTATTTTTACTTTTGTAATTTCAAGTTTTGTAATTTTTACTAGTGATATTATTCTAAATATTTGAATTTAAATAAATAATAATAATTTTAATTAATTTTTTATTTTATGAACTATATATATTATATTTTAAAATATATTTTTAGAGACAAATCAATAATTTTATTTCTTATCCTATCTTGATGGTTTCTAACTCAACTCATATATATTTAGGTTAAAAATTATAACCACAAAGATAAGATTATCCTATATCTTATTGTTCTATAGAAAACTGGAGAGAAACAAGATTTAATATAGATGTGTTATCATGTCTCTTATCATGCTCCTTAAACAGATGTATAAGTACTTATGTAGTGAGTTGAAAGAAAAAGATTATTGTGCCTTTGCTTCCACCTTAATGAAATTTTACACTATTACTTTGTCTCAAAACCGCATTAGTGAAGTTCGCATCTACCAAATAGGATAGTATTTTAATGTCCCCTACGTACGCTATGATAGTTACATAAGTGATGTTTACAATTGGCAGTGGACCAACAATTGGAAATTCTGGTTTTTGAGTTTGATGATGAAATTAAATGAGGAAAAGTGTTGAGATAACCATATTATTCTAAACTACATAGCACTTGTCAACCTTTTAAGTTTAACACACACTAGTGTTAGTTGATGTAGCAAAAACTCACACCAATGAAGTTATAGAGACTACCACAATTAATTGATAATATTACAACAGTAATTGTGAATGCGAACTGCTTATTTAAAACCTTATTTGATTGGAAGTATTGTCCGTGTATATATTTTTAAAGGGGGTTTTCAGAATAGGAAGTTTGACTTTAACTTATTCTTACAAAATTAATTAATTTGTAAGGTGAAAATTATCTCCACTTATAAACATCTTTTCGGGCAATCTCTTACATCCATTGTGTCTAGCATAACTGGACTTGATGTGCGGATATAAATGATAGGTAGTCCAATATATAGTAGATGACCCGATATATCATGGATGAGACTTTGTGTTGGTTTTGATTTTTGGAAAATAACTGAAAGGGAAAATCACCGAAGAATTTACCGGGTTGAGTCACGACCAGGTCGCTCTCTTTAATCACGACCAGGTCGCTCTCTTTAAGACGTTTCACGGCTCTACCCAAAGTTTGTGCAAGGTAGACTATAAGCCGTGCGCCTCCAGGATAAAACAGCCCAGTTCACTGTGTGTGCACTGTTGATAATCGTTCGAGAAGTAACACCTTCTATACGGTAACGAATTACCGGTCAAATATGGTATGTATACCACTCAAAACCGAAGGGACAGAAAGATTAGATGAAGAGAATAAGGAACAACTCGTAAACACAAGTTGAAGGGAGAAAGAAGAAAAAGATTCGATCTTAGAGGAATTCTTTTTCGGTGTAGTTTTTGAACTGAGTGGAGTCCTCTATTTATATAGAGATTTTGTAACTGTTTTAGCAAAAATTGCTACATCAATTACTCTAATGGATAAGATCAAAAAGAAACTTATCCAATAATCCGTTCAACATTTGTGGATGAGATCAAAAGAAACAAATCCATAATAACAAACTAATGAGAGAAAGATAGGAAATTCAGTTGGATTCTCAATCTTATCACAACAACCATAAGCTAAAATTATGGGAAGTGATATTCATGAATAAAAATAATAATTATTATTATTTTCATCATTATCATGTATTTAAAATTAAATACCACTATTTAAACACTACTAATGTGTGTGTTCTATTTTATGTGGGACCCCCACACTCTATTTTTTCAATTCACACAATATTAGATCAAAGTTTAATTACTTAGTGTTTAATCTTCCAACCTTCCAATTTTTTTCTATCTTCACATCAATGTTCCAACAATCCCCCACTTGAATTTAAAAAATGGTTTTGAGTATAACGCCAAGCGTTCTATAAGGCTGCTAATAAACAAAGGTGTCGCCAACAACTTGAACCTTTGCATAGCGGGTAAAATTCTGATTGACAAGAGTGGCACGTAGCATTGAACTCAATCTCAGACATAGAACTCACACACAACCTTTTCTTAAGGTGTATTCTAAAAGCCCGTGCTTTTATGGCCATGCACGTATATCCCGGTTTAACGAATGCTCTAGCAATTTTGCCCCAAATTCCATAGGAACCGGTCTCAGTTCCACATTCGCATAGGTGAGTCTATCAAGAGTACTCCTGTAGCTGTGTACTCCACTCCATATGGAGTATAGATCTCATTAAGAGTTTCTATTATCTCATCCTCTATTCGCTGCAGGAATCATGCTTTCTTTATTTTTTTCTCATAGCATGTTCTATCACTTTATGACTTGTTATTACCCATTGAACCTATTTCTTGGGATCTCCAGTCAGTTAGGTCGGGTTACCATCACTAGTGAGCTATAGGCATTAGTCCCATCTTAATAGATGTATTTAAGACTTTCTCTCTTGTTAGTCCTTTCGTCAAAGGATCGGCTAAGTTTTCATCAGTACGTACGTAGTCGACTCTAACCGCACCATTGGAGATTAGTCCTCTAATCGTGCTATGTTTCCGTCTAATTTGTCGTTTCTTACCATTATAATAACGATTCTCAATCTTTGCGATAGCCGCGGTACTATCACAATGAATTAACACAGCTGGTAACGGTTTTTCCCATAAAGGGATCTCAGCTAGCAAGCATCTTAGCCAACTTGCTTCTTCACTGGCAGCAGCCAGTGCTATCATCTCAGATTCCATGGTGGACTGAGCTAGTATAGTCTGTTTCTTGGATTTCCAGGATACAGCTCCTCCAGCGATATTGAATACATATCCGCTGGTCGCTTTGCAATCATCAGATAAGGTGTTCCAATCTGCATCACTGTACCCTTCAAGTACAGCAGGATACCTCTGATAATGCAATCCTAGAGTCATGGTCTTTTTCAAGTATCTCATGACTCTTTCAATAGCATTCCAATGCTCCTTACTAGGTCTACTTGTAAACTTGCATAAGAGTCCCACGACGTAGGCAATGTCGGGTCTAGTGCAATCAGTGGCATACCTGAGGCTGCCAATGATGCTAGCATATTCTGCTTGTCTAACACCATCTCCAGTGTTCTTAAAGAGTTTCATACTGGGATCATACGGTGTGCTTGCAGGTCTACAATCAAAATAATTATATTTCCTTAAGATCTTCTCAATGTAGTGAGACTGATTTAAGGAAATTCCTTTTTCTGATCTAGTAATCTTGATGCCAAGAATTACGTCAGCTTCTCCAAGATCTTTCATATCAAAGTTGTTGCACAACAATGATTTCACAGTATTTATGACATGAATGTTTGATCCAAATATGAGTAGGTCGTCTACATAGAGACATATGATCGTGCAAATGTTATTCTCATACTTATAATAAATACATTTGTCACTTTCATTCGCTTTGTACTCATTTGATATCATTACGTTATCAAATTTTTCATGCCATTGCTTAGGGGCTTGTTTAAGACCATACAAAGATTTATCTAGCTTACAAACTTTGTCTTCTTGTCCAGGGATCACAAACCCTTCAGGTTGTTTCATATAGATTTCTTCTTCTAATTCACCATTTAGAAAAGCAGTTTTCACATCCATTTGGTGTACTAACAAATTATGAATGGCAGCCAACGAGATAAGTACCCTTATGGATGTGATTCGAGTGACTGGTGAGAAAGTGTCGAAGAAATCTATATTCTCTCTTTGAGTAAAACCTTTGGCTACAAGGCGAGCCTTGTATTTATCCACTGTGCCATCAGGTTTTAGTTTCCTTTTAAGAATCCACTTACAACCTATCGGTTTGCATCCAGGAGGCAAGTCAACAAGATGCCAAGTTTTGTTAGATTCAAGAGAGTCCATTTCATCGTTAATGGCTTCTTGCCACAAGTCAGCATCCAAGGAAGACAAAGCTTCTCTTAGACATGATGGATCCTCTTCTAATGTATAGGCCACATATTCGGGTCCATACTCTTTAGCAATTCTTGCTCTCTTACCTCTTCGAGGTTCTATAACATCGCTTTCGATGTTTTCATCACTATTTCTAATTAACGGATTGTAATTAGATGTAGTGTTCCCACTAGAGCCCCCACTAGTGCCCCCACTATTTCTAGATTTGAAAGGGAATTTATTTTCATAGAATTCGGCATCATTTGATTCTATGATTACTTTAGCATTTAAGTCATAAAACTTATATGCTTTGCTATTTAATGCATACCCAATGAATACACATTCATAGGCTCTACTTGCGAGTTTAACTCTCTTAGGATCAGGAATCCTTACATAGGCTAACCAGCCCCATGTTCGAAAATAAGACAATTTGGGTTGTCTTTTCCTCAAAATTTCAAATGGAGAAATTTTGTTCTTAGTTTTGGGTATCCTGTTTAGCACATAGCAAACAGTTAATAAAATTTCCCCCCACCGATGAGGCGCTGCACCGGAATTAAGCATGATAGCAACTACTAATTCGGTAAAGGTTCGATTTTTTCTTTCCGCTTTACCGTTCATTTCCGGAGAATAAGGAGCAGTTGTTTCATGAATGATTCCGTGTTCTTTATAATACTCATTGAATGTGTGTGATCCATATTCAGTGCCTCTATCACTACGAAAACGCTTGATTCTTTTATTGAATTGATTTTCAATTTCTTTTACAAATATTTTGAACATATCAAGCGCATCACTTTTATTTTTCATTAGATACACATAAGTGTAGTCGGAGCAGTCATCAATAAAAGTGATAAAATATCTTTTTCCGTTTCTAGTCAAGTTTCCATCCAATTCGCATATATCAGAATGAATTAAATCTAATGGTTCAGATTCTCTCGTTACTGATTTATGCGAATCTTTTGTAATTTTAGCTTGACTGCAAAATTCACAATTTTCAAAATCATTCAAAGATATTTTCGGTATTATTCCTAAGTTGCTCAATTTAGAAATAATTCTTTTATTTACGTGACAGAGTCTGGCATGCCAAATATTAAAATCACACAACATATAAGCAGAAGAAGTAGAAATTTTATTCATATCAATGCATAATTTAAACATGCCATCTGTGGCGTACCCTTTCCCAACAAATACCCCATGTTTAGTAACGGCGTACATGCCAGCCCCTATAGATTGGGTAAACCCTGCCTTATTCAAAAGATAACCTGAAACTAGATTCTTTCGAATTTCTGGAGTGTGAAGCACATCCTTCAATATCAGAGTCTTTCCGGATGTGAAATTCAGCTCCACGTCTCCAATTCCAGCAACATTAGTGGTGTGGGAGTCTCCCAGCAACACTTTTTTGTCTTCAGCAGTCGTGTATGTTTTGAACATAGCACGGTCATAGCAGACATGGCGAGAGGCACCAGTGTCTAGCCACCATCCATCAGTTCCACCAACTAGGTTGACTTCAGTTATCATAGCAATGTATTGTTGCTCTTCAGTAGTCAGGTGAGCCTGCGCAGCAGGGTTCGGCCTGTTCCTACACTTTTTAGCCATATGACCTGGCTTTCCACATTTATAACAGCTGAAGGTGGTTCCAGTATCATTCTTTGAAGATGGTTGTTGACTTTGGGCCTTTTGAGGGTACCCATTCTTATTCCGATTGGAATTCTTATGTGCAGAGTTGTTCTGATTCTTGAATTGTTTGCCATTAGGCTTCAAAACAGCACCCACATGTTTCTTTTTAGTGTTGTTGCCAGCGACAACAAGCACCTCTTCTTTTAAGTCTTGTTGCCTCGCTTCTTCAATTCGAAGACGAGTAATAAGACTCTCAATGGAGAACTCCTTAGTTTTGTGTCTAAGGATATTTTTAAAGTCCCTCCAATTAAGAGGCAGTTTGTCGATGATGACAGCAATCTGAAATTGTTCATCCAACTGCATTCCTTCTGACACTATTTGATGAGCAATCCTTTGAAGCTCATGAGATTGTGCCTCTACTGATTTATCATCAGTCATCTGAAACTTTAAGTAGCGGCTAACCGCATACTTTTTAGCTCCGGCTTTTTCAGTGTCATACTTCTTTCCAGAGCATCCCAGACCTGTTTAGCATTCTCATAGCGGCTGTAGTAGTCATACAGCTCATCATTGAGACCATTGAGAATGAAATTCTTGCATAGATAGTCATTCTCTTTCCAAAGGGCTACTTCAATATTGACAGCGTTATCGTTTTCAGCTTGCTTTGCCTTCTCAGCAGGATCAGTGATATCCACATCCATTGCTTTACCGTTATTATTCGAACCAGATGGTTCCGAACTCGGTATCACAGGCATGTCTTCAGTCAGAACGTTGGCAACCTTTTTTGTAGTTAAGAAACAGAGCATCTTTTGTTGCCAACGTTTGAAGTGACTTCCTTGAAACATGAACGGTCTATTGAAGTCAGCAGTAGCTGTTCCATTACCGGTAATTTCTTCGGTGTTCATAGTGATTTTTAAACGTCTTAAATTGTTGGTTTTGATTTTTGGAAAATACCTGAAAGGGAAAACCACCGAAGAATTTACCGGGTTGAGTCACGACCAGGTCGCTCTCTTTAAGACGTTTCACGGCTCTACCCAAAGTTTGTGCAAGGTAGACTATAAGCCGTGCGCCTTCAGGATAAAACAGCCCAGTTCACTGTGCGATTATCAAATGCACTGTTGATAATCGTTCGAGAAGTAACACCTTCTATACGGTAACAAATTACCGGTCAAATATGGTATGTATACCACTCAAAACCGAAGGGACAGAAAGATTAGATGAAGAGAATAAGGAACAACTCGTAAACACAAGTTGAAGGGAGAAAGAAGAAAAAGATTTGATCTTAGAGGAATTCTTTTTCGGTGTAGTTTTTGAACTGAGTGGAGTCCTCTATTTATATAGAGATTTTGTAACTGTTTTAGCAAAAATTGCTACATCAATTACTCTAATGGATAAGATAAAAAAGAAACTTATCCAATAATCCGTTCAACAATATTTGTGGATGAGATCAAAAGAAACAAATCCATAATAACAAACTAATGAGAGAAAGATAGGAAATTCAGTTGGATTCTCAATCTTATCACAACAACCATAAGCTAAAATTATGGGAAGTGATATTCATGAATAAAAATAATAATTATTATTATTTTCATCATTATCATGTAATTAAAATTAAATACCACTATTTAAACACTACTAATGTGTGTGTTCTATTTTATGTGGGACCCCCACACTCTATTTTTTCAATTCACACAATATTAGATCAAAGTTTAATTACTTAGTGTTTAATCTTTCAACCTTCCAATTTCTTTCTATTTTCACATCAATGTTCCAACACTTTGATACCATTTTATAATTGAAAGTTTGATCTAACTCAACCATACAAAATCGACTTGTAAGATGAGGGGTGCCGTTCTTTATAAACTATAGTCCAACCTTATCTTTAGTCAACATGGGATTTGGTTTTTCAAATATCGGTTGAGAGATGACTTGGAAATATATTTATAAGTGGTGGTAATCCTCACCTTAAAAGCCAGTTTTGCAGATTGAATTAGATCCAATATAAAAAGTTAATATGGTTGCAAAGCTTATCGTTTCGAGACATCCATAATTTTAATTCGCGCACCAATCCCGGCTGTGTTGGGCGCGAGGAAGCGTGTTAAGAGATCTAAATTAATTTAGAGATAACTTGAAAAAATGTTTATAACTATCCCTACCTTAAAACCTGATTTTGTAGAATTGGTTAAACTCAACATCAAATTCTAAGATGGATTTTGTATTTCCGGCTTTGATTGTGTTTGTTATTATGATTGATTCATTCTATTATATGTGTGTGCTTTTTTAATTGCATTCACTTGTTATTTTAATGCTCATTTAAGCTTTGATGTGTGGCTTCTTTTTATAGTTGTTTGCAATGACAAATTTTGAGAAATTAGAGTTGTAATGCTTATCGATTTGGAAGGAATATAGAAATGTGGTGTTTGAACACGAAAACAAAGCTTTGGTCTGAACACACACGGGTGATAGATTAGAATCATTAGTAAATATAATTAAAGCTTATTTTATAAATCCCCCAATTAAAATACCCAGGAACAATACAATCAGATAAGGTATCATACCTGATTTTTAATTGTGGTTCGAATCCTCAATTGCGGCCACAATATTACTTTTGTGTAGTCTCTGCAACCGCATCGCACTGCAATTACGATATGATTTTCGATCACAAATTTGATCATATCGTAGCCGATCACAAACTGCATCAGATTATTTCAGCCAAGTTAGTTCAGATCGTTTTAGCAAAATTTATGCACCCGTAATTTCTAATTTACATCAGATCTAATGAAAAATCTTACCTTTAACAGTTTTTCAACTGTGTATTTCAAACACCTTCAATAAATATTTAAGAAATAGCGTGAGACTTTTCTATGGTGGATAAATAGTGTGGTGGCATGATCTCGCTAGAGCTTATCCAAAGCGGCCTTTGTCGCAACACGATGATTTCAATGCCATTGTTTCTAGGCCCGTTAGAGTGTCGACATTGATCGGTGCGGCCAGATACGTTGGAGGATGGCAACAGGGTTCAAATCCGAAGCGTATCAATGCGGCACACTCATTTTATTTGTCTCGCAAAAGTGAATAAAATGTTGGAAACTAGGGTTTAATATTAGGTCTTTCATATAGGGTATTGGACTCGGCTCACAGTTACCTAACATAAGTTAATATTGGGCCTTATACTTTTTGATTGATTAAGGTGTTTTCATCACCTCGCATTTCTTTGTTTGATCCGATGATCTCTTATAGAATTTTTTTCTCTACCCCAACAATTATTCTTTTACCCCGACATTTTAAGATGAATTGACTAATATGCCCTCATATATAAACTATAAGGTTAAGAAAAAAAAAAATCATTTTTACACATTTTGTCAAAGAAGTGTTCCGGTGTTAGGGAGAGGAAAAGAGAGAGTAAGTGGTCGAATCACGTACCGGAACACTTTTTTCAAGTGTACCGGAACACTTGAAAAAGTCGGTTTGAAATTAAGGTACCGAAACAGTTGTGTATGAGTATTCCAGTATGAATATTCATACAGGAACACTTTTGTATGAGCATTCCGTTGTGCTTTTTTCGTAGCTTTTTCATTAAAATAAATAAATTAATTTTTTTATTTACATTTTTTAATATATTTTTTCTTCTTCAGTGGTGCGTACCAGAGGAAGAGATGGTTGAGTTAGAAGTATAGGAGGAGCAAGACATGAAGTTTAGTGTTGAAATATTATTATATAGTTCATCTTAAATGCCTTATATGCATCCAATTATCCATTCTAGTTTCTTATCGATAATGTTTTTGTTTAAATATATGTAGGAACGTAATGAAGGACCAAACCCTGAATTAAAGATAGCATTTCTAGGAAATAAGGTAGCTGAGAGAGTCTTTGATCAACATCCACAAATTATTCAAGGTTGGTTGAATGCTTCTGGGTTGTGCTGCCTTGAACGGATTAGTTTGAAAAAGGTTGATTCGTAGCAATAATATATTGAATTAGGGTTAAATTTATTTTTTTTACAAAAAAAAAAGGGTTGAATTAGCCTTTATAGCCTTTATTTGATAAAAGAGAGTTTCTATGCTTTTCTTTCTCTCATCTCTTTTTCTCTCATATTTCTCCTCTGTCAACCAAAGACAAGATTAATAAAACACAACAAAAATTATGCGGAAATATATACCAACAATATAAATTTAAGAGACAACATAAACAACAAATCATCATTATAAAAAGAAGGTTTAAAATAATGCAAAATCAGAATATAGAACTTTCTCTTAAATTCTCAGAATGGGAAAGGATCGATGGTTCTAGTAGGTAGAACGATTAATAATTGAACGTGCAATCAGTTTCTCCTTTAGCCAATAGCTTATACTAAAACCTTCAAAAAGAAACAACCTATAATTTAAGTTTTAAGGCACTTAAGTGATTATTAAATTAGTAAACAAAACAAAATAAAAAGTAGAAAACAAAGGATTCTCTAGTTTACAAATTGCACAAGCTACATGAAGTATAATATTTGTTTGATGGGAGCTTCTATGGTGCAGTTGGTATTTTGACAATATTGGAAAAGTCATTTGAATAGACTAATAGGAGTAAAGTCTTTATTTGGTCCCACCAAATCATAATTATATGGTGTAGTTCCATAATTATGTTTCTGTGTATCCTCAAAGATCTAAAGGTGTAAGTTTTCTCTATCCTAAGATCGAGATTTTAGCTCTGATACCAGAGTTTTCGGACCTGAGTTTCGCGCGTTAGCTGTAAGAAAAACGTTGAAGTTCATTCTTCGTATTTCGAACTAAAAGTCTATAATTAGACAATAGTTTCTTTCTTTCTATGAATCTTGCCTTTATTCTTGGATTAACATTAGGTTTATCCATATATAGAAGGTTTTCTAAACATTTATATTCGAAATCTAATTTTTGAATTCTTTTCCTATAATGGTTTAGATTTCTTTTTTCTTCAGCTAAATTCATTACTAGAAAGTGTAACGAGTTGCGGAAGTTAATTAGATTCTTTTATCTAATTTTTCGAGTTGTAAGGACAACTCTGCTACTGAGCCTTGCAGCTTATGTAATTCTTTTAGTTCTGAGATTTCAAAATCTCTTTTTGGGAGTGCCACCCTAAGGCTTTGGCTTCTAATTAATAGTTTTTCTTCTGTTTCTTCAAACAGATTTTTGTCATCTTCTATTAATGAACAACTCTTTCTTGCCAAAGTTTTAAATATAGGTGACTCTAATGTCACTATAGGGGTGAATAATTCATCAATATGAATTATATATTTTCCTGTAAATTCTATGCTATGGTATGAATTACTTAAAGCATAATTAATTCTATAGCATATTGTAAAAGGATGATTTCCTTTTTTCATAAATTTTGAATCTTCTAATTTGTAATTAAAGATTATGGATCTGTCCAGATCTTTATCCTTTAGGGATAATCCTATTTGTAAGTTTATATCAAACTTAATTTTTCCATATTTTAAATTGCATCTTCCTTGTGCAATTATAAATTGTCTATCATTTGTAATTCTAGAGTCTCTTAGAATTATATTTAAAGGTGTATCAATACCTTTCATGAAAGTACTTTTGATTAAAACTTGAATGGTTGATATGTGAATATAACCAATTTTATTTCTTTCTTTTTCAGAAAGACTTGAAATTCTTTTTTGAATTTGTGTTCTATCTATGGTAGATACGAATATATTTCCAGATGTAGAATCAATTGGAACTGCTTCTTCTCCTACCATTATTCCAAATTTCAAAATATTTTTCCTAAAGAAAAGTTCTTTGAGCTTGTTAGTCTTTCTTTTAAAGTTTTCTTCAGCAGTTAGAGATAAATCTGCTTCTTCTATTTTGTGATCTTGTATGATATCAGCAAAATAACTAGATGTTTCTTCAAAAAGTGAGATTTCAGACATAATTTTCAAAATTCTTATGAATTTTCACTAGTATTATCGGGCAGAATATTTAAAGTTTTTATTAGACTATAAATTCGAGAGTTTTTTAGTCTATAATGTACATTCGCGAAGTCTCCATAGAACTGTCCTTGAAAACATTCTATGTATTTAGAATTTTTAGTAAAATTGTTTAACTCATGAACTAAACATTTTAATTCATGTTCTTCGAAGTCTCCTTCGATAGTTTCTTGAAGTTTTTCGAGAAAAACATTTTCTTGGTAATGATTAAATTTGAATTTGTCTAAAATTATCTTACCCAAATTTGGTTCAGGAATTCTTTCTAGTAAATAAGTTACCTTTTTATCATAGTCTTCCATCAAGACTAATTCTAAGTATGTGTGACCAGAACTAGGTTCTGTGTGTTCTATTTCAAAAAAATTTGAAAATAATCTTTGAGTTCTAAAATTCGATTTTTCCATCTATTATGCAAACAACATAATATAGTAAATAAGTGATGTAATAATAACAATCATACCTGATATGATTTTCTTTGTTTCTGGTTTTATTGAATTCTTCGATCCGAAGATGTTTGTGTTGTTTTGGGATATAATCTGTTTGATTATATTGTTTTATGTTGTTGATCCCTCCAGAGTATTACCTCAAGGATCTAGCTCCTCCAGAGTATTACCTCAAGAGCTACTTCTTAGAAATAATTCTAAGGACAGAAGAAAATAATTCTTCAAAAACTAGTTAATAGTTTCGTATTTCTTTCAACTGTAATTTACAACTGAGCTTAGAGCTCTTATTTATAGTGGAGAAGGGCTCACATATTAGGTAGGACGTCCCTTTCCATAACAGCACACTTATAGCGATGTGCACTCAGTAAAGTGACACGCACTAGCACACTAAAGAAAAACGACAAACAGTTATTTACATTATTGCAAAGTTTATCACTAAGTGGTCCCCATCTGACTCAGATGTGATAAGGTACCACTGCACACTTTAACTAACTACATGACACATGGCTCTGTGATGAAGGCTTCCTTGTCTTCTTGTGCCGACGGTTTTTCTGGACAATTTTCACATTTGTGTCCTTTGTAATACTGTGAAAAGTATTGACATCATTCTTCTTGAATTAACTTGGGTAATTTTTCAAGACCATCTTTCAATTGGTCAACTTTTTCTTCAAGGTTTTTGACTGCCTTGACGTCTTTGTCCTTTGCGGGCTTTCTAGAGTCACTGTATATGACCATTGATGAATCTTCGTAAATAACTCTATAGTTTGTCTGGGAAGACAATCTAGTGATCTTCTGGCGAAAGTGTTTAATTTGTTTAAGGTAAATGGCAGGATGCCATTCAGTTGTTTCTCTGTTCACCACTGGATATTCTTTATTTGAAATTCCAATCTTGATGAGGTATAAGGGTTTTGTTGTAAGTTCCAGAGTGATCTCATCGTACCATGGATATGTGGACTCAATTTGAATAAAAATTTCTTTTCCTTTGGCAAACAAGTTGTTGAACTTTTGTGCCAAACTTTGTAACTCCTTTGGAAAGAACTTGAGTTCTCCAAAAGTTTTTCCAGCTTGTTCTTCCAGGTATATTTTATGTATCAACCCATTTTGAAAGAAGGATAGACATATAGTACTGTCTATTCCGGGTAGTACGACTGCTTTGGTGCAACCAATTCTGCTAACTGGGTAGAAGCATTCAGTAGTAAATTCTTCTATATAGTGGTTTAGCCATTTCCATCTAAGACTGAATTCCATATAAGTTGGATCAGTTATCTGGAAATTCTTTTGATATTCGAGCTGGCGAATTTTGTCGACTGACAGCATCTTTTTTGACTCCATTGTTGGAGATTTTTGAAGATTTTTTGCTGTTGTAATCTCTTTGTATGCTCCATAAAGCGCCTGTTCAGCTTCCTTCATGGTTTTGTATCCTTTATGACGCACATTCTTGCCAATGATGTGTTGTTTAGCTATTGCCAATTTTCTATAGATCCCTTTCATTGGACCATCAAAAATGACATAAGCTTCAAACTTTCCCATCTCATTGTCTACGGGATCGCTTGTTTGAATGGTTGTTAATAAACCATTTTTTCTGGCTTCTTCTTCCTCTTCTTCGACCTTATCTGCCCAGGACTTTTTGCTGTCTGAAGTTGTTTCTGAAGATTCCGCTTCTTGTTCTATATTCCAACCGCTGGGTACTATCGTTTCAGTAGGAATTTTTGAACTTTCTGGGGCTGTATACTTTACATAGTAGTCATACTTTCCAGAAGGTTGTCCTAGCAAATCCCAATTTTCTTGGTTCTTTTTTTCATGATTTTCGTTTGTTGTCATTTTTTGCAAACCTTTGAGTGTTGTAATCATCTCCCCCCTCTCGGCAGAGATTTTTGCTCTTTTGATTTCTAGGGCGACAAGTTGCTCGTCCTTTTGCTTGATGTTGTTCTGAAGTAGCTTTATGGCTTGCTCCATTCTCTCGTCAGTGTATCTGCAAAACTGTTTTGCTCAGATTTTATATATTGAATATATGGCTCGAATTGTTGTAATTTCATCTGCCATCTTATTAATCTGCCTTGTTTATGATCAGCTTTAATTTTATATCTCCAAAATCCTGTAAGATATTTAGAGTCTGTATGAAGAAGGAATCTTGACGGTAATAAGTCAATCTTCCATTTTTCTAGTATTTTTACACACGCCAGAGTTTCTACTTCCTGAATATGGTATCTAGATTCTGTATCTGTAAATGTACCAGAAATATATTTATATAAATGTAATTTTTCAGTATCCTTTATCAGTATTTTAGAAGCACTATAATCAATGCCTTTTTTGGTATCTGTTCCTTCTTTCGAAGTTTCAGATTGTTTTGATTGAAGATCTTTAGATTCTTCAATTTTATATCCCTTCTCATTTAGAGAAAGTTTTGCTTTACCGTTGGGTAAGGCTCTCATACAACCTGCCCAGGTTGTTTGTGATGCATCTGTCTCTACAATCAAAAAATCTTTTATTGTTGGATTGTATAGTTCAGGCAAAATTTGAATTTTTTCTTTAATGGTTTTAACAATATCAGAATCGGTTTCAGTCCAAGACCAAGGAATTTTTTTTGAAATTTTTCTTTGCAAATGTTTTCTTTCTTTTGCTAAATCTTTGAAAAATCCTTCATTAGCAATATAATTTAAACATCCAAGAAATCTTTGAATTTGTTTTTTGTCCGAAAGTTCATTTGGAAAAGCTTGTATTTTTTCTTGGGTATGAGGTGCTAGACCTAGTTCCCCATTCTCTTTTAAAATTAGACCAAGGTATTCTATTTCTTTTTGTAAAAGTTTTGATTTCTTTTTTGAAATTACAATACCTTTTTCTTTAATTCTTAGAAGAACAGTTTCTATATCTTGAAGATGTTGTTCTTTACTTCCTTTTGTGAAAATAAGTATATCATCTATATATGCCAAACATATATGAGCTAAACCTTCGAGAGATTTATCCATAAATCTTTGGTATATTGATGGTGCTTGTTTTAATCCAAAAGGTAAAACATTCCATTCATAGTGTTTTTGAGGTGGACATGAAAAAACTGTTAATGGTTTTGTTTCTTCAGCTAGTCTTAGTTGATAGTATCCAGACTTTGCATCTAAGGAAGAACACCAATTGCATCCTTTTATTTTTTCTAAAATAAAATCTTTTCTTGGTAATTTATAAGAATCTCCTACTGTTGCCAGATTAAGTTTCTTATAATTAATTACCATTCTTCTCTTACCTCTTTTTATTCCGTTGTGGTTTTCGACATAAAAAGCTGGTGCAGAATGTGGACTTGACAAAGGTCTAATAAGGTCTTTATCAAGTAGATCTTTACATTCTTGTTGAAATTCTTCAACATCTCTAATAGAATATGGAATCCTATTTGGAACATTTATCTCGTCATTAGGGTTTTTAAGTTTAATGACTATAAGTTCATGATTAGTGTTTTTAACACTGTCTAAAGGGTTATCTGAACAGACTTCATCTAACCTTTCTTCTATACTAATATTGAAACTTCTTTCTTCCCATATTGTTCTTAGTTCTCTAAGGTTTCCTTTAATAAGGTTTAAGATTTCATTTCTAGTAACTATTTTGGTGGTTATTATTTTGCTATTCTTAGGATTTCCCAAATCCTTCCATTGAAGTGATATAGTATCCTTTCTTTGAGTAAAAGGTTCATATAATTTTAAAAAGTTATTTCCTATGATTAGGTCTAATCCTGAATCATGGAGGTAAATTGTTGGAATAAAAAACTTATATCCTTCAATTTCTATAGACACATCCCTAAGGTTAAACCATATCTGATGTTTTGATTTATCTGCAACTATTATTTCTTTTGGCTTGGTTAATCTTTCCCAATTTCTAGAGATAGATTTTTTCCCAAAACAAAGGGTTGCTCCTGTGTCTACATAGGCTAAAAGGTTTTTATTTTTTAACACTATTTTAATAAATGTAGCACTTGGGTTTCCTTTACCAAGTATCTTCTTCGACATCTGAATCTGTCTCTGTACAGTATTCGTAAATGTCTTCATTAGATTCCACGTCTGATTCTATAGGTTCATATCCCAATGCATATATCGCATGTAATACATTTTTCTTAGGATTTTCCTTCTTAGGACACTCATTTGCATAGTGACCTTCTTCATGACATAACCAACATGTGCATGATTTTTTGCCTTGTGGGCATATTTTCTTCCTAGGGTAAGGTTGTTTTTTCCTAAAGAATTTTTTGTTTCCTTTTTTGAATTTTCTAAAAGGGACCTTCTTGAATTTCTTTCTTTTATAAGTTTTTTGTGACCTTATCTTTTTAGGTTTCCTTCTAGAGTTGCAACCATAGTTTCCTACTTTGTCTTGTAGCTTATTACAACAAAGGGATATTTGAGCTTTTTTTTTGGCTATCTTCTGACTACATATTTCTTGAAGCCAAATTTTTAGAGAAGTTATTCTTCCTCCTAAAGTATCATCTACTTTTCCTTCTGCTAATGCTGAAGTAAAAAATGTCTTAACTTGAGCTGATACTTTTTCTGGTAACTTGTCATAGAATAATTCTAACAAATTTCTAGAGATTCTAGTACTATTATCTATGTTATAGTAATAGTCCTGAAATTCACAAATGAAATTATCTACATAGCACATATTGCAGATTTTTAGGTTGGTAATTTTCCAAAGGTTTTGGTCAGAGAATGCTGTTTTTGATTGAACGGAGTCTTTCCATCCTTTAAATTCTTTTACTAGTAAACTATAGACCCAGTCTACTACTAAGATTCATGTTAAGGGTATTGTTCCCATAACTTCTGGTGGCAGGGTAGAAATGTATTTGTAAGCATTTCCTCTAGTTTTGTATTGTAGGTAGTTAAAAACATCAACCGCTCCTAAATTTCTAAGATCTTCATTTAGTTGGATTAATACACTATTTGTATTATACCAATATCTAAGATATTTTGCTGCATCAACGCTACACTCTATATCTAAAATTCCTTGTCCTTGAAATGGATTTTGAGAAGGTACATAATAATGTGGTACTTTCTGGAATTTTTGTTTGGTAAATTCTCTTTCGAATTCTGCAGGCCTTTTTGTTCCTGATGTTTCTGCTGGTTCAAATTTTACAAAATGAGGGTTTTCATTTTCTTCCTCTACTTCTTCTTCAAAGCTGAAATCATAAATGATTTGATTTTTCTCTTTTGGTTCTTCGTCAACTACTTGACTCTTTCCTGATATATCTAAAGAGACCATGAGTCTTTCTAGATTTTCTAATTGCCTATTAAGGGCTTCTTCTGTATCGTCCATTTAAAAGAAATTAGTTGGTGGTTTAATTCTTAATTGTGTGGAGTCAGATATTTCTAAGATTACATAGCACATATTGCAGATTTTTAGGTTGGTAATTTTCCAAAGGTTTTGGTCAGAGAATGCTGTTTTTGATTGAACGGAGTCTTTCCATCCTTTAAATTCTTTTACTAGTAAACTATAGACCCAGTCTACTACTAAGATTCCTGTTAAGGGTATTGTTCCCATAACTTCTGGTGGCAGGGTAGAAATGTATTTGTAAGCATTTCCTCTAGTTTTGTATTGTAGGTAGTTAAAAACATCAACCGCTCCTAAATTTCTAAGATCTTCATTTAGTTGGATTAATACACTATTTGTATTATACCAATATCTAAGATCTTTTGCTGCATCAACGCTACACTCTATATCTAAAATTCCTTGTCCTTGAAATGGATTTTGAGAAGGTACATAATAATGTGGTACTTTCTGGAATTTTTGTTTGGTAAATTCTCTTTCGAATTCTGCAGGCCTTTTTGTTCCTGATGTTTCTGCTGGTTCAAATTTTACAAAATGAGGGTTTTCATTTTCTTCCTCTACTTCTTCTTCAAAGCTGAAATCATAAATGATTTGATTTTTCTCTTTTGGTTCTTCGTCAACTACTTGACTCTTTCCTGATATATCTAAAGAGACCATGAGTCTTTCTAGATTTTCTAATTGCCTATTAAGGGCTTCTTCTGTATCGTCCATTTAAAAGAAATTAGTTGGTGGTTTAATTCTTAATTGTGTGGAGTCAGATATTTCTAAGATTTCTTTTTGTTTTCCCTTTTCTATCTCCCCCCTCTTAAGAAATTGAGACAACTCATCCAAATATTCCTCTCTATTTTCTAAAAGTTTTGAAAAATCTTCCATTTTAATGTAGATTTTTTCTATATCTCTTTTCTGCTCTTCTTCAATTTCATCCATTCTTTGGTGAAATTTTTTCATCCATTCTTTGGTGAAATTTTTTATAACAACAATTTTTGATTATGTAAGCTAACATACATGCTATATTGTTTAGTTGTGGGTTTGTTGTATGAAAAAGATGAGGGTATTTATGAGATTCATCTTCTCCAGATTGTATGTCTTCTAGATGGGTTGTTATTTTCTCTATTCTACATTGTAGGTCAGAAAAGTTATTTAAAACTTTTTGTAATTTATTTGTTAGACTTTCTTCAGTCATCGTGTGATATCCTGAAGTTTTTTCTGAAGGCTTTTGGCTAGTTCCTTATATTCTTTAGCTAAATAGAAGTTTCCTGAGTTTCTAAACCAATAATGTAGCCTTTCGAACCATCTTATTTGAATTTTGTATAGTGCAAGATCAGCCAGGTTAGGTTTAAAGCTGATTATTGGATAGATTAATCTTCCACATGGACTTCTTAGGAATTCATTCCCGTGTCGTTTTACTATCATATTATTCATTGGACTAAACTTAATTGCTATAGATTAGCTACCAAATTTTGCTACTAAATTTGTGCTAATGGATTGCTTGGTTTCTAGCCTTTAGATTTGAGATTTGCACATAGAAATTTTTGTGCCTTTGCCACATTAGATCATGACTGTTTTGAAACATTCATTTTGATGAATGTCCCATAGAATTTGCCTTGTTTGATTAATTTGGGAATCTGACCATACCAGTTTTTTGACCAATAGTCTTATAGTTTAGTGCAATGTTATATTACTAGTAATATTAAATTAAAAAGGTTAGAAGAAAGTACGGTGCCCCATTAAATCATTGATTAAGATTACTTTTTTTCTTCTCTAAGGTGGAATACAATTTCAAAGAAGAAAAACCAATAAACTGTTGTTTTGATTCTTTCAATAAAAAAGATTAATATTGTTTCAATTGTGCTTTTCCTTTCGGATATGGAGTCAGCAATAGTAATGTGAATATGTATAATATATGGATTTTTTAGAATAAAACCACTGGTTTTTATGAAAGAATAATTTAGCAACATGCATTTGAATAAGATGTATTTAAGAAATTTTTATTTATGACTTTTTTTCTGAAAAATGAGGGTGTATTCTAGGAATAATTATTTATAGATGTTGTTTACCTCCACTTATATTTTAGAATATCTGTGTTAGCTTATACCTTAAGATATATTTAATTACTTATTAAAAATTAATGAGTGTTATTTATGTATTATTTTATTTGATTAGAATATTTTGACAGTATAAAATCATTTTATATTGTCAACCAATTAAAATTTTTCTTTCAGAGACATCAACCTAAATGTTATAAATAAAAAATAAAATTTTTGGCCTTATAACAAAAAAAAATGGCGGCTAAACTATACTTAACAGAACAAACAAAGTTTTAAAAGCTTATATAAAAAAGAAAAAAAAAAGTTGTTAAAGAATTGAAACGCACGCAAAAGTACTACAACTGTATGCGTAAATGATTCTTGGAGAGTCAGTAAGGCCATATTCCTTTGTGCATTATCATTAGTTCGAGTTTTTGAGTTATGTCTTCAATTTTATTTATGTGCTAATTAAAACTATAGGTGAATGACCTTTCTTCAATGTTATATGTGTGTACTTAATTAAGGCATATCTCTTAATAAAGTAGAGGAGTAATGCTTGCTACCATGAAAAACACATAGTACAAGTCAAAATTCAAATTTAAATAAACACTACTATCAAGTATCAAAACTATATATTTAGTACTTTGTCAAAAATAAAATAAAATTATATATTTAGTACATAGTACAAGTCAACATAGTACATAGTACAAGTACCAAATCGAGTCTTTATCTTAGTGGATTGATTTGACAATATTTGATTTATCGCATTTCAACATCTTACTAAATTATCTTTACTAACAACGATATATTGCTTCAATGCACTATACGAAGACTCGATTCTATTGGTTGTAGTGTTGCCAATGTGCATAATATGGTCTTGCCATGCCCTCACAATTATTTTCTTGGCCGGATCTAAATCTGTCTCCTCAACATATTGTAGAAATCTTGAAAATTTAACAAACACTCTCCTGAACTCAACAACTGCATCAGTATATGCCTCTTCCAAATTCGATTCCACAATTGATTCCCATTGAAACGTGAGAGTACTCAGTAACTTATACATTTTTTGATCCTTTGCTCTGCAAGGGTTTTGAACTTAGCCCTTACATTTTCCGAAACGTGATACCTACACACCAATGCAGTTGAATTTGGAAATACAGTCTCAACTGCACTCATCATTGACTTATCCCTATCTGTGACAATTACCTTCGACATGACCTCTTTACTCTTCAGAAGACTCTGACATGTCTCAAGGGCCCATTTGATTTTTATTTTTTTTTCATTTGTGAGAAATGTAAAACCAACATTGAAATTTTTTTCGGTTGAAGTTACACCGACTATCTCAAATAGTGACATTTTATACTTATTGGTCTTGTACGTCGAATCCATCAACAAAACAGTAGGAAAAGTGTTAAACAAACACTATTAGAATGTGCCAAGAAAATATCTTGTATGACCGAGGACTCACCAACAGTTGTTGAAGTTCTGAAATTTCACCCCTACGATCATGTTTGTATCTTTGACGAATGTTGTAAATTTGCTTCATTGAGGTCTTAATCTATTTATTCATCTCTTTCAACGTCGTCAAAATGTTCTTTGGGGCCTGACTACGGCCTGACAAGTGCACCAGTCTGTCGTCGAGTAATAATTCACACTCTAGGTGTCTATAATGAGTTCGTATCCATAAGGATCGTGCCAATCACACGGTCAGCGTTATCTAAGCTTGCGGTTTTGCATTCGCTTTGGGTTTTGAGAAGGGTTTTATAAAAATAGCGATATGCAGACATAAAAGTAAAATGAGACAGAAATATAAAGGATATGTATGGTGGTTTGGAGTCCCTCCCCTACTACTATTCAGCATGATCGGTGTATAACATAGCTAACTATCCTAACAAGCGGCGTCGATTCTATTCTTGGAGTGGAAATACCTTATTATCGCCCTAATATACATAAAGCTTCCCTAAATTATAACTAGGATACCTGTCACATATCCTAACTACAACCTGAGTTATCTATATATACGCATTATGTCCATCGACCATCCAATGCCTCTAGGGCCTAGTATCGGACTGTGTCAGCTTCTAATTGCTCAGCTCACAACTAGTTCATGATTCCTCCTCTACCGTCTCAGTTTACAGGTAGTTTAGGATGTTTACCGTCTCAATACCCCTAGATATATTTACTACTAGTTCCGAACCATTATTAGTTTATTTATTGTTCCTAATAATCGATTCTGTGAGCGTTTCCTCTATCCCGAGAGACTTCGGAAACGTGATTAATGTAGGAAAGTAAATAAGACAAATAGTACTAGAAAACATTTATTAAAACTTGGGACTCAATCAGAGACTCCAAATATTCGTAGGGGAGTTCATCTTCTCGACCACAACCCTAAGGTTCTATTACACAGGCTTACATAATTAAATTACAAGAATAAAAACTATAAAAGTCTAAGAAAAAGAATTACCTTGCTGAGGATGGTTTTCTCGTAAGAGGGAAAGTTTCTCTTGTAGAGCTCCTCCAGAACTACTCTAAGTATAAAGAAAATTCTCAAATTTCTGAATGAATAAGAGTGAGGGAGATGAGCTCTATTTATGTTTTCTAAACGGGCCTCAGCAAGTCATCATATCACGATGGGTCCATCGTACTGCAATAGGTTGATTCTCTGCAAAAATAAAACTAGATTTTGTGTGTTTTCAACTTGGCCACCAAGTAACTTCCATCGCAGTACGATGATCTTAGAACGATGAGAGTCATCGTACTGCGAAAATTAGGGTATGACACTGACGCAATCTTGATTTTTGCTTCTTTCTTGCTATTTTCTTGTATTCTTGTTCCTTCTGGCTCTTTGCTTCGAATCCTTAGGTTTTCTTCGTATTTGGGCTTGTCTTAAGTCCTTTTACTACTAATACTATACCTAAATTACTACAGAAATTCCTGTCATTAGGGCCACCAAATTCATTGTTAACTCGTGGACACGCTCCTTTTCCTCCGTTTTTAAATGTCCGGCAAGAATGTGACCTTCCAAATTTGTTGCCATCTCATGGTTAGGCTCACCACACACTACACTTGGTTGTTGGCTACGATTCCCGATATGCCAAAAAGTAACCCCGCAGCCTGAACGGGCATTGACATTTCCTTGTTGTCGTGTCATCTTTCTTTATTTTTCTTTTCGGTTCTTTTTACTCACCGCCTCTTTCGCAACCCAAAATGAAAAACGGTTTCCTTCGACTAGAACCTTTATCTGATTTGTCTATCACCATCATAAATCCAGCTTTTGCAGCCCCACCTTTACACCACTCGATCAATTCATCTTGAACCTTATACTTTGCGGCATTATAAAAATAGTTGTCGGTGTTAACGGAAATGTCGAGTGCAACATCTACTTGATCAATGTCAGGTGCAGCAACATTAGATTAGGCAATGCCGGATGCAACAACTATAGCTTTTGTAACGACGGGTGCGACAACCGCATCTTTATCAATGTCGAGTTCATCGCTTTGTTCATTCAATTGTGCCGGTGGTTCAGCCATGTCAACACTTTCATAAACATAATACAAAAACAATAAATAAAAAAAAAATAGGAATAATGCACATACAAAACTCAAACAAACAAAACGAATTGTTGTAGGTAAACACAATTTCGTCACCTAGAAAATGAAATCCGTATTTTCGTCTTCTACGTGACAAAATATGTTGTGACAATAAATTAAAAAAAAACACTAAAAAAACACTGATTAAAGCATGTCTTACCTGTTCTATTACTCCAAATCAATGTGGGCACCTTCTATGTATGCATCAACGTCGATTCCAAACCTAGTAAAAATCGCCCTAGATCTATTTTTTGGGGTTTGAGTGTAATAGTAAAAAATGAAAGCTTGATTTCGATAACTAGGAGACGAAAAATTGTGCTTCTTGCGCAGCATGAAGGCCTGCTAATGCTTGGATATGTTTTCATCACTTGCGTAAAAAAAATAATTCAATTCCTTCATTTTCTGCGTAATGAAATACCGTATTAAGGACATTTTGGTCACGATGGGAGGCCTGAGGATGATGTAGTGGAGCCTATATAGCAATTTGAAAATTGCTATATAGGTCCCCCAACTATACTCCTAGGCACCCCAAACTGACCAAAATGCCCCTGATAATGAAATTTGTTGCGTAGACAGCCCAAAATACAAACCCACAACACAAACTCAGCAAATTATACAGCCCAAACCAAAACTAAAGTGTAACTTTAATATTATTATTATTATTATTATTATTATTATTTTATTTATTTTTGTAAATTATTATAACTATATGATAAAATAAATCTAAACAAAAATTGTACATTCAATCTTATCATTTTGATTCATCAATGGCTCTCTCAACTTCCTTCTCCAACTTCTTCACATTCCTCTCACCACCGTCAAAATCACCACCTCAACTCCCTTTTCTCCACCACAACAACCACCGCAACAACAAATTCATACCACTTGTTCTAAGCCGCACTGAAACAACCACTTCTACTTCTTCTATTACACCTTCTTCATCATCACAACAAAAAGATGAACTGGATACCAGTTTCGACTCACTTTCAACTGAAAATTTCCTCTTATCATCTCCTTTCAATGTTCAAGTTGTTGTTGAAGATGATGAGAATGAAGAGAGAGTACTTGGTAGGTTTAGAAGAGATGTTCTTAGAGCTGGTGTTATTCAAGAATCTATGAGAAGAAAATATTTTGAGAATAAACAAGAAGAGAAGAAACGTAGGGCTAAAGATGTTGCTAAGCGTAATCGTAGGGCCAGACTTCAGAATTCGTCTGAGAGGTAAGTAAAGTATTTCACTCAGAAATTGTTCCTTCTAGAGATCAAATTTTGTTTTTGGTGTTACATTTGTAGAATAAATAGAGAAATTAAGTCTTTGATTTTATTACTAGGTTAATATGATACAACCAAAATTAAATAGTGAATATTGAAGTTTAATAAGTAGCTATGAAGCACAAAAATAGACACTAGTTGGTTAAGTGGTGATTGGCGCTGAACTTGGTAGGGAGGACCACGGTTCGATCCCCCGCAACTGCGATCGGGAGGAGGCTGGAACCACTTGATGCCAGAACCGACTCCCGAACCAGATTAAACTGGTGGTGAAAGCCAAAAAAAAGAACAGACACTAGACACACATGTCGGCATTGATAATAGTTTGAGAAAATGATATAATTCAATGTGATCATATGTGTTGGTGCTAGACATCACACATTTAATTTTAGTAGTGTATGTGTTTCATAGATAACTACAAATTTGGACAACTGAATATTGTGGTTAATTAGGCTCAAACTTACTGTTGTTAATTAACCATTTATCTGTGATTCATAGATACATGATTAATAAGTTGTGATAATTGATATACTGATTAGCCAAATTAATCACTTCAGAAACCATTTGTCAATTGAGTTAACCATTTATGAAGTTGTTGAACTTAGGTGTTCTAAATTGATGTTCAAATAACATTTCTGTTTTTTTATTTTGGCAATGTATGGTATTTCTTGCACACAAAACTGCAGAGACTAAGGCCTCATTTACTTTGCGAAAACATTTTCTGTTTTCATATTTTGACTTGCTAATAAGTTTGAGATAATGAGCTAATGTGATGGAGAGAAGATGATATGCTATAGGTAGAGATGATGCATTTTCATGAAAACAATCTTTTGACATTTTCATTGTTTCTAAAAAAATGCAAACAATTGTTTACTTCGAGAGACTAGTATCTCCTTGTTAAGCAAGTAAAGTCAACACAAATTTTAAGAAATGAAAATAGTAAATGTTCTTAAAAAGTAAACAGATCCTATGTTCTAGTGTTTTAATTTATGACTAGGGAGGGACTCTGAGAGAGTGTAGATTTAGGATATTCTAATTGGGGTGTATGTGTAAACAAATAAGTATGAGAACTTCTATTGTAAGCTACTTACAATCTGATTCCATAAGTTATCTTTCAAAGATTACTATTGCAATGAGATAAATCCAAATAAGCTCTAAATGTTCTTCCTATTGCCTTCATAATGGTCTGATAATTATACTGTTAAAGTTGTAACTTTAACTTTGTGAAAATGCTTTTCATGTGTCAGGGGACCAGATATATATGATATGATTAGAGTTTTCAAATTTCTTCATTTCAATTTTAGTACATAAAAATATAATTCGTTTTATTGGGGTGATCATATATATATATATATATATATATATATATATATATATATATATATATATATATATATATAAATTGATATATATATATAAGGAAAATTATGCAGTCGGGGGTCAGAGTTTTAAATAGCGGTTGAGTCATGATCCTTGATAGTTGATATTGTAGAGAATCACAGTCAAATGTGGCCTCAACCACAGTTGTTTTGCGGTTTCGGCAACACCGAAAACCGTTTTGTTGCGGTCCAGATTGCAGTTGTCGACCTTTATTTAAAACCCTGATTGGAGTGTTATGACATGGCCATGCTCCCCCTCTCCTCCTTTCCTCTGACGAAGATAATTTATACATGTCTGTCTTGCATCATTTTCAGGAGCCCTGAGGATGGGAATTCTTCAAGACGATCGTACAACAACTGGGAGCAGGATGAACCAAAACCTGTGCAGGAAGAGGATGATGATGATAACTGGGATCTACCAGAAGAGGATGTGCTAAACTTTTGACAAAACAATTCCCCACATTCTGTATGATTCTTCACATTTTACTGTGAGAGGCTTTGTTTGCATGTAGGTTCTATTATGTAAAACTGAAATCAGTTCCTTTGACTCAATTATTGTATTGTTCAATATACATTTCATTTGATAATGATATTTATATTTATAAAATATGTTCATTTGTGCATTGAAACTTTGATCTCCCCTTGATTCTCTAAAATCTTATTGCAGTACTTTTCCCCCTCCCCTATGATGCTGAATTTTGCAATCTTGTAAGAGTTATAAATCAAGGATCATGGTTTTAAATTGCGAGGAAATGCTAGAAAATGTGGCTTCAAAATCCTTATTTCTTGCGGGTGCGAGAAAATTAGTCTTCATTGGAAAATGAAACATCCTAGGTGTAGAGGATCCCCAAAATGAGAGAGGATATCATCTTTATATCATCTGCAATCTCAAAGGTGATGGAGAATAGGAAAACAAGTTTTTATTACTTTTTTTTGGACTTTCAAGTGTTTCCCATAAGGTGACACCGAAAAGTGTAAATTCTGTTAATTTGCTGTAGTGATTAACTTCTCAGCCGTCTTTTAGTTACAACTTTTTTGGCTGAAGATGCATTTAAGTTCGTAGAACTGTCTCAATTGATCCTACTATCATTTGACACTAAATATTTGGAACATTATGTTTCTTAACCTTTGTAGTTACTGAAATCTTGACCTCATTAGGTGGAATTTGAAACTAGACTGAATGATATAAGTGATAGACCGGGTGACGGAGTTCAAGCTAGTGTTAAGTGTGTTGTTAATAGTATTGTCAAATTGCGGAATGGTGTGGTGGATTTTAGAAAACTTCCAAAGGCAATTTGCGAAGGAATGCTCACCATGCTGCCGCCTGAGGCTGCAATGGTGTGTTTATATGGCGGATTTGTTGCCTTCCACCTTATTCTAGTCATTTGCTATCGACAACACTGGTTATTATTACTTATGAGCATGTAGGTTATCTTATTTGTGACCGGAAATCTTTTTTATTTTATTTTTTGAATGAAGAGTTTTAGGTAGAGAGACATTACCGTGTAAGGTTAGGGAGAACCACCAACCACATTAAGGATTTACCAAGGAATTTATGTATAACATACGAACTGCAATTGGTTGGCAGATGGTATGAAACTACGGTTTTAGTATACGAAATAGTATACTTTTTACTAGGATAGAAAGCAAATTGTTATGTTCATTGTTGGAAGAAGTAGGCTCATCAGTTTCTTCTGAAACAGTCTCAAGCCTAGACTCTGGAGAGTAGATTGATTAGGTCATATCATTACTTCTAAACTCTAAATGCAAAGAATAATGTTCCAAACTATAAAAATATGAAAAAATAGTATACCAAATGTAATATTTTCTTTTCCAAACTAATCTTATTACTAAGTACTAAAACAGATGCTTAGCATTTCATCAAGATATGGACATTTGAGTTAAACCGAAAACAAATATCCCAGTGCAGCTAAACTTCTAGCTTAATCTGGAGTGGAGGGGGAATCTGCAAGATGTTTTTCTATGAATTCTTTGTGAAAACTTCATAATTGTATGGTCTTCTATGTATATTTTCATCCTGTGCACTTCTGTGGCCACCTCAAAGCCATTTTTTCTGTTGCATTGTTGTTTTTTACATGTTTTCTAAACTGGAACCAATCATCTAGAACAATCCTCAGATCATGAACTTTGCTTGTGAGATCATCACAACAGTTAGCATGGATGGTATAAGCCTTTTCCAGCATATCATTATTTAGCTGACAAAATCCACCAAAATGGTCTGTATCTACACGATGAAGACGGAAGCCATACATCTCAACTAAGTCTTCATTATACAGTATAGTTGCACACAAGGATTCTTCAACATTTGTGGTTGGATACAATATCTTACTCAATTTCCAGTGCTTTAAGAATTCCAAGGCTATGGCATTTGCTTTCATGAAGAAGATTCCCCCTTCTTGAATGGAATATGCTCTTTCTTCATCACTTGAGAAATTGCATGAAATACTGAGTTCATGAACAGGGTGGAAGTTCTCCAATGGACTTTTAAGCCACAGTACATCTGTATCCTGCAGAAAGACAAAAGTCACATGCAGTTCAAGTTGATGAACAAACCAGTATCTTCTTATTCAAGCTTATCTGAAAAAAGCAACTTTATTCACCCCCCAACATTTCTTAACAACCACGCGAGTCGCGAAGTATTCACATACTTCTAGATGACATTTTTTTTTAAAAAATGTGTACTTCCAAAATGATTTTGGAGGGTCGGAAAAAAACGGTGTTATTGTCTAGAGGTATACTTCCGAATGGTGTACTTTCAAAACTACTTTCGGGATGAAAAAAGTTCCTCCCTATCAAAATCCACTTGAAAAAACTGTACTTTTGTCTGAAAGTATACTTTTGAACAACATAAGAATTGTGTTTTTTCGGATTTGAAATGACTTTTGGGCGGAAAAAGTTCATCTCTAACAGAATCCATACCGTGAAAATTATGTTGTAGCCCAATTCAATAACTTCTATCAAAACATTGTTTCTTCTCCAACTGAATACATTGTGATGTGGGATTTGGAGGGACTGTCTTTTGGTGGCAAAATAATGTTCAAAAGTGGAAGGATGGATGCAATGGGGATGCAAGGACCTGCAGTACTCAAAAGCTTGGGGGTCCATAGTTATAATAACCAAGTGATTCAACAATCTTTGAGTACCTTGGCCAGTTTTGAAGCTTTGTAGTAAAACCTCAAGCATAGATCCTGGTTTTGCATGTGATTCATCTACCATGGTTAAGATAACTGTTCTGTCTGGCATTGTTGCTCTCCTCAACACTTGAATCAATTCTTGTTGTTCTGAAGGATACTGACAGTAAATGAAAAAGTCAACTGGGGTGTACCTAAAAAATTTAGTAATGCATATGCATATACTCTCATTCATCATGCAAGAAATCAGTGTCTAATAGAAATGCTTTTAACTACAACTTGAAACTAAGAACTTGAAACATACATCTTATCTAAAATGCGATTCGCCTCCGTCCGAGTAAAAAGTGATTTGGATACCTTAAACATTAAGTTAGGTGTTTGAACCTGATTCTTGTATGTAGAGAAAACATGATTAGGAGGAAATAACTCATCTTTTTATGTCTAACAAATTCTCCAGAAAAAATGAGTGTTGTAAAACTGTTGTAGTGATACATTGTGCATGTAATATGATTAATATTTTAAAATAATATTTTTCTTGAAAATGATACTCATTTTAAATCAAAAGGAGAAATAAAAAATAATTCTGCATTCGTAGATTACAATTTAAGATTTCACCCATTTGTAAAGGTTTTAATTCAATCATGTCTTTTTACCATTTTTCCTTTAGTTAGTAAGAATAACACTATAAACACCAACTACTTGCAACGAACCACATGAAGGTATCATAAAAAATAGTGTCTTTTTATAATGGTCAAAGACCTAACTATTTGGTGTTATACGATGTCTGACTAACACCGACTCAACTTATGATTAATTTTTGTTGAAGAACCTATCTGATAATTTGTATAACTATTTTCTCTGATCACAAAATCCGAATTTATAACCTTATTTATAATATTTCAATGCAATTCCTTTCAAACCAGCACATGACATTCAAATCATGCTTAAAATCTTCATATGATAAAAACAATAACTATGGCACATGCATGCATCATTGATTCAAATAAAGAGAAATCAAATGAAAATAAATCAAAAACATTTGCATAAAATTGATCTAGGCTTAGAATTACCTTCATTTCACCCCTTTTAATTGGTCCATGATTTTGTAACCAAAGGAAGCACATCAACACCATAAAAAAAGCTGTGAGAGGAAGAACATAGATAAAGTTTCTCAATCCCAAAATTCTCATTCTTCTCATTATTGCAAATAATAATTCAGGGCCTTTACTTTAGGCCTTAATGAAAAGTTGAGTCTTGTGTTTAACTTACTATTGAAAAAGAGGTCAAAGTGTTGAGAAAAATTAGTCCTTTACATTAAAGGTGATTCAATGAGATCATATAAAAGCAGAAATATACAAATTGTATATTCTTTTTTTTTTTTTTTGAAGAAACAAATTGTATATTTATGTTTAAAGAGATTATTGACTATAAAAGTAGGTTGACTCAATTAAATAGGAATAATGGAAATGGAAACCGTTTGTAACAAATTCAGGAATAACATAAAAAGGTTGGCTTAACATAACAGTATTGCCTAAAAATAACTTTTATTTTAGTAAAAATAAAAACTTTAGAAAAAGATTTAAAAAAAACTTTAGAAAATAATCAATTTCATACTAGTATTTCAAAATAAATATGTTATTGGGTAAATTGAGATTAAAATGAATATTATAAGTATTATTAAGATGTTTTGTGAGTTAGAGTTAAATTATACAATCAAAATTGAGGAAAATTCTAACATGGACCACTTCAAGTGGTCCATGGTGGACCATTCATAAAAAATCATATAACGAATACGAATTTTACAAAATCTACCGTTGGATTTAAATTTTATATCATATAGATTATCTATAGAAAATTTTAGAAAAATTGAAAATCATTTGATATGTTATTGAGACCCATCAAGATTAACGGTTTATTAAACACTATAAATCTTGATAAATCCCAATAAAATACCAAATAATTTTCAATTTTTCTAAAAAAATTTATGGATGCTCTATATGATATAAACTTTCAATCTACCAATAAATTTTGTAAAATTCGTATTTGGTAGATCACTTGTCCACGGTAGACCACTTGTGAAGATGGTCCACCGTAGCATTAGCCTCAAAATTGATATATATCATGCAATAATTGTAATGATGCTATTCCATCTCGATGTTCAAGAGAAGAGAAGGTTCTAAATCTTTAAAACTAATGTTTTTGTCTATAAAAGTTTAACTTATGGTCTAGGTCAGTCATCCATGCAATATTTAAATTATAATATCTCTCACATTCAAAGTTTGCTTACTTAATTGTCGAATTGTGGGTAAGTCAGTGTGGTACCATTCAACGGTCTGAAATCAACGATCCAAATAGTGTTATTAATCAGATTTCAGGTTCGGAAAAAAAATAAAGTATAAAATAACATGTAAAGATAATTTTCATTAATATTATATTAAAATTCAATTAAGATACTAGGTAAAAATGAGGAAGAAAAAATCATACGTTATAAATTCAAATGCCATGCATTATATGGACATGAAGTAGCATATCAAATAACACAATAAATTCATGAAAAAAAAATATATTGTAATATACTACTAAATGTTAAATGAGCTTCAAACTCACACTCAAACATTAACTCAAAAGATATTGGTATTCAGTACTCAAACACATATAAATCAAGATATTGGAGGATTTGGATCCTCTCAATTCCCATCTATCTCAATCTCTCTCAACAATTAATCATAGCCACTATATTTAATCTAAAGGTGGAAAGAGAAAACTCCTCCATAAATAGAAATACATAATAACAAAAATTGTGTTTCTTTTGGCATATTTTATTTTATATCTTTTTTATTTTTGTGGCATATTGAAATATAAAATTAAGATATAGTATTTATTATTTAAAAAATTCAAATCTCTAGAATCAAAGTTTGAAATTTAATTAATATAAAAATATTGAAATTTAGTTATTTTTTTTGTAAAAATTAAATTATGTTAATCATATATACAACTCTTGATATTCAAATTAATATTATACAAAAAACATAAAAAATTCTTCAAAAAAATATTGTACAAAAAATAAAACTTCCCAGTTCCCACGATCTTGATATTAGTTTTATACTACTACTATTCTAATAAAGTTTTTTTTTTACTAAAGGTATAAGGCAAGCAATATACAAATTATATTATAGCATTCTTTTAGGAAGAAAATACAAAAGTTTTCATTTTCTTTTTTAAGTAAATACTAATGAATTGGTTTTTTCTATTAAGGGGGCGTTTTTTTTCTTTTAATTTTTTATGGGAATAAAAAATAGAGGAATTAAAGTCAATCATATATTACTAAAAAAAGACAAATTTTAAATTAGGAAATTTAATTGTTATATGGTATTTCTATTTTTGGGGGTGTTTTTCTCTTTTTACCATTAGATTTAGAATAATGGCTAGAATTAATTGTTGAGAGAGATTGAGATTGAGAGGATCCAATTCCGATATTGGATTCGTTAATAAACTCTGAATCGTTTTTTAGAACTCGAGTTTAATTCATAATAAAGATAATTTTCGAATAGACTTTACTTACCTTAAGGCAATCATGAAACTCTACTACCCTCAATTAGGGTTGGGAATAGGCTAGGCCGAGGTAGGCTTTGCCAAGCCTGAGCCTGGCCTGTAAAAAAAATCGAAAGCCTGAGCCTGACCTATGGCCTGTTATAGGCTTATTTTTTAGGTCCGAGTCTGGCCTTCTGAAAGCCTGACATGGCCTATTAGCCTACTAGGCCGGCCTATTTCTCATGAACATATTTAAATAATTAATTATATTTATTTTTAAATATACTGATGAGCTAATAAACCAATGAAATTAAACTTCTTTTTTATTTTTAACATGATATTTTAAAAATTTGACTATATATGACATCATATTTTAATTTTAGTTTATAATGATACATTTATATATGTGAAAAATTAATTTACAATAATAAACTTAAATTACTGAAAAAGTTAATAAATTTATAATGTAATCAAAGTATAAATTTTAATATATAATAATAATAAATGTAAAAATATTACTCATATATATTTAAATAGGCCGGCCTAGTAGGCCTATAAGGCTTTTTTAATGGCCTGAGGCCCGGCCAATTAAACTAAATAAGCTTATAAAAAAGCTTTGGCCTACTCTGTTTAAAGAAATAAGCTGGCCTGGCCTGAGCCTATGTAGGCTAGGCCGTAGGCCCCTGTAGACCGGTCTGGCCTATTTCCAACCCTACCCTCAATAATAAAAAAATTGACAATCGTGAAACTCTACTACCCTCAATAGTAAACTTGATGGTGATATAATTTTTATCAAACAATTTATGAACTTATATGCTATAAGTTATTCGACTTAGCTTAGAGTTTAGACTTGTCAAGCATAGTTTGTTAAAAAAAAAATAAAAAAAAAAAAAAGACTTGTCAACAAAGGTTAAATGATTATGATTTTCTATTAAAATTAAAATCCTCTCATTAATAAAATGTTTTTTTTATGGAAAGAAAGTGAGAGGAAGAAAATTTACGAAAATTAATAATGGATGAACTTAAATTAAAATTAGTTTAAATTCATCCATTGATTTTCACAATTTTTCTTCTTTTCACTTTTTTTTCATAGAATTAAACGGAACCTTAGGGTTCATCACGTTGGAATCAAAAGAGCAAGGACAAGTAGGTATATATAGATCATGCTAGATAGTAGAAAAGAATGTAATCATTTTATATGCATGGCAAATGGCAATATATAGTAGTGACTAGGAAGTGGGGTTCCAAATACAAGAGGAGTGAGGCAACCGGACGTAGAGGCCAGATAGGAGTAGGACTTCGCTGTCTGTGGATCTCGTTCCACTCATCCACTCATGAGCCACGTGCACTCAGTCTGCAGCACTTTTGTTTTTATAAAAATGCACCTATGATGCTGGTGCATGGTACTTAATTTGAATTTGAAAGAGAATATGTATCAGTATCGGATAGTTATCCATATCAATATCGAATACATATTCGGTATTGTACCCGCACCTAAATAATATAGAACTATATCTTTTACAGTTTTTTTAATGACAAATATATAATTTTATATTATATATAAAAGAAATAATGATTACACCAAAATAGTCCATAAAAGACGGTACAAGAAGTACGAGTCTCAAATGAAAAAAATAAAAAAATATAAAATTATAAAGAGCTCAAAGATAGAAAACTCATATGGCGACCCTAACTAGATTGAGAGCCATCAAACTCCAAAACATCCGTCAGTCAAGACGAGAGAAAAAAAAGAAATCAAGAAGAGAAAGCAAAAAGAAAACCAACACCCCTCTAAGATCACCAAGGCTTAGGAGCACCACCACACATGACTCTAACAATTCCAACACAAAGTGGGTTGCACTTTCCACTCAAAAAAAGAGTAAGGGGTGCAGGGTTTTGGACTAGATACCATGCTTCCAAGAACGAAGTTTCACCCTAACTAGATTGAGGACTTCTACATTTTTCTTTAGTATTAATTTTTTTATTTTTAAGAGAATGAGTCTTCGATAATTAAATTAAAAATTAGATCGTAAAATAAATAAAATCTGATAAAAATTATTTCTATCGAAAGTTCAACGATCTTCAACTGCATCTCCTACTATTAACATGTAAAAGGGTTGCTACTTTTTAATATTATAAATTTTACTTATCATTGAAATGTTCTTTTTGAAGAAATTGAAATTTTTACCTCAAAAAAAAAAATTGAAATTTTTATTTCTATAAAAAGTTTTAATCTTAAAGTCCAATCTTTTATAAAATGGTGAATTTTTGATACACATCTTAGTTTGATATGTATCTACTAGGGTAAAAAAATTTGATAGGTATATTAATTGTTCCATATTAATTTGTGGATCAATTAATTTGTAGAGACATTGCATTATAGTAGAACTTCTGGCCACAATGGCATACATACATGCATGACAAAAAAAAAAAGACCAACCAAAGCCCAATAATATCTTTATTTTAGGATAAGTTTTCCTAAGTAAATTAATTACGAAGAAATAATATATTATTATTTACTTAAAATTAAACTTGAAATATATTATATATTTGTAAAAAAATTATAAAATATATTATAAAAATTATTTAATCTAGTTTAAAAAAATATACTTGATTTTAGTTTTTTGAAAATGTATTATTTTAATATTAATCTAATTAGACAATTCAAACACTATGGTTCTTTGGTAACAAAAACTTATTTTGAATAAAATTGATCTCATAAAATTTATTTTGATTAAAGGTCCATTTAATTTGGATGATTATGCAAATAAATAAGCTTTTATGTATTATTATAAACTTTTTGAGGTGGTTTATGAAAAAATATTTTATAATTAAATACAATTTTTGTTTGTAAAAATTTATAAATCAGCATTAAATTTTATTTATTTATATAAGCTTTTTAATAAGCTAAAAAATAAGTCATATCAAAACAGACGTTAAAAGTGAATCGAAAACAAATTAATTCACCTTATATAAATAAAAGTTGAACAATAAATCTAAATCTAAAAATTGAAAACTCTAAGTTCTAACTTCAATTGTTTGTCAAAAAAAAAAAAAACAACTTCAATTTGATAAAAATAAGTTTTAAAAACAAAACAAATTCAATTTAAAAGTAATCAAACATTTCAAAATCACTTTTACATGCACCTCAAAATTACTTTAACTCGTCCAATTTACATCAAGAGTCTTATATAAACTGAAATCTTAAGACTTTTTTAGTTTTCACTATCAATTGAATCTGGTTTGAAGATCAGTTTTGACATCAAGTGGTTTCAGCCTCTTCCCAATCACAGTTAAATCTTAAGATTTAATCAACAATAACTAAATCATGTGGACATAACCCAAAATAAAATAATACTATCAGGTAGATAAGGTGGCCTTTGGAGGTGGTGAAGAGGCACTTTGATCAAATGAGGAACGTGGCATGAAACAAGTGGCTCCAATAGAGATCCTTATCTGACATTAACAAGTAACTAACATGCAGATGGAAGTTGTGTATCAAAAATGTGAATGAGATTTCAGATTCATATATGTGTTTGTCAAAAATATTATTGATGATATAATTATGACTGTATAGTATATCAAATAAATGTGTTAGAGTTAAGGTGGCAAAAGGAAAAGTATGAAAAAATAATTAAGGCCAAAGTATTATAAACAAGAAAAGTAGAATACATTACCAAACAAAAAATATCAAGCAAATTGGTTCCTATAATCCTATTCATGGCATCCAAAAAAGTGCCAATGTTTTGCTTAGATAAACTATATCATTTTAAAGTTTGAGCAACATTAAAAATCGTGGCCAAAAGGGAGAAACCGTGGTCTAAATTATAGACAACCAAATGGCTACGGTTTCACAATGCGTAGTGTATATGATAAATTGGCTAAATTTGAAGGAAAAATGCAAACGGGTGCTCCCGGACACTCTTTAAGCACCTTAAATAGTAAGTTTTAGTAAACTTTTTATGGAAATATGTGAAGTCAACGCTTTGAAAATTGGAATGCTTTACTTTTTGTATAAATAATTTCTTTTAATAGAAAGCTTAAAGAGTGTCCCGAAAGCACTGATTATCAAGACCCAAAAAGTATTAGATTTGATTCTTACCTTCAAAATATGACAAGTCTAATTGAGTTTCATTGGCAATATATTAATAATTACTAACACATCAACAAACAATTTTATATAAAAACAGTGTTTAGGACATAATCAACCAAAAGTTAATATAATAATAATTAGTGGTAATTATAATCACTTAATACTTTTGATAAAATATGCAAAAAAATTAATCACTCGGATGATTTGAGCTGAGAAATATCATCCATATCCATTCATCTCAAAGTATAATCGGATTTCACTATCTCTAGCCCCATGAGTCAATAATCCTTGGTTATTCTAAATTAAAGTAACATCATTATATCTTTTGTTTCTTTTGAACCTTATTTTAGTTTGAAGTTATCCAAGTACTTGTAATAATAATAAAAAAGTTATCCAAGGACTTTGGAATTACTCTTAATTAACCAACTTGGAAATACAAGTTTATTTTGTCAATAAATTTTTATCTCTAAAGTCCAAACTATTTTTGTTACTCTTAACCATTGATGGGATCATGTAATTTGAAATTCTGTCGGAAGGCAAATAAAGTCTGATAAAAGTTTACTTCAATTAATATTCAAATTCGAGATTTCTAAACAACTTATCATTAATTGAAGTTCATTAACCATTTGTACTCGATCATTTGTTTCCAATGTCGAAACTATATACTCTACCACAAATTATTTATTCAACAAGTGGCTTTACCATGTGAATACTTCCAAAAAGGAATGGAATAATGTACACAAAAACAGTTGTCAAGTTTTCATTTGAATAATAAAGTAATAAACCTTTTATTTTTCTTTACATGATTTGAATAATAAACAATTAGCAATGCAAACAACATACAAATATATAGATTTCAAAGATGAAAGCAACATATATGGTAATGGTATCCACTTTCTTCATATAGCTTAGGTGTCTCACTTTGTTCTAATCCAAAACAAACATAAAATTCACCAAATCTATAGCCTTATAACTTTATAGGCTATCTGTCTCAACAACTTCTTTGTTATTTGTTCTAATGGGAGACAGTTCTATAAACATTGTAGAAAGTGCAACAATAAACAACAAAATGGAAGAAGTTGAAAGAGAAGAAATAGATCCAGAAAGTAGCAATCCACTAAATCAAACACTTCTCAAGAGGAACAGAACACTATCTTCAAGTCCACTTGCACTTGTTGGTGAAAAAGTTTCCTACATAGAAAGTTTAGACTATGAGTAAGAACTCAAAAAACAAAAAAAGCTATTATTAATATAGTAATATAAAAAGATCACTTTTTTGACTTTGCTGGATTATGCAGGATCAATGAGAATGATTTATTCAAACATGGTTGGAGAAGTAGATCAAGAGTTGAAGCATTGCAATACATATTCTTGAAATGGTTACTTGCATTTCTTGTTGGATTTCTCACTGGTATTATAGCTACTCTTATAAATCTTGCAGTTGAGAACATTGCTGGATACAAGTTTCTGGTTGTTCTTAAATATATCAATACAGAAAGGTTAGATACAGGACAACCCTTTTTGTATTTTTAAATTTTAAGAAAAATTTGACTTAAAAAAATGTGAGTAGTTATAGTGTGTGTTTTGATATGCATTGATATATGCATGTTACAGGTACTTGACAGGGTTCCTATATTTCACGGGAATAAATTTCATTTTAACATTTGCTGCTTCTATTCTCTGTGTGTGTTTTGCACCCACAGCAGCTGGTCCTGGAATACCTGAAATCAAAGCTTATCTTAATGGTGTTGATACACCAAACATGTATGGTGCTACAACATTGATAGTTAAGGTAGGTAACAATGTTTGGTTTTCTTGTTTCTTGCACTCCAATTTTGCTTCTGATTAATTCAGAACAAAAATTCATTTGTATAGAAGTTAAAACTTCGTGTGTTCACGCATTAGACTCATTGGTGGTCATTGGATCAAGATTTCAAGTTCGGTATTTTAGATTTCAAGATTTGTCACTTGATCCAACGACAACCAATATTCCGACTGCGCCTGCACGAATTTTTTACTGCATTCAAATAGGATCTTTGGAAGGTGGGAAAAGAGTTTATTGGGATCTTCATTTTTTCAGATCTAAGCCTCTAGAAACAGATTCACTAATTCCAATTATCCAGCAGGATACTGCTTCTAAAATTTATTTACTTTTATTGAGGATTAAAAAAAATGATATTTTCATATATAAATTATGTTCAACTTAATTTTGTTAATATTTCTATAAGAAGGTTGTAGAGAATTTTATTGATTGCTGCAGTACTGATTTTTGCAATGATGCATATAATAATACAGCAATCATAGTGATATGCAAAAAAAGGCAAGTTTGCACATGTATGGATCATGATACAAGTGTTGTTGGCTTCAATCATTTAATGCTTGCAATTTGTCTATTGGGTGGCAAAAAAGCAAGAGGGTCAATAACTTTCAACCCAAAATAGGAAGTTCTAAGTTACATTTATGATTGATCAATATAATTAGCACTTTGCTCCCATGCAAATGGGGCTCAAATTAGTAACAACACACCAATTTATCTTCACATCACAACTCTACTTGGCCATTAGTATCTTTTATCAGCAATTACCCATTCTTCTACAAGTCACATCTCATACATTTGTTCTTGTAGATATTTGGAAGCATTGGAGCTGTCTCTGCAGGCCTAGATCTTGGGAAAGAAGGACCTTTGGTACATATAGGAAGCTGCATTGCTTCATTACTAGGACAGGGAGGTACTGACAATTACAAAATCAAATGGCACTGGCTACGGTATTTCAACAACGATCGCGACCGTCGGGATCTTATTACCTGTGGTGCATCTTCAGGAGTTTGTGCAGCTTTCAGGTCCCCTGTCGGTGGAGTTCTGTTTGCTCTTGAAGAGGTGGCAACCTGGTGGAGAAGTGCTCTTCTATGGAGAACATTTTTTTGCACTGCTGTGGTGGTGGTAGTCCTTAGGGCCTTCATTGAAATCTGCAACTCCGGGAAATGTGGACTTTTCGGTGCAGGCGGGTTGATCATGTTTGACGTCAGCAATGTCACTGTTAGCTATCATGCGATGGATATCCTCCCTGTTGCAGTCATTGGAATCATAGGCGGTTTATTGGGAAGCCTTTATAATCATCTTCTACACAAGGTCCTCAGACTCTACAATCTCATCAATCAGTAAGCAACCATATACTACCTTAGGCTCAACATATTGCATATCATATGAACTTCTAAGGTCACGTGATCACTCATGCATTACCACTCATTTTCTATACTGACCACTCATGCATTACCCAACTTAGAGTCTATTATAGACTTTTTTAGTTTACAATGTAGTCAATGAGGATCGAACCTAAGGCCTCGTGCATTCTACCCAAATCCCTCACCACTAGACCAAACCTAGTGTCAATCCCAATCAATGATGTTATAAAAGTGTAAGTACTCAACGGATCAGACCATAAAATGAAGAAAACAACAAAGTAAAACAATTATGGAATCTAATGAAATAAACATGTAGAATTGTCAACCCAGCCAAATTTGTTAATATTTGAATAATATGATTACTGAAGGAATTTCTACCTTTTATTATTGCAGGAAAGGAAAAATACATAAACTCCTCCTCAGTCTTGCAGTAGTCCTGTTTACATCAGTGTGTCAATATGGTCTCCCATATCTAGCAAAATGCACCCCTTGTGATTCATCACTTGTAGACGCAGAATCCGTCTGCCCCAGCAATGGAAGGTCTGGAAATTTCAAACAATTCAATTGCCCACCTGGCCACTACAACGATCTTGCTACTCTTCTGCTTACCACTAATGACGATGCTGTTCGAAACATATTCTCAACAAACACACCTTATGAATATCAACCCTCCTCCCTCATAATTTTCTTTGCACTATATTGCATATTAGGACTAATTACTTTCGGAATTGCTGTGCCGACTGGACTCTTCCTCCCAATCATCCTTATGGGCTCGGCTTATGGCCGCCTTCTTGGTATGATCATGGGACCTCATACAAAAATTGACCAAGGATTGTTTGCTGTACTTGGTGCAGCCTCCCTCATGGCTGGTTCCATGAGGATGACTGTATCCCTTTGCGTGATTTTCCTTGAACTTACCAGCAATCTTCTCCTACTACCAATAACAATGATTGTTCTCCTAATAGCCAAAACTGTAGGAGATTGCTTCAACCCTAGCATCTATGAGATTATACTGCATTTGAAAGGCCTTCCTTTCATGGATGCAAATCCCGAGTCATGGATGAGAAACCTCACTGTTGGTGAGCTCGTAGATGTAAAGCCGGCAGTGATTTCCCTACAAGGAGTAGAAAAGGTATCCAAGATAGTAGATGTCTTGAAAAACACTACGCATAATGGTTTCCCGGTGATGGACGATGGGATAGTACCACCAGTAGGACAGGCCAACGGGGCTACAGAACTGCATGGACTAATTCTAAGAGCACACCTTATCCAAGCATTAAAGAAGAAGTTCTTCTTGAAAGAGAGAAGAAGAACAGAGGAATGGGAAGTGAGAGAGAAATTTACCTGGGTAGAACTGGCCGAGAGAGAAGGGAATATTGAAGAGGTGGCTATAACGAGGGAAGAAATGGAGATGTTTGTTGATCTACATCCTCTCACCAATACAACTCCATTTACTGTGCTAGAAAGCATATCAGTAGCAAAAGCAATGATCCTTTTCAGGCAAGTTGGACTTCGTCATCTGCTTGTAGTTCCGAAATATCAAGCATCAGGGGTAAGTATATTTAACATACTAGTAAATATCAATACCATTCAAACATATGTGCTAGATACTAGTTTATATATTTTCTAGTAGCATATCACGAGCAACATAAATCTCTTGGCTAATATTTGATTATTCAAAATGAACATGTGACTAACCTAATCATGTGATTTCACAGGTATGCCCTGTAATTGGGATTTTGACCAGACAGGATCTATTGGCCCACAACATTCTGACAGTCTTTCCTCACCTGGCAAAATCTAAGAGCAGACAGAAGAGAAATTGAAGCATTCGTAGTCATTGAATGGCCAGCTGCTTTCTTGGGACAAGTTGGTTTTTTAATACCATAAAAGTTATTCCTCAGTTTTGTATTCTTGAATCAAAAGCATTGGAGATGGATATCATACAGATGCGATGAAAAAATATATTAAATTATTTGTACACAGTTTATCAAACGATGAAATAAATTCCGTTTTCTGATTAGTACAAAACATGAGACGGCTACTAAATTTATCTGTTTCTTTCTTCTGCGCAAAATTGGACGGTACTGAACACATGCTCATTTTTGTCTAGCAGCTCCTTGCAAGTGTTTTTTCTTTTTCTTTCCTGATTTCTTTTTCTGCGGGCCCCTCTTGAACACTGCCAGAACTTCAATACTGCAAACAATTGGCAAGGGGCAAATTATAATTAATACTCTTAATTGCACAAGCATGCCTTTCAAATTAGTCCATTACTATGCTTGACAGAACAAATATGATCTAAACATGAGATCTTTGACACTTCCCGGGCTTAATAATAGTATATAGTAGTTCTATCTTTAGAAACAGTGGTGGTGCTCACTCGTAAGGACCGTTACAAACAAGTTGAGTTCAAATATACCCTCCAAATGCAATTTTAAGTTTCTCAGGCGTCCCCATTATTCCCATTCTTGATTCACGGAATTTTAGCAAAATCAGCTACTAAGGTCATATCTCTAGACAATGTGGAGTCTCAATAATACAACCCCTCACACACAAGATTCACATATTAAGCGTGGACTAGTGGGGGTGGCTAACAGGAATCTCAGCACACCATCACATCCAGGACTAGACATCTGGCGCATCCGGGTGGAATAATATAGATTTTCGTCCGATTATAAATCTATGATAAACTCTGATTTCACCTTAAAATATAATTCGAGTACAAACCAACCTCACACAACACCGGCTTGTAAGGTGAGGAGTGAGGACAGTCCAAGCCTTAAAAGAAACTAGTTAGGTCATATCTCTGGGTGATATGGGACTCTCAACACACCCACTCTGCACAAAATTTGACATTTGAAGTGTGGACTAATTCTGGTGGAATAATAGGATCTCAACAATAATATTGTTTCACAGGACTATCTATCTGAATATGCTCTCTCCACTCCACAGACTCTACACTAGGATAAAAGCTCTCTCCCATTCTTTCCCACACACACTAATACACAGCTACACTTGTGATTGTGGACCAAAAAGTAAAGGAATAGCTATGAGCATGATGACACAACAACACAGTGTACCTACAGAGTAACCAATAAGTTTACACAATAAAAATATAAGTGCTATAAATATTAGTTTCAATGTGATCCTGTAACCACATTAGTATACCTTATGTAAAATAAGGGACAATTTCAGATAAAAAAAGGGACCACATTGGTCTAACTTTCACATAAAAGAGACCAATTAAAAATAAAAGATAAGAAACTCAATTGAAACTTTTAAAAGTCAAGGGACCAAACCGAAACTAATAAATAAGTTAAGGGACCCAATTGAAACTTCTAATAGTTGAGAGACCAAACTAAAACTAAAAAATAGGATAAACGACCAAAGTTGTATGTAAGCCTAAAAGCCATATAGAGTGAAAGTGTGAAACTTCTTTGCAAATAGAATGAAATTTTAAGAAAAACATTAAAAGGAAGATCAACTCCAGGATTTGTTTGCAAGAATAAAGATTGTAAGAATTAATAAGTACTGTAAGTATCGATAAACAAATGATAAGAACTTAAAGGAAAATACCTTTGAGTACCAGGAAAAAAATTAAAACCATGAGCTTTTTCCAAATACCATGTATTATTTGAATACAATGACTTGCAGTCCTGTCAGACAGCAAAATTTAGAATTAACACGGAGAATTCAATTTTGATAAAAATCCAAATACATCCAAATAAATGAGTACAGAAATACCTCTTTAAAACTTTCCCATCCACAACTTATATAAATAAGTGTTTGTGGCACCAATGGAGGAATATTTGCCTCGGGTGATTTGCTTTTAATATGGACTGAAGCTTCATTAGCACGTAAAATCCATGGTCTTTTCTCTTCTTGTACGTTGTTTGAGCTACAGTAAACATGCACTAAATCAGACGCTGACCGAGGGAAATATTTTCAATGGAGCAAACTTGATAAATTCACAAAATAAACAACCGTTCATGTGATGACAAAACTTTACGCGCCACTGATGATATATTCTTCAATGCATCAATAAGAGATGAATCTAGTCCTTTTCTAGGAGGATCAATGACTACAACATCCGAGCCCATAAGCCACGAAAAAGGATCCTGTTACTTGCAAATGATTCATACAATGAGTTTCAAATAAGACACGACAAGAAAGAAAAAAGGCTAAGAACCACTATGCTTTCTATATTGGACTTAAATAATTCATCCTTTCAGTAAACAATCTTTGCATATATTGATGAAACAAATACAAATACAAAAATTTAAGTTGTACTAATGATAGTTACATGAATCAGAAAAAATATTTTCATATTAAATTAAAGAATGAAATAAATAACGAGGCTTCAGATATTACTTTTGAAGCATCTGCGTGATGCCAAGTGATGCTGCTATCCACGGTGGCCGGCAAACGTTCAACAGTCTTCTCAAAAGATACCTTCGACTCTTTGTTAATCTCAATGCATTTAATAGATCTGTAAGATAACTAGAAACATAAACCTTCCGAATAAAATAGGTAGCAGAAATATAAAACATAAAATTCTAGAGGTTTAGAACCATCAGGCCTTACCTGCACTTTCTTGTGGCGGCTAATGATAACCCAATGACCCCAGCTCCAGCATACAAATCAGTAACAGATGATTCATATGGAACATATTTCTGTAACTTCTGCAACAAGGCATCAAAAGCCTGATAAAAGAAAGCAAGAAAGATATATTAGTCCTTTTGTGGTAATGGCATAGTGACCCTCGGTGATATCAGAACAATTGTCACTTGATACACATATGCATGCACACGTGTTTTCCTTCCTGCATCTCATTAATGTGATTTCCCTTTTTGTTCTATAAATACAAATCACAAGCAGCTAAAAAGTAAAAACAGGGCTTATTTTGTCCCATGCATGACAGACTGTCAAGCCCATATATGAAGGTCAATTTCAAGGATCCAGATCAAAGGTTCATGCCAGGGAAGGTTTCTACCAGAGGACTATAGAAGGAGGCACAATGGTGAAGGCCAGAAATAACTTGTGTATTTAGCTAGTTTTGTTCGTGTATAGGAGATGGTTATTAGGCTGGGGAAGAGAGAAATCATTGTTATTATGATTGTGGTTTGTTGCTCGGCTGTAAGCTTGGGCAGACAATTATTCTCTTTGGAATCATAGACTCCGGGGTAACTGGAGGTTCCAGTGCAATCATTTTCTTTTCAGCTACTAGTCAATAATAATAAAATATTTCCTGTTGTGTATTTGGTTCCATCACAGAGAATTTCACGACACTCGTGTCATATTGTTAGTGGGACCATTACAAAATACTCTTATAAACAAAATAAGCATTTAAGTTATAAGTGAACACTAGTAAGATATCTTCTAAATATGTCTCTAACACACTAAGAATATTTTAGATATATTTTCATATACTTGATTGTAGATATAGACTGTGTGTGTTTGTGTAACCAAATCAATTTTTTAATAATTTACATGAGATGCAATGTGTGAGTGAAATTTCATAGCCTAGTGTCCATACATTGATAGGAACTATTTCTGAAGATTTATCAAATGCATATCCAAATTTCCATATGAAATGTAAAGATCGACAGAGTAAGAATCTTTACCCGTGTATTTGCTTGGCCAAAACTAGAAGGGGCCAATGACACATCAATTCCACCAACATGTTCCCAAAAATCTTGTTCTCCAAGAAGATGTCTCCATCTATTCCCAAATATTATCTGAGACATCAAGTAGCTTAATTTTCAAAGCATGAACTTTTAATAGAAACAATTAACAAGTATGGTGAAGTAAACATAGAATGTCTGGAAAAGTTAGGAAGATATGCATAAAAGAAATCTTAGATAAGAGTAGCTTATTTTAAATCTTAGATAAGATGGTATCAAAGTCTATCTAAAATCCATTAGAACAACCACTATCGGGCCACTGGGATCACGCTCCAGATGTTCAGTGTGTGTTAAGAGTCCAACATTGTATGAGATAAGGTCTGAAAATGACTTAATAACTGGGATACATCCCTCACTCTACAAGCCAATTTTGTAGGGTTAAGTTAGGCCCAACCCAAATTCTAAGAACTATAAATCAACAATATCCATGACTTAAATTTACTGCATAATATGATTTGTATTCAAAAGAAGTACATAAGCCAAGAGCCCCCTCCTAACTATAACTGCAACATTGGCCGTCTCGTTTTCCATTTTAATCAAATACTAGTCATTCATTTGTTTCATCCGAACAGTTTAAACTCACATTTTTCTCAGAAGTCTGAAAGTTGGCCCACACAGAGTGTATTAAATGAAGCTTGCTCCGTGGCCCACCCTTTTTCCATAGGAACTGCAATCAATCAAATGAACCATCACTTTTTAGGATAAAAAGGGAAGTGGCAAGAGAAACTGCTAAGGTTAAAACAAATATGATAGAAAAAAGAAAGCAACAAGCTTACATTTGCCAATGCTTTCAGTTTCTCTGAACCAGGGGAATTTTCGTTTCTTGAATTCCAAACCAATGTAACCTGAACCTTACCTGAAACATATAATTTAAACCATATATTGGTTAATATAATTCCATTAACAAAAAGAAAATATCCAATATATTTTTTTCACATAATTCAATAGTAAGAACCAAGAACTGACCACTCATATATCTTTGTGCAGCAGGAAGAGAGGTGTTGTGTGTTGTCACAGCCATCTGCAAACACCCAGCCACCGTCAGTTAATTATCGCAATTTCAAAACTCAGTTGTTAACTGCACTCATCATATAGAGCGTTCAATTTCTTATAAACGGTTAACCTGAACATATCGCAAATTGCCAGTGCCTTCATCTTCAAGAAATGGTTCAACATCTAATTCAGTAATACCTGGATAATGTTGAGGAGATGCTAAATAAATAGAAGAAATTGAAGATAGAAGTATAATAAAAATACAGGTAATAACAAAAGAGAAAAAAACCTTGTCTAAGAAGCTCCACGGCAGCATTAATATTAGGATGATGAGCTGCACATAAAAGACAACAGACACCATACTTAAAGTTTCATTTCAGCCAAGGAGAACATAAATGAAAAACCAACACACAGCACAATGATAGAAAAATCATCACTGTGATTAAACACGATAACATAAGTAGTATCCTAATAAGATATATAACGAATTACAGACCTTTGCACTCTGGAATGTCAACTACGTTATGAGTTCCCTCTTCATAAAGCCCAATGAGAGGGTTGGTTGAAGAGCCACGCACTGCCAATTTCGCACGACATCTCCAACCCCACTGCAAAAAGAACCCCAAAAAACCAAAAGCAAGTAAGTTTTTTCTGTTTTAAAAATAAGTTGTGTAATTCATATACACAAATTTGACTACAAATTTCAACAACAATTTGGATAGTTAACGCAATTCAAATGTGTTGTTAATTACATTCAGTGGAGAGTTAATGAATAGAACAAGGTGTCATAACTCATTAACCATCCTCTGCACATAATTTATCACGATTACGAATTTAAATGTAATTAGCCACAATTTCCTGGGTTTATATTTGATGCAAATTGTGGTTAATGGACATCATATACATTCGAACATCTAAAAATCGAGTATATTTGAACACAATTTGGATGGTTAATGAAAATTCCATGTCAATTTGAACACTAAAACAGTGGTTAATGAGTTACAACACCTTGTCATATTCATTAATCATTCACTAAATGTAATTAACCACATATAATGTAATGTGTTGTCTAACTTTTGTGTCAAAATATAATTTTTCTCTTAAAAAAAGAAACTTATGTAGTCGAACACGTCAGAATGAAGGCGTGTCTTATCTCCGACACAAACACGATACTGTCGAATCTATTTTACCAAAATTATCAGCGTTTATGTGTCAGTGTTGTGTTCAGTGTTAGTGCGCTTGTGTTAGCACTTCATATAAAATATTAAAAACCATTAAAAAGGCGAAATAAAATAAAATAAAATTAGTGAATTGAAAAGAGGATTAAACGAAGATACCAATTTGCAAGAATCAAATGTGAAGTCAGTAACACCATATTTCCGGAAGAAATTGATAGCATCTTCCAATATTACAGGACGATGGAGGTTATGCTCATGCGTACACCCCGAACATCTGAAATCAATGGTAAAAAAATAAATTTGAAAATTCAGAGGAAAAAGAGGATAATAATTTGTTTGAAGTAGAGAGGGTAAAGCGTACGATTGAAAATGGGGACAGTGAAGTGAGCATGTTAGTGACGGTGGCTGTGGAGTTGAAGAAATAGAAGTTGGTGTGGAGATTTGAGGAGAGGAGCGAGGTTGAAGGGCGGTGGCGTGACAGGTGAAGCGAGGGAAGGAGGGCGGAGATGTGATGAGTCGGAGAGTCATTTTCCGGTTGGGAGTTCGGAGGCGGGAATGGATAACAAAAACTTGTATGTGAAATGAAACTATCTTATGTGGGACCCGGATTCTTTCCTGTAAAAAGTTACTAATAAAGTTTTACGCAGTAATTAATTGTAACTGTTGATTTGATATCGAATGATTGTCAAGTTACAACAAGAAAAAAATAGTAACGGTTAGAAAAACAAGTGAAAATTTTTTCGGGTTATGAGGAGAGTTTGAGGGATCATGCAAATTAGGTCAAAAGAGTAATTGTACTGCATCTTAACCCAAAACAAGACATTATGATTATGGGTTGTCCCATTCATAAAGCATGCAACATTCACTTTTTTTTTTATCTAATGTCGAATTTTTTATCTTACACTTGCTATAATAATCTCTCTCTCAAATACGAGTCATCTAATTTTTTATGCTCTCCATTAAGTGGATTTTTTTATCCATCGATCCATATGTCATACACTTGCACCGTCATTGCCATTGCACCAAATGAGACACGCGCGCCTAGCCATCTTTGTTAGAAATACTTTCAATATAAAAAGTCGATCATCTTTGTCGAACAACCGGCTCTTATACAATGTTGGGTCATAAACGGAGTCTATGAATCATCCATATTGGGATAAAAGCTACTATGCAAGTGAGAAATTGTGGGTATTCGTGGGATGAGGATGGGGAATACTCCCAAAATGTGGGAATGATGATGGGGAATATTTTATATAGTAAAAAAAAGAGTGGTAATAAAGTATTAATCTCCGCTCAATCTCCGCCCTTTTGACATCCTACACCTAACCAACACATCACTCTACACCAGACCCTAAGAGAAAGGGGTTTGGGTTTGCTCCATTTCCTACTCATCCATTTGTTGTCCATTTATGAGAGAGATAGACACAAATGAATATTAGTGGGACCCATTAAAAGTGGACCCCACCAATTAGTGGATCCCACTAATATTCATTTGTGTCTATCTCTCTCATAAATGGACAACAAATGGATGAGTAGTAAATGGAGCAAACCCAAACTCAAGAGAAAGTCCAATAAAAATAAAGATGTGATAAACATTCAGGAAAAGCATAAACAAGACTACAATTTTGGGCATCAACATTCAGAATGCACTTATTATGTTTAATTGGTTTTCTGAATACTTGACTCTCTAACTACTTCCAAATCTATTGAGATTTGCATGATTCGCTTGAAGTCTCTGTTGATTTCCAAATATGTTGAGATTTACCGGTTTCTTGTATCTGGTTGACCTTTACTTTGTCGGTGTTGACCGTACTGTTTGGAGGAGGACTACGAGCTGAGACTTATCTACATAGGTCTTCTTTCTAACGTTGTCCATCAACTTTTGGCTCACGGAGCTGCTTTTTTTATTTTGATCGGTATTCCCATCTTATGCATATAAGTTCTACCGCCACAGTGGAGTTAACAAGTTGTTATCTCATGTTAGAGGAGAAAAACGAAAAGCGAAAAGTAGCCATCAAGCAAACGAGAAAGAATTTGGTAATTAAAGTAAAATCGGTACTAAGTTTCTATTATGATAAACGCATGAGCCAATACCAAGCAGATGAGGCCCTTTATCAAGATGAGAACTCGGGGTCGAGTTCTTTTGAGGTAGAGGAGAAGGTAAAGACATCAAAAGCACTTATGTATGACCCATATATATGGGCACTGGATAGTTCTACACAAACTTTTGTATTCGATCCTGGTATTCGTGTTCGTGAGTTCCGGACAAAGGCATCTCTTTATTGCAATAGAACTCGAGGTCGAGTTCTTCATAAGAAGAGGAGTCTGATGCAGGAGCAATTCAACGCAACTGCGGCTGATAGATTTTATTTTATTATTTGTTTTTTAGTTTGTTTTGATTTCAACATTATTAGGATATTAATCTCTTAGATTTAGATTTAAGTTAGAATTAAAAAATAAATATATCTTTTAGATTTAGATTTAAGTTAGAATAAAAAAAGAATATATATTGTGAAATTCTATTTTATTTTAAAACAGGTTTGTTTCTATTTTCTAGTATTAGGTTTATTTTACTATTTAAAGACTCAATTGTAACCTTGAAAGAAAACCTTTTGATTGAATAAAATTATAGAGAATTATCTCAAGTTTGGAGGATTCCAAATTTTACACTCTAATGGATTCCATTTTTATTTCAAGAGTTTTATCTGGTGGATTCCGGATATTCTCTTTCTGGTGGATTCTAGAGCATTATTTGGTGGATTTCATATAGTTATTCGACGGGTTTGTCGCTTGCGAACCCGTGATTTTATTATAGGATGAGAGCTTGCTAATCCTTCCCGCTTCCGTACTGCATCAGTGTGAGAAGGATTAGCAAACGCTGAACCTATAATGATAACACGGGTTCGCAAGCGACAAACCCGTCAAATAACTATCTGGAATCCACCAAATAGTACTTTGGAATCCACCAGAAAGAGAATACCCAGAATCCACCAGATAAAACTCTTGAAATAAAACTGGAGTCCACTAGAGTGTAAAATTTGGAATCTAGCAAACTTGATAAAATTCTCTATAATTTTATTGAATCAAAATGTTTTTTTTCAAGGCTACAATTGATTCTTTAAATAGTAAAATAAACCTAATACTAAAAAACAGAAACAAATCTGTTTTAAAATAAAACAGAATTTCACAATATATATATATTTTTTATTCTAACTTAAATCTAAATGATATATTTATTTTTTAATTCTAACTTAAATCTAAATCTAAGATATTAATATCCTAATAATGTTGAAATCAAAACAAACTAAAAAACAAATAATAAAATAAAATCTATAGCCGCAGTTGCGTTGAATTACTCCTGCATCAGACGCCTCTTCTTATGAAGAACTCGATCTCGAGTTCTATTGCGATAAAGAGATGCCTTTGTTCGGAACTCACGAACACGAATACCAGGATCGAATACAAAAGTTTGTGTAGAACTATCTGGTGCCCATATAGATGGACCATACATAAGTGATTTTGATGTCTTTACCTTCTCCTCCACCTCAAAAGAACTTGACCCTGAGTTCTCATCTTGATAAAGGGCCTCATCTGCTTGGTATTGGCTCATGCGTTTATCATAATAGAAACTTAGTATCAGTTTTAGTTTAATTATCAAATTCTTTCTCGTTTGCGTGATTGCTACTTTTCGCTCTTCGTTTTTCTCCTCTAACATGAGATAACAACTTGTTAACTCCATAGTGGCGGTAGAGCTTACATGCATAAGATGGGAATACCGATCAATGTTCATAAGTTTTTCAACTTGAATATAACAAGGTTTGGAGATCTTTCCAACATCGTTTTTTCCCTAAATCAACTAGCAATTTGTGCTCTACGCATTGTTTTTCACTATTCAAAAGAAGTTTCTCTGTTTGTGTTGTCCTTGAAGTCGCATCATATTGGGTTGCCGATGACGATAAATTTTTTACATGCCCTTCTTTCTCATTTGCTTTTTCATCAATTTCTTGCGTCGCCTCTGTTTGGACCTTTGATTCTAGATTCAACTTTTCTTCCGTATTTGGTGGCGGCAACACGTCGCAGAATTCTGATTTATTATTGAATGTAACATTGACAAATCTCAAAAGGAGAGACTTATCATTCTCCACCACATCTAAAGAACTCAAATCCTCAATAATTTGATTCTTTCCAACTACAGATGCGTCGTTTATTTGAGTTGTGTCATCATTGACGATGCTAAATGTTTCATCGACTTTAACATTAAGATATCTTTCAATATACATTATCAAGACAGAATGTTTAGCAATATCTTTAATTGTCTTACGCGAGTTACCTGTCATTCTGGAAGCATGTCTTAAAAGGTCGGTCAAGGACTAATCTTTGTTGTAACAAAACGGACAACGATATACCGAATTAGAGATTTTAAAATTGTAGTAATCATCCTTCAGTTTGTTGTAGTATCTACGCTCATAGTATTCCAAATCAGATTCACGGGTATGTTTTGATTTTTTGTACATAACAACAATATGATTGTTATTACGAACCCTAATAACCGGAATTGATTCTCCTCCCCTTTTGTTGCGGTTGTTGTTTCTATTGTTGTCGTCGTTTCTATTGTTGTTGTTGTTGATGTTAACTTGTGTGGTCAGAGCGATGATGGCTGCGGTTAAAGTCGCGATTGACCCTTCAAACTCTGCCTTCATCACCGGATGATCTCCCATAGCCGATCGATTCACAAAAGAACAGGGGAAACCTGCTCTAATGCCACCTGACGCAGTAGGGAGCAGGTAGGATTAGCAAGCGCTAATCCTATAATAAGAACACGGGTTCGCAAGCGACAAACCCGTCGAATAACTATCTGGAATCCACCAAATAGTGCTTTAGAATCCACCAGAAAGAGAATACCCAGAATCCACTAGATAAAACTCTTGAAATAAATCTGGAGTCCACCAGAGTGTAAAATTTGAAATCCACCAAAGTTGAGAAATTCTCTATAATTTTATTGAATCAAAAGGTTTTCTTTCTAGGTTACAATTGAATCTTTAAATAGTAAAATAAACCTAATACTAAAAAATAGAAACAAATCTGTATTAAAATAAAACAGAATTTCACAATATATATATATATATATATATATATATATATATATATATATATATATATATATATATATATTGACACCAAATAGTTTGACATCAAATGTTACACCTCTCAATAACGTTTTAACCGATATAAATTTTATAAAATTCACCGTTTGATTGAAAGTTTATATCATCTAGATCATTTGTGTAAACTGTCAGACAAATTCAAAATCATTTGATATGTTATTGAGACGCATAAAGATTAACGACATTTAAAAAAAGCCCAAACCGTGAATTTTGATGTATCTCAATAACATATCAAATGATTTTAGATTTTTCTGACAATTCACGCAAATGATCTATATGATATATGAGTCAGGATCCGTTGACACCAATTAGTTTGACACCAAATGTTACACCTCTCAATAACGTTTTAACCGATATAAATTTTATAAAATCCACTGTTGGATTGAAAGTTTATATCATATAGATCATTTGTGTAAACTGTTAGACAAATTCAAAATCATTTGATATGTTATTTAGACGCATAAAGATTAACGGCATTTAAAAAAACGCCTAAACCGTTAATTTTGATGTAACTCAATAACATATCAAATGATTTTAGATTTATCTGACAATTCACATAAATGATCTATATGATATAAACTTTCAATCCAACGGTGGATTTTATAAAATTTATATCGGTTAAAAGGTGTAACATTTGGTGTCAAACTAATTAGTGTCAACGGATCCTGACTCTATATATATATATATATATAGGGGATGTATCAAGTGAGAAAGATGTTATTTATATGAGAGTGAGAGGAGTTGTTATAAGCCATTGGATTAAAATTAATGGATGAGATTAAAAGATACAACTCAAATAATCATGTGACCTATTTCATACTATGCTACTCACGCGTTTCATATTTTCCATCTTCCATCACTATAGATCCTGCCTCCATCAATCCTTCCCAATTATTTGAGTTTCAATCGGTTCTGAGATTTGATTTCAATGGTAAACATAAAAACACTATTTCTTCAATTATCCTCAATTTCATTATTCTCTTTTTTCTTGTTTTAGTTGATCGGTGAATTTTTTCTTCTCAATGACAAAGATGGACGATGAGTTTTTGCATCATGAAAACATAAATTGATTCTGAGACAATTTGAGATGTTTCGTTGTGTTTGAAAAGTCTACCATGGAGAAAGAACCATGAAATTCATATCTCTTGGCCTTTTCATTCACAATAATTTTTATAATTATTTGATGAGAATTAGTTAATAATTATTGAATTAAAGAAGAAGGAGTAGTATGAAAATAAAGCTCCTATAACAGAAAAGATGAGTATCGCGACAGTGATGGAAATATGGAAAAGATGAAACGGGTGAGTAAGCATAGTATGAAATAGGTCACATGATTATTTGAGTTGTATCTTTTAATCTCATCCATTAATTTTAATCCAATGACTTATCACAACTCCTCTCACTCTCATGTAAATAACTTCTTTCTCACTTGATACATCCCCTATATATATATATATATATATATTTGATTTTAACTTAAATCTAAATCTAAAAAATATATTTATTTTTTAATTCTAACTTAAATCTAAATCTAAGAGATTAATATCTTAATAATATTGAAATCAAAACAAACTAAAAAATAAATAATAAAATAAAATCTATCGATCGCAATTGCGTTGAATTGTTCCCGCATCAGTTACACTCTTGACATTGGTTATTCATTAGTTTCAACGATAAACTCATCGTACCAAACAGTAACATTCCTCATATTGCTATATCAAATCTTCATTATATCCCTCTCTTTTACTTTTCATCACATGCAAAAATAATTAAAAAAAAAAAAAAAAAAGATCTTTCCTGTTTTCATGAATTTTTGTTGAAACTAAGTAGTAATTTTTTAAAAGCAAATTCAACTCAATATTGTGATAACATAATAACTCATGCACTGATTTCAAACAAAAAAGCACACTCTTTTATTAATTGATTTTTTTTAATGGCTCTTTTATTAATTGATTGCTTTAAGCAATTGATTTCATACCCCCACTTTCATGAATGCATCCATACCGATTGGAATCTTTTTATATCAAGAACAACAATTTTAGAAGCAATTCTGTTGCAACTTTGTTCTTTTCAGATTCAACACCAAAATAAAATTTCTTCTGTTCACACTCAAAAGCAAAAGCTTTTTTTTAAGAGTGAAGGAAGCAATTATGTGCTCACCACCACCAACTGACCACTTATCCTTTTCTTTATCTCTTTTTTCTTTGTACAAAATCCTTTTCTTTATAACACATTTATTTTCAATCAAACTTTTCCCTTTTTTATGGTTTTTTTCACTCATAAGTTAATAGCATTAATGGAAAACAAGTAGCATAAGAAATCCAAGATTTTCATGAAGTCCATAGAGTCTTTCACTTGGAATATAATCTAATTTTAGAGTGACAAAATGAATGGATAATGGATTTATTAAATAAATAAGATAAATTGCCAGCTTGAGGATGTTTATAAAGATAAAAGACATGTACCAAAAAAATAAAGAGTTTAATTATTATGCACTGTACACATGCAACTAATAGGAGTGATTAAAACTTCCATGTCATATAAAGATGGTGAGGTAAAGTGAGGTGATGTGGCGAAATACATGGTTGTTATTGGTTGACAGTGTAAAATTATTTTACACTGTCAGTGCATACAAATTAAATCCAAAAATAAATATGTTATAAATAAATAAAATAAATATTTTATTTGTGCACATTTTTTTATAGACAAAAGTTAGTTAGTACATATTATTAGAGGAAAGGAGAAAATGTGAGAGGCATAGATCAAACCACGGATCTCTTTTAACTCCTTCAACGTTCTAATATTTTATGTTAGAAATAATATAAAATCATTGATATGGTTTTATCTTAACAGTTTAAGTTTTTGGAATAATTGATTATTTGATATAGTATCAGAGTCTCTATTCATGTTTCAAGTCGAAATGAACTCTTGCGTAAAATGGCGAGTTAGAAATAATATAAAATCATTGATGTGTATCTTAACAGCTTAAACTTTTAGGATAATCGGTCATTTGATATTTTATCGTTTAACTATATCTTTGAGGACTTAATTTATGCACATTTATGAAAATAAAGAATTTATGTAAAAAAATTAAGGATGAATATTTCAAATAAAATTCAATATGGGACAGAAGTATTTCAATACAATCTAGCGAATTCCACACTTGATGTGCAATACGACAACACCAATTTAACTCAGCTGCTGGCACCACAATATATGAACACAAGTGAACAGTGATATACTGATATATCATCAGTTTTCAGAGACTCCTCTCTGTGTTTAATTGATTGAAACTTGAAAAACCCATTTCCATTCCCATTTTGCTTACCCATAATCATAAAGATCCAAACATTAAAATTGTGGACCCTATGAAACTTGAAAAAGACCTTCATACTTGGAGTATCATTAAAAAAAATAATCATTAATTAATTAATTAGTATAAATAAAAAACAAATTAATCTAGGTGAAGTGAAATTAGTTCGGAATAAAATATTCTGCATATTTATTTTAAAGATAAAATTTAATTTAGTTATAATGGACATAGATTGCATGCGGTCATATAGACATGATAGACCTAACGGTCTAAATTTAAAGCAGTCTTGCAGTCAAATCAAATCATTTTTCAATCTAAAATGTCCGATCATAGTCCCATAAGTCATAGCTCAACTGGCAAAATTTGCCGAAATTACAAGGCATTGACGTCATGACCGGGGTTCGAACCCCGGCTCTCTCACTTGTGTGAGAATTTCTTATATTTGACTTTACCAATTCTTCTATGTACCAAAAAAATATGTCTGATCATATTAGACGATCAGATTTGTTTTGATTGCAGCATGCAATCCGAATCTCAATATAACCTTTAAATATAAAATATTAGAGAGCACGAGTCTATTGATTTTCATTTGATATTTAAGTTCCTCATTATTATTTTTTTGTCAAGTAGTCTAGTGGCTAGAAAATACACATTAAAGGTGAATAAGTGGAGTGTCTCAGGTTCGAACCCGGGCTCCTGCACATATAATGCGATGTCTCTATCAACTGAGCCAAGCTCACGGAGACAGTTCGTCATTTTATTAAGGTAGAAAATATACTTAAAATAAAATATTTAAAAATTTGTTATAAAATATAAATGAAACTATTATGTCATTGTAAAAATTATTAAATCAATAACTTTTTTTTAAAAGCTATATTGTCTATAGGGTAATTTAGTAAATTTGATAGTTTCTTATTAAAATAAAATTACCTATAGGGTAAAATTTTTGAAATATTAGTAAACCTGACAAGTAAACTTTGTAGTAGAATTGTTTATGTTTCTATTTTTATGTGTATTCATCTTATTCTTTCTATAATTATTTTTTATGTTAAAAAAAAACTTTTATATTATCTTTTTATTGTTTCTGTTTTTTTTTTTTTAAAAAGTTACTAAACTTTCTATAATTTTTTTATTACTTTTGCTATGTTCCTATTTTTATGGATTGATTCATATTTTAGTTTTTTTTTTTTATACATATCTTATTAAAATGTTAAAATTTCGATGAAGGATATAAAATTCGGAATATTATTAGAATCTGATAAAAACAAATTACTAAATTCGATAGTAATCAAAGATGATAGAGTAGAATATGGTTTGTAGACTTGTAGTCCTGCATAAAGTGAGAAAATAACTTAAATAAGGAACCAAATTCCAATTCCTTTTCCCATTCTCTGTGTCCCTTTTTTTTAGCCTTTTTTGTTTCACTTTCAAACAACTTTCTTTCCTTAATGTAAACACTACACATATAAAAGGAGAAACAAAACCAATTAACTAGTTCATAGAGAGACCAACATGGTTCTTCTAGGTTTAATGCAGTTCTCTGTTTTGTCACTCTGTTTCTTAGCAACTTTTCCTTATCAAGTTTCAAGCCATGGTTCCTTTGGAAGAAAACCAAATGGTGCCTACCCTTCTTTGGATGATGGAATATGTGCCACTTCTGTCATTATTCATGGATACAAATGCCAAGAACTTCAGGTAATAACATGTCTTTTAAATTTTGAACCCTCATTGTCCAATTGGTCGAGCCAAATCGTCGTTGCTGAATGGAGTTGTAAATTGTAATCTCAATCCAATGAATGAGATTTGGCTGAACAATTTGGACAAACTCTGCAGCCGTCCAATTGATTCTGCCAAATCTTATTTATTGGAAAGAGTTATAAACTTAATTCAAAGGATAAAATTTGGCCGCATAGATTAAACAATTTTTGCAGTTGTTTAGTTGGTCCAGCCAAATCTTAGTCATTGAATATAATAACTAAGATTTAGCTGACTAGACAATCTCTATTCAACCGTGAAATTAGTCCAACCAAATCTTATTCATTGAATATAATTAATTATCATTATATCTGATGACTAAGATTTGATTGGGCATTCATAGAGGATAAAAATTTAACTTGCGAATGATTTATTCAAATGTGTATAACAATCTTAATTCTTTTTAGGTTACAACTAAAGATGGGTACATTCTGAGTTTACAAAGGATTCCAGAAGGTAGAGGTGAAGGTAGTAACGGTGGGACTAGGAAACAACCGGTGATATTACAACATGGAGTTTTGGTGGTAAGTTGGTAGCTAAAAATTGCATGCAATGCACACATTCCTTTTAAGTTACTATTTTCATTGTTTTTTCTCTTCTCTTTTATGTTGTAGCCTTTGCCATTAATTAGAAGATGGAAAATATCTACCTACCTAGAAAAGTAGAAATATCCTATTTTTATTTTCAAAATATTTAAGGTATTATATACTTATTATAAAAAGGATAAGCTTCAATTAAGTAGTCATGTAGATGTATGATGATTGAGAGTGAAGTGTGAACCAATCTCCATATTTTGACAGATTGACAATAAGTGGGGAGTTCCGCGTTTGTTACACTATGGCACAAAAATATTTGTTTTTCAATCAAGAAAGAAAAATAAAAAGAAAGATTTTTTAATCATGTCTCATAAAAATGTGTGGTGAAAGAAATATTAAAAATAAAAAAAGGAGAAAAATATACCAAAATATAAGGGAAAAGAGACACCTGGTGGACTATAATCTAATCTTCATCATGACTCAATTTTTTTTTATTAATATGAGGACTGCTTAATTTTGTTAGTTTTAGCATCAAGTGATTCAACTTCCTCCCGAATGTAGTTATGGAAATCGAACCGTAGTTCTCCATAAATTCAATGTCAATCACCAGTCATCACTAAACCAACTAACAATTATGAATTTCAAAAACAACTTTCATATTTTTGTACTAACATCACAGATCATTAATTATGAATTTCAAAGCAACTTTCATATTTTTGTGTTACTTTTCTGTAGACATGAATCATGGTGTCAAATTCATGATGAAATCTTCTTTTGGGTGAAATCAATGTGTTTGTAGTTGGTTACACTTTAAATGTTGAAATGAAACTCATTTAGCAATGCAAGAATAAGTGTGAAACTTACTTTCTAAGAAAACTATTCAAATCAAACAAATACAGATTGTAGTATACTACTTCCTCTAATCTTATACTCCCTCCGGCCTTTTTTATAAGCAAAAATTACTTTTTAAGTTCATTGGAGAAGTAATGTATCTAATCTATATTTAAGACTAGATACATTATTTTTTCAATGAACCTAAAAAACAACTTTTGCTTATAAAAAAGGCCGGAGAGAGTATATAAAAAATAGTTATTAGGTGATTCTATCTGTATAGATACACCAATTTTAAAATGAATTTAAAAAGTAAACATTTTTTTATATGTAAGATTTGAGGGAGTATTTTAGAGTTTTAAAAATGATAAATAATGATTGTAAAAAAATTATAAATGATATATTTATAGAACAAAAAATTTATTTAACTTTTAAAATGGTTAATAAATTTTCTTCACAAATAAATTGTTTGAAAGAATTCAAATTGAATTTTAAGATAAATAATTTTTAAACCGATTATTTATTTTTCGATTAAATTCTTGATTATTAGAATCACCTATAATAACCAAGTAAAGAAAAAAAAAAATACAGGAAATTCTTTTTCCAAATTATGGTCTCATTATTACGTCGTAAAGAATGGAGTAGTGATAGATAGTGTGACATACAGAACTAGATTATGCAGCCCTGCCACAAAAGTAGGCAAGTTTTGTTGTTTAATTTTTTTTTAAAAAAAAAAAAAAAAAGGAATAAATATTATGTGTTGTGGTGCATGCAATTGTGTTATTAGTATGACTATTTTCTGAACACAATAATAAAACGTGGTTGCTCGCAGGATGGTATGACATGGCTTATGAATTCTCCAGAACAAGACTTGCCTCTAATTCTAGCAGATAATGGTTTTGATGTTTGGATTGCTAACACTAGAGGGACCAGACATAGTCGCCGACATGTCTCATTGGACCCCTCTAATAAGGTCAGTTATTGTAATCAATCTTAATTATTAATTTGTGATTGGACATTCTGATTTAAAATATAGTAGTTTATAAGGTAAAATATCTAAAGTTGTAGGTGTTTTGGCCATTTAATATCTGATTGAAGGTTGGATTAGAAATATCGACATGATACCAACAAATAGGGGTGAGTATCGGTCGGATTCGGTTGGATTTGGGTCGAAAATCGTCAAATCGATAAAAACCGCGGCCTCTTAATCTGGACCCAATTCCGACCGTTTATATCTTCGGTTTGTTCGGGTTCGGGTCATACGGGTGATGAGTATAACGGGTCGGTTTTAACGGGTTATATTTAAACGTTCTTGTTACATTTAAAACTTCATTGATCAAATTTTTTTAACCGTTCGTTCAATATTTCGTACACACCGCAATAAAAGATACAATAAAAATGATGAGATGCAGTTAATTTGTTTCAAATTTGTAAATTCAACGACAATAATTGATAGTAGATGAGAAGTAAAATTTAAGATAAATCTAAAATATTATTTTTTACATATCTTTTATCATCATATTACAAGCATAAACTTGTAAATTGCAACATTTTTCTCTATTATCAAAGATAAATAAAATTAACAAAGTGAAGAGTATAATATATTAAGAGATAGAAGAGGTGCTCGAAACAAGAAAAAAATTAATTTGTATTTTATGAATTATTCGGTCGGTTTCGGTTATGAAGACACGAATTTTTAGAGACCCGTACCCGCCCGTATACAACCGTTCATGACCGATTTTTGCGCAATTATTGACCCGAGACCCGCACCCGACCGAGTGCTTCCATATGTTGGCGGTTATATCGGTTTCGAGTCGGGTTGCGGGTTCGTGCTCACCCCTACCAACAAACAAGTTATTCAAAATTCAAAGTAGTTTATAATAATAATCTATAATTAATGCCATTACCAAAAAAAAAAACTATGATTAATGCCTCTAAAACATTTTATTAACCTATAAAACTTATTTTAAAATGACTAATTGTATCTATGAGTGCATTTGTTTAAACTTATTTTAAGTGTTAATTTTATTTGATTATTCCATAACAACAATATCCTTTATTTTATTTTATTTTGATCTTAGATGAAGTGATAATCCACTTAAATTAAACTCACACACAACTGTGAGGTTTCAGGTTCGAACCCGGGTCACAACGTTCGGTCTAACAATTTCAACATTTTGTCAATTGAGCTAGGACTTCTAGACAACAAGACCCTTTATTAATTAACACTTTGTATGTAAATATGACAGGCCTTTTGGAATTGGTCTTGGGATGAACTTGTTACATATGATCTACCTGCTGTGTTTGATTATGTGTACAGCCAAACAGGGCAGAAGATTAATTACGTTGGTCATTCTCTGGTACTACATTATTTACCTTTTTTATTTTTTTACATTTTTATCATAAGCTAAAACAAGGAACTATAACTTAAGTTATTTTGTTACATTATCCACTATGTTTATTTTTCTTCAAATCAAACACATCATTTGTGAACTATTCTACAATGTCTAAACCGGTAGATCGCGTTTGGCAGGGGACTTTAATAGCTTTAGCTTCCTTCTCCGAAAGAAAATTGGTTAATCAACTAAAATCAGCGGCCTTATTAAGCCCTATTGCCTATCTGAGCCACATGAACACCGCACTTGGTGTTACTGCGGCAAAGTCCTTTATTGGCGAGGTACATAACAACATTACTTTTTATAACACTTTATTATTCATATATTCCACACTAATAAAACATCGACATGTGTCAGACATTCAAACATGCTTTTAATCTAAAGTTTTGATGCTACATAATTTTATAATAATAAAAAGACCTTTGCTAATTCATATAATTTTTTTTATTGTTTGGCAAACAGATCACTACTCTATTTGGTGTAGCTGAATTTAATCCCAAAAGGTAAGAATATAAAACTCACAATGTATAATAAATTGTCTCCAAAATTAATATCTTATTATTATAGTATTATTTAATGTTGGCCATATGCTTGAATAGTTTACCTGTTGAAGCCTTTCTGAAGCCTCTATGTGCTCACCCTGGAGTTGACTGCTTTGACTTGTTGACTGAATTAACTGGTCTAAATCTTTGTCCAAACTCTATGATTTTATACACATTAATTAGTGTCAATGTTTTCTGACTTTATATATGCAATTGAAATTTTCTAATTCAGGTAAAAATTGTTGTCTCAATTCTTCAACTGTTGATCGATTCTTAATGAATGAACCTCAATCAACATCAGTAAAGAATATGGTGCATTTGTCTCAAGGTAAGATTTTCTCTTTAACTCATTATTGTTGGCCTTAATTGCTAGTTAGTCCTCATTTGTACAAATAGATTTTTTTTTTTTAAAAAAAGTTAAATTTTCATACACCATTAATTTTAAAAGTTTTATTATGATTGTTTAATTCAAAAAATAAATAAACTATGTGCGAATTTAAAAGTGGTTACGATAAAAAACAAACGTTCTTATTGATATAAGATTATTTGTTGATTGATAGTTAATCTTTTTCACCGATAATGTATATAAATTAAATTTTTTAAATATTTCAATTATCTATATGTTAGTTTTCTCTTTCAATCGGTTGAAACCGATTAATGTGCCCTCACTTTTCTGAATTTCAACCGATCGGAAGGCAAAGTTATTAGAAAAGAAGGAAAAATTACTTTGGTGATTCACACGTAATTAAAACATAGGATTAAAATTGAATAATCGTAACATTTTGAAGGACGGAAGAACAAAACAAATATTTGAAGAACAAAAAGCGCGTTTAAGTCAATAACATTCATATTCAATTGGGAAATGATTAAGTGCACGACGCCTTTGTCGACGACAAGCGCACGAATATGACTTTTCCTTTTTCCTTTGGTTGCATTCCATTATGCGGTGGTAAAAAAAAGCTGATCATATATAGTACATAGATTATACCCTGTCTCAATAATGAAACTTTAATTGTGATATTATTTGAACTATGCAGTTGTTAGACATGGAGTTCTAGCAAAATTCAATTATATAAGACCAGATTATAACATTATGCACTATGGAGAAATATTTCCACCAATATATAACCTATCAAATATTCCACATGATCTACCTCTCTTCATTAGCTATGGAGGAAAAGATGCACTTTCTGATGTTCGTGATGTTGAGAATTTACTTGATAGGCTTAAGTTTCATGATGTGGATAAGAGAAGCATTCAATTTGTGAAAGATTATGCTCATGCTGATTATATTATGGGATTTAATGCTAAGGATATAGTTTATAATTCTGTTCTTTCATTTTTCAATGGTCAAGTCAACACTTGATCTTACAAAGAATAGCAAGTTGTATTAAACAAATTAAATTCCATGTACTATAGGTTGTCATGGGATTAATATATGTTATTATTTATCTAGTTAAGATTAATTAAACTAATGGGATAGCAATTACAATGAACTATATTAGGTGTTGTACATGAATATTTATGCATCTTGAAGCTCACTATTTATTGCGAATTTTGATAAATAAAATTTAGTTCAATTGGTAGGACATTACATTATATATGCAGTTGAGTTACAGTTGATGCCTCAAAATAACAAATGATGCATCACACCTCACCTAACACACAAAAGTTTTCCTTTCATGGGTTGACAATATGAAATAATGTTTTGAGTTCTTGACTCATAAGTTGCTGCATTGAAATTTCATTCAAAGGAATGGTTAATGGTGTAAGCTCAGAGAGAAAACTTTGTGATACACATTTCATTGTTGGTCGAGAGCTAGGATTGAAATTTAAGCATGCAAATGCTATTACGGCTACACGAATCATATCAAGTAAAACCATCGCATTATTTGGAAATGGAAGACGTTGGTCTAATACTTCAGATAATTTCATGCTTTGAGTTGATGCTAATTGAAGTGACGACAATATTTCCTCAGGATGCCTTCCCATTAAACATTCGAGTGCCACCACTCCAAAGCTGTATATATCACATTTTTCACTCACAACCATGGTATAAGCAAGCTCTGCATGATAAAATTATAATAAACAAGTTAAAAATGCAAAGACAAATATATTAATATAACTAGATTTGTTTATTATAAGCTCCTTTATTAACTTATATGAATGTTTTCGGGTGGGGTGAGTAGCTAAACTACTGGTTTGAACTAAGGGTTTACGGAGTTATAACGTTAAAAATCAAGGTTCAGGTCCTGGCGAAAGAGAGAAATATTAACATTAACAACTAATTACTTTACATAACTCTTTAAACTCTTTTCAGAAGATCTATAACTTCTGGTTCAAGAAAACCAAAAATGTCAAACACAAATGATATAAAGGCATATTGATTGTCATGGCACGCTTTGTTAGAATACGTTTTCTTCTTTTGATTATGATTATGAATGTTTCATCATACAAAAAGCTAGAAGAAAGGGAAGAAAAAAACAGAGTTATGAATAATTTACCAGGAGCGATATATCCGATTGTTCCTGCAACTATTGTTCGATTGGATGAATCATATTGAAGGAATCGAGCTGTTCCAAAGTCGGAAACAGTAGGCTGCCACTCAGAGTTTAGCAAGATATTGTTACTCGATACATCTCTATGCACTATCGAAGGGTTGCAATCATGATGAAGATAAGATAGAGCAAATGCAACGCCTTTAACAATGTTAATCCTTTTTCTCCAATTGAATTCCATGGCTTCTACATCATCATACAAGATTGAGAACAAGCTTCCTTTCTCCATGTACTGATAAATCAAAAACATGATTCTTTTGTGCAAGCAGAATCCATAAAGCTTCACAATATTCTTGTGTCTTATTTCTGATAATATTCTCACTTCATTTCTAAAACTTTCATCGAAAGAAGGAACCTCTGCTTCGTAGCCGTGAAGTTTTTTTAAGGCGACAATTTTTCCAGATGGTAATTGTGCCTTGTAAACACTTCCATATGCTCCTGTTCCAATGCAATATCTCATGTCAAAGTCTTCTGTTGCTTTGATAATATCATCAAATGCTATTTTTCCATCATAATTCCATATGCAAAACAAATCTCCATTTTTGGTTGTTGTGGTTATGTTTGCATGCTTGTTACGACGAAGTTTCAAGCACATGAGAAGTGAGAATGCTAATATTAAAATCAAAAGGATAGGAACAATAACAACAACAACAATAACATTGTGAATTCTTTTTTTACTTTTCTTGCAAGGTTGGAATTTGAAGTGGATTTGTTCATATAGAATGGCAGTACATACATCCTTGTTCCCTATTATCTTGTGAGAATCATTACAATTTGGAGTAGGACCCTTCAAATAATTGTAGGACATATCCACAATTTGATAAATAAACAAATAAATAAATAATTTGGTTTATTATATTGAAAGGTCAAATTCAGTATAGAATATTGAAGATAAATATAAACCAAGATTTAGTATTTGGTGGTATATACATTTGTAATTCATCGATTTTGTTTGTAAGATTGATTATTATTTTTAGAACCGTCATTTTCAGATTCATCTTTCTCTTGCATTATAAAATAAGGACAACAATTGATTTGACACAAAATTGAACACAAAGTAGGCCTATTTAAGTTATCTGATGAAGTTTTTCAAAAAAAAAAAAAAATTATCTGATGAAGAATATTATTAAAATCAATGTTGGTATTGTTAAATCATATTTAAAATGAATTAAAATGTTACAACTTCTTATTTGGACATCGACTAATTATTGTATTGTTGTAGTCCTGATTCTTGTGTAAACTTCTGTAGCCCTTTTTGGTACATCTTGTGCTGAGGAGGCCATCATATTCACCTGGTTATCTATATATCATTTTTGCCTTTTCAAAAAAAAAATGTTACAACTCCAAAAATTAAATTTGCTCCTAAACTTGTCAACACAATCATTTACGCAATTATTAGTCGACTCAAGCAATGAGGCGTTGCAACAAAAAATTAAAAATATTTTGTTAAATGCGAAATTAAACAACAAAGGATATGAAGAAAACATGAATAAAATGCATATCAATGAATGAGAAATAAAGAAAATGAATGAATGGAAAAAAGAAATATTGTTGCGGCACCTTCTTTATATAATGACTAATAAAAAGGGGACACAACTTTAGGGTTATAGACTATTGGGCTTGGGTTTTGAAAAACTAAATGTGAAATTTTATACGAAAGTTTCTCTTTTCCTCTACGTTAGTCTTCTTCCCTCTGAAATAAGGGGAAAAAAAAGTTTCGAATAACATTTTTCGAAGTTTTTTTTCAATGTAAATGCAACTAAATATAAAGGTAAAAAAAATTTAGAAAATATTTTTCGAAGTTTTCTGGATGAGAAGAGAAAAATGAAGGGAAGAGAAATTGTCTTTTTATATATGTTCCAATGGTCCCTCGATCTAGTTCGTCGTCCTTCCTGCTGCCCTTCATAAGTTTTATTCTAGTTTGATGGATTTAGTTTTTGTTTGGTTGGATCATGACAAATTTGGGTCTTTAGGTGTTTACCTACTCCGCGTCGAAGGTTTAGGGGTAGTTTAGGTAGGTGGTGCACCACAGCCGCACTACCTTCCCTTTTATGCCTTTATGTTTTTGTGTATCTCTAAATACGGTTGGATTCATTGTTGGTGGTTGTGCCATTTAGGGTTAATTGCTCTGTCTTATCTTTTGGGATTGTTAATTTTTTAAATTGCTAGATAAGGTTTTATGTCGTTAGTTAATTTGTACTATTACCTTTTTTATAGTATATTTTAATCTATTTAGACAGTATTGCATATGATTCACTATGTACACCTATTTGCATAAATAAATATAAAATGATAAAATATGATTGGAATTATGCATAAATTGATTTATAATGTAATTGTATATATAATATAAGTATTTGTGTTATTGCAGGAGCTTTTATATCTAGTAACGTCCGAGATTTTTTTATAATCTTTTATGAAAGGTGGGTACGTAGTTATTATTCTGCTATGATGTTAGGTATGGATATTTGCGGTTGTTAGGATTTGAGTACCTTTTGTAATGCTATTAATATAAATAAAGTTTTTGCTTATAAAAAAAAGTATTACACTTTTTTGTCCAACTATCCCATTCTCAATTATTTTCCTAGTTAGGATTCTGAATTTTATAAATACATGTTAGGATTCTGAATTTTTATTTCATAGCCAAATAGTCCCTTCTGTTTTTTCTTGAGCTTTTCCTAGAGTTTTATTATTATTTAATTTAACATCCATGATGAATCCTCGTCCTAGTGAAGAACGTAAAAATCAAATTTTCAATAGCTATAAATCGCAAAATGGTATCCAACTTTATTCTCAACTTTTTTATTTTTACGTTCTCAATATTTTCTTTAAATCAATGTTAGTCTTCAGACAATAATTTTTTTTATTAAATTGGTGGATGATTCATGATAAATTTCTATCATTATTATTATTATTATTATTATTATTATTATTTCACATGTCAAATGCAGGGAGAGATCATGAGAATATTGTAGCTGCTAGCACTAAATCAACGGCGCCTTTTGCCTCCTACAACAACACTACATCCTTCATAACAGCAGCTCGATATGGTCGGAAGATGCCTCTGTGTCTCTTGTACGATGGACAACTGATTACTGGAGCAAGATCACAAACGGGCTCACTCAGTGTTTCGCAGAGTTTTCTATCAAATGTTGGCTCAACTAAAAATTTGATATCTAGTAGTGTCGGTTTGCAAAGTTATGCAAATGACTTCCCAAATTCTTCAAGACCAATTTTTCCTAATCGAAGGTTCCTTCGATATCTTCCGTATAGGGAGAGACTGAATCGTATGAATAACTTTTCAATAAACGATAATTTCAATCCTCGTCCTAGTGTCAATATGAATAACGTTCAATTTCACTCTCATGTAACTCAAGAGAGAGAAATAGAACGTCATGCGTTTGACATACAAGACACCGATGCTTGGACAAGGCCAGGGATCAGTTTTACTCTTCTTGATGGTTATAATGAAGGAGCGTCGTCTCAAATGAAAGAGTTGCTTCTTTTCAAGGATGAGAAGAATGCAATGCCCACCGGCTCAAATGTTGAAACTTATGATGTAAATGACAATGAGGAGAATTTGGATCTGTCGCTTCACCTTTAAAAAATGAAAAATAAATATTATTTTACTTTAAATCGTCGCCTTTTTTGTTTTCATAACAAAAAAAAAATTATATCATTATAGCCCTCGTTAAAGAGGTTTCTCTTTCTTTCTTTTTTTGAGTTTTTTCTCTTTTATTTTTTTATCAGATCTCTATGTTGTTTTTGTTAAGTTCATTATAAATTATAATGAATAATTTTGTGTTGTGAAGTCATTACTTAGTACTTATTCTTTTTTTTTTTTGAAAGATACTTAGTACTTATTCATGCCGAGAATATTTGAATTTATTTGAGGTCTTTTATTTTTTGATCTCAAACTATTTATTCTGCGATGAAACTCATTAATTATTTGAGATCAATCTCTTAATCTACCATACTTATTTTTTTTTGACAACTTAATCTACCATACTTCTATTCATCATTTGAATCATCATATGGATGCACAATATCAATCAACCACTTCACTCTAAAATAGAACTTAAATATTACAAATTATTTGTCTTTCCATAAAACTCATTAATCATTTAAAATCAATCACTTGATCAACCAAACTTCTCGTCATTTGAACCATGGTACACAATTATTGACCACACCACATGGAGTTTCATTTAAATTTAAAACAAAAAAAAATTGGTGTGTAGATGCATCTTATACTGCAGCCATCTCAACTACGTTGATAGAGAGCCGAAAGTAATTTTTACATTGAGTTAAAAAATTATATCACCATGTGAACATAATTCATTCGTAGTTGATAGAGACATTGCATTTTATATATGAAAAATGGAATTTTAATCACTAAACTGCTTAAAAAAATTATACTAAACTTCAAAATAAATATTTATTTATAGATTAAAAACATGTTAAAATAAAATAATCATTACCAAATTGTCTTTACAAAATCAATTCATTCGAATCAAAATCATTTCTATCAAATGCATGTTGAGATATAAAAAAATATTAAAATCCTTTACTAGTTAAACCAATTCATGGTTGGTAAATCTAATCGTTAGTTTATCTCTCTCAATAACATTTTTTTAGGGGAACTCACTCAATAATTATAGATAAAATAAAATATTTAAAAGACCAACATTTTTTGTAGTTATTTTTTTAGTTTCTTTTATTTTATGGTATATATTTTTAAGCAATTTCTAGATATATAAAATTATCAATAATTAACTTTTTTATAAAATACCAAGGCCAGAAATGTTATGGTTAATAATTACAATAAAGCTTATTTCCAAATAATTTTTTTATGAAAAGAATAAATTAAATATGTATTAAAACTATAGATTAATTTGCCATGTTTTACATTCTATTATAAAAAGATTAACTTAATTGTAAATAATACTTTTTTTGATAGATTAACTGTTAATCATACCATAAATATAATACTATAAATTAATTATTTATACCTATCAACTAATATTAATTTTATATTTTTTCTATTTTCATTGTCAGTTTAAGTTAAAATAAAGAAAAATAATAACAACACTCTTTGTTCATTCACGTATACAATGAACATATTTATTTAAAACCACATATTTTTATATTTAATGAACATTTTTCCTCTAATTTGGATGATGGGGAATGTTTTGAAGTAAAATAATTTTTTGAAGGATTTTAAATAGACTAAATTGTATTTTTGGCTTTCTATGTTTTAGAAACTTACAATTTTGGCCTCCTAATTTTCAAAATAGTATTTTTGGCCGCGTATTTTTACTTTTTTTTTTGCAAAATGTCAATTTTGATCAAATCAACGCTGATGTGGTTAGTTACTTATATGACTCAGCTGCCGCATAATCACTTTTTGTCACTTAATGTAGAGTTGAGACCATTTAGATTAGCATGATTAATTTCTGTTAGGAAACTTATAAACATATAAGATCGATTTTCCTCTTCAGACAGATATTTTTTATATGTATGAGTCAAAAATTAGATATCTTATCAATTGTTTAAGGGGCTCAAAATTAAACTCTTACCACTTAAACTTATTCCTTTGTTGATAAGTCATTATTCTATGTATAACAACACTTGGGCAAAGGTTGTTAAATGAATTAATGTGTGTATAAATAGTTAAATACTATAGTAGTAGTGAATGAGAACATTGCTCAAACATAACAAAAAGAGTAGAGAGCATTTAGGTAGATACCAAAAAAAAAAAATGAAGATGGGGCACAAGAACAAATTTTTGTTTGCACTGATTTTTTCTTTGATCATGAAGGAATTAGCATTTGCAAGACAACATGTAGTTGGTGGAAGCCAAGGCTGGGATGCATCTACAGATTTTGATTCTTGGGTTTCAGGCCAAACATTCAAAGTTGGCGATCAACTTGGTAGGTTTCTGATTAGCCATAATAATTAGTTTAAGGGAATCATTAATTTAGTCATTAAAATTTTTAGGACACAAATAACTTAGTATATAAAACCAACAAAATTTAAAATGATCACATTGTTCATTTTATAGTAGTATTGGTCAATTTAATCCATAAAATTATTTCAAATGATCTAATATTGAGTCATTTCAACTTATGAGTTATTTTAAAATTTTGTTAATTTTACTGACTAAACTATATGATCTTTCTAGGAGTGCTAAATTTGTATTTCGTTCTAATTATTTTTGTTCTTAATTTTATTTTTACTCATAGTATATATCTGATGGAAAGTTCTTCAAACTAAGTTGTTTTGACAAGAGATAAATATTTTTTATTTTTAAAAAGTTTATTGGTGAAATTCATTCACATTAAGTATTAAAAAGTGAATAGTTATTAATTTAAACCGGTGTTCCAACATATCAAATGTTTGGAAATAGATTGTTATAACCTGGTGACATATTTACGATTGTAGGTCGTCCAATATGAATCAACGGATAAGATCATTTCATTGTGTATTTAATCTAGACCGTTTGATTGAAATTTAATGGCTGAAATTGATAATTGTAAGAAACTGCTGCCAGGGCCGGCCCAACATATTTTGGGGCCTAAAGCAAGCAAATTATTAGACGAGGTTTTTTTAAATTAATGATAATATTTTGTAAAAAAAATAAATTAATAATTATATTTTTAAAATTTATATTTTGTTCAGATGTAATTTTAAAATTCTTTTTTTTTTTGAGAAAATAAAAGATGTCCTAACAGTGTAAAATAATTTTACATCGAAAATCAGTGAACATTTTGTATGTTACCAAATCACATAGATAGTTTTGAAATAATTGTATAACATGACACATTGATAGGTTTTTATTGAATTCGAGGCCTATCTTTTTACCACTAAATTAAACTCTTAGAGTTAATTATATATATATATATATACACACAATTTTATCAATTTAATTAAAGAGTAAAATTAATTAATTAATGAATTTAACACTTCATAATATACATAAATATAGTATATAAATTATCTTGCACTTATATTTGGTCCCTATGTACAAAAAAAAAAATTATAAGAATTAAAAATATAATAAAATTTAACTAAGAACTAAACTTAATAGGGTCTATATTGTTATTATTTCTTTTATTACATTTGGGTGCCAATTATATAAATAATTAATGATTAATGTAGCCAAAAAAAATTGCCAAAATTTGTCAAGATTATGGGTAGAACCCACGACCTACCGATGTAAACAAACACACATTACCGCTCGGCTATGCTGCTTGAATTTGCATTTGGTCCTTACACAAATTAATATATAGAAATATGAGGCCTAATTTTTAGCCTCCAATTGTCCTATAAATTTGGGGCCTAAAGCCCTAGCCTTAGTGGCTTTAGGGTTAGGCCGGCCCTGACTGCTGCTTGTGGTACCATTAGGCCATTGTGGACAAGGCATGAAGGTGAAGATTACAACAGTAGCTGGGAATGAATCTTCTTCCCCAACTTCTATATCTTCAGCTTCAAAATGCTTCATCTCACTTTTGCTCATTGTTGCATTGTTGAATATTGCCTCTTTGTTTACCCTGTTTTGAAGTTTTAGTGATTGTGCATGTTTTTTATCTTTTGGTGAAATTGAGGGACTATTATTTGATTATTCTTTTTGGACAAAAGTATTTCATTTGTTGTTAATTAACTTGTGTATTTTTTTTTAAGCAAAAGAAAAAATAACATAAATAAAAAGAGAGTGATACAAAGACTAGGGGGACATAAAACCTGACCCAGGTACAACCCAAAAGGGAATATAGCGATGTAAAACAGACCTAAAGGAACAACCCTAAATTATCCCAACAAAAATTCAACAAACTCAGGTGCAACTCAGCGAACCCGCGTACGGGCGCGAAACCAAGGTACAAAAAAACGAGAAGTGAACCTCTGCCAAAACAATTAGAGTTTAGAAACGGCGAATGGATGACCGCCAACACGGTAACAAAATCCAAGTGTCAACAACTCCTTGAATGACGCAGCAAGCATAAAAGCATATATCTATTATAGTTGACTAAAAGTGGATGAGATTTTGCTTCATAATAGTTTGCATTTTTAAAAAAAAAAAAAATCTATTATAATTAAGATATTTGACTTCAGTAGACATCTCAAGTTATTCTTACAAATTAGTCCATTTATATCTGCTATGAGACTAATCCTCTAGTTAGCAGTAGAAGGATAAGCATATATCTAATTAATGGTTGAGATGAACTAATCTAAATTCGGGTTCAAATTTCACAAAGAAAAAAAGTTATCTTCACGTCCAATCATCGCAGTTCCTCTTTAGAAACGCGCACTAACAAAGGTGGTGAATGAAACAGGAAAAAAAAAGTTGTCTTCATGTTCAATCAACATAATGTGATCCCTTGGAGAGGTAAAAAAAATGATAACCTTATATCTGAAGAAGAAAATGGCAAACGAGTAGGAAGAAGGCATTTCGTTTGGATATCAACATCATTTACTAAAAAAAGATCTTTTTCGAAGAAGTATGAGAAGATTCAAAAAATTATGGCTTCAACGGAAATTCATCAAAAGTCTTGATATACTTCCGTAGTTTGTTTACCTATGAAGTAACATAGTTAAGGAGACAAGTTCAATTGACATGTCTCATCGGATGATTGAAAGTGACTGATTCCTAGCATTAGATATAGAGGAAGATGAAATTAGCAATTCAAAAGAGAATATAAGTAACAAGACAATGGTGACTACTCAGATGAAGTAAAAATCAGTTACGTCGCATCATACATTCCAAGGTTAGTCGACAATATTATGTATGGGGCATTTGTTTACACTTAAATATAAATTACACGTCTGTCAAAATCGGCAAGAAAGCCGATTAAGGGATAGCCGAACCCCCAACTGATAACTTGTTAGACGAGTATAAACACAACCAAACATGAAGAAGTCAAATCGTTCTCGAGTCTGTTCTATCATGATCGCCAAGACTTTAGACTCGGTCAAAATGCGGTGAGACTGGACAATTATGCGTATTATCTTGTTTCATGTTAATAACGCCACTAACCATAAAGTTTGAGGATTGTGGATGCCACAATGGAAGGAAACAACATACATTACAATGGATGGATATGAGTTACCCACTTAATATTTTGTTACAAAAATAAATAAATAAATCAAAACGAAAACAATAAAGAATAGCATAATATTCCAACTCCAAGGCATATTCCCCTCGTAAAAGGCATGTGGCTGGGATCCACAGAAGTACATTTTGTTTACAACTGAACGACAAAAGTACATTAAAAAAAAATCAAATCAAATAATATAACATAAAATATTATGAAATGTACTATGTTCATTTTATATTATTTTTATTATTTCATTTGTTTACTTTTTATAGTAGACTTAGACTAAATGGATTGACTTAATTTCGTTTTCATCTTACAATAATTATCTTAATAACATTTATCTATCCAACCATAAGGTAGATCAATCCTACTCCTCCGATACGAAAATAATTATGCATCATTTCTATAAGAATTTAATTTATATATACTGTCAATGTAAAGTTATTTTATACATACATCCAATAATATACCAACACATCATGTATTGTATTTAAAAATAATGATGTGTCACATTCATTAAATGACGTGGCAATACATCATTGGATGCATGTGTAAACAAGTTTTACACTGACGGTGCACAACAATTAAACTCTTTTTATAAATGTCGCAAGTTTGATTTTGATGTCGATTTAGAAGAACTAGTTTAATTTTTTAAAAAAATTAATTATCGTAATAAAATATTTAAATGATTTATTTCATTTTACTTATAAATACAATGTAAAATTCCTTAGTTATTGTGAATTTCGACATTATTAAATTAAATTGTGTAAAAAAAAATGGTACACATGTCAATAAATATACCAATACATACCTGACAAAATATATATATGTATATATATAGGGGATGTATCTAGTGAGAAGGGGTTGTCTTATATGAGAGTGAGAGGAATCAATCTAAACCATCAGATTAAAATATATGGTTGAGATTTAATTAGTTTTAAGTGGCTATTATTTAGGGAGTAACATTGAAACACCCTTTATTCCAATAAAAAATTGAACGCCTCTTTCTCTCCAACTTCCAATTCAATCGACTTTATGCTTTCAGTTCAGATCTTGTTTGAAACTTTCTCTCAATGCTTCTTCATCATCTTCGTTTTATGATGCATCACCATTCATTGTTTCTTCACCGTTCGGTTTGTGTTTGACGAACAACTATTTTTTCTTTTGTTGTGAAAAAATCCTCTTCCAATATATACACCGATACATATTTAAATAAGGGGAATGTTAACTTGTGCCCTTAAGAGCACATGTTAAGAACACCAATATGGAAAAAATTTATTACAACTTGTGTATTATTCAGTTGTTTAAACATTAAATTCTCTATATCATTAAATGCACATTAACATGACCCTTTAAATAAATATCTACTGAAAATTCACCTATTTTTATTATGGTTTTTGTGAAAATTTATTATTTTTACAAGAGAACAGTAGTACTATTTTCATATTCTGTTGGAAATCATCCAATCATATGATATCATTTATTTTCATTCATTTCCACTCATAGTTTTCTGACTTTCTCTTTCACAGAAAACAACAAACAAACAAAGTACCATCATCATCACATTCACATTTGACTCACTCCACCAGAGAGTACTGAACACACAAACAAAAAAGCGATGCCGGAAGAAACTACTTCGATTGATTACGCCATGGAGGCAGCATCTGGTCCCCACTTTTCCGGCCTTCGACTCGACGCCCGACTTTCATCTTCCCCAACCTCCTCTTCTCTCGCTCCCAATTCAACCCTAACTTCCGATTCTCTTCTCAATCAACCCTTCGTTATCGGTATCCCTCTCTCTCTCTCTCTACATCTCTCTTTCAATTTGAATGAAAATGAACAATTTGTTACGGTTATGATGATGGTGCAGGTGTTTCCGGTGGAACTGCTTCTGGAAAAACCACTGTTTGTGATATGATCATTCAACAGCTTCACGATCATCGTGTAGTTCTTGTTAATCAGGTACTACTTAATTACCTAACCTAAACTACATTACACTATAATCTCATTTTATTTATATTCATTCAATTATATAGTTTTTTTTATTATTAATAATTTTTTGTAACTGTATAGGATTCGTTTTATCGCGGGTTGAAACCGGAAGAGTTGGAACATGTTCACGAGTACAATTTTGATCACCCTGGTAATTAATTTAATTCATCAATTAACCAATCATTCATTCATTTTGGCTTAGAGTTTAGAGTAAATAAATACACATTATAGTCCTTTAATGTGAGACAATGTATCAAAACTACTACTAAAACATTACCTAAATTTGTCTTTTATTAATTATTAGACAGTTAGGCGCCGGTATGTATCTTTTATTAGTTTGGTCCTCGGATGTGTCTTTTGTTAGTCAGTTTGATCTTTGGTGAAATTACTCACAAAAGATACACGCATACATGTTTTTTGTAATTTTGATATATTCAGGACTATAGTCACACCATCTCGCACATTTAGGGACAAAAATGGTGGTTTACTCTAGAGTTTAAATTAGATGCATTGTCGGTGTAAACCAATTTTAGTCCATTATTTTGCCACGTCATCCTATTCTTATAAACGTATTTTGAAATTGATTTTAGGAAGTAGCAAATTAGTGATTTTTATTGGATGTCGGTGAAAACTAGTCCTTGAATAGGTTTCTTATTTGTTTGTTTGTTGTAGATGCTTTTGACACGGAGCAACTGTTAGAGTGTATGAAGAAGCTCATCAGTGGCCAAAGAGTCAAAATTCCCATTTACGACTTTAAGAAGCACCAACGCTCTTCTGATAGTTTTCGTCAGGTATACACTGTGGATTATGTTCTCTGTCTATACTAAAATTGCCACTTTTAGGTCATTTATTTTTTTTGAAACGCTTTTAGGTTGTTATGTAATATTAAGTCATTTAAGTGAAAGCATGCGTAAAAGAAAAAACAACGTTAGATGGTAAGACGGGACCAATGTTTTAAATCGATGACATGGTAACATTTGTGTCATGTGATACTTGATATTGTAAAGATTCACGGTGAAATGTGGTTAAGTCTCATTTGGGGTCACTTTGATTTTCCGTTGACTAGATGGGCTTCATATGTGCCATTACATTTCTCCTCTTCCTATTGGAAGGTTTTTCTGGTTCTTGCGGAATAGTAATTGACATATGTGGTCTACGCCCAGGTCAATGCCTCTGATGTCATTATATTGGAGGGAATTCTTGTATTCCACGATCAAGGTGTCCGTGATCTGATGAACATGAAGATCTTTGTTGACACAGGTGTGATACATTTTTTATTTTCACACTACCCCCTCTAATGATTTGTCATTGAAATGTACATGTTATTCTAATCTTAATAATCTACAAATACTGCAAAGTACTATGCTTTCATTAATAATTATTTGAACCATTTTCTGTCTCTTGTGACACATTGTGTTGCATTTGTGTAAGTACTTTGTAAAATTAGATACATGGAAACATATATGAATCATTTATTAAGAATGTGAAAAAAGAAATACCTAGAGACAGAAAATGCACAACAAAATTGCTGTAGAGCTGAAGCCATAGATGAACCACATGGAAGCTAATTATTGTCATAGTTTTTTAGAATATCGGAAGAATTAAAAGATTAGGGTAAGTTGTATTATATTTTTTAACTGTATATGGTATTAAATTTTCTAACCAATAGCCATTCCACTGATATATGATTTAGATCTATACTACCTTAGTACCTTACCTTCTCACGGGTAACTTTGTTTTGTGAACTGCAACTTAACTTATATATGGTCAATGACATGATATAAGGGTTTTAGTAAACTCATTTCTCCATGCGTTCCCTATATTCACCTCCTTTTCTTTCCTATCATTTTGTGGTAAATTCTTCGATTAGTTACTAGTCCTTATTGAAGACCACTTCACAAGAGTTTGCTATTATTTTATTTCATTTTTTGCATTATTGGAAGCTACCCCACCCTTCCTTCTCTGTTTAATAATATATTTGGTTATTAATTGTATACAGATGCTGATGTGAGACTTGCTCGTAGAATTAGACGTGACACAGTGGAAAGGGGCAGAGACATAAACTCTGTTCTCGAAATGGTAAGTCCTGCAATTTACATAGGAACCATGGTTCTATAACAGTTAGGCTAATATTTATAACTCTTTCATACAAAATTTATATTTTTGAGAAATCTTGATATGTAAAAATGTAGAAACAATTTTATACAACTTATGAGATGTGATGAATCACATTGCATGGTTATTCCTAACTGCCTGTAATGTTGGTTTTTGTAGTATGCAAAGTTTGTTAAGCCTGCGTTTGATGACTTTGTTCTACCATCAAAGAAATATGCTGATGTGATCATTCCTCGTGGAGGTGATAATCATGTTGCCATTGATTTGATTACACAACACATCCGCACAAAGCTTGGTCAACATGATCTATGCAAAATATATCCAAACGTATATGTTATTCAATCTACATTCCAGGTATCCTTGACATACTTTTTAAATTTTTATTTTATTTTCCATTTTGACATTGGATTTTTATTTCAATTTAAGAAAAGTACTTGTTCTATTATGATTTATGGCAAACAGACCAGGTATTTTGTAAGACATGCAGATTGGTTGATTTTTTTGTTTAGGTTAGCTTATGGCAGCTCTAAGTTCATAGGCTACAAACTGATGTAATGATTTGTTTCATCTGTAGTTGTTCCTTTATTGGTTATGGTTATGTTTCAGATAAGGGGGATGCATACATTGATTCGTGACAAAGATATATCGAAGCATGATTTTGTATTTTATTCTGATCGACTTATACGGCTGGTACTGATGCTTTATAGCTTTGTTGAACATTTTTACTTAATGAGGTTTTAGTACTTAAAAGATATAACTACCTTTGCTGATCTTGGCCATCAGGTTGTTGAGCATGGTCTCGGTCATCTGCCTTTCACCGAAAAGCAAGTTGTCACTCCAACAGGCAATCATCTCTCCTTCTACTCAGTTCTTGTAGTTTTTTACTTTGATGTTCATCATATAATCCTCTCTTCTATGGGGAACAATATTTGTACTTTGTGAACTGGAACATGTATGGCTAAGAAACCACAATAGGACAAAAAATGATTCATGTTGACCCCACTAATTAACTGAAACGAGGTTTATATTTCAGGATCTGTCTATACTGGTGTTGATTTCTGCAAGAAATTATGCGGTGTTTCAATTATTCGAAGGTGAGCTAAGCTTTGAACCAGGTATTGATTTTTGCAGGTCTAGTCCAAATGATAGTTGTCTGCCAAAAATGCAACGACGCAACTAAGACTAGTTCCTTTGTTACAATCTCAGATTCTTGCTGCGGATGTGTTACCATCTTTAATATTTGAGTCCTTGCACTAAAACTTACTTCTGCATTCTATCTTAGGGTGAAATTTTTTCATTGTTTTTATATTATAGTGGTGAGAGCATGGAAAATGCACTTCGTGCATGTTGTAAAGGCATTAAAATTGGAAAAATTCTGATTCACCGGGATGGAGACAATGGAAAACAGGTAATGTAAATTATTTGGGATCCATGAAGTTGCCTACAATAGCCCTCATCTCTATGTTTCGTATGGTAGTTTGGATTTAATAGTAAACTCTTTGCTTCTCTGAGCAGCTTATATATGAAAAGCTGCCTAAGGATATCTCAGAAAGGCATGTCTTGCTTCTGGACCCTGTCCTTGCTACAGGTGAAGTTTCGAAATGTTGAAATGTCCTTCCACTATTTATTGTTCTACTTTATTTTACTGTCATATTGTCTTAGGTTTTATTTGCTGAAATCTTGTATGTCCGCAACTTCTATTTTACATTCTTTGAATCTATGGGAAAAAATTCCTGTTAATTATATTACATGGTGTAATTAGTAGCCAGCTGTCATGGAGAAAAGCATCAATGTACTCTTTAGTTGTTTGCTACAAAAGGGTAGCATGTTAATAATGTTACTGGTTTGAATGATATATGTGAATGTGGAATACTGTTTTCTAGTTAGTTGGAGAGTGATAGGGGATGATAAAAATATAATTCAATTTCTTTGGCAATTGTATTAGCTAGATACCCCCCATAAGGAGCAGGTAAAAGCTGAAAGCAGTGATCACTAAGTTGTACTTTTAATTTTTACTTTGTGATTGCTTACTTGAAAAGTCTAGTAGTCGAGTGATGATTTGTTTGACTCATTCTCAATTTATGGTTAGTTAATCCATGTTTTCTGGACTTTTGAGGAATAAATAACCAACACCAATAATTCTACTGTAGGTAACTCGGCCAACCAAGCAATTGAATTACTCATTCAGAAAGGAGTACCAGAATCTCACATTATATTCCTGAATCTCATTTCTGTGAGTTTATATTGATACTTTTCTTTGCACATATAATTGTTGTTATTTGATTATAATTTCACTTTGTTTACATGCATTGATTGTGTGAATCTATCTCAGGCTCCTGAAGGAATCCATTGTGTTTGTAAAAGGTTCCCAGCACTGAAAATTGTCACATCTGAGATTGATGTTGCATTAAATGAAGAGTTTCGTGTTATCCCTGGATTGGGTGAATTCGGTGATCGCTACTTTGGCACTGATGATTGATCCTGTAACACGTCGTTCAGTAGACACATTTTTTGGTTAACAGATGCCTTGATTAGAAATATGAAAAAACAGCTCATTGCATTGTAATGAAATATCGAAGATTTGGCAAATGCCAGCTTGGATGCGATTTGAGGCAAGCAAATTAGAATAATATGGATGCAAACTCATTCTTTGGTTAATCTGCTTGATAGATTTTCTTCAGCATATTAAATGTAGAGATAAATTCTAGCAAAGGTGATGATGCTATCATTGAAAACTTCTAGTTGACAATTATATCTAGTTCAGCAAAGTTTATTTTGAAAAAAATTGCCTAGTTATGAAACTCAAACTTTAACAAACCAGATCGACCATTGATCAATATATGCAAGCTTGTTAAATTTCACTAGTTTTATCATATTGGTTCAATCACTCGAGATTAGTATGGATGGATTCAATCACGCCGCTGTTGAGCTGAGTCCAAACCTTGCTATAGAGTGTGCCGTCAGTAATATCTTTGAAATTAGGACTGTACATGGTTCCGTTTAAGGAGAAAATTGAACTGAACTGTACCAACAGTGAAAAACCAAACCGAACCATTAATTTTTTTTTCGAATCAAACTAAATTGTTATATCAGTTCAATGAACAACCAAAACTAGAACCGTCAATTCAGAATTGTGAGGCAATTGTGTTTGCTTTGTAATAGAAAATGTCTTCACTGTGACGAAGAGAATCAAATCGCTTAAAATTAAAGTGAGTAATTGAGTAGCAAAACCGAGTTGTGAATCAAAATTTAAATGAAGCCAAGGAGCACAATTCTTCTTCCCTCTCACACATTTCTTTCTAGAATCTTCGAATATTTTCTTTCTTCATACAACTCACTAAGAAGCAAGAACGGATTATGGAATCTAAACTCTTATACACTCTCTCGAATTTATTTTCTCTTTCGAATTTCTCTCTTCCTTTATTTCTTTATTGCATTTTTTCCGAATGATTTTTATCAAATTCTATGTTGAAGTTTGAAGAATTATGTGGTTCGTCTGGACCTTATCACAATATTGTTGATGCTTTAGAAATAAATAACTCAGCGATTTAGGGTCCTTCAAAATGAGAGATTTTTTAACTTGTGGATTTTTGCAAGAGATTTAAGATTGAACTGTTAGGAATAATAAGTGAGTGTAATCTAGTTTGGTTCTCACGGTTCGGTTATTTTAAGTTTGGTTAAAATTAGTAAATTGTGCAAGAAACATTGGTTCGGTTCGTAAATTTACAAAATTGGTTCGGTTTTTGGGTTCAGTTTTTCATCCACTTGTCTCAGAGCGAGACTTTTATCTCACAGTAAAAGAAGACAACTCTCACTTGTGCATTCTTTCCCTTTCTTCACTCGCTTCTGGCCTCTCTTTCTCCCACCGGCCACCGCCGTTCGCACATCCACCGACTGCCGTTCGCACTCTCTCTCTCTCTCTCTGGTTTGTGCTCTCCCTCTCTCTCTCAGTCGAGGGTCTCCCTATCTTTTCTGATTTCTCACTTTGGTTCTGTTATTGTTGAAAGTTGAATGTGTTGTTGTTAACTTGTTATTAATTTCTGAAATTCATATTTTGTTATTGTTTTTGAATGTTGTTGAGACTTCAAATTTTGATTTCATGGTCTTGTGCCTTTTTATTTATAATTATAATTATGAATATTTCATGAGTTATGAGTTAGTTTAGTTGTTTAATTTTACATTAAAGAGTATGTGTTTATAGTATTATTATTTGTGTGATTTGTCTAAAAAACGATTGAAAGCTATCCCTCTACACGCTGACTACCTAGCACTCACCAGGTTTTCATCTCCATACTATAGAAGTAAACCTTTGAATTGGATCCATTTGTTGAGTTCAAAGTTGAAAGAGAAAGATGGCCGGGCAATCGAATCATGAACTTTCACTCTTTTCGGCAGAGGAGGTATGCATGAATGAATGATAATTGCTACATAGGATTATGTTTTGACATTGTTTCAAAATTATTAATATATGTGTTTTGTTTTGTTTGCCAATTAGCTTGAGTTCATCGCTGAGGACGAGATTGTGGACATTGTGCCTAATCTCAAAATGGATCCTCTCTGTCTCATTTCTGTAAGCAATAACTCATATCTCAAACACAACATTGTAGTTCCTTTTATTTTTTATCGAAACATTAGTTCTGTTTTAGATGCATATTTGAATTATTATTATTTTTTTATTATCACAATGGCAGGGAGATTTTGGTCCATTTATACCACAGATTGTTACTCAAGTACCACTTTGGTTGGCAATTGCTCTCAAGAAGAGAGGCAAATGCTCCATTGTCCCTCCCCAATGGATGTCTGTTGGTAAGCTTCCTTTCTTATTTATTATCCCAAAATGGGTTTCAAGTTTCAACTGCGGTTGCTATTGGGTCGTGGTCTTTAATGTTTTGAAAAATTGTGGATATATGTGGTTGATTTGTGGAGTGGAATTTAAAACCTTGCCCAATCTAACAATGGCAATGGAAATTTAGAAGTGTTTTATTGCGATATATGAGAATAAAGGAGAGAGAGATAGATGAGCAAAAATTTAAAGAATGTGTTTTTAACTTGTGTTTTGTTCCTATAACTTTTTTGTTTTTGTTTTTTTTTACTCAAGGCCCTTCAACTGTAAGCTTATGTCGGTGTTATCAAATAACGGCTATAGTGCTTTGGAATTCTAACAAACCACTATTGTTATCCAATATGTGCTTTAGTACAATGTGCTGTCAAATAACGTAGTACAATTTGAACAAACTACTATTTTTTGGATTGACAACATTAGCTTGTGTTGAATTTTGATTTGGGCTTAGTGTTCAACTTTTTTTTGTTATATTGTTTAAAGCAATTATTTTTTTATATTGCCTGTTTTTGCTTACGACGATTAATCGGCTGGCTCTTTTAAATTTTCCCGTCCTTTGCGTGGTCTAGATGTGGACATTAGTGTTGTGATGGTTTGGCTTTGATCATTTTTTGCTTTTCTAGTTTAAAATTTGTTGGTAAAAGTAATAACAGGAAGTAAAGACTTAATATTTCTCCAAACATTTGTTTGTGACTAGAGAAGTTGACTCAAGTGTTGGAGGCAGAGCGAGACTCTCAAGAGATGTCCGAGCACTTGCCATTTCATTATGTAGAAATCTCAAGACTTCTTTTTGATCAGTAAGTTTAGAGACAAATAAGGCTTATTCTGTTAGATACTATTATTTAACTATATTAACTTTTTTTTTTTTAATCTTTTTTTAGTGCACGAGACAACATCTCTGATGCATACATGGTAAGTTAAAAGAAGTTTGAATTTCCAGAAATATGCTACAAGATTTTCTTCTGATGCTTAGCTTATTTCTCTTGTGAAGGTGAGGTCTTTAATTGAGGACATCAGAGACGTAAGGTTTCATAAAGTTGAAACTGACTTGGAGGCATTCAATGGTCGTACAATAGCTGTGAAGGTAATTTGTCTAATCATTTCGGCGGTACAATGATTGTAAATATATATACTGGAATCTTCTGTACTTCTCTTTTGATTGCTCAATATTGTTCTGTTTTGAGAATTCTTTCTGACTCAAAGGGTCGCAACAGTTTCACTGTGACGAAAGTTGTGAAAACAAAAGGTGTAATGAAAAATGGAAATTAGCAAAGCCCGAGAATCAAAATCCTTTGCATCCAGTATATATATTTTAGATTTTGAATCTTTTAGTTTTATGCTCCATATCTCTTGTTAGAAATAATATAAAACCATTGATGTGCCAAATCCTAACAGCTTAAGCTTTTGGGATAATTGGTTATTTGACATGGTATCAGAGCCTCTATGACTAAGTGGTCTAGGGTTCGATTCCCGCTCCCCTCACTTTCTAATTAAAAGTGGAATTTAAGCATATGGTAGGTGGGCCTATGCATTATCCACGCTTCAAGCCCAAGTGGGCTCTTGCGTGAGGGGGCGTGTTAGAAATAATATAAAACCATTGATGTGCCAAATCCTAACAGCTTAAGCTTTTGGGATAATTGGTTATTTGACATGTGAAAAATAGGAAGAAATTTTTTTTCTGAATGTGTATTGTGAGCTATACTAATCGCTGACTTATTATCACAATAAAGCTTCATAGGTCCATCCCATTTAATCTTCAAATCTTCTAAGATAATCTTCAGCCAAAGTAATTCACAAATACCTTGTGCCATAGCTCGAAACTCAGCCTCGGCACTAGATCGGGCCACAACATTCTGCTTTTTACTCCGCTAAGTTACAAGATTTCCTCCAAGAAATGTACAATACCCTGTAGTGGATCTCCGATCAATAACTGAACCCGCATAATCAGCATCCGTATAGGCCTCAAGAGTAGCACTTCCATTCCTTTTAAACAAAATTCCTCTTCCTGGAGTTCCCTTAAGATATTGCAAAATCCTATGAGCTGCAAGTAAATGAACTTCTCTCGGATTGTGCATAAATTGACTAACCACGCTTACGGCAAATGCAATATCTGGCCTTGTGTGGGAAAGGTAAATTAGTTTTCCAACCAATCTTTGATACATTTCCTTATCCACCACTGCACCTTCATTCACATTTCCCAACTTATGACTTGGATCTATAGGGCTGCCCACAGGTTTACAAGCTAGCTTACCTGTTTCCATGAGCAGATCTACGATGTATTTTTGTTGAGATATGAAAATACCCATTTTTGAGTGAGCCACCTCTATTCCTAAAAAGTACTTCAACCTCCCAAGAGTTTTCATTTCAAACTCTTTTGCTAAATGTTGAGACAAGACTTGTTGTTCTTTCTGATCATTTCCAGTCACAATGATGTCATCAACATATACCAACAACACTGTTACTCCCCCTGAAGTAGAGTGTTTAATGAACAGTGTATGATCTGCATTACTCTGTTTGTACCCTAAGACTGTCATAGCCTTAGTAAACCTTCCAAACCATGCTCGAGGTGACTGTTTCAACCCATATAACGCCTTTTGCAACTTACAAACAGAATTGACAGCAACATTTTTCCCATAACCAGGTGGAATCTCCATGTAAATTTCTTCCTCAAGCTCTCCATGTAAGAATGCGTTTTTTACATCAAATTGTTGTAATTCCCACCCATAATTGGCAGCAAGGGATAATATTACTCGAACTGTGTTCATCTTTGCCACTGGGGCAAAAGTTTCTGAATAATCTATGCCATAGGTTTGTGTGAAACCTTTAGCAACCAATCTTGCTTTGTACCTCTCAATTGTACCATCAGCCTTGTATTTTACATTGTACACCCACTTGCAACCAACAAGTTTCTTTCCTTCTGGCAAAGCAACTAACAACCATGTTTTATTTTTCTCCAATGCCTCCATTTCTGTATCCATAGCTTGCTTCCAATTTTTATCGGATAATGCCTCAAAAACATTAGTGGGAATTTGGATGGTATTTAAGTTTGCAAGAAAGGTTTTATGGGTTTGAGAAATTTTTTGAAATGAAATATAATTTGAGAGAGGATATAGTGGCCTTTTTGTACATTCTCTAACCCCCTTTCTAATGGCAATCGGGAGATCATGGTTATTTTCAATTATTGGGGTTCCTATTTCATTTTGTGGGGCTGAAATATTATCTTGTAAAACTGAAAAATCAGAATTTGTTACCTGTATTGAAGGACTTGGATCGGTCTCTTGGACATGTGTTGATTCAGGAATGGCCTTCAATCTTCTTGTATACACCAAATTCTTACCAAACTTGTCATTTTCACCTCTGTTTTCAGCCAATGCTTCATCAGATTCACATTCAAATCCATCTTCAACTGATGCCTCATTTTCTAATTCATTTCCAGACACTTCTCTTGACTTGAGCTCATGCAAATTTGTTTCAAGATCAGGAAGAATAAGAGTTTCTAGATTATTACCTTTATCTTCACCAAGAGTCTCCCCCTGAAGATAAGGTTGAGTGAAATAGGCTTGTCCTTCATGAAAGGTAACATCTCGAGACACAAAGAATTTTTTTGATGGAGGGTGGTAACACTTATATCCTTTTTGAGTAGTTGAGTACCCAACAAAGACACATTTTAGAGCTCTAGGATCAAGTTTTCCTCTACCTTGACTATGGATATGAACAAATGAGACACACCCAAAGACTCGTGGTGCAAGTTTATTAGTGGTAGAAATGTTCGGATAGAAGGACGAAAGAATATCCATAGGACTCCTAAACTCTAGAACTCTAGAGGGTAGCCGATTAATGAGGTATGTTGCTGTGCGAACAGCTTCTCCCCAAAGATACTTTGGAACATTATTTTGGAACAACAGTGTCCGGGTTTGGTCAAGAAGGTGTCCATTTTTCCTTTCTGCAATTCCATTTTGTTGTGGTGTTTTCACACAAGAAGACTCATGAATTATTCCTTCTTTTTCACAAAAAGGAGTAATGACATGATTGAAGTACTCCTTCCCATTATCTGATCTAATTCGTTTGATATTTGCACCAAATTGATTTTTTATCATTGAGAAAAAATTTGGGAGAACAGTACTTACTTCAGATTTATTCTTAATAAGAAAAAGCCAAGTAACTCGGGTACAATCATCTATGAAAGTAATAAACCATCGAGCCCCGGACACACTTGGAATAGTGGATGGACCCCAAACATCGGTATGGACAAGGTGAAAAGGAATTGTGCATCTTTTATTATTCAAAGGAAAAGGTACACGCTTATGTTTTGCAATTTCACATACTTCACAATGAAGAGTCTCAACTTTTACATCAGAAAACAAAGATGGAAACATAATTTTGATGACTCCAAAAGAGGGATGTCCTAATCGACAATGCAAAAGAAAAATCTTTTCTTTGCTTGAGAGAAGTGTCTCTGACATTAACGAGCAAACCGGAAGATTGTTTGCTATAACTAGCTGATTTGGTTCTTCAAGGTAGTAAAGGCCATTCCCTTCTCTACCATGTCCAATCGTCCTCCCCGAATCCTTGTCCTGAAATACACAATGGTTGCTGTGAAAAATTACACTACAAGATAAATCTTTAGTAAGTTTTTGTATAGAGACAAGGTTTGTGGACAGTTTTGGAACATGAAGGACATTTTTTAAGATAATGGAAGGAGTTATTTGGATGTCACCAATACCAGCCACAGTAACTAGAGTACCATCAGCAGTGGAAATTTTCTTATTACTAGGGCTGGGGTGATATGTGGAAAAGTATTTGGATGAAGGTGTCATATGGTCGGTGGCTCCTGAATCTAAGATCCAAAGTGAAGTAGGAGGTATATTTGAGACATTAAACCCAAATGAAATTGGAAGCATACCTGAATACGCCAAAGTACAAGTACCTGCTGGTTTATCCAAGTTCTTGAGGAAAGCCCTCATTCTTTCAATCTCTTCTTGGTTAAGGCTATTTAATTCAGAATTGCTTGAAGATTCTGCTTTGTTTTCTTCAACTTTTTCAGCAACATACGCCTGAGCATTCTTGCGATATACCCCGCCAAGAGGGCCTCCCTTCTTTCCTCCACGATTAGGAGGTTTTCCATGCAACTTCCAACAATTCTCACGAGTATGTCGAGGGTTATTGCAGTAAGTACAACCTGTTTCACCCTTCTTTTCCACCTTTGCTAGTCCTCCACCTCTATGACTTTCAGTTATCATGGCTGAACTTTCAATAGATGGAGTATCTAGCATTAAGTTTCTTCTACTCTCCTCACTTCTTACGATGGCAACTACCTCATTTAAGGAAGGAACCTGTGGTTTTCCTAGAATCTGAATTCTCACCTGATCAAATTCAGGATTTAGCCCCACAAGAAAGTCATAGACTCTATCTTGTTCAATAAACTCCTTAAGGACAGCTGAATCTGCTGCACAATGAGTTTTTATCACGCGATAGTGATCCAGTTCCATCCAAAGAGACTTCAACTGGTTGGCATATTCTGTAACAGATTTATTTCCTTGCTTAGCAGCAACTGTTTTCACCTTCACATCATAAACTTGGGCAGCATCTTTAGCCTTTGAATAGGTTTCCTCTATTGCATCCCAAATTTCCTTTGCAGTGCTAAGAAACATGCAAGTATCACTAATCTCTGGAATCATTGAGTTCCATAGCCATGCCATAATCATGGAGTCTTCCTCATCCCATGCAGTAAAAGTTGGATCTTCCTCTGCTGGTCCATTTCCAGTTAAGTGACTGAGTTTACCTTTTCCTTTTAACACAGTACGAACAAGTTGAGCCCACTTTAAATAATTTTTCCCATTTAATCGATAGGCAGGCTGAATGCTCTGTAATTCTCCAGACTTATTATTCTGGCCTTGAGAGCTTCCTTCTTGAGCAAATGGATTTACAATCTCCTCCTCCATAGATAGGTAATAGAAAGTGTACAGAACACTATATACTTGGAAGGACTTGACAGCCACAAGTGCCTAGTCAAGTTTTTTTTTTTTTTTTTTTTTTTTTTAAGTTTCTGACGGCAAAAAATGCCCAGTCAGATTTGCGGAAGCAGAGTCCCCTAGAGCAGGAGCTCTGATGCCATGTGAAAAATAGGAAGAAATATTTTTCTGAATGTGCTTGAGTTGATTTTGCACTCAGCACCAGATTTTATTTATAGAGTTGGTAACTGCACAATAGTCATAAATGCATATGCAGTTTACAATGGCGTAATAAAGATGATACAACTTCCTAAGATACATTGGATATTTGAACTTAATCTTCTAGCTGTAAACAGAATATTAGCTACTTGGAAAGTGTAGAATAATTAATATATTTAGTTTCCAACATCTCTTTTATATTAGGTCATTTAAACTGAATGCTAGCCAGCCATCGAACAATACAACTTTCTCTCTCAAAAGAGTGCCACTATGTGATAGAGTTGATGCCAAAGTTTGGATTTGATACGTCAGTTACTGTCTGTTAAGAGCTTAATCTGATAATTGATGTTGTTACTTATGAGTTAGTTTGGTAATTTGGAAATAAGGCATGTTGCCTACAGGTGAGCCTTAGAGAGTGATCTATTGTGTCATTTGTATAGAATTGGGGCCTTTTGGCATCGGGAGAGTCTAGAGTCTGTCGAATACTCTAGGAATCATTGTATACAGGGATGTTTCCTAATTTCTTGATAATACTAGTTGGTTTCTAGCAGCATTCTACTTAGAGAGGCGAGTAATTATCTCAATAATCATAAATTGTTTTAAATAAAGTGGAGGTAGGTGGGAAGTTGGTTCTCTCAACACTTCTTTTATACTTGCATTTTGAATTTGATGCATATGCCGTGCTACCATTTTAAGTATTTTTTTTTTTTTTTTCCAGTTTCTAGAATGTGTGTGAGAAAATTTGGCTGCAAAATACAGGCTGTTTGTCTTGTTACATATCTGTTTGTCTTGGTATATCGCAGATTAAAAACTTATCTGCAATGGAAGTGAATATTGTTCGCCCATTTATTGGAAGAGCTTTACAGGCATTTTACAAGCATGATAGTCCAGATTTGATCCCAGACCCAGAGCGAGTTTCTGATAGACGTCCGCAAGCTGCTCCCAATGCCCCAAGAGTATGTTTGTTTGAATATACTCTTAACAAAAAATTTCCTGTGCTATATTTATCTATTTCCTTATTTCTTATGTACTTTTTGTTCGAGATTATTAACTACATGTCGATAGCCTAAACATGTTTTACACAGACGTTCAATCATATTTCACTAATATGTCATGTCAAAATGTAGTCTTTGCAGAAAATGGTAAATTATGATTGGAGGTCTACATAAAATTTGTTTACACTTTAATTGTGAAGTTATTAAACTATTTGTACTTGTTTTGACATGACAAGTTATGCAAAGCTATGGATACATTTTTACTGGCTTGCTCATTTTTACATCAATGGTAAAAATTCAATAAACTTAATTTTGTATTTGCTTATACAGAGGCAACTACGGAGATAATTGTGAATAACGTGTTTGGCAACATCACTTCTAGATTGGTGGTAAATCTGACCGGCTTCAAAGTTCTTTTCCTGAGAAGCACTTAGGAGATACCTTTGCTGCTGATTTTCTTGTAAAATAGGTAGCTTGTGACTTTAGTTGAATCTGCAGAGACCAATTTTCTCATAACTGTTGATTAAGAATTAGGAAAAGAAAAAGCACTTATATATATGTATTAACATATTTATGCACTTTTTATATTTTGTAGTTAATTTTATCAGTAATTTGATGTATTTGATTCCAATCTTAATTGTTTGAACGAGTTCATGCTCGGCGTGTTGTAAAGTAGTTTAGTTGTTGAGCTCTGAAGCTAGTCATTGTACATTACATGGTTAGTAACAGAATAGATATGGATTTAAGAGTCATCACTACTCAAAAAGCTCACATGTTTTTGGAAGAGAACGATTGGATCATAAACATGGTAGCGTAAAGTTTAAGTGCTCACGTAATTAATTAACTTTGAATGGAAGAAGAAACGATGAAACTTTGAATGAAAGCAGTTTTTGTCTCTTCGATTCATACTTTAATATAAAGTAAGAATTGAAGAGACAAAATTTGACAAATTGTGTTCCTAGATTTGCCACGAGTTGTGGTAGGGTATTCTATACAAAGGTCCCATAGTGTGATATTTCCTAACTATTCATAAGTTCAACTTTTAATCACGCTTGATCTTTTAGTTACACTAAAACTTGTTTAATTTAGAGTTTATGCTTAACTAATTGTCGCTCGTTTATTACACTTTTTTCTTTGTTTCTTTCTTATTTCTAGTTACTTTCTCGTGTTTCTGTATTAACGCCATTTTTCTTCTTACTATATGATTTTTTTCTTTTCTATAACTCTTCCCAAAGAAAAAATATTATACTGTATATTGGTACGGAACAAACTTTATTGCTTGTACACAAAACCATACTTTTAAAAAAAATAAAATTAAACGATATATACATAAAAAATAGTGATTAGTATGTATGATAAATAATATTTTGCGAAAATGTAAAGGTAAACACTACATTTTAATCATTTTTTATAGGCAATTTTTTTTAGATATCTTAATCATTTTTTATATATTATAATAGATACATATTATTTTAAAATCTAACATAATTTTGGATAAGTTTTACATATTGGGTTTATATTGCTTATAAAAAAAAAACATATTGGGTTTATATAATCTCAACCTCATCCATTATGTTTTTCACGAGTATTTTGCTTGCGACCAATTTTAAAAAATAAAGTCAAAAAGTAAAAGCAACCAGAAATAAAAAAATAAAGTAAAAGCAATATACCAAAAATAAAAAAAGTAAAGTAAAAGCATAACACAATTCACAAGTATGACACTGATCCGCACATGGTCTATGAAACAGAATCTAACCGTTGAAATATTTCTATCTACGGTCACTAACCACTTACGTTACTACGCACGGATCATGATTATAAACCGTCGATTAGTTAAAATCCAACGACATACATAAAAACTCAGTTTCCTCCTCTACTTCCCGCTCTGAATCTCAGATATATAAATACCCCAATCTCATTCATCACTCTCACATTCGAAATTCAATTTACAAACCCTAAATTCCCAAATCAATTTATTTCTTTCTCAAATTTTCCATCGAAAATGTCTGGTCGTGGTAAGGGAGGTAAGGGACTTGGAAAGGGAGGAGCAAAGAGGCACAGAAAGGTTCTTCGTGATAACATTCAAGGTATCACAAAGCCAGCGATTAGAAGATTGGCGAGAAGAGGCGGTGTGAAGAGAATCAGTGGTTTGATCTATGAAGAAACCAGAGGAGTTCTCAAGATCTTCTTGGAGAATGTGATTCGTGATGCTGTTACGTATACTGAGCATGCGAGGAGGAAGACGGTTACTGCTATGGATGTTGTTTATGCTCTTAAGAGACAAGGAAGAACTCTCTATGGTTTCGGTGGTTGAAGAAGATGCAGTAATAATTCATGTAATTGGAACTTTTCATTGTTCCTTAGAATTGTTAATTGATTTATTTTCTTTGTAAGTTTCATCAAGATTGAAATTAATGAAAAAAGCTATTCGATGGTGAATTATGTTTCCAATTTATGTTAACCCCTTTTGGTGATTTTTATTTTCATGTGTATTGGTTGAATTGTTTACTGTTGATGTTGAACATGAATGTTGAGTATATTATCTGCAAAATTTTTAATCAACTTTGAATTAGAGGTTTAAAAATGGTTGCCACGTCCATCCTAGGATCTGGATCCTCTCCTTCATTAATGTCTCCTTCTCTCTCCTCCTTCAATTTTTGACCGCTAGATCTATCCCATGGTCCAAAACATTAAAGATATTAAAGTTTTTTTTTGACAGAATAAAAGATAATAAAGTTAAAACATATAAAAACTCGAGCTGTGATTTTGCTCTGATAGGGTTGACACCGCCGCCAGCCACCGATTTCACGCCGCCACGTCTCCGCCTCGGCTGTGTTTACGCTCTCGCTGTCGAACCACTCTTTTTGTTGCCGTCTCTCTGCGTTCACGCGTTTGCCCTTGAGTAACAGAGATTATCACCTCCTCTGTCCCGCGACACAACCACCACCACAACTTGGTGAAATCGTGAAATGGGGTTCATGGTTGTTTCATACAGTATTTAATAGATAGAATGATTTCTCAAATTAAATTACTTCGCAAACCAGAAAAAAACAAGAAAAATTGTTATTGATATTGTATCGCAAATCAAAGCATATTGAGATTATAAGATTGGTATGGTAACCTTGATTTGGATTTATTGCTTGTTTTCTTTCTATTCGGTTTGGCTTGTTTTCTTACTGTAACAAATATTACAGTGAAGGGAGAGCAAAGGAGTGGTCAAAACAAGGAAGAGACTCGTCCATTAGATTTATCTGATGGTTAAGATTTGGGGAAGGAGAGAGAAGGAGACAATTTCGGAAGGAGAGTCAATCTGAACTAGCAGCAAACCACAACCGGAGCTGGTCACCGGCGGACAGAAAGAGTGAGAAACTCGTCCACCTTTTCTTTCTTATTTTCTATTTTATTTTGCTTCCTCTCTCACGCGATTCCACTGCCATTTGCCGCCGCAGTAGCATCCCTTGCAAAAAGCAACGCGCCGGCGAATTAACAACATAGCTAGAACTTTCAGTTTAACGTTTCGTTTTATGATTGCGATGTTATAGCACTTTCTTTATAATGTTGTCAAATTGCGTGTTATAGCACATTGGGCCTGCTTGGATTCAGCTTATTTTTGAGCTTGTGAAAATAATTTATGCAAATAAATAAAATTTTATGTTGATTCATAAGTTTTAATTGATAAAAATTGTATTTTTATAACTTGTTTTATGTAAACTATCTTGAAAAATTTATAATAATACATAAAAGTTTATTTATTTGCATAGGATGTTTCCTATAAGCTCAAAAATAAAATGGCCCGATTGACAACACTTAGTGTAAGATGTCAGTTCTTATTGAAAATTGCTCAAAGACTCAATGCTTATTTTCTACATGATTTTATTCTGATGTAGAATCTGGCTCCTCATTATCAGCTCCGGCTATTTTCATCACCGTGGTTATGACATTTCGTAAAGTCACCTCCATGCAGTCAATTTATCGTGCTGTTGTTCGTGATCCCTCTTGCATATGTTGTTTGCCTCTTGCTTCTAGAACTTTGTTTTCTTCTTTAGCAACTTGTCACGATGTAGAAGGTAGAGACTTTCGGCATCGAGACCTGACAAGATCTGTGGACATTCTTACTGCAAAAATTGGCAAAGGAAATAGCGAGGAAGATATTCTTCGGTCTCTAATCAGCGATGAAGATGTAAATGGTATTCGTCTGTCTCAAAACCTTATTATCAGGTTGCTATGTCGATATAAGGATGATTGGAAGTCTGCATTGGGGATATTTAAATGGGCTGGTTTACATTCAAACTTTAAACATTCGCAAGAATCGTATGATATGATGGTAGATATATTGGGTAGAATGAAGGTAATGGAAAAGATGAGAGATATCTTAGAAGAAATGCGTCAGGAGAGTCTCGTCACGCTTGATACTATAGCCAAAGTAATGAGAAGGTTTGCCGGGGCAAGACAGTGGAAAGATGCTGTGAGGATATTTGATGACTTACAGATTTTTGGCTTGGAGAAGAATACGGAATCCATGAATGTGTTGCTTGATACTCTATGCAAAGAGAAATTTGTTGAGCAAGCTCGTGAAATTTACTTGGAGCTGAAGCATTACATTGCTCCAAACGCTCACACGTTTAACATATTTATTCATGGATGGTGCAAAATCCGACGTGTTGAGGAGGCACATTGGACAATCCAAGAGATGAAAGGATATGGTTGTCGCCCTTGTGTTATAAGTTACTCCACTATCATCCAATGTTATTGTCAAGAGCAGAATTTCGACAAGGTTTACGAACTTCTCGATGAAATGCAAGCTCAAAATTGCTCCCCCAATGTGGTCACTTATACTATTATCATGCGTGCGCTGGAAAAAGCAGAAAAAATCGACGAAGCTTTTCAACTAGTTGAGAGAATGAACTCTACTGGATGTAAGCCTGATACACTTTTTTACAATTCGTTCATTTATACGTTGGGGAGAGCAGGCAGAATAGACAATGCTATGCATGTTTTCAAGGTTGCGATGCCGAAGGCCGGGGTGGCCCCAAATACGTCAACATATAACTCAATGATTTCTATGTTTTGTTTCTATGCACAAGAAGAGAGAGCTTTTGGCATACTGAAAGAGATGGAAGATTCAGGTCTATGTAAGCCTGATATTCAGACTTATCACCCATTGATCAAATCATGCTTTAAAATGCGAAAAATAGATTGTATGTTGAATGATATATTAAATGACATGGTAAAGAAATATCATATTGGTCTTGATCTTTCAACCTATACACTACTAATTCATGGGCTTTGTAAAGCAGATAGATGTGAGTGGGCGTTCATTCTGTTCGAGGAGATGGTTGATCAAGATATCGTGCCTAGATACCGAACTTGCCGTTTGCTCTTGGATGCAGTAAATATGAAAAATATGTATGAAGCTGCTGAGAAAATTGAGATTCTTATGAAAAAACTTTAAATGCTTGAGTCTGTTTAATGCGTACTGGTTGGTTCTGAGTATAATAGAAAACTCGATCATATTCCAAGTATTCGAGAGCCTTGGTTATCTCCCACGTTAAAATCCTCTCCAACAGTTGGTTAGGTATGAATAGTGAGAAGAGAAAGAACTCTTGAATGGATAGAATAGTGAGAAGAAAGAAAAGATGTTTTTTGATGGTTAAATTTTCCCCTAAAACAAAGAAGCTTGATCAGAAGATTCGGAAGCTCAAACCAACAGTTGGTTAGGTATGACCTGTTGAAGGATGAAGGGGAAGGAGACAGGTGAAATTCATAAATTATGTAATTATAAAGTATCGAATCACTTTGATTCTTTGCCATAAAAATGCCATTTCAAAATCATACTAAACAGTTCTTGTAGAGAGACTGTATAAGCTCTATGTGGGGTGAATGTATATATATGCTCTTTTTGTCATCATTGTTGGAGCAGTGATATGGATTCTTGAACACACAACAAATGATGAATTTCTTTCACGCATCTCCAAGTTAACTAGTTCAGTGAGTGTTGAGTCATTGCGGATATGATTCAGTGATGGTAACTGAGCAGAGGCTGGTTCATGATATTCATAATCATGCACGATTCTCATTCTCCCAAGTCACTACAGAGTACAAGCGTTAGAGCAAAAACAGAGATATGGTAACAATAAGTTTGTTTCGATACTTTCTTAGCACTACACTGTAAATGATAATCTTTGGAGTTAGAATTTTACTCATTATATCTTTGGTCAATTCTACTTGTATCTCATCTCTCACAAAGTAATAAGAATTTTTTGTCAACATAATTGATCAAACCATAGTTTTTGTTGTATACTTGTATTTCAGGTTTTCTTTTTTCACAGTTTTTGTCAAATTTCCTTAATAATGATAAATGAACTTCTTCTCTTTATAAATCATTTTCACATTATTGATACTATTGACAATGAATTATGATATCCAATTGTTAATTAACTGTGTCAAGTATTAACTGAATGATGCACTTAACTCAATAAATGAAATTTTTGCAAGTCTTTCATATAATTGCATACAATTTCTTTTTTTATCCCCTGATTATAAAACAAAAATCTCTTTGCTTATTGACATAAGAACATCCCTTCCTTTTATGTGTACACATGATTTCAAATTCATATAGCTATTTAGCTCTTTACAAGGACATGATAAAGATGTACATTATCATATTCAATTCATCGAAAGCTTTATCTTCCAACATGTTTTACAAATACATAGATAGATAGCACTAAAACTCAAGCTTTTCCATTAGCTGCTATAGCAAGACTTGTATTCCTCCTCCTCTCACTAAAGCTACGATATGAAGCCAAGCTTGGAAGGCAACAATTAACAGGTTTAACTGATTCGTTTTCATCCTTCATAATTCTTTCGATACTACTACACGCAGAGTTACCACCTGAGATATAAGGAGTACTTTGTGCAGATTTAGTAAGATCGTGTATAGTAATTGGTTTAACTTGTTTCTCTTCATTGCTGTAAGTATTTCCAACTTCACCATTTTGGTTTTCTCTGACACTTTCTTTAAAAAGTTCCAACAAATTCTTTTTCCTGGGAGATGGTTCAGGAACTGCATGCTCAGAAGGCGTTTTATTGATGGCAGGGGTCGCGAAAGTGTGATGCAGTGGAGTGCTGCCACGAGATGGAGTAAACTCTGGATAGAAACAGTAATTTATTTGTTGATTAAATGGAGAAGAGTCATGAAACACAATGAACAAGAGAAACTACGGTACGCGACAAATATCTAGAGGTTCTAATTAGAGTTTAACAATCAGAGTACTGAAATGCATCCTTACCACCATTGACGCTATAGAAATCGTCATCACAATCGGAGTCTAACCAGCCCTTGGAATCAAAAAATGCTTCCTCTTTGCTAGCTGTATCATAAATTTGAAAACATCGTGTAAGAAAACCTGAGAACACATGAATATTACCAAAAGTTCAACATGTGAAGGAATAGATTGATTAAAATCGTACTTAATGCAACCAGTGAAATAATAAGTAGGCTTCTAGAGTAGAATATTACAAGGGGAGGGGAAAGGCACAAACCTTTTTTAGTAATCACTTTATCTATGAAATACCGACACATTCGTGGGTATTGGACTCAACACTATTATTGACACATAGAAACTAGCAATAACTCAAGAAAACAAAATGATTGTAACCATACGCGTCAATGTCAGACACCAAACGTATCTTCAATTTCAAGTGTTAGTGCTACACATAGAAAATACCTTTAATTCTCATGTATAGTAGTGCATCATGTGTGGATGGTTTACTAATTCTCTTTACTTTATTTTTAAACTAATAAGGGTATGTGTAACTTGTAAAAGTTATTACTTGATTCTTGAATTTCCATAACATCAATAATTTTCAAACAAAAACAAACTGCTAAAGAAACATCATTAGAAAAGGAAAGCAGAGAGTACTTGTTTAGTCAATAGATCATGTCATGTGCCTTTATTTCTCTCATCACAACACACAACAACTCAAAGACTTTGTGTAAACAAGAAGTTGAACCAATTTAAGGCTACAGTTACAATCATTTATTGCAGAAACATTAGAAGAGCCTATTTTCTGTTATGGTGAAGCCCCCTCCACTCAACCTCCAAAACAAAACATCCTATAGTAACTAAGGAGCAATGAATGTTAGCATAGGCAAGAAAAGACAAAATACACCGTGCGGTTGAACTCAAGTGGTAATGAGCTTCAGTTAAGTTCAAATTGATCGAGAGCATTTGAGTTCGATTTGTCTAGAACAATTATAGGACAGCGATTGAACTCCAAATTACTAGAACACCTTTCTTATAAGAAGAACCGGAAAGTTTAAACAAACTAAAAAAGATTAAAGCATTTGAACTTTATCTTAATTTATGTTGTTTTAAATAGTAAAGTTTGTTTCACCTAATTTCTAAGATATTGAAAGCTATACAACGATTCCTTAGTAACTACTCTCACGTGACAATCCTGTTGTGGTCCATAAGTTGAAGTAGACTTCAAATATGAATAATTTTAGGTGAAAAATGAGAGTTTTTATTCAAAGTTAGAGAAAGAGCCATCAGAGTGGTTCTAAACTACTGGTCCCAAAGCTGGAAAACTTAAAGCTCCAAAAGAATAGGGTCCATATTCACTAAAAACTTCAACATATGAAACTCAAAATCACAGGTAGCAATCACAGATATCATGAAATATAGTCATTACATTGTCACTAAAAAAAAAAAATCATGGTGCATGCATGATATTCTGCTATCTTTGATGTGTCCTAAACATAAAGTTCTGGCCTGCTTATATTGTTTCTTCATGTTAAACTCAACAATACACAGTTTATCTGAACCTCTTCTATGTCACCACAAATAAGTACAAAGAGAGAAAGAGTTCAAATTGTAAAACAAAAAAAATTTAAGGACACTCAGATGTTTTATTTTGTTATATTATAAAACAAATCAATTGTATAATGCATTCCTTGCTTAAAAGTTACTCTAACAAAAAAATTTAGGCAAAATTACACATTTGGTCCTTTATCTTATTTTTTTGTAACATTTTGGTCCTTTATCTTTTATTTGTAATACTTTGGTCCTTTATCTTATATATTTGTAACACTTTGGTCCTTTATCTTTTATTTGTAACACTTTAATCCTTTATCTTTTATAACATTCACATATAAATCCTTTTTCTCATATTTTTTTTATTCAAAAAAATGTTGAATTTTATTTGTTAAAATACCTTTTTATTAAAATTAAATAAAACTCATAATTTTGATAAAAATGTTCATCATCTTCATCAATTTTTTTATATTTTCATGTTCTTTAAAGGACCAAAATGTTACAAATAAAATATAAAGGACCAAAGTGTTGCAAAAAGATAAGATAAAGGACCAAAATGTTACAAATGAAAGATAAAGGACCAAAATGTTACAAAAAAATAAGATAAAGGACCAAATATGTAATTTTGCCAAAAATTTATATAGATATAAATTACCAACAAGCTACTTAAGAAGGAAACATATTAAAATAATTGTAAATACTTGGCTCTCTTAACTATTTGATCCAAGTTCAATCCCTTCCCAGTGTATATGGGAAAACATATATTGAAATCGATTAACTCCTTAAATGAATTTTAGTTACCTCAAATAGTATTTTCAAGTGTACATGTGGAGTAGCTTGGTTTAAAAATAAATAAGAAACAACTAGACAACAAAGTCATGCCCCCACTAATAATTGTCAAAATTTATCTATAATTGAACAAACTAACAATCAATAAGTCTTAATATCTACCCTAATAAATTGCTAGTGTGCATACTACCCCTTAAATTTCTACCAAAAACAACCACATATCAAGTCTTTTTTGAATAAGTAGGGTCGGCTATACTCTTTCATGAATTAATTCAAAGGTAGGCCAACAACTAAATGAATTCTTTCGATTTGACACAGAGAATTGTAGTCTCTGTACTAGAATGACTAGTTTCTTCTGAGTTGTATCTTGAAGTTGTTCTTGTGAAGTATTAACTATGCTCCTCATTATAAGAACAATACACTTCGTAGATTCATTAAATAATTGATGTATCTAGTCTATTGAAAAATTGATGTATTTGGTCTATACTATAGATCAAATTTATCAATTATTCAATAAATCTAACAAGTGTCTTGTCTCTTATAATAAGGAACGAAGGTAATATGTTTTAAAGTTGTTTTTCATCCTTTGGAGTGTGATATGAAAAAACCAGCATATTTTTTCTACCAACAATTAGTTTATTTTATCATACCAATATTAATAATAAGATCATATGCTAGCACAACAAAAAATTAAGAAATAGTAAATCATATTCATATTAGATCAATCTAACAAGTAAAACTATTAAGATAACCATTATAAACAAACAAAGTAAATAAAAATACCAAAAAAGAACAATAAACAAGAAAACCTCAAGCATGAAGAAGACTAATAAAAGATAAACAAATCATGCGAGACCCCACAAGACATAAGACCACCAGTCCATAGAAACCCCCCAAAAATGTTCATAAAAGTACTAAGTCAAAGTTCTGATGAAAAATATTTCAATAAAAATACTATCTTTATATGATGATGATGATGATGATGATGATGACGATGACGATGATGCATGAGAATAAAAAGTTGTGAAGAAAGGAACAAACCCAGAAGGACCCTACCATTGAAGGTGGTGGTTGATTGAGAAGGTGATAACTGAGACTTAAGAGGAACATGAACATCATGGATCATAAAGTTATCATTTTTGGGTTTGTCTTTGATGGGTGATGGAAGAATCACAAGTTTATCAACAGTTTTAGAACATAATGAGTTTCTATGGACAGAAGAACAAGAACCCATTTCACAAAATCACTTTTTTTTTTTTTATCAAACAAACTCAACTTGAAGAACCTTGTAACACATAAAAAGAGTTCATGATGGTATCTATATCTATACACTGCACAAAAGAGAGAGTGGAGTGAAAGTGAAAGAAGAAGAAGAAGAGAGGTGAAGAATGAGCAAAAGGGTGTGAATAGAAGAAGATGTTTTGGCGTTATTACTAAGTTGTGGCAAAAGAAATGTGTTAGTTAGAATGAAAAGTAAAATGCCCAAAGGAAGTGGAATAAGTTAAGGGGCGATTGGACTTCAAAGGAAAGTGAAATCAAATGGATAGATAGATTCTAAATAATACAGACACACTTTCTAAAATTTAAGTGTAATTGAAAATATAGCAAAAAAAAGTATAATTGAAAAATAAAAATGAATTTAATCGGTAAAAAATTGACTCGTATTTGTCGGGATAAGAATATTTTTGCTAGGATCCAACAGCAAACAACTTTTTCTTAATAAAATTATGGTCAATTGTTTTCGTAAACTTAACTCAGTTAGTAGAAACATTGCATATAATATACAGGATCAAAATCCAAATCTTGGTACTGCCGTTTATTCATTTTGAAAGATGAAATTATAGTAACTAGATTACTTGATAAAAAATATTATGGCCAATTTGATTTTTAAGATAAGGGAGACAAGGTACACTAAATTATAATATAATGTACTTTTGGTGTAAATTTTTTTTATACAATTAATAATTGACAACTAATAATATTTATAATTTAAAAAAAATTATGATCAAAATAAAAAAAAATTATGATTATAATTGATTGAATGTTGAGAAAAATATCTATATATCAATCGAATATTATACCCAAAATTTTATGGTAGTCGTTTATTAATTCTAGAGTGGGCATGACATTTATTATGAGAAGAATAATGCGTGAATGGAATAATGCAATGTGTTGATTGTTTGCATTATAGAGGGCAAAAGTTATATCAAAGACATGACAATGCGTATGCGTGTGGTATGGGGTGTCTCATGAGTCATGAATGCTACCTGTGATGTGTGTATAGTTATTATAGTTACCAAATCATATTATATATAGTATAGTATACTAATGTACTATAATTGTATTGTATGCGGATACTTAGGGAATGATACGTCCCACAGTCACATGATAAACTGATAATGGATAGTTGGTTTCGAATTTGGAATCAAAATTCCTGAATAAGAAGCATCTTTGCGGCAAGGAATCTACTTTGCGGCGGACGGGAGCATTGACGGAGCAAAGTCTCGGTGAAGTAGTGATTTAGAATCACACTGTTATTTTTACAGTTGACTGCCGGTAAATAAATTTAGCATCGGAAGAATATAGAGTTGGTTTTTAGCCTAACCTATGGTACAGAGCCGACCCCATGTTGTAGTTTTGAGGGTTTTAGCCTAACCTAACTCTGACTCTAATTTGACGCTAGATGAGTATAAGCATCGATTTTTTTCCTTTTAGTGTGAGTTTTTAACCGACACTACATGCTATTCTTTTTAGAAGTGACAATGTCAAACAACAGAATTAAGCAAGAGAAAAGATAGAATAAGTATGAAAATTGAAGAATAAAAATAGACTTTTAAAGATTAATACAAATAAAGGTGCTCCAACCAATCAAATAAAGGTGGACATCACTAATATACTACGACTCTCAAAGCTCATACGCCTTATGGGCCTTGACATTTGAGGACTGTATATTGTACCTGCAGGTCGGTATCCACCTTAGGGGAGGGCAATTAACTGGCAGACACTCAAAGCTCTTAGAGTGCTTGCGATCTTATAGACCTAATGTCCAGGAGTTGTGTCTAGTACCCGTGGGTCGATATCCCACCAAAGGGCATGTTGATCAATGGTACTTCCGAGCTAAGAATGCAAGACCTTTGAGATTGTTTAACTAAGGGACTAGTTCGAGTATGCAGAGGTCAGGTTGCCTCCCATACGGCGCCTGGTCTGACATTGCCACATCATGCCCAATCATAGCAACTATTGACCCTACAATGATTAAGAAGCATGAAGACACAACTTTAGATCAACTACTATTTTATAAAGAGGGTTTAACATCTAGAGCAAAGAATCTCATTGCTACACACTCAAAAATTTTAGGTAGCCAATCAATTCATCCAAACCAAACTAGGATCGTGTTCTAGACTGCAGCACAAAGTAACTACCAAACTCTAATAACTTTTGGTTATGTTATATTCTTTAGTTAGCAAATTAAATTCTCCTACCTTTATTTTAGGAGAACAAGAAGCACTGTATAAGAACAAAAATGGATGGTCCATTGCCCTATCTATAGAGATAAAACAAAAATGAGTGATGTGATCCCACCTTAAGTCTTTGTAGATGCCTACTCAAACACCATGAAATCCAAATGCTTAATGCCAAATAAAGAAGAATAAAAAGTATCATTATTCAAAAGAAAAGGTTAAGATAATTATTTAGTGGCATTAGGGATTATTGCTCGTGTGGGCCAAAGAAAGTTGCTATGCCTTTTGTTCAAACCGACCTCTCTATGTCATTTTGTCTTCATCATGTGGCGTGGATCATGTCTCCTCTTCTATAAATTAATTGTTAGTTTTGTTGATTCATTTCATGTTGCATTATCTTATTTTATTCATTTTAGGACTTTTGTTTACACAAAACAAAAGAGTGTGGGGGCTATTTGACTTGTTTTATTTATATGATGATGATGATATATAGTCACTATTTAGTTATTATTGAAATAATAATGATCAATTTAATGAATTGATAGAAGAGCAAAATTTGAAGTTTAAGAGCCATGTTAGGTAAAGGAAGTAGCTAGGATCACCACTAAAATAATGTTTATTAAATTTCATAAGTTAGAATTCATTTACAGCATACATACATATCTATTTAAATAATCTTTAGTTCTTAAATTATTTGATAGTCATTATATAAATAAATCTTAAAACAAAATTTAATTGGAATGTAATATTTTCTAATGAGCATTGCTATTTAGTAAGAATTATTTTAGAGAAGAAATGCAAGAATAACACATAACATTATTTTATAGAATGATGTAATTTTAATCTCCTCTTTTAGTGGAAATCATGAGGGTAGTTGATTTAAACAAGGGTGAAGATTTATTCTTGCAATTCTTCTCCATAAATTTTCTTACTAAATAGCATTTTCCTTTTCTAATTATTCAAATGATTCATTCGTGCACGAAAGCTAATAAAAAAAAGGATAAATATGTTCCTGGTCCCTATAAATATCTCAAGTTTTGTTTTTAGTCCCTCTAAAATTTTTCTTCGACTTTTGGTCCCTCTAAAATTTTCAATTAATACTTTTGGTCCCTACTTTTAAATTAAGTCATATATAGACTTCATATTTTTTAATGAAATTTTCCAGAAAAGTTTAGAATATTTTAATAATCACGCACAAAAAAAATTTGATTTTTTTAACAAAACATGAATTAAATATGATTTTTTTAAGCACCAAAAACATAAAAATTTATATTTAATTTATGCTTTGTTAAAAAATTCAAAAAAAAAATTGGGAGAAATTCTTATAATATTTTAAACATTCATAAAAAAATTTATTCAAAAATATGAAGTCTACACATGAGTTGATTTAAAAGTAGGGACTAAAAAAAATTTTTTAGGGACTAAAAGTAGAAGAAAAATTTTAGAGGGACTAAAAACAAAACTTAGAATATTTATAAGGACCAGAAACATATTTATCCCTAAAAAAAAAACTAATTGATTTTTTGAAATTCCTCATCTAAAATCTCTTCTCAAATTCATGTTCCTGAACAAAAAACAGTAATGAGGTTTAAAATCAATCAATCAATAGATAAAGGGTTAATAGGTTGTTACCCCCTACTAAATTGGTGTGTTTTGCGTTACCCCCTGCTAAAAATTTCTTGAAGATTGCCTCATTGCAAACTTTTTTTTTTTGTTTCCCCTCTTGAGTGCATTTTTTACATTGGTTATTTTGTTCAACCGATTTAAAAAGTTCAAATTTCTTGCATTCAAGAGAGGAAAATGGGGGAAACCAAAAAAAAACTTTGAAGGGGGCAATCTTCAAAAATTTTTTAGCAGGGGGATAACGCAAAACACATCCACTTAGCAGGGGTAAAGACCTATTAACCCATAGATAAATAAAATCAACCTTTGATCTACAACATATTTTGTGGTTCGATTTCATTGAATTCTCAATGATGATAATGATTCTAGTAGCTTAGTTCATTCTCAAAAGTTGTAGTGATGCATTGTTTTTTTTTTTTTAATCAATTAAAGAGCCAGATATATTAGAAAAGCAACACTCGTAATTGGCACGAGTGCTCCATCTGAATGCGCAACAAGAGTCAAGTTACAGAAAATAAAAGAAATGGAAAAATGGACACAAACCATGACATTACACATTTCTCAACTCCAAACAAATCAAGGGGTTGGTATACCATAAGCTAAAAGCATAATCAAAACCTTTAAGGCTCTATTTGACAAGTGCAAAAAATTAATTTATAAATTAAAAAACCTGCTTGGTAATAGTTATTTTAGCATGAACTTATAATTTATTTTATTGATTTTCAAACTCTATTTTTCATCAGCTATTTGCTAGCTTATCAACCATCAACTGTTTTTGCCAAACAGAATTTAAGTTTCACCTTGAATCACCATCAAACATGATTTTGATACTGCCAATCACTGATGATCAATTGCAAAATCTTTATTATTAAACAAACAGTCATTACGAGTTTTCCAAATGAACCAATGAATCTAGAGATGCATTGTTATTCCAATGAGTGACCATCTCCAATAACATAATACCAAATGACCTTAACTAATAATAGGATAGGATATGCCTACCACAAAGTTTCTTCATCGCATCTTATAGAATTAAAAACTAATTTCTTCCAAGACAATTCTTTCCTAAAGTTTATGCTTTTCAGATATTAACACTCCTCAAAATTCTCGAGCTGTAAAATCTCAAAGAAATTGAGAGGGAGTGTGTGAAAAGAAATTGTCGTTACTAAATTGAGCCCAATAAAGTGTGGCCCAATACAGAGAAAGTCATTCATTCATTCTTCGGTGGCTCCGATTTCAACCGGAAACTTTTGTGATACTCGTCTCCGTCGGACGTAACTTCAACCAAACAAACCGTTTCACACGCCCACCTACCCGATTCCATCCACCGCAACTTTTTAGTCAAAAGCAGCCATCAAAGTCAAACTACGCGAGCGAATAAGAAGAAGAAGCTTCTGTTGTTGTTTTTTCATTTTTCTGTCTCTGTCACCAACCAAAGAGGAGGAAGATGGGAGTTACACCTAAAATTGCTCCGTCGATGCTATCATCTGATTTCGCTAATTTAGCTTCTGAGGCTCATCGTATGATCAACTTCGGCGCTGATTGGCTTCACATGGACATCATGGATGGGTAAGTAATAAGGTGTCAATGTCTTCAGATTGCCACCAAAATTCACTTCGTTTTAGGATAATAGGATGAGTACTTTAATCCCTATATATAGCAATAGTGGCATACCAGTGTCATGTGTGGTTAACTTAGCGTAGTTTCTTTCATTGAATGTTGGAGATGTGTTTGATTATGCGGTGACAAAAACTGATTTTTAATGAATTCATTTTAGGAACCTAGCTCTGGCCATTAGAAAATATTTGAGTATGTATTGGCCACTAAGGCCAATAAGTTGGTTGCTATAAATGATTTGGAGTCACCTTGTGGTGCTAAATTTTGTTTATTTTTTAACTTCACCATACTTTGTTTGAGTGCTTTTGGTGACTATTACATTATTGAACATGTTTCCTTTTCTTCCCCTTTTTTTCTTATCTATTTAATGCAGGCATTTTGTCCCGAATTTAACTTTAGGCGCTCCGATCATTGAAAGTTTGAGAAAGCACACAAAGTAAACATCTTCCTTCTTCACCGACTTAAGTGCTTTTGTGCATAATTTTTTTCTTTCTCGCTTTTAGCATCATATATGGTGAAATTGAGTAAATAATGGTTAACCCTTGCAGGGCATATCTGGACTGTCACCTGATGGTTACAAATCCTCTTGACTATGTCGAACCTTTGGGAAAAGCTGGTGCTTCCGGTTTTACATTTCATATAGAGACATCAAAAGGTTGGTCTTAATACTTTTTCCTTGCTGTTGTCTGTTTTCTCGTATGCTGTTTTCTTCTGCTCGCCTTCTGGTTGTTATTTCCTTTTCTGCTTTCTTAAAAGTGGTTCTCGTTGGCAGACAACTGGAAAGAACTTATCCAAAATATTAAGTCACACGGCATGAAGCCTGGTGTAGCGATTAAGCCTGGGACATCAGTCGAAGAGGTTTATCCTCTGGTATGTGTTTTTACCAACCCTTGTTCTCATCTGGTCTTTTCTTCATAGCTGCAGTTTTTTTTTTTTTTTTTTTTTCTTTCTGAAGAGGCGAAATAATTTATTTATAAACATAAATCAACCACCACAAGATGTGGAAGGAACGACAACCAGTTTGTTACAATAAATTGCAAAAATGCAGAAAACACCAGAACCAAAACATTGCTCTAATGCTAAACCATTTTTAATCACTGATATAAATTTCTCACAAGAAATCAATACATACCATAATGCAGCTTAAATATACACATCCGCCCCACTAATTAATAACATCATAAGACACCCAATGTGATTCACTCCTGTAGATATGGATATGATAAGAACTGGTATAATATCCAAGATCTCACTACTTAGTACTCAACACTAGTTCTGCTTGTCGCACAGCACCTACATATTCCTTCTGCTCCAGAAAATAATTGATCATAGCTGCAGTTTGTTACCATCATTAATCTTTTGCGACTTACTGTCATAATGGAAGCCCCTAATATGTTCCCCAATTTTAAAGGTCCACTTATGGTCCCATGTGTATGACTTCCCATTGCCGGTTATCTTTTTATATGTGAAAGCTACTGTGGATAAGTGCCTTACATAGTCTATGGTGTACTCTATCTGTGAACCGTGGGATGATTGGGATCACGTAGTGCTACCAAATTGTATGGTGCGGATGGACTTCTTTGCTTCTTGCACCTAATTTTCTTTTCTATTTCCTCACGCACTGTTTGTCCTCCTCACCTATGTTGCTCTTCAACACACCACCACTCCAATTTTTTTTATCAACATAATCAAAACTTCAAACTCATTCCATCACCATAAATTAATAACCCCAAGAAATGCAAATAATAAAAAAACTTAATTCACAATTTCATCCCAGTGAAACATCACCAATAAACACAACCCTTAAAAGACAAGGTTTTCCAATTTTCACAAGGTTTCTTTTCAAAATCTTGGCAACAGTCAACAGAGAGAGATAGAAGGAATAATTAGTTCTTTTCACAGGTTGAATCTGAAAATCCTGTGGAATTGGTTCTAGTCATGACTGTAGAACCTGGATTTGGAGGACAAAAATTTATGCCAGAGATGATGGACAAGGTATTATTACTCTTAACTTTTATATCTTTTGGCTGACTATAGTGTTGTCAATCGCGGATTGCAGAAAATAGTGCTTTGTTTGAGTTCCTCTGCACTACAGTGGCTTAGAATTTAGATACTATAAGTCTATAACCACCATTTGATGATACTTTCTACTAAGTCTCGTATTGCAGAGCAATAACAGTTTGTTAAATTCTGATACGCTTCAGCACTATAGCACTCTAGCACCGCTATTTGACAACACTGACCAACAATTCTTGCGTATGACACATCTTTATGTTTATTTTTATTTATTTTCCCCACCATTTGAAACCAGGTACGGACTCTGAGGAAGAAGTATCCATCACTTGACATAGAGGTATCTATACCTATTCTTTTGCTTGTAACGTCATTTCTGTCAGAAAAAAAATGAATATTTTCATGGTGTAAACACATAATGTAATGTTTTTGAGATTTTTATCTTTTTCGATTCTTGAACTTGTTTAGTCGTTCACATTTTATACTTTATATTGTTCTTACGTCCAATAAAGGCGGTGATGGTGAGCTTTTATTTACTTGTTGCTTTGTATTTTTGACTTCTGTTTTAATGTAGGATCTTGATTCTTGACCAAAACATGCCTTTCTTACTTTATTTCTGCATGTTCAATTATTGTATTCATGGAGGTGATGAAATGCTCGTCTTAGCATGCTCATGTGCACCACTAGTGATAATATATTTTGTATGAACTAAAACATGCCTAATTTTTATTACAGGTTGATGGTGGTTTAGGACCTTCAACCATAAACGCGGCTGCATCAGCAGGAGCGAATTGCATTGTTGCTGGAAGTTCGGTGTTTGGAGCCCCCGAGCCAGATCAAGTAATATCATTACTGAGGCATTCTGTCGAGAAATCACAGTAAACATAGTAAAGACCCGTCATTTATGTTGCGGTACACGTCACAACTACATGTAATACGCTCGATGTGCTAACATTTTCAAGTCAAATAAGAGATCAACTGTTATAATAATGTCACTTTACATGTCTCTATTTATTGTGCAATTAACAGAAACTGTAAAGGCGTAAAACAGATGACGCATATCACTGTCACCTAAAACCTTTGTTGATTACTGAAGATTAAATCTTAATTTTGATCCACTCTTAGTACTTTTACCTCGTTTCGAAGACGGGACAGCGTGACACATTAGTAGTAGTAACTGAAATTTTACATGTTTTCTTTAGTTACTACCAACAAGGTCTGGCACAATTGGCAGATAATAGAGGATCTTGGCGTTATAACACATTGCAAGCTGTGTTACAGTAAATTTGTAATTTTCATGAGCACCGCAACTATCGCAAAAAGTACGCTTGTTGGTGCTATAACAATAAGCACACAACTTGGGTGTATTAATATTAATGTGAGTTAAATGTTTTCTTTTAAAAAAAGTTTATTAATTTTTCATGGAAATGCATGTTTTTATTTTTTGAGAGATAGATATGCATGTTACATATTGTTTTAAGATTTGTTGTACTTGTACCAATTATACATTTGTTTTCTCCATACATAGCATAGGAAACATGTACTTTAGCATATGTCCATACCTTTGATTAAATGAATGCTGATGACAATATTCCCACCTTTGATGCAAATCTCCATTTCCTGATTTGTTCTTCTCCCAAGTACATTTTAAGTTCCCCAGTTTTATACTCTTCTAGATTACAGTATTTTAGTTGTTGGGACCAACAGCCACTAGATACTTTGTTTCTTTGAGTATTGTGAATTTGTGATACTACTCATTTTTTGGTCTCTAAACATGTGGCCTGATTACAGTCATTGATTTGGAGATCCTTTGTTTAGTTTATCTTAAGATCCGCATGAAGAGTAAGATTTTAGAAGGGTTCAAAACAGTAAGATATAATATCAAAAGCTTAAAATCAGAAGATCCCTAGACAAAAAAGTAAAAAGGGCAAATCATGCAAAAAAGAAAGCAAATTATAGTTTCTCTTTTATATCTCGAATACTCATGGTACTAAGACTATTGACTACACTGAATTCAAGTTTAGCTAAAAGTTGGTATAGAAAATGATGGTTCTGAGCAACTAAGGCAAGCCAACCATCCTCTAAATTTTCAGTAATATATGTCACGGAGGGAGTATAGTAAGCATAAAAGGTTAAACTTCCTAAGTCTAATTATAACAAAAGACTCATTACATTATTATAACTCCATTAAACATAAAAGGTTAAACTAGTATTATCTAAGAATAATTACTCTCATTCGTCGTAATTATAAGTAAAATTGAGTCATAAAAAGTTTGACGTGTTTGATCTATAGAATTTGTACTAAATACATTAAATTTCTTTTGATTCAACATCATCATCAACTTAGTCGCCGGTGCCACCACAACGTGTTACCTCTTGCCATCCCTCGGTGATTGGTTTGTTCCATTAATGGCCTCTTCTCTATTTGTTTACTTTTGTTCCTCCTCTTCGCCTCCTTGTGATTCAGTCATTGGTTTTGGATCAAGGATTGGTTTTGGTTCACCTACTGCCATTTTTCCTCCCCGCCTGAAGTACAAGTTTTTGTGGCAATTCCTTCCTCTCTATGAAGATTTTTGTTGTGGGTTCTTGACCACAACCTTGAGTACGCGGTGGTGTGTTTCGATAGTAGTGACCAGATTTGGTGATGTTGAGCCTTAATCCGTTTGTGCTTGAAAAAGCCGTTTATGCTCGCAAGCGGATTTGATGGGTAGTGTCTCTGGTGTGTTGGCGTTTGCTTATGTTTATTTTAGGCCACTTTTGTTGTAGTGGAACTGTATGTAGCACCCGTTTGGGTTGATTACTGCATTAAGTTGTAGTTTAGGTTTATGTCCACCCCGTAGGATTTTAATAAATCGTTAGTTGGTTCAGTGGTGATTGACACTGAACTTGGTAGGAAAAATCACGGTTCGATCCCCTGCAACTGCGATCGGGAGGGGGTTGGAAACCTAGAACCAGTTGATGTCAGAACCGACCCCCAATCCAAATTAAACTGATGGTGAAAGCCAAAGTAACAATCACAGGTAAGTTTTTGTTTCACCGCTCCATATCTATTTGATCTCATTGCTTCATCACCTCCTTAAGAACATATGATAAAATGAAAAAAAGAGGATAATTTTACCAATTTATCTCCATTATTTATAGATGCTATACTTCAAACGTTTTACAATTCAATTATGCTAATTTTGAAGTTATTGTTTGAAATAATGTAATTCCAATTTGTTTGCATAGAGCTAGTGACAGAGTTCATTCACACATACAAAATGTAGAGAATAAAAATATTATTACTGATTCAACTCTGCAACTAACACATCAAATATTCCAACAATTTTTTACTACTATTTAAAATATACATGTCAGACTCATTAAACTACATTTGGTTTTACACGTAAGGAATGTTATGTTGGGTGCAATATGGCTTGGCATGGGTGGTGAGTGATTTTTTCCATATGTTAATGGTATTGGTCAACTTAGGATATGAATGGTCTAAATTGTAGCTTTCTTTTGTGCCTTAACTTTACCATGCATCATAGTTAATATTCTTTTGTCTCTTTTTCATAAGTCTATGCTTGCCATTACTTGCATCATTTCAATCCACACTACTTCATAGATTTTATATATTCTTTGTAATATGAATGCTGAATTCTCATCTTAATTATATCCTTTGGAAAGTCCATAAAAGTCTTTTCAGTTCTTATGTAAAAAGTTGGATGTATACTTGGGAATTGGGATGCAGAGTGCTATCCATGTATGATTCTTTTGCATTCATGGGAGACAATCCTTGTTGAAATTGATGTATTTGCTGTTTTTTGTTCACAATTTTTATTCTTGATTGGTTGGAGGCATGACTTTAAATTGTGTTTTCGGTCATAGCTGCGGTATTGTTGCGATTTTCTTTTGTTTTTCTACATATTGCTTTCACGGGAGTCGGGAGGTAATCATATAACTCTGAAACGTGTAAGACACTAGATGTGAATGCTTTTTAGGTTAAGTTTTGAACTTTAATATGTTACATTGTAAATAGTCTAGTTCGTTCAACCAAATTCAAGTCCGCCGTTGGTTAACTAGTGTTGCAATTTTTAACCTCGGGTTCAACATGACCTAAACGATAAAGTTGAGCTAATCAAGCTTAAAGTGTAGATATTTGTTCTTCATCCGGTGCCCCGCAGTTGCAATTTGTCTTCTTTGCTCTTTTAAAATGATTTTATTTTTGAACAGCAAAAATATTATTAATAGATGTAAGAAAGTACAAAGAATACTCTACCCACAAAACGGGATGATTCTACCTAAATTATATAGCGTATAGTACTCGATTTCACACAAAACATCCTTCAATGCACTAGAATTTTTGCAAAAATTAGAATAAGCCAATTTAGTAATTATTCAACATGCCCAAATTAATCAGCTAAATATACTTGTCATATTTGACAATTAAATCCGAAGTACTATTCTCCAAATGAGTCAGCCAAAAATACTAAATTTGATTAACTCTGCTGCTCAATAAGACTGCTTTAAAAGGCTATGCATGGTTTTAAACCAAATCCTATGATCTCATATATAGCATCCCATAACCATCATATCATGTGTTATATATATAAAGTAAGAGTGATCTTATTCCAATAAGGAAAATGCTATAACTAACATTAACATAGTATAAAAAATTATGCAATTTTGTGATTAAAAAGGGGAAAAAAGTAATCAAAAAAATCAAATTATACTTGGACAATTTTTGTAAGTTTCGACTATGATTACGACTATTGTGGATATTGTGGCCGTAGTTAAATATACTTCCTCTATTTTAAAATATGTGTCACTTTAAAAATAAAATTTTGTTTCAGAATAACTGTTATTTTCACTTTCCAAAACAATATTTTCCAATTAAACCCCTCAATTATTCCTATATGCACTATTCTTAAAGAAACCAACCATAACTTGTATGGATAATTTAGTAAACGTATTACTTCTTTTGACAATATAATTACACTTCATAATATGTGTATAATAACAATTTATACGACATTTATTTTGAGACGAATGAAGTAGATTTTTTGTGGCGCATCACGTAATGTGGTCCGCAATTTAAAACCAGGGTCCCAATAGCATTTTGGATTAAACAGTTACCTTCTTCACAAGTATAAATAGAGAGGAGGTTGTTATACACATGGCCAGTCTAAAAGTGTTACCAAAACAGCTGTAATCATAGTCAAAAATATGCAAAATAAACTTTGTTAGTCCCAATAGTCCTATCTCAAAACTTTCAAAAATTCTTTTATCATTCACATAGTTTTTTGTATTGATCCAAAATATATTCAGTCTCCAAGATATAGAAAGAGAGAAAAAGGCTCTATTTTAATAGGACACTCCCATGTTAGAGCTAGCTAAGTGGTTATGGGCACAGTAGAAATGATGATTACATTCCACATGAAAACTTTGGTCTTTTTTCTTTGCCTCATTCTCTCTTCATTTGGTGAAAACTTGTTAACTTGTGAGACAACATCACCACATGATTCTATCTACCATTGCAATGAAAATGAGTCACAAAATCATCATTGTGAAACATTTGCACTCTTTTTCACAAACTCTCATTATTCCTCTCTTTCAAACCTTACCTTATACTTAGGACTCAACAAGTTTATCATAGCAGAAACCAATGGTTTCTCTGCAGAAACTGAGTTTCTTCCACATAACCATCCTCTTCTTATACCAATTGATTGCAAATGCAAAAAAAGTGGTTTTTTTCAAGCTGAGTTAACAAAAACTACTATCAAAGGAGAAAGTTTTTATGACATTTCTCAATCACTTGAAGGCTTAACAACTTGCAAAGATATCAAAGATAACAACATTGGTGTCTCACCTTGGAACCTTGATTCTAAACTCAAATTGATTGTCCCTTTGAAATGTGCTTGCCCTTTTTCTTCTTTTGTTATACCAAAACCAAAATTTCTTCTTTATTATCCTATAATTGAAAATGATACAATTTCAAATTTGGCCTTAAAGTTCAATATTACAAAGGAAGCTATTGTTACTTCTAATAGCTTTTTATCATCATCATCAGAAGTTCTTAGAACTAGAAGCTTAGAACCATTTACTTCTATTCTAATTCCATTGAATAAGAAACCTTTCTTTTTTCTTGATCCTTTAGCTAAACCAAAACAGCCCAATTCAGATTTTCCAAGAACAAACAATATTTCAATAAATAGTCCACACAAGAAAAAAACAATGAGAAAGAGTGAACTTTATATTGGCCTAATTGGTGTTGCAATTGGTGCTTTCTTTGCTTTAGTGGTAACTTTTTTCTTTATGTGGTTGAAGCAAAAGAAGATGGAAGAAAATTCATGCAAAGAAAGAGATATGGAGCTACAACATCTAAATCAAAGTGTGAGAACTACAAGTGATAAGAAAGTTTCATTTGAAGGGTCACAAGATACATTTGATAGTAAAATTATCGATGCAACGCCGCGTAAGATGTTGCTTGAGACATACATAATTGAAGATTTGAGAAAAGCAACTGAGGATTTCAGTTCAAATTGTCACATTGATGGATCAGTTTTTCATGGTTGTTTAAATGGGAAGAATTTGGCAATCAAAAGAATAAAAACCGAAATGGTGTCGAAATTAGATCTTGGCCTTTTTCATGATGCAAATCATCATCATCCAAACATAATTAACCTTCTTGGAACATGTATTTCAGAAGGGTCATCAGATTCAGAATCTTTTTTGGTTTTTGAGTATGCTAAAAATGGTTCATTGAAAGATTGGCTTCATGGTGGCTTGGCCATCAAGAATCAATTCATAGCTTCTTGTTATTGTTTCTTGAATTGGGATCAAAGGCTTAGGATATGTCTTGATGTGGCTAGTGCTTTGGATTACATGCACAATGTTATGATACCAAGTTATGTGCATAGAAATGTGAAGAGTAGGAACATCTTTTTAGATGAAGAATTTGGTGCTAAGATAGGTAATTTTGGTATGGCAAGTTTTGTTGAGAATGAAACTGAGGATTCTCAATTTTATTCAACTAATTATGCTTCTTGGAGTATTGGTTATTTGGCACCTGAATATGTCCATCAAGGTATAGTTTCAACAAGCACTGATATATTTGCTTATGGCGTTGTTTTGTTAGAAATTTTATCTGGTCAAACGCCTATAAGTGGATCAAGTGATAGAGGTGAAGGAAGTGTTTGGCTTAGTGATAAAATAAAGACTACTTTGATGTCAGAAAATAATGTGAATGAATTGCTAAAGGAATGGATTGATAGTGCATTAGGGGATAATTACTCATTTGATGCAGCTTTGGAAGTGGCTAATATTGCAAGAGCTTGTGTGGAGGAAGATTGTTCTTTGAGGCCTAATGCAAGAGAGATTGTTGAGAAGATGTCAAGATTGGTAGAGGAATTACCAAATGAGGAACATCAAATTTTGATGAGTGAAAGCTCTTGCAAACCTCTTGTGGAAGCAATATGTGAAAAATCTATCAAGTGAATAGATTACATAAAGTGATTAAAGTTTGTTATTTTTAAGTCTATTTCTTGTTGATTTGAATGCCTAAATCTACCTTAAAATTTCTCTTGTCCTTGTATCATGGCTTGTAGTTTATCTTATTATTACCTTATTATAATTATAAGATACATTGGTGTTCTTTTTTTCTTTCTGTCAGTGTATCATATTTTTTAAATTATAAATTAACGACGTACTATATTATTATATTTTAAACAATTTTTTGATAAAGAGATCAAAACTGTCAAAATTTAAAATAGGAAGACAAATTCTGCAAAATAGTCAAAATAAAAGAACAAAAACCACGATTAAACCAAAAATTAATAATTTAAAGAATATGAACAAACTCATACTAATTACAACATCATGACCATAAATTCATCAAAACTGATTTTCCCATCCCCATCAAGATCAAACTTAGAGATCATAAGTTGACACTCATCCATACTTCTTGAATCACCTAACCTACTAAGCATTCTCTTAAGACTCCTTGGTGTGATGCAACCACTTCCATCCATATCATACAACTTAAAAGCCTCTTTTAAGTCATTCACTTTATCTTCCTCTTTTACTCCCTCCACAAACTTCACAAAATCATCAAACCCCAACAATCCATCCCCGTCCGAATCCAAAATTATCACCGCCGCCTCTGCATCCTTCGCCGATAACTTCTCACCGCCGATGGCCTCAACGCATTGTCGTAGCTCATCCGGCGATATCTTTCCATCTCCATTTTCATCAAACCGTTTGAACACACGTTCATATTGGTTTATCTTGTCCATAACACAACTAGCTATTTATAAGACTTAGTAAAATAAAAAAATTATAAGACATGCACATACATACAAATATGTATATATAGATATAATTGTGGCAATGAAATCAAATTAAATTAAATCAAATCAAATTATAAAAACAGAAAGATATTTTTCTTTTTTGTGACATATCATAAAGATGCTAAAAATGGAGGATGCAAATTTGGGTAAAGTATATATAAAAGATGAAATACGCGTGGTGTGAGTTGACCAATTAATTAACTTGTACGACTAAGTACTCATATTGGAAAATTCTGGAAAGTTTCTTAATAAATAAAGTGTTGATTTATATGTAGAAAATTGAAAAATACTATAAACATGATGTTATTGATTTGCGTGGTAAATGAGGAGCCGCCAAAGATATGTGCGACGCAAAATAAAACACAACATGGCACCCATGGTATTGACATTTTCCTTAATTAATTAATATTAATAAATGTTGTGTGAGAACATAGACGCAGTATTGGAAAAGTTGATGACCGACTTTGGAAGTTTAGAACATTCTAGAAAATAGCTGAAGCAAGCAATACGTACGAATAAACTCTGCAGGACAAGTTACTTCTTGAAGGAAAAACAATTAACTTTTCCACCATCAGTTTAATCTGGTTTGAGGTTTAGTTCTGATATCAAATGATCCTAGTCCCCTTTTGATCGTAGTTGCAAAAAATCAAATCGTGAAAAACAATTAATCTTAACAAATTGTTATCGACTTACTTACACAAATCTAAATATTCATCATTTGAATCTTGCTCCTTTTGTAACTCGTAATAATGATTTTCGTAATTTTCTTTCCTTTTACTCTTTTTTTTCTTCACAAAATCAAACACACCCTTAAAAGGAAACAACAAATATTTAGAAATTTGAAAATAAATTTTGACCAGACAAATCATTGTTTTTTGGGTAAATAGGCCTATACCCCTGCAATATAGGCGAGATTTGCAATATCCCCTATAAAAAAAATTAGGATTCCCACCTTGCAAATTTTTTTTAATTTGCCTTACCCCCCTTGCCCACCACATGGCAGCCTAGTTGGCTGGAATCTCCACGTGACACCACCAAATGATGCCACGTGGAAATTAATCAAATAAAAAAAAAAATAATTCCACATAAGTTAAATCTGTTGAGACAAAATCTATTTTGATGTTTTAAAGATGACAAATAATCTTAATTAAATTTTAATTAGATTCTGATCATCTTGTGATTTAACAAGTGCTTTTGAGTGATTTTATATAAGACAGATATAAGGAATGAAAATCACTATCTTTTATTCACAAGTTAAAAAGAATCTCAAATTCTGTCCTGAAGAATGATCTCAGAACGGTCTCCTGGCTATACGATGCATTGAATAAGCACTTAATTAAGTCAACGTGATACAAGACAACAAAGAACTTTTCATATAAGTTATTTATAGTATCACAACAGTTTGAAATAATTCATTTAAGGCAAGGAATCATTTTTTGAGTAATGGACCTTCTTCATGGAGTAAAGTTAAGAACATCAATGTCTCTAATAATTGAAAAGGATTTAAGGTCTCCAAAGGCATCATTGAAGATTTAATCTAGACCAATAAGAATTAGACAAACAAGTTGTACCGGTTTGAGAAGAAAGACATAGTACAAACACTTGGCAACTTAAGAGAAAACAAGTACAAGCAAAGCTACTATTTACATGTCCTTGCAAGGACACATGAATAGTTACCTCTCTACTAGGTTTTTACGGGGTAACAACTGGCCAACAACTTGCAGCAACATTGGTGAAACAAGTAGGCGCTACTCTCTCATGAAATACCTATGGTCTCCAACATCCAGGAGAATGGTCTCCCAGATTTTGTTCATGCAAGCCTCATTCTTATCCAAACTAGTAGCTATCTATTTCTACATGTGGGCTATTATTTATCAACAGATATATTATCAAATACAACCCATTACAGTTGTCAAGAACGGATAAATCTGACATCCTCTCAGTTGTACCTTATAGAGACCATCAGGAGAATGGTCTCCAGAACCACTTGAAAGTACAATTTCTGACTGGACTTCTTGCCTCACTCACAACGGCTATCTTGGCACTCTCAACTGTCATATTTGAAGTTCAAATATCCAAAGGGACTTCTCCATCTATAAATAGCATGTGAAGGCAACATTGAAGAGCAAGAGTTTTACAAGCAATCACAATCTTATCACTTGCAAACACAAAGCAATCTAAGCTTTTCTTTCACTCATACTTCAAGCTCAAATAGAACATAGAATCTAAATATTGTTTGAGCATTTTGAGTGTAACTTTATTTAGCTATACTAACTAGTTTAGTTTGGTATAAGCTTGTGAGATTCATTTCATATTCACATATATTGTATGTTGTAAACTCAAGTCAATTAGGAAGAATTGATTGAGTGGTGAAGATTAAATCAGTAGGTGTTTACTGATTGGTTTCTTAACCTTGGATTGGGTTAAGGGTTTGAGGTTTGATTGTAATCTTGGTCTAGATTATTATTGGATAATCTCACGCAAGTGGGGACTGGACTAGCCCTTGTTATTTGAGGGTGAACCAGGATAAAATCCTTGGTGTTTGATTTTCTCCTTCATTTGTCTTTACTTTAATTGAACACAAATCACACACTCTCACAACTCAACGTACTAAGAGAACGTTCTCTCAGTGGTCTCTCAAACTGTGTGATTTCATTAATCTCTTTATCTAACTTTCTTTAGTGTTGCAGCAAAATTTTAAAAGGTCACATTTCAAACCCCCCCTTTCTTGTGACAACTATTGTTACTTCAATTGGCATCAGAACTCTGCCTCTCAAGGTTGAACATCTAACAAGTGCTAGAGGAAAAGATTCAGGAAGGAAGTAATGGCAAAAGCTACAAAATTCATCTCTGAAGGAGGATCCTCAAATAGGCCACCTCTTTTTGAAGGAGATGACTATTATTACTGGAAAGACAAAATGGAATTGTTTCTAAGATCTCAGAATAATCACATGTGGTCTGTCATAGAAGATGGAGAATATGTGCCATGCATCAAAGACACAAACACTTCAAAACCTCAAGCTGAATGGCTCACTGCTGAAGCTGATAGGGTACTTCTAAATACTAAAGCTAAATTATTTATTAAATGTACTTTGTGCAGGGAAGAATATGACAGGATTATGGAATGCAAAACTGCTCAAGAAATGTGGAACACTCTTCAAACTCATCATGAAGGAACCAGTCGTATCAAAGAAACAAGAATAGATATTGGTATAAGAAAATTTGAACTGTTTGAAATGCAGGAAGATGAAACTGTGGATCAAATGTATGGAAGATTCACAATCATCATAAATGAACTAAATTCTCTTGGAAAGAAATATAATTCACATGAGAGAATTAGAAAAATACTGAGATGTCTTCCAAAACATTGGAGACATATTGTCACTGCTATCACAGAATCCAAAAATCTTGCTAAAATGAAATTAGAAGATTTCATTGGATCTCTTAAGGCTCATGAAGCCATACTACAGGAAGAAAGACCTCAAAAGAAAAAGATGATTGCTCTTGAATCTCAAGTAAAAGAGCAATCAAAGAAAGAAGAAGCTCAAGATGATGATATGTTTCAAGATGATAATGAAGAGGAACTAGCCTTTCTAACAAGAAGAATGCAACAACTGATGATGAGAAGAAATCAATTCAAAAGATCATTCCCAGCAAGAAGGAATACCTCAAAATCTGAAGTTGATATGAGCCAGATAAGATGCTATGGTTGCAACCAACTTGGACACTTCAAAAATGACTGTCCAAAGCCAAAACAAAACAAACCACCTTTCAAAAGGTCAATGATGGCAACATGGGATGATCTAGAAGACTCATCAGAAGCACAAGAAGAAGAAGCAAATGTTTGTCTGATGTCAAAATCAGATAAAGAAGAGGTAACACTAGAACCCTGCTCTTCTTGTATAAAAACTGAACATCTTTTTGATAATCTCTTATATGACTGTCAAGTTACTACTGAAGAAAACAACAAGCTTAAAAATGCGATCACTAAAATAACCCAAGAGAGAGATATGTATAAAAAGGAAATTGAAACTTTAAAACAAAAACTTTTACAATCTGAAAGATCTGAGAAAATTTTAGATAACAGTCTACAAAAAGAAAATAATAGTTTAAAGCAAAATGTGATTATCTTAGAAAAAGATTTAAACAAATTTGTAACCTCTACTAAAACATTTGAAAATATTATGGGCTCACAAAAGGGAATTTTTGACAAATCTGGTATAGGTTTCAAAACTCACCAAAAACAAAAGTTATATGAAAACTTGTTACCTATTAAAGAAAAACAAACTAAGCATTTATTTTGCTCCTTCTGCAATAAACATGGTCATGTTAAATATTTTTGTTTCAAAAGAAAAAAACTTTATCACAGAAGAGACCATTCTCTGAACGGTCTCCCAAGGAACATAAACAGACAAATATCTAGAAACACTAACTCTCAAGGACCCAAGTCAGTATGGGTACCAAAAAACTTACTCACCTTAAATGCAGGAATGTCTTCTAACAATCAAGAGAAAGCCTTGGTACTTGGACAGTGGTTGCTCAAGGCATATGACTGGAGACAGACATAGCTTTCTCTCATTTGAAAAGAAAGATGGAGGATCAGTCACTTTTGGAAACAATGAAAAAGCTAGTATCAAAGGTAAAAGAGTTATTAGTAAGATTAACTTAGCTAAAATAGAAAATGTTCATTATGTTGAAGGTCTTGAACATAACTTGATCAGCATTAGTCAACTCTGTGACAATGGTCTTGAAGTTATCTTCAAAACTCAAACTTGTGAAATCAAACAAATATCTTCTGGTAAAATACTCTTTTATGGATCAAGAAAGAAAAATGTGTATGTTCTATACTTAGATGAACTGCCTGCTGAATCATGTTTTGTGTCTCTTGAAAAAGACAAATGGATTTGGCACAAAAGAGCAGGACATATAAGCATGAGAACAATGGCAAAACTTTCTCAACTTGATCTAGTTAGAGGATTACCAAAGATAAGTTTTTACAAAGATAAATTATGTGAAAGTTGTACCAAGAGCAAACAAACCAAAAGCAGTGTTAAACCTAAAGATTTTATCTCAACAAAGAAACCTCTTGAACTACTTCACATTGATCTTTTTGGTCCTGTCAAAACTACTAGTCTAGGAGGGAAAAATTATGGCTTTGTTATTATAGATGATTACTCAAGATTCACATGGGTTCTTTTTCTAAAACATAAAGATGAATCTTTTGAATCATTTAAGACTTTCTGTAAGAGGATTCAAAATGAAAAAGAAACAAACATCATATCTGTGAGAAGTGATCATGGTGGGGAATTTGAAAATTATCAATTTGAATCCTTCTTTAATGAAAGTGGCATCTCTCATAATTTCTCTTGTCCAAGAACTCCTCAACAAAATGGAGTTGTTGAAAGAAAAAATAGAACTCTTCAGGAAATGGCTAGAACAATGATTGATGAATAAAATGTTGAGAAATACTTTTGGGCTGAGGCAATCAATACTGCATGCTACATCTTAAACAGATGCACTATAAGGAAAATTTTGAATAAAACCCCTTATGAACTTTTTAATGATAAAAAACCAAACATATCTTATTTTCATATTTTTGGATGTTACTGCTACATCTTAAACACCAAAGAAAACTTAGGAAAATTTGATGCTAGATCAGATAAGAGTATATTCTTAGGATATTCTCTAACCTCTAAAGCTTATAAAGTTTACAATTTAACATCAAAATCCTTAGAAGAAAGTATGCATGATGAATTTGAGGATCTACCTAGTCAAAATATAAATGATGAAGAAGAAGAAGAAACTCCTGTAAAAGATCAAATTGAAGATATCTCAATTCCTTCTCAAGAACCTCCTAAAACTTGGAGGACAGTAGGATATCATCCTCAAGAACAAATTATAGGAGAAACCACAGATGGTGTAAGAACAAGAAGATCCTTTCAAGCTACAGAGAATAATCTAGCAATGATCTCTCAAATTGAACCTAAGACAATTGATGAAGCAATCATAGACGAATCATGGATTGATGCCATGAAAGAAGAATTGCTACAATTTGAGAAAAATGAAGTCTGGAAGCTGGTGCCATATCCATAAGATCACTCCATTATTGATATCAGATGGGTTTTTAGAAATAAACTTGATGAAGATGGTAATGTAATAAGAAACAAGGCAAGACTTGTTGCACAAGGCTACAATCAACAGGAAGGTATAGACTATGATGAAACTTTTGCACCTGTAGCAAGGTTAGAAGCAATTAGAATTTTACTTGCATATGCATCTCATAAATGTTTTAAACTTTTTCAAATTGATGTAAAAAGTGCATTTTTAAATGGTTTTCTAAATGAAGAAGTTTATGTACATCAACCTCCTGGTTTCAACGATGAACATAAACCAAATCATGTTTTTAAACTGACTAAAGCTCTTTATGGACTTAAGCAAGCTCCTAGAGCATGGTATGAAAGATTAAGCACATTTTTACTTGAAAATGGTTTTTCTAGAGGAAAAATTGATACCACTCTTTTTAGAAAAACTAATAAAGAAGATCTATTGATAGTTCAAGTATATGTTGATGATATAATCTTTGGTGCTACAAATGAAAAAATGTGTGATGATTTCTCAAGTCTTATGCAAAGTGAATTTGAAATGAGCATGATGGGAGAACTAAGATTCTTTCTTGGCTTGCAAATCAAGCAACAAGAAAATGGAATCTTCATTAATCAAGAAAAATATGTTAAAGATCTCCTTAAAAAATATAAGATGAATGAAGCAAAAATCATGACTACTCCCATGCATCCTTCAATTAGTTTGGACAAAGATGAAAATGGTAAACAGGTATCTGAAAAGGAGTATAGAGGGATGATTGGATCACTTCTATATTTAACTGCTAGCAGACCAGATATTGTCTTCTCAGTTGGTCTTTGTGCTAGATTCCAAACTTCCCCAAGAGAATCACACCTCACTGCAGTCAAAAGAATATTCAGATACTTGGTAGGAACCCCTGATGTTGGACTTTGGTACAAGAAGGGATCAAATTTTGACTTGAAAGCATATTGTGATGCTGACTATGCTGGAGATAAACTAGAAAGGAAAAGCATAAGTGGAGCATGTCAATTTCTTGGTGAAGCTTTTGTTAGTTGGTGCTGTAGAAAGCAAAACACCATAGCACTTTCAACAACTGAAGCAGAATATGTATCAGCTGCAAATTGTTGTTCTCAAGTGATATGGATCAAAAACCAACTTGAAGATTTTTCATTAAGGTACACAAATATTAAAATTCTTTGTGATGATACTAGTGCTATAAATTTATCAAAGAATCTCATTCAACATTCTAGATCAAAACACATTGAAATTTAGCATCATTTTATACATGATCATGTTTGCAAAAAAGATGTTGAATTAATATTTGTAGATACTGAATATCAATTAGCTGATATTTTTACAAAACCTTTAGTAGAAGATAGATTTAATTTCATTAAAGAAAATTTAAAAATCATTAAAAATCCAAACTGACCATTGTTGGTCAAAATCTGAAAAACTTGGAGACCATTGAAAGAATGATCTCTCATTAACGTGTATAACCCCCTTTTTAATTAAAACATATTGTCTTATTAATTTTATTAAATAAAAAATTACATAACTCTTCCTCTCCCTTAAATCTCTCGCGCTGACAAACCCTCTCTCACTTCATTATTACAAAACTCTTCCCAAAGTACAACTTGATGGTACTTTGAGCACTAACCTACCTAACCTACCCCAAACCTTTCCTATTCTCCAAACACTCTCTCAAATCATCTTTCTCTATTTACTCAAGACAAAACACATAATCACCTTCACTTCACCCAATATCCTTCTCTCTCTCCGAAAAACATATCCACTCACTCACTCACTATTCACTAAAAACTTTCCTCTTCCACTGTTCATCTTCAAACCCTCGTTCTTCTCCTCTTCTCTCAAAAAATGGCAAGAACAAAAATGCCAGGAAACAAATACAAAAGAGAAACCTCATCATCCTCATCATCCACTCGTTCTGTTTCACCACCCTCTGCTACTTCACCTCCAAACTCCTCAGGTAAACAAACCTCTTCCAACTCTTCCTACAAGTCTCTCTCAGATCACTATAATGACTTTGAAACCCAACCTCGTGCTCTCAATGTTCAACTTCCTGAACATGCAAATCAAACCCCAGTCAAAACTCTTGAGATTAGCCAAATCTATATTGGAACAATCCCAATCCCTGTTAGCACTGTTCCTATCACTACTGTAACCGTTTCTCACAATGTTGAACCCATTCAATGTTTCCAAATCGACATTAACACCACAATCACTCCAGAAAATATAACTGTCACACCTCCACCTTCCCAAGCCAAAACAGTTACTAAAACTACCTCTGTTTCTCATAAAGCAAAAAAGGTCAAGACTTTTGATTCTTCAAAAATTCGTAGATCAAATAGGATTGCCTCTGGTGGAGGAAGAAAAATCTGCCATTGACACCAATGTTTATGACATCTCTGATGAAGGAGATTCCTCAGATTCTCCAAAATCTGCTCCAATTTCCACTTACTCTAGAAAAAGCTCTGTCTCAAAACCTAAGCCAATGTCCTCCAAGAAACCTAAAACTCCTGACAGTGATGATGTACCAATCAAACAACTCAAAAAATCAACCCCTCTGATTCTTGAAACTCATCTGGAGAGTTTTGAGAAATTTGCTAAAAATAAACCTGTTCTTCCTGGAAGGGTTTATAATTTTGATGAACTTATAAACACAAACCACGACTTGACCAAGTTCACCAACCCTCTTGGCTGGACTCACTTTTTCACAATGAGAGAGACCCATTACCCTTCTCTAATTAAAGCATTTTACTTCAATGCTTCAATCTCTTCAGAGAGAAACCACATTATTTCTGAAATCAAGGGTAAGAAGATCAAAATCACTGAAGAATTGCTAGCAGGACTCCTAAACCTTCCTAATACTGGAAATAAGGTTTATGGATCATCTTGGTTTGGGATGATCAATATTGAGAAAAACACTCTCATGAGTGAACTGTTTGAGCCCAACACTGATTTCTCAAAACCACCTTACTCCTCTTACCTAAAACATGAATTCAAGATGCTCCACAACATGTGCCTTCATTCCATATTTCCCAGAAAAGGTAGCAAGGACAAGGTAACCGAAAATGACATGATGATGATTTATCACATGTCAAAAGGGATTAAGCTGAACCTGCCCTATGTCCTCATTCAACACATGATCTATACCATTGAGAATGGTTCAAGGAAAGTCACTCTACCTTATGGAATGTTTCTGACAAAAGTGTTTCAACACTTTAAAGTTGATTTTGGAGGTGAACAAGGTCTAAACTCATCAACCACCTTCTCTCTGAAAAATGTGGGAAGAATGAAACATCCAGTGGAGATTGAAGATCACACTGTTGATGAGCAAGGAACCAAAAGGAAAAGAGAAGAACTTGAGGAACAAGAAGCCTTCATGGACAACCTAGAGCTTCTGGCTGAAGTTGTGACCACTAGAGACCATCCAGAGACCATTCTCCCTGCCTCTGCAACAACTGCAAAAGGCAAAGAAATTCTTGAAAAAGGTAATCAATCTACTCCTCAAAATCCCTCTGTTTCCTTAGAGTTTGACCATGTCTTAGGCTCCACCATAGATAGCTCTGTCAATAAATTTACCATTGTATTGCTTGATAATTTGTCAACCATGAATAATCCTGTTAACACCACCATGTTTCCAAATCTCAATATTTCACCACAGTCTGCTTTTGAATCATTTCACAGCTCTGAGTTTTTAAGATCCTTGATTAAACCCCTCTTCCTAGTTTTCCTCAAATGCCACAGCCAATTTTCACAGATGCTGGGACATTATTACCCTCATTCCCACAGAATTTTGCATCTCTCAATTCTTTTTGCACCAATCCTCCTGCCAATGATCCTGTTGCCTCTCACTGCTTTGACAACATATCTCTTCATGACATAAGGCCACCTAAGAGATCTAAGTTTGAGAAAGATATCTCTAGGACTAGGAAGGATATGGCCAAGCTTTTTGAAACCATGAGTATTCAAAATACCATGATGACCTATATGCTGAAGGAACATGAAGTGTTCAGAACTTGGCTAGTTGAAGAATTTTGTCCTGCCATGCGTGTCAATCCACCACCATTTCATCCTGCTCCACCAACTCAGGAATTGCCAAAGTTTGATGCCTCCACAAGCTCAGATGACTCCTCTCCTACTATCCCACAGTGGTTGGGTTGAGATACCTCCCCAGGTGCCTTTTTGCTAATGACAAAAGGGGGAGAGATTCTGAAGATTTTAGGGGGAGGAGGAAGAAAGAAGAAATCAAAAAAATTCATATTTTATGTTTTTTTTTAATGTTTGTTGAATGTCTGTTGACTGTAGTTGTTTTTGCTGTTGACTGTTGCTATTTTTGCTGTATGTTCAGAACCTTTAAGATAGAATTAGAAGTTACATAAAACTTCTTTTACTATGTTGTTTCAATTTCTGAACATGTTTGAATGAATGAAGAATTATGTTTAAGTATTTTTAACTTGTTATGTATGAGTAGATTAAAATGCATGCTTAGAACTTACTCATCTTCTCTTGATACAATAATTTAAAAATTAACTTAAAAACCCTGAATTGAGCAAACTCTGATATTAAAATTTCAGTTCAAACACTATGCCTTTATTTCTTACTCATTTGCATAAACACAAAATCATGTTTTGATAGAGAATGCTAAAATTGAGGGGGAGCTCTTTGATAAAAACATAAAGTATTATTACTCATTTTATTTTATCAGAATCACAAACTAAAATCTAATTAAGTTTTTGTCATCATCAAAAAGGGGGAGATTGTTGAGACAAAATCTATTTTGATGTTTTAAAGATGACAAATAATCTTAATTAAATTTTAATTAGATTCTGATCATCTTGTGATCTAACAAGTGTTTTTGAGTGATTTTATATAAGACAGATATAAGGAATGAAAATCACTATCTTTTATTCACAAGTTAAAAAGAATCTCAAATTCTGTCCTGGAGAATGATCTCAGAATGGTCTCCTGGCTATACGATGCATTAAATAAGTACTTAATTAAGTCAACGTGATACAAGACAACAAAGAACTTTTCATATAAGTTATTTATAGTATCACAACAGTTTGGAATAATTCATTTAAGGCAAGGAATCATTTTTTGAGTAATGGACCTTCTTCATGGAGTAAAGTTAAGAACATCAATGTCTCTAATAATTGAAAAGGATTTAAGGTCTCCAAAGGCATCATTGAAGATTTAATCTAGACCAATAAGAATTAGACAAACAAGTTGTACCGGTTTGAGAAGAAAGACATAGTACAAACACTTGACAACTTAAGAGAAAACAAGTACAAGCAAAGCTACTATTTACATGTCCTTGCAAGGACACATGAATAGTTACCTCTCTACTAGGTTTTTACGGGGTAACAACTGGCCAACAGCTTGCAGAAACATTGGTGAAACAAGTAGGCGCTACTCTCTCATGAAATACCTATGGTCTCCAACATCCAGGAGAATGGTCTCCCAGATTTTGTTCATGCAAGCCTCATTCTTATCCAAACTAGTAGCTATCTATTTCTACATGTGGGCTATTATTTATCAACAGATATATTATCAAATACAACTCGTTACAGTTGTCAAGAACGGATAAATCTGACATCCTCTCAGTTGTACCTTATAGAGACCATCAGGAGAATGGTCTCCAGAACCACTTGAAAGTACAATTTCTGACTGGACTTCTTGCCTCACTCACAACGGCTATCTTGGCACTCTCAACTGTCATATTTGAAGTTCAAATATCCAAAGGGACTTCTCCATCTATAAATAGCATGTGAAGGCAACATTGAAGAGCAAGAGTTTTACAAGCAATCACAATCTTATCACTTGCAAACACAAAGCAATCTAAGCTCTTCTTTCACTCATACTTCAAGCTCAAATAGAACATAGAATCTAAATATTGTTTGAGCATTTTGAGTGTAACTTTATTTAGTTATACTAACTAGTTTAGGTTGGTATAAGCTTGTGAGATTCATTTCATATTCACATATATTGTATGTTGTAAACTCAAGTCAATTAGGAAGAATTGATTGAGTGGTGAAGATTAAATCAGTAGGTGTTTATTGATTGGTTTCTTAACCTTGGATTGGGTTAAGGGTTTGAGGTTTGATTGTAATCTTGGTCTAGATTATTATTGGATAATCTCACGCAAGTGGGGACTGGACTAGCCCTTGTTATTTGAGGGTGTGAACCAGGATAAAATCCTTGGTGTTTGATTTTCTCCTTCATTTGTCTTTATTTTAATTGAACACAAATCACACACTCTCACAACTCAACGTACTAAGAGAACGTTCTCTCAGTGGTCTCTCAAACTGTGTGATTTCATTAATCTCTTTATCTAAGTTTCTTTAGTGTTGCAGCAAAATTTTAAAAGGTCACAATTCAACCTCCCCCCTTTTCTTGCGACAACTATTGTTACTTCAAAATCCACATCATTTTTTTTTACACTTTGTATTTAATTTGTTTAAATTATATATGTTAATTGTTTTAAAAAAAATAAATTAGTTAAAATTAAAAAGGTTATAAAACCTGTGTGTTTGCTTCGTCCTTCTCTTCTCCTTCCATGAATACATATAACAACAAGAACAACAAGAAATAGGTGAAGTTCCTAAAGCCATAGCAATTGCTCAACAAGTCATCAACCAAAAACAATAACAAGAACAACAACATCATCATCATCATCAAAATCTTATAGGTTTAACAAACCCTCTTTCTCTTCATCCATGGAACAATAACAGCAACAACATTCCAGTTTCATCACTACCACCTTTATCTTTTCCACCCACCGATTTCACCGACCCACACTCTACCAGCTTCCGTTTCTCCGATTTCGATTCCGATGACTGGATGGACACTTTAATGGCCGCCGCCGACACCCAAACCCAAGATTTTCATCTCAGTTCATTTTCCTCCAAACCGACCCGACTTTCCCCACAATCGGATCTTCTTCTCTTACCCGCCACCGTTCCACTCCAAATCCCAACCCAACAACCACCCACTCCGCAACGCAAAAACCACACCACCACAGCCGAAACGACGTCGTCTACTACAAACCCTCTTCTTCCTCGATTTCTTTTCTTTTTCTTCTTGATTCTTTTCCTTTTTGCGATCTTGTTCTGGGTTACAGTGGGGATTTCTGGGTTACAGTTTTTGCAAATTTGTAATTGTGGTTGGTTCTTTGAAATTTTAGTTTCTGGATTGATGGTTGATTGGAGTTGTGGTTGGTTCTTTGAAATTTTGTTTCACTCATGGTTGTGAATGGTGGTTGCTTGGCTGAAGTTTACTGTGTGAGATCAGATTGGTAGACTTAGACCAATTTGGAAAAAAAGATAATGAAATAAAAATACAAAAAGCAAAATAGTAATAATAATAAGATTAAAAGAAACTGATATTATTATTTTTTATTTACAAAAATTAAATAATATTTCACTAAAATATGATGTGGCGTTTTTAATGACATGGCAATTCATGTGGAATTTAATTTAATTTTTAATTTTATTAATTTCCACGTGGCACAATTTGGTGGTGCCACGTGGAGATTCCAGCCAACTAAGCTGCCATGTGTTGGGCAAGGGGGGTAAGGCAAATTAAAAAAAATTTGCAAGGTGGGAATCCTAAATTTTTTTTTCTAGGGTGTATTGCAAATGTCGCCTATATTGCAGGGGAGTGTAGACCTATTTACCCTTGTTTTTTTGACCATTGGAACAAATCATTTTTAACTGACCTCATTAACTTGCTCAACGAGGTTCCTATTTTCAAGTTAGTAATTCATTTTGTTGATGAAACTCTCTCTTTTAAAGGTGCTTATATCTTTCAGAGATCAAGAGTCTTCTAGAGATAGGATCATAGGATAGAACAATGTCACATTTCATTTGCAGTTGTACTCTCCTAGAATCAAACAAAGGAATATCTTAAGCTATTCTTGGAGGACGAGTAGATTTAAGTTGTGATATAAGGATTCATAAACCTAAAGCTTAGAGGTTGCAAACCCAAAGAAGAAATTATTTGATAGCCTCTATTTTGTCTCCTCCACGTTCCATTTCTGCTCGTAAAGCTAACAATCGGAGGCACAACAATGAAGATCATTAGCTATTGAAAGATAACTCTTGGTTGCGGTGATTTCTTAGGTTTACATATTTTATCTCTATTTGGTGTGTAAACTTATATTTCTGGTTGTATATTTTACTAAGCTCACTGTTGTGAATTCGATTAACTCACACCAATAACCTTTAGTGTGTGGAGCAAATAAACCAAGCAACCAAACAAGTGAGAATAGCAATATAATCACAAACAAGAATAAACAACGAAAGCGGTAAAGAACACGATAATATTTGTTGACCCAGTTCGGTGTTAATGAATCTAATCTGGGGGGAGGGCAGCCCTCTCCGTTCCACTTATCAATAGAAACATTGATTACAATGAGATTCTCCACAAGAGTTACAAGAATTAGAGTTTTCCTAATTCTACCCTAGTCCCGAATCTAATCCCGTGACCAAGAGATTCAATCAATATGTGTTTCCAAGGTGATAGAATGTTTCTCCCAACCCTAGAGTCTTCCCAAGATGTTTCTCTATTAACCCTAGTCTTTATGTTGGCCTTAGAAACCCTAAAACACACCTTATGACCTCAGAAAACGCAAACAACACGTATATATACGCGTATTGGCGCCTGGGCTCCACTTCTCGCGCCTGGGCGCCAACTAACAGAACTGCCAGGCAAATCCAGACCTTCCCTGGCGCCTGGGCGCCACTCGACAGAACCAAACGCACTTTCTAGAGTGCTCCTGGCGCCTGGGCGCCCACCAGCAGCTGGTTTTCCTGTTTTTTCCTGATTTTCTGAGTTTTCAAGGCAATATCCAACAATCTCCACCTTGCCTTCAAAATGATGGTGATGCCAACTTCCCATCAACCATCATGATAACACCACATCCTCTTTGAACCCCGAAGTGAACCGCTTCGTACTCTCAAAGAAATACTTGCATCCAATTGCCCTTGGAATTTTATCCCACAAGTTTCACCATACCATCTTCAGCCCCCGGATTGTTCATGTCCGTCCTCCTGAAGAATTTGCTTGCCTCTCAACTTAACCTTGGAATTTAGGTAAGTTCCACAAGCTGCAACATCTGACTTTTCTTGTATCCAACTACCTTCAATAGCCCTACAAGTTCCCAAGTCTGATTGTCACCAACTTCCAATTGTCTCCCTGAAGATCTTTCAAGTTTTGCACCTCTTCAGACACAATCGGAACATAAACCACAAGGTCACCATAGCCATACCACTTTGGTCAACATTACCACTCTCTTCCCTATCTCTCATTAGATAGCCAAGAGCTATTGTTGATTGTTTGTCTCCCTCTAGTCCCACACTAGTAACAAACTCCACCTCAAACCGAGATTCCTCCACCAAAGACTCACTATGTTTCCCACCTTGTAACATGCAAAACTCTTCAACTACTCTGAAACACAATTCAAGCTATTTGTTAGTTTCCAACACTTCCTGTTTAGTTCTACCACCTAGTTAAACTTTGTTTCACTAGTCCAACTAAAACTCATGTCATTAACAAGTTCCACCTGAAGCTTCACAACTTGACCACATCATGAGAATTTCCACTAGTAACAAAATGCATGACCACATTAAGGTTAGGAATATACCTCACATCATGTAAAAGACCTTCACCATACCTTAAATCTTCCAAGCCTTCCCGTCTTCAAGTGAACAACTCCACCTTCAACTAACTCTAGGATTTTCAACGTATTCATTCTTCAAACCACATGTGATAGGAGCATCCAAAGTACATGACTCACAACTCCACCGATTCCCAACTTCCACTAGTGCATTCACATCCTCATAATAACGTTGTTGTTTCAATAGTAACCTGAGTATTATTAGCACCGCCTCTCCAGGCTGATGTCGAGTATTATTCCACCGCCTCTCCAGGCTGATGTTGAGTATTCTTACCACCACCTCTCCAGGCTGATGTTGAGTATTCTTACCACCGCCTCTCCAGACTGATGTCGAGTATTCTTACCACCGCCTCTCCAGGCTGATCAATCATCTACGGTTCCCAGTTTGTGACTACGAGTGCTCCCGCACTCTCATAGCCTTCCTCCTCACTGACGGCAACCTGAACAGATGAATTACCACCGCCCTTTAACGCCTCAACACACTTTTGTCGGATTAAAATTGCCCTCTTCATCACCTTCCACAACCCAAGGTTGTTACTCCCGATGAACTTCTCAATCTCCCACTTAGAACTCATGGTACTCAATTCGTTTGATTCTTTGCCCCACGGTGGGCGCCAATTGTTGTGAATTCGATTAACTCACACCAATAACCTTTAGTGTGTGGAGCAAATAAACCAAGCAACCAAACAAGTGAGAATAGCAATATAATCACAAACAAGAATAAACAACGAAAGCGGTAAAGAACACGATAATATTTGTTGACCCAGTTCGGTGTTAATGAACCTAATCTGGGGGGAGGGCAGCCCTCTCCGTTCCACTTATCAATAGAAACCTTGATTACAATGAGATTCTCCACAAGAGTTACAAGAATTAGAGTTTTCCTAATTCTACCCTAGTCCCGAATCTCTTCCCATGACCAAGAGATTCAATCAAGGCTTAAATATGCTTTTGGTCCCTGCAATTATGTCTTGTTTTGAAAAGAGCCCCTGTAAAAAAAAAATTGATTTTAGTCCGTGCAATATCTCAAAACTTTCAAAAGACCCCTGAATGGATTTAGTGCTGATGTGGCCAATTTTTAAATATGTTTTTGGTCCCTGCAATTATGTCTTGATTTGAAAATAGCCCCTGTAAAAAAATAAAAAATTGATTTTAGTCCCTGTAAAAACATAAAAATTTGATTTTAGTCCCTGCAATATTATGAAGAAATCCAGTCAGGGGATCTTTTGAAAGTTTTGAGATATTGCAGGGACTAAAATCAATTTTTTTTTACAGGGGCTCTTTTCAAAACAAGACATAATTGCAGGGACCAAAAGCATATTTAAGCCTTCAATCAATATGTGTTTCCAAGGTGATAGAATGTTTCTCCCAACCCTAGAGTCTTCCCAAGATGTTTCTCTATTAACCCTAGTCTTTATGTTGGCCTTAGAAACCCTAAAACACACCTTATGACCTCAGAAAACGCAAACAGCACGTATATATACGCGTACTGGCGCCTGGGCTCCACTTCTCGCGCCTGGGCGCCAACTAACAGAACTGCCAGGCAAATCCAGACCTTTCCTGGCGCTTGGGCGCCACTCGACAGAACCAAACGCACTTTCTAGAGTGCTCCTGGCGCCTGGGCGCCCACCAGCAGCTGGTTTTCCTGTTTTTTCTGATTTTCTGAGTTTTCAAGGCAATATCCAACACTCACCATGAGCTAAGCTAAAAATTTTGTTGTGGAATTATGTGAAATTCAATAAGATCATTCTAGTATTATTCATGTGAATGATTGTGGTGTTTATTGTATTTTTAGTTCTTATAATTTGTTGATATATGTTTGATTAATTGATTTCAAGGTATGACCAACTTAATTAAGATTAAATGCAAGTTTATTATTATGAGACATCTAATAATAAATGGAACTTAAAGCTAATATTGTTAAGTAGATGATTACTTAATGGTTTAGACATAAGCATTAGCGTCGTAGTGATATACAAAGCTTGTTTAAATTAAGTCAAACAAATTAAGCCAACCTAGACATATGAATAACTCATCCACCATTTCTTATGTGTATGTGATTGACAAACACATAAGATTTAGCTTTGCTCACAGATGTCATGACACCACTCGTCAAATACTATGTTATTAGTTGAATGAATCATACGTTCAATATCATTGCCAAAATCTCATCTTTAAATCATTTTGTTTAAACCTCCGAAACTATGATATTGTTTGGTTACATTTTTGCTCATAAATTCAAATGTAATTTAGTTGTTTAATAAAAAATTCCCTTAAACAATTCATGTGAGCTACTCTTTCTTATCACCTGCTATAATTTAGACCGTGTATACTTGTACACTGAGGTTTTATCTGATTGAATTTTACCTGATATAGTTTTAATGAGGAGTAGTTTTTTATGCACTTTTGTGTGAATTTTGGTCTAATCCCCCGGTATCCATCATACTTTTCTATTCATTTTTATTTAATGAATTCCTTTAAGGTGCTACAAATGATACATGACCCTATAGAATGTCAACATAGTTGGGATATCATGGTTGAGATACTCTTGCACTCTAATTGCTTTATAACATTTTTTTTATCAAAATATCTCAACCCAAAGAAATTGTTCCATAAATAACCATTATTGTTCTTACAAAAACACCAATAGGCAATAGCAAGTATTGTTTTTGAACCAATCTGGTTCTTACAATAATATCTAAGGTTTAGGGTGTCATATACAATATTATTCTTGTTATGTGATTTTTCCTTTTTTATCATGAAAGGTTATAAAATAATGAAACTTTGGTAAAAAAAAATGAAATAAAAAGAAGAATGAATTCTTATAATTGGTGTTGTTTTTTTTTTTTTTTTTTATATGACCTCCTTGCTAAGTGTGCTAAAGGGGCAAATTTATACATTGATGTGCTTAAGAGACATTAAATAATTATAAAAAATTAGGACATTTTTATACAACTCTATATAAGTACTAAAAACTATATAATTGATGTAAGGAGAGCATCAGATTTATAAATCATAAAGTGATAAAATCATATAATATTCTATCTAATACATGAAAATTGTAGAAAATATAGCTAATATTGTGAAGTTTGTTTATATTATGATTATCTTTTTTCCCTTATTTATTGTTGCAGCGATAGTTAAGCGTAAGCCATTTTTATGTCAATTTCCAATTCCTTTCGTTACTTTGTGCAAAATATTTTATCACATTTTAATTTATTTTATTTCTCTTTGTTCACTACAACGCCAGCGACCGTTAAGCGTAAGCCACTTTTATATATTTTTTAATTCCTTTTGTTACTTTGTGCAAAATATTTTATCCCATTTTAATTTATTTTTTTCTCTTTGTTCATTGCAGCAACCACTTTTTCATGTATGGAGGCTAGTGATTGTCCACCTACGATGTGCCAATATCCTTATGTTGTAAGGTGTGATAAAAAAATGGGTTGTTATTGCTATTGAAGTGCTATCCAATTAAAGGTTATTGTTATTGTACTCGAGCGACTCCATATATGAAATAAGTGTCAGACCCTAGATGGTGCACAAATCCACGGTTAGAATGTTCATAAGTTGTTATTTAATTTATTATTATGATGGCACTTAATAATTTGATTATATTTTAATTTTTTTAATTTCATAAACTATGTAGTAATGATGATTCCGGTGAAATGAAATAAAGCATTAAAGAATATATTGTTTATATTGTCTTCTATTTTAAATTTGAGATATCAAAATGGTTTTAATTCAACAATATCACATTATCTTTCCACCACTACCACTTATTAGAATATCTTCAAGAGTTTTAATTTGTTTTTTTAATTTACCAAAATCTTTAATAGTTGCTGCATTTTTTATTTCTTAATTTTTTTAAATTTGTGAATTTGATCTTTAAGTTTAAAAATAACAACACCTCAATTTTACCAAAGGGGCTAAAACATTGGTATTTTTAAAACATTGGTAACTTGGTAAAATTGTTAACAAACACTGGTAAAATTTTGCCAATACAAAAGGGGCTAAATTTTACCAACTTGGTAAAATTGGTAACTTGGTAAAATTTTACCAAGTTAACAAACACATTTTTAAAACATTGGTATTTTTAAAACATTTCTCGTATTGGCATATCATATCAGTATCGTATCGTGTATCGGGACTTCATAGCTTTTGACCCTTATTTTTAATCAACTGCAATATTTGTGGATTTTTTATGTCAGGAAACATTTCGAGCCTATCAATTAAATAAACTGATTATAAGGATGTGATGCGATGACAATTTTATAACTAAAATGAAAATTTGAAATATTGCACTATAATATTGTCTAGATACATTCATTTTATAATGAATGTAAAAAGCAAAGTGTTTCTTATATATGAGACGGGAGGGAGTACCTATTAAGATGGACGCTAACATAACCGACTTTATGTTAGCCCGTGTCATGTATGGAATTGTTTTCTTTTTTAATATTATTTATGTGTTTATTTTAATATATTATTTGAGCATTTTAGTTAAAGATGGTAAGATAAAATTGAGATAAATTTTGCATTATATATGTTTAACAATGTTATAAGATAATGCGTGATAAAGAATATTATTTCGCTTGTTGTTCTATGCTATTAAGAGATATATTATTTCTCTCATCTTCATCTCTAGGACTATATAGTGACCCTTTAAATATAAATAATTATAAATTCTATTCTCAAATGAAAAATTAATTAGTCTAGGTGCATTTTTATTAGTGGGGTCGAAAGTGTTCTGTGTTTCTCATTCTACACACGTGAGAGATTATCTCTCTCACAAGATAATTTTCATTTTTTTTTATAATATTTATTTGATTATGTACTTTTTTTTTCTTTTGAAGGTTGTCTATGTCATTTTTCATTTTAAATTATTTTGAATATTGCCTATATTTTTCTTTCAATTATTTATGAGATTGATGTTATTTAATTTACTTGAGTATGAAAATACGATATATGTTTAAAGATGTTACAGGGTCATAGTGGGATGTAAATACTCCCTCATTCCTTGTTCAACAACACTATGAAATTCTCTCTTCCTCCCTCTATATCACGTCTCTATAGGGACTCTATAAAAAAAAGTTGTAAATTTAATACTATTTTTCAAATGAATATTAACATACTTTGACCATGTTCCTATTTTTAAACTTTTTTTTTGTCATTGTACCATAAAGAAGCAATTTTCACGTGTCAGCGTCAAATGGAAAAATCTATATATGAATCTCCACTCAAATTGATAAATTGGCATCCCGAAAAAAGTTTGAACGAAGGTTTACGGAAAGCTTAAAATTGGAATTGTAAAAAAAATCCATTGATTATAAAAAAATTAAAATTTTATTAATTTATGTTAGGTTTCAATGCCTATAGAATTTTTCAATTGGATGTAATATAGTGAAAGTGCAATGAACATAAAATATGAAAAAACTCTGTAGTCAGAATTCAAATTTGAATTAGTCAATGTATATTTTTTAATAGTAAAGTGGGAAATATGAAGCACTAACATGTTTGTAAATTCTCACTAGTCACTATAGTGACTTAGAGCACTATTAAAAAGCATCTATAGAGACTAGGAGAAAACTAAAGGTCATCTAAAATTCTACCCGATAACAAAAAAGAAAATTGCAATAAAAATAAAGAAAATTAGAGTTAATTGATTTTCATTTATTCCAATATTATTAGACAAATAGTCAGCTCATGGATGCTTCTTATCTGATGAGTTGGGCTTTATTCAATTTATTTCATGAAATTTGCTATTGAGGCCCCCCTACATGCTCCCAAGCCCCCTTAAAATCCCAAAATACCCCTAAGGACAAGATCAAAATTTTCGTTGTCTAGGCAACGAAATTCAAATATATTGTTGCCTGCAGGACGAAGACGCGTTCCTGGCCTAATTTACTTGTAATTCGTTGTCTTGGCAACGAAATAAGTGTAATTGTCACTTAAGTAACGAACAGCACAATTTTGTTGTCTATAACACGAACGCGCTGGGTTTCGTTGCATATATAGACAACGAAATCATGTTATATCAGATACGAAAAAAGCATTGGAAGCTCAATACATTGAAATGATTTTGAAGGGTTTTGTGGGCGATTTGTGTTGTCGTTTTAGAGTTAGGATTCGTGTAAGCACCATAAGTACGATTTTGAGTTGGTTTACATACTCTATTGAATGCTATAAATTAATTTGGGGATTTAGGGATTTTGGATTAGGGGATTATGATTTAGTGATTTTGGATACTAAATTGAATTTGGACATTATATAAACATTGGATTATGCGTAAACACTAAATAAATAAATGAATTTGTCTGGACAGGTTTGCGTGGTTTTGAAAACCATTGGATTATGCGTAAACAATGCAGACTGGGTCTGAGAAACTAATTTTCGTTGAATAGGCAACGAAACCTGTAATTTTTTTCCAGATTTTCGTTGGTTTGGCAACGAAAACAGGTTCTGCAGAAGTTTTTAAAAAACTAGTTGACAGAACCTGCATTTTATGAAACTAACAACAACAAACACACATGAAGTCCGTAGACTGCTTTAATTTAAACAACATAACAAACATGAAAGACGAACAAACATAACATCGGACATAATCATAAAGTACATTTGCAAAATACACATAAACAAACCAACGATTACGGATCGGCTAAATTAACAACTTCTTCCTCAGGTGCGTAGCACAAAGGTTCGATTTCTTCATAGGTCCTTGGGCGACGCAAACTTGATAAAATCTCCGGTACAGATCTGAGCAACTTTGCATCTAGTTCTATCAGACCCTTTGTGTTGTGTTCCGAAAAAATTTCAAACATGCTTTTGACATCGTCATCCGTGTCAAGAACCATATTTGTGAATCTAACGACACGACCGTCACATATGACTGACGGACGTCGATACTCAATTGTAGCTACCATTCTATTGTCACGATGGCCGGTAAGCCGACCATTCAATTCATCCAACTGTTGCTTAAGCTCGCTTAGAGTGACATGTATATTGATCCGAAACAGATTTGGGGTTTCTTTGTTGAAGTAAACGGCGGCGAGGTGTGTGTTAACTTTGTAACTGATATCCATTTTTTTAGGTAATGTGTGACAACATAAACAAACTACAACACTCTATTTATAGACCAATACAAGTAAATCATGACCGTTCAAACTGTCGGTGCAATCGAGACCTTTGATTAATTAAAACGCATTACACCATAATAATTGATGTGTTGTCATTACATACTAATAATTCATGTTTCTTCATTACATAACTATTACATATTAATAACTAATTAATTAAAATAAACGAGCGGCCAAACGATGTGGAGCTGGGTCACCTTCAACACTGTCAAACATCATTTGAATACAGTTGTCAGATATTAACTCTATCCAATACTGTGACCCGTAATATCTGTGTACGATTCATAATAATGAATTCTATCAACTTGAATTTCCTTCCCGTTCATGAAGGCATACATGAATTCAATCTTATTTTTCAACCCGTCCAGAGTCGTAATGTTGTTTTTCAGATGAAGGTGAAACTCTGGAATACCAGTCAACCTTATAGCAAAATCAAAACTTTTTGAAGTATGATTCGACACATAACGATCCGCAGCCCTTTTTTTTCCGCTTCACTTATTTTTTCCATACCTATGATAATAATACATAAGGGTTATGATTTTAATAATACATATATATCCTTATCATTCAAAACATCAATAATATATATATATATATATATATATATATATATATATATATATATATATATATAGTGATCAATCACAAAATGTGTCTTACAAAAAGTGTCATTCGATTTACATACCTTATCCTATAATGATGGACTCATCTACAAAATGTGTGACACATTATAAGCACAAATAAAAACTAAAGCATGCATGAAACTACTCATCCTATCCTATAATGATGGGTTCATCTACATTGGACTTCATCTTTGGCAAGCTAGCTTTCTCATACTCGAGCAACTCTTCAAACTCAACCATCCGATCCATAAACTTTTCCTCCCACCCCTCGGCATCTCCGACATGATGTTTTTTCCATTGCTTGTTTGTAGGAGGTAGTGGACACCTTGGCTTTAGCTTGACCTCCACAAAATGATTTGGCACTAAACCCATACACAAAATGCGTGTAGCAGGATCGTTTGGTGGACGACCACGCAATGGTAAGAAAGTCTCAGAGTGACCAATAGTGGGGGATGTCAACTCAACCACGACCCGGTTGTATGCGGTTGCAACGATATGGCCCATATCAGGAAATGTAAACCATTTATCTTTCGATGCAACCTCACTCTTAGGCGTTATCTTTGGAGGGTACAACCCATCAAGTATGTACTGCAGACGCTCCTCAGATTCATAAACACCCAAGTAGACACTTCTAAACATGGTTAACTCCCTAACCATAGCCAAACGTATCAACCCTTGACTGTCTTCACCCTTACCAAGATGTTGAGCAATAACCCGAAATCCACAATGTCCTTCCGACTTAACATCAACAATGTCTTCAATATATGGATGCATGAAATGTGGCATATTCCGTATAAACGGAATCCTCTTCATTGATGATGAAGGCGACGAAAGCTTTTCGATCCGAGCACTTTTCCTTGGAGGCCTCGACGGTTTTGACTGTGACGCCTGTGAGTCGGGAAATTGGGAATCCATATGCTCCCAATGAGATGGCTCTCTAGTGGTAGAGTTGTCACTTACGGAAGCCTTTTTACGCTTCGGTGCACTCTTTGTGTCACATTTCTTAACCGGAGGAGTCAAAGAAGTTGTTTGTGGATATGCGATCAAGCGCAATGTTTCTTTGATTTGCAACTTCATATCATGATCCGCTACTTTGAAGCGTTCCTAAAATAAAAAAATATTATATGCATCAATCTACTAATCTAATGATATATTTTGATTGACGAATTTAAATTCAATCGATAACAAATTTAAGTTTATTATACCTGAATTGCATTAAGCTCTTCAAATATAGAAACATCCGTGACCTTGCCATCTTCTTCTTCATAGTGTAACCTCTTCCAATGAGCATTGATCTCGTCGAGCCTAATTGGAAGTTGTTTTTAGCATTTCAAAGCAATGAGACAAGCACATGGCAATCCGTAAGTCATCTTTATGACACACCCACACTTCTTTCGATTCCTACCACATTCTTTTGATCTTTCTTCTTCATCACGAATAAAGCGTAACGCGTCCCTTGAGACGTTATACACCAACTTGGAGTACAAAAAATGATCTTTGAAATGATGCTCAACTTGTGAAGTACTCTGACCAAATGATGTCTTTATCTCGGTAAATTGGTTGGACAACATTTGATTCATCGCGTTCCAACACTTCACAAAATCACCCTTGCAATCAAGGATATATTGCTTCAAAACACCAAGTTGAGACTCAACTCTGTTGGATGTGGTGTTTCCAATGTGCATGACGCGATCCGTCCAAGCTCTGACAAGTTTTTCCTTCACCGGATCTAAAACCGTTTCCTGAAAATATTTCAAAAATTTAGGAAATCTAGCAAAGACTCTCCTAAACTCCATAACTGCATCTGTAAATGACTCTTCAGAAGTAAAGTCTGTTGAGACCTTTTAGGGTGTTGGCTTCATTTGGTAAAATAAGCCTGATTCCATGATGTGGAGCATGATGTGTGGCACATCAGGGTTCACATCTGGTCGCCCTACTGGACGCGCCTTTATTTATTTAAACGCGATCTTTTGAAAAAGATTTGTTTTTCAAGTATATCGTGCCAGCTTGCGCGCCAAGGAACAAGATAATCTTTCATGGTTCTGTTTTATTTTATTGGCCGACTTTGATCAAAAAGATTTGAAACAAACAATTAAAAGATTATGATCAAATAAATCTCAAAGAGAATTAACAAAGGCCAGCTGTTATTATTAAAGATCCAAGCCCATGAAACTTGTTCTATATAAAGGAAGACTGAAGACATAAAGGAGTACGAAGCCAAGAGTTGAAGATATCGAGTCTTAGGTCTTAGTCTGTTCATTGTTATTTGTGAGCCTTCACTTGAATCATAATTTTGATACAAGTAAGGACTGAGTTTGATAGAGTTGTAATCTCTAGTATTCTTTCTCCAAAGCTTTGAAGCAAGGAGTTAGAGTGTGCAACACTCAAAGCCGTTAGGTACGAGTGCATAGTTTTCTAGGAGTGTGTCTCCAAACTGAGTTTGTTATTAAATCCTTACTGGGTAAGGTTGAGGGGGAGTGAGCAGAGGTTCTCATATCTAGGAGTTCCTAGGTAGAATTAGCACGGGTAGTGATTAAGTGAGAAGTTGTAAACGGGGGAGTTTAGCTTTGAATTGATACTACCATAGTGGATTCATCCCTGGATTGGTATCCTCCAGAATAGGGCTTGTTATAAGTGCCGAACTGGGTTAACAAACTCACGTGTTCTTTTGTTTCCTGCACTTTATATTGTTTACTTGTTCATCAAGTTCAGTTGTTCACGATGTTGACACATTAGGCTACACATCGTACGATTCCTAAAGTGTACACATCGTGCTACACATCTGACACTTGCCACCAGAATTTCAATTGGCATCAGAGCAGGCACCCTGCCTGTTTGAGGGTGAGCTCCAGGGAAGTTACTTTCTGGAAACATGGACAAGGATGGAACAACGGTCAACAAACCACCCCTCCTGGATGGAACCAACTATGACTACTGGAAGCCAAGGATGATTGCCTTCCTAAAGTCACTTGACAGCAGAACTTGGAAAGCTGTGCTCAAAGGCTGGGAGCATCCCAAAATCTTGGATGCTAATGGTGTTGACACTGGTGTACTCAAGCCAGAGGAAGATTGGTCAGCTGCAGAAGACACTGCATCACTTGGAAACTCCAAAGCTTTGAATGTTTTATTCAATGGAGTGGACAAGAACATGTTCAGATTAATCAAGCAGTGTACTGTTGCAAAGAATGCCTGGGAGATACTCAGAACCACTCATGAAGGCAATGCCAAGGTAAAAAGCTCAAGAATCCAACTTCTCAACACTAAGTTTGAAAACCTCAGAATGAAAGAAGAAGAATCAATTCATGACTTTCACATGAATTTGCTTGAGGTGGACAATTCCTTTGAGGCTCTAGGTGAGAAATTGTCTGAAGAAAAGCTTGTGAGAAAGATGCTTAGGTCTCTACCCAAGAGATTTAACATGAAAATCACAGCTATTGAAGAAGCTCAAGACATCCCAAGTATGAAACTTGAAGAACTTGTGAGCTCGCTTCAAACTTTTGAGATGAACTTTAGTGAGCCAACTGAGAAGAAAGGAAAAGGCATAGCTTTTGTATCTCGTGCTGGTGAAGAGGAAGAAGCTGATGAATCAGATGATGACCTCTCAAATGACTTAGCCATGTTGGGAAGACAATTCAACAAGCTTCAAAGGAGGGTGGACAGAAGACCAAGGAGGAATGTGAGGAACATCCAGACTGACAACAGTAAAATAGGTAACACTTCAACAAAAACTAAAACTGATGATAAGTCAGCTCAGAACAAGGGTGTTCAATGTCATGAATGTGAAGGCCTTGGTCATATAAGATCAGAATGTGGAACATATCTGAAGAAGCAGAAGAAAGGCCTAACTGTATCATGGTCTGACGAAGACTCTGACACTGACTCAGAGAATGTTGCTGCTAATCATGTTAGTGCCATGACTGGGGTGGATAATACTGATGTCGAATCTGATGATGAAGAACTCACCTTTGATGAACTAGCCTCAGTCCATAAAAAGCTATTTATCAAGAGTGAGGAACTGTACAAGGTCAATGAAGAGCAGAAGGAAATCATCAGTCAACTGGAGACAGAGAAGGGTCAACTACAGAGTCAAGTTGCTAGTCTTGAAAGTGAAGTCAAGTTACTGTCAACCAACTTGAAAAATATGACCAAGTCTGTAAAGATGCTCAATCCTGGAACCAACATGCTTGATGAAATTTTGAAAGTAGGAAAGCATGCGGGTGACTCATCTGGTGTAGGATTTAAGAACAAACATCACAGCAAGAAGACAAATACTAAGTTTGTTCCTGCTCAGAAGAAACCTGACCCTGGCAGAATGTGGACACATCACACTCCACATCAGAGACCTGATGGCAAAGAGAAGTTTAATGCTTGGAGATGTCACTACTGTGGGAAGAATGGTCACATCAAGCCCTTCTGTTACAAACTCTATGGGTATCCCAAGAAAAGGCCTCAGGTGCAAGCCAAAACAGTAAGGGTCACTCCTAAGAAGATGTGGAAGCCTAAAGTTTCTGAAACTGCACATATTGCTCACACTTCTCTTAGAGCATCTTCTAGTAATGATTGGTATTTTGATAGTGGTTGTTCTAGGCATATGACTGGTGTTGAGAAATTTCTCACTAATATCAAGCCTCATACAACAAGCTTTGTAACCTTTGGAGATGGAGCAAAAGGTGAAATCAAGGGCAGTGGTAAACTCTGCAGCAATAGCTTACCTGACCTAGATGATGTGCTACTTGTTAAAGGCTTGAAGGCTAATCTTATCAGCATAAGCCAATTGTGTGATCAAGGTCTCAAAGTCAACTTCACAAAGAATGAATGTCTTATTACTTCTAACAAAGGAGAATTGTTGATGAGAGGATCTAGGTCAAGGGACAACTGCTATCTATGGATTGCTGATGAAACAGCTCACTCCACTACATGTTTGATAAGTCAGGAAGAAGAAGTAAAGCTTTGGCACCAAAGACTTGGCCATTTGAATCTGAAGGGAATGAAGAAGATAGTGTCCAAGGAAGCTATTAGAGGTCTACCAAAGCTTAAGATTGTTGAAGGCAATATATGTGGTGAATGTCAAGTTGGAAAGCAGGTTCAGATGTCACACCCAATGTTACAACATCAGGTGACATCCAGAGTTCTTGAACTGCTACATATGGACTTGATGGGACCAATGCAGGTAGAGAGTATTGGTGGTAAAAGATATGCCTTTGTGGTTGTAGATGATTTCTCAAGGTTCACTTGGGTTAGCTTCATCAGAGAGAAGTCTGACACCTTTGATGCATTCAAAGAATTATGCCTTAGACTACAAAGAGAGAAGGATAGTGGCATTGTTAGAATCAGAAGTGATCATGGGAAAGAGTTTGAAAATTCAAGATTCTCTGAGTTTTGTGCTAATGAAGGAATTGGGCATGAGTTCTCCTCACCAATCACACCCCAACAAAATGGTGTAGTTGAGAGGAAGAACAGAACCTTGCAAGAGGCTGCAAGAGTTATGCTACATGCCAAGAAGCTACCTTACTACTTTTGGGCAGAGGCCATGAATACTGCATGCTATGTACACAACAGGGTGACTCTGAGAAAAGGTACCTCAACCACACTGTATGAGATATGGAAAGGAAGAAAACCAACTGTCAAACACTTCCATGTCTTTGGTAGCAAGTGCTATATCTTAGCTGACAGAGAGCAAAGAAGGAAGATGGATCCCAAGAGTGATGAAGGAATCTTTCTAGGCTATTCCATAACCAGCAGAGCCTATAGAGTCTTCAACAACAGAACAAGAACTATGATGGAATCCATCAATGTTGTCATAGATGACTATTCAGACAATGTACCTGATGTTGATCCTGATGTGGACACATCTCACCCCCTGCCTGAAGACTCTGAAGTTATAGAGATTCCTGAGAAGACTGATCAGCAAGAAGATGTGACTCCAGTGAACAAGGGTCCCTCTGTTAGAGTTCAAAAGAATCATCCAAAAGAACTCATAATAGGGAATCCTGAGTCAGGGGTTATGACAAGGTCAAGAGAGGTTGTATCCAATGCTTGTTTTGTGTCAAAGGTAGAACCAAAGAATGTGAAAGAAGCCTTGACAGATGAGTTTTGGATTGAAGCTATGCAAGAGGAGCTGAACCAGTTCAAGAGGAATGAAGTGTGGGATTTAGTTCCTAGACCTGAAGGAGTCAACATCATTGGTACTAAATGGGTTTATAGGAATAAATCTGATGAAAGTGGTGTTGTGACTAGAAACAAGGCTAGGCTTGTGGCTCAAGGTTACTCTCAGATTGAAGGAGTAGACTTTGATGAAACATTTGCTCCTGTGGCACGTCTCGAGTCCATAAGGTTACTTTTGGGAGTAGCATGTATCTTGAAATTCAAGCTATTCCAGATGGATGTGAAGAGTGCTTTCCTCAATGGCTACTTGAATGAGGAAGTTTATGTGGAGCAGCCCAAGGGATTTGTTGATCCAAATTATCCAGATCATGTCTACAGATTGAAGAAGGCATTATATGGATTAAAGCAAGCTCCTAGGGCATGGTATGAGAGGCTAACCAAATTTCTTGTGCAGCAAGGTTATAGAAAAGGAGAAACAGACAAAACCTTGTTTGTCAGAGAAGAAAAGGGCAAGTTCATGATTGCACAAATCTATGTAGATGACATTGTGTTTGGAGGAATGTCTGATCCAATGGTCAAGATGTTTGTGAATCAGATGCAGTCTGAATTTGAGATGAGCCTTGTAGGTGAACTTACCTACTTTCTTGGTCTGCAAGTCAAACAGATGGAAGATACAATTTTCATCTCCCAAAGCAAGTATGCCAAGAACATTGTGAAGAAATTTGAAATGGAGAATGCAAATCACAAAAGAACTCCTGCAGCAACCCATCTCAAACTTTCTAAAGATGAGCATGGTGTCAGTGTTGATCAAAGTCTATACAGAAGCATGATTGGCAGTCTACTTTATCTCACTGCAAGTAGACCTGATATTAGCTTTGCTGTTGGTGTGTGTGCAAGGTACCAAGCTGAGCCCAAGATGAGTCATCTGAATCAAGTCAAAAGGATTCTTAAGTATGTCAGTGGTACAAGTGATTATGGAATTCTCTACTCTCATGGTGAAGACACAAGATTGTTGGGTTATTGTGATGCTGACTGGGCAGGTAGTGCTGATGACAGGAAAAGCACTTCTGGTGGATGTTTCTTTTTGGGAAGCAACCTTATATCATGGTTCAGCAAGAAACAAAATTGTGTTTCTCTTTCTACAGCTGAGGCTGAGTATATTGCAGCAGGAAGTAGTTGTTCTCAGCTACTTTGGATGAAGCAGATGTTGGGTGAGTACAATGTGCAGCAAGATGTGCTCACATTATACTGTGACAATCTAAGTGCTATAAATATTTCCAAAAATCCTATCCAACATAGTAGGACAAAGCACATTGATATACGTCACCATTTTATTAGAGATCTTGTTGAAGACAATATTGTGACTCTAGAGCATGTTGCCACAGAGAATCAACTGGCTGATATTTTCACTAAGGCTTTAGATGCAAATAGGTTTGAGGTGTTAAGGGGCAAACTTGGTATTTGCCTCTTTGATGATCAATAGCCATAATAGCTATTTAGGCGTGCAACGGCTACCTGTTTTTCCCTCCATCCATAGTTGCACGCAATCCAAAGGCAATCATTACAAAATATTTCCAACGGCTATTTCACGATCAAAACTCCAAGAAATCCGTTTACTCAAGATTTTCTTATTGCCTACCACATTGATCACCACATTCGTTTCTCAACCACTCAAACGACCAAAAATTTTCTTGATCACTCTCAAACCCTTTGTTCATCTCTCTGCTATTTTCTTTGAAAATCTTCATACCAAGTCACCATCATCATCATCATGTCTACTGCAACCAAAACATCTCCTTCAACCAAATTCACGACTCCTCCATCATCATCAAAACCTAATTCCCCGCATCCTGAAGAAGTTCAAAGTGACATGATCGTTAATGCCACTCCTGTTTCTATGATCAAGCCATCTGGATCAAAGAAGAAGAAGTCAAAACGATCAAGAAGGGAATCAACCCCCATTGCTGCAGAGGAAGATGTTGTTCCTTCTCCTTCCACAGAAAAATCCAAGAAGAAGAAGAAGAAAAGCAAAAAGCCAAAGATTGGCTCACCAAAGAGGGTTCACACCATGGAAAGTCTGCATGTTGAACCTCTTCCTGCAAAATCTGGTGATGCAAATGCTGAAGCATCTATGGGTGTAGGTTCCTCAAACCCTAACCCTGAGAAGGCTGCTGTAAAGATCCCTGAGAGTCAAAGACATCCCTTGACTCAGAAGATCATTGATTCTGTGCTCCAGGCCCTGCAAGAACCTAATGTTGCGGCAGATGTTGGCACATCATTGCCACAAGGTGAAGAAGAGACTGCTGCTGTTGAAAAATCTGCTGTCATTCCTGATTCTCCTGAACAGGAATTTGTTGAAGAAGATCAACTTGCTGAGGTTGAGGAGCCTAAAGATAATACCCAGTCTGACAAGGATAAAGAAACTGTTGAAGGTTCAGATCATGAAGACTCCAATCCTTCTGACAAGGATGCTGATGGAGATACAGTTGTTGTGGATGTAGAAGGCTACAATTCTGACATCCCCTTGAAGAAGCTTACTGAGGATAGTATTGCAAAAAGGACTAGAAGTGGTAAAGGTCCTGCTGTTGTTGAGATTTCTCCTGCTGCTACTAAGGAGAAGAAGAAGCCTGTTAAGAGGCAAGTCATGTATGGTCCCAAGAAGGGATTTAGTAAAGCTGTGGTTCCACCTGCAAAGAAGAAGACTCAGAAAAGAAAAGAGCCACCTACAAGTGACTCAGAGTACGATGTGGAGCAGGATGTAGCTCACATCAGTGAGTCTGAGGAAGAATCTGCTAAGGAACGCAATGTGGAGCTTGATGTGATTCACATTGAGTCTGCTGTGAAGAAGAGCTATGGGAAGAAGAAAATTCCTCAGGGAATTCCTGACATCCCAGTTGATTTGATTTCCTTCCACAACCCTGCACATGCTGGTAAATGGAAGTACATTGCTCATAGAAGGTTAGCTCTGGAGAGGGAGCTCAGTGCTGAAGCCTTGCAGTGCAAGGAAGTTATGAGGTTGATCAAGCGTGCTGGCTTGATGAAGACTGTTACTGGACTGAGTGACTGCTATGAGAAGGTAGTCAAAGAGTTTTTGGTAAACATCCCTGCTGGTTGTGACAATCCTTTGGACAAGGAATACCAAACTGTTTTTGTGAGAGGAAAAGAAATTCACTTCTCTCCCACTGTTATCAACAAGTATCTGGGCAGAAGTGAGGAGCCCTTTGCTGAGATGGAGGCAAATGACAACTACATAATCAAGGCCATCACAACTGGAAAGGTCAAGACTTGGCCTAAGAAAGGGAAACTGCAAGCAAGCAAGCTCACACCAATCTACAACATCCTGAACAGGATTACTGCTGCTAACTGGGTGCCTACCACACACAACTGTGATGTGGCTACAGGTTTGGCTAGGTTCATATATACTATTGGCAGCAAATCTAATTTTGATTTTGGTACCTATATTTTTGATCAGACTATCAAACATGCCAAAACCCTAGCTGTCAAACTACCCATTGCATTTCCTTCCCTACTGTGTGGAATCATATTGAGCCAGAGACCTGATGTTCTGGGCAAGGATGATTTGTCTTGCAGAAGAGAGTCTGCTATTTCTTTTAGTCTCAAGCAGTCTGATGTGACTCCTGATGTGGGCACATCCAGCTCAAACAATGCTATGTCTAGGACAGACATGATTGCTGCTTTAAAGGAGACTTGCAAGGCTCTGGATGAGAAGAAGGCCAAGCTGGAGGCAGTCATTACTGGACTGGAGCTTGAGGATGAGCAAACAATGGCTGAGGATGAGGAATTGGAGGAGGAGGAGCCCAATGACTCTGAAGCTGAGGAAACTGATGGGAGCCAGGATATTTGAATTATTGTAATTCATTAATATTTCCCTGTACTCAGTATTTCCTTGTTTTTGCTTGTATTTTGTGGGCTATGCCCTGGATTTCTGATGCACCTTTGCGTGCCTGTTCTGTACTTGCTGCACTATTAACGGCCTGAGTGCCTTTTTCTGTTCATGCACCATCATCTCTACATCTCATGCTATCTGCATTCTATGGTGTGTTACTTACTCTCAGTATGTTTGTCATAATTTATGGCTAAAAAGGGGGAGTAAAAATTAAAATGAACAACTTTGAAGTCTTAACTGCGGCAAATTGTGATGTGTGGCACATCTGACTACACATCTGGCATACATGCTTATTTTTCTTCAAATGTTTTCTCAACAACTTTTTGAAGAATTAGTTTTCTAAAGCATGTATTTCTGAAGACTTAATCTGTACGTTTTCAACTGGGTGATGCATTCTTAAGAAGTCCAATTGAAGATGTTAATTTGTGTAATGGTTGATCCATTTGTATGATTTCTACATGGTGATGCATTCTTAAGAAGCCTGTAGAAGTTGCTATTTTGTGTGATGTTTGACACATCTGTGAGTTTTAACTTGGTCATGCATTCTTAAGAAGCCAAGTTTAAAACTTCTCTATATCTCTCTAGGTCATGCATTCTGAAGAAGCCTATAGGGAATATGAGATTTAGGGGGAGTACATGGAAAGTGCTCTAGTTCAAAGGGGAGTAGACTATTACTGGGTTTGCTACCCTCCCTTATGTGTGCATGGAATCTCATGCTTGTATGTGTCTGAGAATTTATTTTTCTCAGTCTTTGGGAATTTATTTTCCTATCTTGTGAGAGTTTAATTCTCTCTTCGTTTGTGAGGCTCTGATCCGCTGCTGCATGCCTCTGATGTGCCTATACATCTCTCCAAGTTTAGTTGGGTGACTCAAAGATTATTTTAGCCCAAAATTTGCCAAAGGGGGAGATTGTTGAGACCTTTTAGGGTGTTGGCTTCATTTGGTAAAATAAGCCTGATTCCATGATGTGGAGCATGATGTGTGGCACATCAGGGTTCACATCTGGTCGCCCTACTGGACGCGCCTTTATTTATTTAAACGCGATCTTTTGAAAAAGATTTGTTTTTCAAGTATATCGTGCCAGCTTGCGCGCCAAGGAACAAGATAATCTTTCATGGTTCTGTTTTATTTTATTGGCCGACTTTGATCAAAAAGATTTGAAACAAACAATTAAAAGATTATGATCAAATAAATCTCAAAGAGAATTAACAAAGGCCAGCTGTTATTATTAAAGATCCAAGCCCATGAAACTTGTTCTATATAAAGGAAGACTGAAGACATAAAGGAGTACGAAGCCAAGAGTTGAAGATATCGAGTCTTAGGTCTTAGTCTGTTCATTGTTATTTGTGAGCCTTCACTTGAATCATAATTTTGATACAAGTAAGGACTGAGTTTGATAGAGTTGTAATCTCTAGTATTCTTTCTCCAAAGCTTTGAAGCAAGGAGTTAGAGTGTGCAACACTCAAAGCCGTTAGGTACGAGTGCATAGTTTTCTAGGAGTGTGTCTCCAAACTGAGTTTGTTATTAAATCCTTACTGGGTAAGGTTGAGGGGGAGTGAGCAGAGGTTCTCATATCTAGGAGTTCCTAGGTAGAATTAGCACGGGTAGTGATTAAGTGAGAAGTTGTAAACGGGGGAGTTTAGCTTTGAATTGATACTACCATAGTGGATTCATCCCTGGATTGGTATCCTCCAGAATAGGGCTTGTTATAAGTGCCGAACTGGGTTAACAAACTCACGTGTTCTTTTGTTTCCTGCACTTTATATTGTTTACTTGTTCATCAAGTTCAGTTGTTCACGATGTTGACACATTAGGCTACACATCGTACGATTCCTAAAGTGTACACATCGTGCTACACATCTGACACTTGCCACCAGAATTTCAAAGTCCACAACTGCCTCCCATTGATATTTCAGAGTATTCAGCAACTCCTCCATCTTTTGGTCCTTTGCTCGGCAAAGTGCCTTGAACTTAGCCCTGACATTCTTGTAGACATGAAAACGACACACCATTGCAGTTGAATGTGGGAAAACAGTTTCAACTGCATTCATCAGTGACTTATCTCTGTCAGTTACAATAACATTCGGCATCACATCCTTATCCTTGAAAAGACTCTTACAAGTCTCAAGAGCCCAAATGAAATTGTCTTCTTTTTCATTTGTCAGAAAAGCAAAACCAACATTGAAATTCTTCTCAGTGGAAGTCACACCGACTATCTCAAAAAGTGGCATTTTATACTTGTTGGTCTTGTATGTAGAATCCATAATCAGTACGGTAGGAAAAGTGTTGAGCAATTTCACACTATCAGGATGTGCCCAAAAAATATCTTATACGGTCGACGACTCACCAACCGTTCTAACTTTGTGGAAGTATCTGTGCTCTTCAAGACACTTCAGAAGTTGTTGAAGTTCAGAAAATTGACCCCTAAGGTCAATTTTGTATTTTTGCCGGATGTTGTAAATTTGCTTCATGTTGGTCTTGCTATCCTTATTCATGTCCTTCAAGTTGTTCAGAATGTTCTTTGGCTGCACCAAATTCCTAGTAATCTCCTTTACATGCTCCTTTTCCTCGGGTTTTACAGGTCCCGCAAGAATATGACCTTCCAAATTCTTGGCCATCTCGTGGTTATGCTCACCACACACAACACTTAGCTTCCATTCCTGAGATGCCAAAAAGTAACCTCGCAGTCGGAACGGACACTAACACTTTCAAGTCACCGTGTCATCTCTCTTGACTTTCCTTTTCAACTCTTTGTACTCTCCGCCTCTTTCGCATCCCAATATAAAGTAAGCCTTCCTTCTATTTGACCCGCTGTCCGATTTTTTCAATTACCATTGTAAACCCGACTTTTAACGCCTCATCTTTACACCATTGGATTAATTCATCACGAACCTTATACTTTGCGCCGTCATAAAAAAAATTGCCGGTGTTAACACAGATTGCGGATGGACCAGCTCCATCGGCAATGGCGGCGTCGTAAACCACCAAAGCATGTGAACCGACGGGTGCGACATCCACATCATTACCAACACTCGGTTCTTCCATTTCAACACCTTAAAAACGATAATTGCAAAACAATCAATTACTATGATACCAAGACACAAAAAATCATTCATTCACACACACACACACACACACACACACACACTATTACATAGCAAACAGTAGGGGTGTAAGCGGATCAGAAAAATCCAATTAAACCGATGATCCAATCCAAACCGAAAAAAAAACGATGTTTTTGGTTCGGATCAAAAACCGAACCGAACCAATTAAAAACCGATGTGGTTTGGTTCGGTTCTCGGTTCCGTTTTCAAATCCATTGGATTGAACCGAACCAAACCGATACCTATAATAGAATAAATTTTAACCCATACATGATTAAAATAGCAATCAAACATGCCTTATTTAATTTTGATTTTGGGTTTTCAAGTAATTGTTATATAAACATAGTATGAACAACAAGTATTGATTTTTAAATTTTTAAAAAGAGAACACATTTTTTTCTTGTTTATGTAGATTTCTTGATCTGGCATGCCCTAAATTTAAGCTTATAACTATGTGAATTTAAGTTTTTGTAAATTTAAGTTTCGATCTTTTTAACTATGTGAATATAAGTTTTTGTAAATTTTATGAGTTTCGAATATATGAATTTGAATTAAATTTATGGATTGTATTTTGTACTCTGTTTGAAAACTTTATGAGTTTAAATATGGTTATTGTTATGAACTGCGATTCCTTTTTTTATTGTGTATGACGATATTTGATTACATATCGTTGAAAAAATAATAGTAGAAAAAAATAACAGTAGGAAAAATATTACAAAAAAAAATGCATTACAAAACCGATCAAAGTATCCGAACCAAACCGATTAGTTTGGTTTGGTTTCATTTTTTAAAAACAGGACAAACCGATCCAACCCGAACCAATTGAGTACACATTGGTTCGGACTTTGGATTCATCAAAAACCGATCCAAACCGGTCCAATTACACCCCTAGCAAACAGGGGGGCGTGGGAAGCAAACTAATCTAAATTTCGTTGCCTAAGTGAAGAAAAATCTATTTTCGTTGCCAAACTGACGAAATTAGGTGCGACAGAGAACTTGAACAAAAACACAAAATCCAACGAAATTAACATTCATTACCTGTTGTAGACCTCCAATCACCCTTGCGCACCTTCTATTTGATCTTTCCAAGTTGATTCCAAGCCTCCTCAGCAACAAATTGCCCTAGATCTAGTTTTGGATTTGAAATTTGTAACAGTACTGATCGTATGATCCAGCTGCTCTGCGTACTATATTTGGCATATTTCGTTGCCTATGCAATGAAACACAGCGTGTTCGTGTTGTAGACAACGAAATCTAGTTTCGTTTTGTTGTCTATGCAACGAAAGTCTGGGCATTTTCTGGAGGGCACGCGCTTTGACACCATTACCATTCATTTTCGTCACTTTGGCAACGAAGTCATATTTTTTTCGTTGTTTGTACAACGAAAATTCTATCCAGGGGTATTTTTGTTGGTTAGGGGGGCCTGAGAGCAAACATGAGGCTCAATAGCAATTTTCTTATTTCATCAAGTTGGGTACTTCTTTTGACCAATAGCAATAAGAACATTAAGCTGCAAAAATATTTTAGTGCATATTTTTATAACTTTTCTACTACATACTTAGGAAACTTATGATTTCATCATTTAGGGTGTCATATACAATTTTATTATTCTTTTTATGTGATTTTTTCTTCCCTATCATGAAAGGTTATAAAATAATAAAAATTTGGTTAAAAAAAATAAAAGAAGAACAAATTCTTATAATTGGTGATTTTTTTATGTGACCTCCTTATTAAGTGTGCTAAAGAGACAAATCAACATATTGATGTACTTAAAAAAATTAAATAATTATAAAAAATTTAGAACATTTTTGTACTACTTAAAAACTATTTAATTGATGTAAAGAAAGTATCAGATTTATAAATCATAAAGTGGTAAAACCATATTCTATCTATACATGAAAATGGTAGAAAATATGACTAAAATTGTCAAGTTTATTTGTATTATGATTATCTTTTCCCCTCTATTTATTGTTGCAACGACCAATACACGTAAGCCATTTTTATGTCATTTTCAAATTTCCTTCTTTACTTTTTGCAAAATATTTTATCCCATTTTAGTAACTTTTTTCTCTTAATTCATTACAGCGGCTATTCCATGCAAGAATAAGAAAGATTGTCCACCGAAGTTGTGCCTATTTCCTTATGTTGTGAGATGTGAACCAAGCAAACATTATTGCTATTGTCATTGAAGTGTTATAGTTATTGTTATATGAGTTTCAGACCCAAGATGCTACACAAATGCACTGTTAGAATATTTCATGTTGTCATTTAATTATTGTGACGGCACTTAATAATTTGATTATATTTTAGTTTTTTTAATTTCACAAACCTTATAGTTATGGTTTCATACTCTAAGATGATTCTTGTGAAATGAAATAAAGCATCAAAAAAATTTATTTATATTGTCTTCTATCGTAATTTTGAGATATCAACATGACTTAGGCCCCGTTTGTCCCGGCTTATTTTCCTCTTTTTTTCTTCTCCTTAAAAATAGTAAAGAATGAAAAAATTGTGTTTTACTTAACTTTTTTTTTATTTTTTACTTCTTTACTTTATTTCTCTAATATTTTTAAGGAGAAATAGTGTCAAATATAATTTTATACTTCTCTATTTCGTTTGAAAAGTAAAAAATAAGTCGGGCCAAATGGGACCTTAATTCGGTTACATCGCTCTTCCTTTCCACCACTTTTGCTTAAATGTCGTGCTACAAGAATTCGGTTACATGACTTAATTTTGAGAATATTTCATGCTATAAGAATTTAATAATAGTTTTAGAAGATTTTTTGTTTCTATTTAAATGTCGTTTTAGGGAGATTGTAACACCCAAATTTTAAAAATATTATTTAATTAATTTTGATGTGTTTATATGATAATTGAAGTAGTTAGTGGGTGAAGGTATTGAATTAATGGAGAAGAGTTAATAAATAAGAATGTAGTTAATTTTAACAATTAAAGTAAGAAAAGAAAGGGAGAAAGATAGAAATTAAAAGAGAAAGGGGCACGTGAACGGATTAAGATTATTTGCTGTAACTACTTTACGCAGTTTTTAATTCGGATTGTTGAAATCACATCGGATGGATAAAATTAAAATTATATTTTTTATATTAAAATAATCTCAGTCATCGATCTAAGATCGGACAATCGATATTGGTTACAGCACCCTGCTGTAACAACAGGAAATTTGTTTCCGCGCGTGAACATTTGAGGGAAAATATATTTTAGAAACATATTTTCTAGAAAATTATTGTTGAAAGAAATATGTTTATGACTATCTTTTCTTTTAGAAAAAGTAACCTAACTAATTTATTATAAATAAAAAAGAATATGAAGGGAAATAAAAGATAGTCAATAACATACAAAAATAGAAACATGAAAGACTTCGGAGAGCTAGGGTATAACGTAGAGATTCATCAATAATAACCTTACAAAAATTTAAGATAGGGTTGAGTGAGTTCACATATAGGGATAGTGTGTTAACCATAGTTTGCCTATATGTGAAATTTTAGCAAGGTCTCATCTATTATTCTCATGGATAACACTAGCCCTAAATGTGAAGTCACTCACCCTTTACCTTAGATTTTGCGGAATTTCTTTCAAGGTTGTTCTTGATGAATCTTTATGTTAACTCTCCAAATCCTAGCTCTCCCAAAGTCAAAGTCCTTTCACGTTTCTATTTTTGTGTGTTTTTTTTACTAACTTTTATTTTCCTTCCTATTCTTTTCCATTTATAATAAATTTGTTAGGTTACTTTTTCTAAAAGAAAATATAGTCATAAACAAATTTATTTCAACAATAATTTCCTAAAAATATGTTTCTAAAATATATCCTAATTGGTTTCAGAAGTCCTAACTCAATTGGCAAAATATGTCAAATTGTTAGGTCGAACGTCGTGATCCGGGTTCGTACCTGGGATCTCCCAATTATGTGAGTTTGATTTCAGTGGATTATCACTTCATCTAAGACAAAAAAATAATAATTATATACTCCCTCCGGCCTTTTTTATAAGTAAAAATTGCTTTTTAGGTTCATTGAAGAAGTAATGTATCTAGTCTATATTTAAGACTAGTTACATTACTTTTTCAATGAACCTAAAAAACAACTTTTGCTTATAAAAAAGGTCGGAAGGAGTATATCCTAATTGGTTATCTATAATTTTTCATACTAATATCTCTAGATATATTTTCTCCTCATACCCCCTTTAATGTTCTCCTCATACCCCCATTAATGTTCTTGCACCCCTTTCTCTTTTGATTTTTACTTTTATCTCTTTCTTTTCTTACTTTAATTGTTAAAATTAATTAAATTCTTATTTATTAACTCTTCCCCATTAATTCAATACCTTCACCCACAAACTATTTCAATTATCATATAAACACGTCAAAATCTAAGGTTTTTCGCCCTCAAATATTGCCTAAGGTTCCCAAAGGCACTGGTTAACTCACATTACCAAACAATCTTGGCAAATTATATGGTACAATAGGCTAATCTTAATGTACCGGTACAATATGTTTTAAAAATAATTGAAAAATGAGTATATTTTAGAAGATTTTTTTTTTTCTATCTTATAAAATATTATAATAACTAAATATTATTCATCAAAGTTGTCAAAAAAATAAAATTTGATTTTTTTTAATTTTTTGAATATTTATTATTCATAATAGTGAATATTGAATTTTTTAATGAAAAAAAAAATTAGTATCATGTTTATAAAAAATAAAATTGTGATTTTTCTTATGAAATTATGTTTTCTAAAATATAATAGTCAATAAATAACTTTTTAATTTATAAAATTTATTGTTTATTATCATTTTAAAAATCTAGTGTACCGATACATTAGAATTTTACTAATGTACCATAGAAGCTCCCAACAATCTTATGGTTCACAAACTAACTTCCCCTACACTCTTCACATTAGCAATTTAAATTGATCAATATTCCTAACATTTCATGTAAAACAAGTATCACAAACCTTAAGCTACTCTAATTGAGGGACAAGAACGACATAGGAACATCAAGTAAAGAAAACATGTCAGTTAGTAGCAACTAAGTCAAGAAACTTAACAAGCGCTTTGTAAAAATAAATTGTGGTTAATGTGTAAGTGTGACTATAAAAATCAAATAAAGAATATAAGATAGACACACTTGATATTACGTCCACTTGGTGTGACTGGACATATGTGCTCTAATTGAAACATAACTCACATGGTTAAATTAGATCGATCTGCTTTGATACCAATTGTAATACTACGTATCATATGAATCAAATTTAAGATCTTTAAAATAAAAGGTGAACATAAAACTGATTACACGTGGGATTGATTTTACTAATGCAAACATTTATTTTTTATTAAATCTCAATTTATATTGGTAACAATTATCCTTTAACATTCACATAATAATATCGATTAACTTCTAAAATTAACAATATCATCCCCCTTGACAAAATAGTATATCAATCAACTGATAGGCAAAATTATATTGTAGGTCATTTATTTTTATTTTTATTTTATAACATTTTGGTTTTTTTATCTTTTATTTGTGATACTTTGATCTTTTATTTTTTATTTGTAATACTTTGGTATTCTATCTCATTTATCTGTAACATTTTGGCCATTTATATTTTATTTGTAACACTTTAGTCCTTTATCTTTTATAACATTCACATATAAACTTTTTTTCTCATTATTATTTTTATTAAAAAAATGCTGAATTTTATATTTTTAAGATATATTTTTATTAAAATTAAATAAAACTCATAATTTTGATGAATATGTTCATCAATTCTTTCATATTTTCATCTTCTTTAAAGGATCAAAGTGTTACAAATAAAAGATAAATGGTCACAATGTTACAAAACTATAAGAAAAAGAACCAAAGTGTTACAAATGAAAGATAAAGGAACAAAATGTTACAAGAATATAAGATAAAGAACCAAAAATATAATTTTACCATCATAATATATCATAAACACAACAATATACTATCACATAGGTGCTATTGAAATCAAGGCATAAAATATATTCCAATACAAAATCGGTTGATCCGAATAAAATTATTTTTTAACAAAATAGTAATAATTATATCAATTTCTTTTAAATAAAACTGCAGGTTACTAAAATTTAAAAATTAAACACATTTCTCTTCAAAAAAAAATAAAAATTAAACACATTTAATCAATCATATACATATAACTATGAATCTATAAATATGTTAGACATATAAGAGATACAAATTTATATATTGAACAATTAAAAGAATGACCATAGATAACTCGAGAACATCAAAAGAAAGCGAAAAAGGAAGGAGAGCAAGATCCACTTTACTACTTTCATGGTTAACACTATGTGAACTCACTCACCTTTTACCTTAAATTTTTGTAGAATTTCTTTGAAGGTTGTTGTTGAGAATCTTTATGTTATGCCCCAACTCTTCAAATCCTAGCTCTTCCAAGTCCTCTCATGTTTATATTTTTGTGTGTGTTTTTTTACTAACTTTTATTTCCCTTTCTATTCTTTTCTATTTATAATGAATTGGTTAGATTACTTTTTTTTAAAAGAAAAGATAGTCATAAATAGATTTCTTTCAACAATAATTTCCTCAAAAATATGTTTCTACAATAGATTTTTTTAAAATACATCCCAATTGATTATCTATAAATTTTCATACTAATATTCTCTAGATATAATTTCTCCTCAAACCCCCCTCTATTTTTCACGCACCCCTTTCTCTTTTAATTTCTATTTTTCTCCCTTTCTTTTCTTACTGTAGTTGTTAAAATTAACTAAATTCTTGTTTATTGACGCTTCCCCATTAATTCAATACCTTCACCCACAAACTACTTAATTATCATATAAACACATCAAAAGTAATTAAATAACTAATTCTAATATTTGAGGTGTTACAACTTAGAAATTTCGCTCTAACTATTCAACAGCCGGATCACCTCACCATTACCACTCTCGACGATTACTTCTCTGAAACAACAATCGATGGCCAGCAAGACAGCTTGGTAGACCGCATAAGCCTTCGCAGTCCGCAGTGGCAGGACTGACAAACACCGGTAGCTCCCATGTAGCAGCGACGACCAGAAAGCCTTCATAATCTCGAAAAGTTGCGCCCAAGCCCCATTTTCTATCTATTGAGAGGTTAGCGTCGCAATTAATTTTGATAACACCTGCATTATGACGATGCCACTGCTTGGCATTAATAGGAGTAGCGCGGGATTGTTGCTTTGCTTGCTAGTAGAAGAAGTGAGCATTTAATTTAATTAGGAGAATTTGTACGTGTCTTGTAGGCTATGAGCAGAGTTTCCTAAAATGAAAACAATTCATTGTGCTTGATAAATGTTTTTTTTAAAAAGGAGAATTATGGTGGTATCATACTTGCAACTATTGATGGTGATCCAAATAATCAAATGATGTCGGTTGTTGAAGGGTAACAACAACAAAAATAGTGTAATTTGTTACGTACTTATAAAAATTAAACGATCAATATACACATCATTTCTATTCTTCCATAAACACCAAGTTGTAGCTAACCAAATTAAGTGGCTAACACGGCTGCTATTCTTTGATTTAACCGTGTTCCCAAAGCTAATAAAATGCTTCCATCCTTCCAAACTCGATATGCCATGATATCCCATCCAACTAAAGATATTTTCCCAAATACACATAGAGAAATGGCGGTGGAAAAAAAAGTGAGAACAATCTTCACTAACTTGGAAGCAAAAAACGCAAGGAAGATCATGAGGATTAATTAAAACACCTCTATGATTTGATGCCGCTCTCGTAGGTAATTTTTGTAGTAGTAATCTCCATCCAAAAACACTAACCTTAGAGGAAACGTCATTTTTCCAAAGTTTTTGAATGGCTCCCAAAACATTCGGCTCCACTATAACCATATTCCGCACTTGCAACAACAAAATATAACAAGATTTTACGGAAAAAATCCCCACTATCCCGGGCATCCATAATCCACCTTGACCATGTATTCTATCATTAATAGAAACGTCACATAATATATACAAAAGTCAAAGTTCGAAATCTAAATATTCCATTTTATTCTAACACACAAGTATTCACTTATTAGAGGTAAAATTCTAAAACTAGACAACTTTTTTAAAAAATAGAGAAAATTACAAAATTGGACAACCCTAGAATGATTTACAACCGTCCAACACATCTATCTTGATTCCACCAATTACAACAAGTCAACTTGACAAACCCATTAAACCAGGAGTTCGCTCCCGCCACGCACCAAGGAATGGCAATCTCGTAATTCCAAACCAAAACCAGTGTCATTTCTCTAACCCCATACCCTTCTTAAAACCTCAACGTTCCTCTCTTCCTTCCGCAGCCACACTCTCTTTTTTCATCATCATAGCCACCATGTCCGTGATCGCACGGCTAAGATCAATTGCACCGTCGCTAAAATCTCTCAAATTCAATCCTCACCGTCCATTCGGATCCGCAGCTGCGTTACAATACCAATACGATGACGAAGAAGAAGAAGACGAGTTTCAGCTTAGTTTGCCACGTGGCATGCTTGACACGGAAGGTTCTTCGCCGGAACGTGGTGTTCATTGGGTTATGATTGGTGAACCTGGAGCTAAGAGACATGTTTTCGCTGAAAGACTCTCGAAGCTTCTAGAAGTTCCTCACATTTCCATGGCTTCACTTCTTCATCAAGAACTTAACCCTCGTTCTTCTCTCTATCAGCAGGTAATCATTTTTTTAAAAAAAAATTCTTAATTTTTGTTTAATTCATGTTATTATTTGTTAATTTGTTCATAATCATTGTAATTCGACCGTTTTATTTTCCCTCTGTTAGAATTTCAGGTTAAAGTTATAAGCTTTATTATTTTGTTCTAAAAGAGAAGAATGCTTTTTTTTTTTTTATTAAAGTGAAAGAAAAAGAAAAGTGATAATTAATTACATTAAATTAGGTTGTTTGTGGTAATTATATAGTAATTATCATAATACAAAGTTATTATATCGGTTAATCGTCCAGTCTTGTGGGAACAATTCTTGGTCGGATTATCAAAGGTCATTCCCCTGAAAATGGGAGGGTTAATTAAAAAAGAAATTTTCCTTTTGAATTGGTAGTGATTTCGTGATGTTTTTCATTATCGTAGATTCGTAGTGATTCGAAAGATTTTTTGGTTAGTTAATTTTGAAAGTCACATACGTGGTTTGTTCACATTGTAACCATAGTGTATCAAAATTAAACTTTAGTGTTTGAATGTGGGATTGTTTGGTCTAATTCAGATAGCGAGTGCCTTGGATCATGGAAAAATTGTACCTGAGGAAATAATTTTTGCTTTGTTATCGAAGCGACTGGAAGATGGATACTATAGAGGTGAAACCGGATTCATTCTTGATGGAATTCCTCGAACAAGAATGCAAGCTGTAAGTTTATTTGAGTCACTGCATTTCTTAATGACTTAATGATTAATTTCACCATAATACTAATAATTAAAACAATGTTAATATTTTTTTTTTGTTTTTTTTTCTAGTACTATTTTTATATTGAATAGTAACACTATTAACGATGCTGAAGTTTTTTGGGGCATTTGAAATAACTTATGTGGAGTTTGGACCTATTTTATGGTATAGGAGTTTGGAAAAACTTGAAAATAACTTATAATGTTTATAAGCTGTTCTTGGCTAAGTCGGAGAGGTTACCCTCATTTTGTTTTTGATCTTGTTCATAAACTCTTATGATAACTGATAAGTAAGTGCTTAATTAATCTTATGCAGGAAATTCTCAATCACATTGCTCGTGTTGATCTTGTGGTGAATTTCAAATGCCCGCAAGAGGATTTAATGAAAACGAAACTAGGACTTCGTAAATTTACTTCGGGCCATGAACATGTTTTTAAGACCAGTTCTTGGACCTCAACCAAGCAATCACAGGATGAACATGTCCACAAACATGCAGAAGAGGTGACTCACTATACATAATCTTTCTTCTACTGGTTTCAAATATTTCATGTGAATATGTTTGGTTCTAAAATACTAGTAGTTAGTAGTTACCATGCGTTAATACTTGTAGTAATTTGTTATGTCTGTTTGTATCTTTCTTTTATAGTCCAAGATGTTGGAAGATTACTACAGGAAGCAGAAGAAACTTCTAAATTTCGAAGTAGCAGGTGGTCCGGGAGAAACCTGGCAGGGACTTCTGGCTGCTTTACATCTCCAGCATATTAATGCTCTTAGTTCTTCACAGAAATTAACTGCCTGAAGAAAGGGCATCAATCTTCCATGTCGCACCGCATCCATCATCCTCGGCATTATAGTTAGTATATGTGAATATGAGAGCCAGTAGAATTTAATGGAAATTTTGTTATAGTGTCCCAATTATTGGTGATTTTGATTTTGAAAATTTTGAGAATGTAAGTTTGTTCTGTAGTGTCCAAGTAAGAATCAAATACACAATGTATGAGTGTATGAGTATGACCACAAATTCTAGTAGTGACCGTGTGAGCCCATTTTTGTTTCAATTGTGTTCCATTCTTTTTCTTTTATAGTTTCTAGTAACTTGTCTGGTCCCAGAATCAAAAGCAAAGGCAAAGGACCCGTTTCATTAGCTTTCAAGCTTAAAGCATGTAATGTTCAATCTTTAAAACAATTACATGTTTCTGTCTCTGATTTGTTTAATTAATACAGCCAATTATTTTTTGCAAATTTGTAATCAATGTAGTGGAAGATCCCGTTTGTTTGTTTTTTGTTATTTCTAGTTCATGGCTACTTTGCTGATTGATATTTGAATCTACAATTTTTTCCTCCTTTCAATTTCGAAGCAAATTACACTTGATTGATTTTGTCTTTGGATTTCAGATCTCGATAAAGTAAACACAGTATCTGAAAGCCATTAAATAATGGCATATCAGAATCTACCATTTCATGACCTTATTATACATTACAAGCACAGGCACAAGCTCAATTTCATTATTTACATACATGTCATTTTCACTGTCTCGTGTTTTAAGAATAATTAGTTGTTACTACTACTCTGCTAAGGCTATTGTATGTATTCTTTTTTACAACCACATTCGATAACTGTTACAGGAAAGGGTTAAAATCTGATTTCTGCAAGGTCACTCGCTGTTCATCCAAACATTCCTAAGAAGTGCATATCTGGCAGCAGACTCATTGCGGCTTTCTTTCCACTTCAAGTTGGGTTTTGTTGATACTGGCTGGGATGAATTGCTAAATAAAATTGAAGATAATGGGGAGTTTAATTCCTCGAGCTCATCATCACTGGTGTGTGACTTCCTAACAACAGATGATCTGCTTCTTCTCAGCTGACTGTGCTGAGATTCACTTCCAATCTCCCCAACAATTTTCGCAATCGTTGTTGCTTGTGGAGGTGAATATACAATGGGAGCAGCAATGCATGGAAAGTTGTTGACAGACTCCTCTCCATCCTCGACACCATCCTGCATCAAAAGTATATTAATCAATTTCATTTAGCATCTATTATACACAGTTCACAGATAATTAAGCTTCTCCCAAATGTGTGTAAAATGCATGTAATCATTTCAAAATGTAGTCATGTGAAGTGTCAACCAAAAACTTATTAATAAATTAAAAGTAAAAAAAGATAAATGCAGATTTGGTTGTTAACCTGTGAATCCAGAGCTTCAAACACATCAGTGGGAATTGGATCAGGGCAAAACTCGTCGGGAACAAAATTTTCTATAATCTTCTTGATTATTGATGCACCAAACATTGGGCAGACCTTCACAAACAAGGATAATTTTACCATGAATTAGAAGACATTTACAGGAATTTAAAAACTGAATGAAAAAAAACACAAGTTCTTTTGCTAACCTCTTTCCTAATGGATGCACTTAACAGCATGTCCTTAGGAAGCATCAAGAGATCACTTAGTGCATTAAGAAGATGGAAGGCCTTGAAAGATGCATTTCCATCAATGTTATCAATGTCATCATTATCTTTATCCTTAAGCGAGTCGTCATCATCCATACCAAATAGGTCAGTCAGCCATCTAGACCAGTTACCAACCTGAGAAATTCAAAACAGAAATGGAAAAAGATTAAATTTATAGGCATATTTAAGATACAAAGAGATTACAGTGAAATAAGGTAGTACATGAACATAGGCCCTGTATGTTTTAATTAAATTCATGAGTGGATGACTACATTCTATAGCTTGAACAAAAGACTATTTGAGATCAGAATGTTACCGCAGTTTTGAGCTGAGCACCGGCTCCAAAGCTTGATTTACCAGGTGGAATGGGGAGAACCTTGGGATCACTAATTGGATCAGATATAGGATCAGATGGAATGTCATCAACAGATTCACGGAGAATGGCATTGAACATAGCAACATCTAATCTGGCTATGCACTGCTCCATTATCTACAATTTAAAAAAATGAACTCTGATGTCAATTTAATCGCCTAAGCTGAACAAACTTAGATTGAACACTGATTACAGAACCATTCTTTAGATTGAACAGCACAGATTCATGATGTCAATTTCTTTTAACCTATTCTTTAATTACAGAACCATCCATTTCAAAGCTCTTACCCTAACTGTTCTCGTCATTTTCACAGACGAGAACAATACTCATGCTGTCGTGTATATTTTCAATATTGTTATTATCAATTTATAATAAATAAATGTTTAGTAAAGACAAGTACTAAACAAATATTACACTGTAATTGATTATTTGAATCTCAACGACTGATTAAAGAATCCATTGTAATGATTTCGAGTAAGCAAAAGAGAACACTATCCATGCTACTGAGAAAATCACAATTGAAAAAGAACAAAACCCTTTTTTCAATGAAAAAACTTAGGTACCTTTTAGCATATAAAGAAACGACAAAAGAACTTGATGAACTAACCAATTTAGGCAACACAGACAGACAGCCACACTCATGCCCCCCAGCTCGGACTGGACAGATTCTTTCACAAGCTTCTCTAAAAGCATTCTTCCAAATATCTAGTGATAAATTTCCCATCTCTTGATCATGTGAGCTTGATGAGCTCAATGTCTTCGTAAAGCTTTTACTTGAGGCAGAACCAACATCCTTATGAGTAATCTTTGCATCAACAAGCTGCATATGTGGAGTCAGAGACTGTGGACATGTAAAGAACAGAATGTATTAGATGCCAATCGAATATTTTGATATCAATAATCAGCTTGTATGGAAATTTCAGCATTGACAAAAGGGACCATGAGATCAAAGAGTTACCTGCCACCATATAGATTCAACAATGCGAGAGAAGATCCAAGTTTCAACCTTTTCCAGTGCCGAAGTGAACACGTTTGAGTCATCCCAGTTAACAAAACCTCCATATTCCACTTCAAAATTTTCAGTTTTCTTAGGAGAGAACCCCTTCCATATTAATGGTTGTACTATCTTGCCATTCCCTTCCCCACTCTTCCTTCTTGCACCAGTTCCGGAAGGATTTGATGGTGCCACATCCTTTCTTGTTTGACTTATAATTGTTCTCAAAACAATAGAATTTGACAACCAAAACGTCAACCTGTATCCAGATGCAAGATTTTAATCAGTAGGCAGTTCAGATCGAAAGTGTTCACTGTCAGACAGGTGTCGGTGCCTGACACCATCAGATACTGACACATGTGGTTAAACACAATTGCTTTCATTTTTCTAAAATTCTTGCAAGTGTTAATGTGCCTATATCAGTATCGTGTCTGGTGTTCATGTCAGTACTTCATAGCTAGTGATGGGACGATGTCAAATAGTTAGAATAAAATGCAATAAACAATGTAGGAATCATAAAAAAAAGTAACCTAAATGACTCACCTTGGTACATCATTTCCACATGCCTTTGCAACAAGTACCAATCCTGAAACAGCACTTTTAGCTGCACCAGACCTTCTTGCAGGAATATTTTCTTTACAAGCATGAAGGTACAGCCTGGAAAGTCGTCGAGCTGGGGCATGAACCTTACTCATGGAACTTCCATGCTCAGCCGCTACGGAATATAAAGCAGCCTCAATTGAAGCTGCTTCTCTTAATTCTCCTTCAAGCATCTTTATCTTGTTTTCCAACTGCTCAATCTTGCTGCCTGAAATGCTATTTCTGGCGTCTTTTGGATAAATCTTACTGTCTTTTCTTTCGCTGCTTCTGATGTTCCCTCCAGTGTTTTGAGCATCTCCATTAATTCCGTTTTCCTTTACATCAGCATGATAATTGCTGCCAAGTGATCCAATACTCCTAGCCAAGTCTCCTGATGATCTTACAGACTTTACGTACTTTGATCTTTCACTTTTTCCAAGCTTGTCCTCAACAGAACTATAGTAATATTCATCGCTTCCTCCTTCCTTCACACAATATTTGTCGGATTCCTCACATCGCTCGTTCAATTTGTCCTCGATTTCCAAACCATCACAGATTATTGAGCCTGGATTCTTGTTCAAGAAGCCATTACTATCTAGAGAAACAGTGTTGCTTGAATAGGAACCTTCATTATTGTTTGTTTGAACATTTGTTATTACTTTTATATCATTAGCAGCTTTTTCATGAATCTCCTGATCTAAATTTTCTTGATCACTACTTCTGGAGCTGCTCATAGACTTTTCCTCCAAGGATATGGAAGAATAATCAGCACTAGGAGAAACCGCTTGCTTTTGGGTTGTCTCTAAACCATGATTGGGAGTATTTATTGGACTCCTCTCGGGTCTCACATGCATATCCTGTTGCATCATATTCAATTTTTCAACACTTGTTTCTGAAACCAAGCGGTGTTCCTTGTCCTTTCTACCATTTTTTCGAGCTGTTCCATTCTGCGATTCAGTAGCAATTACTATATAACTTAGATAGGCTCATCAATCAAACCGCATGTTGATAATAATGACATGAAAATAGAATTTCTTATTTTCCTTGCATTGATTCATTAGAACAATTTAATGTGAAAGGGTCCTGAACCTTAAGTTATTCATGGAATAGAATTTATGTCAAACACACATATTAGTGTTGGTTATATCAAAATAAATTTATGCTACTGCTACCAATAAAAGAATAGAATAGGGAAAACATGAGTACCTCTTCACGATCAGAAGGCATGTACGCACTCGATTCGGGTGAATTTATAACTGCAGCCACAGATGAATGAGAGGAAACATCGTCATCAGTAATAGAGGCAATTTCAGCTTCCTCAGCATATTCACCGTTCATCAATGCCGATACAGAATCACCGCCGCTACAATTTTCCTTCAACAAACTGTCCTTCAACGTGGACTTACTGCGATTCTTTTCAACAGGCTCAATTTTAACAAATAAAAGTGGCTGATCCGTGTTTCTGTAGTTCCTCTTGCAATTCAACGGAACACTAATACTTAAAGTCTCTCTAATTATGCCACAATCCGCCAAGTCTACAATGGCCGTCCCAAGCAACTGACCCTTAACAATCTTATCTCTTCTAGGCTCATACAAGTTGAACTCCAAAGTATTCTTTTGGAAAACTTCGGCATCAGAACTTTTAACCGACATGTCCTTAACCAGTGTCACAGAAAGCCTAAATGACTCATTAAACTCCATTTTTCCTTCACCGATTGAAGGGGAAACAGGTTTAGTTGACCCAGAAGAGCGTTCCCCGTTCTCCCATTGTATCAATACAGATCGAATGGATTTGAGAGATTGTGATGGTGGCCACGGCTTAAGCTCCTGTATGTGAATCAAGTAATCCAATTGAACCGTACCGCCACTTCTCCGACTCTTTCCTTTCATGGTTTTCAAGATTATGAAATCCCTCAAAATAAAAACTTATACTTCCTTAAATGCAGTTGAATATGTAGTACAAATATTCACAAACCCTCTGAAATAAAAAGACTGTGCAAGAAATGAGATTGAGTATTTGATAAACAAACAATGTAATAAGGACAAGATTTTCATAACTTTATTTACAGCAAGTTTTGTACAAATGCAGTGAAAACAACCATAAGATACAAACACAAATGAACAATAAAGCAAGACACAAGACACCAGACACAACACGGACACTTGTCCAACACCAGGACACGCCTAATCCGAGAAGTGTTTGTGCTTCGTAGCAAATGCAAATGAACAATATTCTTGATTTATGAGACAAAAAGATTAGATCTAGATGCTAAATCCAAGAAGAAAATTAGTAATGCAGATTATAGAGTAAAATTAAGATTAAATAAACAATTTTACCAACAAAAAAAGATTAGATATACAAGTAAAGTAACAATGTAAGTTAAGTTATGAAAACTTGAAATGAAAATAAAAGAATGGTTGAAATAGTTTCTTGATAAAAAAAAAAGAAGTCTTACAAAGAAAGCAGTGGCAGGTAGAGAGATGGTAGTGGCAGAATCAGAAATCTGAAAGCTAGCATGGACTTGTTGAGTGTGACTCTGAAGCTGCAACATGCAAGTGAATGAAAATGAACAAGAATGTTTTAATATAATAATTAAAAAAACTAAAAAGAAGACTAATGATAATATATGAACAAGAAAAATGCAGGGTTTTTTGACTAAAAATATAATAAATTATTTTATTATTAATTAATTTATAAAATTTGGAACCATAGATTTTTTAGTTAATTAAATATTTAATTGTTTGTGCTGTTGGACTGTTGCTGTTGCCGTTGTGTTGTGCGTGTAACGTTTGTATGTTGGAGCACATGAAAAAGAAGAATCATAACTTAGTGGGAAAAAGGTGGCTAAGCATTTATGTCAAAAAAAAAATATGAGAGAGATTGTTTAATGAGAGAAGAGTTATTATGCATAAGGATTTTCCTTATGCATGGTGCATAAATAAATCTCCACCATTTGTACACCAAAGTACTTAATAATGTCAAAACCACTTTGGAGTACAAATGGTGGAGATTTGTTTATGCACCATGCATAAGTTAAATCTTTATGCATAATAACTTTACCCGTTTAATGATTTTGCTAGGAAAAATGTTAATGTTTTATTTTATTTTTCGGCTGAAATGTTACTTTATTTTTTAATTATTATATCATATATGTATAAAAAAAATTGATAACCTTGACAAAAAAAAATTATAATAATGGGGGCTTAAGTCCATAAAAGAAAAATTAAACTTTATAGTCATGAATCTCAATCTACTTGCATATTGTAACCCTTCAAGACCTTCCCAGAGCTCCACCACAGGCGTCTTTAATATTGAATATTCTTTGTCGAAAATTTATTGCGCACATAAACTAATGACATAATTTTCATTATTCACTCATAATCAATTTTTCCTACGCAAGCCAAAGCTAGTAGGCATGACAAAATAACTCAAACCCGCGGGTACCCACCCGCCCCACCCCGATTTTGACGGGGAAAAATCCGAGTTGACTGGGTTTAGGTTCGGGTTTGGGTTTTCCCCGATTTTAAAAGTTGGGGCTGGGGCGGGTAATGGGGATATTAATACCCATCCCGAATCCGTCCCCGAACCCGCTCCACTTATATCGAATTATATTTTATCATTTATATATTAGAGATTCTTAAACAAATTCTAGATTGCATTCATATTTTTAATTTGAATATTAATCAATTTATTTTTTCTATTTATTTTCTATGTATAAATATTGTTGAAACAATATACTTTTCTACTTTTAACTATTTTTTTAATAAAAAAACAACAAAGTGCAACTCAAATTCATATGGAGGTATAGCGGAATGGGGATACCCGAAACTCACGGGGACACCCGAACCCCGTTGGGTATGGGTTTGGGGTTTTAATTTTCATCCCCGTTAAGAATTAGGACGGGTTTGGGGATACCCGAACTTTATGGGTTTGGGTTTGGGGATGACGAAATCCGTCCCCGACCCGCCCCATTGCCATGCCTAAAAGCTAGGGATCAAACACCTGAATCTGACCAATTGATTAAAAGAACAAAATTTTGTACAATTTAAATTAATTCATTGTTGGTTAAACTTTATGAGACTGGTTTATGAAAATGAAAATTCTTAAAAAGATTATCATTCTCTTTAAAATATTTCACGCTCATTTTCCAACTTAAAAAAAAAAAAAACAAAATATTCATTAAGTCTAACTCAAGTAGCAAACACTTATATTATTAGAATGAACACATTTACTTGAAACTTTATAATTATTATCTATAAGTTTTTAGTCGCAATTATCACTTTATTATCTATGTAAAAATACAAAATAAATGAAATAGTTGACTTCGTTTGAAAGTTGAGAAGAATAAGGAGAGTCTTCGTAAAAAAAAAGAATGACGAGAATCAGAATTCATAAAATAGTTGGTCTCAATTAATTTGGCATAATATTAAAATGAACACTAAAATACATATCTTTTAATTATTTTAAAAATACGTATTATCCTTTAATATTAAATTATCTTTATTAAATATACAAGTGTCTCTAAATAATTACCACCGGAAGACTTGTGTTACTTGACACACAAATAGACACAAAAATAACATGAAAGATTATTGCGGATTTGGATCCTCTCCAATTTTTTCTCATATATTTTCTCTCCAATAGTAATATTAGCCATTTATGCAATTTATTTCTCTCTCTTCTTAAATATTTTTATGCTCTTTATAATTTATTAACCATAAGATCAACAAAAGGAGAGAAAACATGAGGGGGAAAATTGGAGAGGATCCAAATCCGATTATTACTATATGTTTGTATTTTATTCTATTTCAAATAAGCTTTACATAATTGTCGAAAAATATAAGTTTTATAAAGTAATTATCCTTTCGTTTTGTCTTACCATCCGGTTTTTTTTTTTTTTTTGTCAAAGTTTATTTATTATTTTGTGTAATTTTATTTCTTCTCTCTTTCTTTTCTTTTAACCAAATGACCATAGTTCGAACATCGATCCTACATATTATATGTAATGTTTTTACCAACTGAGTTATGCTTATGAGAATTTTTTTTAATATTGTAGAATTTGATGTAATGTATTTTTATATGGAGAAATTTTCCTGAAATACAGTGTTTATCTGCATAACACTCTTATATTTGTTTTTTCTTTCATATTTTTATATATAAAGTTACAAATAAAACATATTTTTAAATAACAAATCAATCTTAAATATTTTGAACTACTACTAAAATATAAATCTTAAATTTTAATAATATATATTTTAAACATAAATTTAAAATTTAAATCTAAAATTTTTAAAAAATATTTATATGTTGTTTTTGACAAGTTTTTGGAGGAAGGTGAAAGTAATAATTTAAAATTCAATCGAAAGATAGTACAATTTTGTCTACGGTTGTTCATATTTGAAATATCTTTTTTTTCAAAATAATTCATTTTTAATTAAAGACCATTAACCAGCATGACATTGACAAATGTATTTATACCAAAAATATGTTTTATAAAACTAAATTTACATAAAGAGTAGACAAAATAAATAAATAAACTCACAAAGAGTTGACAAAGTCATTTTTTATAATTATTTTGAAAAACTTTTTTGTAACGTATTTTTTTACAAGAGTTTAATTTTTTGGAATACTAATATACAAGAGTTTTTTAGGCTTTTATTTCCAGTTAATTTTTTTTTACGAAAAAAATTTAATGATCCCCTTGTGGTGGTTGAGCAAAAATATAAAATTCATATATGTTACTGAACGCCATTCCGAAAATAATATGATGACGATTGGTTACTGAACGGTGATAGTGACGCCACGGCGGAAAATGCAGACCTCTTTAAATAGTATTTGCTATTAGTATATTTTACCCTTTTCCTAAAAATAAAAGTTAAATATATTTTAGTTTTTTGTTTATAATTAAATGTATTATTAATCATATACGTTGCTTTCAGATTTGGTTGGCTCTATATGCACCGACACATATGGTGGAAGGACAACAATAATAATGTGCTGTACTAAAAAGGGAATTGGATTGGGTGTAGTGTAGTGTAGTGTTACTAGGGCTTATATAATTTTAAATTTTAACTATTAAATACAGATTGTATGGTTTAAATTAGAACAATTTTAAATTACTTCAAATAATATTAGCTATACAATTTAGATTGGATGGTTCTGATTTTTTACGGCATCCTGCTATAATAGAAGAAAATTCAATTTTTTGACAATGACTTGAGCTATCCGTTGTGTAACACCCGTATTTATTTAATTGCATTTAATTAAAGTATTTTGTGTGATTAGGTATTAATTAGCATTAGTAGAATTAAGTGGGTTAGTGTTAAGTGATTCAATTAGAATTGGCTAAATAAGGAAAGGTTAGAGGATAAGGAAAATAGGATTTTAAGAGTAGACCTTTTTAGGTAATAAGAGGAGTTAATTGAATTAACTTAAGATAAGAAAGGGTAATTTAGACTTTGGTTAGTCTAGGTTTGTTTAGAGTGAGTAAGAGTGAAAGAGAGAGCTCATATCACAAAACTTGAGAAGGAGGTAGAAAGAGAGAAAGAAGGACTTGAAGAGAGTAGAAGGGAAAATTGAAGGTAGAGCTGAAGATTAGAGCTGCAATCAAAGGTTAGAGAGTAGTTTTAATTCATGTGAGATGATCAAAGAGGGGGGAGAAGTCTACTCTCCATACCCAAACCCTCTCATCTCTTTCTTGGTGGGGATTGGGAATTTGGGAATGTGTTTAAGAGTTTCTATGCTATTGTATGTTGTTAACATGTTGTGATATGTTTCCAATTCGTATTCCTTTGAGCAATTTCGTGTTAATTGAATGATTATGTGATTTATGATAAAAATGAGTTTTGGGTGAAAATTGGGGAAAATCATTCCTTTTATCATGAAATGATGTTTGATGATGCTAGAGTTTGTACTTCTAAGCTTATACATGTTAGATAGACCTAAAGTTGATAACTTTTACGATTTGCATGATGAAAAACGGGATTTTTGATGGATTAAAGTTCAAAACCGAAACAGGGGTTTTGGGTCTGCTTGAACTCGCTGGGGCGAGTAACTTACTCGCTATGGCGAGTATTCATGATTTCTGGGTTTTCCAGAAACGCATGAGCTCGCCATGGCGAGTCATAGCGAGCAGGTTGGCGAGTGGCAGCTCGCCATGGCGAGTTGGAGGCGAGTAAAATGAGAAGCTTCTGACTTGAGCTCGCCACGAGCTCGCCATTCACCTCGCTAGGCGAGTTAGTGCAGTATGAACAGTATTTTCTGAGTTTGAGATGAATCCTATGCTTGCTATATGATAGGGATATGATCTTATAACATGTTGTAAGTTTAATTAATGGAATCTAGAGCTTAAAGGTGTATGTTATGTGCTTATGATTCTTATGGATTAAGTTATGTGTTGATGACTTGTGAAATGTGATACAATTAATTGATACCATGTTGCTTGAATGAATGCCGTGTATGATGATATGGTGATAATATTGAATGTGAATTGAGATGGAATATGAGGAGAGTGTCCTATATTCATGAGTAGTTGAGTAGGGTTATCATCATGGTTGGTATGTGTTCATTCATGCATGCATGTGTCAAACTTGAGCGTTGGTCCACCATGACTTAAAACTAGACTTGAGCGTTGGTCCACCATGACTTAAAACTAGACTTGAGCGTTAGTCCACCATGACTTAAAACTAGACTTGAGCGGGTACCACATGCATTAGATGTGTCTAGGTTGAGACATATGAATTGATGGCATTAGTTGCATTAGGAGTAAATGTGCATCTTACTTGATAATTGGTAAATGTCGATGAGATTGGTTGTAATTGTGTTATGGGATCTTACTTGATATCTTGTGAGTTTTTACAATTATGCTAATGTATGTTATGAGTGTAGTATTTATCACATGAGACGATTATGCGTCAATTATGATATGATTATTATTATGCATGATATGAGTATATGTTATACTTATTATTATGAACTTGGATTATAACTAACTCTCTATTTTGTGTATTTGAATGGTTTGGGTCCAGATACTTCTCTTGAGGGGTGATCCGTTGCTTGGAGGTTTAGCTTTGAGACTAGCATAGCTTGGTAAGGAGGAAGAGTAGAAATTCTAGGAGCCTTAGAGGTCTAGGATTTGCTCTGATGCTTGTAACCTTGCTAGACTAGTGTTTAGTTCGTTTGTTTGAGAATTGTATGATCTTGCTAATCTTATTTGAATTATGCTATAATTTGAACCTTATGGATAACATGTTGGATTTTAAGGAATAGGCCTTGTGGTAAGAGGACTTATTCTAATATGTATCGTGGTTTAAGCTTGATGCTTGGATTGTATTAAGTACCTTAAGTAAGAACTTATATTTTGAGTATGATGCTTCCGTTGCTAGTTTAAATGAATATATGCATGTTCATTAAGTTTTATAAAAGTGTATAACATGTAATGCCTTGATTGATGTATGATATGTTTGTTATTAATTATAATGGATTATATATCGATTAGGGTGTTACACGTTGATTTTATTTTGATCCGACAGCTATTAATTAGTTACCAATATATAAACTTACAACTTTACAAGATCCTATTAATAAATGAAAGGATCTCCTTCTTGTCAAAAAATAAAAAAAATAAATCTCCTTTTCCTTTTTTATTCTTATACCCTCCTTGCCATTGATCTTATTTTAATCTTGTGGCTATTAAATACCCCCTTCTAACACTCACGTCCTTTGATTAAAGATTCACGTTCTTTTTTTACCCTCTTTTTTCTGCCGCCATATAATGCAAAGGAAGTTAATACTCACCACTACAAATATATATTATTCTAAGTTCAATCTATATTTGCAATTTCAAGTGTTTAAAACCTATCTTGCATCGTATATGCCATAGAACTTGGAGATTAAGAATTGGAGAGAATTGGATAACTATAAGCCATAGTTGATATTGTACGTTCTTAGTCAATTTTATGAGTGTTGCTATACGGTACGACGAGAGAAATTGCACACGACCTTGCACGACGCGTTCAACTAAATCAATTTTCTTTGTGAATGAATTGCTTATTTGCATATTGATAACATTTAGTACTTGATTATGTTAGAAAAAATAATTTTCTTGATTAAATATCTTGTCAAACTGATTCAAGCGGTGGTATTTTTTGTTTGGCTTGTGGTGCAGAAGCATATATATCCATACAAGGTCAAAACATAATCCAATAGCTAATCACACCATCGGTAGCAGAGCCGTCCCCGACATTTTGGAGGCCTTGTTCGAATATTAAAATTGGACCCTTCATATAAAAGTGATTTTTTTAAATAGAACATCCTATGTTTAAATTATATATAACATAAAATATAATTATCATTGTAAGTATTACTAAGTAACGTCAAAAAAAAAAGTAACGTCAAAAAAAAATATATCATAACAAAGATTAAATTTATTGCAAAGATTTAAATGATATAACGGTTGAGTCTAATTTAAATTCTTAAAAGAATTAAAGTTATGCATAAAAAATGTAAAAGTTGAGATTTGAACCTTTGACCTTGCACTAACAACTAACATAATTAGCCACTAGTCTATTGATAAACATATGATATTTCATTAACATTAAAAATATATAACTATTATTATAGGATTTTAGAATTTCGAGGTCTAAAAATTCATCGAAAATTTGAGGCCTTGTTCGACCGCTCACCCCGCACATGTGCTGGGGCCGGCCCTGACCGGTAGTTGTGATGGTATAGAAATCTTGCAGAGATAAGGTGGTGATCTTTGAGAAAGCAAAATCTAGAAGAAGAAATAACAAACAAAACGTTAACAATAACACTATTCGTACAAATTCCACGAATTTTTTGTCGCACCGTTAAGTATTTCCCCAATTTTATTTGGTTGTACAAATATATTTTTTTTTTTTCAAAAGCAAAGAGAATTGGAGTTAATAGTGACTAGTAGTATTGGTTAATAACCCAATTTTTAATATGTTGTGTAAAAAAAAATAAAAAATGAAAGAAAGGGAGGGTATAAGAATAAATAAGGAAATGTAGATCCTTTCATTTATTAATAGGATCTTGTAAGTTTATATATTAGTAACCAATTAATAGCCATCAGATCAAAATAAAATCAACGGATATTAATGAGTGTAACAATTTTAAAATTACACTGGTGTAATTTGATCCCTCCCCTATACATATATATATATATATATATAACTTTCCATATTTTTTAACTGTACACATCAATGAAATTTTCAGTTCTTTGTGTACGGCTATTATCCAATCTTCCTTTACCAAAATAATATTTTTACTCCTTTAATTTTCCTCTTCATTTCATTAAATTTTGAGAATAATAGTAGAATTTTGTTGGTTTTTCTTCGTAACTTAATTACTTGTATCAGTTTTATACTGGTTTGAATTTTGTACGTGTTTATTTATTATACACTTTGAATGACTTTTATTTTAATGTAATATTTGTTTTTCTTTTAAAAAATAATTTAAAAGGTTAAAGATCAAATTTCGAAATTTTGACAAAAAAAATTACTTTTTAATCATGTGATTTGACTTAACGAGTTGAACATAATGAGCCGAACCGAACTCGGCTGAAATAATAGTTCGTGTCGAATTTGAACTAAGTTTCGAACTAAACCAATTTCCATCTCAGACAAGTTCGACTCAACTTAACTCATTTCTCGCCCTAGTAGTTACACAATAAGTAGTTAGGACATTTGAACCTTCCTATTGGTTCATATTTTAAAATTATATTTAACATTTTTACAAATAACCAGCCGATTTTAAAATATCGCCAATTTTGGTTCCTACCTACTTTCACGGTACTTTTTGAGATTTTTAATTAGTAGGTTTTTATGAAAATACGTAAAATCAATGCAATAAAAGTGAAAATTTTTTACACTTTGAATAAATAGTTTCTTTGAATATAATTAAAAAAAAAAAAAGTTTACACGGAAGACTCAAAATGTCTATATCATTACAAAGTTAAATTGAACCTAGCAATATGTGATTTAGATATAAACCGACATCATAATTTTTTTCAGGTGAGCTATTTTATGTCTAAATCCAATCCAACGCACCTGTTTTTTGAGTGAAATGTTTGAGATTTGAAACTTCTGCATATATAATATAATATTAATGTCCGTATCAACTGAGACAAGTTCACACAGACAATAATCTACTCCGGTTTTTATCCTAATATATTTAGTCCAAATATAAATCTAGGCAAATTTTAATATATCACAAATCTAATATATTTTAATTTTTGTTGTTTATATTTAAGACCAATTGGACATGAAGTATCTGACAGAAGGCCTTGTGGAGTTGGAAAGGCCCTCATAGAATTCAAACATTCATGTGGATGACAACTCATGAGAGGCTGCTAACTAATTATCGTAGGAGCAAATGGGGTGTTGGAGCTTCTCCCATGTGTTCTGGATGTGATAGAGACATTGAAACTATTATTCATGTTTTGCGGTATTGCCCCATAGCAACCCAAACGTGAGTAAAGTTAGTCCCTTCAAATCAAATATCTAATAATTTTTTTTCTCCTCTTAATTGCAGGGATTGAATCTTTAAAAACATCAACCGTCAATTGTATGACACTCAGAGTAAAAAGTGGAGAACAATTTTTATAGTGGCATGTTGGCACATTTGGATGTGGAGGAACAAATATATTTTTGAGGAAGATTTTCAGCGTCCGAGGAATGCAACTTATACTATTCTCAAGATGGCCAAAGACATAGACAACTACACTCACCATCCTTTGAATCCCCGCCAATGCGACACTGTTTTTATTGGATGGAAAAAACCTCAAGAGGGGTGGGTGAAGCTCAACTGTGATGGAGCATACAAGGATTCTTTGGGACTAGCTGGTTGTGATGGTCTCCTTCAAAACTCATATGACAGATGACTTAAAGGATACTCTCACAAAATTGGAACTTGTGATGCTCTTTGTGCTGAAATGTAGGGAATGTACTCGAGAATGCAACTAGCTTGGGGACATAATTTTCACCATCTTCATGTGGAAAGTGACTCAAAAACTCTAATTGACATGATCACTGAGAAAGTTAAAATCAATGGCAATCCGCCCACCTTGATTCGTCGTATACAAGAGCTTTTAAAATTGAACTGGCAGGTGCATTTCAATCACACTTGGCGGGTAGGAAATAGAAGTGCTGACTGGCTGACTAATTTTAGTTTCTCTTTGGATTGTTTTAATACTCATGTTATGGAGACCCCTCCGAGTGAGATCTCAAGTCCCATTTTTTATGACTTTTCCGGATCTTGCATGCCTCAGAATATTTATGTAACTTCATAGATCGTGTTCTTTTTGGGCGTTAGCCCTCTTTTAACACACACAAAAAAAAAAAAAAGATATGAAGTATCTGACAAGAAAAGTCAGCAATGAGCAGTTACACTAGCATCTTAACTCGTCAATATTGATCTATTCCTTTCAATTCTATATATAAGCAAAAATTAACTTTTTAGATTTATTGAAAAAAATAATGTATCTAGTCTATATTATTGTCTAGATACATTATTTTTATAATGAATCTATAAAGTCAATATTTATTTATATATAGAATCAGAGGAATTAATTAATTGTAATAAATCATATAAATATAGGCAAAATGCTCAAAATCATCAAATTATATGCAAAATGCGCGTGAAATTAATGCAAAATGCGTGTGAAATTAAAATGTCTGATTCTATTACTGCTCATATTTTCTTTCTTTCCATATCTGAAATTTTAGAGAAATTTTAAGTTTTTTTATGATATAAAAGGTTCCAAATTGTATATATGCAACATAAAGAGAGAACTCTTTCACTCTCTTTGCTCCATGGACGCTTCTTTCCTCTCTTCTTTAGATTCAGGTTTGTTGTCATCTTCACGATTCTTGTCATTTGTGACCAAATCTGATTCATTCTTCGTGATGTACGAACACTCCTCAAATTAGTATGTCCTGGTGTGTGTCAAACACATGTCGGATATGACATTGACACTAATTAATTATTACATTGAATTATATTATTTTTTTGAATTATTATCGAGGTGTTAATGTGTTGGTGTCTATGTTGTATTCGACATTTGTATCACTATCCGCGATTCAAAACTTGGATTTGGATCTAATACAATTTTGTTTTAAATTTTGTTTTCAAACTAGAGCACAAAATTGACATTGATCGCGATATATTCATATTACTTAAAAATTGAGTTCTTGTTCCTCTCTCCGTATTAAAATATAAGTAAAAATGAGTCAAAAAAATTTAAGATATTTAGTTCAAAATTTGATTCAAATACATTCAATTTTATCAACTGAATTTTAATTATATTTTGGGACGGAAGAAGTAAATAATTTAGTAATTGATTAGTGTATTTTTTAGGAGTGGTAAAGGTTAGACATATGAAAATCTATGCATTTTTTAAGAGGAATGACAAAAATGAAAATTGCTGCCCCTCCTAATATTTTATTTTAGGCAAGAAGTCAACAATGATAATATACACTCAATATAATATAACATATGAATTATCAAATCTTATGCAAAACGTGTATGATATATAAATGTGTGATTATATTACTGCTCATTTCCTTCTTTCCATATCTGAATTTTGTTTTATTTTTTGGTGCAGCATAAAGGTTGAAATTTCGAGTCTTAATTTAATCAAATGATACACATGATAAATTTCTGAAGAATACAAATGGAGTACTCTTCTGCTGAAATGGTGAAGTCAAAATATATATTAATCATTTTTTTTATCATTAATATTTTCCCACCAATTATATAATGTATATTTTATCTTTTATTTTCAGAGTTGTGTTCTAAAAGTAAATACACATTGTGAAACATGTAAAGTAAAGGTGATGCAAGTCTTGCAAAGAATTCATGGTATTTTTTAAATTTTATTTATTTTTATAACACCTTCAAAATATGAATTCAAAAACATGATTTGTGTTCTTCTATTGAAATTGTTGCAAACTATGCAAAATATGTATATCATGTTATACACATTCTATATGTCGAATTTTAAATTGCGGATAAATGATGGTTTGGTTTCATAAGGGTGTAAGTTCAACTTCTATTGCCATTGTGAGAAATCTTTGATAGATGATTTGTAAGTGTTTTTTGAGCCTTGAGGTCCGTTCTAGTATAGTGAGAGCTCTTGCGAATCAACTCACCTAAACTTTTTTTTTAAATATTGAATTTTAATTTGGGAATAGATATGCGTTTGATTTTGATTTTTTTTACTATATACTTAATTTCAGGGGTTTACAATATAACTATTGATGGAGAAGAAGGGACAGTGAAAGTTACCGGGAGAGTAAATCCAAATACATTATTGAGTGTGCTTGAAAAATATGAAAAACATGCAGAAGTTAAGTATGTAAAGTTTGAAGGTGAAGTTGTTGAAAGAAATCCTAATTATTATGGTGAATATGGATATAATCCCTATGATGGCATGGAATATTGTTCCTATCCACCACCATTGCCATGTCCTCCATATCAAGGTTATCATGTTCCTTACTATCCACAATTTTCTCAACCACCTTATCCGCCACCACCGGTACCGTACCAATTTCCACCACCTCCTCCGTCAGCAAGACCATTTTGGGCGCCGACACAACCTCAGCCGCCAGCACCACCTCCCGTATATGGTTATGGACCTCCTCCTTTGGTGCCAAATTTGTCACCTCAACATGTGCCCCAGGAAGAGACATCATCAAGACAAAACAAATGTGCAATGATGTAGGAACTATTGGATGTCTTGTATAATACAATGCATGAGATCTTTGAGCATATGGAAATAAATTAACCTAAGAAAAAGAACCTCAGGTTACCTTTGGAAGTTGATGGCTTAGATGATTTGATGATCATAATCTTGCCACTTAAGGAAGTGGATTCACTCACAGTTCTTTATTCTAATGATTCATTATTACTTTGGTTGCTTTGGAGTATATCTACAATTAAGATGCCATTTATTTGCCTCTTGATTTTATTAACTCATGATTTGCCATTTTATTTGGAAGAGGTCAATAATCATGCATATTTGGGTTGACTTTGAATTGGTATTTCAATTAATAATTTCAAGTGGAAATTTTCTATTATTTATTTTTTGGCTAGAAAGATTTATTTGTAGGATAGGGTCATACACATATTTAACATTTCCTCATATTTTTAATGCTTTCTCTTTGAAATTATTTTAAAGGCATAACTTGTCAACAAAATTAATGGCTACATATTTTCAAGATATATTCCCTAGTACGAGACGATCGGGAAGGACGCACCTCTGTTGTGCCAGTTATCGTACCAATGGTAAATACTGGATAGTCAAGTGTGGAGCGGATAACTGCTAAAAGCATATAAGTAGTATGCCCACTCCAATATGAGTGCTCTCCTATTTTGACTTTCCCAAAGCCTCCGGCATCAGAGCCGAGAAATCGGTGGGTTCTCTACCTCTACGGGGATGGAGATCAATCCTCTAGACTTTTCGTATAAAACTTCAGAAATAAACAGGAAAATGAGAGAAAATTTACAATAACTATACATTTATAATTGCAATGAAGGGAGCTACTAGGATATAGAATCTGCATCTGCTGTAGCTTGAACTTGAGCTGCATATTGTAAATTCCAGAGGACATCTTCGAAAGAAGGACGAGACGATGGTTGTGGAGATATGCATTTGGTTGTGATAGATATTACAATTGATAAAGACTCTTGACAGCAACTTGTCAACACTACTGGATCTACTATTCTTTTTCTACCATCATGACTATCAAACGATGCCTGCGGATGGTTCACAAAACCGAGTCATGGATTTTATCAATAAAGAACTCGGAGAATAAAACAATGTTTGATTATCTAACAATAGTCCATCTCTTTTAAAACTCAAATGAATGAGTTTTAAGTGTATTTTTGGTTAAATGTTTGATTAAGTAGTTAAAGATTTTTACCCTTTCATTAAGAAAGAATGCTTCTCCTTTCTCACTTGCTATGGGACCAGCAAGTGATTCAAACAATATGAAACCAAAATTGTAAACATCATCCTCTAATTCTTCCCTTTGGCTGCAAGAGAAAGAAAAGTACAAAGAAAGTTAAGAATATAGTTTCAAGTTATTGCACCAAAGTAAAAAAACTAGCTACCGACATACCAAGATTTTGGAGTCACTCCCTTTACCTGTAAAACACATAGAAAGCAGAAGAGTCACTCCATGATAGAATCAAAGCATAACAAACCAAGGTTAAACTGATGAAAATAATAGAAGGCAAAAATACCTCAATCTTTTCGATCTCTTCGGCGATCAAGGACATACCATAGTCGCTTAGTTTGGGAAAGTGATGTTCGTGAAGTAAAACATTGTTCGTCTTTAATTGGTTTCTAAAACAACCTGGTATAATTCCAGTGTGTAAAAAATGCACAGCCTTGGCAACTCCGATTAAAATTGCCAATCTATCAGACCATTTTAGTGCCTTATCATGTGAAAATTCTGCATGTTTTAACCGATCAAGATTAGTTTTTTGAGCATTTAATACATAATAGTATGACACAAACTGATAACAAAATTAGAGGTTATGAAAATTAAAATGATACAGCATATCAAAATTAGTTAGTTATTGGTTGTTGCATGTTAGTTAGTCTGTTAGTTAGTTAGTTAGTTAGTTAGTTAGTTAGTTAGTTATAGGAGCAGACTCATTTGTAACCGATTCATTGAAGTTCATTTCGTGATGTGGTATCTGAGCTCCGGTTGTGAGCTTCGTTTTCGCTAGGTCATCCTCTACAATGGCGACAAGTCTACATAATGCTTTCAATGGAGGCAGTGTTCGGATTCCGGCATTAACTGATCCTTCGCAAAATCCGTATTACCTTCACCCCACAGAAAACATTGCTGTGCTGTTAGTAACAACAGTACTTAATAGCAAGAACTATCATTGCTGAACAAGCTTCATTTTCTTGACAGAAGCAGACTAATGCTGAACGAATGCATTCATATTCTCGTGCATTCATATTCTAAAAACATTGGAAAACAGAACCAACTACGATGAAATTTATGCATTCACCCATATACATAAAATTATGTTGTGAAACTAACCTGACAAATGAGTACGATAATCGCCATTTTGCACATACTCGTACACAAGATGAAGCTTGTGGTTACTAGCACCATCTTTTCCACTACCATCAATACAATGACCCAAAAAACTAACCAAATTTGGATGGTGAAGCTTTGACAGTAAATCCAACCTAGCTTTAAGATTTTGTATTGAGAATTTCTTTCTCAGAGTCAATGATCTTATCATCACATAAGATCCATTCTCTAGTTTACCTTTGTACAGCTGAAAAAAGAATCAAAAGATTATATTAGGCATACATAAACACTACAGACTTAAATGTTTTTCGCTATTGGTTTCCAAAAATTCCGATTCATTTTGGTCTCTTATTTCTCAAGATGTGACAACTTCTATCTCCTTAGCTAACTTTTCGGTCCATCGTTATAGAATGACGGAGTTAGCTATGGAGACTGAAATTGACAATTTTTAGAAATGCGACCAAAATAAGGCGAAAAAAAACCAAAGAATATTTTTAGTAATTGAAGGATACCTTTCCTGTGGATCCTTCACCAATATAAGTTGACAAATCAAAGTTTCTTGTGATTTCCTTCAATTCTTCAATGGAAAAGGGTCTACTACTTGGAGTAGCTTGTGTCCCTAGCTTCATTGTTTGAGAAATATATCCTGAAATAAATAGAAAATAACACATTTCTATCATAAAAAATCAAACTGTTTCATAATATATGCTATAAGCTATCATAAAGAGTTTATAGAAATAAAGCTGTCATAAGCTGTTTCTATAAGCTCTTTCAAAGATTCTCAGAAGTGCTAAATTCAAATAAGTCAAACCAAACAGACCAATTATGATACTTACTTGCACTAGCAAGGAGTTCGGAGGAAACTCCTGTTGTTGAATTATCTTGAACAATCTTTGGCAACATCTCATGTCTATATATCTCTCTTGAATGAAACTTTCTGTATAAGAAAACTCCAAAAGCTAATAGCAAAAGCAAAACCACAACAATGATAGCAATTGCAGCATCAAGTTCCCATCTCCAAAATTTCATCTTTCTTGAGCTAGAATATTCTTCACAATAAGAACTATTCTTCTGATTCTGAGGTTGAAAATTAACAGATAAACAATTTCCACCAAATCTAACAACTCTTCTATCAGAAGTGTTTTCCAAGCAAGAAGGAACAAAACCACTTAACATGTTACTAGAAATATCAACAAATCCAAGTTTGCTTCCACATTTTAGTTTCTTTGGAATTGAACCACTTAGATCATTATTAGCTAAATTCAAGTAACTAATGTTTGTCAAAGAAAACAATGACGACAAAGGCACCCCGCTAAGACGATTATACGAAAGATCAAGATGTTGAAGCTGATTCAATTCACCAAACTCACTAGGAATCTCGCCGGAGAACGAGTTTTTACTTAGTAATACTGTGACTACCGATTTCGGCATCGACGGTAACTCAGAACCAAAACTATTTTCTCTTAAATCCAACACACGTAACCTCGAAAGCGCAGCGAGATTAGGCAATGCACCAGATAATTCATTATGTGAAAATGAAATATCAGTAAGAGATTTAATTTTGCATAATGAAAAAGGAAATGAACCCTTTAAGTGATTATTTTTCATACTCAAGATAGTTAAATTAGACAAAGATTCAAAAACATTAGGCATTGTTGCATTAAAATAATTTCCATCAAGTGTTAGCATTTGAAGATTCACCAATGTACCTATTTTTGGTGGAATAAAACCAAATAAGAAATTTGAACTCAAATCTAAAACTTGAAGCAATGATAACCTATGAATCTTATCAGGAAGTGGGCCCCATATACCTAAAGAAACCAAACAAAGTACCTTTAAACTTGTTAACCTTGTTAATGTTGTGACAAAAGAATCAACAGAGAAACTTTTGGAAAGTGTTTGATTTGAAACTGCAAAACCATTGAATGTAGAAACCTTTGCATGTTTATGATTGTCTCCAATGATTTTGAGCTCAGTTACTGAATTACCCTCACATTTAATACTAACATGTTGAGATGAAGGAATGCTACAAAGGTCTGAATTGTAATTTTCAAAAATTTGCAGAGAGGTAGGGTATTCAAGATACTTTCTTAACTGTAACAGAACTTGAGTTTGAGCAAATTGTAGCTCATGAGTACTATCAATGAAGAAAAACAAAGAAAGAACAATAAGATTAAGATAAAAATATGTCATTTGAACTAAGTTTTAACAAAAGACTTAACAAAAAAAACAATATTATTAAAATTTCAAGGATACATAATGAGGTTGTTTGTTATAGTACTAAGCAAAGAGGATAAGATTAAGAGAGAGAAATGGAAAAGAAAGAATGAAGCATCCCCACCACCACAAACACTAGGGAAGCTGACACAGTGAAGTTGAGAATTTATGGTGCAACAGTGAAAATTATTGGTTGAAAAGTGAAGAATGAGGAAACTTGAAGGGTGAGAATGGTGGTGGTTGGAAAAACAGTATAGTGTTGGATATTAAATGTTTAACAGTGTTGCAGATAGTAACTGCAAAGCAATGTCTAATACAACTACCTTGGTAGCTAAATATAAAGCATTACGAATAATCGTTAGTTGGTTCAGTAATGATTGACGATGAATTTTGTATGGAGAATCACAATTTGATCATCCACAACTGCGATCGGGAGGAGCTGAAACCACTTGATGTCAGAACTGACCCCGAACCAGATTCAACTGGTGGTGAAAAAAAAAAAAGAAATTATTATTTTATTACTGTGAATTAGATGCAAGCGCTATTTTAACAAGGATTAATTTCAGGAAATTTGTGAGACACGCAAAGTGTGTTTTTTTTTCCTCTCAACTGGATTTTTTTTTTTATCACATGAACCATAAATCGAACTTCTGATCATTTACTTAAAATAGAAGTAATAATCATCTTATAAGCCGGTTTTGTAAAGATGAGTTAAACACAACACTCAATTCTAAAAATGTCCAAAATTCTTTTTTTTAGAGGAAAGTCTCTTTCTAAATTATTACATATATATTAATTTATTTATTTTTGCTAAAAAAAATTATTTATTTATTTATTACAAATAATAGTTGTAATTGACTCAATAGCTTTGTCCATAACATGTAGCTCCATAGTTACAATTTGACTTTACAACTTGATGATGCGATGAAGTTTATAAAAATTTCCCTTCCATTCCAATAGTTATACTTTTACCCTTACAAACAAACACAATTTCCAATTTTATCTTTTTTATCAGTTTATTTCACCCTAACAAAAAATGTTCTGGTAGACAAAAGTTTTTCGGTAGGCAAAAAATATTTTGATGGTCAAAATCACATTTTGAAAAACATTCAAAGTTCCCGTTTTATATTTTTTTTAGAAAAATATTTTTAAAGGAACCCATTTAAGACATAAAAATATTCCTGTTAACTACTAGTGCCGCAAGAAAATTTGATATTGGAAAAAGTATTTTTTACACTTTTAAAATATTGACTACACGAATTACAATATTAAATATTTTTACGAATGTTCCAGAGACACTTTTTACCATTCGGTAACAAAAGTCTCGGAATCCCAAATACTCCGCTTAATTTATCATGTATTTTAAGATGAAGATTGTAATATAAAAGGACATTTAATGCATCATGTGAAATTGGCCTTAGACTTGCTTCTAATTGCTACTATTAATAAATGAGAGTGACAACACTGCCATTGTTATTGGTGTGGTAGACTTTAAGAAGACCGGATGCTTGGTCGTGTGGGAAACAACAGTCTAAAGATATGTCAATAATGGACATCAAGCCTAATCAATAGGGCATCCCAAATAATTTAAAGGTCTTCGGTGAGACATAGTTTTGTTCAAAGGATTCAAAAAATAATGGACACATCTTGAATTTAGAAGATTATTTCCACGTTTAGTAAAGTAGATTATACAATGGACACATATTGAATTCAGAAGACTACTTCTAGCATGGACACGGCTGACACATGGATCGTTTAATCTATCATTAAACAACACTTGTCACATTCACAAGGAGGCAACAAGAACATTCTAAGTTCTTACAATCTTAGTTTTTTTCTTATATAAGTCTGTCAAAAGGTTGCATCATATATTCAATATTTAATCCTAAATATACCTCTCACATTCGATATCTACTGATTTGATTGTCGGAGTTGTGTGCATATATCATGCCCTATTTCACAACAAGGTTCAACCACCAATAACCACCGACAATTCTTACCACGACTTATCATAATCTTATCATTCGGATTTTAAGTACGAAGAATATCAATGTTGATGATGTTGGAGTTTCAACTCCACATTTAGTATTATGGCTAATGCTACGGTGGACCACCTTCACAAGTGATCTACCGTGGACAAGTGATCTAATCGAATACAAATTTTACAAAATTTATTGGTAGATTGAAAGTTTATATCATATAGAGCATCCATAAAAAAATTTAAAAAAATTGAAAATCATTTGATATTTTATTGGGATTTATCAAGATTTATAGTATTTAATAAACCGTTAATCTTGATGGATCTCAATAACATATCAAATGATTTTCAATTTTTCTAAAATTTTCTATAGATGGTCTATATGATATAAACTTTCAATCAAACGGTAGATTTTGTAAAATTCGTATTCATTATAGGATTTTTCATCAATGGTCCACCATGGACCACTTGATAAGGTGGTGCATATTAGAATTTACCTTAGTATTATATGTTGTTTTCTATCTTATTTTCCAAAAAAATACCTAAATAAATGCTTGCATACAATTTTAGTCCTTTTATTTTTGTTGAATTATAATTTTGGATTCCCCATTTTTTATGGTATAATGGCAATAAATATGTCACCTAATTTATTAAATTGGAGGTCACAATTATGAATTTAGTCAAAATTGACTACCAAAATAACTTTAAAAACAAGAAAATCAAATATACCGTTTAACAAAAATACAAAGATTTTAACCGCAATTAAGCCAACAAGAAACGTAGATAAATGGGTACCATTTTGCAATATAATACACAGGATGTGGTGTGCCATCAAAGCCAAAGTTTGAATTTTCTTACTGACCCACCCCATTCCATTCCCATGCTTTATTGTTTGTATGCATTCTTTCTGAATGGACGCATGATAGTACTATCCCTTTATAAGAGCTAACATTGTCCTTAAGCTTCAAGTGTCCTCAAGGTTATAGTTAGAAAAAGTGGACCTGAAGGCAATAACATCTCCCTATATATATATACGGGGAATGCTACAATACACCCACTTGATTTTATTAAGGTGTATTTTAGCAACACACACTATTAGAAATAATATAACCATTGATGTGGCCTTTCCTAACAGCTTAAGCTGTTAGGATTTGGCACATCAATGGTTTTATATTATTTCTAACATTTTTCATTTGGACAACAAAACCAATTTTTTATTTTTTAAAACAATTAAAAGGGAAGGGTAGTGAAGTAATTTTATTCGTTCAGTTAAAATGGTGCACTCTTCTCTCTCTTCCATCTCTTCCCTCTCTGCGTCGTTGATCTAGTTGCAGATCTCATACAAAAAATGGTGGGCAATGTTTCTAGCTCTTTCGGTTTAACTATAACATCTCACACTTTGTAAATTGTAATTTCAGTTTTACAATACACAAACAAAGTTGAAGTTTCAAATTTGCATACTTTTCATCAACAAAAAAAGTCTGTGTATTTCATTTTAATTTCAACATTAGTTTTTTGAAGAAAATAATTTCACCATGGATTGGAAAAGATGAAAGGTTAAAGCAATAAAAGAGAATTGTGTGCATATAGCTCCCAAAAACTCGTCAATTCAAATACCACGTTTGAAAGAAGAAGAAAAAGTAATGGGTTGGACTGGTTTGCTTGAACCAAGGAAGAAAAAATGGTAACATGAACTTTACCCAGATTTTATTGAACATTGCATCAAAACGAAGGGAGAATGATAAAGATGCAGAAAACGAAGGGACAAAACATAACAACTTAATTGGACAAAGTAAAATTACCTTATCGCCCCATCCCTTTCAATTGCCTTATAAATTGATAACCTGGATTTATGGTCCAAATAAAAAGGTGTGTGTTGCTAAAATACACCTTCACAAAATCAAGTGGGTGTATTGTAGCATTTTCCATATATATATATATATATATATATAAGGCTAATGCTACGGTGGACCACCTTCACAAGTGGTCCACCGTGGACAAGTGATCTACCGAATAAAAATTTACAAAATTTATTGGTAGATTGAAAGTTTATATCATATAAAGCATTCATAAAAAAATTGAAAATCATTTGATATTTTATTATGATTTATCAAGATTTACAGTATTTAATAAACCGTTAATCTTGATGGATCTCAATAACATATCAAATGATTTTCAATTTTTCTAAAATTTTCTATAGATGATCTATATGATATAAACTTTCAATCCAACGGTGGATTTTGTAAAATTCGTATTCGTTATAGGGTTTTTCATGAATGGTTCACCATGGACCACTTGAAGAAGTGGTCCATGTTAGAATTTTCCATATATATAATATAACCTATAACTTTTAAGCTTTTAAGCTATGAAGCCCGGATATTTCGAAAATGGTCAAGTATTGTATTTGATATATATTCGATATCGATACTTGCTGATACTTTTTGATATATATATTCGTATCAAAAAAGTATCAGGCAATTAATATTTTTTGATGATGGAAACAAATGATATGAGATTAATACAATTTGTGTTGCCTCTTAAGTAGTGAATGTTAAAGTAAGATTTTTTTATGGATAATCAAATCAACCATGTATTTTTTGGATAATACTAATTATGTACTTTTTGGATAATACTTAAGATATGTAATTATCACTTGTTTGCTAAGTATCATAACACCTCCGATAATTCTTTATCGGATTATTGTATTACAAAATCCACCGTTAGATTCAAAGCTATTATTGTATAGATTATGTCTATAAAATTTAACATCAATCGAAAATCATTTGATGGATTAAAGAAAATGATCATAATTAATGGTTTTGATGAAATTTCTTGATCGTGTATTGCATTAACCCCTGCTAAAAGTTTCTTGAAGATTGCCCATTGACATATCATTAAATCTTTGATCACAATGGTTTTCTTTTTCTTTTTCCTTCTAAATATTTCCCAAAAAAAAAAACACATTATTTTTATACCAATGCTGCCCTGCACATCTTCCGTATGGATCATATGCCCTATGTTCAGCCTTGTATGTATATGCCTTGCAAGCAGGGGCCAAAACACATAAAAATTCAACTTTTCAACACCTCACATTTTGGACAGTGACAAAAAATCAATTTTATTTAGAATGAAATTTTAAAGCACTCACAACAAAGATGAGAAGGAGTGTGTCTCTATTGTCATTTTATGCACCGCATAATCTTGTTTTGGGAATTGTGATGTCTCGTGCCCAACATCCTTAGTTAATATATTCTCATTGTTTGTTTATATTAACTCTTTTAGTGGATACCCTCCCCTTTCATGTCACATGATTCTTATGGTAAGTGTAGGCATGCCATTGCATTCACATGTTCCTTTTTGAATTTTGGATACGGTCACCATCATAATGAGATGATTTTGGAATTAGTCCAAATTAAGTCATACTAATTATTGGAACTATGTGAGTGAGGTTAGGTTTATGTATTGACACATTTAGTTGATCGACTGAGTCAGATATTTGTCTCCATTACTTATGGTATAGTGAATAAGATGCAAATTAGCAACGATTTGACATGATTGATTGAGCATTTTAATTAGATTAAGTTAACAATGTTTGTTAAAGATGAACTATTCATTAAGAATTTTTATTGTTCGATTAATGAAATATAATATTTATAATGAGTTATTAAACGGAGTAATTTTATGTCGAGTACTTACTTTCGGAGTAAGTTGATTCCTATTCTATGCATATATGATGGATCCGGATTGCATGCAGTCAGAGTCAGACAGATCTAATTGTCCGATTATGTCAAAATTGTTAGGTTAAATGTTATAATTTTGTTTCAAAATGTTAGAAATTAAACCAACATCAAAATGTGCATCGAGGAAATTCATTGATTTATCAAGGCAGCATGTTTATATGTGATTGTTGTTTCTTACTTACTCTATTAATTAACTTTCCCACATCTTAACTTATATCCTGTCTCGTATCTTATTCTAAATAAAATAAAACATAGAGCTCCCCGATCAGAAGAAACCAAAACATAAAGAGTTTAATAATTTCATAATCATACAATACATGATGATGACAAAGTACTATTATGTATTTTTGTGAGTGATATTAAAACATTTGATTACGCTAATGTTTTTGAAAAGATAATACTCCCTCCGTTCCAAAATATAAGTCGTTTTGACCATATTACACAAATTAAGAAATGTAATCATTGTTGTATAGAAAAGAGAAATTATGAGTAAGTTTACAAAATTGTCCTTCATTAATTGTATGGGAAAGATAAACGAAAGAATTGAAAGAAGAGAGAGAAATAAAAAGTTAAGGGTATAATAGGAAAAATAGCATTAAATGCTTCATTGGAATTGTAAAGCGACATATATTTTGGAACAAATTTTTTCTCCAAAGCGACATATATTTTGGAACGGAGGGAGTAAATGAACATTTATGAAGTGATAAAATGTAAAAGTACTAGCATTTGTTCGTTTGTGGAGGAGGAGGATAGATAGGGACCATTTTGCAATGCACAGAATGTGGTGTGGCACTTAAGATTATTCTAATGGCTAAAAATAATCCCTCTAACTCACCCATGGTGGGAGACCTATCATGGTCTCCCATGCTAGATAGAGCCTTCTATCAAAGCCAAAGTTTGAATTTGCTGCTACTGACCACTATTTCTTTGCTTTATTGTATTGTTTTGAGGAGCACATGCACCCCTTCGGTGTGGGAGTGAGATTCCTTTTTACTACTCCTCCGTTCCATTTTATTTGAGCCATTTTGACTGTAGATACTATTCATATATCTCGTTTTGACTCTATTTTTCTATTTTGACTGTAGTACTATCTGGTGTGAATGATTTATTTGACTATTTCATACAAATTAGAATGTATAAATAAGAATTGGTTGATTCACAAAGACTGATTTTGAAACCGCTCTCATCGATCTCATATCAACCCATTTCATTTCACAGACCGAAAACCAACGTGTTTGTGGCGTAGTAAACAAAATACTATTTTTCGTGGCTTGTGTAATGAAAATAACCTTTTCGTTGCGTAGACAACAAAATATTGATTATTTTTGGTAAATGAAGGGCTTTGTCTTCTACATAACGAACATTTTTTTATTCCGGTATCTAAAAAACGATATTTCCTGGCACCAAATTTGGGGATTTTTTGGGGGACCTGGGAGCATCATGGGGGGCCTTCTCGTAGTTTTATGTGTCAAATGGTTACTAAATAACAAACTACAGCTGCGCATGTGGCTATCTCTATGGTTAGACCCATGAAAGTAGCCTTGTTTAGGAAGTACAATTGTTATATCTTTGATTTTGTTTTAGGAGATATGTTAACAAAAAATTGATACCATAGGTTCTATTTGACAAGATCAAAATTTTGAACTTTTAGAAGTTAATATGACAAAAAAGGTTCCCTAGTTAAAAGCACGAACTCAAAACAGTTTTTTCCCGAATTTCGCACCCCTTCAATACTCGCTGGTTATCTTGCAAGTTTGGAAATCCAGGGGACGCGCAAAAAAAGCAGGGAGCACGAAAAGAAACACTCTTCTTTTAGTTAAATTCACACACATACCGGTTTATTTATCAGTCATCTGCTTTAAATTCACTGTCACTCGACCACTGAGGGAATATTAAATATTCACAAGATAATGTCTATGATTATTTGATGTTTGCATTTCAGAAGAAAATTTCATTCAACAATAAACGACTTTATTTCAAAATTAAGTTGGGGACTCTGCATTATTAAAAGATAATAATTATTACATTGTTTACAAATGCAGAAATAAGGAAATCTGGTAAACAGAATGCATGCAGTTCTTACATCTAGATGATCATTTGTCAGACACTGTTTTGTCGGAAGCATTGTTGAGGTAGGAAATTACAAGATCAGCTGCTTTGCAACCTGAGGCAATTGCTCTACCAACTGAGAGTCCACCTCTGTGGTTACCTGCCAAATTTCATCATTCATTAGTACCAGAAATATTTATAATTTAATGTTTTGTATATATGCTCACATCACATTTTGTGAAATCTTATTCTAACTTAAAAATTAGATAAAAGAGGTCTCCGATGAAACTTAGTAGCATTCACAACTTTGCACATGCGGACTCATGCCTTCATCTGACTTCAAGTCATTCCACATTTCCACCCACTTACTAAGTATCGTGCTAACTTAGACCGAGTCACCGGTACACTTGCGAATGCAAGCAAAGTTTAACTTAAAGAGTAGGTTGCGGAATTGTTACTGGTTAGCTTACTGTTGTAAAATGATTTATGGTTTATCTTCTTAGAAATGCTAGCAACACCTCATTGACACTCTCTTAAGTTCAATTATTGGTTGAAATTCATGTGAGTCCTACTAATTTATGTATATCCTATTCATGTGGTACATTTTCAAAACGGTGGGACACACGTGAATTTGGAATTGAAGCTATGTCATATAAGAACTTACCTGCATAGTAAAATCCAGGAAGACCTTTTTCCATCTTGTCAATTGCTTCAAGAACAGACCCATAGTTATGACCATACAAAGGAAAGCCTTTACTCCAGAAGAAATGGCTGCAGTTGAGTATAATTCGAAAAATGTTATCTTAACATCAAAATACATTAGTTGAATTTAAAAATAGATAAAGTATTGAAAATAAATTGATGACATACTTGACAAATGTGGGCTCTCCCTCTGCTCCCAACAACTTTCTCAGGTCAGAAGTGACAATGTTCTTAAGCTCGTCACTACAGTAAGTAAATGAGCACATTAGTAATGAAAAGGTGATCATGAAAAGAAAACAAAAAGACAGGCCAACACGAGAGTGACAACATAAATGGGTTTTTGGGAGTGGCAATCGTCACTCCAATGTATCTATTGCTGTTCCTATTTAATTAACTCTCTGTATAATTTATATAAACTATTAGTTTGAGCTTTTAGATAAAAATTAGTCAAGAGTGATAATTGACGGGCATAGAGAATGCAATAGATACATATATGATTGTGCAGAGCATATGATTACAAATAGAGTATAACAGTATAAGTACGTTGAAGCTCGACCGAGTTCCCTGTTCCGAGTTCCCCCTATGAAGGTGGTATAGAGATGCACATCACTGGGTGCTCGATCTGGAAACATCATAGAGGAAAAAAGTGTACCTGTTGAGTAAAATAAGTCAGCAGTTGTGTCAGAATAGTTTGACCTATTTTAGTTTTCTTGAGCCATAAACTAATGGAATCATTACCAAGGGTTTTAAAACCGTTTTGTTCCTCTTTTGAAGGAACAAGAACTCCAAATCCCTCCAGAGGTCTCTTTACATTCTCCTTTTTAAAGGTGGTAATTAAGACTGAGAGTGGTAAATAGGTCACCTGCAACAGGTGTTGAAGCTGTTGTTAAAACAAGAACTACGCGATAGATTTTTATTTTTTTTTATCATCCTTACGGATAGATGTTGCTAAAATTCAACCTTTCAAATTCACATACAGATTTTATTAGGTTATAGCATTTTTTTTATGATCCTTACCAAGCAGTAATGGTACAAGAAGAGCATGAGATCATCTTAAAAATGTAATCAAATCAATTTTGAAGTAAATCAATTGAAATCTAGGTCATGTTGAAATATTGCATACCTCAGGAAGAAAATTAAGTGCAAAGGGGGTTCCCCTTTTCGTGATCTGGATGTCTTTGACATTATCAAGAGGAGCCTGTCTTATAAGAAAAACCACGACATAAGTTATCAATAGTAGAAATTAACAATGCGAGACGAGAATGTCTCTCTCAACAAAAGGCTCATAGCATGCTTGTGAGAGAAAAAAATGCAGCAGAATAATACAAGTTAGTGGAGCTGTTAGAACTAGAAGCCTATGTAGATTGCAAATTGCAAAATGAAGCGATAAAACTTTGACCCAGGTCTTCATCAATAGAGAATCATGTTTGTTAAGTTTTCTGATTAACTCTTACGAGCAAGGTTATCGAGATCACGATTTAGATCGCAAGATCGCATAAACATGACAAATAACTCAATATTTAGATTCAAATCATTAACAATTAAAACATAAGTTCAAATAGAAACAAATAACATAAGCTCATAATTAATCCTACTCTAAAACCTACTATTCTGAATGTATAAAAGTATTATATTATTCAATCCAAATTCAGGAAAATAATTGTTTGTCAAGTATTCAGGGAAAAAACAAAGCGGCAAAAGAAAGAAAACTATACTAACCGTTACAATTACTGCATCAACATCTTGTGTCTTTTTGTTAGAAGCACAAGTAATAGACCAGTTTTGCGATGGGGAACTTCCATCATGACTGTAAGCTAGTGTCAAAACCTTAGCATTTAATTTAAGGTCATCTTTGCCAAGCTCTTTGCACAATGTATCAGTCAGTGTCTGTGCTGGATACACAGTTAAACAAATGAGATGAAAGATATGTATTAATAAGATGAAAAAAAGATTGAAATGGTCAGCAGCTCTAATCAAGCACAGGACAAGGTTTACTCAAAGTAGAAGTATTTGCCCTATGATTCAATACCTGCATCCCACCCTGAAAAGAAAATGAACCACGCTGGTTCTTGTTTTTTCTTGGTCCATCTTTAATTTCTCCAGTTTTGTTCTTTTTGCCAAATAAGCTGGACTGTAAAGCCCCTGCTATAATGGAGCCATACCTGAAACATATCATATAGTAACCAATAAACTATAACAAGAAATGATATGTTATATTTCTAGGGAGACTCTGATCGGTCCATAACTCATGGAAACATTTGTAGAATTGTAACTCGGTTTATCAGTGTGGGGGTGCTGAGCTGATGAACATAACATTTGCAGAATTGTGTACTGGTTTATCATAGTATGGAGGTGTTGTGCTTCAGTCTGCAGTCGGATTACTTCACATATGGTATCATTTCAAGTTGTTTTCTCTCATCTGAGCTGGCTAGCAGACTTTCGGCTCTGGTATGTGATGTCTGATGGTGACATAGAGACTTGAGAGTCTATCTTGGCTTTAATATAACAGAATTCAATTTAAGACTAAGGAGCTTTCATAAATCTGCACAGTTTGTTATTTCTGTTTGTAGCTGGAGTTTGCAACCGGTATCGATATTTGTGGTGTCTTGGTCGAATCTCAAATTCCATGCCCGTTTGGCTTGTGCTATCTCATTTTCTTCAAGTGTCCATTAGTTGTGAATGACATGGTCCGAGATCCTAAGACTCCCAAATTTATTTTTGGTCTACTAAGTGAGTGTCAGTCCAGTTGTTTTGTTCTCATAATGAAGATTCGCTGTCTTAAATCTGGTGTGGTATCAGGTTTTGTGTTGAGGAGCAGGGGTAGTTTCAGGGATTTCTAAGTAATTACCTTAGATCAATTCTTGTCTGTCTTGTTCAACTGATGCAGGTTGTTATATATGGCTGAGGTGTGTTTTGGGTTAGGTGGTTCAAGGTGCTATTAGTTTTCCTAATTAATTTGGTGGAGTTCTTTTGTGGTGTTTGTTTGTAGTGTTAAGTTACTTGGTGAACTGGTGCTGTATTTATTTGCTCCTCAAAGTATACCTTGTGCTTTGTGCAAGTATTTTTTGGAATATAATTTATTTTGCTTGTTCGAAAAAAAAATCATATAATCATAGGAACTAAAGCTAAAAAATTTGAATACCATCACCTAAATTAATTTAGAGTACTATAAGAAAGTTGCAAGTGATACCTTTTCTCCAAATTCCATAGCTCTGGGAAAGAATGGCGTGCCTGTTTGAAATATATATGAAAAAAATGCATTAACATTTTAAAAATTGTTACATCTAATTTAATCTGAAATATTTAAAATTTTGAGAAGCAACTCACAGAAAGAGATTCAGGATCTGCTGCACTTGTACCTCCAACAAAAGGATCAATGAGATAGTCTACAACCTTCAAATAAATTTTTCAGATTAGAAGCAATATATACTTGATGAAAATAAAAAATAAAAAAAATTATTGAACATATATATATGATGATGATTTTAGTATATATTGTATAGGCATCTAATATTTTATTATATCATATATAAGTAGAATAATATATCTTCAACATGGTATCTAGAGCCTACTAGAGGTAACCTAAATATGTCCTTAGTAAGGGTCTTTTGGTATTTTTTTTGTTTCTTTTCAGAAACGGTTCCAACTTCAGTTTGCCCTTTCTTCTTTGTGGTGGCCTCATTCCAACACTAATACACTTTTACGGTCACTTTTTTCGCTCTGCCACAGTCAGCTCCCATTGTTTCCGGAAACGTTTCCAGCCGAGCACCACACCATCAGAATCGCACAGTACAGACTGGCCAAACCCAGGAACCCACCTCAATGTGCTCACTCACACGCTCCCACGAGGGTCTCATAGCTTCTGAGCATGGCAACTGCCACTAGCGCATGACAGCCTGTGCAACCACTGTTCTTCTCACACTTCACAACGCAGTAAACTCTGTCCTCCGGAAGTCCAAGTCCTACAACTTCAGGTCCGAACAGACTGCCTTTGACCATGCAGCCTTTGCATTTGTCAATTCTTATACTGTTTCCGGACTTCTTTTTTCCATTCATTGGACCGATCATGGCTTCCTTTGGTACTACAAATCTTTCTAAGGCCTCCCGAGTGGTTTGCTTATTGTCAGTCCTCCGGATCTACAGCTACAGTTGGACATGCTCATAGTTCATCTCTGTTACTCAGAGGTAAGGCTATGCAAACCAGCACCATATCACTAAGACGTCCTCGATTCAATTATATTTGTGACAAGCTCCATGCATATGATTAATATGCTCCAGCTTGAGGGAATTTGTATTTCTCATTCACAAATCCCTCTTTGTTTATGCTGCTCACTCTCAGTAGTTTGATCTTACTTCTTCTGGTTCATTTTGTCAATAAAAAGAGAGGAGGAGTCAGTAACCAATGCTTCACAATCCTTGGTAGAGCTTATTTATGATTTCATGCCGAACCTGGTATAGGAACAAATAGACAAATAGGTGGTCTTTCCGGAACTGTTAAGCAACAGTTTTTCCCTTGGATCTAGGTCACTTTTACTATTTCGTTATTGTTGAAAATGCATTTTGATCTTTATATTTGTTGTATAGACATATCTAATTGAATCATATCATGCAAATAGGAATAATATCTCCTATATTTAATCTGTCTTTATTGCCTCGATCCTATATAAAATGGACGCCGCTATGTTGTTGAAACACACGATTTCACAATATTATGTCTCTGTTTTCTTCATTCAATAAATAAAATGCTGGAAAATGTATGTAATGTGCACTATAAGCATAGAACATATATTCTGTCAAAGAAAAAAGAAGCATAGAACATATTAGCCATAAGCAGAAAAATGCCAAATGAGTGATGCCAAGGTAATGTGACATATACCTCTTTCCCAAAATGACGTTCGAAGAATCTGCTAACACTGAGAAGAAAACACGGGAAAAATGCTAAAGATGTCACTTTTGTGCTATTGTAAATTATAAATTATACAGAAAGTAAGGTTTTGTAGAACTAAGTGCCATTATTGAAGTTTATCATACCTTTCTTCGGAATTTTCATCATAGACGGTAGAGGAGTCACTTCTTTTCCACATAAATGGTTCAAAAATGACCCGAATCTGCAAATTTAGAAAGGTAAGTGTACAAACTATCTTTTATCAGCAGTATAAATGAATTATATTCATCAAGGCAGTTTCTCATCCTCATCCTTATCAATTTCTCATTAGCATATTCATGCTTCCTGACCAGCCACAATAATTTGAGGGGGATGTCAAAAGGGAATCTACCATTATTAGTTTCCGACAATAGTTTGTATTAACAAGGAAGTGTATATAATTAGAATTATAATTCAAATTAGAACCAATCTATAGTTAATAGGGGTTATTGTGTCATTAATAGAATTTCTTTGGACAAATAGATAATTAGTAGACTCGTGTAGTTAGAGAGGTTAAGGAGGATCACAATGTAAATAGATGATCGAAGAGAGAAGAGAATGAGGTGTCAATGGAAGTGACAGCATCAGGGCTTTCGGCAATGGGAGGTTGATAGAGACCCGAGTATGAGAGATTTAGGAAAATGGCTATTATTGTAATAAAGAGTTTAGTGGGGTTTTATTAGTAATTAATGAGTGATATAAGATGCTTAGTTGGCAAGTTTGTTATGCCTCTTAGTAGTATATATAGTGAGGTGAGGGGAGTGTGAGGGATTATGGAAGTATTCTGTTAGAAAGAATGGGTCACCATATTGGTGATTGAGGGAGCCTTTGAGCTTTTGGGGCTGATAGCTATTGTTATCAGTTTGTTACCTTTTACTTTACTTTTTTTCTCTTGTAATTGTTAAACTCCATTAATACAATTGCAAGCTTTCTTTACATTTCTGTTACTATTTCTACTATTTCACTCATACATTGATACACATCTCTATCAGAGGTACAAACCCTCAATGTTCTGTTATCTATATTGTAATAAGGGGAATTCTTCCCTAGTTCACTCTAATGAAGCACTGGCTCCGATCAGCTGACAGTTGCCAAAGAAATTGAACAGAAAAGGTAGTTGCACATGCTTAAGTCACGCTAATCAAATAGAGAGCATTTCAATTTTCAAGACAATAAAAGAGAAAACTACAAAAGCTCAAAAAGCTGGAATAGAAGATCCTTAGAGATGTGAGGATGAAACCTTTGATTGTGCAGAAAGCAGTTTGTTCTTCAGTAGTGCAGCAGGATTTGTGGGTACCTGATTTAATAAATTAACATATTTATTGTTAGATAAGAATTTCTGTAAAATCTGAAATCCCATTTTCATAGTCCAATTAATTCAAAATTGAAAAATAGAAACACATTTTAGAAAGACAGAGTTACTAGCAAGACATACCAAAACTGGTTCCCCATTTTTAACAATATAGCGCTTATGCTGCGACAGTGGCTGTAACAACAAACAAAATATCTTATATTATAAACAGAACAAATATGTAATCCCCAATAGATCAATTACCAATATTCCTAAACTCACAATTTCAACAACAAAATCCATATTATAATTCAATTTGAAGAGCTAAACCTGTGGGAGCTCAAAAGATTAGAAAGAAATAACCAAGCGAAAATTGCTTTATATTATTGGTAAAACATGGTCTCTGATACTGTGTCCTACCCAAAATAAAATCTTACATATTGTTGTTTTTCTTGAAGTCCAAGAGCATGAATCAAATATTTAACCTCTGTTTCGCTTTCAGTCTGCACAAAGAGAACAAAACATGAAAAGTAAGAACTTATTATATTAGTATGTTAAAAGCAGGTACCAAATAAAGGGTAACTTACAAATAAAGTCCTATAATTCATTTTCAGTTTTTATACATGAAGTTCATTTGGCAATACTAAACCTGAGGTTGGGTTAGATAGAAAAATGTTAAAATTTGTTAGTTTCCTATCTCATACATAAGTCATGTGGGAAGCATGTGCCATCAAATGTAGAAGGCTACCTATGGAATGTCAAAAACTATCTAATATAATTTATTTTAACCAAAGTTTAAGAATATGTGTTATGTATTAAAAATGTAAATTTGAAAATGGCTAAAACATTGGGTGTAATATTCACAATTTTCCAAAACTAAATGCAACTTTTTAGAACTCCTTCTCCTCCAACAGTAAGATGCTCATGAAAATAGAGTGCGCGTGAACATTATTGATGAAAATTTGGAATTGAAGTTTCATCAAGTACAACCTATTGGATAATATGATCTAAAATCCATGATAAATATACACTTTGAACTGAATTTCTAGTCAACGTTTACTTACATGTACTGTAAATTTAAAGAGTTATGTACACTTGTACTATTAAACTTACCATTGTATTAGCCCCCTCATCCCAAACTAGCCCATCTCGAGAAACAGTTCTTAGCCTCCCTCCAGCTCTTCCTTCAGCTTCAAAAACAGTTACATCTAGACCGTGTGATTTCAATTTGTAAGCTGCAGCAAGCCCACTTGACACCATAAAAAAAGTTAGACAGAGTCAATGTCATGAATTTTTAGAATCTCAAATGCATCAATGGTTATAATGTGCCTCATGGAGAGCGCTAGCACCCAAAGCTCTTGAAGTATAATATAGATTGGAGCATACAAACAATCATCTTATTTCAGCCAAAAAGCATTCTTGGAATCTAATAGAGCATACAAAACTGATGAGCTGGTGGGTGTCTATTGGATGTCCAATAAAAGTATAAAACGGAAAGAAGAAAAATGATTGGTGTGTGAAGAGTTACACATTGGATGAGATATTTCCTGAATATGGGTTTATAAGTAGATGAAGTTCTCACCTTATAAGCTGATTTTGTAAGGTTGAGTTAGGTCAAACTCAAATTATAATATGGTATTAGAGCCTATCCAAGATCTGTTGGGCCACCTGCTATCAGGTCACCATTATCAGACCACTCAGGTCATGCTCTAGATGTTCAGTCTTGGGCATAAGAGGGGTGTCTTAAGAGCGGTGCATGATAAATTAAAGAATTAAAATTCATACACAGTCTGTGGAACAATGCAATCAGTTCCTTCACTTATACTTTAATTCATTATAATCGCAATATTCAATTCTAAATCCATCCAAACTAAACATAGTCCTAACTAACCATCAATCTAACTAAATTAACAACAAAAAAGTTCAATAAATCATCATTAACTAGATAAAGAATATATATATGGAAGTAATCATTTCAGCCAAATTCAAGATATGAAGAAATAAATCAACCAAACACCTTACCTTACCCCAGCACCAACAACAGCAACTCTTTTAACAGATCCTGCAAACCCAATTGTACCAAACCATGGTTATAAAAGCATAAGGAATTTCAGATATAAACAAATTTTTATTTTTTATTGGTATTGCCATGGGAAAGGCCTCGGTAATCTAGAGTTTGGGCGCAAATAAGTAAAGTCTGACTAAGAATTGTTTCAGTTAGAAATCAGGTATAACTATAAACATCTTAATTGACACATTTCCTGGGTCATTTATAGACATGCAAAAAATCACACATTTTCTAAGTCATATACATAGTCAATTGACACACAATACTCAGCTAAATATGAACCAAAACACAAATTTTGTTCATTTTAGTAATGAAGAGATTGATAATGAGACGAAATTTGGAGAAAGGAGAAAAGTTAGTTACTTGGATGATCATCTTTTGCAGAGGAGGCCATCTCTGATACTGACTACGCGCGGGGGGTTTTGAGATGTTTGAGGAATGAATGAATGCTCAGAGATTCAGTGAGGTTTTCATTTTTCAACTAGTTGAATTGAAATGAACCTATTTTTTTATTTACTTTTTCCTTTTTTTAATATATATTTATGGTTTAATTAACTACCAATTAGTTACAAACACAGTCGTTTTTAACGGGAGGGACTAAAATCAACAAGATTTGCACATTCAAATATGTATTTGTAACAAAAAAAAAAAAGACTTAATTGCACATTTGGTCCCTTATATTTATTTTATGTTTCAAGTTAATTCCTTATGTTTTAAAAGTTTTAAGTTTGTCCCGTATGTTTATTTTAGGTTTCAAGTTGATTATTCATATTTTAAAAGTTTTAAGTTGGTCCCTCATGTTTATTTTAGATTTCAAGTTGGTCCCTTATGTTTTTAAAAGTTTCAAGTTTAGTCCTAGGACTAAACTTGAAACTTTTAAAAACATAACTAAACTTGAAACTTTTAAAAACATAAGGGACCAACTTGGAACTTTTAAAAACATGAGAGACCAACTTGAAACTTTTAAAACATGAAGGACTAACTTGAAACCTAAAATAAACAAAAGGGACCAACTTGAAACTTTTAAAACATAAGAGGCCAATTTGAAACCTAAAATAAACATAAAAGATCAATTGTACAATTAAGCCAAAAAAAATATACAGGAACTAAAGGAATATAAGAGTGGTATTAGAAAATAATAGAGAGAGGAATTATAAAGGAATATAGTTAGAATTAGAAAGAAGAATGAGAAGAGAGAATTAAGATAAGGGAGAAGAAAGAAAGGAGTGTTAAAAAGTTATTTTTGTGCTTTAAGAATATCTTAAATTTTATTTTTAGTCTTTATATGGAGTTTTATTGCAGGGCGGGCTAAGAAGAGAGTTATCAGAGTTGTTGGGTTAATGTATATTTTTTCATAATCAAAGGATTTCCAAAGCAAGCTCATTTTATTTCGATCATGTATGGACATTGTCAAACTTGTTTTCGGTCTAAGGACATGTCAACCGACTTACATGTAGGAGACAACCATTTTGTTTGATAAAGAGTTGCGTGAGGCAGTTGAAGACATTGTGGTTGGTGGAGGCCCTTTCTTTGGAGACCTTCAATGAAAGTTAGCTTCCTTACCTATTAAGGTTGGAGGATTGAGTTTGTACTTGGCAATAGAGGCTGTCTCATATGCTTATGTGGTTTCAAGGGCACAATCTTGGATGTTACAAGATCATATTTTGAGGGATAATGAGATATGTGATATGGACTCTGATTTTTATAGTGTTTTAGATGGTCTTCATGAAACAATTCCTAGTTTTGATTTGGCTAGTTCAGGATATGGAAGTTAAGTTTAATATGACCAACATGTTTTGGCGCGTGTTTTGTTTGGTAAAATTGTTCAGGACATGAAATTTAAGTTTAATATGACCATAAGACAGAAAGCAGTGTTTGGGTGTCTGCAAGCAGCACATGCTCAAAATTTTCTTCTTGCTATTCCTATTGATGGATTAGGTCAACATATGTCCCCAGTTGAGTATCGTGCTATTCTTAAATATCGCCCCATGATTCCCTTATTTTCTATTGACGAGGTTTGTCTTGTTTGTCGTAAGGCATGTCTGGATAACTTTGGGGAGCACGCAGTACATTGTAGAGAGCTTATTGGCTTCAAATACAGGCACGACTTTGTCGGTGATGTCATTTTTTATGTTTTTGGTTGTGCAGGAATATCTGCGAAAAAATAGGCACTTGTGAACTTTTTGACCGACCCACAGGAATGACTATCGACTCTCAGACTGGCGGATGTTATGGTGTACGAGTAGGTAGCCGGAAAGCATACATGTGTGAATTTGACTGGAGTTTCACCACTTATTGGATTGAGTGCGGAGACTTTTACCGTGGGACAAGCAGCCCTCAGAACTTTCAAGTAAAGTGGCCATACATGAGAAAGCATGTTTTGAAATCAGCATGCTTTCATACTATTTGAACTTGACACTTTTGACTTCCTGACATCAAAGGTTATGATTCTTTTGCCAAGAGTTCAAAAGGTAATGAATAAGCAATGTTGTATCTCCAGAGATATGAATGTTATTTTTAAGAAAATTGGTTTTGCCAATCAAATTAAAAGGATTAGCGGGGCAGTTTGTTGTCCGTTTGCCTTTCGCTCATATGTAATTATGAAATTCTGGTGGCAAGTGTCAGATGTGCAGCACAATGTGTACACTTTAGGAATCGAACGATGTGTAGCCTAATGTGTCAACATCGTGGACATGCTGAACTTGATGAACAAGTAAACAATATAAAGTGCAGGAAACAATAAACACACAGAGTTTGTTAACCTAGTTCGACACTTATAACAAGCCCTATTCTGGAGGATACCAATCAAGGGATGAATCCACTATGGTAGTATCAATTCAAAGCTAAACTCCCCCGTTTACAACTTCTCACTTAATCACTACCCGTGCTAATCCTACCTAGGAACTCCTAGATATGAGAACATCTGCTCACTCCCCCTCAACCTTACCCAGTAAGGATTTAGTAAACAAACTCAATTGGAGACACACTCCTAGACAAGCGAAGCACTCGTACCTAAAGGCTTAGAGTGTTGCACAATCTAACTCCTTGCTTCAAAGCTTTGGAGAAAGACAACTAGAGATTACAACTCTAAAAATTCAGTCCTTACTTGTATCAAAAGTATGATCCAAGTGAAGGCTCACAAATAACAAATAACAACTAAAGAACTAAAACCCTAAGACTCAATTTGTAGACTTAGCTTCTTGATTTCAGTTGATGAATAATGAGTCTTCAGTCTTCCTTTATATAGAACAAGCTTCATGGGCTTTGACGAGTTGGCCTTCAATAAATTTGCCTTGAGATTTATTTGATCATAATCTTTTAATTGTTTGTTTCAAATCTTTTGATCAAAGTCGGCCAATAAAATAAAACAGAACCATGAAAGATTATCTTGTTCCTTGGCGCGCAAGCTGACACGATTTAATTTGAAAAACAAATCTTTTCAAAAAGATCACGCGTAAAAGAATAAAGGCGCGTCCAGCTAGGGCATCCAGATATGAATCCTGATGTGCCACACATCATGCTCCACATCATGGAATCAAGCTTATTTTACCAAATGAAGCCAACACCCTAAAATTCTCAACAAATTATCTGAAATTTATTAATATATATAGTCTCTATAAATTTTTTAATAAGTTTTGGTTTTTAAATATTTTTCATCATAATTTTTTGTCTCTCTTTTTAAGTTAACTTAGACGCAATCTTCATATATTTTAACGAATTTTTGTATTTATATTTGTAATATCATAAAAATCTCTCCCATAAAAGTTTAAGATTTTTAACAAAAGATGAATTAAATATGAATTTTAAAATTTCAAAAACTTAAAAAATTCATATTTAATTCTTTTTGGCACAATTTATAAGAGTATTTATATGATATACTAAACGTGATTGCAAAAAAAAAATCAAAATTTTAAATAATATATATGAAATGACTTAAAAACATGAATAAAAAATTATGACGAAAAATATTTCAGTGACTAAAATTAATTGCTAAATATTTTTTATATTTCAATGACCAAAACTGATTGCTAGATATTTTTTATATTTCAGTGACCAAAACTAATTGCAAGAGAGGAAAATGGAGAGCTCGAGAAAGAGAAAGAGGAGAAAGGAAAATGAAGCAAGGACTGAATAGAAGGAACTTAGGCACTTACTATCATCAAGTATAATAAGATGGGTACCCCTTCCATCCCCACATGCATAGAGTGGGGGATATATATTGATTTTGGGTTTTTAAGTTGATTTTCATGATATATTGAGTAAAGGTTTAAAGAGGGGAGTAAAATAAATATGCATGCATTATTCACATGTTAATTATAAGTTTTTAAGTAGTCTTGATTTTATATTGCATGTGATAAATGATACAAGGAGAGAGTCAACCATAAAAACTGTATTAACATATATTGTCATAATTTGTTCATAACTTTCTCTATATAGATCAATGTGATATATGCAACATTGAATCATTGGAAGTTGGAACCTAGACAAAATTTAATATGAAATAGATTATGAAATGACTTAATTTAGTTAAGATTTGATTGAGAAAACTGAAATGTAAAATTCAGTTGATGATTTAATTTCTACATTGATGATTGATGTTTTCATTTGGCTATATCTTTCTCTACGGTGCTTGGATTAAACTGGTTTTTGTGATAATAAAAAAACAAAGGACATTTTGCTTCAATTTAGACATCATATTTGTTAAAAATGATATATGTTTACAATTTATTTATTTATATTAGGATTAAATAAGTAAATGGTCCCTATAGTTTGTCAGAATTTTATTTTTAGTCCCTAGAGATTTTTTTTTCACTTTTTGGTCCTTAAAGTTTTCATATCATGATTTTTGGTCCCTACTTTTCATTCAACTTATGCATATCATTCGAAATTTTAACTTTTTTTTATGCGGCCATATTTAGTACATTATATGAATCTCTCGTGCAAAAGTTTAAATTTTTTTAACAAGTGATGAATTAAATATGAATTTTTTAGTTTATTGCACATAAAAATTCATAAATAATTCATATTATGTTAAAAAATTCTAAATTTTTATCGGAGATGTTTTTATAATATTATATACATGAATACAAAAAATTATTTAAAAATGTGAAAGAATACAAGAGTTTGATTCAAAGTAGGGACCATAAATTGTGATAGAAATTTTTTCAAGGACCAATATGTATGAAAAAAAAAAATTTATGGACTAAAAATAAAATTTTGAAAAACTATAGGGACTATTTACTTATTTAACCCTTTATATTACAATATAAAAATATATGTATATCAATTTTTTTAAAAAATATAACACTATTAAATTATTACACATTTTTAATAAAAAATGTTTATTTATAACATAATACAAACAAAATGTGAATATTCATTGATGTCAAGCCAATGGGGTCGCTCATGTGTTAGCAAATGTGGCCTCGTCTTTAGCTAGTTTCCACATATTCATTGATGTACCCCTTTGTATCGATTCGATTATTAATAATGAAATGTCATGAGTTTCCTACCGTAAAAAAAAAAAAAGTGAATATATCAACAAATATATGAACTTTAGCAAGATTTATAATTATTTTGTTTCTAATTTTCGTAAGTCAACATTAAAATTTTTGAAAACTTTTCAATTATGTTAAAATGATATAATATTTTTTAATTTATCGATTTATTCTTAGTAGATTTACGGACAATGACTTCGGGTAGGATGACTTAATTAATTATTCAGAGAGTATGAGAACAAAAGTCTCTTTTTTTCTTTCTTCTTACATCATCAGTTTAATATGATTTGATGATCAAATAATAGTCCTCTCTATCAAGTTCATGTCAATCACCTCTGAACCAACTAAATACAAAAGTTGTTACTCAAACAAATATAGATCCAAATATAATTTTTTTTAAACTACGAGTACAACGATGAGTCTTATTAAACCTTACTCATATCCAACATATTGTCATCCTTATCCAAATTCTTAACCGTTTTCCCAATGTGCATGAAAATAATGATATAATGATAAAAAATGGACATTTAAATTTTAGAAATAAATTATTTTCAAATCCTTTAATAACATAAATGAAATTTTTTAAAAAGTAAAAAATTAATTTTAACGCTTTTTTAATAGATCAAATCTTTTACCGCTTTTTAAAAAAGTCTAAATTGCTTACCACTTTTTTTAAGCAAAATCAAACCAATCTTTTTTTTGGTACATGCACTTAAACCAATCTTAATTGTGTGAAAATAAAATAATTTAATTGACCATGTAATTAATGTAGATGCCTTCCTTTTAACTATTATTAACAAAAAAAACTAGTCGAAAATAAAAAGAAAATACTAAAACCATATTCATTATTAATAGGGTTAATAGGTCTTTACCCCCTGCTAAGTGGGCGTGTTTTGCGTTACCCCTGCTAAATTTTTTTTGAAGATTGCCCCCTTGCAAAGTTTTTTTTTTTGGTTTTCCCCCTTTTCCTCTCTTGGATGCAAGAAATTTTAACTTTTTAAATCGGTTGAACAAAACAACCGATTTAAAAAACATAACTTTTTAAATCGGTTGAACAAAATAATCGATGTAAAAAGTGCACTCAAGGGGGGAAATAAAAAAAAAAACTTTGCAAGGGGGCAATCTTCAAGAAATTTTTAGCAGGGGGGTAACGCAAAACACGCTCACTTAGCAGGGGGTAAAGACCTATTAACCCTTATTAATAAAATAATTTAATTAACCATGTAATTAATCTAGACGCCTTTCTCGTAACTATTATTAATGACAAAATCAGTCAAAAATAAAATAATTTTATTAAAAAATTCATTTTTAATAAAATAATCTATTGACCATGTACTGTATCTGATTTCATATATAAATAAAAATTAACTTTTTAAATTCATTGAAAAAATGATATATCTAGTTAATATTATAGACTAAATACATCATTTTATCAATGAATCTAAAAAAGTAACTCCATAGTATTAACTAATATAGACGCTTTCCTTGTAATCATTATTAATAAAATAAAATTAGTAAAAGATAATTATTTTCCTTTTTTTTTATAGAGATTAATTAATGAAAAAAAGTTTTTGACCAAACAATTAATTAATGTATGCAGTTGTTTTTGTACTCGACCGTTTCAATCAATATATATATAGCAGACACTACAACTTTGTTGAAACTGAAACATATACCAGAAAACAAGAAAAGAGTGAGTGAGTACAATTTTCATATCCTGACATTCAAACTTTGAAGAAATGTTGAAATCTAAGGAACACCCGTTGTGTTCATGCAAAAATCCATTGTGGGTTGCTGCTTTCTTCTTCAAACAGCTCAAGAAAGCTCAAATCCTTGATACTGACATTTCTTCTTCTGTAGGTAAGTCTTGTTTCTTGTATTGTTTTGGAATATTTGATTGAAAAAACACCATTTTATTTTTCTGTCACAAAGTTCACATTTTTTGTTGTCTTCACTCAGACACAACAGAATGGTTGTTTTTTTAGGTTTTTAGTGTGTGTGTGTGTCTCTGTGTGTTTCATTTTAGTGTTGCTTTGCTTATGTTCTTCAATGTTTGTAAGTGATTTAGGTAATTTGTGGTAAAAATGCTTTTTTTATTGTTAATTGGTTGGTGATCACTGATCAGTGACAGTGTTTTACAATTTTCTTGATGTTATTGTGTTTAATTATGTTCAATTTGTTGTTTATAAACTGTTTGTGAAGTTGATCACAAAAGGGTAACTTGCAAATGTTGTTAATTTGCAAAATTGCTGATGTAGCTCGACAAGTTGGCCACTAAAAATCGACGGTGGAAGGTATTTTTTATATGGTTTTGAATCATCTTCAAATGCCCTTTGGTAATTGGTTTAACACAATGGTTTTGGCCTTTAGGTCTAGGCAAAAGAATTTAGCTTTTTATGGTAAAATTTGATGAAATCTATGAATGTCATTTACTTGATACGGTACTAGTACGATAGAACACAAATACTAGGGTTTAGAAAATTCTTATGAGCTAAAGATATGATACAACCTAGATACGTTAATAATTAGTTACTGTCTAATTGGATTTGATTCTTAATCTGATTTATTTTATCGAATTGTATTTGAGGTTGGTAAAGAGAACTTCAATTTGGATTATGTGTGAGATTGATTGGTACTAAATTATTAAGGATGTTTTAAATTCTGATTATATTCATTGTTGCGGAATCGAGCTAATATGTTTTGCAACTTTTACATTCTACAGACAAGATTATGCATTATGAAATGGACGCTGTTTCCTATAGAGTACTTGCATATCTTCTTCTTGGTGTTGTCAAAGTATACTCAAAGAAGGTCGAGTACCTACTCCATGATTGCGATAGCGTGCTCAGTGGAGTCAACAAATTTGTGATAAATACAAAGAACAAAGCACCTGTGGAAGCCGTGTGTATGGCTTTTACTATGCCTGAGACATTTGATTTGGATGCTTTTGATCTTGGTGAACTTGAAGATACTTCTGGGTAAGGTTTCATTAATTTCAGAAGTTAAGGAATTTACTGTTGGTTTTAAAGTGTTTCATAACATGTCTTCTGTCGATTTCAGGTACCATACTGCCCCTCCAGAACAAATTACTCTTAAAGGTATAATTTGTTTCAAATTTTGCTATCATAATATGTTTAATTTTGTCCTAGTGCTGAACTAATATGTCGATGCTGTGAAATGCAACAGAGGTTTTGTCTAATGCTGGAGGATTTGCGCAGTTTTCTCAAGAGAGGGTATGCATTCCTTAATTCTTACTTGGTTTTACATTATAGTTTTAAAATCCTTTGAGCATTATCTGAATGTCGTTTCTTCCATTTTATATGCTAAAAAATGTTACTGTTTTTGTTTATCTTTGGCTCTTTGCAAATATGTCCAAATGAATCAGTGTCTGTCTAAAAGTCTAATGAATGCTCTTATCGATTGCTTCCCAGTTCAAGCAGATATTATATGCATATGATAGGTCTATTCTGTTTTTGTTAAGAGACTTATTTAGATAGTTAGTTACGGAATTATAGAGATAGTTAGTTTCTGTTTGGATCAATGAATAAGAGGTAATGAGATTATAGTCTATTTGTAATTCTGAGTTTTTTCTTATTTTCTTTAGTTGGTTTCTATCAGCTTGCTCGAGTTTCCAGCTAAAAGCTTAAAAATTTATGTTATTTGGTACTTGGCATTGGCATTGTACAACAACCTCATAGTTTTTCATTACATTCAAATCGGTTGTTGTTTATTTTTATGAACTTTCTTTTGATAATAGTGAAGCAAAAACAAAGGCAGAAAATATTTAATGACATTTTCTTCACAACATTCTATAAAATATAATTCGGTATAGATTTGTACTAAATAGAGTTGGAAACATATATTAAATGGTAAACTCGTATAGGTCAGATTTGTTTGGAATAATCTGCCGCATATATTAGGCGAATCCAAATCATCAATTGATGACTGGATCATCCAGTTAAAATGTTAAATTGAATTCTGTCTTAATTGCAGTTATAATATGTTCTAAGCTCATTGATTTCATATTATTGATTTTTATGGTTTGAAATTTTTGGAAAAGATTTGGTAACTTTAGAAATATCAGTTATCCTCATAGTCTTTGTTTTTATTATTTGCAGTTTGAGGATTTTGATATGCAGTTTGAGGGTTTTGGTTTCGGCGAAACTAGCTGCTCTCTTGAACAAGTTATGGCGGAAAAGTATATTTCTGAAATTTTTATTTTATTTTATTTTTTGAATTGCTTCATAACATGGAGTTAAATATCTGTCGGAATCAATTAGAATTGACTTGTTGATTTTGTTATGTATTACAGCAGTATTCTTCAATTTCAACCGATGGACTTCGACTTTGAAGCTTTTCCATCAAATAGTTTAAGTAATCTCATTGAAGGGTCTTCTGAAAAACTATTAGAAGAATTTCAAAAAAAGGTATCATTTAAAGAGGGAACATCGAGTGCTAATCCGTCAGAGCCAACATTCATTGATGAAACTCCTCAATCTAAGTTTCACGGTGATTCTAGCGCTAATCCGTCAGAGCCAATAATCATTGATGAAACTCCTCAATCTAAGTTTCATGGTGATTCTAGCGCTAATCCGTCAGAGCCAACATTCATTGATGAAACTCCTCAATCTGAGTTTCACAGTGATTCTAGCGCTAATCCGTCAGCACCAATAACCATTGATGAAACTCCTCAATCTAAGTTTCATGGTGATTCTAGCGCTAATCCGTCAGAGCCAACATTCATTGATGAAACCCCTCAATCTGAGTTTCACAGTGATTCTAGCGCTAATCCGTCAGCGCCAATAACCATTGATGAAACTCCTCAATCTAAGTTTCATGGTGATTCAATTGCAAGACCAAATAGTTTAAATGATCTCATTCAAGGGTCTTCTGAAAAACTATTAGAAGAATTTCAAAAAAAGGTATCATTTGAAGAGGGAACATCTAGCGCTAATCCATCTGAACCAACAATCATTGATGAAGCTACTCAATCTAAGTTTTCAATTGCAAGACCAAAACCAGGTTCGTAAAATCACTATTTTTAGCATCCTTGAAAACACAACTAACTGAATGTTTTTCTTCATTTTTGGTATGTAGTTCATTATTGTACTTATTTCTTTTCCTACTTAAATTTCTATTTTGGCAGGTGCTACGAAATCAGATTTTATGCTTATTCCTACACCAGATGCAATGGAATGTGCTCACTTTTCAAAGAAAAGAAAAATTTGTATCGATGAAACGACAACCTTGTCTAGTCAGTAAGTGACAACCTTGCTATTAATTCTTATGTATGAAGTACTTTGATGTCATCATAGTTGATAAATGCGTACTCAAGATAGTGATACCTTGAACTACTACTGAACACGTTGCATTTTGAACCATATCAGGATACTCAGAAAGCGCATAGAAGATGCAAGTAACTTAGTTTCTGTTCGAAGACCATTACGCGTCTCTTTGATTGATAAACAGAGAAAAATTCAGATGTTCAGGCTTCTGAATGGATTCAATGAATCCTTGTTTCCTTGTAAGGTTTTTTAATTTATCATTTTTTTTTTGTTCATAAACTTTACATTCTTTACTAACCTTGTTTTGCTGCAGGTCACTCCCCAAAGCTGAAGTGCTTGCTTTCCAACAGCAAATTGAAAATACCGGACTCCCTTCAAATTGTGTCAGATGTGCAAGAATCTGAAGCTGTTGGCATTCCGGAGCATATCCAAATCGCTCCGGAAATCCCTCCAACATGCTCAGATTCTATTGGTGATGACGAAATTATGGGAGAGTTTGATGCTGTTGAATCTGAAGCTGTTGAATCTCAAGCAACTGCTCCAGAAACACCTCCACTGTGCCCGGTAGCTAATGTCAGATTAGCTAAGCACCCAGAGAGAGCAATCTCCGCAAATAGTGATAACATGGTGGACGAGGTAAAAAAAAACTAACTCATGAAAGTTCTGTTAATTAATTTTAAGAAAACACTTTTTTTTATGTCTTCTTTTACTCATGTAGTATTATGAACTAAATGATTGATCTTTGCTTATATTATATTTTTTTGCAGGAAATGAATTCATGCGAAACTGAGAATTCAAAAATGTGTAAGAACTCTATAAAATCTTCATTTTAAAATTGTAATATTCTTTGTTAAATTATAATATTCTATGGTCTTCCTAACACTGCATGGTTTCTTGATTCTTTTCGCGGCAGCTGGGTGGTCTGAGCAAACTAGGTGAGACGGCTGTTTGCTTTTTGAATATCAAAACATTTCCGGTATTGCTTGCATTACTGACTCGCTTATGTCTTCTACGATGATGTACAGTAAGGTTGCAATCGACTTGTGCAAACAAAAGGATGCAGGTTCTATAAACCTTTCAAAACTTTCAGAAGGAAAAACCAGAAAAGAATCTGCAAGACTATTTTATGAAATACTGGTATGTTTTTATTACTGTTTTAAGAAATTCATGTATACGAATAGGTTCGAACGATTTTGAGAATGTTCTCTGCATGGTTGAGATTTTAATCCTAGTTTGCTGTCTGATATTTTTCAGGTCTTGAAAACTACCAATTATGTGGATGTGCAGCAAAAGAATGCTTATGGTGATATTGAAGTTACGAAACTCCCCAAATTTGATAAATCTTTCGGAGTTTGATGGTCTGTTTAACCGACATAGGTACCATGTCAGAGGTGATTTAGAAATAGAGAGTTGATAGGAGGAAATAGGTAATTTAGAAACAGAAAGTGGATAGGACATAGGTTGAGAAAACTTTCTACTTTGCCTGCCAAATGTGTGGTTCTTCCACAATTTTCCTGTACAGTGACGGCAAAGTTAGAAACTCCAATTTACAGGAGAATCTTCTTTTACATTTTTCTCTTCATATTTATTACATTTCATCAAATGATAGTGCTCTTATGTAAAATTACAATTGATTTTAAAATTTAGTGGATGATTTTAAATATGATACTTTGTCACATTACCTGATATATATTTTAGGGGAGAGGATTCTCTCCATTGACATGCAGTGGAATCTTCGCCACTGATTTACTGTTGCTCCAATGTGTCCGACAGAAAGGGATGACCATGATGATCAACACTACTGGAGAGGATCCCTTCCCATTTTTTAGTGAATCGAGTGTAGCAATCTACCAAACACCTCAACCATTTACAACCACGATAAGGCACAGTCTATATATGCAATAGGCTAGTGTCGAAACTCCATCACTCAGGGCCACGGGCCACCATCAGGCGACATAGTCTATGCTTTTGCCTATAAGCTTGATGGTCACTCCGTCTCCTTCAAATAAGGATTTGATCTATCAGACTTTCTTGTCTAGAGGGTTATCAACACTAACACTTTATGTGCATGAAAAGAAAGTCTCAGTCATTTGCATTACTTAAGAGCAATCAATAAACTTGAAGTCTTAATTTATATGGTTCCTTAGATGTAGTCAGTAATATATGTGTTTCAATTATAATCAAATTTGAACTTCATATAATCAAAAAAAATATACGTGTTTCAGTCTGGTGGTTATAGTTAGTAATATAGTGCTTCAGTCTGGTGATGATTTTAGATATATGGCATTGTGTTCTAATGGAATGATTATACCTGATGCTAATTGAATACATGTGATGCTAGTCCTAATGAAATGTTATTAATAATATATGTGATGCTAGTTGCTTAATAATTATATTTTTGTAATGTTGATATACTAGTCCTAATATATAAAAACATTTTTAGTAATAATATAAACTTTTTGTAATGCAGAAACCAATTGATAACCAGTTAATTAATCAATGTATGAAACCAATTTGTGTCTCGTTAGTGGTTATATATAGTGAATTAGTTAAACCTAGTTAATGCTTTTATAGTGAAAGTAACAAAGATAGCTTTGTAGAATCAGTCAGGTACATAATACATCGTAGTGAAATTTAATTGTCATTTGTCTTTATTTATTTTATTTGTTGAACTATTTGGGTTTATAGGTGAAGGCTTCAAATGGATTCACAAACAGTTGAAGGTTCACTTGCTGTGTTGGTAGATTTAGAGGGTATTAATGCTGAAGGTGATGGTGAAACACCTGAAAGTAAGAGGGCCAAAACGACTACTGCTGAGTGTTGGAAATTTTTCACTAAACTTGGCTCTGGTGCTGATGGCGTTGGCACGGCAAAGTGCATTGGTTGTGGACAAGGGTTTAGGGCAGCCGGTAAGAATCATGGGACCACGACACTAAATCGTCATTGGCCTAAATGCAACAAACTCAAATGTGCTGATATTGGTCAAGTCATGATCGACAAGCAAGGTAAACTTAAGAATCTTGATATATATGAAAAGGTGTCTAGAGAAATGTGTGCTATGGCCATTATTGTGCACGATTTGCCTTTTAACTTTGTCGAATTTCAACATATAAGGAATTGACATAAGTATTTGAACCCTGACTTTGCTGCCATTACCCGAAATATTGTTAAGACAGATGTGGTGAGTATACATTAGAGAGAGACGGAAAATCTTAAGCAAGAATTGGCTAATATTCCTTCAAGAATTTCATTAACCTCTAATTTGTGGACATCTTGTACTACAGAAGGTTATATTTGCTTAACAGCTCACTATGTTGATTCTAATTGGAATTTAAAGAGTAGGATTCTTAACTTTTCTCACATGCCTCCCCCTCATAGTGGACCAGAGTTGTCAACGAAAATTCTTGAATTTATATGTGATTGGGAAATAGAAAAGAAGATATTTTCCCTCACATTAGATAATGGTTCAGCTAATGATGTAATGCAAGCTCAATTAGAAAGACAACTTGTCTTGCAAAATTTATTATTATGTGATGGAGAGTACTTTCATGTGCATTGTTCAGCACATGTTTTAAATCTCATTGTGCAAGAGGGGCTGAAAGTTATAGGAGATGTGTTGCAAAAGATTAGAGATAGTGTAAGTATGTGAATGGTTCAAAGGGTAGAATGAAAAGTTTCAAGGAATCCATTGAAAAAATTGGTGGTGTTAACACTTCAGCTGGTTTATCTTCTGATGTTCCAACAAGATGGAACTCAACTTATTTGATGCTAGAAAGTACTTTGAAGTATCAACGCGTATTTTCAAGTCTTAGCTTTCATGATGATAATTTTAAGGTTTGCCCCTCAGAAGAAGATTGGAAAAGAGGAGAGAAAATATGTGCATTCTTGTTGTCATTTTATGAGATAGCTAACTTAATTTTTGGAACATCTTATCCAACTTCCAATTTGTATTTTTTGCAAATTTGAAAAATTCAGTGTGTTTTGATTGAAAGTATGAAAGATGAAATCAATGTTATTAAAACTATGGCTACTGATATGATTTTGAAATCCGAGGAGTATTGACATGATTATAGTGTGGTGCTTGCTCTAGGAACGATTCTTGACCCAAGGATAAAGCTTTTTACTTTGGAATTTTATTACTCGAAAGTTGATCCACTTACTTCTAAGCGTAAAACGGAAGAAGTTAAGAAGAAGTTGTACAATCTCTTTGAGAATTATTCTTCCATTTCTAATTCAATTATCCTTGGGTCAAGAACCGCTTGGGTCAAGAACCTTTGAGTAACAAAATTTCAAAGTGCAAAACTTTATCTTTGGGTCAAGAACTGCTCCTAGAGCAAGTACAACACTATAATCATGCCAATACTTCTCAAATTTCACCATCATAATAGTAGTCATAGTTTTAATAACATTGATTTCATCTTTCTTACTTTCCATCAAAACACAATGAATTTTTCAAATTTGCAAAAAATACAAATTGGAAGTAGGATAAGATGTTCCAGAAATTAAGTCAGTGGTCTCATAAAATGGCAACAAGAATGCACATATTTTCTCTCCTCTTTTCCAGTCTTTTTCTGAGGAGCAAACCTTAAAATTATCATCATGAAAGCTAAGACTTGAAAATACACGTTAATACTTCAAAGCACTTTCTAGCATCAAATAAGTTGAGTTCCATCAAGTTGGAACATCAGAAGACAAATCAGCTGAATTGTTAACACCACCATTTTTTTTCATGGATTCCTTAAAACTTTTCACTCTACCCTCTGAACCCTTCACATACTTGACACTATCTATAATATTTTGCAACGCATCTCCTACAACATTCAGCCCCGCTTGCACAATGAGATTTAAAACGTGCGCTGAACAACGCACATGAAAGTACTCTCCATCACATAATAACAAATTTTGCAAGTTGTCTTTTTAATTGAGCTTGCATTACATCATTAGCTGAAGCATTATCTAATGTAAGGGAAAATATCTTCTTTTCTATTCCCCAATCACTTATAAATTCAAGAATCTTCTTTGACAACTCTGATCCACTATGAGGGGGAAGCATGTGAGAAAAGTTAAGAATCCTACTCTTTTAATTCCAATTAGAATCAACATAGTGAGCAATTAAACAAATATAACCTTCTGTAGTACAAGTTGTCCACAAATCAGAGGTTAATGAAATTCTTGAAGGAATATTAGTCAATTCTTGCTTAAGATTTTCCTTCTCTCTTCTGTATACTCACCACATCTGCCTTAACAGTATTTCGGGTAATGACAGCAAAGTCAAAGTTCAAATACTTAAATTCCTTATCTATTGAAATTCAACAAAGTTAAAAGGCAAATCATGCGCAATAATGGTCATAGCACACATTTCTCTAGACACCTTTTTATCTATAGCGAGATTCTTAAGTTTACCTTGCATGTCGATCATGACTTGACCAATATCAGCACATTTGAGTTTGTTGCATTTAGGCCAATGACGATTTAATGTCGTGGTCCCATGATTCTTACCGCATGTCCTAAACACATGTCCACAACCAATGCACTTTGTCGTGTCAACGCCATCAACACTAGAGCTAAGTTTAGTGAAAAATTTCCAACACTCAGCAGTAGTCATTTTGACCCTCTTATTTTCAGGTGTTTCACCATCACCTTCAGCATTAACACACTCCAAATTTACCAACACAGCAGGTGCACCTTCAACTGTTTGTGAATCCATTTGAAGCCTTCACCTATGAATCTAAATAGTTCAAAAAATAAAATAAATAAAGACAAATAACTATTAAATTTCACTACGATGTATTATGTACATAATTTTACAAAGCTATCTTTGTTACTTTCACTATAAAAGTATTAACTAGATTTAACAAATTCACTATAACCACTAACGAGACATAAATTGGTTTCATACATTGATTAATTAATTGGTTTTCCCATTACAAAAAAATTATATTATTACTAAAAAGTTTATATACATTAGGACTATAATATATCAATATTACAAAGAATCAACATTACAAAATTATAATCATTAAGCAACTAGCATCACAAATATTTATAAATTAGAACTAACATCACATATATTATTACTAACATTTGATTGGGACTAGCATCACATATATCTAACTAACATCAGATATAATCATTCCATTAGAACACAATACCATATATTTAAAATCATCACCAGACTGAAGCACTATATAAATTAGACTGAAGCACTATGGTACTATATTACTAACTACATCTAAGGAACCATATAAATTAGGACTTCAAGTTTATTGATTGCTCTTACCAATACCGAAGTACTAAAACTGAAGCACAATAATAGAAATAGAGTTGAAGCTTCCCTTAAAGTTCGAAACCCTACTATCAAAGAAAAAAGAAGTTTTATAAAAGAAATAAAGTAATAAACAATCAGATTTTGTTTTACAAAAAACAAGATGGAAAAAAAAATTATTGGATTGGACTTATGAAATAAAATAGCCAATTTTCATCTTAAGTAAAAAAAAAAGTAACAAAGTTCGTGGTCATGTCCGCCCCGTCTCATTTTTTAAGTGGGCTAGGCGGGACGGGCCAACTTAATGCACCGAGCTGAAAACTTCAATTTTTTTAAGTACAATTCAATTGATAATTAATTGAAGGGTTAACACCTAATTTAAGAAGTGCATCTTCATCTTTATCTTTATATATCTAATTGAAATAACATGCTACTACCTAAACCCTAATCACATTTGCTATTTTGGAGGGAATTCCTTAGTGAAGACTAAATAATATAAAAAAGTTGATGGGAATATATATCTAATGGAAATAATATGCTACTACCTAAACCCTATAAAAAAGTTGGTGGGAATATTGTTTCAGTTGGATTTGAAACCACAACCTCTTTATAGAGTTTTATTATTTAGCCACTAAGCCACTTGAATTTATTTGAAATATATTGGTAACATCACCTAATAACTATGACTTTCGATGCATCAACTACATTTTATTTTTTATCGCACTTTCAATCTTTTTTTCAATTCAATTATTGTTGTTTGATATACCTGAACTACATTTTTTAAATATTTTTGTTGTGACGAACGATATTGTATTTTTTCCTCCTTATTATTGAAATTTTTCTCTATACAGTTTTATTATTTAGCCACTAAGCCGCTTGAATTCATTTGAAATATGTTGATAACACCATCTAATAACTATGACTTTCAATGCATCAATTACATTTTATTTTTCATCACACTTACAATATTTTTTTAATCCAATTATTGTTGTTTGATGTATCTGAACTATATTTTCTAAATATTTTTTTGTGACGAACGATATTGTATTTTTTTTTTCTTCTTATTTTTGAATATTTTTTATCATATCTTGATTTTTTTATACTATAAATTCAATTTGTTTCGTTGCTTATAAAATTTAAACTTTTTAAAATTGTTTAAAAAATAACTAATTAATGCTATATTAGCTTCTAAAAATACAATTGTTTATGGGGTATTACAAATCTCGCATATATTGAACAATCTTTAGGATTATGTAATGGTATACGGTTGATTGTTACAAAATTGGAAACATATGTCGTTGAAGGTAAAGTGATATATGACAACAATATTGGTGAAAAAGTTTTTATTCATAGGTTATCATTGAATCCTTCAGATAAAAGAAACCCGTTCAAGTTTCAATGTAGACAGTTTCCAGTTGTTGAAAATATTATTAATCGACGAAAAAAAAAAGATATGGATAAAACTGAAAATGTTGTTTATAAAGAAATTTTATGTATTATCCGTATGTCACATATTTATAAATTATTATGTCACATATATGACCTGTGCGAATGCACGGGCATGGTGTCTTAGTATTTTAGAGTTATATTAATGTGTGTCATAAGAGCACATGTTAAGCTATCTAAAAATGAAAATTAGCATTTAATGATACAAAATATTCAATGATTCATAAAATTGAATGCACAAATACCAATAAAAATTAAAGACAAATGCTAATATTCTCCTATATTTTATAGCAGTCAAAAAAAATAGTAATAATTATAATAAAATTGATCAAATAATTGATTTTCCATCGGTGGTGCTTATAAGATTATAATGGTCTTGATATAAATTTTGTAGTTTGTGTTTTGGTGAAGTGGGTAACTCTAGATAAAGTTACTCAACAAGATTTTGATGTTTGTCCTTAGCATTTATTTTGCTTAGTCAGAGCCTAGTAATAATACAACATATAATAATATAGAAGAACTTGTCAAGAAAATAAAATAACATATATGGATATCTAGATTCAAAGGATATATTCTTCTTAGTACTTTATGTGAGTTAGATAGATAAGATATATAGATGGATATATAGATAAGATACTTTTTCCCTTCATTTTGGAGTTAAAGCAAATCAAAGCAAGAAGATAGCTTCAAATTGAGCTCATAGATCATATCATAATCTCCAGGTACGTACTATTTAATTTCTTGTTAATTATTATTGTTTATACCAATTAATTTCTATATACAGATGATCACTACGCATGGATTGAATCTTTGTGTTCATATATATTATTATTTTTATTTTTCGTGTTGATACATTATATTGCTCAATTTTCATGATATACAAGTCTGGCTTCGATTTATCCAAGGATGGACACGAACATAGAGAGTAAAAAAATATTATAATATACAACATATATTTTCTTGTAAAAAAAACATATATTTTAGTGGGAACACAAAACAATAATTAAAAACATAGTTAAATATGTTTTCAATGCTTTAAGTATACAAATTTTTTTTTTAATTTTTATAAAAAATTCTTTTAAATTTTGATCCTTCTAAATTCTAGTACCATTATATATTTATTTAATAATTAATGTATTTGATCTATTTATATATAATTAGTTTTCACAGTGACTTCAAAATCAAATTTTCATTAGTTTTGGAGGGACTATTTATTTGCTACTTAAAAAAGAGAGAAAAATGCCAAATCTTGTGAAGGCAAAAATAGTGACGTGTTCGAAAATGACGTGATAGGAATTTTGGCACGTTTCATTGCTTAGAAACTCGTAAATTTGGTCAAATTTAAAAAGAAAGATATTAACGAGTGCTCTAAAAACATTGTGTAAGAATATAAAAAGGAAATTAAAAGTTTACAATAAAAATGATATTTTTAAAGTTTTAAAATGTTGAATATATCATTTTTCAAACTACCTTATTTTCCGCATATATTGTGATTGGTTAACCTTCAAGAAGATAACTTAAATTGGATATAATCTTATGCTTTTCGTAATACTTAATACAGTCTATAATTTAAATTCTAAATAAAAAAAATACAAAATTTAAATTGAGCATAAACTTTTGCCGTTCAAATAGAAATTAAAGCAAATCAATCAAGAAGATAGTTTGAATTGATCAGCTCTTAAATCATTTCATAATATCTGCAGGTACTTGCTTAAGTTCTTGTTAAATACCATTGCTTATACCAATTAATTTCTTATATAAAAAGAATTTATATAGCTCACTTTTCCTTTTGGACAAAGATGGCTTTAATTTATCCAAGAAAGGACACAAAATATAGAAAATAAACAAAGCCAACTATTCCAAAATATATACCTTTTAATGGGACACAAAACAAGACATAAGAACATAATATTAATATAGGAGTATATTTTCAAAAATATCAGAAAGAGCTAGAATTTTAATTTCTATGAATGAATGATTTTAACACTTACTTATTGTAAAAAAAAATAAAAAAAATCTTTCTTATATTATTTATAAAAAAATTACTTATATACAAGTTTTGGTTGCTCTTGAATTAAAATATATCAGACATTAACTTTAGTATTAAAGTAGAAGTAAATTGATGTTTGATTTGTTAAATGATTAAATTATATTTCAAGCTCATAAGATGAAGTTATATATTTGTCAAAAAAAAAAAGTTGAATTTATATATATGAATTTGAAATTTATTAAAAAATTTAACTCATACTATATTAACAGTTTTAATACAACATTTTTTTTTGACAAAATTTAATACAACATTTATTTCTCCACTTATCTGCAGAGTGCAAAAACAGAGAAAATGAATGCCCTCCGCTCATTTTGGAACAGTCCAATTGGCCCCAAAACAACTCATTTCTGGGGTCCTACCTTCAATTGGAGCCTTCCTATTGCGGTAAGAATTTTAATTTTGTGTATCACTAGTCTTGTCTCTCACACAAAAATGTTATAGTAGATTGCAAATAACATATGTACCAATAAAGAAATGATTGCAAATAACATTATCGTCAAATATCTGATTATCTCAAAAGTTTAAGCTGTTAGGATTGAGCTACATTAATGATTTTATATTATTTCTAACACGCTCCCTCACGCAAGAGTCCATTTATTGGACTTGAAGTGTGGATAATGCATACCCAACTACCATATGATTAAATACCACTTTTTAATTAGAAAGTGAGGGGAGCGGGGATCGAACTCTAGACCACTTAGTCATAGAGACTTTGATACTATGTCAAATAAACGATTATCCCAAAGATTTAAATTGTTAGGATACAACTACATCAATAATTTTATATTATTTCTAACAATTATATGCCATGTGCACTATTGAGATATTGAGCACTCCAAATCTTGTACAGACCATTCTCCAAGATTTTAAGAGCTCTGTTGAAATTATTAATTTGATACTTGGTTTGTTTTACAAGTCATAATTTTTTTTTTTTTGATGAATTTGCAAGTACCCATAACTATAAATATGTGTAATTGTAGGAAAAAAAAAAGTAAAAGATAATGAATCCTATCAAGTACTATGTTGCTCAAATCTTCTATTAAGTGAGTATATTGCTTGATTTATAATGTATAAAAATTAATGAATCCTAAAAACTCCTTAGCAAATTGAAGGTTTAATTGTGTTTATTCAAATAAATTTTCATTGTAGTATTTCTTTTTACATATTTGACTTTTTGAGTAAACACACATTCAATGTCTATTTTATTTTCAATAATTTCGGCAATGCTTTTTTCGAACATCCTCAGAAACTCTGACTTTTTTTTTTTTTTTGACAATAGAAACTGTGACCTTATTAGGTGGAGTTTAAATATCCATTGTAATAATTTTGTGAATACAATTTTGTTTTCCTTTTTTAAAAGAAAAAAGTAAAAAACATACATTTATATTTAATCAAGTTGCAAAATTTATTCGTCAAAAAAAAAAAAAAAATCGCAAAATTTATTTTATTTCAATCATCACTGAGCTATTGTTTTTGGCAGGCAGCAATAGACACACAAAAACCACCGGAAGCAATATCTGGCAATATGACTACAGGTACTTAATTACCACTAACTTGTTTCAACATCGTTAATCGAAGGAATTTGGAAAAGAGGTCTTGGCTTCAAATCTCAACTATTAGTTGTTAATAGTATATTTTTAGAAGGGGAGAATTAGTCACGGATCGATTCCTGAACCTCTTTCTTAAACTTTTTCAGCGTCTCAACCATTTATTATCGGGACTTAGTAACTTATTTATTAATTTGTAAAATTGTTCTATAATAATTTATCCTCCTTCTTGTTAAATTCTAACAATGATAAAATTGTGCAGTTATGTGTCTTTATTCGGGAATATTTATGCGGTTTGCTTGGGTAGTGAAACCACGTAACATACATCTTATGGTATGTCACATGACTAATGAGACAGTACAATTGTATCAGCTCTCAAGGTGGATAAGAGCTCAACGGTATAATTTATTTATGTATCTAACTTATACATTCTAATAGTCTACAATTTAACACACAAAATATTTTGTCATAATAATAAAATTATAATGATGATATTGATTTTGGTATAAATGCAACAAGCATAAATACTTTTTAACGTTACTCGTTTATTTGATGTAATCAGGGGAATTGAGCTGAAGAAAGAGGAAGAAGATGAGTAAATCGTTTTTATGAGTAACTTGTTTCAAGTTCAGATAAAATATTTCTTATGTGACTTGTTGTGTCTTGTAGCCAATAATAGTTGCTTGTAACTGAAGTAACAAAATTAGTTAGTGGTTAAATGTGTTTTGTTGTTTGTTAGTTATAGTTAGAAGAAGTTTTGTTAGTTATTTTAGGGAAAGTTAGTTAGTAACTTGATGTGCAAGTTATTCACCTATAAAATCATGTACTAGTGATCATTGTGAGTTAATATGAAAGTGTGAAACTCTTCCCTATTATCATCTTCATTTTCAATTTTTCTAAAGTGAGTATTTTGTGGAGGGTTGCTCAGGGGTCATACTATCGGAGCCTCCATTGCAGGTTTTAGTGTGACTCTTAGTTCTTGCACTATTGTGGCTTCAGATCTTTAGGGCATTTATCTGGAATTAAAGTTTGCACGCCAACAAAATTTTGATCAATACAATTGTCAACAGTGATTCTCTTGCTGCTATTCATCTTATAGCCTAGAGTTGTTCAATGAGTCATCCTTATTATCACATAGTTTCTCATATTTCTTCGTTATCTCAAATAAATGGTTAGATACGTTGGCTAAAATAGAAACAAATCAAATGGCGAACACTCTGACCAAGTATAGATTTAGTCTTTTCTTGATTTTGCATTCCTTTGATGTAACTCCTACTTTGTTTTTTTACCTGATAGTTGACGCTCTTGCGATCAGCTTCCCGTGTAATTTTTAGTTTTGGTTTTCTTGGGCTTTAACATCCCTTTTGTTCATAAGTTAAAAAAAGTGCAATTTAAACACGCAAAAACGGCATTTCCAACAAATGCTCAAACATAATATAACATGTCAAAAGCCAGTACATATACAAAGCGCTTTCCTGAAAAAGTGGGAAAAGGAATGATACAAAGAATACACTCAAAAGTTTCTAGGCCAAACTCTGGTTTCTACCTAATTTGTATATGTAAAATAAGGGGGGTTACAAAGAATATACTCATTAGTTTCTCAAAGGCCTCGAAATATAATCAAAAATAAAAATTACACAACATAACAAATCAATACAGAAAAGGGAAAATAATTATTTAACTTCAGTGCTCCTATCCTTGCAGAGCATATGCCACTCTTGTAGTACTGCTGCTTGAAGAGCTTGATGTTCAGCTTCCTCAGCAGTTAATTTGGATAGTGTTGAAGGTCCCTTCTTTTTGCCATCTTCATTCCCATCCTTTTTGTCTGTATCCTCTTCTTCATCTTCCTCGGAGTCGGATTTTGGAGTCTTGGGTCGTGGTTGGGCTGCTTTCAACAAGGCTATCCTTTCCATTGATATCCGAAGCCTCTCAGCTGCAGCTAACTTCACTTCATCTTCAGGCATATACTCCACCCCACCATCAGTTAGGTCATCCAACCAACCTTGAAGATCTGATCCAATCTCCTTAGTAATAGATGCATCAGATGCACGTACCACAAACTTGCACATCATGGTTGTTGTCTCGTCACCCAAATCCACATTTCTACTCACTTCACTTGCACCAAAAATCATCAACCCCAAGAAGCCACCATGCCAAGTTTTAGCAGCATAACACAACTGTTCCAGAATATAGGACAGAGGAAAAAGGGTCAGTAAATTCACACGACGCATTACATATAACCCATCTCATAAGTTGTCCCTGGCTTAATATCTAGTTTATGTTAGTCAATTTTCTCTAGCTCTGTCGGGTACATATTAACTGGTTCAAAAAATGTATATAAACATACAAGTAAAAACAGAGAGCAGAGATTGAATAGTAACACCACTATTTTTAAGAGGACTATGCATTTTAAAGAACATAGTTACAACCTATTTAGGCTTATCTATGACAATAAGCACTTGTGTAAGTGTTCGAGGGAACTTATAAAAATAGCATGAGTTATGACATGTCTATATCCTGTTTTCAGCTTATTCGAACAATATCTCCACATGATAACTTATCAAAACAACATATAACTTAGAAAACACTTTAACCACACTACACCTTTGATTATAGAAACAATTTATATATGGGCACCCAATCAATAAACACTTAATTAAATTATTAAGCCAAATGCACCCTAGGTGGTTCTAGGAATGGTACAAACATTCTTTAACTATTTCAGATTTTTAGACCGAAAAGGCATAAAAAGGAAGATAAGATGGCAAATCCATACCTGAAACCCTGCCACTGTGCGGATAATATGTGAACAAACTTTGTGGAACGGCTTGGAAGACAGGGATTTCAGTCCACTCAAGAAAGGAGATGCACCATACTGCTGGGCTGCAGTAGCCTGAAAGCCACTGCCTTCATATGTATATGTACCAGTGTATTCAACAATGGCTGGCAAACTGGGCCACAGTCGGAAAAACTCGACAGGTGATATTTGGTGCGGTAAAAGTAGCTCAGTCAATGGAATTTTATATGGTTGACATCTCAAAATCACGGGTTCACCTAATTCGGGCCTTAAGCTTCTCTTTTGTCTCATGACTTGAGGATCCTCTTCAGCATAGTCACCTTCATAATCTCCAACAGCCCCACTACCATAAAATGGGTAATACAACACTTGAACCCAAAGGGCACATCTTTCAAAATGGGAAACACCAACTGTTACACTGCACAGCACTGGATCCTGAGAAAGTAACAAAATCATCAGGAACATAGATCAAGATGCTATTGCAAATAGAAGAGTAGTATAAAATTATTCTACAGAGACAATGCAAAACTTGAGAAGTGACTGTTTAAAATAAATAATCAACAGAGTTTAAAATAATCCAGCAAAATTGACTTCATGTCAAGTTATACACGCCAATTTATCAGGTAATAATAATACCTTAAAGGTTGCAAAGATATAACAAAAGAAGGAACACGATTGCAATATCACAAAGTGGCAACTTCTAACTTATGTACATTATCAGCATGCAAAACCAAGTTTGGCAAGGGACAGAATCAACTATTGAATAAGAGCTAAAAAAAGAAGGAAAGAATGACTACAGGGAAGATAGAAATCCTGCAAATAAGAAAAGTTAAGAGCTACTACTACAAGGATGGGTGTCATTTTCATTAGGCGACGTTGGTTCTTGTTTTATGTTATTGTGTATCATATTTTTTTAAATTGTGATCTACTCCTTCCTTGGTGATCAACTCCTCTTCAAACTTCTGAAATAGTTGGCAGTTAATTTCTGGTGAATCTGATAGGAACCCTATAACATCATAGTATAAAATGAGTGTATTATTTGCAATGTTTTCAACTGCAGATAGCAGAGAATAGCGGGTTGATAAAATTCTGCAACGCAATAGTGCTATAGCACCACCATAACAGCTATTTAACAACATTTTGTAATAAAAAGCGTATTGTGGAACAATAGCGGTTTGTCCAAATTTCGCTAAGCTATAGCGCCGTTATAACTGCTATTTAACAGCACTGAATCTTTGCTAAGTATGAAAGATTATATGTGTTTCCCCCCTTGATAGGAACCCAAGAACATAACAGTTTTCCCCGATACTCCACAGAACAAAGCTCCTTCAGTCAAGAAGATTATATGTGTATTGCTCTCTTTCCACATGAAAGAAAGGATCCCTTGACAGCATAACTAACTACTACCCACATTCCCTTCTAACTAACCCGTTCAGCATAGTTGTTGGGATAATAAATAATTCTGATGATTAAAAACGGACTAGTGAAATTCTTTTGCAAAAACTTTTTCAAGTCTTTTTGTGCCTTTTTTTAGCCATGTTTATTTGTTATTTATATCACATCAGTTTCTCCACATCCTTGTCACATGTATAACATCATTTTATCTGTCCTTTTCGCGTACTTCAATCTAACCAGCAGTATGCCCTAGCCCAGTTCATTCTATTATGCCCTAGCCCCCTTTTTTTAGGATAATTGCATCGAACCTATATTTGGACTAGCTTTTTATAGCTTTATTTATTCACAAAAGAAGAGGTAAAAGAACCAACAATATTTCACAATCATCAGCTGCTAGCTGAGAAAAGCATTGCAGGTACTGAAAGTTTTGGAATCCAAACCCACAGTCCTAAAAACACGTCTGATGGTTTACAATTGCTTAACATAGATTTTAATACATCCCTTGCCTAAAAAATTGGAATTTTTGCCTTTTGAGATATGTATGAAGTTAAAAGCAAGTCCACATTCATAACTCCAATAAAAAATAAAGAGCTAATGATTTACAGAATAAATAAAGCCAATAATAAAAAATAAACCGTATAAATTAGGACAACTTAAATCCTGCAAAAATTGAATTGTCCAGTAATTATACATATTTTCCTTCACTTTGTTAGACTTCTTCAAATATAGAATTAGTAGGATGTAAGCTTCCGGTGAATCCAACTTAATGATAAATATAGTATGGAGGCATCTGAAGTCCATTGCACAAAACTGACCACTTCTGCTAACACTCCATAATTTTGAAGAATAATATCTTGCCCCTTTTTCCTAGTCTATTTGTGTTTTTTCTTGCAAAGCCTCTTTTTGTATGTTTACCATAGTAGTTTTTCTAAATCATTCTCAAGTGTTTTTCACCAATCAATAAGTCCTAACCAAAACATACTCCTTCATACAAGTTAATGTCATATATAATATAACAGTGAGCTGCATGTGATAACTTTTAACTAAGATTTAGTTGTAAATTTGTAGTATCCAGCTAAATAAATGAACTAGAGGTGCCAGAAGTCCATCATCCTATTCGTGCATGATTAGCCTGAAACTTGGGCCAGGCAATGTTTTCAGAGGTCGGTCCAATCAAATTGGACAGCTGAAGAATATGATTGGCGCAAATAAAGCAGGCTGAATCTAATTTATTTGAAAGAGTCTAAATAAGATGTACTCATAAGGCCTTTCCGTCGGACACCTCAGTCTGAATCCAATCTAGGCATGATATTACTCAGAAGTACAGACACGCCCCTCAAAACTTTCTAGACATGTAAAACAAAAAGATAAAGAATAGCAAAGAAGATGCAAAATCAAAATAGCTATGGAATGGAATATGCACTTAAGAGGAGAAAAACCTGTGAAACAAGATTTCGCAACTGCCGCACGGCTTGAGAAGAACCATCCATATAATATAATGCACCAGATAATCCAACACGTACATCCACCCGATTTAATTCAAGCTCGGTTAAATTTAAGACCTGAAGCAGTTTTATTCGTAGTAAATGAGAAACATTGTAACAGCCATTTGATAAAATTTATGCATAAAACAAATAATATCTTCTGTCCATCAATGTGATTTAAATTTTAAAAATGAAACTATTGAGCAATTCTAGAATGCATTTTAATTTGTTCATCAACAGATCATAGAAAAAATACCAAAGCACCGGTAATTAACATCAGTATTTCTTCTAAGCAATTATGAATATCAAAGTGAATAAACTGGAAGTCTAGAGAACATTAGGTTTCCCAAAATATCAAGATTGTATTGTTAATTGTGGTATGTTCTTCTACTAAACATGATCAATTTGTCACTGTGTGTATCTTAAAACAAAATACATACTGATGGTTCCTACAGTTTTTAATGAAAAAATTAATCTATTAAGCTTCCCATAATGGTTCCTCACGGTTTATAATGAATGACCATTGAAGAAAATTATATGTAAATACCCTGCCTAAATGTTTGAAAATGTTGTAAAGAAACCTAAAAATTGAGAATAAAAGGTCTAATTGAGGAGGCTTTGACCTTTAAATGCAGAGTTATCCTCCCATCACTTGAATCTGCTAAATGATAACCTTCAACATAGCAAGGATCGCTGCTTCCAGTTAAAGTACTTGCAGTAGGAGGAACCTTAAGTGAAGTAGCATCAACTCCTTTGGTAAGCAAAAGGGTTAGTTCACTGGGGTCAGGCCTCCATAGCTCTAAAATAGCTTTGTGAACCAATCCTTCCAACTTTCTATCCTGAGCAGCAGATGCTTCATAAAACTGAACTGTTAACTTGTGGTGGCTAAATGGGTAATCCCCTCTGGCTGCTGTAACACCAGCCCACCTGGGAACAAGGTAATAATAATGATAAGAAACATAATTGCAACAAATTATAATCTAATGAATTAAATTTATGATTTGATTGTTTGATCCATTTAGCCGACCCCACTTAGTGGAATAAAGCTTGGTTGTTGTTGAATTAAATTATGATTTGACATAAAAAGATCACAGAACATTGTTAACATTATAAATGACCATTAAGCACCATTACAGCTAAAATTCCACATTGATATAAACTATAGTTTCAATTAAATGACCCCATTAAAATAAAGATCGGTGACAACATGAGTAGGTAGATTAATGATGGCGGCAGTACTGAACATTATTTTTCATAACATTCGCACCTACTATCAGGATGACCAGAAGCATATTTGATTCTTTGCAATATCAAACGGCACTGATGCTTGCTGACAGAATCAGCCAAAGCATTGGTCCTGAACTCTTCAAGCTCTTTAGTAAGCAACTGTCCAGCTCTAGGGTGGCGTGATCCCAGTCTTTGAGCAGATATAAGAACTGCCTGTACATCTTGAACTCTATTTGTTGTATCGGCAGTTGAATCAACATTGAACAGAACCTTATGAATATTTGATATAATGACATTAAGAGGATCGTCTGGGTCGTCTGCTAGGAGTGGATCCAATCCTTCTATATCTATGTGCTCTGCAATAGCCCATATAAGGCGGGCCAATATTCTTGGTGTATTGACCTGTTACATTCACAGCCATTAATATGCAAGAACTGAAGTCCAGAAAACACCTGTATGTGATTATGTACGAGTAAAAAAAGTTCAAGTGTTTGAGGAAACTCAAGATATGTAAAAATTTCATAATTTTAACAGACATTTTATTTTAAATTTCACCATCTATGTGAAGCAAGGTAAAAATATAATTCAAACCCACCAATAACAAAATTTCATTTTCAACTTTATTGGCATTACAACAGATTTTTAATAGTGGGTAATTAAATAGTCACAATGGAAAAAGCTTGAGACGTAAGTTAAAGTTGAAGGTGATTTACTCCAAATATACTAATTAAAATGTTTCAATAATTATAATTAGCGCAGTTTGAATGCTTTTGGCCATATACATGCAATTGACAGAAAAATAAATCTTTATATGGAAGGAGTGCTGAATATTAGGTGTTATAGTTAGTGTACCTCACGTAAGTCTCTCACAAGTTCACGTTGCAAGTTTTGCAATCTAGTCTCGTTCAAAATTTGGTCCTGAGAAGCACCGTCTTTGACTCTTTTTACACCACCCCTAGTATCATATATGCAGCATAGCCGAACAAGCAACTTCAAGTAGCAGTCAATTGCATATGTGCGACCATCACAATCCCATTTAACACAAGGCCGACAAACTTCCACCACTTCTAAAGAAGGCTCGGTCCAGTTTAATGCACCATAACCAGTTCCATATGCTAAAGCTCCAATGACCCTGCTCTCCATGCCAGTGTTTTTCTGTTCAGGCAAAGGCAGAGACAGCTGAAAGCAACTTTCCACTAGTGATGCAACTAACTCTTCCCTAAATATGTTTTTACTTGTAACGCTATTAAGATCATCATTCACTCTTGCATCCTCAAAAAGGGAAGCAATATCAGTTCCGGCAAGAGGTTTCTGACCTCTTCGGACACTTTCCTTAGCAAACAGATCCACACAAAGAGCCGTTCTACAAATACAAGCTAAAGCATGCATGCGGTCAGATTCTGCTCTAAGGTTTCTCACCATCAAAAGTAGCCTCTTGAAGAGTGAAACCTGCAAGAAGCCATTTATAGACAATAATAAACATTATTGTATGTATCACACACAAGCAATTTTGTATGACCAAACATCCAATGCTGCTTTTAGAAGTTCCAGTATCACAAAAGATACAGAATAAAACACATTTCAAGCCCAAGACAGCAATACCAAAAAAACATCAATGTCATAATTACTAAATTAAGGTGAGAAACCGAAAATCTACACAATTGAAAGCTTAACCAATTAACATGATAGATACTTGACGCCATTCATAATTCATACGCCAAAATAAACCTTTATATTTTTGAAAATGCATATCCAAGTGAGCAAAATAAATAAACTAATCAAGGTTCGAATCGCAATAGTCAAAAAGCATTTGTGATCACAATTTGAAACCTAGAAACTAATACACAATTCATTAATTTGTATGAGAATAAATCCATCATCACCTGCATGTTAAGATCAAGGAGATGAAGATTGGTAACAACAGCTCTAACAATACTCTCTCTAGCAGAAGCAAACTCCTGCCTATCCCACAATGTAAGAATGGCAATAGTAGATTGTGATGCCCATTCTGTTTTCCCTCCAGGCACATCAGCCAAATACAACATATTAATCCCAACCTCATAAATCAACGCAGGTTCCAACGACGAAACCAAAAAAGGAGCCAAATGTGTAACCACATCCGAAACACCAACCAATTTCTCAGCATTAGAATCAGCCTCAGCACTACCTACACTAGAAGACTTCGACAGCTTCCGAATAACCTCAACACCACCAGAGGCAACAGCCTTAACCGAATAAACAACCGGAAACACAGTAGCTCGAAAATTCTCAACCGGCAAAATCAATGAACGAGCCATAAGCGCCCTACGCTTCTTCCAAACAAAATCAACCATAGAAGAAACCCAATTCGAACGAATGGCAAGCGAATTTTCACTATCAACTAACTTATCACCAGCAAGTTTACTCATCCGCTTAGTACTAAACTCCTGGAAAAGCCTTCCAACAGATTCGAAAGCAACTTTCGAAACCGCATCAGATCGGTCAAGCATATTAGCACCAATGCGTCCCCACCAAGCGGAAACGCGATCAAGAAGATTAACATTATTTTCACAAAGTGTAACAAGATCATCACGTGCAAGTACACAACCTAGGGTTTCAGTAATAGAGAATCTAAGATTATCACTAGGTGAATCGAAACAATCAGAGATCTCTTTATTACAATCAGAAATGAGTTTCGCTAAACGATAAGAAGGAATCGCAGCGAGAATTGAAACGGCAGCGGCAGTTACATCGGGATCAGGGAAATGGAAGTCGTTACGGATACCTGTACAGACGGTGTCCCATAAATCGGGAGTTAAGCGAGTGGAACGGATGAGATCGAATGCGAGTTTTTTGCAAACGGCGGAAGCTGGAGCGGCAACGATCTCTTCGACGGCGGATTTAGCGATGACGGCGATGTCGCGACCGGCGGCGGATTGTTGGAGAGCTTGGAGGAGTGCGCCTGATTGACGGAGGGCGTCGTTGGAACGGAGGTCAGCTTGGATCTGAGCAAAGAGGATGTCCATTTAGATCCAAGTTGAGTGAGTTGTTGTTGTGATTTGGAACTAACTATATATTATAGCATAGCATGAATGATTGAATTGAAGGTAATTATGGTTTAGTTGGAGAATGCGAGTGTGTTCAAGTTTATTAGATGCTCTCAACAAAGTAACCATGGAAGCTTGGAAGAAATTTTCATTTTTTTTTTTTTTTTGTTTTGTTTGGGTAGATTTTTATTTCCTTTCTTTTTCTTTTATTGATGATGAGAAAAATTGAATTAATTGAGTTTAAGTTTTGATTTTTACAAATAAATAAATGTAGGTTTTATTTGGATTTAAGTTTATATGAAAAATTTTGCCAAAAAAAAAAATTATACGAAAATTTAAATTAGCCGAGAACTTTATACAAATTACACTCAATAATATTTTGATCCAAGTATTTACTAAAGAGAGATAGAGTATCTGTGGTGAAAGAAAAATTTGATAACTTATGAGATGAAAATTAGTGTTGAATGATTTTCTAGTTTAAATTCTTACGTTTCTAGTGCAGCAATCCTTGCTGTTTATAGTTGCAACAGGCCTTGTGTAGCTCGATCTTCAAGCATATTTGTTAGGTGTCGATTTATAGTCATTGTGCATTTAAAAAGACAACTTACGATAAGTTGTCACAAAAAAGCAATTATGCGAGAATGTTCTTCAAATGGTTTCGCCATGAAGTGAGAGCAATGAGTTGTAATTATATGTCATCAACTTATCTCCAAAGAAGTTGTATATGACTTTGTGTCTTGACAGTTATGGATGAGTTTGCAAATGTGTGAGCAACTTATAGTTCAAGCGTTATCCAAATAAAAAGAGACTTTATCATTGAGCAAAAGAGTTGTTGTTCGTCCATAAAATAGCTGAGAGGTGTAGAATATAACAGATGGAGCTTCTGCTTATCACTATTCACTCGCACTTGCAAAGTACAATATTTTCGTCTTTTATGCAATAAACATGTAAGAATGTTCATAAAATGTACTTTCATAAGTACAACACAACTAGATGTCAAGAAGCTATTGTTGCATTCATATATTGGTTCATAAAACATCTCCATTTGTCCATTGGTGAAAGTATGACAACTTTTGACTACTTATCTTTTATGATGAATTCATTTTTATTCGTTAAATTAATATTGTGATTAAATGACTTTTTCACTGTTGTGATTCTGTGAATTCACCCCCTTAATTATGTAAATAAGTGTTTATGCTGAAGTATGAACTTGAGAGAGAATATTTAGTTTGAATGGACGAATATTCTAGGATTATTCTTGAAATAGTGTTCAAAGCTTTCTTAAAGAGTGAGACATATCATTTATTCAAATTCATTTGTCTAAATTTAAATAACTCAAGAGCACAGGTTAAATCACAATATTAATTTTTATATCTTATAATTTCTTAATTATTTTTGTATATATCATACATTTAAAATAAAATTTCTTACTAAAGTATACTTTTAAAGTAAGTCCCTCTAAATTTAGTTTAATTCATGCATCCTTCTCATATCAATCTCAAAATCTTAACGTGACAACAAACTATAAAGGCCGCTAATATGCAATTGGGAATTTACTTTATCATGATAAATCACCTTCAATTATTTTGAAATATTTATTTATTATGGAACTAGTTTTTCTTTTATAGCTAAGTAGTTTAGTGCATAGAATTTCACAATTTTAAGATAAATAAGTGAATGTATTAGAGTTCCAATTCAGTCTCTGCACATTATATGTAATATTTTTATACCAAATGAGTCATGTTCACAAAGACGTGTATGTCGCTAGTTTTAATAAAGGGCATTATGAAGAATTCATTTTTCATTTCAACCAAATTTTTAAATAAAATTAATTACTATATTCCTAGTTAGCATGAGATGTTTTATGTTATATTTGAAACTTTAGATTCGAATAAGGAGAGTATCAAGATAATTATTCGTGGACGTAATTCTGAAATGGTCTTTCAATTTTGCCTTGTGAACACATAATAGTGATGCCATGATAGTGACCAAATTACTCAAAAAAAATTGCCACAATTTCGGTGTTTATACTTTAAATTTTAACATGGCTAGCTTGCAAAATAAAATGTAATGGTGATTAAGTCTCTATAATTAAGATAAAGTCTAAACTTATCTTAATTTGATTTGATTTAGCCAAAGAGCTTTCCATTATATAATTACCACTACAAGAACAGGTACTAAATACAATGTCAAGTGGAAAGTAATTCCTCAAAATTTGTTTGACTTTGGTTTGGAGATGATCAAGTACGTAAGTATTTGTTAAAGAATGGTTCTTTAATTAATAGAAAATTAACTACGGAAAAGATCAAATCCAAACCACTTCAATGTTTCATCCTTATAAATAGAAGGCTTAACATGCAACAAAATTCAATTCACACAAATAATAAATTACATAAGAAGAATAACTAACGAGTATTAGTGAGTTTCAAAATGAAGGTTCTCTACTTCCTAGTTTGCATCTTGGCTTTGGCAACATCTGTTGCCTTTGCTTATGACCCCAGCCCTCTCCAAGACTTTTGTGTTGCAATCCAAGACCCCAAAGATGGTGGTATGGATATATTAATTCCTCATAAATCTTCCTCAAATTTAGTGTTTTGTTTCTTGTTTAGTTTGCTCATATTGAGAATTTTTACTAACTTTGAAAATAATAACTATATATATTTTTATAATTTGCAGTATTTGTGAACGGAAAATTTTGTAAAGATCCCGCTCTTGTGAAAGCTGAAGATTTCTTCAAGCATATCGAACCTGGGAATACATCAAATCCATTGGGCTCTGAGGTAACTCCAGTCACTGTAGACCAACTGTTTGGACTTAACACACTCGGCATATCGTTGGCACGCATTGATTTTGCACCTAAGGGTTTAAACCCACCCCACACTCACCCTCGAGGCACAGAGATCCTTATAGTCCTTGAAGGAACTCTTTATGTTGGATTTGTCACATCCAACCAAGACAAAAATCGCCTTTTCACCAAAGTCCTCAATAAGGGTGATGTATTTGTGTTCCCAATTGGTCTAATTCATTTTCAACTAAATGTGGGATATGGCAATGCTGTTGCCATTGCTGGACTTAGCAGTCAAAATGCAGGAGTTATCACTATTGCAAATGCTCTATTTAAATCTAATCCAACCATTTCCGACGAGGTTCTTACCAAAGCTTTCCAGGTGGATAAAAGCATAATTGATTATCTTCAACAACAATCTTGGTATGACAACAACTAGTTCGAGAACATCATTAGTCGTTTAATCACCTAAACAGTCTAAACATACCTCGTGGAGTCGACCCTCTCTACTTACTTATTTTTATTGTAATACATAAAATAAATGTTGTTTTATTTAAACACATGGTTGTTTTAGTTTTAGTTTAATTTGGTTCAATAATAAATTGTTGTTGATGTTCACTAATAAATAAAAAGATTGTTGTTGAGGTTTTGGTAATATAATAATTTTCTATCCCACCCTTCTCATGTTAATTGGTCCAATGATAGATTTTTGTGGTAATTTTAGTATTATAAGTGATAGCAGTTTATCAATTTATAATGAGTGCTATGATTCCCAAATGGTACGTGTATGATACGAGTACAAATATTATTATACACGTGAATATGAGTTAGGATCTATGAAGCACATACACTCCTCAGATTAGTGTATGATACGAGTACAAATATTATTATACACGTGAATATGAGTTAGGATCTATGAAACACGTACACTCCTCAGATTAGTTATGTTTTATGTCGGACACCAACGCTTATAATTACACTTAATTATATTATTTTTTCAAATTATTATCGATGTCAACGTGTTAGTATTCCTGTCGTGTTCAATGTCCATATGTATATTTGTGCTTCAAAGATCATGATAAATGTTTATATTTAAAACATAAAGAAATGTTAATTACTCATGCTTGACACGGTGATTGTGAATGAGTAATGGTCAAATAGCATCTTCACTCCAATGGATTTTTCCCTTACACATGATTTACATTGTATTCCAAGACAGGTGAAAATAAACAATCAAATGAGATGAAAGTGCATTAAATTGATCAAAACTTATGGACGGATTTTTAAACTAAAAAAAAATACGTCGGGGAGCTCGAAATTGGATCATGTCAATATAGCAAAATGAAGACAATTCATAATTTGTTCTATACAATACATTCTAAAAAGATAGTTACTAGTAGATTTTATCATTTTTTGGCGTGTAAATGAATATTAGTTGATTGTACTGGAATGTTTATTAACATGTAGATATTTATTGAGAAATTTTTCTCAACCTTCACTTTTTCTTCAATTGTAGAAATAACTTGCACATAATTTTTTTACATGATTAATGCTTATAGAGCAAGTTGTTGTGAATTCGACGATAAACTCACGCCAATAATAAACTGATGCATGAGCCAAGCGTAACAAACAACCAAATATAATAAGGACAATAGAGATGATAATGTAATAATTCAAAGCAATAACGGCGGAAAATAAAGAACACGATACCAATTTGTTTACCTAGTTCGGTGTTAACTAACCTACTATGTGGAGAGAGCAGCTCTCCGTTATACTAAAAGCAAATAAGTCACTTTATAAAAAATTCTCAATTGAGTACAAGGAATTAGCAAACCCTAATTATACCCAAAGACCCAAATATCTTCACGTCGCCAAGAGACTCAATTTGACCTAGTCTCCCCAAGATGATCCCACAAGATGATCCAAAGAATAGTTTTCCCTAGGATTATACCAAGAGACTGTTCTCTCTAAAACTCTAGCCTTGTGTGGTGGCAAACTCTAATTCCCTACATCTTGTCTCACTCTTTGCACTCCCAATTTTTCTATGAATAAAAAATCTCTATTTATAGAAAAATATATGTCTATTATTTTAAAAGCAGTCTTTTAAAATAAAATCAAATCTCGTATTGTTTTTAAATATATCCAATTTAAAAACAAACCGAACCCAAGTCATAAATTCTTCAAAAACATATATTTCCACAAAATCTGCAATATTCTGACTTTGAATCTTGAGATTTCAAGGCATACTCAACACATGTGTTTAGTTACTTATATTATCATTCAAACTTTGATTATTATTATTAACTATTAAGTGCGTTTGTATGAAATTATGGCCACATACACAGGGTCGGTCCAATAGGGGGTGCAACATGGCCCGTTGCATCGGACCTTCAAAATTGGAAGGCCTCAATTTTTTTATGGCATAGTAGTATTAGTAAAATAGGGGGGTGTAAAAATAATAGTTTTGCACAATATAAAGTCCATGCCCAATTTCTAAAAAAAAAAAAAAAAAAATTCAAAATCATATCACACTAAAAAAAGAAACATGCTAAAAAATAGCTTAAAAAAAAACACGCATAAAAAAAAGGAATGGAAATCAGTAACGCAATATCAAACTCAGTAACACAAGAATCTCTCCTTCATCCCTAGCAAGAAACATATTCTCTCTTTTCCTTGATTCTCCTTTTGTTTCCTGTCCTTCCCTCGGTGTGGTTGATCCTCAGTAGTTTTTCAGGTTTTCTATTGAAGCTAAAACAAAAAGGTAAAAATTAAAATTTCACAATTTAGGGTTTTTAAAATTTGAAATTAAAAGATGTGTTGTTTGTTGCTAATTTTAATTGCTAATTATCTTTTAATTTTGTTTTCCGGTTCAACTTCAATGTTGTCTACCTGATTCAACTTCAATGTTGTCTTTTTGATCCAATGCAGCGGAAGAGCAGCGAGAAATTTCAGGTTCTAATTTTTTACCTCAATGCTTACTAAATTACCTCCTAAGGGTAGGAAGTTTACCTCAATGCAGAAAGAATTTTTTCAAAATTGAAGTTATTGAAGTCTTACTTGCGGTCAACCATGTTACAAGAAAGATTAAATGGTTTAGAATTGATAGCAATTGAGAATGATATCTTGGAGAAGGTACAATATAAAGATTTGGTTGGTGAATTTGCTTCAAAAAATGATAGAAGAATGGCTCGTCTAAAGTAGTTAGAAAGTATTATTTTGTTGTTATTGATAGAATATGAATCATTTTTATGTTAATTACAAGGATAATTATATTTTATGCTATTTGCAATTTAAAATTGATAAGTCGTTTTTTTTTTAAAAAATATATTAAGAGGCCACTTTCAAAATTTGCACACGGCCTTTAAAAACTCAGGACCGGCTCTGCACATACAACATTTATGTTATGTGAGGAAGAAAAATAGAAAACTTTTTTTTTTCTAAAAAAATAGACCTTTTAAATCGGTTGATGTTTAAACCGATTTCATATTCAATTTTTTCACAAATTAGCGACAAGGACTAATTAGCGTCCGCATCATGTAGCTTCAATTTTGGAGTACATATCAGTAAATATTAATTAGCGTCAACATGTACAGTCAATTTTTTGAACGCTAAAATGTTTTTAACGTCCAATTATGTCTTTTACCGTTCGTTTTCCAGGGATCGATGCTAAAATATAATTCTCTTGTAGTGTATGGATCCTTTGTCTGGCAATTCTTGCACTCATCTTTATTCAATTGCAAAACAAAATATTACTATTATAAAAAAGACACCATGAGTTGCCTTCATGCAACGCTTATTTAAGGTATATACTAATAATTTGGATTATAATGAGCCTTAGTTAATTATTTGTTGACATGGTAAATTAGAAATGGTCTTTCACGTTTTGTCTTGACGATGGTATTTGCAATCCAACTACTCAAAGGAAAAATAAATACATTCAATAAACTTTTATGTGTCTTTAGAGATATTGTGATATAAACTGTATTAAATTTCTTTGAAAGTTCAAAAGTTGACAAAAATTATAAAATTACATTGAGTTTTACACTTTTAATCGCAACATATGCAGTCATCAAAAAGGTTAACTTGCAAAAAGAGAATACTGTTGTGAGATTGCCTTTAAAACTGAAATCTTGGAAATTTGGTTTGGAATTGCGCGGGGCGCAGGAGCTTTTGCGCGGGGCGCAATTCTGCGTTCTGATTCGAGTGAAGCCACTGGCCTGTCTGCGCGCGGCGCAGACGCGGGAGTATATATGTTGTTCTGTTTTTTGTTCAGCAAGAGAGAGGGAAAAATAGGGGTTTTAGGGTTTGTTCATCCAATTGAAGCTAGAGTTCATAGAGGAAGCTCTTGGGAAGTTCTCTAGGGATTGGGTAGTGATTCTAACACCTTGTAAACACTTGTCATTGAAATCTCTTGGTCACGGGAAGAGATTTGGGAAAAGGGTAGAAATTAGGGAAACACTAATTTCTTGCAACTCTTTGTAAATCTCATTGTAATCAAGAAGGAAGAAGTTTGATAAGGAACGGATAGCTATCTCCCCCAGATTAGGTTCGTTAACACCGAACTGGGTAAACAAATTTCACTTGTGTTTTTTATTGCTTTTGGTAGTTTAGCTTTTGATTGATTATAATTTCTTGAACCATTGTTGCTGTTTGGTTGCTTAATTGTTTTTGCCTCACACTAGTTTAAGTTTTCATTGGTGTGGTTCATCGGATTCACAACAATTGGCGCCCACCGTGGGGCAAAGGGTTTAAACAATTTTAAGCACCATGTTTGAGACTTTCCGGAAACAATTTTGAATTGTGGGAAGTGAAGATGGAAGCAATTATAATGTTCGGGATGATGGATAAAACATGGAGTGACGTGGTTATCCGGTGCCTCGAAGGTGAAAAGCTAAAGGAGATTGCGAAGAGGATCGGCCTGGAGAGGCGGTGGTAAGAATACTCGGCTTCGGCCTGGAGAGGCGGTGGAATAATACTTGGATCTTTTTTGAAACAACAACTTTATTATGGGATGGAAGAAGCTAGTGGAAGTTGGGAATCGGTGGAGCTTTGAGTCATGGATTTCGGATGCTCCTATCACATGTGTTTGAAGAAGGAATACCGGGAAAATCCTAGAGCTAGTTAAAGGTGGAGTTGTTCACTTTGAAGACGGGAAAGCTTGAAAGGTTTGAGGTATGGTTTTTCGGTTGTCTTGCGGTGTCTGACAATCGTGTGGTTTCTTTTGCACTATGTGAGGTAATGTTCCGAAACTTTAAATGTGGTTATGCATTTTGTTACTAGTGGTGATTCTCATATGGTTAAGTTGTAGAACTTCGGGTGGAGTTTGTTAGTGACACAAGTTTTAGTTGGATTAGTGAAACAAGTTTAACTAGGTGGTAGAACTAAACGGGAAGTGTTGGAAACTAACAAATGGTTTGAAGTGTGTTTTTGGAATTGTTGAATAGTTTTGCGTTACAAGGTGGGATCGTAGTGGAAATACCGGTTTGACTCTTTGGTGGAGGAATCTCGGTTTGAGGTGGAGTTTGTTACTAGTGCGACTAGAGGAAGACAAACAATCAACAATAGCTCTTGGCTATCAATTGAGAGATAGGGAAGAGAGTGGTAATGTTGCACCAAAGTGGTATGACTATGGATACCTTGTGGTTTGTGTTTTTTCAATTGTGTCTGAAGAAGTGCAAAACTTAAAAGATCTTCAGGGAGGCAATTGGAAGGTGGTAACAATTAGACTTGGTAACTTGTAGGACTATTGGAGGTAGTTGGATGCAAGGAGAGTCCGATGTTGCAGCTTGTGGAACTTAGCTAAAATTCCAAGGTTAAGTTGAGAGGCAAGCAATTCTTCAGGAGGACGGACATGAACAATCCGGGGTCTGAAGAGGGTATGGTGAAGCTTGTAGGATTGTCCTAAAATTCCAAAGACAATTGGAGGCAAGAGTTTCTTTGAGAGTACGAAGTGGTTCACTTCGGGGTTCAAAGAGGTGTGGTGTAAGCATGATGGTTGATGGGAAGTTGGCAATGAGTTTTAAAGGCAAGGAGGAGATTTGTTGTGAGATTGCCTTCAAAAGTGAAATCTTGGAAATCTGGTCTGGAATTGCGCGGGGCGCAGGAGCTTTTGCGCGGGGCGCAATTCTGCGTTCAGATTCGAGTGAAGCCACTGGTCTGTCTGCGCGCGGCGCAGACGCGGGAGTATATATGCTGTTCTGTTTTTTTGTTCAGCAAGAGAGAGGGAAAAATAGGGGTTTTAGGGTTTGTTCATCCAATTGAAGCTAGAGTTCATAGAGGAAGCTCTTGGGAAGTTCTCTAGAGATTGGGTAGTGATTCTAACACCTTGTAAACACTTGTCATTGAAATCTCTTGGTCACGGGAAGAGATTTGGGAAAAGGGTAGAAATTAGGGAAACACTAATTTCTTGCAACTCTTTGTAAATCTCATTGTAATCAAGAAGGAAGAAGTTTGATAAGGAACGGAGAGCTATCTCCCCCAGATTAGGTTCATTAACACCGAACTGGGTAAACAAATTTCACTTGTGTTCTTTATTGCTTTTGGTAGTTTAGCTTTTGATTAATTATAATTGCTTGGACCATTGTTGCTGTTTGGTTGCTTAATTGTTTTTGCCTCACACTAGTTTAAGTTTTCATTGGTGTGGTTCATCGGATTCACAACAAATACAATAGTAATTTAGCCTCTAGAAATTAAGACAAAGTCTTAACTAATATTAATTTGATTTAGGCGAGTACTTAATTTCGGGTTTGGATCCTCTCCAATAAGATGGTGGATATTTCTTTCTACTTAACAAAAGTTCTGGTTTCAATTTTTGATTTGGCATGCAATAAGTTAAACTTTTCGGAAAGAATTTGTCACTTATTTAATTAGTTTCTATTGTTGTGCTTGTGCATGGAAAACATCCAATTTTAAAAAGAAATCATTGTCAAGTGGACACGTAATTCTTAAAACTTTGTTGACTTTGGTTTGGAGATGATCAAGTACGCATGTAGTGGTTGTTTATATAAGAAAAAAGTACCCATGTAGTTGTTAAAGAATGGTTCTTTTAGCAAAAGAAAAATAACTAATTGTCACTCGTCTTTATTCAATTGTAAAACAAATTATTATAAATAAAATACCATGAGTTATCTTCCACACAACGCTCATTTAAGGCCATTAGCATGACTTGTATGAATACACTGTATTTTGTTAGTTATTATGGTATAATAATAATTTGGATTGTAATCATAGCCTTAGTTAATTATTTGTTGACATGGTAACTTAGAAATGGTCTTTCAATTTTTGCTTTAACAATGGTATTTGCGATCCAATTACTCAAAGAAAAATTATATACAATTCAACACACTTTCTAATTTGTGTCTTTAGAAAGTTCAAATTTATTTTATTAAGACAAAAATTATAAAATTACATTCGATGTTCACACTTTAAATCGTAACATATGCAGTCAATATCAAAAGGCCAACTTGCAAAAGAGAATACAATAGTAATTAAGCTTGTAGAATTAAGACAAAGTCTTAACTTGCCTTGGCACTTAATTTCCAATGTATAGTTATTAATTACCATTACTAGACTGAGTACTAAATTCTTTTTATTTTTATTTTTATTTTTACAAAGTACTAAATTCATTGTCAAATTATCCAAACTCATTTAAATAAGATAACACGTGTCTCTTTGTATTTAACTAAGATTCAAGGTTTAGTCTCTAACTTAAACATGCAACATCATTATAACTCTTAAAAAAAATTTGTCACTAATTTAAGTCTTATAAAACACGAAAATTAATTTTTACAGGTGTGCGAGAAAGATATCCGATTTTATATAAAAGAAATCATTGTATGTGGACACGGTAACTCCTGAAACTTTGGTTGACTTTGGTTTGGAGATGATCAAGTAGGCATGTAGTTGTTAAAGAATGGTTCTTTTATTAATAGAAAGTTAATTATGGAAAAGATCAAATCCAAACCACCTCAATGTTTCATAATATAAATAGCAAGCTATACATGCAACAAAATTCAATCCACTCAAGTGATAACTTACATAAGAAGAATAATTAAAGAGTACTAAAGTGAGTTTCAAAATGAAGGTTCTCTACTTCCTAGTTTGCATCTTGGCTTTGGCATCATCTGTTGCCTTTGCTTATGACCCCAGCCCTCTCCAAGATTTTTGTGTTGCAATCCAAGACCCTAAAGATGGTGGTATGGGAAAATTTAGTGTTTTGTTTCTTCATTTTTTTTGCTCATATTAAATTTTTTTTATTAACTTTTAAAATAACAATTATACCTTTATAAATTGCAGTATTTGTAAACGGAAAATTTTGCAAAGACCCTGCTCTTGTTAAAGCTGAAGATTTCTTCAAACATATTGAACCTGCAAATGCATCAAATCCATTAGGTTCTCAAGTAACTCCGGTCACTGTAGACCAACTATTTGGACTTAACACACTCGGCATATCTTTGGCTCGCATTGATTTTGCACCTAGAGGATTAAACCCACCCCACACTCACCCTCGAGGAACAGAGATCCTTATAGTCCTCGAAGGAACTCTTTATGTTGGATTTGTCACTTCAAATCAAGACAAAAATCGTCTCTTCACAAAAGTTCTCAACAAGGGTGATGTGTTTGTGTTCCCAATTGGTCTAATTCATTTTCAACTAAATGTGGGATATGGCAACGCCGTTGCTATTGCTGCACTTAGTAGTCAAAATCCAGGAGTTATCACTATTGCAAATGCTTTGTTTAAATCTAACCCTTTGATTTCTGACGAGGTTCTGACCAAAGCTTTTCAGGTGGATAAAAGCATAATTGATTATCTTCAAAAGCAATCTTGGTATGACAACAACTAGTTTGAGAACATGATTAGTAATTTTATTTTCTCTGAATGATCCATCTTTAGTGTTTCAATCACCTTGTGGAATGCTGGAATCGACTTTCTCTACTTACTTATTTGTATTGTAATAAATAAAATACATGTTACTTTATTTGAATACATATATAGTTGTTTGATTTTGTACTTAATTGGTTCAATAATAGCGAATATAATCGCTCATACTCTAGCTAGAGCAATTCATCTAGGATTAGTCGCATTATTTTCAAATTGATTCCTCGTTGTATTGATAGTTTATTTGATTAATAAAATGAGTTGAATTTTCTATTGTTAAAAAAATGGTTCAATATGTATCTAAAACAAAAAAAATGGTTCAATAATAGATTTTTGTGGTAATTTTAGTTTTATAATGCTTCTTAAAAAAATAGAATTAATATCTCGTAAGTTTAGTTCAATTGGTAGGAAATTGTATTATATATGCAAGGGGACGGGGTTCGAACCTCGGTCATCCCACTTATTCACTTTAAGAATAAAATTTCTAGCCTAGGCTACTCTTGACAAAAAAAAAAAAAAAGATTATTAATATAAGGAAAATGTTTACTAGTGCTCCTATTTCCGGGACACTCTTTAAGCACCTTAAATAGTAAGTTTTAATAAACTTTTTATGGGAATGTATGAAGTCAACGCATTGAAAATTAAAATATTTTACTTTTTACATAAAAATATTCTTTAAAAAGAAAACTTAAAGAGTGCTCCTGGATAGCAAGACCCTTAATATAATAATTTTTATCCCACCTCTTCTTGTGTTTTTTTTTTTACTAAATCCCCCTCCTAGTGTTAAGTACAATTATTCATGCTATAATTAATTAAGTTAAACACTACCTACTAGTAAGAAAGAAATTTTAGAATTTTGATTTAGTCGCTTAGATGATGAATACAAATTAGAATATGTTAATTGTATGATTTTGAATGTTGATGGAAGCAGTATTGGCAACCCTGATATTTTTGGTTTTGGAGGGCTAATTCGGAATGCAGATGGAGCTTGGGTTCATGGTTTCTTTGGAAACCTCGGGGTCACGAATATACTTCATGCGGAGCTTATGGCAATCTATAAAGGTCTCCTGTTAGCTTGGGAGTTGAACATCAAGGATTGTGGTGCTACTTTGACTTCGAGATGACGATTAAACTCATCACTGAACCTGTTGACATGTGACACTTTTATGCAGCCATTCTCATTAACATCAAGGACATCCTGAATAGAGATTGGCAGGTCTTACTCCTTCACACCTTCCGAGAGGGTAACGCCTGCGCGAACTACTTAGCTAAACATGATGCTAATAACAATGATGTTTTTACCATCATAGCTAGCCCGCCTGCTGGTTTACCTATTAGCTGATGTTAATGGGACTTGGTTTTATAAATAATTTCTTCTAGTTTATCTTTTCCTTTTGTTTTGCCTAATTTTTTTTTGATATATATCACTTCGAGAAGTTACCAATATTTTTTATAATGCCAATTATTAATCATCATATATAAAAATCAGGTTGACTTCATTATAATTTTCAAGTATTGTTAATTTAAAATGTGTTACAGTTGCGTTAAAAACAAGTGTGGTTACAACATGCCATTATTTATGGCTATATGACGCAGTAAAATGGTTCATGGTGACAACAACTTTGATGCCTCAAACTCTCAAAGATCTTGGGTTGAGATACAATTATGGAGGGCGAAACAATTATGAAATATTTTGAAATAGAGAATTTGATTTGATTGAGATGTACTTCCCCGACCTTAAATTTATATTTTTGAGAAATTCTTATAGATGAGCCAAAACACTTTGTGATTTGACTGAGATGTCAACCTAATTTGAATGTCCATTTTTGCCCAAAAAAGATAAACAAAAATAAACTACACCAAATATATTAAAAAAAAAAAAAACTAAAAAAATCACTTTTATTTGAAGTGAATAAAAAAACCTACAAACACTGAAACAAGAGATTATAGACAGAAGCCAATTCATTCCGTTTCCTTTAATTTCAGAGGCTGCCCAGCTCACAGCACTGAACTCCATTTCCAGGTTTCTCTCTTAATTTTCCTTCCATTTCTCAATATATTTATCCTTGATTCTTTGATTTAGATTTAATGTGTATTATTGCTGGAAAATTATGCAATATTTGTGTTGGTGTCTAAGTTTTGCTTTTTATAGAGTTTGTAATTGTTGGCTAATCTTGCACTTCTTGTGCTTGGTTAGTTTATTAATATATTTTCTTGATTATTAATATAAATATATTATTGTTAGTTTTGGAAGCTTAAGTTGAATTATTGCTAGTTTTGTTTTCAATGTAATGTTCAGTACATTGTTCTCATCAACTCTTTTAATTGTTATTATTGGATATAATATGTATGGTGTTAGTGTTAAATGTTAATTATACTTTTGTTTATTAATCATTTTGTATTAATTTCCTTCCTCTCTGTATATTTTTGGAATTAGGAGTTATCGATAATGACGTCTGCAATAACCCGAGAATGGTTGGGATTCAACACATTTGCAGCTGCAACTCAAACCCAATTGCTTCAATTGTTGAAAAGACTAAAAGAGGAGGTTCCATTTTTTTCTTACTTTCAAATGCAATCTAAAGTTATATATATTTGTACAAAATTTTAATGATGTTTGCTTGCTTAGTTTTTTTCTTCTTCAGAATTTTGCGACTTTATTTATGATTTTTTTCTGGTTTTATTCTGTATGGCAGAATGTGAACAAGTTAACAATACTAGTGATAGGAAAATGTGGTGTTGGAAAATCTTCAACTATAAATTCAATTTTAGGAGAAAGAGCTGTTACTGTCAACGCCTTTCAGGTTAGTATTTCTCCTGGCATTGGATGAGTTAGTTGATTAATTTTATATGCTTCGTTGAACCTTAAATTTATCAGTCGCTATTGACATTGTTTTATTACTTTCGAAGTCAGAAGGACTAAGTCCTGTAATGGTGTCGCGTTCGAGAACAGGATTCATACTAAACCTCATTGACACTCCTGGGCTCATAGAAGAAGGATACATCAATAATCAGGCTATGGAAATTATTAAAAAGTATGTTATTTTTCGAAGGATTATATCCTTACTTAATACTACCTCTGGTACTTTTCAAAAGAAACAACTTACTTTTCAAGTTCATCGAATAATTGATGTATCTGGTCTATATTGTAGACCACATACATTAGTTATTTATTGAATCTAAAAAGTGCGTTTTTGAGTAGTACTAATTTTTTCAATGTTTCTGTATAATTTTTTCTTACCCTTTCTTTTCATTGGTTTGTTCTTGGGGCATTGGTGGTTGTTTGAGTAGTTTCCTTCTGAACAAGACCATAGACATTCTGCTTTATGTGGACCGTATCGATACTTATAGAATCGATAACCTTGATAAGATGGTCATTAGAGCTATAACAGATAGTTTTGGCAAAGAAATATGGAAAAAGGCTTTGATAGTTCTTACACATGGTCAATCTTCACCTCCGGATGGATTATCTTATGACGAGTTTTTTTCCATAAGATCTGAAGCACTTGTAAAAGTTGTTCAAGACGGGGCTCGGTCGAAGAAATACAACAATGTGGTATGTATTGCAAATTTTCAACCTCTAACTGCATAATTATTTTGTTTCACACCAAACCCAATCCTCTTTGACAGAAAACACCACTTCAGAAGTGTTATATTCCATCTTGTGCCTGCACATCAGTACCAACCCCAAGTTACCAAGTTTTGATCCACAGACACGCCTTGTGTTGTAAAAACTGAATGCTTTGGGCATATTAATACTCATGAGTCATGACTCTTAAGTCTACTTTCATTTGGGATATCTTGATTTTGTGCTTAATTATATACTACATGTAATAGTGTGTTGATATCTTTCTTTCGTTACTCAATTCTGGTTGTTTTATAATTGGTTTAACTTTAGTAGTTTGATGTCTTTTCTTATAGGCTTCTACCATTCCATTTGTGTTGGTTGAGAACAGTGGGAATGTAACAAGAACGTGGACGATGAAAAGGTTGGCATTTCTTGTTTTAAGTTGTAGTAAATTGATCACGTTCCTTTTACTTAGTTTTGGCTGACCTTTAGCGTGGTTGTTTTACGACAGGTTCTTCCAAATGGGATTGCATGGATTGCTAATTTGGTCGAAACAATCATAGAAGTGGCCATGAATGGCTGCAAGTCTATTTCTGTTGATAAGAAGCTGATTGAAGGGCCAAATCCTAATGAGAGAGGAAAGAGCTATATTCCTCTTATACTTGCATTCCAAGTAAGCTTTAAATATAGAATTTTATGGTCGTCCTTTTTTTTCTGTTGTTTTGGATATTTTTATAGTTTTAGTGCCTACCAAATGCTCTTCATTATGTTGTTGTGTGTGGAAGAGTTCTTTAAACACATTGATTTTTAATCTCTATATTTGTTAATCTGTCAACAGTATTTTTTTGTGATAAAGCCTATACAACGATCAATCAAGAGGGATATAGCGAGACACTAAACGATCATTTGCAGCACGAAATGCTAAAAGCAAGTTCTGAAGGGCTGTTATTTTCAATTGAAGTGGCCCCTTAATTACAATTCTATAACATATGGAAATTCTTATTGACAATAGAGAACTTTTTGTGTCCTCAAAAGTTTTGTAATGTAGTTTGGAAGTTGGAAAAATGCAACTTCTTTGTACTTCCATTTTATTTCAGCATGTAGCATAAATGAACTACAGCAGTTGAGATCAATCCCTTGAGCCGGATTGGACCGCAATGAACTACGACAAACAAGAACATTTGCCTTGAAATACATTATAACCTAGGGAAAGTTCGTTGATGGAGAATTTTATTCAACAAGTCCTTCCTTAGTATCTTTCCTGTTGCATTCTTTGGTATGGAGTTGACAAATACTACATGTCTTATTTTCTTGTATGGTGCAACCTACAAACCACCAGCAAAATACATAAATAATATAACAATAATTTACATTTCCATCAACAAACAAACAAGAAGGAAATGTACTGATTTTGGAAAAGAAAACTGAAATATCAACAAGAAGAATAAGAAGGTTCAAGAAAATAGCACCTGTTTGGCTACAAAATCTATTATTTCTGCTTCACCCATGGAGCTTTGAGGTTGCCTTATCACAAAAGCTAGGGGAACCTGACCAGCATCCTCATCAGGGTATCTGTTGTTGATTTTCAAAGGTTATGCATTGTCTTAGCTAAGGAACAAAAACTACAACTTGTCTTATTCAAAAATGTATTTTATTAAAGATTATTTTATGGGAGAAATTGAAAAAATATGACTTATGAGATAAGCGAAGAAAGAAGATTACGGAATAACTGCAGCATCTTTTATCTCTGGGTGAGACTGGAGTAGTTGTTCCAGCTCTGCAGGGGGTACCTACAAATGTAATAAAAAATAACAAATCCATCATAACTTTTTTTAATGACAAAATGTTGGTATGTTAAAACATGCAAGTTCATAATTTTAACATTAAACTAGCAGTGCCCTGTTTTGGGTTTTGGCAATCATGGATTGAAGGCCTAAAGAAGCAAAATACTTTACCTGATAGCCTTTATATTTGATCAATTCTTTCAACCTGTCTACAACATACACAAAACCTTCATTGTCAAAATAGCAAATATCCCCAGTTCTCAACCATCCATCCACTAAAGTGTCAGAAGTCGCCACTGGATCCCCTACATAACCTGCTCAATACCAAATGCACAGCAACAATGTTCCATTATTTATGAAAAAATTGGCAATAATCAAATTCATAATTCTAAATTGCGTTTCACAACTATAATCACGGCTGCAATATAAAAGTTTTAGAAATCTCAGCAATGGCATCAAAATTGCAATTGCTTACGGTCGCATATATTTTGCAGTATCAAGGTTTACAGCGTAACCATAACCGCGATTGCAACCACAATTTAGAACCATGATCTAATTACCAACACTTCATTAGTTTCACAAAAGAATAACATTAATGAATGACAAGAAAAAATAATACTCTAACATTAACTAATGTGCATGCCTTTCATAATTGGAGGTCCTCTAACCCAAAGTTCCCCTTGTTCACCTGGAGACATTGCCTCTCCTGTGTTAGGGTTTACTATTTTAGCTTCCATCCCTGAAGTGAGCCTACCCGTAGTTCCTGCCCGGCTAGCTTCCTCAGGACGTACTATTCGGATAACACCGGCTGTTGATTCAGTTAAACCATATCCCTATAACAATGAGGTTGTATACATCTTAAAAGATTTTACATTTACAAATACAAATAAGTTTCTCTGCAATTAAACTAGTTAATTGACAATTTTGATAAATAAATTAATCAACAAAGTTTTGTTTCAAAATAAACTCATAACAAATAGTTCCAACTTGTATATTTCAACAAACATAAGAAAATAACATAACAATTTTTTCTTTTGTCAAAAAGTGATAGCAGTTGACATTGACAATATGCAAAAGAGAAAACAACTGATGATGGCACCACCTGCTTGTTTTATAAGTGTAATATTGTTGGTTTAATTTATTTTTTTGTGCAAACCGGATATCCTCTGCGTGCAATTGCAGAGATTAATCCCTCAATCAATACATTTTGAAATTTGTAATTTTTTAGTCAAAAAACTTTAAAATTTACTTTTTTTAAATATTAGGACAAAAAAATAAATAAAATACTCTAAATATTTTAAGTTTTGTTGGAATCTAAAAATTTTCTTCTTTTATTTTTGTATTTTGTACTATAGAATCTATGGATTCTTCCTCACAAATCCAATAAAATAATAAACAATAAGTCAAAAAAAATAAACAAAGTACACGTTCTGTTGGATTCTGATTCCGAAGTTAAAAAGTTGAATGGTTGAGGGAGAAACCTGAATAATCGATACTTGACTAAATTTTGCTTTGAAAGCATCAAAATTATCCTTTCCCAACGGAGCACCACCACAAGCAACAGTTTTCAACGACGACAAATCATATCCTTCCGTCGCTCCCTCTTTACTCATTGCCACCACCACCGGCGGTACAACGACAAGATTACTCACTCGAAACCTCTCCAATACACTCAACATTTTCCCCAATCCAAATCTCTCCATCACCACAACAGTTTCCATCATAGCCACACATTTCAATAGGTACGTAAAACCAAACACATGAAAAAACGGTACCGTAAGCAAACACACCGCAGGACTCGGACTCTCTTTCTGAATCCGAACAGCGTCATGCGCCGCCACCGCCGCCGTTAAATTCCGATGTGTAAGCATTACGCCTTTCGATTTCCCTGTAGTTCCCGATGAGTATAAAATCGCCGCCACGTCAGATTGACTCACCTCCGGGAACACTGCCATCGAACTATTACTACTATCTGTAGTTTCTTCCGTGGTGAGTGAGTCGAACTCGGGCGAGTCAATGAGAATCGTTCCGAGAGGTAGTTTGGGAAGATTTCCATAAAACGACGTCGTAAAAGCGATTACAGGTTTAGAGAGATTAATGAAATGAGAAATATCGGAGTTAGTTGAAATTGGATTTGAGGGTGAAATGATGACGCCGATGGAGAGTAATGCGAAGTAGAGGATTGGTACCTGGAAAATGTTAGGGGAAAGAATCAATGCGGTGTGGTGTTTGGTGAGTCCGCGGAGAATGAGGTTATTTGCGAGGGTTTTTGAGCGTTGGATGAAGTTGGAGTAAGATAGTTGGTGAGATGTGGTTGAGTCGATGAGGAAAGTGATGGAGGAGGAGAATGGGGATTTGTGATGGAGGGAGAGAATGTAGGTTGCGGCGGAGATTGTGGCGTGTGGTGGAGGAAGGTTTAGTGGGGGTCTTAGAGTTTGGAAGGTTCTGGAAATTGAGTTGAATCCAGTTTTTGGATCCATTGTGGTGGAGGAGCTACTGGTTATGGTATTGTTATCTTCTTCTTCCATGTGGGAGAGTCCTTGTGATGAAGAATTTGTTTTTGAATACTACACTACACCTACCAAATTGTTCTGTTCTATAGCCTTGGCCTTCGGAAATCAGCAATGCACACTTTAATGGTATAATTTGTTTTTTTTTATGTTTTTTTGGAAAAGGTATAATTTGTTTTTTTTTTATGTTTTTTTGGAAAAGGTATAATTTGTTTTTAAATATTACTAGTTTTATTTGAGTGACATTTAGAAAATGATATTACATACCGATGAATCGGTTCAAGTGATAAGAATCTCGGTCCCTTTAAACATGCGGTCGGGAGTTCGGTTCATAGCTTATGGATAAAATTCGGTTGGAAGGAAAAACTCACATCGTATTTTCCACATGTCACAAGATAATAAAATCAAAACTTGAACAAACCTTAAAAAGGCTGAACAAAGTTATATTAATCAATTGAAATCAAAATGCAAATTTCTACATACAAGAGAGAATGTAGATTAGAATGAGTTGAGAATGGATTTCAAGATGACAAAAGTGGGATGAGTTATTATGCATAAGGATTTTCCTTATGCATGGTGCATAAACAAATCTCCACCATTTGTACTCCAAAGTACTTAATAATGTCAAAACCACTTTGGAGTACAAATGGTGGAGATTTGTTTATGCACCATGCATAAGTAAAATCCTTATGCATAATAACTTTACCCGACAAAAGTGTCAACATATCATAAAAAAAAGTGTCAACATGAAAAGTTCAACAATCATGTAATCATGACTATCCTTTCAATTTTAAAATTTGAGTTAAGATCATCAAAATGAACATGAGAATGATGATAAGGTCATTCAAGTTTACAAGGGATTGAATAACTAAAATATGAGAATAACTTCTCAAAGAAGTCACAATTTTTCATCATTAAAGGTAAAAGCAACAACTAGTTTCCCTGTTTGCTCACCAAGTCCTTTGCATATGTTACTTGGCTTACTGTAAATATGTCATCTTTCAAAGACAAAATCAAACATTGAGAATCTCATCAAAGCTAAAAAACTCATATGAGAAAGAAGAGATTGTTCATTCTCAAGTACTTAAATTGGAATAACAAATCCAAGATAAAACAATATATCTCTCTATAGAGAGTTTTTAGTTAAATTGGAATAATTAATACTCGTATGTTGAAAAAATTTTGTAGGAGTGAAGTCAAATGATAAAAATGGTTAAATTGGAAGGAAACAAAATTTGTTCGTAGGGGTGGAGGTACAATTGTTGGGGTGGGAGTAAAGAATTTCTAACTTTTTAAAGTATTCTGGACCGGCCCAAAGATAATAGAAACTCTTGGCCCGGCCTTAGGGCCCAATATTCTAAGAATCCATTTATGCAATAAACCCTAATCTTGCTTCCATTTTCTGCCACTCTCTTCTCTTCTTCCTGGTCGCCGAACAAGCCTAAGGTACCTCTTCTTCCGTTCTCTCTTCATCTTCTCCAACCTTTCAATCACAATTCTTCGCTCGTATATCATTTCAGATCTTAACTCTGTTCACTGTTTATTTTCCTACCAATACACTACAATATTTCAATTTTTGTTAATTTTATGTAAATTTATCTAGATTTGTATCGTATTCACGGTTTATGCTATGTTCTGATTATCTGATTTAGTATTCTTGTTGATATTTGAAGGTAAGGTAAGCAATGGTGAAGCATAACAATGTTATCCCTAACGAACATTTTCGTAAACATTGGCAAAACTATATCAAGACATGGTTCAATCAACCTGCAAGGAAGACAAGAAGACGCTTAGGTAATTTTCTTTGCTACATAACTAATTATTAGTATTCTGTTTAATTAAGTTTAATGTATTGTAAATAAAAATGTTACTAGCTTGCATCGTTATTGATGCTTGCCTATGAAGCACAGACACTTCTTCTATTAGACGCGTCTGATTAAATTATGTCATTTTCTCAAAATTATTATCGGTGTCGAAATATTAGAGTTGTGTCCATGCTTCATAGATGGCTACTCTATTTTGTTTGATTAAGTTTTATGTTTTGAAAATGGTTACTTTATTTTGTTGGATTAAGTTTTATGTTTTGTGGTTTGGATAAGTATTGATGGTTAATTTATTTCTTTGACATGTTGGTGATGGTGTATTTGTTAGCTCGTCAAAAGAAGGCGGTTAAGATTTTCCCTAGGCCTACAGCTGGACCACTTAGGCCAATTGTTCATGGACAAACCCAGAAATACAACATGAAGCTTCGGGCTGGTAAAGGGTTTTCTCTTGAGGAGTTGAAGGTAAAATCAATCTAACTATATATATATATATAATCATGTCTTTTACTTATTTGTTATGGATGCAATGCAATTATTTGAAAATGCAGGATAGGATCACTACCTGATTGCATTATAATTTATAAAGATTTAGGGTCTTTTGCTATGGATCATTAAAAAAGTAATTTTGATACTCAATTATTTAGTGATTTTGTTATGTTTTACATGATAGGATAAATATTTGAAGTTGTTGTGTTATCAAATATAATTTTTTTTTTGGAGAAAACATCTGTCAAGTGAACCAACATGTTGAAATTAATAGGTGAACCTTGTGTTATCCATGATTTATTTGCCTATACTCTACTTAGCTTACTAGTTATTACATACAGTTCGTCTTCTTGGAATGGTCTCATTTTTTATTTGTTTCCTATTCAATTCTGTTTAATTTTTAGCATGAAGATGATAAAATGACCTTATAAGTTTGAGTGCATATAGTATAGAATATATTTAAGAATTGTAATTTTCATGTTTGTTTTACTTTATCTTTTTGATGGTATATTTCTCACTTATATTTTTAATTGTAGGCTGCTGGTATTCCAAAAAAACTTGCTCCAACTATTGGCATTGCTGTGGACCATCGCCGTAAGAATCGGTCTTTAGAAGGTCTGCAAGCCAATGTGCAGAGGCTGAAAACATACAAGGCCAAGTTGGTTGTATTCCCAAGACGTGCACGCAAGGTCAAGGTAATGCAAATTGCAGTTATATTCTTTTATTCTATGGTATTTTCTTAATTTCAATGCTATCATTGCTGATAACTGCAAGAAAGAAAAAGTTGTATATTATTCTAATGTCCCCTTTATTTTTGCAGGCTGGTGATTCTACTCCTGAGGAACTTGCAAATGCCACACAGGTTCAAGGTTCATACTTGCCCATTGTGAGGGAGAAACCAACTGTAGAGCTCGTTAAGGTTACAGATGAAATGAAGGCATTCAAAGCTTATTACAAGCTTCGCCTGGAACGAACAAACAAACGCCATTTGGGCGCCAGACTGAAGAGGGCTGCCGAGGCAGAGAAGGAAGATAAGAAGTGAAAACTTTAGGTTGTCTGAGTTTCTTATCCATCCATATGATAGTTATTGCAAGACAATTTTTGCTTGAGTTTTGTTTTATTAAGAAAATGCTTAGTCTAAAACTTTCGCAGCTATTGCTGTTGTTATTTTGTGAACTTCAGTTATTCATGGTTGTTCGTTTATCTAGTACTCTTGTCGTCTGATTTGCATGTGTTTTATTTTTCATTGGATAATAACAAGTCTTTGCTGCATACTAAAATCTAGGGAAGATTTCCAATTGTTGCCAGTCTTGGCATAATTAGTATGGCACGTTATGTGTCATGTTAACATTAATTTATGCTAGCTATGATGGATTCTATTTATCTGTTTACAAAACCTTCTCATTGTACTTCACTACACAACATCAACCAAATCTCATATTATCTAACTTCTAAGTAAAAACATTTATCCCAATATTTGTCTGTATAATAGACTATTATGTACGGCACTATGAAAAATGAATAATAGTTCATGAAGCATGAGCAGCCAATACACTATCAACAAGCTCAATCACAACTGGGATTTGCTGGCTATTTGTCACATTCTCATCTGCAGTTCTTGTTTCTGTGCAACTTCTGATAATTATCGATCGGAGTTTTGAACAGCACCGAGCAAAAAAGTTGGTTGTCCATCTCCATATTCTCCATAACTGTGTTAATGTCAATACTATGTGGCTTGTCAAAGTCTCTACATTATTCATTAACGAACAAATCACATGATACGACAAAGCAAGACTAGCAAAAGTCGAACAGATTGAAAACAGACCAACAAAAGGCGAAAGGCCTATCGATGTGCTACTTTTTCCCTTGCTCTCTGAAGAACAATTAGCTTTGTTTTCATTCTCTATCATATTCAACATATCTTTTTCTAGCTGTTCTGTTTCTCCACTCTCTATCATATTCAACAATGCCTCCGATATATCTGCAGCAAGACTCGAACCTTTTGGAAATACCTGTGGTTTCCACAAAACAATAGGTAGATCAGTTTCATAAAAATTAAGATTAAAGAATTCATATTTAAGGTTTTAAATTGCAGCAACACTCTTGGTCCGTTATATTGTCGAAAAATATGGTTAAATATTAGATTTAGTTTCCTTAAACATTTATTAGGTCTAAAATCTTAATCGAATTACCCCAATTTCACTTCTACCAAACATGTCAAAAATTCAGTGACAATGAGAGTAGAGAAACCCACAAAACCGAAGCCACCGAGCCTGAAAGTGTCCTTCGCTTTGATGAAGCCCTTACATGAGTACTTTGCCAGAAAGACTTTAGCATGAGGCGCGACAAAGAAGGCGGCTTCTATTTCCTTGTTCTCAAAGGCAGCAGGGTAGTCACTCATGGATTTTATTTTCTTAATGTTCTCTTGCTTGAATTTTAGTACATCGGTCAAATACTTGACAATGAAAGAATTCTCATCACAACCAATTGGAGAATTTCTTTCTTTAAGGGTTTGAATATCTAACACAGATGGCTTTACTTTTAAAATAGTTATGGATGTTAAACTTGCTATGAAACTATTTGTCACAATGAAAATAGCAAATAACCATGGTGTCAGCACAATTCTAGCTAAGGGTCTTCTTATTGGTTCTCCTGCATATTGAAATATGTATCAAGAATTAGGAATATGTTTTTCAAAAAGAAAACAGTGTGATTTTATGAAACACTATAAAATCATTTACCGTTTTTGCACACAGATTAAGAAATGCAGTGATGTTGTCAAAATATATGACACTTTTTACTAAAGTGACACTCATTTTAAAACGGAGGGAGTATGAAATTTCTCGAAATGAATATGTTAGAGGACTTACTGTGTGCATAAAATAGTACAGTGACTAAGAACCAAAGCATGGACCCAAATCCCCTTAAATCTTCATTTACTTCTCTTTCAATCACCCAAATAACAAATCCCACAAAAACATGCATAGCTATCATCATAAGCCACATCTCTTTAGTAAAGGCATCCAAAAATTTCCATGTTTTTGATTTTGCTGGTTGTTCAGTAACCAACATATGAAGGCCAGATTCAACATAAGGTTGTGAGAAGTCCACTAAATGATATCTATATGCCACTATTGATGTATCACCAACAGCAGCATCCAATGTCTGCATCATAAACAAAAATTTAGTTTTTTTATTTTTTTTTTATATTAAGCTAAAAAAACATGTCATGTGAGTCATTGTTCACGTGTGCGTTAACTTGTCGATGTGGCATGCAAGTTACTGCCCACGTGTACGTTGACTTGGTCAAAATCAGTGGAGGGCCAACCTTTTGCAAAAGAGGCTAAAGTTAGAGGGTCAAAAATGCTATTATGAAAGTTAGGGGGCCAAAAATGCTATTTAGCTAGAGACAAAAATGGTGGATTTAGAAATAAAAGAATCAAAATTGTGAATGAAGAAAAATAGAGGGACTCAAAAGCAAGTCCTATAAACTATTTAATAGTTACCATACCTTATTATAGACTTGATCAACCATTTCATCATATGAGCCATTAAAGGGAGAAAAGTTGTAATTCAAAACATAAGGTAGACGTTTCACAGCTGCTTCAAAGACTTTGATTGAAAAACCATTAATGGAAGTTACATTTTTGCTATGATCATATTCCACATTCACAAACTGAGAAAAAGCACCATTGGAAGGTATAGCTATTGTCAAATTCCTTTCCTCTTTATTGTGACCCTTAGGAATGGATTTCATGTCTCCTGGCCAATAAACCGTGTCGAAAACTACGTCAAAATCATCATCATTATGGCTAACATTAACAATGTGCTTGGAAAAACCAAGTGTTGGAGACCAAAATGCCATTTCTCTATAACTTTTCCCTATCACATTAATTATGTTGAAGGTTGGTGAATGTAGCAATTGTCCATTCTTTGAGAATTCTTTGCCAAGAATGAATTTTCCTTGTGATGATGACTTATTTGTTTCCTTTAAAAAAGCCTTAGTTGCATCATAGGCTTGAAATCCAAAGACACTTGGGCTAATGTTATCTTCTTCAGGATATTCTAATGCAAACTTTCTTTGAAATTTGAGTTTAAATTTTCTTAAAGGCTCATTCATATCCATGAAGTGTGTTTTAAATCCAATAACACCTTGCATGTTGAAGATAACAGAAGAGTTGACTGAATCAAGAAGGTTAGAAACTTCATTTGGTATAATCCAAACAGAACCTTGTTCCATCAAACCTATTTGATTTGCTTTCTCAAAAAGCATGTTGGCTAGCTCTAAAGAAGAATGAACAATCAAGAAGACTCTATTAGTCTCTTTTTTCAGCTTAATAAGCTCATTTTCAATTGTAGATTTTGGGTTTGAAAGAGTTGAAAATGAAGGAAAAGCTAAGTGATTAACAATCTCAGAACCAACAAGTTTAAGAGAATAAGAGAGGCTAAGGAGTAATCCTGGATCAGAGGAAAAGTCATTATTGTTAAGCTCATAAATTATTGTCACCTTTTTCCATTTGAATTTTCCTACAATTGATGCCATGCATTGCATGTGAAGGTTAATATCATCTCCTACTTGGATGAAATGTGGCAATTTAGGAGATGATAATGGTGGTTTACTTGCAAAAGAAGTTAGAGACATGATAGGAATGTTGTTTATGGTGTCGATGAATTCACTTGCTAGTTTTGCTTCATTGTGTGTAATAGTTCCTATGATGGCTTGCACTTGGTTGGTCTTTGAGAAATCCATAACTATATTTACAAAAAGCAAAATGGAATTAGAATGTTTAAATGTAATCATGATTCATGCATGCACCTTAATTAAAATGGAGAATATTTGTATTTTAATATGTTTGGTTGAAATGAGGGAAAGGAGACTCTCCTTTTCATTGCTAATTTTCTGTCGACTTAAAAATTTATTAATTGATTTTCATAATTTTTTTTTCTCTCTTTTTTCCATCATACCAAACAGACAATCTAAAGTCTCACTAATATCTTTGAAGGAACTAAATGTAAATACCTCTCTAAAATCCTTCAATGTTAAGACTAGAGAACTATACAATATTTTGTCTTTGTCAGATAAATAGAATTTTCTAAATGATAACATAGTGCACTCGTATATACCTAAAATTGTAGTCTTTTTAAAATTGTCAATTACTTCTACTTGTTGTACTTCATCTCACCAATATCATCATTCATTATTGCTACATGAAGAAATCTTTGACTTTTATATGATTTTCTATTAAAATTATATTTTCAATTAATAACTTTAGAATATATGTCAAAAATTAATATAAGCTAGTACGTTTAATTTAAATTTATAATAACAACAATATTGACAATATGTGTACAAACATTTTACAGTTTGAGAGCATCTGGTGCGGATCCTGAGAGGCTGAGACCAATTCTCACATATTGTCATGCAAAATCTAACCATAATATCACTATGAAAGTGAAATATAATTCCATTTAAATGGTAATGGTATGAGTATATTTAACTTTCGAAATTTAGTGCATAAGATGGTGATGGCCAAATACACATATTTGCCTAAATGTCAAATTTATTGGAAGAGAAAAAGAGAGATTTTCATTGCTTAAAAAAAAGAGAGATAGATCTTCATAGATAATATTACTATACGCGATTAGGATTTGTTTAGTAATATAACAAGAGGTTTAGTTAATATGCATGAGGTCCATTAATTCTTGTTAACTATTTTATAAACAAAAAATAAAAGATGATATTACTAGAGGTGTCAAAAGGGGCTGGCCCGGTCCAGCCCGTCTCGGCCCGGGGGCCATGCCATATAAATGGGTATTAATGGGCCGACCTATTAAGCCTCATGGCCCGGCCCATTAAGCCCAGCCCAATAAGCAAAGGCCTACAAGGCCCGATAAACTTTCTTTCTTTTTTTTTACAATTTTTTTTTTACAAAATAAATTCAATGGACAATAAAACTACTTATAACGATTGATTAAGTTGTTATTAGTTTTTTTCAAATAAAGATAATCATAACAAACTTGGTTTAATCTTAAAAAAACAATAAATTTGGTTTAATAATTATCTCCTAACTAACAAATCTCATCTTTTGTTACTTAATTATCTAAAAATTTAATGGTAACTAAAACTCCTTATTTTTAGCTAAAACTATTTTTAGAATTTTTTTAAAAATATTTTTTTTAACTCTTTAAAGGGCCGGCCGAAAAGCCCGTGGGGCCGGCCCATTAAAAATATAGGCCCGATAAGGCCCGATCAATTTTTTTTAAAAGTCTGGCCCGTGTAAAACTATAGGGCTAATGGACCGACCCGATAGCCCGACCCATTTTTACAACTCTAGATATTACTATGTTTATTTGAGTTTTCACTCCGCTGATTTTCTATAAAATATTAATGCTCTTATATATAAAGAATTTTGAAATCCAATTTTGAAATCCCAAAAAACTGAGAACTTTAACAATGTAATATTCAACATAAAAATAGCAAATGAATTTATAGCGAATAATTTATGACAGATAAGATAAATTATATAGTAGTTATTAGTAGTTGAATTAACTAATAAATATGAAATAATATAAAAATATATATATTGAATTAATATTTAATTTTCTTTAGGTAAGATGACAAAGTATAATTAAGAGGAAAAAAAACTATACTTTATTAAAATAAATTAGTAAAAACAAAATATCAGATCATGACAAAAAGATGTAATCAAACGATTATTTTTTTGTCATATGAGCTTAAACTACCTATAAAATAAAGAACATATTATTTAATATGAAGTCCATGAATAATTAAAAAAAATAATAATTGTTTTTTAGAGACACAAAAAGGAAATCAATTAAAAGAAAAAAAAAAGCAGAAAACACAGAAAGTTGGAAGGAGGATTACCACTTGCAATTACTTGAGCAGAATTTCCATGTGAATCTTTTATCTTGAAATCAAGTTTGGAAGAAATCAAATGGTTATTAAACTCTTCAACTGCAATTTCCATTGCTATCTTCTGATGTTTTCCCATTAATGAAACCAAATCAAGCACAGCACCAATGCTTATAATGGACCTTCGTGGCACTAAGCAGTGCCCTCTTTGCACTCTTGAACATGCTAACAAGTGCATAACAATGAAACAAATATTGAGTTGCAATGAAAAATGATTCCTTCCCATTCTAAAAATTTCCAACAACCTAGCTAGAGAGTGTCATAAAATTGATGAGTCATGACTTTCTTATGTTCCAATGATTTCTTTCAACTCTTCATCTTATAATAACTATGAAAAATAATAATAAATAATTTTTTCAAAGTCTTCTCAATATTTTTGTATAAAAGTACTAGCAATTATATTCTACATAAATTTTTACGCGTAGTAGTATCCACATGAACGGTTAGACAAATTACTCTAATTTTTTTTTTGTTAATATATCATTTATACGAACTTTTTTCTTCCAACTGAATTCTTTTGATATATAGTTGACATCAAACTTATAATCGCATGTTGAAGAGGTTCAAGACTCTTACTATTTAAACCGATTTATCGATGGTGTTACTCGGATTGAATTAGTCATACTACAAACAAACTAGATGTTTGACTAGAGAAAAGTCAACGAAATGTCTGCATGAATAATGCTCTACTTATTTCCAAATAGAGCAATCCCTGCGGATTAAAAAATGATTTTGGTTTGAATTGGTCTTAACAGGGAACTTTCCAAGCTACTCCCTTCTTTAAATGATAAAATCTTAGATGATATCACATTCTATCAATGGAACCAACTTACTATATTATCCACATTACCAAGTTAAATAATGATGGAAGTGTGACGGTGTATCCAAAAAAAGTCTCTATTTGAAAAAGACAGAGACATATATACAAAGACAAAGACATATTTTAAAAAAGTATATTTTAAAAAATAGTTAGTTTTTATGTTTATTATTGACGTATCAAATAATTTCTGATTAATTTTATATTTTATATACATGATTCATGTTATGATATCTTTCTAATCCATCCATGAAATAGTCGATTTTGTAATACGATTATTTGGTAAAAATTATCGAAAGTGTCATGTAAAAAGTTTGACTTATGTATCGTAAGAGTTAAAATACATATTGTAAGACTATATTTTAATTTTAAGAAAGCGAAAAAATTTAATTATGGAAGTAGCTAGGAAAGTTCCCTTTAATTAAGAACGACTAAAAACAAAATCGTTTTCTAAGCCGCAGGGATTTTTCTGTTATGAAATAAGCATATCATTTTCCGTTGTATGACTAATTTAATCTAGATTAACAACTTGTCCAACCGTTCATTTCTAGACAATAGTATCTATCTATCTATATTATCATTTTATGCCAAATGGAGAGCATATGATATTTTATGAAGTCCCGATATGCGACACAATATTGATATGATATCGATTCGAAATTTTTTTAAAATATTTTTATCCGATACTGCCGCGATACATTATTTAAAAAATAAATTTAAAATTAAATATATAAATGCACAATATATAAAGATGACTAAAATCAATAATATTAATAATAAAATAAATTTTTTTGGTCCCCCTGAGCATTACTCAATTGGTAGGGGCATTGCAAATTATTGCAGGGATCGGGGTTCGAACTCTGGTACTCTCACTTATTCATCTTTAAAGGTAAAATTCTAGCAACTAAACTACTTGACAAAACAAATAAATTTGAAAGACAAAAAATTATAATTATTATTATTATTATTATTATTATTATTATAATAATAAACGTCATTGTACAAGAAGTACAAACAAGCCAATAAGCTTGCACAAGAGCAAAACAGTTTGAAGCTCTCAAATACAAGGGTCAAAATAAAGATTTAACCGATACTTTTCTGATGCGAGTATCGAGACGTATTCGACGCGTATCGAATATTTTTTTTTATTTAAAAATAAAGATTTAATCGATACTTTTTCGATACAAGTATCGGGACGTATCAGACGAGTATCAATATATCGAGTACGTATCAGACACGATATACTTCACCGTGTTTAGAGTATCTGAGCTTCATAGATGATATTGAATCATCTCAAGCACCCTAGATAGGATGTTTAAAAAATTGAATTTTAGTCTTTTGTCAAAAAAAAAAAAATTTGAATTTTACTCTAAAAATATATATATATTGTCGTTAAATTCAACATTAAGATAATAAATCGCATTTTTTTTTTGTACAAAACTAAACTTACAAAGTATGAATAATGCTCAAAAAGTTGAATTGAAGAACGGGGCTATTTTAATGAAATTAAACTTATAATATAATAACATATTAGTATAAAAAAATAAGGAAAGATAGTGAGCTCTACTAATTTTTGTCCCAGGGCAGCTAGTAGTATTCATATCAATGAGTGACAGTGTTGTTGTCTCTTGTGAAGCATCACTACAATACAACCCATATCAATACTATATTCTTATCTAAAGTTTGTTATTTAATAGAGGTAAGTTAAGTTTATGCGATTTGTTATTTTTATACCCTTGTTTTTCAATTTATTTATGTCAGCTCAAATTGATGTGAATTTTTTATCAAAAAATAAATTTGTATGCTCTATTGTACCAAAAAAGTGTTATGTTAATAGTGAAATTTATCCCAAATTGTACTTCAAGTGCTTTGTTAAAAACATCATTTTATTAATGCTAAAAGCTTCATTTGTTTACTTTTGTTAAAGCTTAATTGTATGAAATATATTGTTTGAAAAAAATAATATCACAAAATACATAAAAAAAATTATTGTTGAGGACACATAGATAAATATAATATTTGAAAAAAAAAAAAAAGGTTGTATTTGGAAAATAATAACTCAAATTAACCGATTTGGTTGATCGGTTAATTTGGTTTGATTTCATTTTTTAAAAATACCAAAAATCGAACTAAAACAATCGATGGAGAATTTACCCGTTCAAACACTTTTTAGATCAAAAACCAATTCAAACCGTACTATACACCATTGACATACTAGTATGAAACTTCTCCCACTTTTTTTTAAAAATAAAATGACAAATATCGCCGAAAACTCACACACATAATTGCGATGTTCCAGGGTCTCTCCAGATGAAGATTTCCATTTTATCAACGTCGATATTGTCATTAAGTTGAATTAAATGTTGCCTACAATATTTGTCCAATACAAGTTGATTATGTTGAAAGGGATGGTAGCTAGAAAAGTCAAAAAGATGAGGTTTATTAATACTCATGCATGCTCAAAGTCAATGATTAATTTCATGACACTCTCTTGGTTGATGAACATTTGTGGAATGGGAAGGAATTCTTCGTTGCAACTCATAATTGTATGCTTCAATATTGTATTGCATTTGTTAGCATGGTCAAGGATGCAAAGAAGCCATTGCATGGTGCCTCAAAGGTCCATTATGAGCATAGGTGTTGTGCTTGATTTGGATTCATTAGTGGGAAAACAACAGAAAGTAGCAATGGAAATTGCAGTGCAAGAGTTCAATAACCAATTAAGTTCTTCTAAGCTGGATTTGCAGATAAAAGATTCACATGGAAATTCTGCTCGTGTAATTGCTGGTGGTAAAGTCCCTTACTACTTTTTGCTTTGTGTGTTATTTTGTCCTTATAAAATCTTTTTTTTTTTTTTAGTTTAAAGATGGTAAGCAGTCGGTGTAAAAAAAATTTACACGGACATCCAATTAGAAATCACCACTCTTCCATGTCATGTAAGTAGTTTCAAAATAACCATACATGAGTGGGGTGATGTGGCAAATTAAATGATTTTCATTGGATGTCTGTGTAAATATTTATTACACGGATTGTGCATATTCTTTAAATCCTTTGTTTTTTTTAAGTTTAGTTTATATTTTAATGGTAATTTTAGTCTTTTATAATATTACATAGGTAAGAATAGTTTCTATTTTAAAAATAATTTACAAAATATTAATTATAGTTTCTCAAAATAGTTCATATAATGCAAATAAGAATTAAAATCGAATAAACTATTTTTAAAAATTGAACTTAAAAACTCGTAATTTTATAAAGACTAAAAGATATATTTAATCCGTAGAATCATATTATGGGTGCGTTTGTTTTAGCTTTAAAAAAATGATTTTTTCTTTGTATTTTCTAAAATAGATTTTATAAATCGTTTTTCAAAATATTATAAGTTTTTTTATATCCATTTTTTCTAAATTCAAACATTAATTTTGACATTATATAACATAAACGTACATTATATTGAAGATCAAAACATAATCAAAATCTCAATTTTTACAAAAAATTGTATTTCAAAAATGATTTTTATAAAAATCTATTTGAAATAACTTCAAAAAAAGTGATTTTTTTTGAAATTTTGATGTCCAAAAAAAATTTCAATAAAATGATGAAATACCTAAAATGACATTTTAAGAATAACTATTCAAACCAAATTTTCATTTAAAGCTTTTATAAAAAGTTTCTTTGTAAATTTTTGTACACAAAATTATATTACACTATAAGAATCTATTTTGAAAAAATCTATAACAAACGCACCCTATATCATAAAAATACTCTCCATTCTTAACGTCCATGAATTAATTATGATTATATTTAGAATGGTAATATATTGTGTACATTCACCTATATTCTAATACCATTATGCTTTTTATGAATATAGTTATGGATCTCTCATTGAGCAACCAAGTGTTGGCCGTCACAGGAACTATTACACACAATGAAGCAAAACTAGCAAGTGAATTCAGTGGCACCATAAAGAACATTCCTATCATGTCTCTAACTTCTTTTACAAGTAAACCACAATTATCATCTCCTAAATTGCCACATTTCATTCAAGTAGGGGATGATATTAACCTTAACATGCAATGCATTGTAGCAATTGTAGGATATCTCAAATGGAAAAAGGTAACAGTAATTTATGAACTTAATAATGATTTTTCCTCTGATCCAGGAAGGATACTACTTAGTCTCTCTTATTCTCTTAAACTAGTTGGTTCTGAAATTGATAACCATTTAGCTTTTCCTTCCTTATCCACTCTTTTAGATCCAAACACTACAATTGAAAACGAGCTTAATAAGCTGAAAAAGAAGAGTAATAGGGTCTTCTTGATAGTTCATTCTTCTTTGGAGCTGGCTAACATACTCTTTGAGAAAGCAAATCAAATAGGTTTGATGGAAAAAGGTTCTGTTTGGATTATACCAAATATGGTTGCTGGTCTTCTTGATTCAGTTAACTCTTCTGTTATATTCAACATGCAAGGTGTTGTAGGATTTAAAACATACTTTATGGAAACGAATGAAGCTTTTAGAGAGTTCAAATTCAAATTTCAAAGAAGGTTTGCACTAGAATACCCTAAAGAAGATAACATTAACCCAAGTATCTTTGCACTTCAAGCATATGATGCAACTTGGGCTATTTTTGAGGCTGCAAATAAGTCATCATTACAAGGAAAGCTTAGCCTTGAACAATTCTCAGAAAAGATTTTGTCCAATAAATTTGACAGACTAAGTAGAAACACTTTCTCAAAGAATAGACCATTGATGCAATCACAATCCTTTAACATAATAAATGTGATAGGGAAAAGTTATAGAGAAATGGCATTTTGGACTCCAACACTTGGTTTTTCCAAGAACTTATTTAGCCACCAATTAATGGAGAAGAAAAACACAAACAATGATCATGATTCTAATGGAGTTTTCAGCACAGTTTATTGGCCTGGAAACATGCAATCTGTTCCTAAGGGATGGACTCACAGTAATGAGGAAAGATCATTGAAAATAGGAGTACCTTCCAATGGTGCCTTTACTCAGTTTGTGAATGTAACAAATGACAAGAATATGAACGGATCTTCAATCACTGGTTTCTCTATTACTGTCTTTAAAGAAGCTGTCAAACTCTTACCTTATGATTTACATTACAGTTTTGTTCCTTTCAATGGCTCATACGATGAAATGGTTCATCAGGTCCACAATAAAGTATGGTAACAATTTACTTACAACTTGTCTTATTTACTTACAACTTGTCTTCCTTTTGTGCTTATCTATGAAACATGGACACTCTTCGGATTAGGCATGTTACGGTGTCCAACACGTCGATTCCGACACGACACCGACACATATAGTTACATTAAGTTATGTCAACGTGTGTGCTTCATAGGTGCCTATGCTTAATACAAATGTTATGTACTTTTGTTTCTGATGTAGGCATTGGATGGGGCGGTTGGTGATACAGGCATAATGGCATATAGATATAGTTTAGTTGACTTCTCACAACCTTATATTGAATCTGACCTCCACATGGTGGTTACTGAACAACCAGCAAAATCAAAAACATGGAAGTTTTTGGATGCCTTTACTAAAGAGATGTGGCTTTTGATAGCAGCTATTCATATTTTTGTAGGCTTTGTTATTTGGTTGATTGAACGGGAAGATAATCCAGATCTAAGCGGAATTGGTTCCATGCTATGGTTTTTAGTCACTGTACTGTTTTATGCACACAGTAAGTTCTCTAACATGAAATTTCAGCATGTTTATTTAACTAACTTTGAAAAGCATGCATAATAATCCTAATTCTGGATACATTTTGAATATGCGCGCAGGAGAACCAATAAGAAGACCGTTAGCACGAATTGTGCTGGGACCATGGCTATTTGCTATTTTCATTGTGACAAATAGTTTCACAGCAAGTTTGACATCCATGACTATATCACAAGTAAAGCCATCTGTGTTAGATATACAAACACTTAAAGAAAGAAACTCACCAGTTGGGTGTAATGGAAATTCATTCATTGTGAATTATTTGACAGAAGTACTAAAGTTCAAGCCTGAGAACATTAGGAAAATAAATTCCATCAGTGACTACCCTGCTGCCTTTGAAAACAAGGATATAGAAGCTGCCTTCTTCGTCGGGCCGCATGCTAGAGTCTTTCTAGCAAAGTACTCGTGTAAGGGACTAATCAACGCAGGGAACATTTTCCGACTTGGTGGCTTTGGCTTTGTGGGTTTTTCTCCTCTCCTCTTCTTGTAAATGATTTTACTTACATGTTTCATACTGATATTATAAAACTGATCCACTATTGGGTTACCTTTTGGTGTTTAGGTATATCCAAAAGGTTCTAGTTTGGCTACTGATATATCAGAGGCATTGCTGAATATGATAGAGAGTGGGCAAATAAAAGAGCTAGAAAAAGATATGTTGAATAAGATAAAGAATGAAGGCATAGCCAATTGTTCTTCAAAGAACAAGGGGAAAGATAATTCATCAATTGACATTCCACCTTTCCTTGGTTTATTTTCCATCTGTTCTTCTTTTGCTATTATTGTTTTGTCATATCACACAATTTGTTTGTTGGTGATGAAGAACTTAGAGACCTTGACATACCTCATAGTATTAACATTAATTCAATTGTGGAGAATATGGAACTGGACAACCAAATACTTCTCTCGGATCATGAGAAGAGTAAGCAGTTGCACAGAAACAAGAAATGCAGAAGAGGATGTCAATAATGGCCAGCAAAACCCAGTGCTAGTAGTTGCTCATGCTTCATCATGAACTATTCATGCTTCATACTTGTTTGTTAATATTTAATGATTTTGGATACTCGTCTTCCTTAGATGCTATGACAAGTTGATTGATGTCAATATGTTGAAACGCATGAATGCAGGGCAGTTGTTTCCCTCTCTAAAAATGTGTGAAACTCTAAAACAAAAACTCTTGAAGTTACCAATGCACCAATAAAAAGTTATCAAAGACCCTAACGGTGATCACGGAATCACATTCCAACCATAAGTTGTTAAACCAATCTCTATCATAACCAATTTCAACAAAAAACATAGCCACAGTAAGTTCAGCATGAAGAGCAGTAGAAGTTCCCAAAATATGGTAAAAACCACCAACAAAATTACCTCTATAGTCCCAAAAAAAATGGTTTCTATTTAAACATGTGTCTGTCGACTCAGTCATGTAGCCGTTAATACTTGACCTTTCCGGAACAATGGTTCATGGAGCAATGAAAGTACACATTTATATTGGAATCAAAAGTTAACATACAATGTTTAATGAAAGTGGAGCATTAGAGAGTATATTTGTTAATAAGATATATACATATCAATGTACTCAGTAATATTCTTTCCAAATTCAAATGTAACTTAAATTATATCTATACTCCGTACACAGTTGCCCAACCAGGGTACTGAAAAATAGAAAAGGAAAACAAATAATTTGAATGGCGATCCACAAAAAATTGGAGAAAATTTGATATGACGCACCTTGCTGATCTCAAACTGTTTATGGCAAAATTAATTTGGTTCTCCACGTTTCCCCAACGACCTTTCTCGGTTGTGGATTATCGGGTCCTCTGTCCCTCTGCCCTGATGTAAAGTATAACCATCCATCCCAATATCCAGCTAACGTTGTTTTAATTCTATAAGGAAGCTTTCCAATCACTGACCATTTCTGCAATCAATAACAAAATTACCAGCCATGATCATTTTTAACCATGAACAACCCCACAAGTACAATTTATAGAATAAGCCACCAATTTGATCCCTAAACTATCACCCTCTCTTCAATTTGGTCCCTGAACTATAACAATATAATAATAGTTCATAGACCAAATTGATGGTTTATTTCAATTTATCAGCTAGTATGAAACGAATGACGTAATAAACTACAAGAGAAAATTACCTAATTATCAGCTAGTATAGAATGGCCTAATTATCAGAAAATGGTTTACTTTTATGAAGTTCATTCTGAACTCTACAAGTGTTTGTCTCTACAAAAACCCTTCGTTTAAGTTCAGACCCCACTAAATTTGTGGTCTAACTTATTTCACTTTTATATTATAAAATTGAATACATGGAATAAGTGAAGACCAAACTTCCAAGAAAAAATTAGTAGGGACTAAACATAAAATTTTATACGGACCAAAAACATATTTAACTCATCAACTATAGACTAGATTTGTTGTTGCATTCAATAAATGATTGATTTTTATTATAAAGAATTAAAAATTAGAATAGTTATTAATAAGCAAGTAAGAGGTATTAATGTTCAAAAAGAAATTCATAACCAATTTGTAAAGAGCAAAAGAGGGTACCATAGAGTCTAAATTAAATTGGAAGACTTCTCCAACCAGCATCATCCTTTTCGTCAGAGGGTGCTTTTCGGTTGTACCTCCAGTTATAATAATTGAATTGTTGACAATTACCCATGCGCACTCTATATGGGAATTTGGTTTTGGCATAGGCGGCAAAACTTTCCATTTCATTTCTTCATCCAGCATATAAACATCTCCATAGACTACCTGTAATGTAAGAAAGTTTAAGACCACAAGACACTACAAAACAAAGCTTCACAAGAAAATGTAATATTAAAGATCCAATGAGTGTGAGCCTACGAGCATTGATACACACACATAGACACCAGTAATTATTTGAGAAACTGAAAGTGTCATGTCGCTGACACGTGTCGAACATTGGACATGCCTTCAATCTGAACTGCTGGTGCTACTGCTACTTAGTTAATGTTTGTGTCTCTAACTCTAAATATATTAGGTATATATGTGTCAAAAGAGGTGTAACTATGCGAAAGATTATATACACAAGTTAAAACATACCATCAAATTCAATTTTCGATGCCATATCTTTGAATTCAACTATCTTAGTTATAATATAATATGCAACAGATTACTAATTTATGCAGTGGATGACAAAAAAAGTTGAAACCTCAAGTCTGCGTGAACACTTGAATATAGGTGAACCCGGTTTGGGCATGAAATCACCCTCTTGTCCACCGATAACATAAAGACGATCGTTGACCACAATGCAAGCCCTACACCAAATAAGATATGGTTAGATGAAAGCCAACCAATTTTCTTTCAAAGACAATGAATATTGCACCACTTTTCAAGTAATCCTTCAAAAGCTTCTTAGGTTTGTACTAACACCGGTTTACTTTTTGAGTAGTACTAGCAACACTCACTCTCTTATTGAGTAGAATTCATGTGGGTCCACCATTTTGAAAAATGGTCCCCGCATAAAGTGGTGGGAGCCACATGAATTCCACTCAATAAAAGAGTGAGAGTTGATGTTATGATCCAAGAATCCTTGGATGATATACTCATGCTACCAAATAAAATATGTAGATTAATGTCACATGTATAATGAGTCATGCTTTCTATTATTTGTTGAGTATATGCTGAGTGATTTAGTTATAATGTAGTAGGATTTGGTTATATGTAATTGGGTCTAGAGACAACTTTTTACATCTTTAATATGTTGAATACACAAGTTCCAAGATGAAATTTCTATATTAGTGTGCTTAACTGGTGCCGCCCCGGGGGCACTGTTTAGCATTTTCCATAATTAAATGACAACATTAAGGTTACCCATTGATCAGGTACAAAAGGTCTAACTGCAATAATCTGGGAAATGTGCTCACCGATGCGGTCCACCACGTGGAATAGGAATTTCGGTCCGCCATTGTTTCTCCAAAGCTTTCCCATCCTTCACGGCCAGACTCCAATGATCTAACCCAGGTGTATGGCGATTCTCCTTGCTACCACCCATGACATGGAGCCTACCCCTCCACAGCTGAGTTGCAGGAGCATACCTGAAAATTCCAATGTTAAAAACTGTTCATTTGGCAATTAAACATGCCAACTTGTCCAAGTTCAGCTACTCTACTGGTAAATAAAACAGGATCAATCATATTGTAGTGAATAGAGCATTTTAACTGGAATTTAAATTTTACTTCCTCCATTCCCTATTTAATATCTTTTTACCAATAACACCACTGTCTTCACTTCACCTAATTAATAAAAAAATATTATTTATGGATAGATGACAGATCAAAGAAATAGCACTAAAGATAAAAATGATTACTAAGTAAAATCATTACCTATGGTTTAGAAAAGAATAGGAGGAATTAGTAACACCCAATTTACAGTGAAATAACTAACAGAACTAAAATGTTGGAGAAAATACAATCATCTCCTCTTAGACATAATGCTTAAATAGCACTGACGCTTTTGATTTTTTAAATGAATACTCATCACCCTTGTTTGTTGAAGAAATTACATGCAACACTAGTTAAAACTGTTTAGATGCCACACACTCCTTCCAATTATGTTCATTTATGCATATCACAATTGATGTTGAAAAAGTGATGCACTTTAGTTTGAACATAAATGATTAATGATTTAGTGGAATGACAGAGACATGAAACACTGACACAAACAAAAATATTAGACATGAAACTGGCACCTACACGTCAACACCGATAATAATTTTAGAAAATAAAATAATTAAATGTAATCACATATGTCCGTATCATGTCGATGTTGGACACCGATACTTTTCGGATACCAAATACATTTTCAATATGATGCTCCAGTCACATGACACAATAATAACAAATCATCGGCCCCATTCTGTTGTCTATGATAATCTAATCTAAAATATTAACAATATGCAAAATAAACAAACACACCTAACCTGGGGAATGGCAATGGAGGAAAATTGCTCCATTTCTTTGTTTTGGTGTCTAACACAAACGCACTAGCAGTAGGTCCTCTGCATTGTGTACCTCTCTGTCCGGAGATTATATATATGTACCTCCCATCAGTTGCAATTCCCAAATGTGAATTTGCCATTTCTTTTGGTGTATCAAACTTATCTACCCACTTATTGCTCTTGAAATCATACACATCAACATGAGAGTGCACCTGCAATGTAAGAAACCAATAAACAAATCATCAAGGTTGTCCGGTGTCCACAAATAATAGTTTTAATAAATTGTCCCAAATTTAAATTGTAATTTGTAAATGAATCACGAATCATCTTACTAATGACATAATAACTACTAATCTACAAAGTTAATATACATATACACAATACCACAAATTAATTAGTACAAAATATGATTATGTCTGAACTGAAGTATTTTCATCAAAAATCTAGTATGGAAATCCCATTCTAGAGTATCATGATCTAAGAAAGGCTCTGATACTTTCAACTCTGCAAAACTGAAATGTCCAAGACTAATAATCATTAATCAGATCGTATCATTATCTAATGTGAGACTCTCGCTTTGTGTGAAAATCAAATGTCAAGGCTTTACTTATATTCTTATTTAGAATTTGTGTGGATAAACAGCTTAATTAAAACAATTATAAGACAATAAGGCATGTGATATGAGTGCTTATTTATAAGCTATTTCTATTGTCCAAAAAGATAATATGGTCAAATGATTAACATATTAGCTATAAGTTGTTTTCATATGTTATCCTAGAGACCTTATCCAAATTAACAATAAAAAATCATGAATAAGCTCTCCTAAACACTCTGACAAGTGATTATGTTAGAACATAAGCCTAAATAAATTTGGATACTTTTATTCCTCAAAATAGTCCCTAATCCCTATAAAAATGCAAATAAGACTAAAAATCAATAATTTTTTTAGACTAAACTTAAACCGGTTATTTTATAGTACTAAAAACATATTTAACTCAAATATTAAAAATGAAAAGTATAAAATAAATGAGCACAAAATAAAATAACAAAACTTTAATTGAAAATTGGATTCCTAAAGTATAGTATATATAGAAATTGAAATAAGAAATTACTAACATGATCAAGATTGGCGTAACCACAAAAGACATAAAACAAATTATCAATCTGAATAGAATAACCATCCAAACGAGGCACAGGAGCAGAAGGCATTTGTTCCCAATTCAATTGAGGAGCAGGTAAATCCGCAAACGTAGCTGAAAGAAACCTATCAGAAATCTTCTTCTTGACGTTATTATTTTCAACATTTTGTTTATGAATGGTGGAATTAGGGTTATTAACAACGAGATTAGTAGTGATTGATATGGGAGAAGAAGAGAATGAAGAATGGAAAATGTTATCGGCGATGAAAGCGATGCCGATTAACGTTGAAATGAAGAGGAAAATGATGATTGTTTTGGTGGAGGTGGATGTGTGTTTTTGGTGGTGGATGGTGGTTGTGGCCATTGAGAGGTTTTGGTGTGATGTGAAATGTGTTTGGCATTTTGATTTATTGTTGTTGTTGTTTTGAAGGGAAAACTGTGGGAGGAGGATGAGAATATTGAGAAGAGAATGAAAGAAAGGTTCATTGGTTTTGAGAGTGAGAGAGAGAGAGAGAGAGAGAGAGAGGAAACTAAACAATGGTTGGTTGCGCGCCAATGGTTTTAGTTTTCTATTTCGCTTTTAACATCATCACACTCTTCTCTGTCTTTGTAGACCACGTGCACCATCTTTCATTTTAATTTTTTTTTGGGTTTATCGCGCAAGTTGTTTTGTTCCTTGTAAATTTATTTATTTTTTAAGTTTTTTTTCTTGCAAAATATATTTTTTTTGTTTTTCTTTTTGATTGTAAATAATTTGCACTTTTTAAATCCGTTTAAAAAAATAATCGATTTAAAAAATAAAACTTTTTATATTTATTAAAAAAAATAACCGATTTAAAAAGTGCATCCAATGGTGAAAACAAAAAAATATTTTGCAAGAGGAGAAACTTAAATAAATTTTTTATAGGAATAAAGCAAAACACACCTACTTTATAGAGGATAAGTACCTATTAACCCTTAATTTTTTTTAATTATATTAGTAGTATTTAGTTATTTAATTTAATTGCAATTTTCGTCTCCTATTTTGTAATTGTAGAATTGGTCCTTGTAAAGTTTCTACACAATATTCAATGTTACATTGTGGATCACTTGAATACTCTATCCATTCTTATTTACAAACAAAAGTCAATAAAAAAGTTATTCTTAAATATAATTCAACTCTATTTAATATCATTATTCCACCTTTCTTTCAAAAAATTCAACTAACATTTAACATTTATTAAAATATATTTATTTGGCCAATTGCTAGGTAAGAGAAATATACAAAGGTGTGGTAGTAACATTGAAAATAATAAAACGTGTAGTGCTAGTGTGCTGGATAGTAAAGCGTGTAGTAAATAGTATTGTTCTGCAAATGTAATTGGCCAACCTTTTCAATTCTTAGATATGTAAACATACATATACTGCATTTGGCTTGCTATATTGGTCGTTCTCTAATATACCAATATTTACAAAGAAAAGCACGCTCTTACCAGAGGATTTTAGAGGATATTCGAGAGGTGCGACCGCACAGGGCGCTAAAATTTTAGGGGTATCAATTTTTTTACTTAGTGCGAATGTGTGTACGTACGTGCACTCGTGTGTGCATGCATATGTGAACTCACGTGTGCATGCGACCGAGGGATAAAATATATTAATTAAATATTATAATTAAAGTGTTAAATAGACTTAAACTCTTACAATTTTAATGGTAAAATTTATTTGAAAAATTAAAAGTTATCAGAAGAATAATTATAACAATTAAAAGTATGATTTTTTACTTTTTTTTCACATTATATGTTTTAATATGACATAAAAAAAGAGGCACCAAAGTTATAACTTGCACAATGCACCCAAAATCTCAGAGGCGGCCGTGGCTCATACACTTTCATTTTGCCTTGAGTTTTTCTTTTTCCTTAGGAGATGGGAAAAGAATTGCTTTTTGAAAAGAAAAGCGAATAGGGGCTGCACCTCTACGAGAGCTATTTTCAAATTTATTTGCAAAAGAAATCGATCAATGTGTGGAGGTTGCTAAGAGGTTGGGACTCTAACATTACTATAGAATTTTAGTTTACATCATACATAATTCTACCATTCAGCAACAAACATAAGCAGATTTGACACACAAAAAAAATAAAAAATAAAAACCATAATTGTCTGGTATCCATCGCCAATTATCCTGTTGATTCTCTATCGCGTCCACACCGAACAACAACTCCTACAGTGAATGCAACTCTTCTTCCTACTCCTACTCCTTTGTTGTCAAATTAAAAGAAAAAACACAGCAAATTTAACAGTTCATCGCCAAACCCCCCCTTCTTTTCCATTTTCTTCCTTCTAATTTTCTTCATCATGTTGATCAACTTTATTAAAAAACAATAAATTCTAAAATGGGTTCTCATGATTATGAAAAATAACAACATTCGTTATCATGATCAATATTTCAAATGACTTGTTATGATTCTAAAAACAACAACATGGACAAAATTCTCAAATCTTCAAATCCCTAAATCTCAAATCTTCAAACTCAGATTCTTAACTTGAACAAAATAGAAGAGATATTTTTTGAGTTTGTTTGAAGATGTGAGTTTGGGAGATGAAGAAGAAGATTTAGGTTTGAAGATTTATGATGACTTTTTGGATTTATTTGAAAAAAATCATGAGTTCGTTTGAAAGAGTTGATAAAGATGAAGCAATAAGAAAAAATTTATCGGTGATAGTGCACTGTTAGGTAGACAGAATCATTTCCTTTTTTTTTAAGAAAATTAAATGGCTAAGATTAAAAAATATATTAAGGTATATGATGAACCAGACCACCTACATTTGAGGTCAAAAATATAAAAAAAATGTGTCTATGTGACACATAAAGATATATTTAAGGGACCAAAATGAAACATTTATTCATAAAGGGACTCTTCTGGTTAAAATAATAGGGGGGTGGTCCAAGTATATTAATGCAGAATAATGATACTAGGATCTTGTATTTACCAAAAAAAAGTTGGACCTTTTACAATGAGTTTTTCTCCTCTATTTATAGAGGAAGAACATAATCGGAAAATATCTAAAACCACCCCACTCCTCTCTAATGGAGGTCGTGGGTGGTTTTCGCCGCGTCCACCGTGTCTTAAGGGTGGTTATGGGCGGTTTTTCTTCTCCTCCGCGCTTACATGGTGGTAGTGGGTGGTTATCTGTTTTTGGGCGACAAGATCATAACCTGAGGGCGTCGCCCTCAATCTCTTGGTCTCGCCTTATCTTTCTCGCCAAGTTATTTATTTGAATTGTTTGGACCAATTGCTGGATCATTAAGTTATTGGGCCTCTTGGATTTTGTCCGGTACACAGCCCCCCAAGCGCGAGGCTCAAAGAGGCGAAGTGCTGATAATGGCCGGACGTGGTGTGGTAACTGCCCACTACTTCTGATCATGTTATCTATCCTCGGACTATAAATATGAGTTCCGCTACGCATAATTCACCTCACTTCTCATTCTCTATATTATTTGCTTTTGCGACTATGTCTTCTCCTGCCGCCACTCCGGAGTCGCCTGCCGTGCCGGTTTTATTCCAACTGAGGAACATGTTGTGCTACGACACTGATGATTTGCTGGATCAGATGGAGGGTTTTTCTTCCATGGTGAAGGAGTTGCAGGACTATTCCTGGAGGCTGACGGATGGACAAAAAGAATTTCTGGCCGTGGTGCAGGAACTGAACAAAAGGTTCTTGGATGACGGTGCTTTCATTGAGACCACTGAGAATGTTGAGCATTGTCAGAGAGAGCTTTCTGATGCTTTGGAGAGAAGAATTGAGATGGTGAAAGAACATATAACGTCTCAGGAAAAGGTGATGGCGCTTTCCCTCTCGGCTGAGGAAGCCATAGATAATCGAATCGATGAGTTGGAGAGCCAACTTAAACCCCTTGTGAAGAGGAAGAGATCTTTGCAGATGGACATCCAGTATGATGTCGGCAAATTAATCCGGACTCGCTCACATTTGTGCCGTCTTCAAGAGAAGGATGATGCCCTCAATGACGACATGAGGAAGATCGCCCAAGATTCCGGCGTGGCGAAGGAATTGAGAGGCTTGATGGAGGATTGTCATGCTCGTGCCGTCGAGGCTGCTTACAAGGCGTTTAAGTAGTTTTTCTTTGCTTTCCTTTGTTGTATGTTGTTTTTCTAATTTCTTCAAATGGCGTTGAATGTGTTCCGCCTCTCTTTGTAATTGTTGGATTTCATGAATGAAATGATGTTTCTTTCTGAATAATTCTGAATATATATTTGTTCTCGCCCATTGGCGATGTCATCGAATTTCAAACGTTTGGCTTTCTCGCCCCGTCTCGGGATACGTGTTCGTGCGTACGCGTTAATGCTGACACGCGTAAGGGTGCCTTCTTTTACCCGTTGGGTATTAGGACGTTTCGTTCACCCTCCAATTTTCCTATAAAACAGGAACTTCAAACCTTTTTCATTTATTCTTCCTTCATTTGCTCCGTTTCACAGCATTTTCCCCAAATTTCAAAACCCACTTTGCGCGGTTTGTTAATCAACCAACTTCCCTTCACACGATCCCCACTACATCCTTGCTTCCATTATTTAAGGTAACTTCTATTCCTTCCTTCGTAACTGTCTTTACTCCTTTTTAGCGTTCCCATTCTGATTTCTTGGGTTTGGAGTAGGAAAAAATGGTCATTTTACGTAGCTTGAGTGACGATGAAGAGGGGGGTTTTACCAAAATTCCTCCTCGTGGTTCTGTCTTAGAAACCCAGATACGTAACCATCATACAAGGGCCGATGGTTCTCTTGACTATGATGGTTACTTCAAGTCTTTAATGAATGTTGAAATTAGCTCTAGCGATACTGAGAGTAGTGATAGTGATTGTGTGATAATCTCGCCTTCGTCTTTCACAGGAAAACGAAGGGACACCACTCTTGCCATCTTTGTCGCCCCGACTCCTCCCGAGACCATGGACGTAGCTTCGAAGTATCTAGACTGGGAATCCGTGTTGGCGTATAGGCGGAAAACCGTTTTGTCTGGTTCTGAGGATGAGAACGATGTTATCACTGAACCTGTGGGTGAGGATGAGATTGTCACTGATACTAACACCCAAACACCCCATTTCTTTTATATGTAAACCTCTATCATTGATTCTTTCAATGTCTGGTTTCCCTTTGCCCCTTTCGAGGTTCTAATGCTTAAAACCTTGAATGTCGCCCCTTGTCAACTGAGTCCCAATAGTTGGGGTTATATGAAAATGAAAGCCTTCCAATTGGCCTGTTTAGGTTTGAAAATCGAAAAGCCTTCCGTTGCTGTTTTCTTTTCTTTTTATACAATTAAAAGTGTCTCGCCTGACTCTCAGGTTTATCTCTCGAGTCAGCCGGGCCGAAAACGTTTTAAATTGTATACCTCCAACTTTAAGAACTTCAAAAACACCTTCCTTCGTGTCCGCGGCAGGGAGTCCTTCCCTGACGTGATGTTTGATGAAAACCAAGAGCCCTTGTTCCCTTTTTATTGGACTCAGAATCCCCGTGTCATCAAAGGGACCCGTTACGAATCTTTGGACGAGTTTGAGAAAGAGTGCGTCGCCTATATTGAGACGTTATGTATCCTGAATGTGGTTGACCTTCTTAAGGCCGAGGGTTATATAGAACAGTTGGTGGAATACATGGGTGAGTTTCTTTATTATTTTCTTGTCTCGCCTTTGTTTATTCTTTCTTGGCGACTAACCTTTTCTTTTATTTTTACAGAGAGGATGAAGTTTGTTTCTCAAGAGAGGATAATGGAGTTTTTGTTGAGATCCAGGGCCAAGAAGGAGAAGGATGCCGCCCTTACCGCTTCTGGAGAAGCCGTGGCTGTGGTTGACCCTTTGACTCAGTTGATTGTGGCGGACAATGACGCCGTCAAGGGTAGGAATAAAAGGAAAAATGAAGGGCGGATTTCTGTCGCCATTCCTGGAAAGAATCTTGAGGTTGGTGGGAGTTCAAAAGGTGAACAGCCCATCTCTAAGAAGTTGAGGTCATCCAGTTCTGGGGCTGCCTCAAATGTAGAAGTTGTACCTCTGCAGGAAGGGGATCCCGAGAAGACTCCATCTCCTCGTCCCGCTGCTGCTATTGACATAACCTCGCCTCCTCCTCCTGCTCATTCGAACAACGCTGTGCCATCTCCTTGGGATCCTCTTTTAAATCCTGAGGTTTTCATTGAGAAGGCGATGGATATGTCTGGTGGGGGAGCTCGCTTTGACACCACTTCGACTGAGGAATTGGCTAGGCTCTCCATGGGTTACGAGCTGAAGGGGATCTTGCTCAATCATGCTTTGGCGTCTCGCCAAAAGCTTGTTGTTTCACCTGCTGAAGAAAAAATGAAGGTGATTCGCCGTGAGTTGGACGCCATGGAGGAGAAGGTCAAGGCCACCCAGGAGAAGTTCGTTGCTGATATGGAGGTTGCCAAGGCTGAAAGGAAGAAAGCCTTGGATGATTTGGAGGAGAAGCATGAGGCTGCTTTGAAGAAGCTGAAGGATGATCACGCCGCCGAGGTCAAGGCACTGAAGGATGCATCTGCTGATAAGGACGCCCAGATCAAGGGGCTGTCCGAGGACCGAGATGTCCTGCAGAAAGAGAAGGCGAGCTGGTCTGAAGAGAAAATGAGTCTGGAGGAAAGCATTGGAGCTCAGTTTGATGAGGGTTTCAACTTCGCCGTGGAACAAGTGAAGATCTTGTTCCCAGATATTAATGCTGAATGCCTGGGCGAGGCCAGTGCTTTGATGGTTATCAAGGACGGCCAGTTGGTTCCTTATGTCCCTCCTTCGGATTCTACTCCATGATGTCTGTCAATCTTTTGTATTCTCACTTTTTTAATCCTGTACGCCCTTTGTGGCTCTTGAACGAATTTTTGTACGCCCTGTTGTGGCTCTTTGTATGAATTTTTTGTATGCCTTGATGTGGCGTAATGACAATGTTTCCTGCCCTCTGTGGTTATAACTATAATGTTTCTTTATTCAATTGCTTGCATTTCTTCTATTACTTTGGTCGCTTCTTGAAAATACTTGTTTGTATGAGACTTTACAATATTTGCTTGTATAACCTTCTCGCCAATGTGTCCGAGGCGACGTAAATACTTGGGCGTGATGTCGTTAGGCTACGGCGTCGTCTATGAACCGTTTCCCGAGGATTTCTCGTAGATATCAATGTAGTCAGCGTAACTGTTTAAGTCTTGCGCCGTTTTTCATGCAGTCAAATGTGGGAAGTTGCAACTGTTTGACCGCATTTATTGTGCAACGCCCAAAATCTTCCTTATAAATAGCCTCATTCATCTTCACTTTTCTTCACTTTCATTCTCACTTATCCCGTTTTCTTTCATTTTCTCTGATTCTTTCCGTTTTTCTTCATTCTTATTTTCACTGATCCCTCCATGGATCACAAAAATAAACCCAAAAAGAAAAGTGTGACCTCTAAATCAAAATCTCAGAAAAAGAAACGTAAGATAGAGATCTCTGTTTTTAAATTTAGGCGAGATAAGCCCTCTTCTAATATCAAAATGGAAAACCTTGCCATTTCGTCGGATTCTTCCGGCTCTGCTGATGAAGATTTCATTGAATACCTGAGGACTTATGCTTCTCGGGAGTCTTCCCCTGATGTTGGATCTTCTGGTAAAGAAGAAGGATCCCGGATCACCGTGGAAGCTAAGGAGAAACCACGGAGGATATCATGTAAGGCCTCAGGGAAAACTCCAGGGTAATTCTGCTCTGATGAGTTGTTCCTTCCACCTGATGGCAGCCTCTTGGCAAGGGGTTGGGGTTTCGCCTCCAGGTTTTCCTTCTACTATTGAAGAAACTGGAGTCTTCCACTCGATTTTTTCCTCTTGCGGGGGATTGAGATCTTGGGGAGTTGAGGAACTATTGAGACTGCCTCCAGTTTTTTCTTCTCTTCCTTGAAGAAGCTGGATCCTTTATTAGATTTAGGATTTCATTTCTTTGAATTTGCATCTTGATTTCATTGTAATTTTCTTTACCTTTGTCTTTGAATTTGTATCTTGATTTCATTGTAATCTCTCTTATCAATGAAAAGTGGATGTTTGTTGATAGAAACCTTTTTCTAATATTGCTTCTTTTTCTGCATTGTTGTGTTATATAATATTGTAAAGAATAATTAAATAATGTCATGCATTATACCTTTGATTTTCTTTGGCGGTTTTTTGAACTTCGCCTTTGATATTATTGTTTCTGACGTCGCCTGCGTCTTGCGCCTTTTATTTTACCGTCGTATCCAACTCGTAAGATTTAGGGATAACGCCGTTTCTATTTTTGACATGTCCAACTCGTAAGATTTACAGACCATACCATGGTGTTTCAACGCATTTCCGCCGTGTCCAGCTCGTAAGACTTAGGGATATCGTCGTTTCTTTTTTAGACGTGTCCGACTCGTAAGATTTAGGGTTCACGCCTTGGTGTTTCAACGCATTTCCGTTGTACCCAGCTCTTAAGGCTTAGGGGTATCGCCATTTCTTTTTTAGACGTGTCCAACTCGTAAGATTTAGGGCTCACGCCTTGGTGTTTCAACGCATTTCCGTCGTACCCAGCTCGTAAGACTTAGGGATATCGCCGTTTCTTTTTTAGACGTGTCCGACTCGTAAGATTTAGGGTTCACGCCTTGGTGTTTCAACGCATTTCCGTCGTACCCAGCTCTTAAGGCTTAGGGGTATCACCGTTTCTTTTTTAGACGTGTCCAACTCGTAAGATTTAGGGCTCACGCCTTGGTGTTTCAACGCATTTCCGTCGTACCCAGCTCTTAAGGCTTAGGGGTATCGCCGTTTCTTTTTTAGACGTATCTAACTCGTAAGATTTACAGATAACGTCATGGTGTTTCAACACTCTTTCACCCTCGTTGCCTTCATGAATAAGATTGAGATAATGATAAACCATCTGCAAACATTGGAACAATGGTTCTCTTTTGATTAATGAAAGATTTTTTGCATTCTGAATGATGAGTCTCGTTAAAAACTCCTGCTTCCGCCGGAGAAAAGAGTTTTTCATCACTTTAACATCATTTAGATCATTAATACATCCACATGCATTTTCTTTTAAAAATTAAAACAAGGAATATCTTTGGGGTGGCGAGGCGAGGTTTGATGGTGCTCCTTTGTAGTAAAATCTGAGATTTGAGATGTTCCACGTCCTGTGTAGGACTTCGACCTCCATGGTCTCCAACCTGTATGCTCCGCCTTCAAAGACTTCATTGATTTTGAACGGACCTTCCCAATTTGCTGCCAATTTTCCACCTTTATCCTTTCCCATTGGTCTCTTCAGGACTAGGTCGCCTTCTTTGAATTTTCTTGAGATTACCCTTGTATTGTATTTTCTTCCTACTCTTTGCTTCGTGGCGAATTCTCTGAAATGTGCTTTGTCCCTTACTTCTTGTATTAAATCGAGGTTCTCCTGCAATGCCTCGTTGTTCTCTAGAGTTGTTGAGGTTTCACGTCGCCAACTTGGGGGATTTATTTCTGCAGGGATCATGGCGTCCGCGCCATATACCATGGTGAAGGGTGCCTCTCCTGTTGACGATTGTGGAGTTGTATGATACGACCACAATATGGCGATGAGGTGAGCCACCCAAGCTTCTCCTTTGCTTGATAGTCTCCTTTTCAGGGATTTTAATATGACCTTGTTGGCTGACTCGGCCTGCCCATTGGCTTGAGGGTGCTCAACTGATATGAAGGTGTTTTGAATTCCTTTTTCTTTGCAAAATGAAACTACCTTCTCACTTGCAAACTGTGTGCTGTTATCTGATACAATGTATTTGGGAAGACCAAATCTGCATATGATCCTTCTCCAATAAAACTTCTTCACTTGCTCTGCTGAGATGCTTGATAAAGGTTGCGCCTCTACCCATTTGGTGAAGTAATCTACAGCCACTATGATCCATCTAGCCTGTTTCCATGAGGTAGGGAAAGGACCCAATATGTCTACGCCCCACATGAAGAAAGGCCAAGGTGAAAGGACTGACTTAAGGGGTTCGCCTGGGGCGTAGTGTAGGTTTGAGAATCTTTGGCATTTATCACATGCTCTCACGTATCTTCCAGCGTCGCTATGTAGTTCCGGCCAGAAGAATCCTGCTCTGAGGATCTTACCCGCCAATGATCTTGCTCCTATGTGGCTCCCACATGATCCTTCATGAACTTCCTCTAAGATTCCTTTGGCTTCTTCTTTGCTTACGCACAACAGTAAGGGGCTCTAGAATCCCCTTTTGTATAGCTTATCTCCCATCATGGTGTACCATGATGCCATTCTTCTAACTTTGTACGCCTCTTCTCTTGGTCTAGGGAGTTCATCCCTTTATAAATACTTGATAATGGGAGTTCGTCAGTCTTCCTCTTCTATGATCATGTGAGTCTCCTCTTCATTGATGCTTGGGTTTGCAATGGTTTCCTGGATGAAGGTCCTGTTGCTCCCAGGTTTCTTGGTGCTGGCGAGTTTGGATAACAAGTCCGCCCTAGCGTTCTGTTCCCTAGGTACGTAAATCAACTGAAACGAATTGAAACATTTCGCCAACTTGTTTACCTTTTCCAGATATTTGATTAATTGGGGATTTCTTGTTTGGAACTCTCCTGATACTTGGTTGGTTACCAATTGTGAATCACTTTTTACTGTGAGGTCCGTGACCTCCATCTCCTTTGCCAACTTCATTCCTGCTAGAAGGGCTTCATATTCCGCCTAGTTGTTGCTTGCTTTGAAGGCGAACCTCAAAGATTGTTCTATGAGTACTCCATCAGGTCCCTCTAGAACTACTCCTGCCCCACTTCCTTTTAGGTTAGACGCACCATCTACTGAAAGTGTCCAAGGTTCCTCACTGTTTTCTTTAGGCGGGGTTGATAATTCCAGTATAAAATCCGCCAAAATTTGCGATTTTATTGCGCCTCTAGGGGAGAAGGTTATATCAAACTCTGACAATTCTATTGCCCACGCTACCATTCTCCTTGCTAGGTCAGGCTTCCTTAGGAATTTCTTTATGGGATAGTCCGTCTTAACCACTATCTTGTGACTCTGAAAGTATTGTCTCAACTTCCTCGCAGTGATGACAACGGACAAGGATAGTTTTTCTATCTTTAGGTATTTCGCTTCAGCACCTTTGAATGTTCTGCTCACAAAATATATTGGCTTCTCTTCGCCCTTGACTTCCTGCACCAATGCTGAACTAAGGGCGTTGTCGGATACGGCCAGGTATAAGTACAAGGTGTTACCCTTCTGAGGGCGAGTTAGTATTGGTGGTGACGCCAAGAAACTCTTAAGCTTTAGAAAAGCTTCTTCAGATTGAGGAGTCCATATGAATCTTTCGCTCTTTCTCAGAGTGGAGAAAATATGAAATGCCTTTTCTCCAGAGCAGGATAAAAATCTTGTTAAGGCCGCAATCCTCCCTACTAGCTGTTGGACTTCCTTCACTGTCGTTGGACTTCTCATGTCAATTATGGCTTGACATTTGTCTGGGTTAGCTTCTATCCCTCTGTTTGTGAGCATGAAGCCCAAAAATTTTCCTGATTGAACTCCAAAAGAACATTTTGCTGGGTTCAATCTCATATTGTACTTTCTCACCGAGGCGAGGATGTCGCCTAGATCTTTGTCATGTTCGCCATCTTCCGTTGTCTTGACTACCATATCATCTATGTACACTTCTACATTTTTGCCTATTTGCTCCGAGAATACCCTGTCCATTAGCCTTTGATAGGTGGCGCCTGCGTTCTTCAGACCAAAAATAATTGCAGGTGTTAGTCATGAAGGCTGTGTGAGGCGCGTCTGCAGGATTCATCTTTATTTGGTTGTATCCTGAATATGCGTCCATGAAACTTAACATCTTGTACCCTGAAGCTCCGTCTATGAGCCTGTCTATGTTAGGCAGAGGATATGGATCTTTTGGGCAGGTTTTGTTCAAATCTGTAAAATCCACGCACATCCTCCACTTGCCGTTTGCTTTCTTTACCATTACTACGTTCGCCAGCCACGACGGATACTTTATTTCTTCGATGAAACCTGCTGCTTTTAGTTTTTCCACTTCTTCATTGACCGTTGTCCTCCTCTCTTCTCCTATCTTCCTCTTTCTCTGTGAGACGGGCTTGACGTTGGGCGCGATGGATAGCTTGTGTCTTATCACGCTTTCGTCAATTCCTGGCATATCAGATGGTTTCCATGCAAACAGGTCTATGTTCTTTTTTAACATAACTATGATCTTGTCTTTTTCCTCTGGTTTCAAAGTGGTTCCGATGTTGGTTACTTGATGTGGCATGTCGCCAATTTGGACTTGCTCTAATTCTTCGATGGGACTCATTCTTCTCTCTGTGAAATCTTCTCTTGGATCAAGGTCTAGGGGCGAGATCATGTTGACTCTGCCTCCTTTTTTGGGTGACACCATTGACTCTACCTTTGTGTTTTGTCTATGCCTGATTTTCAGGCTAGACTCGTAGCATCTTCTCGCCAGCTTTTGGTCTCCTCTAATGGTTCCTACCCTTCCGTTGTCCAAAGGATATTTGATGGACAGATAGAGGGTTGACAGTGCCGCCTCTAGTGTGTTGAAGGCTGACCTTCCAATGATAATATTGTATGAAGTGAATGGAGTTTTGACTACGAAATATCTCACTTTGATAGTCTTGGCGTTCTCTTCTTCTCCAAACGTAGTCAAGAGGGTAGTATAGCCCATAACTTCTACTTGCTCGCCGGCGAAACCTACCAACGTGCTGTTGTAGGGTAATAGGTGTTCGTCTGACAATTGCATCGCCTTGAAGGCTTCCCAATACATTATGTCCGCTGAACTTCCCGAATCTATCAGCACTCTTTTGACGTCACGGTTTAGTATTTGTACTTGTATCACAAGGGGATCGTCATCGTGCGGCATGACTTCTCTTTTGTCTTCTTTAGTGAACGATAGATCAGGGACTGGAGTTACTTCTGTATGACCTATGAATTTCTCGTTCTGATCCATCCTCCTTACATAATGCTTTCTGGCATTTGATGATGAAGGTTGAAAAACACACAAGAAGGGGGGGGGGGTTGAATTGTGTGAGACTTTTTCTAAGTTAAAACAAATTGCAGCGGATAAGGTATAACACACACAATATATGAGTATAGGGTTAGAGAGAGATGCTCAGAATTTTTATACTGGTTCCTCCCACTAACAGGAGTAGTCCAGTCCTCTTGTCCTTCACAAGAGATTTCACTATAATCACTCAGATTACAAATGCTCAAGCACTAAGCAAGAGACTTCAAATTGCTCAAGCACCAAGCAAGAGACTTCCAATGCTCAAGCACAAAGCAAGAGACTTCCAATGCTCAAGCACAAAGCAAGAGACTTCCAATGCTCAAGCACAAAGCAAGAGACTTCCAATGCTCAAGCACAAAGCAAGAGACTTCTAACTGCTCTTAATGTTAATAAAGATAAGAGATTAACACTTGATATACAATCAGAGGTGTTTACAAAATACAACTCAGTTACAAGACTAACTTAGAAAATTATCACAAAGTTTCTAAGTGTTTGATAGCTTCAGAATTTGACAGAGTTTCAGCACGTTCAGAAGCTTAAGTCTTGATTACATTTCTTCACAAATCTTCTTCCTTTTATAGATGATAAAATGAACGTTGAAGATTATAGCCGTTTGAAGAATTTGAGACGCTCCTTTGTATAGATCAGTGAGCTTATTAGCTGTTCTGATTTGCAGTAGCTTAGGAGCTTAACGTTTACTACAAAATGAGAGATTCCTTTTGGCTTTTGATATTTGAACCTTGGTGAAAGCCAAATAAGGAAATAATCGTTTCTGAAGCCTGACTTGAAAAGGACCTTTCCATGGTCAAACCTTTTCATTCTTGGTTTCTGCGTTTGGACTTAGTCAGGCACAGTCTTCAATAAAATTGTACTCTCAAATGTAGCTTAACACTTATATCTGACGAGCCTTCAGATTTTGATAGGCTCAGAATTACTTGTTTCAGATCTGGTGAGCTCAGATGTTCTTCAGATTTTGATAGGCTCAGAATTACTTGTTTCAGATCTGGTGAGCTCAGATGTTCTTCAGATTTTGATAGGCTCAGATTTACTTGTTTCAGATCTGGTGAGCTCAGAAGTAATTCCTTCAGAAATTCTAAGGTTCAGATAATAACTTCAGAGTTTCACAGGCTCAGAATTACTTGCTTCAGATCTGGTGAGCTCAGAAGTAATTCCTTCAGAAATTCTAAGGTTCAGATAAAAACTTCAGAGTTTCACTTGCTTCAGATCTGGTGAGCTCAGAAGTAATTCCTTCAGAAATTCTAAGGTTCTTTAGTACGCAAATTTTAACTTTTAATCCTGCACACTGAATTAAATTATTAGTATTCCAATTTAACCTTAAATACATTGTTATCATCAAAATCAATTAAGGAGATACAAAATCATAATTTTGTTCCAACAATCTCCCCCTTTTTGATGATGACAACTATATGTATTTAAAATCAATTGTTGTTGTTTTTATTTAACATCTTGACTTCAGGTTCTGAGGTTTGCAAGCTCCCCCTGAGTCTGATAAGCTTCAAAAGTTTATCAATGATAAATATAAAACAGTCTAAGAGTAATATTTAATGTCAAATATAATTTCATATATTCTACCTTCAGAATTAGAGGTTTGCAAGCTCTATTTCTTCAGATTGACAAATATAAGATATGGTTTGCAAGCGTATCTTATATTATATGAATTTATGTTGGACAAAATTTATTACTCCCCCTCATTAAAAGTTTAAAAGACTTTAATATAACTTAACAAGAGTAGAGTTCAGAAAATGTGATCTTTAGAGCTTCAGAAATAATTTCACTGCCATAGGAAATGAAATAATATTTTCTCCCCCTTTGTCATTATCAAAAACGGGTCAGTCAAAGCACAAGTTACAGGGTAGTAAATGCACACAGCAAACAACCACCAGCAGTAAATGCATTCAACGGTAAAAGGGAATTGTTAAGTACCATGGTGAAACAGGGAATTGTTTCAGAATGAAGACGAGTTTCTTCAAGATCTGAATCAGTTCCAGGAAAAGGTGGAGTGGTTTGAATGGATGAGGGGTTTGGTTCAGAAGTGGTTGGCTTAGGAGATGAAGTCTGAAGGGATTCAGTTTGGGATTCAGCAGGGACTTCAGAATTTTGAACATTTGAGGGTTCAGATTGGTCTACGTCCATTGCTATTGGGGTAGACTCAGAATCTTTAATAGGAGATTTCTGAGGGGATTTAGGAGTGTCAGAAATGGTTATAGTGGAAGTTTCAAAATATTGAAAACGTGAGAAGTGATAGTGACTAGTGTGTAGTTAAGTGATTATAGTGGAAGTTTCAAAATATTGGGGAAACAAGATAGTGACGTAATGGGGGCTTGGCAGTTACTTTTAATAAAATCATCATTAGCTCTCCTTCATTACCCCGCGTTTACTAGACATGATGGGAAGTTACACAGATAAGTAGTGTTTTCAGAAGCCAGCTGTCAGTTAGAGAAACTGAGTGGTCAACTAACACTTAGAGTAGGTATCTGAGTCACAAGAAATCATATTTAATAATAAATAATTCTGATTGCTTCAGATGAGAGAGTGCTTCAGAACCTATATAATAGTTTCTGAGCCGTCCAAACTTCTGAGGCCCTTCAGAACCAGTTTATTCATTCAGAGTTAACAGCATTCAGAGATATCATTCAGAAATAAAAACCATGTTCAGATTTTTCTTGATAAAATCGAAACGATCAATAGCAAGAGGTTTGGTAAAGATATCAGCCCATTGATGCTCAGTATCAATGAATTGAATCTTAATTACTCCCTTCTGAACATAGTCTCTAATGAAGTGATGTTTGATCTCAATGTGTTTAGCTCTTGAATGCAAAATAGGATTCTTAGACAAACAAATAGCAGCAGTATTATCACAGAGAAGTGGTATACTACTTATCCTTATCTGATAGTCCTCCAACTGATGTTTCATCCAGAGCAATTGCGTGCAACACTTAGCAGCTGAGATGTACTCTGCTTCTGCTGTAGATAGAGCAATAGTTGCTTGTCTCTTACTAGCCCATGATATAAGGTTTTCACCTAGAAATTGACAGTTTCCACTAGTGGACTTCCTTTCAATTTTATCACCAGCATAGTCAGCATCACAGAATCCAATAAGCTGATAATCTAAGGATTTCTTATAAAGTAATCCAAGATTAGTGGTTCCTTTCAGATATCTAAAGATTCTCTTAACAGCAGTTAGATGAGACTCTCTAGGATCTGATTGAAATCTAGCACACAAGCATACACTGAACAAGATATCTGGTCTAGATGCAGTGAGATAAAGGAGGGAACCAATCATACCTCTGTATAATTTCTGATCTACTTTGCCTTCAGATTCTTCCTTCAGAAGACAGCTAGAGGGATGCATAGGAGTTGACATTGGTTTACAATCTTCAAGACCAAATTTCTTCAGTAAATCCTTTGTGTATTTGGTTTGATGCACATATACTCCTTCTTTTCTTTGATTGATTTGAATTCCCAAGAAGAATGTTAGTTCTCCCATCATACTCATTTCAAATTCATCCTGCATAAGCTTAGAGAAATTCTTGCAAAGAGAAGCATTAGTTGAACCAAAGATAATATCATCAACATAAATCTGAACAATCAAAATATCAGTTTTTAAGGTTTTTCTAAAGAGAGTGTTATCAACATGTCCTTTTTCAAAACCATTTTCTAGAAGAAATATACTTAACCTTTCATACCAAGCTCTTGGAGCTTGTTTCAAACCATACAGAGATTTCTTCAATTTGTAAACATGATCAGGACACTTTATATCTTCAAAGCCAGGAGGTTGTTTAACATAGACTTCTTCATAAATTACTCCATTCAGAAATGCACTCTTAACATCCATTTGAAATAGAGTGATGTCATGATTAACTGCATAGGACAAGAGAAGTCTAATTGCCTCAAGTCTTGCTACTGGTGCAAAGGTTTCAGTGAAATCTATGCCTTCTTGCTGACTATAACCTTGTGCAACCAGTCTAGCTTTATTTCTGACAACTTCTCCCTTTTCATTTGACTTGTTTCTGAATACCCATTTTGTTCCAATAATGTTCTTGTGTTTGGGTTTTGGTACCAGATCCCAAACATCATTTCTTTCAAATTGATTGAGTTCTTCTTGCATTGCAACAATCCACCCATCATCTGAGAGTGCTTCTTCTATGTTTGTGGGTTCAATTAATGAAATTAACCCAACTAGGGATTCATCCTCTTTGAAAGCAGATCTGGTCTTTCTTGGGCTATCCTTGTTACCAACAATTAGCTCTTCAGGATGAGATGATCTATACTTGAATTTACTCTTAGGTGGAGCAGGTGTCTGAGAGGGTTCAGTTTCTGAAGGGTCTTCAGAGATATCTTCATTTTGAGTCTCAGATGGATATACAGCAATGGAGAGATCTTCACACTCAGAATTTGAGGAAACTTGAAATTCTGCAAAAGTCTCAGCTTGCTCTGACATTTTATCGTCAGGCTCTTTATCATCAAATCTAACATGTATAGATTCTTCAACTGTGTGAGTTTCAGAATTATACAATCTGTATGCTTTTGAGCGTTCAGAGTAGCCTATAAAGATACCCTTATAAGCTCTAGCATCAAATTTCTTTCGATAGACCTTGTTGTCTAGAATATAACAAGTACATCCAAACTGATGAAAATAAGAAATATTTGGTTTTCTTCCTTTGAACAGTTCATAAGCAGTTTTGTTCAGAATAGGTCTGATGTAGATTCTATTCTGAACATAGCAAGCAGTACTCACGGCTTCTGCCCACAAGAACTTAGCTAGGTTAGACTCAAGCATCATGGTACGAGCCATTTCTTGCAAAGATCTATTCTTTCTTTCTACAACACCATTCTGCTGTGGTGTTCTAGGAGAAGAGAATTCATGGATTACTCCATGCTCTGAGCAGAAAGATTCGAAAGAGTCATTTTCGAACTCTCCCCCATGGTCGCTTCTAACCTTCAGAATCCGAAGATCCTTTTCACTTTGTATTTGTGTGCAGAAGTCACTGAACACCACAAGTGCTTCACTCTTAGAACGTAGGAATTTCACCCAAGTCCATCTACTGAAATCATCAACCATGACCAATCCATATTTTTTACCATTGATAGAGGCTGTCGAAACAGGACCAAACAGATCAATGTGAAGCAATTCTAAGGGTCTGGAAGTAGAGACAATGTTTTTAGACCTGAATGAAGTCTTAGCAAATTTTCCTTTTTGACATGAGCCACAAAGTGCATCTGAGTGATAATCAATGTCAGGCAAACCACTAACAAGCTTTTGTTTGCTAAGCTTAGAGATCAACCTCCAGTTAGCATGACCAAGACGCTTGTGCCATAGCCATTTCTCATCACCCAGAGACAAAAGACATATAATCTTTTGGTCAACCAAATCAGAAAAGTTTACTTTATAAACATTGCCAACTCTCATTCCCTTGAATACTACAGATTTGTCAGAGTCTTTTGATACAGTACATGATTCCTTATTAAATGTAACAACACACCCATTGTCACAAAATTGACTAATGCTCAATAGATTGTGTTTAAGTCCATCAACTAACCAAACATCTTTAATGGAAAGAGAAGAATTACCAACTGTACCTGTACCAATGATCTTCCCTTTTTGTTTTCCTCCAAATCCCACAGAGCCTCCCTCTTTCAGAGTTAGGGTTTGGAACATATGCTTTTCTCCCGTCATATGTCGTGAGCAACCACTGTCCAGGTACCAGGGCTGCTGTTTTACCTTTCCTTGCATGAGCATCTGAAGCAAACATTATTTCAGATTTTGGTACCCATATTCTGATGGGTCCTTTAGAGTTAGTCTTCTGAATAGTATTCCTTCTTTGTTTTCTATGATCAACACAAGATCTAGAATTAATTAAGCTTTGACAAGAATGTTTAGGCTTAATTTGATTCTTGGATTTTGATCTGGAGTATATCACAGTTCCAAAGGTCAAGCAAGGATCTGAAGTAACTTTACCTTGATTTCTCAGAGGTTCAGATGACTTCTGAGCCTTAACTTGAGAACTTTTGGACTCAGAAATTTTAGGTTCAGAAGAACTTGGAACTTCTGAGTCTTTGGGTTCAGGTTCAGAACCTCCTTCAGAGTTGGATGCCTTCAGATCAAGTGTACCACTTTTAACAAAGGTAGAGAATAATTCAGGTGGAGTATCATCCTCACTATATGATTTCAGAGGTTTATCCCAGTTCTTAAACCGAGAATAACCAATGCCTTCACCATAGTTACGAGTCATATGATAAATCATGGAAGCCATTTTACTCCTATTGAAGGTACAACGAATAAATTCGTGAAGAGCATCTTCATGATCATCATTGAGCTTGTCTGCCAAGACATAGTTAGATTCAACATGACAAATACGAATGTTTAACGATTCATTTTCATCATAAAGAATCTTGGCATCCTTTTTCAATGATTCATGAACATTCTTCAGAATTTTGTGTTGACTTACTATACGAGAGTAATGTTTCACGGCAATCTTAAGAGAATCAATTAATTCAGATTTAGTCATGTTAGAGTATACCTCATTTTCATCATCTGAGTCATCTTCAGAATCTCTATCAGAGTTGTTACCTTCAGAAGTTCTTGCCATTAAAGCCAGATTGCCTTCTTCATCATCTTCTCCTTCAGAGTCATTCTCAATGGTCTCCCAAGTGGCTAACAAACTCTTCCTTACCTTTTCTTTGTACTTTTCTTTCCCAAAGCTCTTATTCTTTCCTTTGTCCTTGGATGACATTTCTGGACAGTCCGCAATGAAGTGTCCAGATTTCTTGCAGTTATAGCAGTTGTTCAGTTCTTCCTTTTTGTCCTTTGAAAAGGAACTTCTTGAGTTGTTTCCTTTGTTTGGAAACCTTTTGTATTTCTTGTTCCATTTCTGAAACCTTCTAACCATTAGTGCCATTTCTTCATTCTCAGAATTTTCATCCATCATATCATCAGAGGTTTCTTCCTCTTGTTCAGACACTTTGATCTTTGCAGCTTTTGAGGAAGTCTGAACAGAGCTTAGAGCCAAGGACTTCATCTTCTTGACAGGTTCATCTGACATAAGTTCTAGCTCATGACTTCTGAGTGAGCTTATTAAATCTTCAAGAGTCACATTGTCCAAATCCTTGGATTCCTGAAAAGCTGTAACTTTTGGTCTCCATTTGGAAGGTAAGCTCCTCAGAATTTTCTTCACGTGATCAGATGCAGTGTAGCTTTTCTTCAGAACTTGAAGACCAGAGACAAGGGTTTGAAACCTTGAATACATGGTTTCAATATCTTCATCTTCCTTCATTCTGAACAGCTCATATTGATGAACTAATAAGTTTGCCTTAGCTTCTTTGACTTGCTTATTTCCTTCATAGGTGGAACATAGAGAGTCCCAGATAGTTTTGGCACATGACTTGTTGGATATTTTTAAATACTCAGCATGAGATATTGCACCAATAAGCATATTCTTAACAGTATGATGCTTCTTATACTGTTTCTTCTTTTCAGCATCAAAGAACTTTCTGTAGGTATTTCTTACAACACCTTCATCATCCATGTGTTCAAAATGTATACCATCTTCAATGATATCCCATAACTCATCATCGGTCCCAATGATGTAACTATACATCTTGGTTTTCCAGAAAGGAAAAGTAGTAGGATCACTGTTGAAGTAAGGTGGTTTGTCTCTGTGATTATCACTGTTCCTTTCCCTATCATAGTTGTGAGGAGGTGGAACAGCAGAGTGATCAGGTCCAGAGGAAGCAGAAGGAGAGGTAACACCAGACATGTTTTTCAACTAAGTACCCCTAGATCTTTTACTGTTTCACTGTTAAGTGAAGAGCAACAGACCGGAGCTCTGATGCCAATTGAAGGTTGAAAAACACACAAGAAGGGGGGGGGGTTGAATTGTGTGAGACTTTTTCTAAGTTAAAACAAATTGCAGCGGATAAGGTATAACACACACAATATATGAGTATAGGGTTAGAGAGAGATGCTCAGAATTTTTATACTGGTTCCTCCCACTAACAGGAGTAGTCCAGTCCTCTTGTCCTTCACAAGAGATTTCACTATAATCACTCAGATTACAAATGCTCAAGCACTAAGCAAGAGACTTCAAATTGCTCAAGCACCAAGCAAGAGACTTCCAATGCTCAAGCACAAAGCAAGAGACTTCCAATGCTCAAGCACAAAGCAAGAGACTTCCAATGCTCAAGCACAAAGCAAGAGACTTCCAATGCTCAAGCACAAAGCAAGAGACTTCTAACTGCTCTTAATGTTAATAAAGATAAGAGATTAACACTTGATATACAATCAGAGGTGTTTACAAAATACAACTCAGTTACAAGACTAACTTAGAAAATTATCACAAAGTTTCTAAGTGTTTGATAGCTTCAGAATTTGACAGAGTTTCAGCACGTTCAGAAGCTTAAGTCTTGATTACATTTCTTCACAAATCTTCTTCCTTTTATAGATGATAAAATGAACGTTGAAGATTATAGCCGTTTGAAGAATTTGAGACGCTCCTTTGTATAGATCAGTGAGCTTATTAGCTGTTCTGATTTGCAGTAGCTTAGGAGCTTAACGTTTACTACAAAATGAGAGATTCCTTTTGGCTTTTGATATTTGAACCTTGGTGAAAGCCAAATAAGGAAATAATCGTTTCTGAAGCCTGACTTGAAAAGGACCTTTCCATGGTCAAACCTTTTCATTCTTGGTTTCTGCGTTTGGACTTAGTCAGGCACAGTCTTCAATAAAATTGTACTCTCAAATGTAGCTTAACACTTATATCTGACGAGCCTTCAGATTTTGATAGGCTCAGAATTACTTGTTTCAGATCTGGTGAGCTCAGATGTTCTTCAGATTTTGATAGGCTCAGAATTACTTGTTTCAGATCTGGTGAGCTCAGATGTTCTTCAGATTTTGATAGGCTCAGATTTACTTGTTTCAGATCTGGTGAGCTCAGAAGTAATTCCTTCAGAAATTCTAAGGTTCAGATAATAACTTCAGAGTTTCACAGGCTCAGAATTACTTGCTTCAGATCTGGTGAGCTCAGAAGTAATTCCTTCAGAAATTCTAAGGTTCAGATAAAAACTTCAGAGTTTCACTTGCTTCAGATCTGGTGAGCTCAGAAGTAATTCCTTCAGAAATTCTAAGGTTCTTTAGTACGCAAATTTTAACTTTTAATCCTGCACACTGAATTAAATTATTAGTATTCCAATTTAACCTTAAATACATTGTTATCATCAAAATCAATTAAGGAGATACAAAATCATAATTTTGTTCCAACAGATGATTCTCCACCTCCTGCAAATTCGCCCGCAAATGGTGTTGACGGATATCCTCTTTCCTTTTCCTGGATCTTCACCTTCAGAACGATCCTTTGGGTGATTATGATGTACCTTTGGGACAACTACCTTCCCTGCTGCGGCGTCCTCTATGAACTTCCTCAGGTGACCGCTCTTTATTAATTCTTCGATTAAATCCCTTAGCCTGAAACATTTTTCAGTGTCGTGACCTCTACATCTATGGTAAGCGCACCAGGCGTTGGGGTTTAATCCCATGGTGTGTTCCTTGTTTCTTGGTGGGGGTAGCCGTCCTAATCCTGTTTGCAGGATTTCGTCCATGAGTAGACCCGGGCGCGGTTTAGTGGTGTGTATTCCTTTCTATCCTCCTGAAAGTGTCTTTGGGGTTGGTATGGTTTTCTATGACGCTCAATTCCGTGATGATTGGGTACCGGGCGTCTATGATGATGATAAAACTCGCCTTGGCCGTTACCTTTATTAATCGGGCCTCTTTCTCTGGCGTCTCTCATTCTTTTTTCAGCGTTACTTTCTTCCCCCATTATGTATCCTTCCGCTCTTCTTGTTACTTCCTGCATGGATGTGGCTGGTTTCTGCGCCAGGAATTCATTGAAATGTCCCGCCTTAAGGCCGTGATGGAAGGCGGAGACGAACATTTCCTGGTTTGGGTTGCTGACTTTACTTGTGGATTCGCGGAATCTCGCCAAGTACTCCCTCAGAGATTCATTGTAGTTTTGTCGTAGGAAGAATAAACTGTTTGCCGTCACCTTTATGTGCTTGGAGCCGGCGAATTGTTGCGTGAACTTTTGCTGGAAGTCTGCTCAACTCTGAATGGAATTCTTGGGCAGATTCATATACCATCTCAGGGCTGCATCTTTGAGTGTGCCTGAGAGAAGTTTGCATTTCAAATGATCCGCTGCGTCGATGATGGCGGTTTTAGTTCCCACCGCCATCAAGTGTTCTGTTGGATCTATTTTTCCGTCAAAGTCTGGGAGGTGGGGTGTTCTGAAATTGTCTGGCACCCTCGCATCCCAGAGGTTTTGTGCAAGTGGTTGGGAGTTGGTGATGTTGGTTTCCTCCGTTTCATCCAATTTGTTTGCTTTTTCCTGATCAATTTCGTGAACCTTGGCTTGCAGGCGACGTAATTCTGCTACTGCATCCGTCAAGGTTAAGTGGTTGTTTTGGTTGTCATTTGCTGGTTGTCCTCCTGCCATTTTCTTGAGGAGGATTTCGGATTTCGTCTGGTTTTAGTGGTAGGCTGAGAATCGTTTTACCGCAGCCCCACGGTGGGCGCCAAAATGTTCTGGTAAAAATAATAGGGGGGTGGTCCAAGTATATTAATGCAGAATAATGATACTAGGATCTTGTATTTACCAAAAAAAAGTTGAACCTTTTACAATGAGTTTTTCTCCTCTATTTATAGAGGAAGAACATAATCGAAAAATATCTAAAACCACCCTACTCCTCTCTAATGGAGGTCGTGGGTGGTTTTCGCCGTGTCCACCGTGTCTTAAGGGTGGTTATGGGCGGTTTTTCTTCTCCTCCGCGCTTACATGGTGGTAATGGGTGGTTATATGTTTTTGGGCGACGAGGTCATAACCTGAGGGCGTCGCCCTCAATCTCTTGGTCTCGCCCTCGCCTTATCTTTCCCGCCAAGTTATTTATTTGAATTGTTTGGGCCAATTGCTGGATCATTAAGTTATTGGGCCTCTTGGATTTTGTCCGGTACAGGGACCAATATAAAACTAATTTTTTGAAGGGACCAAAATACTAACTATGCCTAAATTTTTTTCTAGGGAAAATTACAGGATCGGGATTCTCTCCAAGCATAGGACCGTGATGTGCGATCTTGACCGTTGTTTACCATTACACTGTAGCAGTCAGCATTTTAATATTATTGATGGGCGGTTTAGATCTGCACTGGAGAGGGCACACTGCAGAGGATTCGGTTCCAAAATTACATTCACATCCTTTAATGTCTATTAAAATAACAATGACACTACCTTTGGTTTTAGGGGAGAGGCGGCTGTGCAAAAGATTTGTAGTTAATATTTATAAGGCTTAAATATGCTTTTGGTCCCTGCAATTATGTCTTGTTTTGAAAAGAGCCCCTGTAAAAAAAAAATTGATTTTAGTCCCTGCAATATCTCAAAACTTTCAAAAGAGCCCCTGACTGGATTTCTTCATAATATTGCAGGGACTAAAATCAAATTTTTATGTTTTTACAGGGACTAAAATCAATTTTTTATTTTTTTACAGGGGCTATTTTCAAATCAAGACATAATTGCAGGGACCAAAAACATATTTAAAAATTGGCCACATCAGCACTAAATCCAGTCAGCGGCTCTTTTGAAAGTTTTGAGATATTGTAGGGACTAAAATCAAATTATTTTTTTTACCGGGGCTCTTTTCAAAACAAGACATAATTGTAGGGACCAAAAGCATATTTAAGCCTATTTATAATTTATAATGCACGAAAAATATTATTTTTAATATAAGTCTTATTTTTATTTTTTTGCATTCTTAACTAGTGTTCGATGACACTAGTTAACATGACCCTTATTTATTTTGTTCAAAATTGGATGAGTCATATGATAGTGGATTAATTTACATAAATCTGAAGGAAAGATGGTGTAATTTTCTCTTTTATATGAAATAAATGTAGTTTGAGAAGAAAAAAAATCATATAAAGAGTTTATTTTGGGAGAAAAAATATAGGGTGAGGGGATGGTGGTCTGGTATAGGGAAGACTTTAGGGTTCAAATAGCGCTTACAAAAGTATTTATATTTACTTCCCTTCAAAGGTACTAGTGAGGTTTGAATACAGAACATCTCAGATTCAAGATCACTAGACCTAGGGGTGTTCACAGTGCGGTTTGGTTCGGTTTTGAGCGTAAAAATCATCATAACCGCGAGCTAAAATTGTATCCGGTTTGGTTTGGTTTGGTTGATTTTTAAAAAGACATCCAAACCAAACCAATGCGGTTAAGGTTGGTTCGGTTTCCGCGGTTTATCACGAAATTAAAAATATGACAATATTACCGACATGCTACAAAATAAACATCGAAAATTTTAATTTATTTTATTGTTTACATGATATAATATGCATATACATAAATTGCATACACATACAAACTTATTTTTAATACTAATAGAATAATTTTGAATCGCGTGAAATTATTTGTTTTGACAACTTACTATTTTATAGACTCAATTTGGATTTGGCTTGCTAAGTTTGACTAGATAATAAGTTGATTGCTACTAACTGATATAGTTAAGTTAACTTTTGCGGTTTGATTTTTCTAAAATGAAAACTGCAAACCAAACAATCTATTCGGTTTAGAAGAAAAATAATCCATATGATTTACGCTAAATGCAATTTTCAATTTAGATTTATTTGATTTACAATTTTATTTTTGAATTAATTCGGATATGATCAATCCTAACTAAACCTAATCTTTGGAGTTAGATTTTTGTTCTTCTTATTACCAAGAGGATGGTACGGTAAAAAGAAGTAATAAAGACAAAAAGCGACCTACTCATAAGTACAAGAAGTATTAATGACGACATCTCTCTAGAATCTAGAGTTTATTTAACACCAAAAATCTCATTTATTTATATTTATCAGAAAAGGAAAAAGAAAAACAATACAACAAATCGCATCATATCCGTCGATCATATACATCGCACGGCTGACAGCTTTTTCGGAGTAATACAAATTGCATAGGAAAGTCGGCGTCATATTCTTCTTACAAAAAAAAAGTAAATAAGAGTCCAACTTCTTCTTCTTTCCTCCTCTTCCTTGATCTTCTTCTCAGGTCGCGCTTTTCGGAAAACGCGCTTAATTAAGCTTTTCTCGTTTCACTAGGAAAATTAAGTTAGGGTTTCACTTCACCTCTCTGATCCCGTTCCATTGTCGAATCTCCGCATCTCAATTCCTACTTCCATAACCAATTCCGAGGATTTCAAGGAACTACTTCGAGTCTCGTTACTGCTGTTTTCAACTTCTGCGCTACAATTTGGGTAATTACACAACTTATTATCATTATTAATTTATTATTTGAGTCTAATTTTGTAGATTTATGGAAAAAAATCCCTAGTGATTGATGAAGAGTAATTAGATACTGTATTAAATTTTGTTTTCTTATGGGCAGTTATACACATTGAACAAGCTGATTTGGGTGATTTTGTTCCATGATTAGTAGTACTGGATGTGGAAATTGAGTTAATTGAATTGAATTGAACTGATTAGTTTAGCATGGCGAAGAGTAGGGTTGGTGGAGGTTATTTTGGTAATCCTCTTGATACAGTTGGTGAATCTGAGGGGTCAGGAACATCAGGACAAATAGATACTGAAATTACAGTTTCAGAGGATTCTAGTGCACCGGCAAGGAAATCTATTAGTTTGAACTCAGGTCGTCGTGGTCCGTTCGGTGCTTCGATACTAGTTCTTCCTCTGTCGAAATTGTCAACAATTGGAAGAAAAGATTTGGTGCAAAGGTTGAGATCTGAGCTTGAACATGTTCGGCAACTTCAGAAGAGAATTGAAATACAGAGATTGAATGGTGTTACCTTGTCATCCTCTAGTGAGATTCTTAGTTGTAATAATAATAATAATGGGAATAATGGTCAAAGAGTGGAAAACTCGAGGAAAAAATCGGTGTCTAGTTCTTTACCAGGGAATAAATCGAAACTTTTGGGTAAGAATAATAAGCCACGTGGATGGAATCGAGGAACTTCTGGAAAGTTTGAGGCTCCAGTACAGGCTTCTTCGCCAAACGCTACAAATTCTTTGTTGATAAAAGATTGTGAGTCATTGTTGACACGATTGATGAGTCACCAGTATGGTTGGGTTTTCAACACCCCTGTTGATGTAGTGAAGTTGAACCTTCCTGATTATTTCACCATCATTAAACATCCTATGGATTTGGGAACAATTAAAACCAAGATTGATACAGGAGCGTACTCAGATCCATTGGAATTTGCCGCTGATGTGAGACTTACATTTTCAAATGCAATGACCTATAATCCACCGGGGAATGATGTCTATATCATGGCTGATACCCTCCGTAAATATTTTGAAGGGAGATGGAAAACAATAGAGAAGAAACTGTCCAGAAGTGATGCTCTGCCATTGCCTACGAAGTCAGGCCCTCGTCAAAATGTGAAAACTACTAGACCCACGCCTCCTTCCAAAAAAAGGAAAATTGTCTCATTGCCCCCTCAACCTGAAGTTATCACTGCAATCACACCCGCTAAACCGGTTATGTCGGACGAAGAGAGGCACAATCTCGGTCGACAGTTGGAGTCTTTGCTCGGGGAAATACCTGTCCATATTATTGATTTCTTAAAAGCACACAGTTCAAATGGAAGAGAATGCGGAGAGGATGAGATTGAGATCGATATTGATGTTCTCAGTGATGATACACTTTTAACATTACGAAAGCTTTTGGATGACTTTTTGCAAGATAAGCAGAAGAACAAAGATGTTGAAATGTGTGAAATAGAGGTGCATCCCTGCTACCTAACCCTTTCAAAAATCTAAAGTTATTATCACATTTCATGTTATTGTCCTACTAATCCTCCTTTGCCATACTGAAATTCTGTCTTACAATACATATTTTTTGACTTCCTATAATCTATATTTTCTGTTGCAGGTGTTGAATGATTCTGGACCTAGCAATTCCTCATTACAACCATTTAAAGGTACAATCGTGAGTTTGTCTCTGTGCATGTATGGATGCATAGTCTGTTGTTTTACTTTTCAAAAACTGTTCTGCTTATAGGTAATGATCTGGTTGATGAAGATGTGGACATTGGTGGAAATGAGCCCCCTGTTTCAAGCTATCCTCATGCGATGGTTGAAAAGGATGTTGGTGGAAATGAATCCCATGCTTTAAGCTCTCCTAATGCAAAGGTTGAAAATGATACTAGTGTAAATGAGCCCCCTGTTTCAAGTGATCCTGATGTGAAGGTTGAAAAGGATGTTGGTGGAAGTGAGCCCCCAGTTTCAAACCATCCTGATGCGGAAGTTGAAAAGGATACAACCTGCACAGAGAACAAATGTCAGAGTCCAGGCCATTCCAATGGTACTTCTTGTATTCTGTTACTGTGGACCGTGGCTCTCCATGTCTTTGAAGATTTCATCATAGGATATATTTTGGACATGATTTAGTGAAATATCTTATTTTATTTCCCCCCATAATAGAGTTATAGTCTTATAGAAACCCGTAGAAAAGTAGAGAGGGAAATTTCAATCTGAAAAATAGTTTGCATTACCATTTTGAGTGAATTATACAGCGATACAATTATTTATACAACCCTTAAAAGTGGGAAGCGGTTATGGCAGCTGTAACTACACTTATGACAGCTGTAACTGCACTAAGCTAGACTCTGACAAACTATGCCAGATGAGCACAGCTTAGCCTAGATAAGTTATGTGAGACATGCAGAGGGAGGAGTATCACATTTTCCCATCACCCCTGAATTTGGCTTTAAATTCATCCTGCTGGTTTTAAACTCTTCTATTTTTTTCAGTCTTTTCTCTCTAACCTTTTTGTAAGATGAGTATTTCAGAAAACAAAAATATTTGAAATATGGATATAATTATTTTCATTGTCATATTAACTCAAAATCAATTGATCCTCCATCTGTTTATATCTTAAAATGCACAATCAACATGATGAACGCTTTATGGGGCAACCGAAGTATCTTTTTTGCTTACCGGCTACTGTAGCATTGTATCAGATTATTAGACCTTCCTCGATGCTTTGGGATTGGAGCTGGGTAAAGTAGGCTGCTGTTCTTATAGGGGTGGACTACAAAGCACACATTAATGTTAATGGGTTTCATTCTTTTTGTAAGCTGAATTAGCAACCCCATAGTATTGCTTTGTGTTCATATGCTTTTCTATTTGATAGTGTGTCATGAATTTGTGCAATTCATGTTGAATTTTCAAAGTGACACAGAGAAAAAAGAGAGGATATTGAATCCTCCTAAGATATTAATAAATAGGAAACTAGGCAGTAAATGGAAACAAATCCCCTAAACAAAAATACTAATGCTTAATGGCTCTCCAATTCCTTTGAAAATCTTTGAAGTTGATTGGTCAGGAGAGTCCCAGCACACCATTGGGAAGCCATGTAAACAATCTTGTTATTAACCATGATTATGGTATGGATAGAGACCCTTGTAAAAAATAAAAGCATCCCCTTTTCTAACTGTAGGCGTTAGAAACAAAGAGCGCTGCTAATGAACTGTGTCATATGGTTCCAAAACTTGTATTCTTAATTAGAAACTGATACATGTTTTGGTTACACACACTAAATACTCGTGCACCTACTATGAGACCTGACAATTTGAAAAACAGTTGTGTATTTGCATCTGAATTTAAACTATATATGAGACACATTCTAAGGGACTTCCTAGATGGTTAGATTCGATAAATTTCACAATTCAGAAGCTTGCCCCAACATTCCTAAAAATGGAAATTTGTTATCTGCTTATTTTACCAGAATGCAATTCCATTTCACCCAATAACGGCTTAATTAAAAAACTCTGATTGCTAATATTAAAAGCAATTGAAGGATTTTCTTTGCATAATCAGAGTTGCAATTTGCATGTCAGCTAATTGAAATGTTTATACAGTTTTGTACCTTTACCTAATTGAGTTGTTATTCAGCGTGAAAAGAAATTCTTGAAGGACTATTCTCAATTGAATAAACTATGCCTGTTTAGTAATTACTATGGTTTTCTTTAGATTTTTGTTGAATTCTCACTTTCTTAGTAAAAATTCCAATTTATGCTCAATAACCACTGAAAGATTAATGTAGTGTGTTTAATGAGCAACACTTAGTTATTTAGTACATGAACTACTTGTGTAGTTGCCACTTATTCCGAAACTGGAAATATTTTTGTACCAAGAATTAACCTTTTGTAATTTTCCTTTTATACTTTGGTAGTCTTCGATGTGAAAATTTAATTTAGTTGTTATGTTACAAGTTTATGCTGAATATCATGTATGCTTGGAGTTCTACTTGCCCTCTTTAAATAATCTCTCTTTCTATTTTCAACTGTGGGCTTAATCGCAGTCTAAGCAAGAGGGTCAATATTGGCCTCTCTTTCACATTCAATTATCTCTTTTGTTATGTCATGGTATCTTTAGAAAATATTTTCTGAAGCAAGTGGCATGTGTGGAGACAAGTGAATTGTCTGTTGTCGTTATTTAGACAGCAACTGGTTGGTTGCCAAATAAGGCAAAATTATTCATTTGCTTACTATTAATTGGTCATTGCATTTTGTTTTCCTTTTTTAGATGTACTTTGCGGCATTACACTTATTATAACCGTAGTTTCTTTTTTAGATAAACGTTGAGGTCCAAAGTATCTTCTAGGCGTTATTTGCACGTATTTTCACTTTTGATGTATAACCAGATAGCTTTTAATGTTAATTAGTGACCATCCAACGTGTGCATTGCAGATTCAGACTCTAGTAGTTCTTCTGGTAGTGAATCTGATGATGTTAAAGCAAGTCCAGCAAAAGAAGCAAAGGCACGATTTTTTTTTTTCAGTGAATGTTATTATTTTTTCTTATATCATAATTTTGCATTATAAGAATATGAATGTTTATTTGTTGATGCTGTTTTGGTTCGTGCTATACGGTTCTTTTCTACATCATATAATTTATTCATTTGGATTCTTATTCAGGTACCAGAAATTACGGGTTCTGATGCTCAATTAGATGAGAAGATCAGGGCTGCTGATAATCTTGAGAGAAATCGTGAGTAATGGATCTTTGTTTTTCCTTTTTAGGTTTTAATGTGTTGAAACTAACACGTGTCGATGTTAGTTCGTACGAGAAAGAAAATGTCTCTATATAAGGATGTGGGTATGTTAGCCAAATGTGACATTTTGAATTAACACACTCAGACAGCAACTGGTTGGTTGCCAAATAAGGCCAAAGTTTTCATTTACTTACTATTAATTGGTCATTGCATTTTGTTTTCCTTTTTTAGATGTACATTGCGGCATATTACACTTATTATATCCATAGTTTCTTTTTTAGATGTACGTTGAGGTGCAAAGCATCTTCTAGGCGTTATTTGCACGTATTTTCACTTTTTATGTATAATCAGATAACTTTTAATGTTAATTAGTGACCATCCAACGTGTGCATTGCAGATTCAGACTCTAGTAGTTCTTCTGATAGTGAATCTGATGATGTTAAAGCAAGTCCAGCAAAAGAAGCAAAGGCACGATTTTTTTTTCAGTGAATATTATTATTTTTTCTTATATCATAATTTTGCATTATAAGAATATGAATGTTTATTTGTTGATGCTGTTTTGGTTCCTGCTATACGGTTCTTTTCTACATATAATTATTCATTTGGATTTGTATTCAGGTACCAGAAATTACGGGTTCTGATGCTCAATTAGATGAGAAGATTAGGGCTGCTGATAACCTTGAGAGAAATCGTGAGTAATGGATCTTTGTTTTTCCTTTTTAGGTTTTAATGTGTTCGTGTTGAAACTAACACGTGTCCATGTTAGAAATCATACGAGAAAGAAAATGTCTATATATAAGGATGTGGGTATGTTAGCCAAGTGTGACATTTTGAATTATCACCCACTCAGACAGCAACTGGTTGGTTGCCAAATAAGGCAAAAGTTTTCATTTACTTACCATTAATTGGTCATTGCATTTTGTTTTCCTTTTTTGGAAGTACGTTGCTGCATTACACTTATTATGTCCATAGTTTATTGTTAGATGTACGTTGAGGTCCAAAGTATCTTCGAGGCGTTATTTGCACGTATTTTCACTTATGATGTATAACAAGATAACTTTTAATGTTAATTAGTTACCATCCAACGTGTGCATTGCAGATTCAGACTCTAGTAGTTCTTCTGATGGTGAATCTGATGATGTTAAAGCAAGTCCAGCAAAAGAAGCAAAGGCACGTTTTTTTCTTTCTTCACTGAATGTTATTATTTTTTCTTATATCATAATTTTGTATTATAAGAATATGAATGTTTATTTGTTGATGCTGTTTTGGTTCCTGCTATACGGTTCTTTTCTACATCATGTGATTATTCATTTGGATTCTTATTCAGGTACCAGAAATTACGGGTTCTGATGCTCAATTAGACGAGAAGATTAAGGCTGCTGATAACCTTGAGAGAAATCGTGAGTAATGGATCTTTGTTTTTCCTTTTTAGGTTTTAATGTGTTGAAACTAATACGTGTCCATGTTAGAAATCATACGAGAATTGTTCCATGATATTTTTTCTTCTCCATTTGAATTGTCTAACTTCAGTGAATTGAGCAATACTCCTAGAAAGTATTTTCAAAAAACACCAGAATAACAAAGGAAAAGAGTAGACTAATAGTACCTATGAACTTTATTTTCATATGATTTGGGGTTATTACACTCATTATTAATCTTGTGAAAAACTTGCATATTATTAAATATGTTTATACTTTTGGTTATTCATATCATGATTGAAATCCTTGGACACTGTTATACTACCATGGGTTCTTACACTATTTCTTACAGAATGTGTCAGTGGCTTAGATCAAGTTGAGGATTCTCAAGATAAACGAAGTTCTTTTGACTCTGATTGCCAGCAAGATGGTATGTGTGTCTGGACCATTTAAGATATTGTTTTATGGTAATGTTAGATGACTACAGACAAATTATCGTATAAATGTTGCAGGGGACAGTGGTCCAACTGAGAGACAGGTCTCCCCAGATAAACTTTATCGAGTCGCAATATTGAAGAATCGATTTCTTGATACTATCTTGAAAGCTCGAGAAAAGACGCTCACACAAGTAATTCACATCTCATGTTTGAGATACGTGGGACTTAATCTGCTTGTATTACACTTCTGATTGTTGTTGAATTTGAATGTGATTTGTTTAAATAAAATTTGGCTGATGTCAGGGAGAAAAGGGAGATCCTGAGACATTGCGCCTGGAAAGGGAGAAACTGGAGATGGAGCAAAGGAAAGGTGGGTCCACTTTTACACTTGTGTGCTATTATAAAGAGTGATAATTCTATTCTAACTGTTCAACTTAATTAAGTGCTACTTATCTATCCTGTTGATCCAACTATTTGTCAACAGAAAAGGCAAGGCTACAAGCAGAAGCGAAGGCTGCTGAAGATGCTCGAAAGCAGGCAGAAGAGGAAGCTGCAGCCGAAGTCAGACGAAAGATAGAGCTTGAAAGAGAAGCTGCACGACATGCTTTGACACAGGTAAAAGAGGTGTGTGTATCTTTCTGAAATATGTGTTTGCTTGTTTGTTCTGGATGTTATTGGAGTGTATATTGGAATCTGTGCAGATGGAAAAGACTGTTGAAATCAATGAGAATTCTCGTTTTCTCGAAGATTTGGAAAGGCTTAGAGCTGTACCTGCTGAGACATTACCAATTTCTGTAGACGAAACTAGTCCTGATCACGCTGAGGATGGCTTGGGTAGTTTCAAGTTTGATAGTAGTAATCCCTTGGAACAACTAGGGTTATATATGAAAGTTGATGATGAAGAGGAGGAAGCAGAGCCACCCTCAGTTCCAAATCCTGTAAAAGATGTAGAAGAGGGAGAGATTGATTAAGCTATGCACATCTTGTATCACAATTAAGGAGTAAAGTATATATAGTTATCTCTACCCTACTAAAATATCCACATGTATTTTAGTTCTCATGATGCATTAATACATCGTAAATGGGACGAAGGAAAACATTCAGCTTCTCTAAGGACAATATTAACTCAAGCCTGGGCTGTCATGTCATTGGGGGAGCGGTTCTTGGCCATTCACAATTAAAATGGAAGTATGCATCCATCTTGTTTTTATAATAGGAGTTAGTGTTTTGATTTTCGCGTCCCTTTGTCGTGTTAAGTTGCACAAAAGATAAGCAGCGTTGGCCTTGAAACTGTAAACATTGAAGGAGCTACATCTTTCTGATTACAGAGTTGTATTTGTGTTTGGCTATTTATGTAGATGCTAGAATTTCAGTTTAAGTTTTATATCAGTGTCATTATCAGGACACAAGACATCGTAATGTACATTATATGTATACTTAAAAACAATTATCTTTGAAATAATCTTCATTTGCATGTTGCAACTCTATGTAGTTTCATTTTACCCCATGCTGCAACCAGTGGCGGAACCAAGGGGGTGGCCGTGGCCACCCTCGAAAAATAAGAAATTACTAGTATATCCTTAGTATTTTATAAAATTACAAATACATATTATATATATATATATATATATATATATATATATATATATATATATATATATATATATATATATATATATATATATATATATTTGTTTGTGACTATTAACATAAAAAGCGAAGTCCAGCCCAGTTGTTAAGGATGTGCGCCCTTGCACTTAGAGGAACTGAGTTCAACACTTGCTGGGTGCATTTTCTCATTTTTTTAGCCATTTAAAGGACATTTTTCTTAAAAATCTAATTTTCATATGTATTTAATACCAAAATAATGCACAATTTCTATATGCAATTTCTATTTCTTTTAGCCATTTAAACAATATTTTCCTTAAAAAATTAATTTTCATATGTATTTATCAACACAAAAAATGCACAATTCTATTTTCTTTTTTTTAAACAACACAACTCTCTAAAAAGAACACAACTATTTTCTAATAATCAAATTTTATGGGAGTATTTATTCAAAGTCAATTATTGATTATTTGAAGTCACTTAGCATGAATGGAGTATTATTTTAAAGTGTGTAATTTGTTTTATTAATGATTAAATTTTTATAGGCAATATAATTTTTTTATTTAATTTTTATACAATTGTTTTAGCGGCCCTCTCAGAAAAAAAATCCTGGTTCCGCCACTGGCTGCAACGCTCTGTATTTTCTGTTGTAAATACCTCTAAACAGTGTATTTTTCCTACAGAGCACACCCCACGCATAACACTAAGGTGTAAATTTGGTATTTACGACAGTTCATACGAAAATAAAAAAACACTTATTTTTGTAATTTGGCATTTTGATCCTTTAATTTCATGTGTAAGTGCAAAAGTGGACACTACAAGTTTGAAAATAGCACTTTTGGTCTTTCAAATTTTACAATCCGATGATTTTGGTCTCAAGTTTGAAAATTGAAATTTTGGCCTTCCAAGTTACTAAGCATTAATTGCTCACTTGCTACTAAAATTGTTTTCTATGTGACTATGTTTTGTTATGTTTTATGACTCTGTTATGTTCTAGTCTTCTAGATGACTTTGCATAACTCTGTTATGTCGTAAATGACCATGTTGCATTCAAAATGACTTTGTAGTTTGTACTATTATTATTCTGCCAAGTTTTGATGTATGCTATGTGAATATGTGATTATGATGCATTAATCGGTTCTTTAAGTGTTATATGTGCATAAGTGAAAGGAGTATCAAGTGTGCATGCGCATGTCACAGATAATTGCTTACTTGTTAATGCATATTTGGTATGTGAATTATACTTTCCAATATTTGATCTATTTCATGCTATGTGAATGCCGTGAAATTGAATTCGACATACTTGTCTATGTTTATATTTCTCTTATTTGTTAAGTAACTTGATTATTTGCACCTACGTTACTTGTGTTTGCACAGACATTCTGTATGGGTAGGGTTAGGAATGACAATTTACCCATATTCGGTGGGTACCCACAAAAAATACCCACGATGGATAGGGTAAAAATCCGCATTTTTGGTACGGGCATGGATATGGATAATTACCCACAAAATTGAGCGGGTATGGGTGCGGGTACGAGTACCTTAGTACCCACCCCATATACCCATGTAGTATATATTTATTTATTTTAAATATATTATTATATAATAATATATGTAATTATTTTTAAAAAATACAATGTTATTATACTATTACACATTTTGAATTAAAAAAATGTTTATTTATAACATTATGTAAATATATCAATAGAGAAATGAACTTTAGCATGATTTTACTAATAATTTTGTTTATAATTTTCATGAATCAACATTAAAATCTTTGAATTTTTTTAAATTCTATTAAAATGATATGATATTTTATAATTGATCAATTTATTTTTAATAAAAATGAGGATAACGGGTATGAGTACTTAGGTACCCATAAGGCATGGGTACGAGGACAAAAGTTATCACCCACGCGGATATAAGGATGGGTACGAGTATTTTTTCAAACTGCGGATATGGAATTGGGGGCTATAGTACCCTACCCATTTGGGTGATGCTTAGAGGAAGCTCGGTCTTTGATGTTCGTTATGCGACGGAGTTTATGTATTCAACTTTATTTGATTCACCAATGACATTTATATTCTATTGAAAATTGTACACCCCACTCGCATTTGTGATACCAAAGATACCATATTATTATGTAGAGAGTAGTATCAAGCCCCTACTTTTTGCAACGACAAGTTTGATTTCAACCTTGGTTATAAAAAAGTCTAGATTAAGTTTTGGCTTAATTTGAAGGGTTTTTTTTCTTTCTAATTTATCTCTTGATAATTTTAGAATATTTACCTATCAACTAATAAGAATAAATTGTATGTATGTGAAAGTGAAATGAAAGTTGATTACAAATTAATTGTGAGTAGCACATATAAATCTATTGATGTGGTTTGTTTTCATTGGTTATTGGATATATACTCTCAAATTATCAAGAGTAGAGTATGTCTCACATAATTTTAAAATTTTTTGAATGATTATACGAGGACTAATACTATAATATCTTACCTAAACCTACTCATTTTCAAGGAGTAGAGTATCTCTCGCATAATTTTTAAAATCTTTGAATGATTATATATAAATTTACCTATTACCATCCAAAAAATTTCATTAATTTAAAAATTATTTTATTTATCATGACCCTTATAAGATTAGACCAGCCCAACACAATCATTATCTTATCTTATTGAGTTGATTATTTTTATTACCGATCAATTGTTATGGAAAAAGAACATTGATAATATGAAGGTTCGGTATAAAGGTAGGTAAAATTGTGAAATGTACTATATTGAGTAGTTAAAAGTTATCAATTTGACCATTTTTAACACATGAGACATTCCAATCTAATAGATTAAAGTTTTTTTTTTTTTTTTTGTTATACTCTCCTCATGAGCTCAAATCTTGATAGTTGGTAAACTTCTAAAGAGAAAAATGTTTTATTGTTAGGTCAATGAAATAATGTTTTTTTTTGAAGCAATGAAATAATGTTATGAGTCCACAGAGTGTAAATAAAAACACTCAATAGTTGTTTTAAGGTTGATTACAAAAATAAAAAATTTAACAAATTTTGATGAAATCAATTATCATTTTTTTATAACATAATTTTTTTTAACAACCTTTATCATTTAATTCTAAAAATTTATTAAATATAAATAATTTTTTTCCTATAAAAACAACAATTATAAGGGAATAGATTTGTCAATAGAGAAATTTAATATAAAAATTATTTTAATGATTTGTTTATTTTCTGGTCAAGATGATTTTAATTATATGACTACCAATTATGATTTTTTTTGATAATTTGACTAACAATTATAAACATTATAAATTATTTTAATTATTTGTTTTTTTGGTCAAGATTATTTTAATTATATGACTAACAATAATTTTTATTTTTTGATAATTTGACTGACAATTATAAACATTATAAATTAATTATTTTGACTAAACATCATAAATTAATAATTTAATATAATAATTAACAATTATAAATTAATATATAAATATTTTATTTATTATAAAGAAATTTTAAGGTAACTAGTCAAAGATTTTATTTAATTTTTTGACAAAAGTCAAAGATTTTTTACTTTTGGGCCGGATCAATAACAATCTATATTATATATTTATCGTACGGCTAATACTCTAAAGTGAAATCTCCACCGTTAGATCTACGAAGGTTAAATAAATTCATTCATTCCTTCACTCTATAAATTCACTCATTGTATAGAGAGCGAGCGCAATACAATTTGTAAAGGGAGGCGAGAAAAAAAAAAAAAAAAAGCCTTATTCTCGCTCTCCCGCTTCTTCTCTCCAACGCCGTCGTTTTTCCTTCTGCCTTCAACAACCACTTCATCGCTCTTCTAGGGTTTCACTCTTCCTTCTTCATTCAATTCAACTTCCCAAACCGAACCGGTAATTTTCTACTGGAATTTCTTTAACACTAGTAATACTTTTAGTGTTAGTGTTATTTTTTGGTTCAAGATATTAATTATTAGGTTTCAATTTTTTTACCATTATTGTTACTCTGTCTAGGAAGTTAATTTCTTGAAAAAAAGGATTGTAATTGTAGTGATAATTTTGGTTTATTATAAGAAATGAAGAAGGATTGTGTTGTAATTGTATGTAGTTATTAGGTTTGCTGGGAGAAGAGGAATTGCGGAAATTAAGTGATCGTGAGATATTTTGTTGGAATTGAAGTTGAAGCTTTTGTTTGATTGTGATTTTTGAGTGTGGTGATAATGGCGAAGAGTAGGAATTCTGGAGGGTATTGCGGTAATGCGGTTGAAACTGGTGGTTTATCGGATGGGTCTGGTACGTCGGGGAGAATGGATAATGAAATGAATGTTTCGGAGGATGATAATCGGGTTTCTGGAAGGAAATGTGTTAGTTTGAATTCGGGACGACGTGGTGCGTATGGTGTTCCAATGCAAGTTGTTCCTTTGTCGAAATTGTCATATCTTCAAAGAAAAGATCTGGCGAATCGGTTAAAGACTGAGCTTGAAAGGGTGAGGGTTTTTCAAAAGAAATTTGAAATGCAAAAGAGAAATGCTGTTGCATTGCCGTCTGCGAGTGATAGGAATATCAGCTCCACCAATGGCCAAAATGGGCTTCAAATAGAGAACTCGAGAAAACCATCGATATCTGCTTCAGTACCAGGAAATGCATCGAGACCAATAATGGAGACCTCGAGGACACTATCAAAATCAGGTTCAGTGCCTGGGAATAAATTGAAATCATTAGATAAGAGTCATAAGGCTCGTGGGTTCAATCGGGGCTCTTCTGGAAAGTTTGAGACTTCGGCACGAAGTCGTTTGCCAGGAACTGTAAATGCTTTGTTGATGAAAGATTGTGAGTCACTGTTGAAAAAGTTGATGGATCACCAATATGGTTGGGTTTTTAACTCCCCTGTGGATGTGGTGAAGTTGAATCTTCCAGATTATTTCGCTGTCATTAAGCATCCTATGGATTTGGGAACAATAAAAGGCAAGCTCACTACAAGATCATACACAAGTCCATTGGAATTTGCTAGTGACGTGAGACTTACATTTTCAAACGCAATGACTTATAATCCACCCAACAATGATGTCCATCTCATGGCTGATTCCCTTAGGAAATTTTTCGAAACGAGATGGAAATCAATCGAAAAGAAACTTCCTAGGGAAGATTCACCACCGTTGCCCATATTGCCCATGAAGACAAACACTCGTGAAGATGTAAAATCTGCCAGACCAATGCCTCCTTCTAAAAAGAGGAAAATTGCCTCACCGCATCTTCAACCTGAAATTATCCCGTCTCCTCAACCTGAAGTTATCCCCCCACCTACTCAACCTGAAGTTATTGCACCTGCTCAACCTGAAGTTATTGCACCTGTTCAACCTGAAGTTATTACACCTGCTAGATGGGTTATGTCAATTCAAGAAAAGCAAAATATTGCTAGCGAAATAGAGTCTTTTGAAGGAGACATACCTGCCAACATCCTTTATTTTTTGAAACAACATTGTTCAAATGGTAGAGAATGTGAGGAAGATGAGCTTGAGATTGATATTGATGATCTCAGTGATGATACACTGTTCAAATTACGAAAGCTTTTGGACGACTCTTTAATGGAGAAGCAAAAAAACGAAGCAAAAGTTGAAGCATGTGAAATAGAGGTCTCTCTCTGCTACCTAACACTTCCATGAATTAAGCTTGTATCACATTTTATCTGAAATGTACTCATCCTCTTAATGAGATGTCAGTAACAGTATGTATGATAATTTATGTTTACTGTTGCAGCTTTTGAATGATTCTGGACCAAGCAATTCATCATTGCAAGCATTTCAAGGTTATATTCGTGTTTTGTGTCTTTGTTTGAATATATGTGTATGCTTTGCTTTTTGTTTAATTTGTTTTGCTTGTAGATAATGATCCGGCTGATGAAGAGGTAGACATTTGTGGAATAGACTCCCCTGTCTCAAGCCATCCTCCTGTAGTGATTGAAAAGGATTCAACCTACCAAACAAGCAAATGTTCAAGTCCAGGAAGCAGTGGTAAGTGAGGTTTGAATTTCTTTTTGATACTTTTTGAATACTACTAAGTAATTTTGTGATAATTATTATAGGATGTGGAAATCTGACATTTATTAAATGATTAGTGAAAAGTATCTTATGGAACACTATTTAGTAGGACATTATGATGTCTTCCGATCTATGTAGACAATCTTACTTATGTATAGTGTTTAATGAGCAATAGCTGTGTTGACTTGTTTATCATTAAACATGGGTCAATAATGTCATTTGGTTTATGTGGGCAATCTCACCTAGTGGGAAAAGGCTGTTGTTGTTGTTGTTGGTGTTGTTGTTGTTGTTGTGTATATTGTTCCTATGACTGAGATCATGCAACTTTATGTATATAACAATTGTTGAAGTTTAAAGAGCTGCTATTTTTAAAAATTTTGTTGATAAAAGATTTTTTATATTAAAACAAAAGATATTCAAAAAAGGAGAATAAAAGGAGTCCTTCTAATAAACAACTCATCATAATTGATTTATAAAGAGGGTTTCATTGTCAATATTGCTATGCAAAGTGCAGTGTTTCTTCTACATGGTTGAAAACTAGTAATTTCATTTTACTTCTTTTGTGCTGATTACTTTTGTAGGATCAATATTGAAATAAGTACTTAGTAATTGTTAGTACTTAATAGTGCAGTTGCATGCTTGAGCAATTAGATATTGAAATCAGGACGTAGTAAAATTGTTATGATTGAATATGTCCAATTGTATGTTAACCGTTGCTTATATTGAATGTGTACATTGCAGATTCAGACTCTAGTGGTTCTTCTGATAGTGAATCTGATGATGAAGCAAGACCAGAAGATTTATCAAAGGTCTGGTTTAATAATTTAGTAAAAGATTTATTTATTTGTTATTTTTTATACTCTAAAATAATATAAAAGATATCATAATATTTTATAGGAAAAATTATGTCTGTGGTCCTTTAAGTTTGACCATTTTTCCGGATTGGTCCTTTAAGTTTTGTCTTACCGAATTAATCTTTTGTGTTACCTTTTGTTTGCACTAAGCATGCGTGATAGAGTGCCTTATTTTTCACAAATTCTCAAAAGCCAGAACCTAAGAATCAGAGTACCTAATTTTTCACATAAATTGCTTCATTCAATAGCAATGAATGTTTAGAATTGACCAACCCAAAACAGTGATTAATTCATCTCTAGTGTGAGGGTTGATGAATGGGTGTTTGAATGTTGTTCGTCTTTAACTGTGTAATAAAAGTTCTGGTCCGCACAATCACAAAATATAACATAAAGGGCACCAATGCAAGAGGATTATAACTTAGAGGCTAACTGTGCAAACAAAATAACATTAAGGACCAATTCAAGAACAATAGAACTTAAAGAACCAATTCAAAATAAGGGTTAGGATTTAGTTAGGATTCACAGTTTACTGTAAATATAAATAGGGATTGCTCTTTTTTATTGTCATAAATCACTAACCTTAATATAAATGTAATTTATTATTTTATTATTCACAGTATTCCTTTCTCTCTCTAAACCTATGAGACCAAACCTATTACTTATCTCAAAGTTATGAGTTTTAGATAAAAGGAGGATAGAAATAATCAGAATTTCAAATATTATTGATACATAAGACTAAACATATTACATAAACATAATCCTAAATAAACAGGGAAATCATGAAACAGATCACACTTTATAGTAACAATAAATAATAATAAGTAATGTGAAAACTAGTCCTAAGAGATACTCTTAAGATTTTAATTAACCTTAGACGATGAACTAAGATGCTCTAATATACTATAAAGATGTTAAACAATATTTTATTATATTCTAACTACTTCAATGTTAAAACAGTTATATGCTTGCTTATGCACTTTTGATATTATGATATTGTCTTTTGTTTTTGTTAAGATATGTATAGATTTAAGTTATATTCTTTTTTTAAAAAAAATTCTATAAGATTAGGTTTGTTAGTTTTATTTATCCCTATAATCAAGGGGTTTCATCAGATTTAAAAATGCACTCTCTTGGTAAATAACAAAGGCTGATCAATTATTCATCTTTTACTTCAGGTACCAGAAAACATAGCCACTGGTGCTCAGATGGATTTAAAGACCACGGCTGCTGCTGCTTGTACTTCTGAAATAAATCGTGAGTAATTGTTCCTTGTCTTTTCGTGCCCCGCAAAGATGATGATCAAGTACACTGCAGTTTGAGAAATAAAGCAATTTATGGAACAGAAATTTGAGATTTTCTCCCCATTGTCACCTGTTTTGTTTTGTATGATTTGCTTTTTTCTGCATGGCTTCTCAGTTTTCTATATTGAATTCTGAGTTGGATACCCTTTGGTAAGTGCATTACGATTAAGAATCTGTAAGGTCAAAATGAAAAATAGAAAGAATCAGATAAATAGATTATAGATTGTATTATTGGAAACTGAAAGAAAGAAAATGGAGAATAAAATCCTTGCCAAGGGTTTCCCCAATGTATGAATGATATCTCCTCTCAAAACAATTATCGTATATACCGAATGAGCCCCTCTATCCCCATTTTCCCTTTTTATAGTTCCTTTTAACTAACTTATTAACATATCTAAATTTAACTGCTCTTCATTATCCAAACGAAATGCCATAATCTGCTCAGCTGCTGTAGATTCATATTGACAATTGTGCTGCAGGGTTTATGAGTACTGAACTTAATGTACATGTTTTGGGGGTAGTAGTATAAGTCAGTATAGTGGACAGCAGAATTTGTAATCAACATGTCTTGCTAATTAACTGTTTGCCCCTGTACACCAACTCTGGTGATTTTTTCAGCAACCAGCTCCTCAATAATGATGATGGTGGCATTTGCAGTATAATAGCTATTGGCTTGTTATATACTGGTGCTAAAGTACAATTTAATTGTACAAACTGACTGCTATTGATGGTACAATGTTTACATCAGAAACAGTTACACTAGAGAATGCACAATTCAACTAGATTAAGGAAATAAATACTCTACTTTTACAAGGCAATTCCTATCACAGAATTTCGAGAGTATTTGTCTCCCTCCCATAACCACTCAATAACTATTCCATAACCCTTTCTCCTTTCATTGCTATATTTATTCCGAATAATAAACATTACTTCTATAATAAGAAGTCTAACATAGCTATAAGTCAAGTTTAAATAACTTCTGGAAAAAATAGCTGAAGCATTAAAAGAAACAATGTCACTTTCTTTTGATCTTGATCTTCTGATAGAAGACTATTCTTAGCCTATAGAGAAGCTATTCAGTGAAACTTCTTTGACAAGAATATCCTCGGCTGATTTTAATAATCTATCCTTTATCCTTCATATTCTTAAACCCTACTTACATACCTTTCATTGTGTTTCCTCTGCATCTACTCTACTGCACGTCGTATTCTCACTTTCCTTTTGTCAGGTGTTTCTCTAAACTATTTTGACGTATAGCTGTCATAGATATGTACACTGAACACTATGTATCTAAGAACATGGAGATTGGGGAACCCTCCCTTATAAGCTAGCTATCAAGGGGAAGAACAATCCCATACTATGATGTGGGGCTTAGGCACCCCATAATACTCAAGTCCCGATGATAGAATAGAACTCCTCTTAGAGCCGACGTCTGTCTGGATGCACACTACCAAGGTTTATTCATCCTTTCTCTGGTCAGCCCTTTCATAGTCTGTAGGTAGCCCCTTTTCGAGCCAACGACAACCTGACTGACACCATCTGATAAGCACCTAAGAACTTGTTGAACCCTCCTTTAAAAGCTAGCTATCAAGGTTCAAGGGGGAAGAACCAATTTTAAGTGCCCATAAGTGACCCAAACTAAAAGACATTCATCATTAGCAATTTAAAGTCATAGTTTAGACATACTCACTATCAAATCCAAGGCATTATAAACAAGTCAATAATCAAACAGAAACTTAAAATGTAACAATGATATCCTGGAACTTCCCATACCTGAACAGTGCAAATAAAAATGGGTCTCAATTCCCAGGTAAGAGTTTAACACATATTTAAAGGAAAGGTCGAATTTGAATGATGAAGACAATGAAATTGTGAGAGTAGAGACAAAGATGACAAGCAAAGACTTTAGAATAGGCTGGGACTTCACTCCCATACAATTTTAGAATTATGTAGTCAAGGTTATAAATGTCTGTACTCTAGAATTTGTCAGGAGTTTGATAGAAACTGGATCAGGTTTAGAAGATATTCAATGAACAACACAATTCATACATACCTGGAATCCCGGATATTGGAGATATATTCAGAACTCTCCACAATACCAGCCTAGCTAAGTTTCTTAACCACTTCTCAATTAACTAACTAATCAATACTTCCCTCATAAACTTTCACCTTGTCCTCAAGCTGAATAGGTAATAGTTGCTGGAAAAATTTAACATACACTATTAGGATCCATTGCGTAAATCATTAAATTCATGATTTAAATGACAAGGTGCCCCAACATTCTTTAAATATCCACCGTTTAAAGCTAATTTTTTCCGAGCTAGTTGGGTTTGGCCCATTAAATGCAGAAATTCATTTTCCTGTTCAATATCCAGATCCTCTACATGGCTTTGGGCTTGATCCATCATCGCTGAAATTCAGTTTGAGTGGTTATCGTGGTTTTTTTTGGATGAGCTGTCTGAAAATTCAAGTTTTTTGGCTGTTATGTTTCTCTCACTTGAGAAATGGATCCCTCCATTTGGAAAGCATCTTAACCCCATTTGGACCTTTTAGACTTGAATTAGCAACTTTTCACTAATGTTATAGACTTGTGATAAACTAAAGTATCTCTACTTGCTAGCCTTGACATCTTTTAGCTGTTCCTTTGATATTGTTCATGGTTGAATTTCATGGCATTGCTGTATTATCTTATACTCTTAAGTCTTATCCTTTTTTTAGAGTCAGTTAATGGCTTGGATAAACTTGAGGATAAATCTCAGCAAAAGCCAAATTCTTGTGACTCTGATTGCTTTCGAGATGGTAAGAGTGCATGAATTATGGAGGATATGTTTCCAACTTTCTGGTGTGATATTCAATCTCAACCAGTTATCTTATTAATATTTTAGGAGAGTGTGGTGCAACTGAGAGACAGGTCTCCCCTGATAAACTTTATCGAGCTGCATTACTGAAGAATCGATTTGCTGATACTATCTTGAAAGCTCAAGAAAAGACAATGGCACAGGTAGGAAACACCACACATTTGAGCTATATAGTATTCACTCTACCTGCAATTAGTCTTCTGTTTATTTTTCAATTCGTATGTGATTTGTTCAATTTAATTTGGTTGTGGTTAGGGTGTGAAGGGAGATCCTGAGAAAATGCGCCGGGATAAGGAAAAACTGGAGATGGAGAGACGGAAAGGTGATTTGGGCGTTCCACTTGTGTGAGGGCTATACGTACTTGCTATTAAATCCTAACTAACCTATCTGTTGATCTGACTCATTCTTGACCAGAAAAGGCAAGGCTACAAGCAGAAGCAAAGGCAGCCGAAGCAGCTAGAAAGCGGGCAGATGAAGCTGCTGCTGTGGAAGCCAGACGAAAGAGGGAGCTTGAGAGAGAAGCTGCACGACAAGCACTGCTACAGGTAAATAAGTGTCTATGTTGCCTGAAATATGTCCATCTACATTCTTGCTTTAGATTTTATTTCATCATACACTGTCATCTATGCAGATGGAAAAAACTGTGGAAATCAATGAGAATTCACAATTTCTGGAAGATTTGGAAATGCTTACCGTTGTACCTGCTGAGCAATTACCATGCTCTGTAGACGAGACAAGTCCCGATCACTCTCAAGATGGCATGGGTAGTTTCAAGTTTGGTGGCAGTAATCCCTTGGAACGACTAGGATTGTATATTAAAGATGATGATGAAGAGGAGGAAGGAGATCCGCTTTGTGTTCCAAATCCTGTAAATGATGTAGAAGAGGGGGAGATTGATTAAGCTATTCTTATTCTGTATCTTGAATCAAGTAGCAAACTATAATCATTTTCATCTCAATTATAGTCTAGTCATCGTAATTCCGCAATTCTTCACAAATGAGAAAAGTTAAGATATTTTCTTGTGACAGCATTCAGATTTTAGAGCGACAATATAATTTACTTTTGGATTTGTCTTTACAACAGACTAGAGCTTTGAACTTAATCATGCTTCATTTTTAGTTATTTAAACTATACATTAGACTTTTTGTTTCATCTAGGTTATGTTGTACAAGTTGAGTTTATACTTTTGGATATTGAAATTGATTCTGCCATGTCTTCCAATGCATAGAGCTGTGAATTTCTCTCCAACGGAGTATTTTTATTTTCTTCCCTTGAACAATTTATTAGGCGTCTTTTTCAAAAATTGACATTATTAAAACCTTATAATATTTTATAATATAATTCTTTTTGATGGGAAATTCACTTGTGTTTCACAGGTTGGTTGAAGGAGAACCTTATTTATAATATATATGTCTATGTAAAAATGTCTGTCAATTATCAATTTAGGAATTACTGATTAAAAGTTTATTTATTTCTATAAATAAAAGTATTTTTTGGGTCAAATATTCTAATGGTCAGAAAATTCACTTCTTGAAATGAATAAATGGAGAATTTTAATTTTGAATCCCAACTGATAATGTAATGTATATACTAATTGAGTTATGCTCATGAGGATCAAAAAATTGTATTTCTAAAAACACATATTCATCCTATTGACTCATCCGAATGAAACCTCTATTATCTAATCTATAAGAAAAAGAAAATGTACATACAGATATTTATGAAATATCTGGGGTTGCCGATCGTAGGTGAATAATTTCATGGAAAAGCCAGCCAAGCAAGAAAAGCCAGCCATTCTTTACATATAAAATAGAAAAGAGTTTCATGGTACTATAGTATAAAGTTTTGTTGTCCATGACGGTCCCCTCATAGCAAAATTATTTTAAAATAATTAAATATAAATAAGAATTATATTTATGTTAAATAATATGATGTTGAATATTATATCCAACAAAATTTTATAGTAAGGAGGGTATTCACCAACAAAGAAAAATTTATGACAGTTATTATGGACGTTGATATTTAACTTTTTAAAACATCAAACTCCATAACCTAAGCTTGATATTCCTCAACTAAGTTCTTTATTTTTTGATACACACAACTGTGAAATTAAAGGTCGATATTCAAGTAAAGACATCAAATAATATCAACATCAACCCTTTAGAAATTAGAGGAAGGGGCCCCAATATTCATCCGAGATAAGTAAAATCTAACAAAAAAAAAATTGTTTTCGCTAAGAATGGAACTCATAATTTTAATTAAATGACGTTTATGGAGTATATGCATTATGTGACATAAATTGCCGGCTTGAAGGCCGATTGTGTCAACACTTAGGACGGCTGGACGGACTTATCTTGAGAGTCACTGTCCAAAACACTATGCATGTCCCATATCATAATCATCTTTCAACATTTAATTATATCTTTCTCCTCTTTGTCACAAAAAATTTAAACATACCATAATTATATCACCATGGGAACTGAATCTCCAACAAATGAAAAACCAATTGATTCTTCTTTAGAGGCTGAAAAGGCCAAGTTCCCAGCACCTGAGCCAGAGGTAAAGAAATTAAACAACATAAATTAACCACATGTATGTATTTTTTTTTTTGTTGGAAGAAAATAAATAAATATATAAATAAAAAAAATCAAGTACTAGTATTGGTTGTTGAATTTGCTTAAGAGATCATAGTTTTATTTTTTTTAACAGATAGATAAAAGAACAGCTGAGCAAAAAGCAATTGATGATTGGCTTCCTATAACTTCTTCAAGGAATGCAAAATGGTGGTATGCAGCTTTTCACAATGTCACTGCAATGGTTGGAGCTGGTGTCTTGAGCTTACCATCTGCCATGGCAAATCTTGGATGGTATGTATATGGAATCATACTCATCTAATGATGAATTTAATTCATGAATAAGCCACTGTTTTATTGAATGTTAAAGATCACTCTCAGCGTATATACTAACCTCGCGGTCGAATTCTGGATTACCGAGATCCCCTTTTCCTGGAAACCAGAGGGCTAATACCAAAAAAAAGAAATACTCTCGACAAATATACTAAATGATGAATTTTAAATTGCGGTTGCTTGTAACGCCCATTACATCGTGAAATAATTTTAAATTTATACTAAAATATTCAAAGTGGCACCACCATGCCACTATACTATTTACCTGTAGAGAGTCTCAGTTTGCTTCATAAATTCTAATTAGGAGGTGTTTGAAATACACATTAAAAAAATTGTTAAAGGTAAGATTGTTCATTAGATTTGAAGTAAATATGGATTTGGATGTCTACAATTTTAATTTTCGGTGAAAAGATTTCAACAAATATGGTTGAAATCATTTGATGTGGTCTTGATGCGGTTAAGATGCGACTATACATGTGATTGATGATCACATCAAAATTCTACAACGCGATGCAGTTGTGGAGGCTACCGTATCAACAATATTGCGGCTGAAATTTAAAACCATGGCTAATTCTAGTGTGAACCAGTACAAAAGTCATGCAAAAGTCCAACAACAACGAACAAGAAGCTCATGGTCCTTTTCGTCCTAGTCCTAACGAGCGAGACAACGACCATTTGAATGGTACAATTTAAAGAAATGAATAGGAGTAACTCAAACCACAATTGATATTCATTTTCTTTTTGACTTACGAACACCGATCAGATTACTATTTCACTTCTTAAAAAAAGAATGTCCATTAACTTATAGGAGAGACATCGATCTCCTTCATTCGTATTTTGAGAAATTTTAAAGTTTTGATAGTCGGTATAATGTTTACTAACATAGTCCACCACAAAAACTCAAAACTTAAGTGCATTATTTTTTTGTACAAAAAACTTTATAACCATTTAGTACTATAAGCATTTATTTCTAGGTTATTTCTAATATAAAAAAATAAAATAATTACAACATTTTCATATAAGTTGTTAGCTATTCTCCTTCTCAATTAAAAACATATTAAAAAAAAGGTGAAAATCAATAGCTTATATAACCATGTCAATATTTTCATAAACTCAAACAAGTAATATCAATGAAACATATGTTTGTTTATGTTTCACATTGTGGAATTGCAGGGGTCCTGGTGTAGTGATTCTAATCTTATCATGGATAATCACTCTATACACCCTATGGCAAATGGTTGAGATGCATGAAATGGTTCCTGGAAAACGGTTTGACAGATACCATGAGTTGGGACAAGAAGCATTTGGAGAAAAGCTTGGACTTTGGATTGTGGTGCCACAACAATTGATATGTGAAGTTGGTGTGGACATTGTTTACATGGTCACAGGAGGAAAATCACTGCAGAAAATTCATGATCTGTTGTGCAAAAAGAATTGCGGATCGATGAAAACTACTTATTTCATCATGATATTTGCCTCTGTTCATTTTGTTCTTGCCCATCTTCCTAACTTCAACTCTATTGCTGGTATCTCTTTGGCTGCAGCAATCATGTCTTTGAGGTATGTATCATCTTCTAATAACAATTTTGCGAAAAACTTGTTAACTCATAAAATTGAACCTGTCCAGTAAAATAGAATATAGTGCATGACAAGTTGTGTAATACTAAAAAGGCTTAATAGATCTTTCGATCCCTCCATGTATGTTCGCGAATTTTTGGTTTTAGTTCCTGTGTCTTGTTTTGTTGTAAATAAGTCCCTGAATGTATAATTTTTTTTTTGTTTTAGTCCCTAAAGTCAAAATCCGCAGGAATATCTACAGTTTTTGTGGAAATTTTCCTTCAGATTTTCCTGCGGATTTTGACTTTAGGGACTAAAACCAAAAAATGTTGTACATTCAGGGACTTATTTGCACCAAAACAAGATACAGGGACTAAAACCAAAAATTCGTGAACATACAGGGACCAAAAGATCTATTAAGCCTACAAAAAATTCAGTATATCATGACTAGTTTAGTGACCGAAATATTTTGCAATGACAAATTTAGTGACTAATTTGAAACATCGGTCATAAACCGGTAATTAAATGAGCTCATATCCAATATTGAAACTGATTTTCCAAAAAATATTAAACAGCTGGTTGTTGATTTTAGGCTAAATTGCATTTTTGATCATCTAACTTTCACAAATTTGCAATTTTGGCCCTCTAATTTTCATAATAACATTTTTGGCCTCCTAACTTTAGCCCATTTTGTAAAAGGTTGGCCCTCATTGATTTTGACCAAATCAATGCATATGTGGAAAGTCACTCATATGCCACGAAAGCAAGTCAGCGCACACATGGACAGTGACTCACATGCCATGCTGACGTGACACTATCCACGTGTGCATTGTCCTGGTTAAAATCAGTGGGTGGCTTCATTAAAAAAAAGGAGTTCATGAACAATTTATAGTAAAATATGTGATTGATTTTCTATGTAGTTACTCATCTATTGCATGGGTGGCTTCATTAAAAAAAGGAGTTCAACATGATGTGGCATATGGCTACAAAGCTACAACTACACCAGGAACAGTTTTCAATTTCTTCAGTGCTTTAGGTGATGTTGCATTTGCCTATGCTGGACACAATGTGGTATTAGAGATTCAAGCAACAATACCTTCTACACCTGAGAAACCATCTAAGGGTCCAATGTGGAAAGGAGTTCTATTAGCCTATATTGTTGTAGCATTGTGCTATTTTCCTGTTGCTCTTATTGGATATTGGATGTTTGGCAATACAGTTGCTGATAATATTCTCATTTCTCTTAATAAACCTACTTGGCTTATTGTTGCTGCTAATATGTTTGTTGTTATTCATGTCATTGGAAGCTACCAGGTATATGTATAGTGTGACATTAATTTCAATTGATTTGCATATGATTCATTATTACTACAATCATGTTATATTGTTTTTTTGCAGTTGTATGCAATGCCGGTTTTTGACATGATCGAGACCATGTTGGTAAAAAAATTGCGTTTCAAGCCAACCCGACTTCTAAGATTTATTGTTCGCAATGTTTATGTTGGTGAGGACATTTTCAAAATTGAATTCTCTATCTTTATATGAAGTCGCGAAATTATTGGATGAAGATCAATTGACTCGTTCAAAATTGCATTTAAGTGAATTTGGAGAAATAAAAATACACAATCTTTTATCTTAGTCTAATGATTTACATTTCGTGAATGCGTGAGCTCTTTGTATTATTTCATGGATTTTATTCTATTTTTATTGTTACACGTTTGGCTCTCTCTCATAATAAAATATATTGTGATTCAGCATTCACAATGTTTGTGGGCATTACTTTCCCCTTCTTTGGTGCTCTTCTTGGATTTTTTGGAGGATTTGCATTTGCTCCAACAACATACTTTGTAAGTCTCTAATCTTTATTTTTTCTAATTTATTTGGAGTATGGTATTTCATATAATAATACTTAACATAGTATAATGTTTAACACAATGTTATTTTATAGCTTCCTTGCATTATGTGGCTTGCTATTTACAAACCAAAGAGATTCAGTTTATCTTGGATCACCAATTGGGTATGTTCAATTGCATCTTGTTTTTTTATAATTTATTTGATAGTTTTGAGGTTCAAATTTGAAACATATATAGCTTATCTAATTGGATTTGGGGTAAATTGTTTTCAGATATGCATTATACTTGGCCTTCTTTTGATGATTCTGTCACCAATAGGTGGATTAAGGCTAATTGTACTCAATGCCAAAAACTATGGTTTCTACCAATAGGTGGATTAAGTCCAATTATACACATAATATACATTCTATACTTTTATATATATATGGATGCATATAATGAATGTAAGTTTGATTGAGACATGCATTTATCATATCATGCATTTTACTTTTTCAGTTAAATAATGTTTTTCTTAATTTTATTTTCTCAATTTTTGTAAGGGTATGTTTAGTTGGAAGAGATTGAGAGAAGGAGAGAGTACATTTTAAATTTAAATTGTTTGGTTTAATTGTTTGTAATAATGGAGGGTAGTTGAATTTTAGCTCTCTACAAAAATTGTTGTGATACTTATACTATAAAATTATTAATAAAAGATAATTACTCTTATCTCCTCGTATTGCTCAGAATCGCTCATTTTCACTGAAAATATCTTCTAGTAATGTAAAATCTTATAATTACTAATGTATCTTTCAGTAATATACTTACATGTTTGAACACAAAGGAGGGGAAGATGAAAAATCACCTTAGTAAAGTGCATTGTTCTTGTTTATGCAAAAAACAAAGGTATGTTACAATAATACACATTCTTTCTCCTTATCAAACAAAAAAAAAAAAAAAAACCAACAAACTCTAATACACTCTTTGCAAAACACTCACTAATTTAGAAACAAATTCCACAAAATTATCTATATTTCAAAAGCAGAATAAGTAATTATTACAACCAATTTAACCAAAATAAAGGAAAGCAATATACATTGAGAGTTTAAAAAAGACAAGAAATCTAAATGGTATCCTTTACTTTGATGTTGCTACTTTTTGCCTTTAATAAGCAACAAGGTGTGGATGTTCCATAAGCAAATATCTCTAATTCACATTAGATAATAACAATTCCTTTCATACTATTTTAATTTGATCCCTCTCTTGCATTTGCATACCTAACTTTTCCATTATTGTTTCTATGAGAAATGAAGCTTAAGAATAGAAGTCATATGTCTTAGCATTAAGTATGATTGACCTCAATCCTCCAATAGGTGATAAAATCATCAAACATAGCCCAAGTGTAATACAAACCTATAATCAATGAAACAAGATTAAACCAAGCATTAAACAAAACCATTTAAAGAAGAAAAATTAAAATGAAAACCAAAACTCAAACTTACATAGTTGCACCACCAAGACAAGCTGAATCTCCTTGGTTTGTAGATTGCAAGCCACATGATGCATGGTAGCTGAAAATTTAACAATGAAAAGGAAAAATTAGTTGATGTAGTTTTATCATAACCACTCTTTTAGTCAAAATTCACTAGTTCACTTACAAAGTATGTTGTTGGAGCAAAAGCAAATCCACCAAAAAATCCTAATAGACCACCGAAGAACGGGAAGGTAATACCAATGAACATTGTGAACGCTGAAAACAAAAACAAATAAAATATGTCACAAAGAAATCAACCAAGTTCATGTTTGTATTTGCGATAAGACATTTTTTTGACAAAAATTACTCTTTATAGATTCAACAAAATCCCTGTACCTATTTGATTTTATCAAACTCATCGCACCTCCAAACATACATTAAAATTTCTATAACAACTTTGTTTTGAATAAAAATGTTTTACTTACCGACATATATATTTCGTACAATAAAACGTAGCATTGTGGTAGGCCTAAAATTCAACTTTTTCACCATCACGGTTTCAATCATATCAAACACCGGCATTGCGTAGATCTACATTTACAAAACATAGTCAACCTTAGTAAACTATAATTTTAAACCAAAAAGAGGACTCATTTTAAAATGGATATTTTTGAAACAATATAAAATATTAAAAAATGGGATTAAATTTCACCTGATAACTTCCAATAACATGAATAACAACAAACATATTTGCCATTGCAATAAGCCATTTTGGTTTCTCTAATGTGACAAGGATGTTGTCCTCAACAGTGTTGCCAAACATCCAATAACCAATGAGAGCAACTGGAAAGTAACACAAAGCCACAACTATATAGGCAACAATAACTCCTCTCCACATAGGACCCTTTGATGGCTTTTCTGGTGTAGAAGGAATTGTTGCTTGAATTTCTAACACCACATTGTGTCCAGCATAAGCAAAAGCCACATCACCAAGTGCATTGAAGAATCCAAACACTTTTCCTGGCGTAGTGCTAGCTTTGTAACTATAATCAACATTTTCTATAACACCTTTATCAACAGAAGCTGCCCAAGCAATTGTAGAGTAACTGTGGATAAAAATAAATATCAACGTCAAATTTCATATGTAAAATTTTGTTTTCTTGAATATATTCTATATGGTCTCATATATAATTAAAAATTTATTTTTCAGGTTCATTGAATAACTGATGTCTGATGTATTTGATTCATATTATGAATTAGATATATCAGTTATTTAATAAACCTGACAAAATAATCTTTACTTAAATATAAGATCGGAAGGAGTACACCCTAATGAGCTGTACCTCAATGACATGACTGCGGCGGCCAAAGACACCCCAGAGATAGAGTTCAAGTTGGGGAGGTGAGACAAGACAAAGTGAACAGAGGCAAAAATCATAATGAAAAATGTCAATTTGATTTTTTTGCAGTCACTACACACTGTATTGTGAAATTTCTGCAATGATTTTCCTCCTGTGACCATGTATACAATGTTAACACCAACTTCAACAATAAGTTGTTGTGGCACAACAATATATAAACCCAATTTTTCACCAAAAGCATGTTGACCCAATTCATGATATCTATCAAAACGTTTTCCTGGTACCATTTCATGCATCTCAACCATTTGCCATAGAGTGTAGAGTGTGATAAACCATGACAGTACTAATACGGTTACACCCGGACCCCTGAAAAATAAGACAAAATACTAGTTAGAGACGAATTGAAATCGACTGTCGTAGCATTTTGACACAATAATCAGTCTCGATCGTTGATTTAAGATTAAACGGTTCATAATTTAACTCTGTTTTATAAAGTAAATTAATCTCAACCACTCATTTTAATCGGACGGTTGACACTTGACAGCTGTAACTGCATGATGTAGTTGCAACAGAAAATCTGATTCCATTAAATACGATGGATTTTTAGAGTTTTTTTTTTTTTGTTAATAGACAAAAAAACCTACATTTTATAAAAATGTAAATAGAAAATATTTTTAGAAGATAAACAAATGTTATTTATGAACAATATTCATAAAATTGAAATGTATGTTTAAATGAGTAAAAAATAGGAAATGAGATTAAAAAAATATATATACCATCCAAGTTGAGCCATGGCATAAGGGAGACTAAGAACACCAGCTCCAACCATAGCAGTAACATTGTGAAAAGCAGAGTACCACCATTTTGCATTTCTTGAAGAACTAATTGGAAGCCAATCATCAATTGCTTTTTGCCTCTTTAATTTTTCATCATCAATAATCTGTTTGGTTAACAACAATAAATAAAATCAGTATTCCATAAAAAAAACACAGTATAACTTTGCTAAATCATTTTTATGCGGAGCCATGTTATTTGGACAACCGGTTGAAACCCTACTCACAATGCACGTAATTTGAAATGCAATAAAAAATTGAAAAATAAATAAACAATTTAAATAAAAATTGTCCGACAACTAAATGGTTGTTAAAATAAACTTTCTCTTTATTTGTCCTAATGCCTTTGTTTGGAAATTTTTATGTATGGGTCTAATGGGGTCCTTTTTGATTTGATGGGCACTTAAAGGCAATCTCATTGAGTGGTTAGTACTTGTAAATTGTAATAGCTCCCAAACTTCTTGGAAAGTTCAAAGTACATAGAAAAGTTGTTCCAGCATTATACAGTAAGTGCATGTCTTTATCCAAGACTTTTATGTATCGCACTTGTCTGACTAAGTACAATTTTGCGATTTTTCAGCAGCAACTTGATGGTGGATATTTTTTCAGGTTTTCATATTTGGTGCCTACGCCAAAATTATGGTGATTTATCCTAAATTTTTAAAAACTACATAATGTAAATTTAGTGAAATTATTGTAGATTTCCATACCAATAACAGGCTTAATAATTTGATTGAAAAATAGGTTATTTAAAAGTCTAAAATTTAATAATATATTTGACATTGGATACAAATATATGTCTTAATTATTTATTTGATTCAAAAAGATAAAAAAAATACAAAAATTAAATTATATTCGCACGTCTAAATTTTTATTTTTGAAGAAGTCAAATAACTATATCAAAATAACAAATTAAACATAATGCGTTTCTAACAAAGTAAAAAATTATAAAGTAATACCGTACACAATATAAAATATATTGTTGGACAATTTTGTTGTCCAAATAACAAATTCCGATTATTATTATTATAAGTAAAATATATATTTTTTAAATTTATTAATAAATCTAAAAATAGTTTTTTATTTATAAAAATGAAATGTAGAGTGTAGTATTTCATAAAATATATGTAGAGTCTATTTATCCGTACTTGATAAATGACGTGATGGGTGTTAGAAGTAATTTATATTTAAGGGTATTTTAGTATTTACTATGTTAAGTACTTTTTGAACTTGTCTGTTAAGTTTTTATTTTTAGGGCCTATGTGGCAAACTTTACTCTTTGTATAAATAGCTACTCTTTTATCAATGCAATTAATTCTTCCTTTCATATTTTGTGGCTGCTGTCTTTGTCCTCTTCTTACTATTTCATTGATTCATCACCTTGTACACCAACAAATTGGTATCTAGAGCTCCGGTTAGAATCCACGGGAAACACGAGTGAAACGTGAGTTGTGTGTGTTTGATTTTTGGTTCTTGACTTGTGTTGAATCTTGAACAAAAATCTGAACAGAATCACTTTTTCTGATTTTGTGGGATTGGGAAACACGAGTGTTAGTGAGATTTGAGTGTACTGTACAAGGTTTAAGATGAAGGGAAACGGTGGCATGAGTACCAAGCTTCCAGTGTTTGATGGCAAAAACTGGAATCGTTGGATGAAACAAATGCTTGTATTGTTCGGTGCTCAAGGTGTGCTTGAGCTTGTCACTGAAGGATACGTTCCTGTTGCAGCAGATGCAACAGAGGAGCAGAAAGAGGCGCAGAAAGCTACTAGAAAGAAGGATCAGAAGGCGTTGTTCTACATTCATCAGTGTGTGAATGAGAGTGTGTTTGAGAAGATTGCTGATTCAGTGACGGCGAAGGAGGCTTGGGATCTTCTGACAAGGTGTTACGGTGGTGATGCGTCAGTAAAGAAGGTAAAGCTTCAAACCCTTAGAAAACAGTATGAGAATCTCAACATGAAGAACAATGAGAAGGTTTGTGAGTACATCTCCAGACTAATTCTGATTACTAATGAGATGAAAGCTTGTGGAGAAACTCTTTCAGAACAAGTAATCATTGAGAAGGTATTGAGATCCCTTACCCCTCAGTTTGATTACATTGTTGTATCTATTGAACATTCCAAAGATTTGGAAACCATGAGAATAGAAGAGTTACAGAGCAGTCTAGAAGCACAAGAGTTGCGTCTAACTGAGAGAAACTCTGAAAGAGAAGTAGAGCAGCAGACTCTGAAAGCAGCTTCTGAGAAGAAGCTTCAGAAGAAGCCTTGGTCAGAAGCCAAGAATAGATCTGATGGAGCTCAGAATCCAAAAACCTCAACTTCTGGAAAGCAGAAGTATGCTCAGAAAGGAAAAGACAAGACAAAGGTACGGTGTTACTCTTGTCAGAAGTTTGGCCATTTTGCATCTGAGTGCAAGTCAAACAAAGAAAGAAAGTCAGAAGAAGCAAATATAGCCAGAAGTTCTGATGACTCTGATAGTGAATTTGTCTTACTAATGGCTTCTGAATCTGATGATGTGAATTCAGAGTGGTGGTATATGGATACAGGGTGTTCAAACCATCTTACTGGAAACAAGAAGTGGTTGGTTGATTTTGACTCTAGAAAGAGTACAAAGATCAGATGTGCTGATGATAAATACCTCAACGCTGAAGGTATGGGAAATGTCAAAGTCATTTTGAACAATGGGAAAGCAGCATTGATTCAGAACGTGTGGTATGTACTAGGCATGAAAAGCAATCTGATGAGTGTGGGTCAATTGATTGAGAAAGGTTTTTCAGTTACTATTGAAGACAATCTTCTGAAGCTATATGACGGTAATCAGAAGTTGATTATGGAGTCAGAACAGGGAAGGAACAGAACATTCAAGGTGAATGTTAGAACTGCAGACTCTGAATGTCTTAGTGCAACAAGTGTTGAGAAGGATAGTGAGTTGTGGCACAGAAGATTTGGTCATCTGAATTTCAGAAGCTTGGGGCGTCTGAAGTCAAAGAATCTGGTACATGGAATTCCTATAATCAAGAAGCCTGAAAAATCATGCGAGGTGTGCATGAAAGGGAAGCAACCAAGACTGCCGTTTGCATCAGAAGTAGCTCCAAGAGCAAAACATGCCTTGGGAGTAGTACATTCTGATGTGTGTGGACCATTTCCAGTACCTTCACTTGGAGGAAACAAGTATTTTGTATCTTTTGTTGATGAATTCACAAGGATGACATGGGTAACACTCATCAAGTTCAAGCATGAAGTGTTTGCTGAGTTTCAGAAGTTCAAGGTGAAGGCTGAGAAACAGAGTGGTCAGAAGCTGAAGATTCTCAGAACTGATGGTGGTGGTGAGTTTAATTCTAACGAGTTTAAAACTTTCTGTGAGGAGAATGGAATTGAGCATGAGGTTACAGCTCCTTATACTCCTCAACACAATGGTCTTGCTGAGAGAAGAAATCGTACTTTGCTTGATATGGTGAGAAGCATGCTGAAAGAGAAGAAGCTTCCTCATCACTTATGGGGAGAAGCTGTTGCCACTGCAACATATGTGCTCAACAGATGTCCAACGAAGAAGCTGAAGGAAATAGTTCCTATTCAGAAGTGGACTGGAGAGAAGCAAAGTGTTAGTCATCTGAAGGTGTTTGGATCTGTATGCTATAAACATGTTCCAGAAGCCAGAAGACAGAAGCTGGATGATAGAAGCAAAGTAATGTTACTGGTGGGGTACCACAGTACAGGTGCGTACAAGCTTTATTGTCCAGAGACTAATAAAATTGAATTCAGCAGAGACGTCATTGTGAAGGAATCTGAAATTTGGGATTGGAACAAGTCTCAATCAAATTCTGATGTGAGAATCTCAGAGGATGGCTCTGAAGGTGAGTCAGAATCTGAAGGCTCTGAAGATGATTCAGAAGATGGAGATGACTCTGATGGTGACTCTGAGTCTGATGGTGATTCTGAATCTGACTCTGATTCTGAAGGCAATTCTGAAGGTCAGAGTTCTGAAGCCAATTCTGAAGGTCAGAATTCTGAAGCCAATTCTGAAGGTCAGAATTCTGAAGGTCAGAATTCTGAAGCCAATTCTGAAGGTAAAAATTCTGAAGCTAATTCTGAAGGTCAGAATTCTGAAGCTAATTCTGAAGGTCAGAATTCTGAAGCTAATTCTGAAGGTCAAAATTCTGAAGACAATTCTGAAGGTCAAAATTCTGAAGAAAGAATTTCTGAAGGTGCTTCTGAACAAGTTCAGAGGCTACGGAGAATCAGAAGCATCCCAAGAAGATTTGCAGGATTTGAAATGTTGCAAGACACTGAAGTAGACTCTGAGGGAGAAATTATTCAGTGTGCAATGTTAGTAGATTCTGAACCTGTGAGCACAGAAGATGCTCTTAAGCAACAAGTCTGGTTGCAGGCCATGAAAGAAGAACTTGATGCTATAAAGAGGAACAAGACTTGGAAGCTATCAGAACTTCCAAAAGGCAAGAAAGCCATCAGCGTCAGATGGGTTTTCAAGCAGAAACTAAAGCCAGATGGATCAATTGGCAAACACAAAGCGAGGTTAGTAGCAAGAGGATTTCTGCAGAAACCTGGACTAGATTATTCTGAAGTGTTTGCACCTGTAGCAAGACACGAAACAATTAGACTGGTAATTGCAATAGCTGCTAATAGGAATTGGTCTCTGATGCATTTAGATGTGAAATCTGCATTTCTGAACGGTCCATTACAAGAAGAGGTATATGTGTCACAACCTCCTGGTTTTGAGAAAAAGAATCAGGAAGGGATGGTGTATAGATTGCATAAAGCCCTCTATGGATTGAAACAAGCGCCCAGAGCCTGGAATATGAGGATTGATTCATTTTTCAAGAAACAAGGGTTTCAGAAATGTGAGTTGGAGTATGGTGTTTATGTTCAGCACACTTCAGAAGGCAATATGATTCTGGTATGTTTGTATGTTGATGATATATTGCTGACAGGAAGTTCTGAACAAGAGATAGCTAAGTTCAAGAAGGTTCTGATGAATGAGTTTGAGATGACAGACCTTGGAAAAATGAGTTACTTTCTAGGGATGGAATTTCTATATTCTGAGAAAGGAATCATTTTGCATCAGTTGAAGTATGAACTTGAGCTTCTGAAGAGATTTAAGCTGGAGAATTGCAAAGTTGCTATCACACCCTCTGATACGAATCAAAAGTTGGATTCCGATTCTGATGGAGAGGATGTGGATGCTACAACCTTCAAACAGTTGGTTGGTTCTCTGAGGTATTTGTGTAATACCAGACCTGATATTTGTTTTGCAGTTGGAATGGTTAGCAGATTTATGAGTAAACCAAAATGGTCCCATTACCAAGCTGCTGTCAGGATTCTGAGGTATATCAAGGGGACTCTGAAGCATGGAGTGCTATTTCCCTCTGAAGGAAGGACTGAATCAGAACTTCTGAGTTATTCAGATTCTGATTGGTGTGGAGACAGAGTTGATAGAAGAAGCACTTCTGGATATTTATTTAAATTTCTGGGAGGTCCTATTTCGTGGTGTTCCAAGAAGCAACATGTTGTTGCTCTATCAACCTGTGAAGCTGAATATATTGCAGGCGCTGTGACTGCATGCCAAGCTGTGTGGCTTCTGAACTTACTGCAGGATATGAAGATCAAGGTAAACAAGCCTCTGAAGCTGATGATTGATAACAAGTCTGCAATCAATCTTGCCAAGAATCCAGTGCTGCATGGAAGAAGCAAGCATATTGAGACCAAGTATCACTTTCTGAGGAATCAGGTTCAGAATGGAGTGCTTGAAGTTGTGCACTGTAGCACTCAGAAGCAGCTGGCAGATGTGTTGACAAAGGCTATCAAAACTGATCAATTTCTTCGTTTAAGGGATGGAATTGGTGTTGTCAGTTTTGTCTAAATATAAATTAAGGGATGGTGTTAGAAGTAATTTATATTTAAGGGTATTTTAGTATTTACTATGTTAAGTACTTTTTGAACTTGTCTGTTAAGTTTTTATTTTTAGGGCCTATGTGGCAAACTTTACTCTTTGTATAAATAGCTACTCTTTTATCAATGCAATTAATTCTTCCTTTCATATTTTGTGGCTGCTGTCTTTGTCCTCTTCTTACTATTTCATTGATTCATCACCTTGTACACCAACAATGGGAACAGTGTGACTTTTATTCTATATTCTATTTCAAATAAAAGTAGACCTGTAATATTTGACCAGAAAACAAACATCCAAAATTTATTCAAAGAAAACATAAAAAAATGGAAATGTTAACAACTAACCTAAGGGCATATATAAAGAAACAAAAAATACAAATTTTATTTTAAAAGTGGAGTATTATTCTTTAAAAGATTAAAAATTATCATTTTTATGGCAAATTTCAAAGATGAAATTCCTTGTTTTATTACTTGACTTTTGGACCTTAAAACACTTGTTAGCAAAATCAATTAGTTAAGATATGAAAGTATACATTTTTTATTTAGAAAACCTAAGGGCATATTACTATAAAACACATTTTTTATTAAACAAATGTTACAAAATAATATATTGGTAAATAATTTATAGTAATATAAATTAGTAGATGATAGTACTGTATGTACTACAAATATATTAATAATAGTTTTTTTTTTTACGGAATTAATAATAGTTCCTATTAGCTAGTACAAACATAAAGAGAAAAAACGGGCATGTTATCATTTAATTTTTTTTTGACTAAATAGTAATTAGTTGACATCATAAATATACATGTCTGTCATGGATTGTAAAATTTTTAAATTTTTTATTTTAATTTTTTGTTCCAAAAAATATTACTTTTTATTGAATTTTGAAACTTATATTTTTATTTTATATCTTGAGGCAAGTCAAAATATATACTTTTGAGGATCTTGTATGGCCACGTAATTTATTTTGCATTAAGCATTGTTCCGATATTAAAATATGTTTGATGTTCATTTTGATTTGAAAATAATATATATACAAACAAAAAAAAAAATTAAAAAGAAAAAGTAAATTATATTACACGGCACTATGACATCACTGTTTAATTAACACCGCTAAGTTTTGTTTACTCTTTACGTGCATTATTATAATATAGTAACAGTTAAAAAAATTTGGATAAGATTTAGTATTAGTTACCAAAGAGATTATTGTAACATAATTTAATTTAAAGTGGCTTTCACTATGAAGTGGATGGGTTTATCTTCAACAATAGGGCTTTATAAAACTATAATTACCAACGAAAGCCATGTGGAACTATAATCGGTCCAATTAATGCTTAATATTTATATATTATTTTTTGTTAACATATAGTTTTGGTCAACCAAGGATTACAGAAGGGCATCACGTGCCATTGGTTCTCTTGGTCCTTAATCTAGGTATGTAATGTAAGGCTAACCCATGCTTAATTTACTTTCTTTTTATGGATCAAGTCATGGTTAATTTATTACTATTTTTTAAGTAATATATTGATTATAAATTCAATTTTAAATTGCAATCTAAACTTTATTGGTGAATTTAATGGTACCTAACTTACAAATATCAATACATCTAAATTTATTTAGAGTGTATTGATATTCAACAATATAAATTAAATATTGAAGTATTTACGGTACAATTTTTCTACCTACTAAACTACTACTATATATAGGGTATTAATTGATTAACTTATTATGCAAGTAGTGTATAGGAGTATGCAAGTATAGAAAAAAAGTGGTGACGTAAAACTAAAGGGTATGTGTCTTTCAAGTTTCCATTTAAAACCTATCACGGGTGTCTCGGAGTCTTTAATCTCAAACCCAAAGAACACAATGGATTGGGCAATATATGAATGGAATCAAATCTCTCACGAGTCATTCTCATGACATTAATAACTCTATTATATCAACCACTTGACTTATATTTGATTCGATGCAGAGTTATAAAATAGTTGTAATTTTTGAGTCAAAAATGTGATTTTAACATTAAATATATTGTTTAACACATTCTAAGATAAATATATTCGAATAAAACTACCATACTTTATTCAACTAAATTTTGTTGTAAAATAAATTTTACAAAATTATGTAATCTAAAATAAATTTTTTAAACTGAAATATAATTAAATCACTTGGATTATCACAAGGGATAAATTTTTAAAAAAATTACAAACGAAGAATCTAAACTCATGGTGTGTCAATTGTCCACGACAAAATCAAACACACACTTAAGAGAATAGGACATAGGAAACATCATAAAATAAAAAATCCCCAGCAAAACAAAAGAAAACGGACAAGGATTTTTATATATTTTTTTCTAATTTTAAGAATGAAACAGAGTCAATATATATGCAAATAAAAGAAACTAACATGGTTATATATAAACAAAGAGAGAAGAGTAAGAGAGAGAGAGAGAGACTTACATCTGTGGGGGGTGCTTGAGTTCCCATAGTAATAAGTTGAGAAGAAACTAAGACAAGAGGAATGAATGGTGTTTCTCTCCTAAGAGTGGAATTTGGCTTTGTTATATCACCTCTATGTATCTACTTATATAGGAATACAAATAAATACTTTACAAGTCAAAAGTCAATATGTATGTCTCACATGAAAGAGAGATACCGCGTAGGAGAGAGAGAGAGAGAGAGAGACTCATGAAGAATGAATGATAGGTGATTGTTTTTTCTTTCTTTCTATTAGAGAATAAACAATGGTGTAGGATCAAATAGTTATGACATTATGGGACTCTTAAAGATTTTTCTATTAAAAATAATAATTTTCAATTTTTCCATTTATTTTTGGTTTTTTCTAATTTATTTTTTGATAATTTGGAGGTATTTACACATCAACCAATAAGAACATCTATATTAGCTGGTTATAAATTAGTTGTGGGTACAACATGCAAATCTACTTATATGACTTGTTATGAGTAAATATCTCCAATTTATCAAAGATAAAGTAAGCCTTATCTTCTTATTTTTTTATTATTAATTCTCTGGTAAGGATGCTGAGTCCGGTAATCCAAAGCTCATAGTTATTTCCACTAAGAATCAAACATGAATTTTATCAAACAATTTATCTTGGGAGAAACTTATTAACAAACACCATATCAAGATGAAAAATAAAACAAACATCGTACCAAGTAAAAGATCAAAACAAACACTGTATAAAAGATGGAAAATGTATTAATAACCTAAAACTCAAAGATAAATTAGGGTTATTATTTTGGGTGGGATGGGTAGCTCAATTGGTAAAAACTAGTTGAGCTAAGAGTTAAAGGAGTTTGAGGTCCAGGGTTCAAGTCCTGGTAAGGAGAAAAAACTAACAATAACATTGTAATACTAACTACTAACGATTTGCCATTAAAAAAGAATATATTTTGAGTATGAAAGAAATTATGAGGTGAAATATAAGTTCAATTGACTTGATGGTAATGAAATTGGGTTCTATTCAGCCAACATACATAACATATATATCACTAACATATTTTTTTAAACGTATTAACATTTTCTTTGGTAAAAAAAATAATATTAACATTTGTTATTTTAAAAGAAAATACCGAAAATATAATTTAATAATTTAATTTTTTTTTAAGAAGTTAAATTAGCCCATTCAATTTTGCATCAGTGAGAATTAAATCCGAAATTTTAAGAGGAGCACACTCTCAAATCTCAAGTGAATATCACCAGACCAATCCGATGGATTAATTTAATAATTTAATTAGTATTATACTAGTAAAAGATAGAGTAGGATACACACAAAATATATACTAATATCCCGTAAATTTTCGTAACATGCATAACGGGTCATTGCATTGACTTTAAAAGGTGAAATGAAGTATGCAACGTACAAGCAAGTGGACTTGGATTATTGAAAATTTGTCGTATTAAGTCTTAATCAGTGGCTAAAGTTGGCTGAAAAATAAGAATAAGATTCAAATTATAAAAATAAATTTCAACGTATCATCAACCTATGTTCATACTATGTGTGTGTTGTGTGCATGTTCAAATGTTCAATTCTTAAAGTGAGCTGGAGTCTCTAATTACGGAAGTATCTTGGAATGGAAAATAGATTCATATCATTCGCTGTTTCTTATAGGAACGCTGGAGGTTCGATTCTATTCACATTTCCTTTATTATTTTTTAAAATTAAATTGAATATTCTCCACGTAAAAATTATTTTCTTTGTAACTTTTTGTTTTTTGAAACTTAAATTGATGATAAGTTCTTATTAAAATTTGAGTTAAAAATGAAATTCAAAATTTTGATTAAATTATAAAATATTTGTGCTATTTCATCTAATTTTTTTTAGATATATTACTATTTACTCCATTGGTTGTATCAATTTATCTATACTTCAAAAATTAAAATAAAGTGGTAGTGTTATATGTCACTTCTATATATATACATTCAAGGCAATGGGTGTTTGAGTGTGACATAATCAAGAAAAGCAATTAGTTTTTCTGCCCCTCAAAAAACTAAAAATATTAAAGAAAAGGAAGGAATTTCAACGCCTATTTTGTCCAAAAATAAAACCTAGTGCACGTCTCGTTGGCTATATATGGATGGAGGCTAGATGCGAAGAGGAGGAGTCATAAATTAGAAACATTAACTTTCTCACCGCTAAGTTTAAAGTGTGAAACTTTTTTAAATTTTACATTTGTAATATTTAAATATTTTAGATAACAAGTAAGTTATTTGAGTTTCTAATTTGTTGAAATATTACTCTTTCAATTAATTTTATTTGAGTTTCTAATTTGTTGAAATGTTACTCTTTCAATTAATTTTCTTCAATATATGTGATCGGATTGTTTTAAAGATCTTAATTCATCTTTAAATTCAAATAAATCTGATAATATATAGGTCAACTAAAATATTTTTAGTGACTTTGTTACTATTAAAAAAATAATATAAGAAAAATATAAATCAACAATATTTTGTAAGATTCGTAAAAAAAAAAAAACAATATTTTGTAAGTTAACTGTTCTGGACTGGACTTCTTAAGTCTATGTCTCCTCAAGACCAAAGGCTCTGCCCTCTAGAAGGGCACCCTCCCCATCGGCCAACGTTACAGAATCATACATTCTGTAACGGCCGACCACCGGAATGATGAGCATTAACTGCTCATCATGGCCCAACGACCAAAGTTTCGGCAACCACTTAATGGGCATTAACTGCCCATTAAGGGCCTTAGCCCAGCGCTGAGGGCTATATATTCTCCTCATTCTAAAGGAGTCTAGTACGTTTTACCAATCTCTGAAAACCAAAGCTATATAACACTTTTACTGACTTGAGCGTCGGAGTGTATACATGTACACACCCCCCTTCTACTTCAACAAGGGACTTGCTGAAACTGCTGCCGGTCACCACCCTTCTGATCAGGTAAGATCATTAACTTTGGAGCTGATTGAGAAACGAAATAACATTTTACAAAAATTGTGACTATTTGTAAGATTGTGACTAAGTGTGTAAGATTGTGACTAAGTGTGTAGCTAATAGGATCAAACCTAACCTCACACTACTATTGTGAGTTATAAATCATAATCCTGGTAGACCCTGCCCCGTATATGAGTGGGAATTTCGACCTCTTTTGTGTTGAAATCGAGAGTCTTGTGAGTTTTGATTTTGACCCTTAGTCTTAGTGGTCGGGGTGCAGTGCGGGCCTACTGTATGCCCCTATTTTTTGTGGGTCTTCCTTTTTTTTCTTGCTTAATGGTGCATCATTCACTTGGGCTATCTTAGAGGTGTTTTCTCTTTGAGAGTTATTTATTTTTCTCTTTTTTTTTGTTTTTATTTTTGGGAGCTCGATGCTTGTGATTCTCCATACTCTTATACACCTACTTATGACTTTGTGTATCTTACTTCTTCTTCTTATTATATATATATGCCATTGAAAAAAAATTATTCATTCATATGGTAGACTTATATCGAATAATATGTACTGTGATTACATTCGACATTTTTCATTATCTTAAAATTAATAACATGTAAAAAAGGGAGAATGGATCCTCTCAATTTATTTTTCCTCAATTTTCCTCAATTTTCACATCTCAACCATCAATCAATTTTTCCTCATTTCTTTTCAATTTAAATATTACTTTATATTTATAATCCAATTGTTTAAAATTAACCCCACTTTATTTCCTCAATTTTTTTTTTTCAAATTGAGAGGATCCTTTCTCGTAAAAAAGGTTACGTGGAGAATGAGGATCAATGTGGACATAGTCGAAGCTTATGATATCGATAAAATTGAATGGGGGGTTTTATAGATCAAACTCTTAGAACTATGGAATTCCCCTATCAGATCATTAATACTATCATGTTATGTGTTAGAACTATTTTGTTCTATGTGCTTATCAATGGTCAACCCTCCGAGAAATTCTTCCCCCACAAAGGTATTAGGTAGGAAGACCCTCTATCTCCCTTTCTCTAATGTTTTCCATTGCTACGTACTAATACCCAGCTATTATACATATCTTTTTTGCCGATGATAACTTTAATTTTTGCAAAACATCTACATCAGATCTTTGAGGAATATCAAAGGATGTTAAAGGAAATAAATAATTTGAATAAATCTAGAATAATTTTCAACCCTAGAATAGCTCAAGGTGTTAAAGTCGCTTTCCATAGTTAACTATTTCTCAGTCACACTAAGATATCTAAATACTAGCATGCCTACTAATGACTCACTTTATGTGAGGTTTTTAGGTTTTTGATACTTAGATTACTCTCTACTAATACATGATTTTCTACTTTAATATTGAGTCATTTTTATTATATTTTTAGTAGTTTGAGTCAAGCACACCAGATGCTATGTTTTGCGAATTTCACATTATTTTAATGTGCAAAGTTTAGTTTGGTGAGCTCTCATTTGATAATAAGAGGTCATAACACTTGATTCCTTATAGTCGATAATTGCAGTTAGTCAGAGTAGTTGTGGTGTTCCTAAAAAGCAAAAGTTTTAAAAATAAAATATTTTAAAAGGTATTAAATGCGCTACTTTCGAGATTATATTGTCATTTTTGTATTCTTAATTATTGCCCAAGGATATTGTTTAACATTTCCCTATATAAAAAATGATTTTACGGCCTTGAAGGACATTTTTTAATTTTTCTTGATAACTGACTTTCTTAAATTAATTAATTTTAGGCATATGTTGAAAAATCTTAAAGTAGAATTATTGCATTAAAAAATCAACAATTTAATTTTTGAAAAGTTTAACATACAATTTTTTAAAAAAATTATATATTAAATTATTTATTATATACTCTTAAAACACATGTTAATATTTATTTTTGAAACTAAATTACTATAAAAATACAAAGATCTGTATATTTTCCATTATTACCCTAATTTTTATTTAGGTGGCGGCAAATATGAGAAGTGCATTTTGTTATATTTTACCCATATCTTACTTTATTAAATTATTAATTAGATTAGATTAGATTAGATGAAAAAGGTCAATTTCATCGTTTTAGATGCATGCTGGAAAGTCAATCTTTGCAATACAATACAGTAATGAGAATGAGGTCAGCACAAATTTTCTACATGTTTTAAGATTATTTTACCCCTCACTACTTTATAAGTCAACATGCTTATGAGTTATGAAGGCATCGTTATCTTTACAATTTGCAACTTGTGTGTGGGAGTGGCTTATGCCGTAAAAATCTACACCCAACAACCCACCAGATATATGCATACTAATACATTTCCATCAAGTGGATGGAGATATTGTAATATTGAATTTCTTTTAAATAAATTAAATTATATATTTTAATTTGACCACAAAAGATATATGTCGTCATTGTTAACAATCAGATGCAAAATACTAATCGCTTTTAATTTCAATATTGAATTGTATTGGATTGAATTTGTACTTTGTGGAAAATAAAATGTCAACCAAGTCTTTATTTTAATTCACACATAACAAAACATTGTACTTGTACCAAAATGCAATTATGTGACATTGGTTTTTCTTTTTGTCCACTTTACACTTGATAGTCAGTCAACGATGAATATAACACCTCATAGTCATACAGAAAAACTCTTCTATAGGCACAGCTACAACACATCAAAATTGGGCACAACAAATAATAACAAAACACGTGTCCTTTAAGTCAAAATAAAAGCCCCTTTCTTTCTCCTCGGTCGTCTCTCTCGCTCTCAAATCTCAACACAGCAAACATGTTTGTTTCTCCCAAATTCACTTCTTCCATTGTCATCAATGTTTAAATATTGTGAGGAAAATCATCATAACAAATATTAGAAAACAAAGACATCAAGCTCTAAGTTGTTATCCACTATTCCAAATGTTGATTTAATTTAATTTAAGTTCTTCTAAGCTCTAAGCTTGAAACCCGCTGCATCAATACTCACCAAGCTTGAAGAGCACCACAAATCAATAAGGACCACAACACAAACCCACCTCCTCGATCGACCGAGTTCCAAAAATGGATGGATGAAGGTTTGGATATGGGTGAATATTCCACAGCAACCAAACAACAAGTTGATCAGCTTGCAAGTCTGGGAATAAACAGAACCAAAGTTGTCGGTCATGGAGCAGGAGCCTTTACAATGGAACTTCCGATGAACTATGGCGGCGGAGTAGAGAGAGGCTTTGCAGAAACCAGAAAACTATCGAAGGAGAGAGAGAAAATGGCTTATAATTCATTTATTTTGTTTAAATTTTAATTAAGTGACAGGTGTCTTATTATTACTTGTTGTGCCCAATTTTGACATGCTGTGTCTGTGCCTACATAAGAGTTTCTCAGTCATACATTGCTATCCATAGTCAGACTCTTCTTTGGTTGCTTCGTAGTTGGTGTTCTTCGGCTTCCTAAAACTCTGACTGAATATTGCAATTAATAGTTAAAGTACAAAAAGTTTAGTAGTCATACGATTCGCCAACTACCGTCATCAAATGATCATTTTCTCGTCATCTATATTATTTTATATTTACGAATCCCTCTAAGAAATTTTTATGGAAACTTTTACAATAATATTAATGATTGACATTAATGACTAACAATTAATATTATTTTTAATTTTTAAAGTCTTAACATACTATATTGCATTTTTGAAAAACCATATATTATATTTCATTTTTGAAAAAATGTATATTGGGAATAATTTAAAACCGTATATCTATATTATTTTATATTTATGAATCCCTCAAAGCTGATTCATTGTTGGCGGCAATTGTTATTATTATCATTAGAATATCGACCTCCATCTCATACCTTAAACCTCTCCTTGATTGCATTCACCTAATAGAATGGACAACTTCTATTTCTCATTGTCCCTACGAAGCAAACTCTTGTCGCTCATGCAGATCGTAATGACCCTTTCTTCATTGTTCCTTTTAATTTGGTTAACTCTTTACTAAACATTCTTTTAAAGAAGGATTGTAATAGGTCTTCGTCTCATTGTCTAGTGTATAAATTATTGCTTTTTCCATAAAAAAATATAAAATAGAGAGTAATGCTTGTAGAGAGAGTATTTGGATTTGGACTCACCAAATGTGTTAAAGTATCAAGGTCCGATATACTTTTTTAGTGTAACTCTAAACATTATCTTTGTACGAAGAAGTTGAGAATTGAACCTCAAACAACTTGTTTGAATGATGCTTGATATATTTCGCAATCAAAATCAAATGAATTTCTAATACTATTTTTTTATATAAAATATAAAAAAAAAAAAAAAAATCTACAAATTTACAATTGTTAAAGAGAAACAAAAGAAAAAGGTAAAATTGGTTAAATTAAAACATTTAACTTTGAAATATTGGTTGAGAGAGAATGCACTAGTAGGCAAAAACCGGTTAATGTTGAAGCAAAAATTTAAATTTTAAAATTAGAAGGGGAGGTAAAAACAAAAAGAAGAGGGAAAAATTGGTTTGTATCGCTCTTTTGTTAGGGAAAAATACATAAAAATTAGAGAGAGATATGTAAAAAAATTAAATGGAAAGTTGGAGTACCTAAAAAAAATTAGGCAGATGTATAAGTGTCTCAATGTTAAAGAGTTGCAACTAATCTAAAGAAAACATTAAAGAAAATAAATGCAAAAAATTAAAAAAAATAGAAAAATTCAATTCATTTTGGTTCCTTTGCATAGTGTCTCAAAAAAACCCTATATATAGACTCATATAAAATGGATGATAACTAAATGGGCCTAAGGCCAAAGAAAGCCCAACAACTAAGAAACAATTAAAATAAAGACCAATTAATAATCTAATTACTACTGTTACTAATGTTTAACTTATTTAATTAATTACTATTTAATAATCACAGTTAACATTCTATCATTACCGGCGAGTTTACTTTAACCTTGTCCTCAAGATTCAGATGCAAGTTTGGAGGTTTACGGGCCAGGCGAATGTGAGGTAACCAAATGACTTGCAATTACCCATAACAAAAGTGAGCCCATTTGTTTCACGCCCAATTCAAGAGATCCATTGGTGTTAGAGAGTTTCTTTTCGCACCCTTCGAGTTTCCTTTTTCACCCCTTGAAATGATCATATAACCTCTCTCGCTATCTGGAAAGCGAGCACCTTTTCGCACTCTAAGTAGTGAATATCAATATTTTATACTCAAATTGAACGTCAACATCCCCCATGGATGAAAAAAAAGTGTTCGCATCCTAGGGAGCGAACTCAGTAATGAGTTCGCATCCTAGGAAGCAAACTCTTTTTTCATGATTTTTTCATCCATGGGGGGTGCCGGTGTTCAGTTTGAGTGTAAAATATTGACACTCGTCACTTAGAGTGCGAACTAAAACATAGTTTGCTACTTAGAGAGCGAACTCGGTTTGCACTTTAAAAAGGGCGAAGAGGACAAAAAAAATTGACTTTATAAGGTTCGATCCTAGGATGCGAACTGTGATGTTCCGTTTTTGAAATTTTACACACTCGCTTTGTAGGTAGCACGAGGGGTATTTTGAGAAGTTCAGGGGGTGAAAAAGACAACTGAGGGTGCGAAAAGAAACTCTCTTGGTGTTGTGGTGAAAGGAGCACTTTGAATGAACTTGGTGAAAGGAGTATGTGGCTGTACGTTGATGATAACTATCAAACTAACCATACGATGATAACTAGCAAAATATTCGTGCATTCGTACGGGTATGTTGTACATTTTACACACTTATATTTATAGAAATACATTTTTATTTTATATTAATTTGTAATTGATATATAAAGTCAACATGATAAAAGGACTGTTGTCTGCGGATGCTTCAAAGGATTGTGTTTTATACTTTTATACACTGCTCCAATTCCAAATAGTTTGGTTTTGATTATCTCATCGAATATGATTTTTTTAGTGTTGGGTTACAAAATATTTCAACCAATTGAAATAGTACTTTTTTTGGATGATGTTTGATTTATTTTTTCTACTATGTTATGAGATAGAAAATCTTATTGTTTTTAGTAGATTAATCTTTATCGGAAAACTTGTTTGACATATAAGATGATTTCTTCGTGTACATAAGCAAGAGTTGAGAATTCTACCCCACTCTATTCCCTTCTATTTCTTTCTTTTCCATCCCATTTCGCTCCGTCAGTTACTATATTGTTTCTCAAAATTTATTGAACAGCCTTACATCGCCACCCAACACATACAAGCAATTGAAATGATTCAACGTGACCATTCATAGCTGAGAAACCACTATCATCTCTTGATAGTCATGATCAAATTCTCCATATATTCAATTACAGTTATCAACGCTTCACTATCACTAGTTGAAGTGTCCCATAACCATGCTCAAAGCCATACTTCAAAATTTGTTGTAGCGCCATTCTGTAGTTCATTTGTAAGAAAATCCTAGTGAGGCCATCAACAACGGGCTGTTACATTTTGTCTACCACCCCTACTTGCTATTACCTAAATGTAACAACACACCACCGAATATACCAATGAATTGTACTACCACCAAATAAGAACGGTGAAAAGACATGCAATATTTATGATGAGAAAAGCAAAATATATTACGATGGAAATGCAAGCTATTAAAACATTATATCAATATTCTTACATAAAAATATGGTGCTAGCAATTGCTTTAAACGTGGAAAAGTTAAATTTGAAGCCTGGAAGTTCCCTATGAAATGCATGCTCTCTAAAAGTGTCAAGGCACGCTTAACGACAAATAGGACAAACCTCATCCTTAGGAAACAACGAAATCATGAGACAGTACTTAAGGATAATACGATACTCTAATGGGGACATGTGTTGACCTTACCCATCGATGGGGATAGCTAGTAGAAAATATTGAGCATATGATGCTTTCAAGCATCCAAAAATAACTTTTTATCTGGTGGTCATTACAAAATCAACTTTCATGTCATGGACAATTTTATCAAAAAGGGCGCTCGCCAAAACATGTTGGACTTTAGGAAGGATGGTGTCCTTGTTAACAAAATTGCTAAAGTTACAAGTCAGAATCGTATTAAGAAAACCGTCCAAAGCATTGTCGAAATCAGAGTCCAAACCACATGTCTACTGTCTCTTAATATATGATCTTGCAAAATCAAATATTAGGCCCTAGAAGCCACAAAGGCATATGAGGTAGCCTATACTGCTAAGTACAAACCTAACCCCCAAATTTAATGAGTAAATAAGCAATTCTCCATTGAAGGTCTCGAAAGAACGAACCTCCTCTAACCATGATGTCTTCAATTTTCGCTCGCAGCTCTTTATCAAACAACACATCCGCTTCTTCCATGTAAGTTGGTTGACACGTTCTGCGGCCGAAAAAATGTTTTACGATACCCATACATGACCGAAGTAGAAGAAGCTCACTATGTGGATCTCTTAACTAAGAAAGAAGATGCATTGATTTGACAACCCTGACAGTTTTTTTCATGGACACCTCCTTAATAAAACCTCTATATCGAGTAACAGCCCCTACGAGCAATTTCACCCCAGACAATAGTTTTCCAATATCCGAAGGGAACAACCTCTTACGGAGTTTGCTTCAATCACAAGAAGGCTAAAATATATCTATTTTATGAATATTCAAATGAAGCTTCAATCCTGGACATGTCTCTCTAATAGCCACTTTCTTTCTTTCTTTTTTATTACTTTTAGCCACTTTATGTGAATCCCGCCTTTTTAATACATTAAATTAACCTACGTTTGATGTACGGTGGATATATCAGAATCACGGTGACCTATTGTGATTTAAAAAAAATAAATTACACTCTATAATTTTTGAAAAATCACAATAAACCACCTAATAATTCTGACATACTTATTGTAATATCAAATATATTCTTAAACTTTTACGATCACTCTTATATCTTATTGCTTCGGCGATAAAATTCATAAACACCTAAGAAAATTTCAAAAAACTTTAGAGAAGGCTAACATGTGAAGCACATGTTAAGTCCTAAGGGCATATATGTTAAAAAAATTAATATATTTTTTTTTTCACTAATGGAAAATATATATTTTTTTACAATCAATAGAAAATATATCTTTTAAGCAGCTGACTACATTTTGGCAAGTGGATCAGTTTGTCGTCGAGCAATAATTTACACTCTAGGTGTCTAGAATGAGTTCGTATCCACAGGGATCGCGTCAAACCTTCGCTAGTGCTATTCTAGTTCGTTTGTTTTTGCATTCGCTTTGGTTTTTAGGAAAAAAGTTTTAATTTATAAAAAAAATAGCGATATGCTTTGCACGAAAAATAAAGATTTGATTCAGAGACATAGAGGATAGGTATGGTGGTTGAACTTACTCCCTCCCTCATACTTGGCATAATCGGTGTATAACATAGTCATTCGTACTATTATCGGGCGTCGATTCTATCCTTGTTTTAGTAGCACCTTACTGCTACCCTATGTAGGCAAAATCTCACTACTTTTGCAACCAAGGTACTTACGAGAGTCTAACCTCGCTTTGTCACATACCCTAAATTACTAAGTAGAATTATTTACAAACATGCATTATGACCATCGACCATCCAATACCCCTAGATCTTAGTTACGGTTATTCAGTTCTAATTGTTTTTACAATTAGTTCCTGATTCTTCCTCTAATTATTAAGTCATAACTAGTTCAAGATTGTTTTGCAGTTCCTTTAACCTAGTGTTATTTATTACTAGTTCCGGACAAATAATAGAGAGAACCCTAATATGCTACTATTAAAGTAAACCCTAATTATTTATTCTAAGACGTTGCAGTTTATCCGGCCAAGATTCCGACTAACGATATTAAAGCAAGAAAACAAAAAACAAATAATAATTTATAAAGACGATTTATTATAACTTTGACTCAAGTATTCATCGGGGAGTTCATCTTCTCCACCACAACCTAAGGAATTATTACAAAAGACTACATAATTAAATTACAAGAATCTAACTATAAAAAGCCTAAAGAATCATACATTGCTGAGTTAGTTATCCCGTAAGGGGAGAAAACTACGCCCTTAGAGCTCCTCCGAACTTCTCTCCAAAAGGAATAAAAAGTTTTTCTATTACTGAATGAAAAATAATGAATTATGGAGGCTCTATTTATACTTTTTGTAATGGGCCACAGCAAGCCATCGTGGCACGCTAGGTCCATCGTGCCATGATGAGCAGATTCAGTTCAAAATTATAACTGATCTTGTGCGTTTGATATGCGTGATCATCACGCAAAGCCATCGTATTGCGCTGTGAGCCATCGTGATACGATGCTAAGATTCTCTTCAAAAATATAATTGATTATGTCTTGGCGAGCAAGCAGCTCTCATCGTGTCACGTTGGGAGCCATCGTGACACGATGAGCTGTTTTTCTTCATTTTTGGATTTTTTCCTTGTCTTTTGCGTATCTTCACCATGTCTTGAAGATTTTTATCGTTTTTTCAGATTTTTGTTGATATTTTGATCTATCTTGATCATTTTACTACTAATAATACTACCTAAAATACCATCGACATCACATTCATTATTTTCACTAATTGAAAATATATCTTAAAAGCAACACATTCAATTGTTTATAAGTTTCGATAATACTTTTTTAATGTTAAACTTTCATTTTTATATTCCTAAGAATGTTTGTGTAAAACCCAAAAACTTTTAGATCAAAATAATTGTTTTTTCATTTATAATTTTATTTTATGAAGATGGATAAAATTTCATCAATCATCCCAACCATTTTTTTTTTCTTTTTAAACAGGGTTAAGAGCAAGGACGTGGCTTACACGTCCACTACACATGCGTCTAAGTTTCATTCAACAAGTAGCCTTCCTCTTTCAAACACACTTCACTTCTCACCTAATCATCTCTCTCCCTTTAAGTATATCTAAATGGTAAACAACTATTTTCATCACTCAAATGTCTCGAAATATTTGCAATTTTTTATTATATATCTTTAACATGTTTTTTTAGGAAAAAAAAAGGAAAAAAAATAATAATTATGGAGGAAGAGAGTTCTCATTGCGTCGTTTCTAAGAAGATCACGAACGCCTTTTGAAGGAGAAATATGAGTCAAAAAGTCTGCATTTGAGGAAGCTTCAAATTTAACGAAGAAATCAAAACATTGATTCTTCTATCTAAGTATATGATAAAGAGAAACATTGATCTGGGAGAGTAGCTCCTTTATATTTTGGATCAATACAACATGAAAATAATATATAACTTGGGGACCTTTGATTTGATGTGGTTGACACAGCGTAAAGAATCAGAGTAGCAAACCAATTCATCAATGTTCATGTCTTTGGCCAGCAAGAAGCCCTTGGTAATATATCTTTAACATGTTAATATGATTTTATTTAAGGAATAAGTTGATTAGTTAAAAATAAATTTGAAAAGTAAAACAATTAATAAAAAAATAATATATTTATAATTTTGATATATTTAGATGTGTATATGATCCGCTAAAAATTATGAAGTTGGACATGACAACTCAATTATGCTATTTATTTTAAAATGATTTTAAGACTAAACAAATTACGGATTAAGGGACTTAAAAAAAATTTGAAATTTGTATCTCTTACTAAATTATTTGTCCTAGTTATCTAAAATGTTAAAATAATTTTTTTTCTGCATTGTACAATATAAAAATATCTCCTTTTCAAATTAATTTTTTTTTTTTTTTTTCACTTTCACCATCAGTTTAATCTAGTTCTAAGTCAATTTTGACATTATATGGTTTCAGACTCTCTCATTGCAGGAACAAACCGTGGTCCTCTCCTCCCTATCAAATTCGACGCTAATCACCACTGAACCAATAAGGATCGAGTAAACCAGTTTGGCCATTATCTAATAAAAAACCAGACACCTAGCTGGATTCTCCTAACAAAGCAATAAAGACAGAGAGATAGAGAGAATCAGACACAGAGAGAGAAGAACAAGAGATGGAGAATAGTCTTTTCGATGAACTCTTACAAGAAATCTTCCAAAAACTTCCATCATCATCTTCATCTTCTTCATCAATCTCTCTGGTTTCCAAACGGTGGCTTCATCTCTACCGATCATCAAAAACCTCCCTTTCCCTTCGTTTCAACAACCATAATCACTTCTCTTTCATACCTTCTTTCATCTCTTTCCTCACTCAACACCCTTCTCTCTCTTCTCTCTCTCTAATCCTCCTTTCATCTTCAACATCAATAACACCCCTTCTTCTCTCTGCAATTTCCTCTTCTTCTTTCTCTTCCAAACTTCTCTCTCTCAAATTCATAGCTTCCCCTGTTCCTCTCTCTTCCATCATATCTCTCTCAAACTCATGCACCCAATTGAGTTCTCTTTCTATTACTGTCTCAAGACCTATTTTTCTCAACTGGGTTTTGTTTTTTCCTTGTCTTAAAGAACTTTCAATAGTTTTCTGCTATGATGATGATGATGATGAAAAATCTGATTTTTATGATTCTGAAGAAGTGAATTTTCAAAATGGGATTTTTGATAAGGAAATTATTGGTTTAGAGAGTCTTTGTTTCGAAGGTATTCGCGTCGATGATTGGGGAATTGATTGGCTATGGAAAAGATGCAAAAACCTTAAGAAATTAAAGCTACTTAGTTGCCAAGGAATTGGTGGTTCTTACTCTTCTTTTGTTCAATGTTTGCAGGAAATTCAACAAATTGAGCTAAAAACTTGTAGAAGTATTGTTGATGGTGTTTTGTTAAAACTTGCACATCATTGTAATTCTTTGGAATCACTTTTGGTTCATGATGGTGGTAGCAGAGAGGGTTTGCTACATTTCATTTCTAATTGCAATTCTAATAATTTGTATAAACTCGATTTTCGTTTACCTATGGACTTAGAAAACAATCATCTTTTTGCTATGTCTTTAAATTTTAGAGGTCTTTCAATTCTTAGGCTTCAAAGTTGTTGTCTTGTAACTGGTGAAGGGCTTAAGGCTCTTGGTGAGGCAATGAACATTGGTCTTCAAGAATTAGCACTCATAAATTGTGATGTTGTTGAGAGGGAGAAAGGATTGCTTGCAACTTTAGGACAACAATTGAGACAATTAAGGAAACTTGATTTGTCTTATAATGAAATGTTGTTTGATAAGGATTTTATTTCAATGATAGTTTCTTGTGTTTATTTGGTGGATTTGAAGGTTAGAGGGTGCAAAGGATTAACTAAATGTGCTGTGGTTACTATGGTTAGGAGCTGCAAGAGACTTGAAAATGTTGACATTATGCAATGTTTGGGGATAGAATCTGAGGCTATTGAATTGTTTCTTAAGAATTGTTCATGTTTGAGAAGATTGGAGGTTGAAGGAACTAAACTCACTGATGCTGCAAAAATGTGCGCATCAAATAAATTTATTGAACTTATTGTTTGATACAATTGCGATTTTAAATTGTGGTCGCAGCTGCAAATATATATATTTATAGCTAACCCAACTTTTATATTAAAGGCAATGCGGCCATAATTGTGATCGTAATGTTGTTGCAAAGACCTCAAAATCTTGTGTTGCAACCTTAATTTAAATCATGAAGTGTATATTTATTGTGAAGTTCTGAAATAAAAGGAATTGGATCCTTTCCAGCCACGAAATGGTCCTGTGCGAACCTCGACCATTTATTTCAATTTATTGTATTGATCAACAATTAGATCAGCGCAGGACAAGAAATATGAGAACTGCAGGAGACAATCCTACTCACAATTGTTGTATATTTATATTTTTGCACATAATTATTGTGAAGTTTGAATTAAATCATGAGGTGTATATTCATCGTCAAGTTTAAAATAAATGGGTATACACTACATCATACTGTACATTACATTTACTTTATTTGTATATATTTATTGTGAAGTTTAAAATAAATTGGCATAAATCTTTTTTTTTCTCTTAATATCACTCTCTCTTCATTAAAAAGAAATAAGGAGAGAAATAAGAAGAGTAGAATTAAGAGAGAAAGATAAAGTTAGCAGAAGTAAGGAGACAAAAGAGAAAGTGGTAGGAGAAGTAAGATAGAAAGTTTTATCTTCTTGAAACTTTCATGACTATATAATCCAATCATAACGAAAGTAATGATAAATCTAATCAATAATAGATAATTTATTTATTTAAAAAAAAAACAAAAAAGATAACCAATCGTTAGTTGGTTCAATGGTGATTGGCGCTGAACTTGGTAGGGAGGATCACGGTTCGATCCCCCGCAACTGCGATCGGGAGGGGGCTGGAACCACTTGATGCCAGAACTGACCCCCGAACCAGATTCAACTGGTGGTGAAAAACGAAAAAAAAAAAAAAGAAAAAAGATTGGTGGTTAGTAACAAATAACAATTAGAGATAGTGTTGTTTGATGTGTTGGACCTTCCTCATTTTTTAGAGGTTACAGGTCACACTCGAACAAACAATTTGGACCTATTCCATTTGTTAGAATTTTTTTTTTGGTTACATGAAAAAAAAAACCATTTGTTAGAATGTGATTCTTCTACTATCAATCAATATATATTTGGGATATTCTCATGACAATCAACTCTACAGTGAGTTTTATTTATTTTGTTAAAAAAAAAAAAAAAACACACTACTGTGAATTGTACTATACTTGGCAAATTCGAAAATCAAATTTAAAAAGTTGATTTCATTTCCTTAAAATTGAGCATTAGACTTAACTTAACCTTACAAAATCAACTGGTAAGGCGAATATTGTTCTCACTTGTAAATATATATTTAAGATATCATATGTGAGACTCTTAACCCACTAAATGCAAACTCATTACAATAAACCTAAGAAGAAACACATGCAGATCACTGATCAATTCATGTGTCTACAGTTTAGTAGTACTATGCATGCTGCCTGATAGTGAACCTGACTGGGTTTAGCTCGAAATTAGCTTAGTTGTAGCACTCTGAAAGTAATGTCTAGTCTGGTAGTGGTTAAATATAGTAACCTGCCAATTAATTGTCTATAGGAAGAGAAGCTCACGGGTTTGTAATGTCATAAATTGAAAATAAGGAGAGAAATTGGGTAGTATTTCTATTCATATTTCTTCATCGATATGCTTAGTTATATCTTATGAGATTCAGAACTTTAGTTAGCATAATGTTTTCATTAGATCTCATGACAATTTTCCCCTTTTCAAGATGTGTGACAAACCTTAACTTCAAAGTAAATCAAAATTTTCTTTGGTCCTTATGTATCTATTACAAAACTTAAAGAATAAAGACTAAAATAAGTTATAGTTGCAAACAACCACAAAACAAACTAGCTTTTCAAATCAGCTAGCACCTATAACACAGAATGATGACATAGCAGGAATCCTTGAGGATGCAGAACCCTTCAACTGCTTTGATTCTGAGCTTCGTCTAGTTTCTTTTTCCGTTGAATAATAGTATCATATTTATTTTGCTTGCGCTTATTAGATATCTGAATGAAAGATTTCAACAAAAATTATGATCAGAACTAATTGAAAATGTTACATTCACTAGACAAGGAATATGGATTAAATAGAATACCAGTGGTCAAATAGCAGTAGATAATTTAATAAAAACATACAGAAGCAAAAGGAACTACTATGAATAAGAAATTTAAGTTTGTAAGAGGATAAAAAGAGTGTACCTCCATGGCTTCTAACAGCTTTCTCTTCTTACGTGATATCATAAGTTTACTACCATCATCAACATTTGCTTGATCATTGTTCATTGATTCACCAGCCTGGATCACTTCGGTAGAGGTTTCGTTTTTAACGGTAGAACCTGCTGAAGTGTATGTATCACCCTTAAGTTCTTTCTTCAAATCCTCATGGTATTGCTTCTCCAGAATCATCAACTGCAACACAACCATTGAAATAAAATTTATTATTATTAATAGATTGACCCCTCCATTCATTCTACGATCATATAATGCAAAGTTTTCATACCTTCTGCTTTTCCTTAGCTGCTTGATTAGCGGCTGCTCGATCAATGATACCCTCCACCAAAAGATTTTGAGGATCTTCCAGATCTTTTTCAACACCTGGAAGAGGAAGGACTTCCTTTCTAGCAGCAGCTTGCAAGTGTTTAATGGTCTTTGCATACTCCGGAACATATGCTCCTTCTTCGTCATAGTCAACGAAAGGTGACAAGTGTGGTGGAGGAATCCTGTTGATAAAAGAGGCATCACATATAGAAATAGACATATATGTACAGAATTTTCTGATCTGTTTAGGTTAATGTATGATCGATGACTTGGCATTGGCAAGGGCAACAAAGTAATTGAACTGGATATTTACTTATAAACAAATTTAGTAGATTTGATATTGTATCTAAATCTAAATTAAATACAATACATTAAATTCATAATACTCTCTCCGGTCTCCTTAATATTAATAAGAAAATTTAACTATCATTACACATTGAGGAAATCAGTTAAAAGTCTATTTCTTTGATCTTTAATAACAAAAATACTGATATTTACACCCAAAAAAAAACCATCATGATTTATTAAATACAGAATACATGTGGTATAGGAAAAAGGACTCCTGATATGACATCTCTTTTGATATTTTTGGTGATTGCGCACTACGCATAAATAAACAAGTGGTTTCTATTTCAATATTAAATAATTATACTTTTTATTAGCAACAAATTCATTCTACGAAAAAATTAAGATAATTGTATGAAGATCACAACTAGTAAGAAGCCTAATGAACTTGGAAATTTTTTTTACTCAGAATAAAAGAAGTACATGCATGAAGATCACAACCAATAAGAGCCCGGGTGAACCTAAAAAATAGGCACAGATAATATACAACATCGATTACCAAAGAAAATATGCAATGGGACTAGTTTTGGTGAGAAAACCACCATAATCAATACTAAATGGGTTATAGCATATAACTTATAAGCTATAACTATACAACAGAGACTAGAGACGGTACACTAGCACAAATGAATTAGGAGTTACCTTCCCACCATGTAATTTTCTGTTGGCAAAATTATTCGTGCATTCACACAGTCAAATACCCATTGTGGTTGAACATATTCTCTTGAGAGGAACCTGTGTCCTTGTGCGTCCCTATCAACGATCTAAAAGAAATGAAAGCAATAGCTAAGCAAATATTAAAGGAAGTTCAAAACATTTATGTCAACTACATCACAAACCTGATGAGTAATGCTCTGGTCAGATTCTGGAAAAGGAACCTCGTCTCCCTCCCATGAAACCATACCACCAAAAGCAGGAATAACAAAAAGCAATGCTTCCCTTGGTACCTGAATAATTAAAGTACAACAGACGCAATCAATGTCAAAACATATGCAGTCATTAGAATGAATCCAAAATAATGGCCACATTTAAATGCCATAGCATCAAAAAAGAATTAATTGGTGCCTGCATATAGGGGCATGTCATAAGCCTCAGCAAAGGCTTACATTGGTTCTTTAATATAACTTGCAAATGAAACTACACGAGTAGGAAAGAAAACATAAGAACTAGCTGTGGATCATATTTAGTCATAATGGTTTAAGTGTTTGTCCCAACTCTGATTAGCATTTTTAAGAGAAAGATTAATGAATAACCAATAGGCCTTGCAGAAATTGAAAAATGGTAGTCATTTAAAGTTCTAATACAAACACATTAATAACTAGAAAAAATGTAAACCACTCACTATCTCATCAAAAAATTATATCTGTATATGTTACTCGTACTTGTAAGTATAATTCTTTAAGAGATGTTGCCCATTTTTAACATCACTGATCCACAATATATGAATTCTTAAAATGTTTTCTTAAACCTTATAATGAAATTTTTTAACAAACTAACTCAGCAAGTACTGTAATCATACCTCCCTACTCAAGAAGATTTTGACATTTTGAAAGAGATTTTTGCATTGTTTTGTCTCTTCATCATATTCCTCTCCATCTTCACCTGCAGCTTTCTCAACAAGGTGCATTAGTGCACCGGGTTCATTAGATGGAAGTTGATGCTGAAGTTGAGCAAGTCTGAGTTCAGATTTTTTGTTTTCGATCTCTGCCTCATCTTGCTTGGACTCTAGTTGTTCAGATTCAACTAATTGAGAAGTTTCAGGTATAGTGGGTTTGTTGCTGGCTTGGGCATATCTTTGCAGTTCATATACTTCTAAAAAATTTGAAAAAAAAAAAATGATCAGCACATATACTATATCACTTCAGGCTTCGGCAATTCATGTTCCTAAAGCTTGAGTTGAGAAAACAGTACCTACTGCCAAAGCCTCCTTCTTGGGATCAAGCATGGGAGGATACTTCAAATTTATGGAATGATAGAGGTGGAGATTGATAAATTTGAGAAGAGGCTGCACAATTCAATTTAGAGGTATAAGAAACTAGAAGGTGAACTTAACAGTTAGTATATGGATGTCATTACACATGAATCACATGATGATCCTAACACAGAAGAACTTATTCAAATTCAATGTTTACATGATTAAAACATATAGATCTATAATCCTATTACTTTGGATGATATGGATACACAAAAAATAAACATACTTAACTTAAATTTAAATTAAATATAAAATTAAACTGACCTGGTATATTTGCAGAAAGTTAAGCATTGTAGGGATGTCAACATCCTCAGGCACAACCTGCTGCAGTGCATGAGGAGTTAACCATGTTATTGCCTGACTCTCAACTTCAGCCTGCACAAAGAACATAATAAATCTATAAAATGTACAAATATGATTCATAATTAATATAACAAATAACAAACAGCCGCAAACCGTACCTGGAAGTATATGCCTTTCACAGATACAAATGTTTTTCTTAACCTGTGAGTACGAGCTATGAATGCTTGCCATTCATGCGCCAATCTAGAATACAAAATCAAACAATAAATAAATGAGATGAATAGTATTACCAGCGTAAAACGTTGCACTTTGAAAGGAAAAAAAAAGCATGAAAATGCCAATGATATGTTAATATTAGGGCCCGTTTGGCCTGGCTTTTTTAGGTCTTATAAGTTATCTGAAAACTAAAAGTGAAAATAAAAGCTTTCAGAAAGAAGCTAAAGTTGTTTGGTAATTGTTGTTTTTTTAGCTTCAAACCTAGATTAAACTAAATTTACTAAAGATAATAACAAACTTAAAAAAAGATAATAACATCTAATAATACTGAAATTAAAACAAACTTAAAAAAGATAATAACAACAGATAATACTGAAATAAAAAATAAAATAAAAAAACTTAAAAACTTCTCAAAAAAAAAACTTAAAAAAAAAATAATAACTACTTTTTCCCTAAAAGTAGGTTTCAACCTCTTCTCTTAGAAGCTCTTTTTATTCAATTTTGTACATTGAAAAAAAGTTGTTTTTTATGGCTAAGAGCTTTATTAAAAATGTGTTTGGCCCAACTTCTCATTCTAAAGAGAATAAAAAGCTAAAAAAAGCTAAAAAAAAGCTGGGCCAAACGGAGCCTTAAAATAAATTATATTCCCCCAAAGTACATACATTCGACAGTTGCGAACAAGATCTACATCAATTTTTTTGTCCGCTATTGCTGGAACTGTTGCAAAAAGATGCACCATTGTAAGGCAGTCGTCCAATTCTCCAAGTGCATCCACAAATCTTGGGTACCTATAATTCAAAAATTGATAAATAAAGATTGGAAAATCATCACCAGCTACAAGGTACAAACTGAGATTTCAAAAAAAAAAAAAAAAAAGCTTAACAAACAAACCTCTGTCGAATTATCCTATCTATCTTGGGTTTGGGTGTTTTCTCCCGTAACCTGTTTGCACGTTCAAAATTTTTCTTTGCCTCTGCTTTCTTAATTTTTCTCTCATGCACTCTTATAGCTCTATGCATTTCCAGCAAAGGCTCATGATGTAGAAAGGCAATATCCTTCACATGGTAGTAAGTCTTATCATTTCCCTTGAACTTTTTCTTAGGCTCCCGGGGAGTTATACCTTTCAAAATGCACAATTTCCTAAAAAAATTATAAAAGACAATATTAAAATCAAATTTTCACATTTAACCACATTATTTTCTTCAAATGTTTGAGTGTGACACTAAATATACGCATTCGGAACCTGAAAAGTGGTAAGCTGATTTGAAGCAGTCTAAGTGCTTGTGTCCTGGTGACAAATTTAGCAGCATTTCCCTCCTTTTTCTTCCCCTGTCATACAACAAAATGTTAAAAAAAAGAAAATAAAAATCTCCACGGCCATTTGTTATTGCAAAAAAAATGAACTTTGTTGAGTAAGCCACCAAATTAGCCATGCCTTTGTAAAACACTCTCAAATAGGTCCTTGATTTATACATATTTCAAAATGTCCGTAACTCTATTAAACCATCAAGCTGGACCTATATTAAGACCTATATTAAGGGCCTGTTTGAATTGGCTTATTTTTTAGCTTATGCAAATAAACTAGCTTTTATGTATTATTATAAAAAATAAAATTTTTGTCAGTAAAAACTTATGAATCAACATAAAACTTCATTTATTTGTATAAGCTCAAAAATAAGTCAAATCCAAACAAGCCCTTAACAGTTTACTATCAATTAAGTCTCTATAGTTTAAGAACTTACTATCAATTTGGTCCCTAACTTTTTCCCTTACTATCAATTAAGTCTCTATAGTTTAAACTCATCAGTGTTAAGTGAATGAAGACTGAAACATTAGAAATTCGAAAATTTGAAACACTAAACAAAAAAATTACATGGTGGCTAATTGGCTATGAAGATTGAAGCTTAGAAAAACGAATAAAACAATATGAAAAAATAAAGTGAAAGCAAAATGAGATTTTTGAATGAATTGACAAAGCAAAGAGTGTTGGAAGAGGATGAAACGGTGAGAAAAGAGATGTGGAAAACTTACGGCGGGTCTGTAGTGCTTCCCCACCATTGCTACTGACGGCTGAGAGAAGGCAAGAAGAAACAGACGCAGTCACAACAATACGATTAGGGTTTATATTTGATTCGATTAGGGAGGCTTTTTATTTTTGGGGATAATATATATAATTATAATTATGTTTAAAAAATTATAATTTTTTTTTTTTTTTGAAAAATTTTAAGAAATTATAATTAATATACTTACACGAGCTTTTTTTTTTTTTTTTTACAAATTTTTACACGAATATGTTTTTAACTAGAATACTCCTACTATACCGTAAAAAAACTAGAGTACTATATTTATATCTAGGTGGACGTATGGAGAATCATATCATATTCACTCTATTACACTTTAATTATTTAGGTTATCATGAATTCTAGTTTAGTATGTTCAACTTAACTTGAGATTCACCTTTAACATAATTAGTTCAATTTTATCGTAAGATTTCTCTTCACCGTGATTAGCTCAGCTCGACCATGAGTTCCACATTTAACATGTTCAGCTTAGCTTGAGCATGAGCACCTATTTTTACACGTTCAGCTCAGTCTGCATGCATATCTCAGCTCGACCATGAGCTCTACCTCCAACATGCCTACTTGGCTAGCTCAACTCGACATGAGTTATACCTTTAACATGTCTAGCTCAGGCTCAACTTGACCATCTATGTCATGTTGAGCCAAACCTTCATCACGACAAGTTCGGTGTGGTCATTCAGGTGATGCTGAGCTCCAACCTTAATTCAATTATGCAAGTTATTTTTACCGCGACTTAGCCTTACACGCATTTTGTATGAACATAGTGATGTGAACTAGGCGTGATGCAACTCCACGTGATCTGCACGGACGAGGAATGTGGGTCGCGCGTGCTTCAGTTCCACGTGTCATGTACAGACGAATTGCATATAGACATCAAAGTTATAACTTATATTATATAAAGCTTATTAAGTCAAGGAATAATGGACTATAAAAGGAGGCACTTAGGAGGTAAATAGTGATCCATTATAGGATAAACATTGTATTTTATTTTAGTCTAGTTAGAGTAATCATAGAGCTTCTCATGTGTTGCTTCATAGAATATCTCGTCTTTTATATTTTATGTTTACACGCGTGAACACAAGGTTATTTGAGAAAAAAAAAATTGGTTGATTTTGATTTATTTATTTTTAATAAATAAATTTAGGGTGAGGATATGGTGATAAAGTCTAAAATAAAGAAGACAATAAGACTCAAAAGAATGTTTATAAAAAGTATTTAAAAAGTACCAGTGGAAATTAATTGAGTTCACACCTTTCAGATTCAATATCCATCTTTTTACCACTAAATCAACCATTTGGTGTTTTTTTTATAAGTAAAATTTAATTATAAGGAGTACAAGGGGTACTCAACTCTTACAATTCAAGCATCAAGGATCGAGATGACAACAAACGTTATCGTAGACAATCTAAGGGACCCTTACACCAATCAGAAAAAAGTTACATTATACTTGGTTCCTCCCCTTCCTATATACCAAAACCAAGCAATATATATGATTTGATCCACCAAAAGAGAAACATTGACTAGCTCTCCTCGGAATAATATATTGTTTCGCGTACGCCATAAACACCACATCGTAGCTAGCCAAATAATATAACGGTACCTCTTGTTGTTGCTTCCTTCGATCAAATTTCCAAAAAGAGTGAAATGATTTTGGATGTCGTCAAAAGAGATGCTATTAACTCCCATCCATCGAAAAACACCGTGCCAAATTTGAGTGGACGTGTTACAATTAAAGAATATGTGATTTATATCTTTAACATCCTTGAAACAAAAAACACAACATCTCTCAAGATTATTTGTGAGAATACCTTTATTATATAGAACCTCCCTTATTGGTAGTCTTTCAAGCAACAAACGCCAACCAAAAATACTCACTTTCGATGGTACATTAGTGAGCCAAAGTTTCTTCAAAACTGTCGTCAAGTTTGCTTCGAGGGCCGGTGTACCGTGGCTGCTGTCATGCACTACTTCATAAGCTGTTTTGACCGAAAAAACAGCCCATTTTATGAGCTTTCCAACAGCGTTTATCCCTGTCCAATCGATGTGGATGAACCTGGTCTAACAATAACATAAGATCAGCAACTGTTTCAACAACCATTTGGTGTTGATTTTCATTTATTTACTCATCTCTTCCAAAATCAAGTAGTGATATATTTATTATTAGATGCACCTCCCTTATATTTTTCTATGTTAGTTGTTTAGTCTCTTTCTATTTTAGTTATTGGGCTATCTTGTTTGGGCCCATGGTGTTTTATAAACCCTATGTATGTAGATGATTTCTCTTCCAGCCCTCCATGTTTCTTTTATACCCCTCAGAAATCAGATTTTGCCCTTATTAAAAATTTCGGTTCGCAGAAACCGAAATTTTTCTAGTTCAAATTTCAGAAAATTTCGGTTTCTAAAAAACAAAGTTCTATTTCAAGGCAAAAAAATTTCGGCTTATAGAAATCAAAATTTTTATTGAAGGGTAAAACAGGAAATTCGAAGAGTGAAAAAGAAACGTGGGGGGCTGGAAGAGAAATCATCATATATGTACAAATGAATATGCCCCGCTTTCCGGTTTAATGAAACATAAGATTGTTTGGGTTAATTTAATCAATCCTCTTTTATAATTGACTTTTCTCTTTGCCACCCCATGACTTACTCGCGCGTTCTACAAAATACCCTTCCGTGACTTAAGTCACGAATGTAGAAAAAATGAGTAATTTTGAAAAATAACATCCGTTGTAGGGTGTTTTTGGGGGGTGTCCGTGGCGAAAGTCACTGACAGATGTATTTTAGTATTTTCGTAGGGCGCGTCCCAGAATTTGTAAGGTGGCAAAAGTAATATAGTTTGTGAAAGTTTAAAATTCAAACGGCTGCAAACTGCTACCGCATCCGCGACCACAATTGCAATCCAATACATGCTCTCCCCAACCTTTCAACCTATTTTTATAATCTTGAAGTACTTTTTTATATTCATTTTAAGTATTTTTATGGAAGGGAGCTGACTTAAAGGGATGTCACAAAAATAAAGGGACGGTGTCGACTGTCTTGATTTTGAGATGATCATGAAACAACACCCAAATCTTTTTTGATGAAAATCCACAGACAATATGGATCGGACAGGAACCTCCATAGAAGCTTGAGGTGGCTAAAACCCTCAATGACCAAGACTTGCAAACAATATTAAGAAAAGAAAATAAGCATAATTTTAAGACATTTTCTCATTAATTATTTTGCTCATTTTGTTTCTCCATCATTCTTTTTTGTCTAGTAATTCAATAGTGACTAGACTCGTATACTTTAAAGTATATAAAACATGAGAATTCAGGGTTCAAATGACCGACTTTTTGAATAATTTTTTTGACAAACTATCAACTGAATTATATTTATGCAACGTTTCCTCCATTATTATACTTGTCAATTTTTAAGAACGCTTCTTCTCAAAAAAAAAAAAACTTTTGGAGAACTCTTTAAATTACATAACGAATAAGTACATAAACCGTTTGCCATCAAGAATACATGTACATATATATAGGATATTGATTCATCAAGAATATTTAGAATTGGGAGTGGGACATATGATTAGAGTAAAACTTGGGTGTATATGATATTACACAGTGTTGTGTCATATTCATTCTTTTTCACCTTGTAGCTATAGCCTCCCATTTATTGCATTTGTCTTTTACTTTCTTTTCCACTCTCTCTCTAGAAAATGCTTTTTTAGTCTTTTTCACTCTCATGTTGCTTTATCTATTGTCATTGTATTTGCGGTTTTCTCTCATCATGTCCTACAACCAACTAGGGTTTTCTCTATGAACTCTCACATCCAAAATAGTAAATTCCCAAGACTTCTCTTCTGGTCTCTTACCTTCTTTTTCACTACCATTATTATCATTATCATTATTATTATTTAAGAATAGCTATATCTTAATTGAAAGAGCTTTAATTTCTTATATACACGAAGAATATATAGAGAAAAGGTAATTTCTTATTATTTTGATTTTTCTTGCATAATTTTTCTTTTTCATATACTTGTGTCTAGTTTGCATAATGAATTTATATATATGTTGTGCAAGATTTGAATTATTTGGAAGGAATGAATTATGAAATTAAACTCAAAAGGTTAATTCATAGTTTTTTTTTGTATATGATCTTGTTGCTATTAATAGCTAGCTAGGTGTACTTTTTCTTTTAGCCCCTCAATTGAAGTGTACAGAATCCTAGACCTGTAGGAGTGCTGGAGAATGAGGAGAACACAAATTCAAATGAATCAACCAAAAAAAAGCATAATTCATAATATTCTTCTTTAATTTATCTCATATATAGGATATATTTGTCTTTATATATTTGGTAATTTCTTCCTTTGTCCAATTCTAAAGAAATTGAGAAGAAAAAAAAGATTCTATAGATAGAAATTCTATATATTTATATTATATATAGAGGTACTTTTTGTTTTTTAATTAAATATAAGTTAAATATGGCTTATTGGAATTAAAAAGTAAAAGAAATTTAAATAGTGGAAGAATTAATGTTGTAGGAAATATTTAAGCAAGTAAAGTCTCCTCCTTAACCCTAGTTGTATACATGTTAATAGAAGTTTTATTGGAGATTAGATTCAAAAGTTTTCAAGATATAAGCCTTTTGTTATTTCCTTATGCTTTGAAAAGTTATTTAATAATTATGATTCATATATAGTATATGCATCTCTTTATTGCAAATTTCAAAATATTTTGTAATGATAAATTATTAGTTTGTTTGACTTGTGAATATTATTTATTTGAAGATATATAATTATAAAAAAAAATGGCATCTTCATCAAGTTGCTACTCAAATTCACCATGTGCTGCCTGCAAATTTTTGAGAAGGAAGTGCATGCCAGATTGCATATTTGCTCCATATTTTCCACCAGAAGAACCACAAAAATTTGCAAATGTTCACAAAATATTTGGTGCAAGCAATGTGAGTAAACTTTTGAATGAAGTTCAAGCACATCAAAGAGAAGATGCAGTGAATTCACTTGCATATGAAGCTGAAGCAAGGATTAAAGATCCTGTTTATGGTTGTGTTGGTGCCATTTCAGTTCTTCAAAGACAAGTTATTAGGCTTCAAAAGGAACTTGATGCTACAAATGCTGATTTGATTCGTTATAGTACTTGCACTGATCATATATTGCCAAATAATCATCAAGATCATACAAGGATTCATGAAGATGGAGGAGGTTCTTCTCTTGTTCAACAATCTCCTTCTCCAACTTTTTACTATCCTTCTCCTTGGAACAATGATTCACTTGGAGATGGTAATTTTCACTCAGGAGGTGGAGGTGATAATATATAATAATTAATTAATATATTCTTATTTATCTATATATATATATACTTTCTTAATTTACTACTCCATCATCTATATATATAAATGATGTATACATGATCTTATATATTATCCCTTTAGGGTTCTTTTTATTTGAATATATATTTGAAGAAGGTGATTTGTATGTATATGTGTATATATCTATCATCAACATATACATACATGTTTGTATACCATATGGTTCTGTATATGCTATATGGAATAGTATGTATATTGTACTTGTGAATTCAAATAAATTTCTATTGTTATGTAAATCTCATTGAAACTAAAGATGATATATATATACTAGGTTTTTCTTTTTTGTATTGTTGTAGAGTATGCTGTTTTGGCTCTTTAGTTGTGATTTCTTCTATTCTCTTTGATATTATTAGGCTTTTAGTTCAAAAAAAAAAATGTTGTTTTGTCTGCTGCTAGTGATTATGTATTGTTTGTCTCTTTTTTGGGCTCGTTTTGAGTTCGAATATAAGTTACTTAATATCATAGTTTTAAATTGCACTTCACAATCGCAATGTGGTACTCACTCTAATCACATTATACTAATACCACAATTGTGGTGTGATTTTTAATTACATGTACGACTACAATTACAATGTGTAACTGCATAGACAAATTTGGATATGCTTGTTTAAATTTTCTCACTAATTATTATAAAAATTAAAATTTTAGAACCCCAAATCACAAAATGATTAATATCTATCGAAAAATCTTACTTTTCTCTATTTCTCAACTTTGTATTTCAAGTATGTTTCAATTATTATTTACGGAGCGAATGAAACTCTATTATTGTGGATAGTGTAGTAGCACGGTGGTGTCACTTAGTATAATTTGTGAAAGTTAATTATTTTACGCGGCAATAGTAACAATGTGCGTTGCAGCAACCACATGTTCTACTCTGCCATAATTAAGGGTTGCGATTGTTATCAAAGAAAAGGTTGTCAAAGGCTACTGGCTCTTCTCAATTAAATGGAGATATATAGTTAGTAAACAAAGCGATGAAGGCGTCTAAAATCCTTTGTATTCACAAGAAGGTAGGAATTTCTTTCTCAATTGAGGAAGACATTGTGTTCCTTTGTATTATTTTGAAATGATGTCAAAACTAAGGTAATGCTAGATTAGATGTATCATCTCACATGATAGTGCTAAAACACCCATAAGATTCATTGCACAATCTAATTTGACCCTACACTCTTTCTAACTTTTTAAGGCATATTTTAAAGAAACTGGAACATGTTAGTCAAGTGACGGTCATCACTTTACAAGTCGATTTTGTAAGAATAGTTGTTTTTTGAAGAATTAGTTATATCCATACATATATGGTGAGGACCGTCATTTGCTTAACAGAACATGTTGAACATGAATCGGTAAGTGTTTTATAACAATGTTTATGGAAAAATCCCAACCAAAGATGAAGTCACATCGAAAACAAATATCTTTTTACAACTCAAGGTAATCTCCGTCGAGGAGGCAGACGACTCACAACATTGGACATCACTGCACTCTTTGGCATGATAGAGACGAACATATATACAAGAGCTCATGGTTTTGAAAAAGCATGAGAAAAAACAAAAGAAAAAATAGGGTAAAGAAAAGGAGAAGGACAAGAAGTCAATTGCTTTAACGGCTTCAACTTCAAGGTTCAAGGTTAAATAGCAAAATGATAGTAGTTCAGATGAGGAAAGTAAAACGGATGATGAAGATATGAAGTTGTTCATTAGGAGGTATGACAAGTACATGCAACAACATGGTATTCACCACCAGTTTAATCTGATTCGGGGGTCAGTTCTTTTCTGGCATTAAGTGGTTTCAGTCCCCTCCCGATCGTAGTTGCGGGGATCAAACAGTGATCTTCCTACCAAGTTCAGCGTCAATCACCACTGAAGCATAATGGTATGAAACAATTCGACAAAAAATATCATCAACTACGGTAAGCATTTCAACAATCCTAAGAAGGAAAGAATTAAAAAGGAGGAAAAAATATCGAGTCTATGTTATAAGTGTTGCTAAACCGGACAATACAAATCGGATTGTCCAAATCTCAAGAAGAAGAAAGACAAATTCATCAAAATAACTTTTGACGTACTTAAACATTCTCTCATATAGATCATCCTTCAGTTTGTATTGGAACAATTAAACTCCTATTTGTTGGATGGGATAATGGTAGGTGTGAAAACTATTGTAATTGACAAAAGAGAGATAAGCACAAATACGACTAAAGAGGACTGAGAAATGACTCATAATATGATATTCACATGGCTAAAATGGAGGAGAGAAGAAAATTCCCCCGTTATATCCGCTGCTGCACATTAGTGTGTCTAAAAAGGTTCCATGTACTAGATGATCACATAATATTGAACAAGTACTTATACTTGTTCATACTTGATGATACTCATATAATCATAATGTTGTAATGAGGATAGGACATGGAAATGTAATTGCGGAAACATCACAAATAATATTTTCTTTTTATCATAATTTCGGGGAAAGGGGGCAAATAAAATAAAAAGTTAACAAATCAACAGGGGTTTATTAATTATTACTTTGACCAGTGCATAGTAAAGGGTGTATTATGGAGTAAGACTTGCTTTGTCACAACATCAAATCAAAATAATTTCGACACACTTAAGTGAAAAAAAATAAAAGAATATAAAATTAAACAATGTATTTGTTTTAATTTAACTTTAAAACATCGGGGGATAAAATAATATGTTTTTGGGCTTTGTCCTCTTTTATCTATAAAAAAATGTTTTCAATGAGAAACGAAAATTTTTAAAAATTAAAAATAACGGACCAAAAATATAAAAAGATTTATTGGATCAGAGTTGCCTCATTTTAGAGTAGTCAAATAGTATTTAAAAATTATAGGTGTGTTTCTATTTCTCGTATAATTTCCGTGTAATTCTCTATTTTTGAGTTTCGGTTCCTTCTAATACAAAAACAAAAAGTGTAATTCTTGTGATCAGTTTCTTGCGGTTGTTTCTTGGCTTTGGCTGCCGTTAAGAAACATGGCATCCATGGATAAAGGAGAGAAAAACTCAAGATGAAATTGTATTGAGTATAGTAAAATATTACAAAAGAGAAAAGATACTTACTAATGAGGTGATTACATCTTTATACAGGCATTATGCACTACTAAACACTAACTAACTACTCCCTCCGTTCCTTTTTATAAGGAACAATTTGGAAAAAACACACATACCAAGGAATCTTATTGTTTTATTAAAAATTCTAAAATTTTATAATCTATTCCAAAAATAACCTTGGTGTATTTAATGCATAGGAAATATGTTACTGTAATTAATGCATAACATTGAAATAGATAAAGGGTAAAAATGAGATTGCTTAATTAATAAAGCATAAATTTAATAATTGTTTCTTATAAAAAGGAATAAATTTGTTTTCCAAATTGTTCCTTATAAAAAAGAATGGAGGGAGTACTAACTAATAACACTATCTTGTAACTAACCAATATCTTCAACATTTGTGGTTGAATATAAGCATCATAAATTCTAATATAGTATCAGAGCCTATTCTAGATCCGTTTGTTGTGGAGAGCTCCCATATTTGGGGCATCCGTTGTTGATTCCACGTTCCAGTTTGTTCAGTTCTGAACGTGAGGAGGTGTGTTAGAAGTCCCAGATTGGCTAGATATATGACATAGATAGTCTTTATAAATGTAGTGCAAACCTCAACTCTTAAGCTAACTTTTGTGGTTAAGTATAGGCATCATAAATTTTAATAGCCGCCATTTCTGTTTATATGGAAGTTAGGCTAGGATGGACGGGGTGATGGAATTAGCTAGGTGCTTTTGCTTTTGTCTAACTTTTGAGATGGTTTTTGTTATTATTCTAGGTTCTTTTAATTGTTCTTATGGATGATTTTAAGAGTTTTTAAGGATGATCATTGGTGTTGATAAAATTCTTCCCTGATAAAAAGTTTTGTATGAGTTTGTATATGTTCGGCTTGCGTTAAGTTACGTTCTTAAAAAAATTGTCATTTTAAAAAATTTGCGATGTTTCTTTCTATTATATATGTGATGTGATGAGTTTCTTGTGCAATTCTAGCAGTTTGTTTTGACTGCAATATAAGTGGGAACACTCTAGTCATATGATGTATTATTTTGGTTGGTCGCAAGTTTTTTTCTTTTTTTTTACACATAGTGGGAATTTAGTGACCTTAAAACAGAGCTATAGTCTTAAAAAATTGAATTTATGTCATGGAAGTTGTCTTTTTATTTGGGAATTATATATCTTGGAATTTTATATTTTAAAATTTGAGCATATAATATAGAGAGTGGAGTGCTAAGGTTATTTTGTGATTTAACTCTGTCGACCACAAACAAACAAAGTAACAATTAGTATTTGTCATGATAAAAATTACGCATAGAGCTTATTTCAGTATTTGCACAAAATTAGAATAAGGTTTAAATTAGAGGGAAAGAAAACCAAATAATAGAAACACAAAGGAACATGATTTTTTAAAGAGCTAAATATATTACTACCGTTTTAAATTGTCGTTACAGTCACAGTTACAATTGTGGTCATAGCATAATTGCATCAACATTGAATGATAACCGTACCTCTAGCTTAAACTCCTACGTGTGCACCAATCGATAGTTGGTTTAGTGGTGATTGGCGTTGAACTTGATAGAAAAGATCACGGTTCGATCTCCGCAACTGCGATCGGGAGGTGGCTGAAACCACTTGATGCCAGAATTGACCCATGAACCAGATTAAACTGGTGGTTAAAAAAAAAAAAAACTCCTACATGTGCTCTCTCGCTACATCCACTGAATCGCTACAACAAACCATTGTTGCACTACCTTGGCCTTCTCCATGACCTTCCTCGTTTGTCTTTTCTTTTGCGGATGTCGAATTAAGAGTTGAATCAATACATTTACGCACCTCGCGAGGAGTTTTTCCATTGTTGATCCCCTAATTCATTCACCACCCCAACAATTTGTTGTATACACTTGTAATAGCTTGGGCCTCTCGTCCTGACACTGTAGCTTAAGGTTACGATCTTCTTTATTTCTTCTTTAGTAAAGTTTTTACCTTTTGTGAGAATCGAATCATATATCTAGATTCAATTCCATGTTCAATACATTTTTATTACTAGATAATGTTGCTAATCATTTGTTACAAGGATATAAACTTACTATTGAGCTACATCTCATGAACAAATGTGTACTTCTAAACTAATTTATATTTTACTAGTCTAATTTATTTTTGATAATTTTATTACAACTTTTGCATGATTTTAATTTTTAATTTAGTGCAATGACTTCTTAATTTCAAAGGCCTTCTTGTTGTTTTGTCCTACATGTGGTTGATCCCTGTCTCTCTCTTCTTGAGGGTTTTCTCCTTCTCGTGGTGGTGTCTTTGAGGGGTTATAGTCTGGTGGTGTTTCTCCTTATTTTGTTTTCTTACCTTACTTTTTAGATTATTAGACTCTGATAGAGTATACTACTGGTACCTCCTTGATTTTCTGAACTTTCTCTTATACTTCATTCATTTTTATATTTATATATATATATATATATATATATATATATATATATATATATATTATATTTGCCATTCAAAAAAAAAAAGGACATAGTTCAAGTTCAATTTAGAAACAATCGTAAAATAATTATTAGTGCTATTATATTTAATAATAATTTTTCCTTCCTCAGGTTACAAATAAAATAAATTTAATATCTTCAAATCTTGTTGCTTGAAACAGTTAATAAAAATCAAAACTATACAAAATCAAATCATTGTTATTTTTAGTTTGTTTTATTTAAAAACTCGATACATTTTTTTTGTTCATGTACCAAAAAAAAAAAACTACATTTTGTTCATCCATCTAGTATGACTCGGATTGGTTAAGCAGTGTATAACTTGTGGAAACAAAAATCACTTTGATCATCACACAACACATTCTTGTGAGGGGTAAATATAACAGGCTCAAGTTGTGAGGAAATTTAATCTAGTAAAAAAAAGTTCTGGGTTTTTTTGGGTTAAGAAATTCTAAGGTTTAAAGTGTGTTTGGTAAGTTTAATAAGTTAGCTTATAGTTTATTGGACTAGCTTATAACTTTACTCGAAAAAATTAAATGTGTTTGATAACGAGTTTTTTTAATATTTAGCTTATAGCATTTTTTAAGATGCTAATAAAAGTAGCGTTTGAGCTTATAACTTATAGCTTGCTACATTCAATTCATATTTACCCTTATTATTTTCATTTTCTCATTTTTTCATATTTTTAAAAATATAATAACCACTAACTAACCATGTACTTTTGTGTCATTTTTCACTTACAACAGATAAATTTGTCAAACATTTTAATTTCAATCCACTAACTTTTTACCTATAAGCTATCAGCTAACTTATAGCTTATTTTTACCAAACAAAGCCTTATTGGAATATCTTTTGGCGTGGTACATACTTCTTAAATCCTAAATTATACATAAAAAAATTCCAAATTATATATATAAAAATAATAAATATTTACTCCCCTGCAATGGTGAGTTTTGGTTTATCCCTCTGTAATATTTTTTTTTCTTTCAGTTTACCCCTTTAATCTGAAGTTTCTCTCGTTTACCCTTTATGGAATATGTTGATTTAAGATTTCACATAAATGATGACATAGCTAGTCAATGAGGGGGTAAACCAAAATTCACTACATTACATGGATAAATAGGACGAAATCTTAAGCACACATATTTAAAGAGGGGGTAATGGGAAAAATCTTCACATTATGTGGGATAATCGAAGAAAAAATTTAACAAAATAATATACCAAAAATCGTCAACATTGCAGGAGAGCATCTTTTAATTAACTCTAAAAAAATATCTTTATAAAAAAGTATTTCTACTTATACTCGTAAAATTGTCTATTTATTATGTATTCTCTTTATATATGGACATAGATATAACAAACACTCATTATTTAAAAATATTATATTTCATCCAACATTGGGAATCTTGTTTTTAAACACAAAAAACACAAATAAAGTAAAAGTATAATTTATTAATTATTATTTTTGTAAAGAAGGTAAAAGTGTAATTACATTTGCCAAAAAAAATATAATTTAATTGTCTATTTATCATACCAAATGTGTTCACTATTACTATTTATAGAGTCCTTTTTGTATGAGACTAAATGTCCGTTTGACCTAACTTATTTTAGAGCTTATGCAAATGACTTATGCAATATAAATTAGGTTTTATGTTATTTTATAAGTTTAAACTAGTGAAAATTGAATTTTTAAAAGCTATTTTATCATAAACAACCTTGAAAAATTTATAATAATACATAAAAATTGCATAAGCTATTTGCATAAGCTCAAAAATAAGCTAGGCCAAACGGACTCTAATTACTTTTTAGATTCATTGAATATACGATGAATTTTGTCTATATTATATTAAATACATCAATTATTCAATGAATATAAAAAATAACAATGTCTTATAAAAAAATCAAAATTAATTAGTATTGTCAAAAGACAAATTCACCCTCATATAGATTCATGAATATCTTTCTAAGGTTTATTGGAAATTGGAATGTTTTTTTTTTTAGTCATATATATTATAAGTATGAAAAGAGATCAATCGGGTGCGTTTGTTTTTTGGAAAATGTTAACATATACCTTAAAATATATGCTAAAAATACTATTATATTTCATCCAGCATTGCAATTTTTAGACACAAATAAAGTAAAAGTATAATTCATTAATTAATAATAATTATTTTTGTAAAGAAGGTAAAAGTGTAATTAAATTTGCTAAAATAAAAAATAGTGTTATTAAATTGTCTACTTACCAAAGGTGGTTCGCTATTATTATCTCCGTTCTTTTTTGTATCAGTTTAATTACTTGTTAGATTCATTGAGTAAACGATGAATTTGGTCTATATTATAAACAAAATACAATGAATCTAAAAAATAACGAATGTCTTATAAAAAAGATCAAAGATAATTAGTATTATCAAATGACAAATTCACCCTCATATAGGTGCATGAATATCTTTCTTATATATACTAGTTATATCATCACCAAGTAAACATCACACCCTAGTACTATTTTCCTCATAAACTCCTTTCAATCCTCAATTGAAAATGGCTTCCACAACACCCACCACACCAAAAACTGTCACTAAAGAGATAGTTACAAACATTGGACCGTTCATACGTATCTTTAGTGACGGTTCAGTAGAAAGACCATTACAATCACCATTTGTTCCACCAACTCTCAATGACCCAAATCATTCATCCAAAGATATAGTAATCCCACATAACCCCACAATTTCAGCTAGAATTTACCTTCCAAAAATCACCAACCCATCTTCCAAATTACCAATCTTGGTCTATTTTCATGGAGGCGCATTCGTCTTCGAATCCACATTCTCTCAATTGTATCATGAACATTTGAAAAAACTTGCATCACAAGCAAATGTTATAGTTGTTTCAATTGAGTATAGACTTGCTCCTGAGTATCCTCTCCCAACATGTTACCATGATTGTTGGGCTGCACTCAAATGGGTATCTTCTCATTCCAATAATGCCCTCAACAATGCTGAGCCATGGTTGATTGAACATGGTGATTTTGATAAAATTTTCATTGGTGGTGATAGTGCTGGTGCTAACATTGTTCATAACATGGCAATTCAAGCTGGAATTGAATTGTTACCTTTTGATGTTAAAATACTAGGAGCTATTTTAATTCATCCTTATTTCCAAAGCTCATATCCAATTGGGTCAGAACCTATTAATGTTGAGCCTGAAAATAATATTGGTCATAAGGTTTGGGATTTGGTGTACCCAAATGCACCTTTTGGAATTGATAACCCTTTTGTTAATCCTTTAGGTGAAGGTGCACCTAGCTTGGAAAAACTTGGTTGTTCTAGAATTATTGTTTTTGTTGCTGGAAAGGATTTCTTAAGGGATAGAGGTGTTTGGTATTTTGAAAGTGTGAAGAAAAGTGGGTGGAATGGAAAATTGGAATTGTTTGAAGAGAAAGATGAGAATCATGTTTATCATTTGCTCAAACCAGAATCTGAGAGTGCCAAGATATTTCTCGAGCGATTGGTAAGTTTTGTCCAGGAGACAACGAATTAGAGAGAATCCATATCCGAAGAATCGCGATTTCTTTGTTTGATTTGATCTTTTGTAATTGTTTTTATTATTAATAATAGATGTGCTTTTAAGGGCATATGTTTTCATGGAAATAATAAAGAGATATTTCTTTAGACAAAAATATATGGATGTAAAATTATGGCGTGCTTTAATTTTCTCATTCATGTTTTGTTATTGGTTATTGAGTACAAACGGCTTCGTCTCATATTAAAAATAATATTTTTTATTAAAAATAAAGAATATTTATTCATTTAAATTGATAGAATACATCGATTTAATATAAATTTAAAGTCGCTAAAAGAAATGATAAATTTGTGAACACACTCACAATATCCATGTTAATAGTATAAGATAGCAAATTGCATGAGTTTACAAATATGACTATATTGAAGTGTTCGGAATATCAATGTCTTCGGATCTGTAGCGTTGACACCAAAGTTGACAAACAAATATATAAAAATCACACGTATTTATTATTACGAGAAAGGAAAAACAAATTGTAAGAGGTGATTTCAGGTCAAAATTGACCTGTAGTGATAGACAGGGTTAAAAGAAAAGAAGAGATAAAATTAGACATTTATTATAAATCATTTTGAGAGACAAAATTTATCCCAGAATATATTTCATTTTATAATTCCAACAAAATATTGATGTTTTTTTTTTTTTTTTGGTAAACCAAAGGTATTCTCCGTGCGCAATTGCAGAGACTAATTCTCTCGAAGTAACTGAGATCCATTTAAGGGGTTGACATCTCCCAAATATTGATGTTTATTATGTGATGTTATTATTCTATTTTACCATTTATTGTTTATTGCTCTCTATGTTTTAATTCTTTTATTTTCTCTTTTTCATATCATTCTTTTTTGGTTACTTTTTCATATCATTCATGAAGTATAATTATTAATAATTTATTCTATTATTTAAAAGAAATTTGGACGATTAACCCAAAATGTCCTCCATACGGGTCCATTTTTTTTAGACAACAATAGCAAAACGATATATATTACAGGGGAGGAAAAATACATAAATTAAATACAAGAGGTACTTTATCCACCTTTGTAGGATAACACCGGTTAATCTATTATCCGGTTTGAAGTGTGTATTACGTATGTCTAGAAGAAGTGTCTACATATCAGGAATCATCTAGGTGTCTCATCCTCAGATTATCATCTCAAGTTAAAAGAATGACATCAAAGTTCCAATTATTATCCCTCAAAATAGTCAACTCGCACTAAAATATAGACCATCTTGATCTCTATCCAACAACTACAATTGAGAAAATGGATTTTCTATTGTAATTGTGTCACGCAACTGTGAATCAACAGCTTAGATTATTTAACATTGTATTTTATTTGAATCGTTCGATCTGATTTGAATGATTGAGATCAATTATTATGTGAAACTGTGGAAAACTCTACAACAACAAATCCCGATTCTACAATTGAGCAGCATGATTTGGTCAAATTTTTGACGGCAGGAGATCCCACTTCTTTCTTTCTTCTTCTTTTTGTGTTAAAAAGAATCTCAAAGGTGTCATAAAATCTTTTTTTTTGGGGTTCATATTTAAATTTCATTTTTTTTCTCCATGAAAAAATATATGAAAAGAGAAAATGAAATATAAATTAATAGTGTAAAATAATTTTACAGTGTTAACTAATAATTTCCATATTTCACACCACATTTTTTTTGAACAATTTCTCATCACATTACTCTACTTCACCGCACTTTTTTAATAAAACATGTCTTGGAGGAGGTTGTTGATGCGATTAAGTTGAGTTCTTGGAGATGGGGATTAAGTAACCATAAGATTCCTATATGTTTGTATTACGGATGGTGTTGGGACCCGGGGCTTTGTTTGCGGCGATAGTTCCGGTTGCGTTCCTTTGTCTGGTGCAGCGTCCTGGAGCTGCTATGTTATAAGGGGGCTGCTGTGTTGCTTTGTCTGGTGCAGCGTTTCTGCTTTGCTGTTCTCATGGGCTGCCTTGTTAGTGTGTTGTGTTTGTTTAGGTGGCCTGGTAGTGCTTGTTTAGGCCTACTGGTGTTGGGTGTTTTTTCATATTTCCTTGTATGTATCTTTGTTAGAAGTAATTTATATTTAAGGGTATTTTAGTATTTACTATGTTAAGTACTTTTGAACTTGTCTGTTAAGTTTTTCAATTTTAGGGCCTATGTGGCAAACTTTACTCTTTGTATAAATAGCTACTCTTTTATCAATGCAATTTAATTCTTCCTTTCATATTTTGTGGCTGCTGTCTTTGTCCTCTTCTTACTATTTCATTGATTCATCACCTTGTACACCAACAAATTGGTATCTAGAGCTCCGGTTAGAATCCACGGGAAACACGAGTGAAACGTGAGTTGTGTGTGTTTGATTTTGGTTCTTGATTTGTGTTGAATCTTGAACAAAAATCTGAACAAAATCATTTTTTCTGATTTTGTGGGATTGGGAAACACGAGTGTTAGTGAGATTTGAGTGTACTGTACAAGGTTTAAGATGAACGGAAACGGTGGCATGAGTACCAAGCTTCCAGTGTTTGATGGCAAAAACTGGAATCGTTGGATGAAACAAATGCTTGTATTGTTCGGTGCTCAAGGTGTGCTTGAGCTTGTCACTGAAGGATACGTTCATGTTGCAGCAGATGCAACAGAGGAGCAGAAAGAGGCGCAGAAAGCTACAAGAAAGAAGGATCAGAAGGCGTTGTTCTACATTCATCAGTGTGTGAATGAGAGTGTGTTTGAGAAGATTGCTGATTCAGTGACGGCGAAGGAGGCTTGGGATCTTCTGACAAGGTGTTACGGTGGTGATGCGTCAGTAAAGAAGGTAAAGCTTCAAACCCTCAGAAAACAGTATGAGAATCTCAACATGAAGAACAATGAGAAGGTTTGTGAGTACATCTCCAGACTAATTCTGATTACTAATGAGATGAAAGCTTGTGGAGAAACTCTTTCAGAACAAGTAATCATTGAGAAGGTATTGAGATCCCTTACCCCTCAGTTTGATTACATTGTTGTATCTATTGAACATTCCAAAGATTTGGAAACCATGAGAATAGAAGAGTTACAGAGCAGTCTAGAAGCACAAGAGTTGCGTCTAACTGAGAGAAACTCTGAAAGAGAAGTAGAGCAGCAGGCTCTGAAAGCAGCTTCTGAGAAGAAGCTTCAGAAGAAGCCTTGGTCAGAAGCCAAGAATAGATCTGATGGAGCTCAGAATCCAAAAACCTCAACTTCTGGAAAGCAGAAGTATGCTCAGAAAGGAAAAGACAAGACAAAGGTACGGTGTTACTCTTGTCAGAAGTTTGGCCATTTTGCATCTGAGTGCAAGTCAAACAAAGAAAGAAAGTCAGAAGAAGCAAATATAGCCAGAAGTTCTGATGACTCTGATAGTGAATTTGTTTTACTAATGGCTTTTGAATCTGATGATGTGAATTCAGAGTGGTGGTATATGGATACAGGGTGTTCAAACCATCTTACTGGAAACAAGAAGTGGTTGGTTGATTTTGACTCTAGAAAGAGTACAAAGATCAGATGTGCTGATGATAAATACCTCAACGCTGAAGGTATGGGAAATGTCAAAGTCATTTTGAACAATGGGAAAGCAGCATTGATTCAGAACGTGTGGTATGTACCAGGCATGAAAAGCAATCTGATGAGTGTGGGTCAATTGATTGAGAAAGGTTTTTCAGTTACTATTGAAGACAATCTTCTGAAGCTATATGACGGTAATCAGAAGTTGATTATGGAGTCAGAACAGGGAAGGAACAGAACATTCAAGGTGAATGTTAGAACTGCAGACTCTGAATGTCTTAGTGCAACAAGTGTTGAGAAGAATAGTGAGTTGTGGCACAGAAGACTTGGTCATCTGAATTTCAGAAGCTTGGGGCGTCTGAAGTCAAAGAATCTGGTACATGGAATTCCTATAATCAAGAAGCCTGAAAAATCATGCGAGGTGTGCATGAAAGGGAAGCAACCAAGACTGCCGTTTGCATCAGAAGTAGCTCCAAGAGCAAAACATGCCTTGGGAGTAGTACATTCTGATGTGTGTGGACCATTTCCAGTACCTTCACTTGGAGAAAACAAGTATTTTGTATCTTTTGTTGATGAATTCACAAGGATGACATGGGTAACACTCATCAAGTTCAAGCATGAAGTGTTTGCTGAGTTTCAGAAGTTCAAGGTGAAGGCTGAGAAACAGAGTGGTCAGAAGCTGAAGATTCTCAGAACTGATGGTGGTGGTGAGTTTAATTCTAATGAGTTTAAAACTTTCTGTGAGGAGAACGGAATTGAGCATGAGGTTACAGCTCCTTATACTCCTCAACACAATGGTCTTGCTGAGAGAAGAAATCGTACTTTGCTTGATATGGTGAGAAGCATGCTGAAAGAGAAGAAGCTTCCTCATCATTTATGGGGAGAAGCTGTTGCCACTGCAACATATGTGCTCAACAGATGTCCAACGAAGAAGCTGAAGGAAATAGTTCCTATTCAGAAGTGGACTGGAGATAAGCAAAGTGTTAGTCATCTGAAGGTGTTTGGATCTGTATGCTATAAACATGTTCCAGAAGCCAGAAGACAGAAGCTGGATGATAGAAGCAAAGTAATGTTACTGGTGGGGTACCACAGTACAGGTGCGTACAAGCTTTATTGTCCAGAGACTAATAAAATTGAATTCAGCAGAGACGTCATTGTGAAGGAATCTGAAATTTGGGATTGGAACAAGTCCCAATTAAATTCTGATGTGAGAATCTCAGAGGATGGCTCTGAAGTTGAGTCAGAATCTGAAGGCTCTGAAGATGATTCAGAAGATGGAGATGACTCTGATGGTGACTCTGAGTCTGATGGTGATTCTGAATCTGACTCTGACTCTGAAGACGATTCTGAAGGTCAGAATTCTGAAGCCAATTCTGAAGGTCAGAATTCTGAAGGCAATTCTGAAGGCAATTCTGAAGGTCAGAGTTCTGAAGGCAATTCTGAAGGTCAGAATTCTGAAGCCAATTCTGAAGGTCAAAATTCTGAAGCCAATTCTGAAGGTCAGAATTCTGAAGCCAATTCTGAAGGTAAAAATTCTGAAGCCAATTCTGAAGGTCAGAATTCTGAAGCTAATTCTGAAGGTCAGAATTCTGAAGCCAATTCTGAAGGTCAGAATTCTGAAGACAATTCTGAAGGTCAAAATTCTGAAGAAAGAATTTCTGAAGGTGCTTCTGAACAAGTTCAGAGGCTACGGAGAATCAGAAGCATCCCAAGAAGATTTGCAGGATTTGAAATGTTGCAAGACACTGAAGTAGACTCTGAGGGAGAAATTATTCAGTGTGCAATGTTAGTAGATTCTGAACCTGTGAGCACAGAAGATGCTCTTAAGCAACAAGTCTGGTTGCAGGCCATGAAAGAAGAACTTGATGCTATAAAGAGGAACAAGACTTGGAAGCTTTCAGAACTTCCAAAAGGCAAGAAAGCCATCAGCGTCAGATGGGTTTTCAAGCAGAAACTAAAGCCAGATGGATCAATTGGCAAACACAAAGCGAGGTTAGTAGCAAGAGGATTTCTGCAGAAACCTGGACTAGATTATTCTGAAGTGTTTGCACCTGTAGCAAGACACGAAACAATTAGACTGGTAATTGCAATAGCTGCTAACAGGAATTGGCCTCTGATGCATTTAGATGTGAAATCTGCATTTCTGAACGGTCCATTACAAGAAGAGGTATATGTGTCACAACCTCCTGGTTTTGAGAAAAAGAATCAGGAAGGGATGGTGTATAGATTGCATAAAGCCCTCTATGGATTGAAACAAGCGCCCAGAGCCTGGAATATGAGGATTGATTCATTTTTCAAGAAACAAGGGTTTCAGAAATGTGAGTTGGAGTATGGTGTTTATGTTCAGCACACTTCAGAAGGCAATATGATTCTGGTATGTTTGTATGTTGATGATATATTGCTGACAGGAAGTTCTGAACAAGAGATAGCTAAGTTCAAGAAGGTTCTGATGAATGAGTTTGAGATGACAGACCTTGGAAAAATGAGTTACTTTCTAGGGATGGAATTTCTATATTCTGAGAAAGGAATCATTTTGCATCAGTTGAAGTATGAACTTGAGCTTCTGAAGAGATTTAAGCTGGAGAATTGCAAAGTTGCTATCACACCCTCTGATACGAATCAAAAGTTGGATTCCGATTCTGATGGAGAGGATGTGGATGCTACAACCTTCAAACAGTTGGTTGGTTCTCTGAGGTATTTGTGTAATACCAGACCTGATATTTGTTTTGCAGTCGGAATGGTTAGCAGATTTATGAGTAAACCAAAATGGTCCCATTACCAAGCTGCTGTCAGGATTCTGAGGTATATCAAGGGGACTCTGAAGCATGGAGTGCTATTTCCCTCTGAAGGAAGGACTGAATCAGAACTTCTGAGTTATTCAGATTCTGATTGGTGTGGAGACAGAGTTGATAGAAGAAGCACTTCTGGATATTTATTTAAATTTCTAGGAGGTCCTATTTCGTGGTGTTCCAAGAAGCAACCTGTTGTTGCTCTATCAACCTGTGAAGCTGAATATATTGCAGGCGCTGTGACTGCATGCCAAGCTGTGTGGCTTCTGAACTTACTGCAGGATCTGAAGATCAAGGTAAACAAGCCTCTGAAGCTGATGATTGATAACAAGTCTGCAATCAATCTTGCCAAGAATCCAGTGCTGCATGGAAGAAGCAAGCATATTGAGACCAAGTATCACTTTCTGAGGAATCAGGTTCAGAATGGAGTGCTTGAAGTTGTGCACTGTAGCACTCAGAAGCAGCTGGCAGATGTGTTGACAAAGGCTATCAAAACTGATCAATTTCTTCGTTTGAGGGATGGAATTGGTGTTGTCAGTTTTGTCTAAATATAAATTAAGGGATGGTGTTAGAAGTAATTTATATTTAAGGGTATTTTAGTATTTACTATGTTAAGTACTTTTGAACTTGTCTGTTAAGTTTTTCAATTTTAGGGCCTATGTGGCAAACTTTACTCTTTGTATAAATAGCTACTCTTTTATCAATGCAATTTAATTCTTCCTTTCATATTTTGTGGCTGCTGTCTTTGTCCTCTTCTTACTATTTCATTGATTCATCACCTTGTACACCAACAAAAAGTACTCCTTGTACTTGTGATTAATAAAGTTTGCTCTTTCAAAAAAAAAAAAAAATTATTATTTGCATACTTTCACAATGAATAATAATACGAATAATTATGAGTTTGGTCCAAAATTATGATAATATCTATAAAATTATAAATTTTATAAAAAATATCTATAAACTCAAATAATTATTTGAGGACCCCTTGTAAAGTCCCTATAAAGTCAGATGGTTTTTATCGGCAGGAAAAGGTGAAAGTGCTTGCCAAGTCACTCAGCATAATTGCTGTGTTGTGAGCATTGCATTAAAACAGCTGCGTTTTTGGGCAGGTTTTTGTTGGCATCCAATGTTACTCACTCCATCTTGTATTACCTATTGCTTCAATTTTTATTCTGGTTTAAAATGGACGAATACCAACGTGAGGTTGATTTTGAGCACAAATAAAATAAAATATTGAGAATGATATGAGTGGTAAAAATTAAATTTGGGACACTTTGTTAGAGAATTGTGTTTTTCATATAGGTTTAATAGAGATTCATTGAGAGTATAAAATAGCTTTACATAATCATCTAATGTAAAATTATTAATTTGTAATGTTTTATTAAAAAAGCGCGGTGAAGTAGAGTAATGTGATGAGAAATTGTACAAAAAAAATGTGGTGAGAAATATGGAAATTGTTAGTTAACATTGTAAAATTATTTTACAATATTAATACATATTTCATTTTCTCTTTTCATATATTTTTTCATGGAGAAAAAAAAGAAATTTAAATATGAACCCCAATAAAAAAGATTTTATGACACCTTTGAGATTTTTTTTAACACAAAAGAAGAAGAAAGAAAGAAGTGGGATCTCCTGCCGTAAAAAATTTGACCAAATCATGCTGCTCAATTGTAGAATCGGGATTTGTTGTTGTAGAGTTTTCCACAGTTTCACATAATAATTGATCTCAATCATTCAAATCAGATCGAACGATTCAAATAAAATACAATGTTAAATAATCTAAGCTGTTGATTCACAGTTGCGTGACACAATTACAATAGAAAATCCATTTTCTCAATTGTAGTTGTTGGATAGAGATCGGATGGTCTATATTTTAGTGCGAGTTGACCATTTTGAGGGATGATAATTGGAACTTTGATGTCATTCTTTTAACTTGAGATGATAATCTGACGATGAGACACCTAGATGATTCCTAATATGTAGACACTTCTTCTAGACGGCAAAGGTTATTATGCATAAGCCTGATACTTATGCACGGTGCATAAGTCAATATCCACCCTCAGATCCAAACAACACATGTAATAATCATAACTGAAGAACTTTGTATTTTTGTTTGCTCAATTTCGGCCACATTTTATATGCGATTCGATCACCGATTTCGAAAACTAATACCTAATTCATTCATAAAATCGAACGACGATCAAACCGGTATAAAGAACGTTGAGTTTCATTGATTATTGAGTGAGAACGAACCGGGTCGACGAACCGGGTCGTCACGACCCGTTTCTGCAGAAAATGGGTGAGGAAGATTATGAACAGTGACGCACCTCCACACCCACTCTCACTGGTGGCGCGTTGGGGCGCGTGCGGTGCCAAGGGGACTCCAAATTTTTTTATTGTTTTTACAAAATAATAGGAAATAATTTTCTGGGAATTTTGGAACCAGTTAGGTATTTTTCTGAGACCTGAAACTATTTTTAGTTAATTAAATGAGGTAAATATGCTTTTATAAATATCAGGTATTAATAAAATTTTCCCAAAATTTTATTTAGGGTATTTTGAATTATTTGGAACGGTTGGGGATACCTCACTCTCTCTGGTTTTATATCGTGTTAAAAATTTAAATTTATGACCATTATTATAGTTAAATGAGCATTAGTGTCAAGATGTTATACACTGGAACCATTTGTATAGTTAAATGGTTTCATACTATTATACACTGAAACCATTAGTCTAGTTAAAAGGTTTCATAGCGTTATACACTGAAATCATTATTCTAGTTAAATGGTTTCATAGCGTTATACACTGAAACCATTAATCTTTTTATTTGGTTTCAAGATGTTATACACTGAAACCATTTGTCTAGTTAAATGGTTTCATACTATTATACACTGATACCATTATTCTAGTTAAATGGTTTCATAGCGTTATACACTGAAACCATTAATATTTTTATTTGGTTTCAAGATGTTATACACCGAAACCATTAGTCTAGTTAAATGGTTTCATAGCGTTATACACTGAAACCATTAGTCTTGTTATTTGGTTTCAAGATGTTATACACTGAAACCATTAGTCTTGTTATTTGGTTTCAAGATGTTATACACTTAAACCATTAGTCTAGCTAAATGGTTTCATGACGTTATACACTGAAACCATTATTTTGGATAAATGGTTTCATATGGGCATTAGTGTCAAGATGTTATACACTGAAACTATTGTTATTAAGTAAAACATCACATAACCATTTTACAAAATCATACTACATAAAGCAAAAAATCATATAAACCAATTAGGGTTAGTTTAGTTGAGAAAAATTTGGATAGTATGCATGAGATATTGGATTCGATCATTTTTTTATTGTAAAGAAAAAAATCCATATATATATATGTAATTAATGTATGAAATTTTATTTATGTTGTGATTATGATTGATAAAACTTAAAATTAAATTGTATGTTTGACAAGTATGCTTTATATATACATGAACCATTGGTTATTATGTTGGGCTTCGAGGGGGTGTATGACGAAAATTAATTAAAAATGGATTCTTATAATATATACTTCAAAGGAACAAAAGTTATTATTTAATTGGAAAAGGGGGGCGCGTTAGAAATTTGGGTGGGAGTGCGCTAGAAGTTTGGAGGAGGGAAAAAAATTGGGGGGCGCGCTAAAAATTTGGGGAGGAAAAAAAATTGGGGGGCTCACAAGAAAATCTAGGGAGAAAATGGGAAGAAAAAAACTGGGGGGTGCGCTAAGCAAATGGGGGGAGCGCAAGTAATGTGGTAGTATATGGGGGGCGCGCGAAGCAACTGGGGGTGCGCTAAACAACTGTAAGAGTGATTATATTAAGGTGGACTTTGGGTGGGGTGTATAACAAAATGGGAGGGGTGCAAATAGGAAGTTTATGCACGGTGCATAAGCATGAGCTTATGCACCATAACCAGACCCGTCAACTCGCACTAAAATATAGACCATCCGATCTCTATCCAACAACTACAATTGAGAAAATGGATTTTCTATTATAATTGTGTCACGCAACCGTGAATCAACTAGAGCTGTAAAAATGGGTCGGGCTATTGGGCCGGCCCATTAGCCCTATAGTTTTACACGGGTCAGGCTTTTAAAAAAAGTTGATCGGGCCTTATTGGGCCGGCCCCTCGGGCCTATATTTTTAATGGGCCGTTATGGGGCGGCCCCACGGGCTTTTGGGCCGGCCCCTTAAAGAGTTAAAAAAAAAACATTTTAAAAAAATTCTTAAAATATTTTTAGCTAAAAATAAGAAATTTTAGTTACCATTAAATCTTTAGATAATTAAGTAATAAAAGATGAGATTTTTAGTTAGAAGATAATTATTAAACCAAAATTTTATTTTTTTTAAGATTAAACCAAGTTTGTTGTGATTATCTTTATTTGAAAAAACTAATAACAACTTAATCAATCATTATAAATAGAAAAGTATAAGAAAGAAATTAATCAAATTATATGGATATTAATTTATGTGTGATACATATGTAGTTTTATTGTCCATTGAATTTATTTTGTAAAATAAATTTTTCAAAAAAAAAAATGAAAGTTTGTTGGGCCGGCCCATTGGACCATGTAGGCCTTTGCTTATCGGGCTGGGCTTATTGGGCCGGGCCATGAGGCTTAAAGGGCCGGCCCACTAAAGCCCCTTTATATGTTATGGCCCCCGGGCCGATGCGGGCCAGACCGGGCCGGCCCCTTTTGACAGCTCTAGAATCAACAGCTTAGATTATTTAACATTGTATTTTATTTGAATCGTTCGATCTGATTTGAATGATTGAGATCAATTATTATGTGAAACTGTGGAAAACTCTACAACAACAAATCCCGATTCTACAATTGAGCAGCATGATTTGGTCAAATTTTTTACGGCAGGAGATCCCACTTCTTTCTTTCTTCTTCTTTTGTGTTAAAAAAAATCTCAAAGGTGTCATAAAATCTTTTTTATTGGGGTTCATATTTAAATTTCTTTTTTTTCTCCATGAAAAAATATATGAAAAGAGAAAATGAAATATGTATTAATATTGTAAAATAATTTTACAATGTTAACTAACAATTTCCATATTTCTCACCACATTTTTTTTGTACAATTTCTCATCACATTACTCTACTTCACCGCGCTTTTTTAATAAAACATTACAAATTAATAATTTTACATTAGATGATTATGTAAAGCTATTTTATACTCTCAATGAATCTCTATTAAACCTATATGAAAAACACAATTCTCTAACAAAGTGTCCCAAATTTAATTTTTACCACTCATATCATTCTCAATATTTTATTTTATTTGTGCTCAAAATCAACCTCACGTTGGTATTCGTCCATTTTAAACCAGAATAAAAATTGAAGCAATAGGTAATACAAGATGGAGTGAGTAACATTGGATGCCAACAAAAACCTGCCCAAAAACGCAGCTGTTTTAATGCAATGCTCACAACACAGCAATTATGCTGAGTGACTTGGCAAGCACTTTCACCTTTTCCTGCCGATAAAAACCATCTGACTTTATAGGGACTTTACAAGGGGTCCTCAAATAATTATTTGAGTTTATAGATATTTTTTATAAAATTTATAATTTTATAGATATTATCATAATTTTGGACCAAACTCATAATTATTCGTATTATTATTCATTGTGAAAGTATGCAAATAGTTAAATTGATAGTAAATGAATAAAATTAGGACAGATTAATTGATAGTGAGTGATTAAATATTTAGATTAATTTGATAGATATATTAATAAAGTCATAAATTTATTTGAGAGTATCTTACAAAATTAAATATCAAATTAAATTAGTACTAATTTACTTCATAAAAAATTCTAAATTCAAAGACTTTTTTAAACATTTATAAAATCAGAAATTGATTTAAAAATGTCTTACAAAATTACATACCAATGTAATAATTTATTCAAACCTTTCGTTTTATTCATCGTAATTTAATTATATATTTATACACCCATATTTCTCATCACACATATTCAACAAAATTAGTAACTGCATCTGCATGTGAAATCCGCACTGTTTAATTTTAATCAAAAGGTCTGTAATACACAAAATATATGTTTGATATTATAATGACTAATGAGCATACAAAAATTATGATAATCTATCGTAATTTTATAAAAATTATAGAACAATTTTTAGAAAATTACAGTAATTCATAATTCTAACCTATTCATGATAAATATCAAACGTAGATTAATATGTTAGTGTAATTACATCATATTTCGATAGCAGAAAATCGAGTTTTGTTGTTGAACACTTCATTTCCTTTCTATTTCTTTTTTGAAATCACATCATCAACCTATTTTTTTTTTCTTTTTTTATTTCTTTCTCTCAATATGTGATAGTCATGTCCACCAACTATTTTCCTTAATAAATATATTCTCCTTTTTTTATTTAAATTTAAATAAATAAATTAACCAAAGCCAAATAGTTGTTGATACATGTTCCTCATGCAAACCACCTTACTCACCATGTAACACGTACGTGTCATCATACAACAACATCACTTTTTCTATAAAAATAACAAAACACCACCTCATCATCAGTTACTCCATTCTTTCCACTCACAACTCTTACACTTCAATTTCTCTTCTCAAAAAAGTAAAAAACTTGTCATCAACAATGTCAACAGAACGTAATACACCACACCAAGTCCTAGTTCACACAACAACACAACAACGTTATGACACTATTACCCCTCAACCACGTTATGAAGGTGCTGGTGGTGGTGGTGGTGGTAGAGTTACAGTTACTCATAATAATTACTCAGAAAAATCTCCATCAGCCTCTCAAGTTCTTGCTGTCATTACCGGTTTTCCTGTAGGAGTCATACTTCTTTCACTTGCTGGACTCTCACTTCTCGGAACTCTCACCGGTTTGGCAGTAACAACACCTCTTTTCATCCTCTTCAGTCCTGTTCTTGTTCCGGCCACCATTGTCATTGGCTTAGCTGTTGCTGGCTTTTTGACTTCTGGAGCTTTTGGGCTGACGGCGCTTTCGTCGTTTTCATGGGTTATGAATTATATCCGGCAGACTCAAGGGACTGTGCCAGAGCAACTTGAGTATGTGAAACAAGGTATGGCGGATGTGGCAGGTTATGTAGGACAGAAAACCAAGGAGGCAGGACAGAAGACTAAGGAAGTTGGACAAGATATACAGTCAAAGGCTCAGGATGCAAAGAGAAACTCAACAACAACGACAACAACCGGAGGAACAACAATAACGGCAGCAGCATAAGGAAATGGGAGTGAGGATGGGTTTGTTGGTTTGGTTTAGTGTTTTTGTTTGGGAGAATAATAAATGATGTGTTGTCATGTGAAGTTTGTATGTTTGTTATTTAGTAGGGTAGAGTAAGTTTTTATGTCATAAAATGGGTGAAGTGTCATGTTGTCAACACTCTTTGATTAGTCTTTATGTAGATAATGGTGATGTTTGTTGCCTTCCATTGTTGAATTCAATATGTGAACTAGTGTTTTATGTTGGTGTAATAAGTAATTAATCTCTTTCTTTCTAGTTGATCCAAGTGTCTATATATTTCATACAGCAAGGGTGATTTCTTCAAAATCATCTAAGGTAAATTAAATACTAACTTTAAATATAACACTTTTTTAAAAAAATTATAGAGATTAAAAAAAATGAAAAAGTTATAAAGATTAATTATTGTATTATATATTGGTATTTCGCTTATATTTGCTATTTCTATTTTAATATTTTCATTGTATTTTGCTTATATTTGCCGTCTATGTTTTGATATTTTTATTGGTATTTTGTTTTAATATTTTCATTTGGTGTTTTATTTATATATGACGCCTTTATTTTGCAGTTTCTCTTTCTTTTACCGGTTTTTAATATTTATTTTCTCTCTCCTTTAAAAAAATGTATTAGCAGATTCTTATTTTTAGCTGTTTTTCAAAAATTCTTATTATTCTTAAAATCTATAACAAAATTTTTAAAAGTGATTTTTTTACAGAATAAACAGTAACAAACAACCTCTAAATAATGTTATATTAACATGACAAAGGTCTGATAAATTTGTCTATAACTATACTGTAGTCATCCTATTTAATAAGGTGAAAATAAATTTGTCTATAACTAATATAATATTAATCGGATTCAATGGTCAAACTTTTTGGAATTTACAACAACAAATTTGCATCCTCAGCAGCAAACAAGGAGGAAGCTTGATAAATTCACAAGGCCTAAGCTGATTTCTTGATGCACCAAAAGATAAAGAAATTGTACCACTGTTTCATATGAATAGCTTATTCGGTTGACTCAATGGAAAGTGGTTAAGGCTGAGGTCCCGGTTCAGCGTCTGTGCCACCATACTCAGCTTTCGGTTCGTTGTTTGGTATCCAAAATGTGAGAACAGTTGAGGCTGCAGCAAACATGGCCCGGCGAGGTGCCCATTTCAAACACCAAGGCACACCAATATGACTGTTCCAAGATGCTACCTACAGGGAAGGAAGAAAACCATAGCTTAGCTTAGTTTATAATCGCGCTCTATAACCCTTTCTCAAATACAACTACAACTACACACAAGTACAGAAATGGGGCTTCTCAAATACAACTACACACAAGTAAAGAAAGAAGTTGCATAGACAAAATTATTTCAGTAATATACACATACACCTCTACTTTTCTATGAGCTAAAATATGATGGCTCGGATATATTTTTTAATAGTTAATAGTATGAACTGTAATTTAAAGAATCTTCTATAAATGAAGTAAATTTGTATGGATTGCAGAATCATGTTATAGTAGAAAACAGATAAATACCTCATTTTTTCTGTCAATACTCCAGGCATGCATGGTCCCACCTCCTGAGCCTTGAACATTAGAAAATTTAGTTTAGTTTTAATCCTCTAAATAAAAATAATGATAAGGGGAGTAGAGAGATGAAAATAGCATTTGAAAATCTAAAAGGAATAAAAACAATATCACAAATATAAATCACTAATGTGTGTCTGTAGCATGATATTTATTACTCGGGGTTACAAGTCCTACAAAAACTTTTTTCAAGTTCATAAAATTTGAAATCCAAGAATGATGATTGGTCAACAAGACTCTATTTTTAATGAGTAAACAGTCATTTTGGCCCTAAATGTGTTGGGCATTGTCAGTTTGTCACTATAGTCCCTAAATGTATTGAAATTGACCAACTAATTTTATGGACTAAATTGACTAAAACACATATTTGAGGACTGAAACGGCTGAAATAGACACACTTGTGGATGTGTTTGTAATTTTGATATATTCAAGGATTATAGTGACGGTGCCACACATTCAGAGACGAAAATGGTGGTTTCCTCCTTTTGAACAGACTCAACAAGACATTGAATATATAGTAGTGCTGCAGAAACTATGATAGGGTGCTGAACATAGACCCTGCTGCTGGGTCTGATGGAAATACTTTAGGGGGCAGGGTACTGCTGAGTGATAGCTGCTGAGAAATTAGTTACAATATTCCAATATAATGATTAGGGGGGGTGCGGGAATCATGCAAGAGTCTGTTAGAACCTGGTGGTTAGCAGAGAGAGAAAGAGAGGCCCTCTTATTCTCTAAAGAACATTCTACTGCTCTGGTTATTTTGTACTTTTCTTGATATTTCAGTAATAATACTCACGTGTATATTATTCCTCTGTTCTATTAAACTATTGACAGGTTCATGAGTGCACTTCACAATTACTGGATGGTTCTTTTGGTGAAAGAAAATTGGAGAATGGTTGTCGAGTTATATTTGGAACTCAATTGTGTATTTTATTCACATTAGACAAGTAGTATATTCGCAATTGTATTCCCAAATATATGATTGATAGGATTCTATACAATAACCTGAACGAATGCTCACATTTAGTATTATAATTAGGTCAAGATGCTATTAGTACAGCCCACCCCCCCCCCCCCCCCCCCGCCGCCGCTCACAAACGTCAAGACTAATAATCCTAATATTTACACAGAAAATGGTATAGTAGATATTAAACACATTCCCAGTAGATTTTTCAGCTTACCAGTAATTAATTAATATCAATATAGTCATGAAATTAGATGCAGCGAAATGAAGTTTATAAAGCTACCTTGTAAAAAATAAATAAAAAATTATACCTGCCACTACATACTTCCCGTCTGGAGTAAATGTAGCCTCTATTGAGGTGCCATGAGATGGTTCCAAACTAAACCCGCAGCGCTGCACAAGAAGTCCCATCACCAATTTCAATATGTTATGAACAAATTGCATAGATAAATTGTAGATTTAAATGTGTTTTTGTTCCTTGCAAATATATCATTTTTTCTTTTCATCCCTTTAATATGAATAAATTTTATACATAACGACTAAAACTAATATTACACAAATGGTATATATGCAAGGACTAAAAACATATGACTAAAATGATATTCTACTCATATTAAAGGGATGAAAAGAAAAAATGATATTTCATCCCTTTAAATACATAAAGACTAAAATTAACCTTGCATTTATAGGGACCAATTTCACTATGAATAAATTTTGCACGGACTAAAACAGAACAAGGACCACAAGCAAAAAGTGGTATGTTTTAGGGGTGTTCGCGGTGCGGTTTGGTTCGGTTATGAGCAAAAAAGTCATCCTAACCGCGAGATAAAAAAGCACGCGGTTTGGTTTGGTTCGGTTGGATTTTAAAATGTCATCCAAACCAAACCAAGCCGCGGTTATGATCGGTTCGGTGGCGGCGATTTACGACATAAAAAATTTCTATCATGATCACTTGACACACATGAACTTGTTACAAAATAACATTACAGTATCAATAAAAGTTGTTTATTCAAAATAACATTATAGCACCTTACAATTTTAAATATCCAAAAAAGAGCATGAAGTTCCAAAATAACATCACATTATCGATAAAAGTTGTTGATATAAAATAATATTACAATACTAAAGTAATATTACAATACAAAAAATAAGAACGACTTGAAGTTTCATTAATTTGGTGGACTGACTTGATAATTAGACTATGTATATTGGATTATAATAAAAACTTAAAGGAGTTTTCGAGGTATTGGAATATAATATAAACTTAATTCGGTTCTAGCGGTTAACCGCGGTTTTGCGGTTTGCGGATCAATAAAAAAGTCATCCAAATACATCCAAACCAAATGCGGTTTTTGCGGTTTTCGGTTTGGATTGGTTCGGTTTGCGGTTTTACTTTTGGATTGGTTCGGATACGATCACCCCTAGTATGTTTGCAATGACTCAAAGCAAAAAAAGATAAAAATTACAAGGACCAAAAACATATTTAAATTTGTCATAAAAGAACATTTAAACCTAAATGTAACATAGAAGCTTTGACTTTGAAAGAAATTAACCTTATCTCCTCCATACGCATCAAGAACATATATATTGTTATTAGTTGTAGACAGAAGCATTGATTTGCCATCATTGCTGAATTTAATATCACAAACCTCAGCTGTATCACCACCTACAAGAAAGGTGTCGAAGGGACCCTAAACCAGCATGGGAAATGTCAAAGTTGTGAAGTTGTGAAACTATGATAAGTAAAGTAAAAAATTGCAGATAAGAACCTTGTCATACGAACGTGAATCAAACAACTTAATAGCTCCCCCTTCCATTGCTACAGCAAAGACCAGACCTTGTTGGTCATAGGCAACAGTGGGCCTACCTCGTACATGTAAGATTCCCTGGAAACTATAGCAGTGAGCATAAATCATAACGATGTCTCTCTCTATATATATTTTTACTTTTTCTTTGATAGAATGTGCGAATTTAAATCTTCGGAAGCACAACTGAAACTGAATTCAATAATATCATCTGAGTTCTGGAAAGCATACTACAAAAAGAAACTAGTTTTTTATTTAGTATAGAGTATACTTAGTTCTTATATTGTATTGTATTTGTACCATACAGTTTCTTCACTAATATAGCTAAGAATGATATTCTTTTAACTGGCCCTAGAAAGTTACGTAACTACATTAAAACAGCCCCTTCAAAAATAAATTGAAAAAAAAAAGACCAACCTGGCAGGCATTTACACGTAGATCCCATAACCTAACACTGTGGTCTACAGAACCAGACATGAAGCTATCATTGATAGGAGACATGCAGAGAGAAACAACTCTGCAATACAAGTCATTAAAAATAAATCAGCAGTGCAATCACGTATACAAAAGTCAATCATTAACAAATTATTGTCCTAATCTCACTTATGAAAACTATCTATCTTGGCTCAATTGGTTTCAAGAAAGGATTGGGTAAAGGAAAACTTATAGTAATATGGGATTATATCCTGTTATTTCCTTTTACTTGTATAGATTTATTCAGTGTTATTAAATATCCGGTATAGCGCCGGTATACCGGTATTGCGTATCAGAATTTTGGCTATCCGATACGAAAGCTGGTATGGCATCTTGACTCCATTATGCTCAAAATAGCGCCGCTTTTCTCATAAACCGTTATAGCCGCTATGTCTAGATATCGGAATTGGTTAATGGTTTAGGCTTTTAGCGGTGAAGTCGGTTGACTAATATTAAAAAAAAATAATAAACCCACTGCCTAGGTAAACAAATCCACTACTGGCTCTCATATCTCATAACCCCTGCCTCCACCACCTTCACTTCTCTTCTCCTTCTCACTTCGTTGCTCTTCTTCTTCACCATTTCACTAGTTAGAGCTAGAACTACCGGTTATTAGTTGTTTTGAAGTTTTAACTACTTAGCTTTTGAGTTTTAAGTTGTTTTTAAATTCTGTTTTTTTCTTTATTAGTTGTTTGAATTTGACATTTTCAGATTAATGTTGGTCAATTTTGTTTGATACCAGGTAGCTTTAATTTGTGTTTTATACCTAGGAGTATGTTTTATTTTAACTGCTTTGCGGCTTCCGCTATTTGCCCGCTACGCTATCCGATATTTCTCATATCGGTTTTTTGGCAATCCGCTATTTTCCGCGATTTGCTATTAACAACACTGGATTTATTTTATTCCTTTTATTCGTTCAGTTTGTATTTCCATTCTATATATGGTTATTATGATAGATTTATTTCTCTTAATCCTTGTATAGTAATCTATAAACAGGAATTTGTGTTTGTTGTGCTATTGGATCATTTCAAGAATAACTTTCAAATCTCCCATCTTTTCGATTCAGTGTCAAACTATGATGTCAATAGTAGGGTGATTGTGCACAATCGCAGGTTTCTGGTGCTGATAGTGGGGCGCCGTGGCGGAGCTTGGATATGTTTTTCGGGTGGGCCAACTAATTATAACATATAATGTAAATTAAATAAAAAAAAATTTATTGTTGGTTCAGTGGCAAGGCTTGATTCTTTTAATTGTCAAGACCAAAGTTCGAATCACATTTCCAGCATTTTTTTATATAAAATCCAGGTATTTTTTATGTTCACTCAAAATAATAGAAATGAAATGTTGGAAATTGGACGGAGGACTCGATCCAGGGGCGGAACCACCTACGCGATCTGCAGGGCCATGGCCCGCCCAATTTTTTAAATTTTTAATAGGTATATATAAACATATTTTTATTTATTATTATGTTATATATATAAACATGATCAATAGTTTGTCATAAGATATTGCGGTGGCTTAGTGGTCAATAGCCGCTTCTTCTAACCAAGGGGTCTGTGTTCAATCCTTGCAGGAGCATCCTATTGTAATTTATATATATATATATATATATATATATATATATTCATTTTACCGACTACAATCAAAACTCCTCAATCATGGTTCAATGCCAAATTTTGCACGAGTTTTGAGGAATCTTTAGACGAGTAAGTTGTTAATCAATCTTGCATGAGAGATTTGAAATCAAAGAAGAAGAACTGTAAGTGGGAACAATGGAGCTTTTGATATTAAGTTATCAGGCCATAACAACACTGAGAATTTACCTTAAAAAAAATCTCGAGAGAATTGAATTGACTATTGAGTGATTTTTTTTTTAATAAATTTAATATATTGACTTTTTGTTTTTGTTTGATTTAATATATTGATTTATTCCTCTAGTTACTAGTCTATTTTAACAAAACCTGATCTAACCGGTAATTTGAATTATTATAATTTAATGGTTGTAACGTTGTGTAAATTGTTCTCATTTCTCATATATATAATTCTTGTTTTTTACGGCCCTCCCGAGTTTTTTAGTTTAGCTCCGCCACTGACTCGATCCCGCAACCTATTAGGAGCAATACGCAAGTTTTAACCACTGGGATACAAAGTACTATCTAACATTTTACAGAAAGTATACTGTATAGAAAAATACATTAATGCAAACATATACACACACATGCGCGGGAATAGCAGCTGAAATTGTGGCCGCAACTAGGGCATGGGTTTGATTTGAATAGCACTATCTCCGTTCAACTTTTTTAAGGGGTTTTGATCATTTTGTTTTATTACTATAAGTACGACACTCCCTCTTTTCCCCACTCTCATTCATGAAGACACAATCAAACCTCTCTATTATGTACACAAAGCCCACCACCAGTTCCCCTTTTCTCTACTCAGTGACAAAACCTAGCAGCGGCAGCATATTTCATTTCGGCGATGAACACCGTTCTTTCCAGCGCAGGCTACCGAGGCGAAAACCGAGGGCTGTGACTAAAACCTTCCTTTCCCTCTTTCACTATGTGTACTTGGTTTCTCTGTGGTCTTTTTGTTTATGCTTTGTTGTCAAGATACTTGTAGGCATTTGTTTTGTTACGAAATAACATATACAACGCAAAATATGACCAAATCTTTACATTCTGTTCAACATCATCTTCTGACATTTTTGTTCTTACTCTCCGGTCAAAATTTATTTCATACAAAAATAAAATTAATATGAAAGTATTTATATTTATTTGGGTGCATAGTTTTAGTTCAAGTTCAATGCCAACATTGTTCCAAATTTGATTCACAAGGGGCATCAAATGCGTCCTCTTTTGATTCTCAATGTTACCACCCTCTGAATCACTGTTATTTGTCTACAACAATGTCACGTTTAATGAAGACGGGTCTTTATTCCCTCATTTCTAAATCTTGGGGAGTAGTACTGTTAAGTCTCCTGAGTCTTATTTTTTAAAGTTGGGGGCCTACATTCCTTTATCGGCTCTCTCAAATCATCTGTCCAGTTATCTATAAACTGTAATTTGTTTTGGCTTTGCTCTATTACATCAAAAGATTAATTTATATACACCGATGGTGTAAATAAAATCACACCATAGTGTCACTTTCTTAGTTTAGTTCCTAAAATACCTTCACAAATGTCAAAATGGTGTGATTTAATTGGATCCATGTGTAAAAAACATTTACCCTATCAGTGTATACAAATTAAATTCTTATATCAATTGAGGAATAATTTTCAGATTTTCCATCTTTTCAAGTCTTACTCTACATTCATCAATTAGAAGTAAAGAACATAAACAGGAGAGAAATAAAAGAGGAGGACAAAATAAAATATATCCCCCAAAAGGGTGAAAATAAGACTCAATTGTTCTCTTTTATGCTGGAGGAATTAACAATCATAAGAAGAATATGTTCAAACCTCTGTTTATGCCCTTTGAAGTATCGTAGGCAACGGTTATCATACATTGATAAATACCGCAACGATTCTGTCACACAAGGAAAAAACAAGTCAACAATTGCAGGCATAATTTGCAGTCTTAAATTACAACAATCAAAATGTCAATTAGAGAAGCTCACCTCCAGTAGACTCCAAATTGTACCTTGAAGAGCATATGACAGAACTCGGGTGATGAGTAAAGCATATTTGATCGGTGCCGTGTTTCTTATGATAAGTTGTCTTCAACAACCTGGAATTCATGGTAAGAACATGAAATGCTTGAGATATGCCAAAATGTTTAGTAAACAAAATAAAAATCATATAAGAAGTCATAAATCATATAAACTTGCAGTAATTTGAAAAACCATCCCCCAAAAAGGCTTCATCACTTCAATAAAGTGACAAAACATAGATGCAAATATAAAACAGTGAATTTAATGTATGGTGACAGTCAAGTAATATAAAACAACCGGGAACAGTTTCTAAAGAACAAAAAAAATTATAAGGACCTAATTTAATATATGGTAATTGAATCATTTATCCAAACAGCAGCTAAATGCAAAAGCAATTGTGAATAGCACACTGTTTGATAGTAAATCTTTGGCTCCTTTCTAGTGAATCACACCAGTAACAGCCAGCATAGCCATTTGCTGAAGTTTATAATACATACTCATCAAAAACAACAAATTACTAAGTCAATATCAAATAAAGTATTTAGAGTTTCATGTTGTGTGAGATAAGGTCTAAACATGGGCTTATAAGCAAAGACAGTTCTCACTTTATACCCCCGAGATAAGGTCTAAACGTTCTCACTTTACACCCCCGAGATAAGGTCTAAATGTTCTCACCTTACACCCCTGTGATAAGGTCTAAACATGGGCTTATAAGCAAAGGCAGTTCTCACCTTACCCCCCGCCCCACATAGTTATGAGCAATTCATGGGTGGAGAAGAACAATCACCAAGAAAGATTGCATAGAATAGATAAACAAGCATTGCGCACTTCACTTTCATTATCAACAAACAAACCTCATTTCATATTACGGGTCTGTTTGGATGAACAACGTATTTGCAGCGTATAGCACAAGCGTTTATGTATAAGCAATAAATTGAATTTGGGCCCGTTTGGATCTGGCTTATTTCTGAACTTATGAAAATAACTTACGCAAATAAATAAACTTGTATGTTAATTCATAAGTTTTCACTAACAAAAATCGTGTCTTTATAACCCGTTTTTTCATAAATTACCTTGAAAATCTTATAATAATACATAAAAGCTTAATTATTTGCATAAGCTGTTTCACATAAGCTCAAAAATAAGTCAATACCCTTTATATATACGAGCTAACTTCATAAGCTATATTGAAGAACTTATGAAAATAAATTTTCATTAGTTCTCCTAAGCAGTCTCACAAAACTTATATCAGTAAATAATCTCAAATAAGTCGATCCAAACAAACCCTACATGCTAAGATAACAATGCAATTTATTGATAAAAAAATATAATTTATACAAGGCACAAGAATTTAATTGTATTGTAAATTTGTTAAGAGTGGTAACTAACTAACTTACTTAGCATTAGCAATGTCATATAATCGAACTGAATCATCCTCACTAGCAGTGACAAGTAAATCATCTTTACGATGAAAATCAATCGAAAATATCTTCCCAACCTTCAAAATACAAATATACATAGTTAAATTTAAAAGCTTAATCTAATGAATTAATTAATTAATTAAGATTAACAACAAAAGCAGTTGAGAAAGGAAGGAAGAGAAGAGTTACGAAGTCGGAGAAAACAGCTCCGATGGACATGGAGCGGATAATGTCGTCATCAAGCTCTGAAAGTGATGTCATCGTCGTCATCCTAGCGGCGACAAATCAAACCCTTCCGATACTTTTTACACACTTTTTTTTTTAAAGAATCTTTTCTCACTGTTTAGAGCAATTTTTACTTGGGCACAAACTCAAATAAAATATATTTAGGCATACTTACATAAAAGAGAAAAAATAAATGTTAAATAATATAGTCACATCATCAAATATTAATTAATGATTTTATTTTTAAATTTTTTTAAATCATGTGTGTGTGTCCAACACCTATCATTTGGTGTTGTGTCTATTTAAGTGTTCCTCACACCTATTTTGGTTTTTATTTTTTAAATGATTTTTGTGGTGTGTTGTAGTTTATTTTATATTAAAAAAAATTAACGAAAAATATTTTTAATATAAATTTCAAATGAAAAATTGGTTTAAATAATTTATTTTAAATAGTTTTTCATGAAAAATATTTTTTGAGAGATACATTTTTTTAAAAAATTTGATTTTTATTAAGTTAAAATTTTTAACATAAAAGTTTGGTCATGTTAGCTTTCGAGTTAACAGCAAGGATTAATTTTGAAGATAGAAAAACTTAGGTGTCCATTATTTGATGAACAAATTTAGAAGAAATAAAAACGAAAGTTTGTATATTTAGAAAGACCAATAACATATTTAAACTTTTATGTTATATAATCAGATTGGGTAAATCACGATTTTTGTTTCGCAACTACATATATAAACAATTTTCGAATGTCTATTCATCACTATTTCTCATAGTATTAAAGATAAATAAATTATTCATTGTTTTGTGTTCATGTATTCACTGTTGTTTGAAAATTTAGGTACTTTAATTCAATGATTATTGGATTTGAAAATATTGATTTAAAAAAGAATATATGGAAGTAAAAATAAAACAGAATAATCTAACATGTATACGAGTCATGTCAATATTAAAATAACATACACGCTTTTTCTATTATTCAATATTACATTCGTTAGTAGAATTTACAAAAACTATTATCCAAGATATGAAAATAAATAGATCATTTAGAACATGAGAACAAGTGGTTAATTTACTTTAGTTAAAAACGAATTATTTGAAAGAACCAAAACTTGAATTCTTATTGAAACGATCCTTGATCAAATATCATCCAATCAAACTATGCATTATAATGCTCCTTCCCATGAAAACTAGAGAGATAAACAAATATACATAAGTAATATATGTAAGGTGAATAAAAAGAGTGTCTAAAGTTTGATATCTATGAATAAATATAATGATGATAACAACAATTTCATATTATATATTTAACATATTTCTCCTGTATAGCTTTGGATTTTTTTGTATCAGTTGATCATTGTATTCTTTTATATATAATATATATATATATAGTGGCGGATTCAGAAATTTTTTGAAGTCTAGGCAAACTATCAGTTTTAAATAAAAACACCAAAAAAATTTAATTTAGAACAAAATATCTCAGTCTTGTCCTAAATTAATTCTTATAAATTTTAATTTTACTCTAAACTAACCCCTAAAATATCAAAAAATTAAGGTATAACACAAAAAAAAATTAGTTTTGAACAAAATATCTCAGTTTTGCCCTAAATTAATCCCTAAAAATTTTAGTTTTGCCCTAAACTAACCCTAAAATACCAAAACTTTTCTACCGAGCCTGGGCAGGCTAGCTGGGCTTGTATGCGCCCCTATATATATATATATAACTAGTATGAACACCCGTGCCAAGCAAGGGCTAGAAGTTCAATATTTTTTAATAATTTAATATATATATATATATATATATATATATATATATATATATATATATATATATAAATTAAGAAATATTTTAGAAATGAAAAATTGGAGCTCGAACCAGCATCACACATAAGTTATCTTTCATTTATAAATATATAATACTTTTAGACTTTAATGTCCAAATATATGTATATTATTATTGTCTTACTAATTATTTTATTTTGCTGTTAAAATCTGATGAAAGTTTTATTTTTTCCTTTTTTGTTAATTAAAAATTAATTTAAAGTATCAAGAGATCGATTTCTTCAAATTGCAAAGGATAATTTCTTACGAATTGAAAAACCTATTCAAGAATGTGTAAAAAGTAAACCAACTGATATCATAATCTTAGGTCTAACATCTTAATTATTTTTTGCAAAAAGTCCAATCAAAATATTCAAATTAGAAATCTGATCTAACGAAAGAGGATAATCTCATATGGTGTGAAAAGTTGAACAAAGTTAGTGTAAAAATTAAAGCAATTGAGACCACAATCTTAGGTTTGCATCTTAATTATTTTTAAAAAAATTTAATCAAAATTTCAAGAGAGATATAATCTAACATAAGAGAGTAATTTTTTACGGTGCGAAAGACTAAATAAATCCCCTGTAAAATGTAAAACTATTTGGATTATAACCTTAAGGCAGATGTCATAATTATTTTTGTAAAATGTTCAATTAAAAGAATTTAATTTATATACAATGTCGTTGTAAAGTTATTTTATACATTCGTCCAATAATATACCAATACATCATGTATTGTGTTTAGAGACACATGACGTGTCACATTCATTAAATGATGTGGCAACACAACATTAGATATATGTGTAAAAAAAGTTTACACCGACAGTGCACAACAATTAAACTCCAATTAAAATATCCAAATAAATTTGATCTAACAAAATAGGATAATACCTGACGACATTAAGAACTAAAACAAATCTGTGTAAAAGGTAAAGCAATTGAGATCATAACCCTAGGTCTCACAACTTAATTATTTTTGTAATAAATTCAATTAAAATATCCAGAGAAATTTGGTCTAACAGAAAACCATAATCTCTTACGTTGTTAAAAGCTATATCAAACCCGTGTAAAAAATAAAGTAATTGAAATCATAATCATAGACATTGCATCTTAATTATTTTTCTAAAAAGTTCAATTAAAATTTCAAGAGGGATTTAATCTAAATCAAACCTGTGTAAAAAGTAAATTAATTTGGACTATAATCTTTTGTTTCACGTTTTTATTATTTTTGTACAATGTTCAATTAAAATCTAAAGAGATCTTATCTAACGGAAGATGGTAATCACTTACGGTTTGAAGAACTAAATAAACCTCGTGTAAGGAGTAAAGCAATTGCGGTCATAATATTATGTCTTGCATCTTAATTATTTTTGTAAATCAATTAAAATTTCTAGAGAATTTTGTTCTAACGGAAGAGAGTAATATTTTACGGTGTGAAAAACTAAATCAAATCGGAATAAAAAGTAAAGTAATTGAGAACACAATCTTATACCTCACATCTTAATTAATTTTTGTAAAACATTCAATGAATATATATATATATATATATATTTTACAATGTTGCCAATGAAAATCGAACCTAGGACCTCATGGATACTACCCAAACCCCTCACCACTACAATGAAAATATTCAAAGAGATACAATCTAATGTAAAAAGATAATCTTTTACAGCGTGACAAACTAAAGTAATTTAGAACACAATCTTAGACCTCGTATCTTAATTATTATTATTATTATTATTATTTTAAAATGTTCAGTTAAATATCTAAAGAGATATGATCTAATGAAATAGGGTAATCTCCCATGGCGTGAAGAACTAAATCAAGCCCGTATAAAAAGTAAAGCAATTGAGATTATAACATTAGGTCTCACATCTTAATTAAAAAATTTTGTAAAATAATCAATTAAGGTATTTGGAGAAATTTTTCTAACAGATAATGGTAATCTCTTACGGTATGAAGAACTAAATCAAGTGTAAAAAGTAAAGTAATTCAGATCATAGTCTTATGTCTCACGTCTTAATTATTTTTGTAAAAAGTTCAATTAAAATTTAGAGAAATTTGGTCTAACAGAAAAGCATAATTTTCTTCATTGTGAATAACTAAATCAAGCTCATGTAAAAATTAAGAAAATTTGAACCATAACATTAAGCCTTACGTCTTAATTATTTTTGTAAAATGTTCAATTAAAATATCCAGGGGACTGAATATAACAGAAGAAGGTAATCTCTTACAACATAAAAAAATAAATCAAGCCCATGTAAAAAGTAAATTAATTGAGAATATAATTTTGGGTCTCACATATTAAATTTTTTACTAAAATAAAATTCAATTAAAATATAAAAAAAAAAATTGTTCTTACCGAAGATGGTAATCTCTTAAGTTGTGAAAACCTAAATAAAGTTCATGTAAAAAGTAAAACAAATTTCAAGTGGGATTTTATCTAATAGAAGAGAGTATAATTTTTTACGCTGTGAAGAACTAAATTAAGTCTATGTTAAAAGTAAAGAAATTTGGACCATTACCTTAGACCTCACATTTTAATTTTATTTTTAAAATGTTCAAATAAATATTTAAAGAGATTGAATATATAACAGAAGAAAGTAATTTCTTACTGTATGAAAAATTAAATCAAACTCGTGTAAAAAGTAAAACAATTGAGATTGTAATCTTAGGTCTGACATAATTATTTTTGTAAAATGTTCATTTAAATATCCAATTAAAGAAATCAAATATAACAGAAGAAAATAATTTCTTATAGTGTGCAAAATTAAATCAAACCTGTGTAAAAAGTAAAGCAATTGAGATCGTAATCCTAGGTCTCAATTCTTAATTATTTTTGTACAATATTTATTTAAATATCCAAATATTGTAAAAAGTAAAATCAAACTCATGTAAAAAGTAAAGCCGAATATAATAGAAGAGAGTAATTTCTTACGGTGTGAAAAATTAAATAAAACATATGCAAAAAGTAAAGCAATTTAGATCATAACATCATGTCTCGCATCTTAATTATTTTTGTAAAATGTTCATTTAAAATATTTAAAGAGATATGATTAAACAAAAGAGGGTAATCTAATCTGTACAAAAATTAAAACAATTGATATTATAACTTTAGGTATTACAATTAATTATTTATGTAAACAATCAATTAAGATATTGAGAGAAATTTGTTCTAATTAAAGATGGTAATCTTTTACATTGTGAATAATCAAATCAAGTCCGTATAAAAATATGTCATATCCAAACCCATTGAAAAAATTAAAATTAAAAACAAATATAAAATATAATATATTTTAGATTTTACAAATTATAGATCATAAGAATATTAGGGTGGAGTTACTTATCCGTATAAAATTCATGAGAATCTTAATGTCGATTTTTTTTTTTTGGTACATATGTCTATTTTGTTTTTTAATTATTATTATTATTATTAGTGTTTGTTTGGCAATACATTAAATGGTAAAAAAAAATATTCAAGGCAATCCTATTTTTTTGTTTGACAATAGATTATTGTTATGTTACTTATCCTATAGAATTGATGGTAATCCTATTATTTAATTTTTTTTGTTTCATTATAGATTTAACATTATAGATTTAATAAACAATAAAAAAATCAAGGCAAAAAAATCATAAAATTAATATTTTGTTGTTAGTGGGAATCGAACCGTGTTGCTTTAGGTCGTAAAGAGAAAACACATAGGCGCCACGTCATTAAAATAATGCCACTTGTACGTTTACTTCTTGAGAAGCAACGTGAGGATGTCAAGTGTATTTTTTACTTTGAGTAAGGTAAATAATAATCACTACTAGAAAAATCGCTTTTGGCAACCGATTTAGCGACCGAAATATTTCGGTCGTTTTAGTAACCGATTTAGAGACTGATTTTTGAACATCAAACTAAAAAAATAATTGGTCCCTATATCAGTCGCTACTATATTATAGAGACCGAAATAGAGACCAATAATTAGCAACCAATTTTTCGATCGCTTTAGAGACCGATTTAGAGACCAATATTTCAAGCGTAAAAGTCAAAAAAATATTTAGTCGCTAAATCAGTCTCTATGTAATTATAGAGACCGAATTAAAAACCGATTATTAGCGATCAACAAATCTAACGCAACTGATTTATTTATTTATTTATTTATAAAATCACTAAAATATTTATTTTATTTTATTTTTCACAAAAATGCATCGTTTCTCACGAAACTTATTGAGAAAAAATCTCAAATTAACAAACAAAAAATTTGATTGATATCTCTACACACATTCGGGCTCCGTTTTCCCCCGCTTATTTTTTACTTTTCTATTTAGCTTAAATGAAATAGAGAAGTATAAAATTATATTTCACAATATTTCTCCTTAAAAGTATCAAAGAAATAAAGTAAAGAAATAAAAAATAAATAAAAGTGAAGTCAAACACAATTTTTTTCTTCTTTACTATTTTTAAGGAGACGAAAAAAAAAAAAAATAAGCCGGGCCAAACGGGACCTAAAAAATATTCAATTCCTTCACTCCCCACCTAATTTCCCACAAATTCCTAATTTGCTAAGATTGAGAGAACATCCGTAACAGATTTGTTATTATTAAACAATAATACTAAATTTCATATAACAACACCCTAAGCCCTAAATTCCCAAATCACACCTGTAATTCCATCTTGTGTATCCTCCTCCTTCTTCATCACACCGACCAAACCTCAATTCCCCCTGACCATCCTCCATCAATATCTTTAGTCATCAACCAAACTTCATCCGCGAGCAACCCCTCATCCGAGCAACTCAGCAACCGTCGGCGAGAAAATCCTCATTCACAACTCTGCCACGAGAGAGTGTTGAACCCCTACAACATGAATCTTCGGATTAAGGTTTACGAGAACTTCAGTTGTATATCCATGTTCCTCTCCCGTCGTTAGGTTGTTTTTGATGTGTTAATCCGTGAGAGGAAGTAGATCGATTTGTACGGTAATGAGTAATTTCTAAGGTATGTTCCTTTTGTGAATTTGAATTCCTATTTTTATCAAATAATTTCTTTCTCTTCGTGGAATTTGATTATTGTGACTATGGTATTGATAGTTTTCTTCTCGCATTAATTAATTATGTTCCTAACTTATAGTTTGTCACTTTGCAGCTTCTGAATAGGTAAAGGAAACAACAAATGAACGAGCTTTTAACCATCAAGAATAGTTATATCATTTAAGCTGTAAGATAAGGTAATTGTTTGCTGAATTGGAACTGGATTTGTCGGTGATTTACTGTGTTTTAAGGTTAGCTTAGACCTTTTTTTGTGTTTAGCTGATGTTGCAGTTCAATTTTGTTGAACTGGTGCAGGTTTGTGTTTGGTTTTGGTTTGTGGGCTGCTGTTTTGTAGCAGAGTTTTCTAATTTTGGGGTACGATAACTGCAGATTAGTGGGATTACTAGTTTGCTATAGGGTGTTTCTCTCATTCCTCCCGATTCATTACTTTAGACTAGTAGTATTTTGGCTCAAAGTACTGGTTTTTAACTTCTATTATAATTCTTTTGCTAACATATTTTGATTGAACTAGCATCAGAAAACTACTATTTTTTATTTGAGATATGGACTATTGATTATGAATGAATCTTTTCTGTTCTAATGTTCAATGGTAATCAGTGCGTAATTCTTGTTATTTGATACCTTAGCACATCATGGTTGGTTTCAATTTTTTCTAAAGTAACACGAGAATAGTTAGTAGATAATTTTATATATGCATGGAGCTTGCTTCCTTTTTAACTTTTTGGAGATGTTTGTAACAGAGGTAAGAGGAATACTGTGATGAAGCACCTATCCTTGCTACTTGATGTCAGTAGAAGTGTAAAACACATAATTAACTAGTGTGGTATTAGTAACAATGATGTGTTTCTCCATCTAGCTAAATGAAATACAATTGTGAGCTTGTCTTTGACTAAAGAATTAAATTAAACATATTTGGAAAATATGAAAAGGATAGAAATATTTGATTAGTTATTTTTGTTTCTATGAAAGCTAATATTGTGTTTTTTTTTTTTTTAGGAATTCATTTTGCTCATCAAGGGAGTTTAAATTTGGCTAAAGGTGAAGCTTACAAAATACATTCACATTGTGGATAGTTGCCTTTATGATAGCTCTTTTTCTAAGATTAAAGCTCAAAACATCTGGAGTAAATAATGGAAGTTCTAAGAAGAGCAACTTGGTTAGCAAACAATATTTTTTTTAATATGAAATTTAAGCTTTTGATTTGTTGCTTCTGATTTTCATTGTATTTATTGACTTAATCTTGTTTGATATTTATTGTTTGGCAATATCATGGTTTTTTGTCATATACTTATTGGGATTGATTTCCATGTTTGCACATCAATGAAATGAGTTATGGTTTGTGAGTTAGACATGTGCTGGTGAATATGATCTATAATTATTAAATTATTCGTTTCCTAATTTTCTCCTCACAATTTACATAATCCAAGTCATATTTTTACCTGACCTTTGTTGTTGCATTTAACATTATTTATGTACTTCAGCTTTGGATCAAATTGCCTTAAAAGTTGATTTTTTCCTGAATGATCTTCAAAATAGTGTTCTATATGCTTATTAGTTGCTTATTTGTACAGTTTGATTTTTCTTCTTATACTGCTCGGTATTCACACAATATCTAAAGGATATGCTTAAGTTGTATCAAGGTTGCGCATCCTGTTCGAAAGTTATGCCTACAAGTGTTTATGCTTTTGGAAGAGTTACTTGAACGGGATGATTTGCAATTGGTCTAGATTGCTCATGAAGAACCACATAGCAATTGGTCTAGACGAATATACATGGTTGATACTACTTAATGAAGAATGTGTATCATGGAGCATGTGGATTAGAGTCTTCTACAATAATATATGTTTATTGGAGATTTATTTGTAAAATTGACTATAGAAATAGCATTATTAGTTAAGCATAGAAAGTGTTTAATATTATTTGTAAAGTTAGGCTAGTATAGATTTAATGTAATAATGGATACATTTTATGCATGATTTTTTTTAATTATATTTATATTAATTTTTAGTTTAAAAATAATATTTTTTTTATTAATTTTTTTTTGCCAGAAAACAAGTTAGAGACCGATTTAGTGACTGAATATTTAATAACTTGATAAAATTAGTTTCTAAATCGGTCGCTAAATGCTAAAAATCAGTGGCTAATTCGGTCGCAATAACAGAAAATGTAAAATTGGTCACTAAATCAGTTGCTAATAGCGTCACACAAAGTGTAGCATAACGCGTCGCAAAGTCAGTCTCTGAGATCGGTCGCTATTTCGGTCTTTAAATTCAGTCGCTACAAATCGGTCGCCTATTTGGTCACAACAGATCAGCGACCAGGGTGGCTGTTACCGATTTTCACCTGTTGCCATTTCGGTCGCTGATGCGTTTAGCGACCAATTTTCATCAAAATTGGTCGCTAATTCAGTTGCTAAAATCGATTTTTCTAGTAGTGAATACATATAGATATTTAACATATTTTTAAGACTCCAAAATAAATTCCAAAATCAAAGAAATATATGAATGTGTAAAAGAAATTATACATAAAAAAACATTATGATTAGCGAAAAAAAATGAAAGGCTTATACATAAAAAATATATTCTTACCAAGCTTTTACAAGAACCACCAAAGCACCTCATTATTTTTCCAGTAGGAGGATTAGGATATAATTTATTACAATCGGCATCATTATAACATTCATACTTTTCTGTAATGTAGTAAAGGAATAAAGAAGTGTTAATTAAATGGGTGAAAAATTATGCATCAAATAAACATAAAGAAAAATCACGAGAATTAGCTTACTTTCACCAAAGATTACAAAGAGAAATATAGAAACAAAAATGATCACATTATAAACAAACTTATGAGTTTCAGACCCGGTCATTGTTTTTCACCTTTGAAGAAGTATAATATGGTTTAATCACTTTATATAGTATAAAACTTATGTCATTTAAGTAGTTTTTAATGATTACGTTGTTGAAAGAAATCCTTCTTTAAGATTATTATTTTTATTATTAAATGTCTCTAAAATACAATGATGAATCATATTTGTCCTTTTAGCTCATATAATAGATCTCACAAAACAATTTTACTTTTAATTAAAGTTCAATTGTTTATCAATCTTTTATTATTATTTTTTACTATTTTCTATTGAGCCTTTCACAATAGAGGGAGGAAAACTAACATTATTTTTTGGTGGCATGAGTGGAGCTTGTCCCACATATTTTGAAGGCCTCGTTTTTACATCTTGTGGTTAACTATAAGAGATAGATAATATGGTTAGAATGGAAGCTCCCATTTAAAATGGTCAATGATTAAAATTCTCCGGTTGAAATTAGGGCAATTATAATCAACGGATACTTTACATTTGTATCATGGTGAAGAAAAAAAGAAAATAAAAATCACAAAATAAAATTATAGTGTAGAATGGTGACAAAATGAGTTGCAAGAATAATACATCAATGATATAATAATATATTTGTGTTAATTGAAAGTATTGATAACTATTTGTCATCAACATGTTTTTAATTTTTTGGTCTTTAATTGTCTTAATTTTATTTGGCCATTTGTTTTTCTCTTTGGCCATTTGTTATTTTAGGAGTTATTTGATATATAATTTAAAGATTTTTACTTCTTGAATTTAATAAGGGGTTATGTTTATATTTCTTTGATTAGATAATTGAGCCATCTATTGTAATTTGAGTCCAAGGAACAATGTCTTTGTTGTTGAAAGATATTTTCACCACCTGAGAATCAAACTGTAATCAAAGGAAGTACCAACTTTTACTAGTCATCTCAATAGCTAACATTGCTCCCACTAATTCAGCATGAAGATAAGTTGATATACCAATGTAAGTAGCAAAACAACCAAGTTCCATAACATTGTTGTCTCTAAATATGCCCACACATGCTTTCACAATCTTAGTTACTAATAGGTCCTACTAATAGACTATGAATGCGTTTAATCTGCTAAATAATGAAGGATAAAACAAGACAACAAAATTTATTCCCTATTTGATCTAAAATCTAATATTGGAACAGCACAAATTATGGTGCGCGGAATTGGACAATTGCCCCGGAACATGTTAGCCACTAAAGTGGAGTACAAGTTTTTGTCCACCGGACAATAAAAAAAAGACAATATTATCCCAATAATTATCACTTTTTCAATTACATCAGCCGCACACACAAATTTATAAAGTAATAAACACATTTTTTTTAACGTGCTTAACCAAAATTTATAGACATTGGACTACTTAATCAAAAAAAGAAAAGAAATAACACATACAAATAAACGCATTATAAACATACACATATAATATTTCGTATTAGAGTTGGATGCTTCACAAAAGAAATCATTCAATACGAGAGTAGAGACTTTGTACATATATCGGTGAAATTATCACTATAGGGTTTTTTTAACGAGAATCTAACACTCTTTAAAAATTTTATAGAGTATTTCTTGCTCTTAATAAATACTACTCCAACAAGCTATAATTTTCTTCATCAACATCATGATCTGTAGAAGGACTGCAAAAGATGCCACCCGATTCAGGGAAGTAGATGAAGGTTACCGGAAGAGTACATAATATCATCATTAGGCCCATTAATGATATGCTTGTTTGCTTTGATAATTTGTCACCGGAAAACAAAAGCATTTGAGTCACAACAGCTCCTATAGTTCCACCACTCCCTGTCATTCCTGATATTACGCCTAGTGATCTGCATATATATGAATGTATAAGAAAAAAAAAACTTTCTTCGATTTTTATTATAAGAAATAAATTATTTTTCCTTTCGACCGAAAAAATAAATTATTTTTTAATTTCGTTGAATAACATGTTTATTTTGAACTATGAACTTGTTTTGATTAACTTATTTTTAAGCTTATGCAATATAAATTAGGTTTTATGTTATTTTATAAGTTCAAACTAGTGAAAATTGTATTTTTATAAGTTATTTTATCATAAACTACCTTGACAAACTTATAATAATACCTAAAAATTGTATAAGCTGTTTGCATAAGCTCAAAAATAAGCTAATCCAAACAAGGTCTATATCATAAATAAATTAGTTATTCAGTATTCACATTCAATCGTATTTTAAAATTAAACTTCTTCACTTAAATTACTTCTCATTTAATTGCATAAGAAAAATTAATCAAGAGAAGTGCTATATAGCACGATTTGTATAGCAATGAAGTAGAATAACATGAAAATCAAGAGTTCGGATTTGGGTGAAAAAATCCGAATCTAATGGGTGTAAACATGGGTGTTAATTTATCACCCGAATAGACTTTAAATTTGAATTCGAATGGCATCCAAAATTTCAGGTGTGTGTTTGGGATAAAACTCACGTCCGTGGGCACCCGTTGCATCCCTAACCGTGAGCAAAAGGATGATGCATGTATGGTGCTGTCAAAGAAAAGAAAACACATACCATAACATAACCACCGTAAGTTATTTACAACATAATGGCCTACGTACCCAACAGAATCGTGGACTATTGTCTAACCAATAACCACGTCGTTTTCTTAAAGTGTCCACAAAGCCAAGTGAAGTGGGTCAAGAAATAGAAAGAATTATCATCAATGCTAAATGGTCCTAAAAATTCTACAATCAATTGAAATTAAAATTCTATGATCTTATTTTGACTATTTTCTTCTTCTTTTTTGACAAATTAACTATTTTTTTCTTGAAATTAAACTACCCTTCTGATGTATGCCTAAATATATATATATATATATATATTTGTGGGTATCCGTACAAAATTTCTCGAGTAAATGGTCAAATACCCCCCGCAATTTCAAAATTTATCAAATACCCCTTTTAATTTCAAAATAGACAAATACCCCCTGCAATTGTAAAACGCCAACCAAATACCCCCTCCAAATGACTTTTCCTTTACCGTTGATGTCTTCTCCTGTTTCGACCACTCCACTGGAGTCACCGTCCCCGCCGATGGCTCAGCCGCTGAGTAAATCTCTCGGTTCGAGTTCGATCAATGAGATGATGACTTCTTTACGTAATTTGTAGCTCGGAAAATTGAAATTTATACCTTCTATGCCGGTTAATAGAAGCATTTAACTGTGATCAACGATATGATGACTTCTTTATGTAATCTGCAGCTCGAAAAATTAAAATCTCTCGGCTCGAGTTCGATTAACGAGAATTTATTGCTACGGATGGGGATATTTGATTGACGTTTTATAATTGCAGGGGGTATTTACCTATTTCAAAATTGCAGAGGTATTTGACGAACTTTGAAATTGCATGGGGTATTTGAGCATTTACTCAAAATTTCTCTGATGTCAATAGTAACCAATGTTGTGTATGCAGAGTGTAAGTGACCCACATGAGTGTGATCAATACTCTACAAAATGAGTTGCGTGAATATGAATAGAATGTGAAAAATGTGAAGTGTGAAGTTATAGCTAACGTACCTCTTAGAAACAAAAGGGACCACGCCAAATATGAGGCCAGAAGCAGCTTGTACAAACACAGAGAAACAACACATAACAATAATAGAACTCCACAGCGAGTTAACTCGTCCAAGCAACACACAAAGCAAACCCGCCACCGTTTGTACAATCCATAAAGCCCACAATCTCCCTCTCACACCAAATCTCTTCCCCATTTTGTCTGAAACAAACCCTCCCATTGGTCTTGAAAAGAAATTTGCCATCCCAAAACATGCTGCAATTGTTCCTGCACTTTGTAGATTCACCCCAAATCTGTCATAAAAATATTCTGCTATTATGTTATCTGTTGTCATTTCAACCCCAAACGAGAATCCATAGAGTAATCCCAATATCCATCCTCTATAATCCCCTAATCCGCGAAAAACCACCTTCAATGCATTCTCGTTACTCTCCTTTGGATTGACTGAATCCAGAGGAGTAGTTCGAGGATACTGGTTTTTGTTTTTGTTGTCTTGGCCGAATGCTAAAACTAAGATACCTGTAATGGACTGAAAAACGGTGGGAACTATGAATGATAACCGCCAAGCGGCTGAGGATGAAACATGTGGGAAATACAAGAGTGATGAATAAATTAGAGGCATGAGAAGTTGTGTGACTCCGGCGCCAGTGTTGGCCCAGCCAGCAGCGAAAGCGTTGGCTGAGCCAACAACGGTTCCGGAGAACATGGAGCTCATCCAGTACTGGTTTGCAACAAAATTGGCAAGAGAGAAGCCAACAAGGAAGCGTACGGCAATGAATTCGCCTGGAGTAGAGGCGATGGAAGTGATGAGGATGATGGGTGCAGATATGATAGAAAGAATACCGGATGCTTTACGAGGACCTACAAGGTCACAGATAGGGCCCATCAGAAGACGGGAGAGGATGGAGCCAGCAAAAGAGGCGGAGCCAGCTGTGCCTATGTCTGCGGCTGTGAGGTTAAGGTCTTTGCGGATGATGGGGAGGAGAGGGGGGATAGAGAAGGTGGTGAAGAAACATGAAAAGAGGTTGAACCAAGATAGGTGAAATGTACGCATAGGAGGTGTTACCGCCGGCGAGAATGGTCGGAATTCGGTTGTTTTCTCGTCGCTGTCATGAGAGGATTGTTTGTTACTCATAGGGTGGTGTTTTTCCATGGTGGAATAATTTCTAGATTCTGTTTTCTTTTTGTTGTAGAATGAAAAAAAATCAACAATTTCTATTGCATGTAATGAAGAACACGACAAACCTATAGAGTTTCACCTTATGCATGCATGACATATTGACAACAAATTGACAGTGAGTGATACTGAAGACATAATGAGTGATACTGAACATAATGAAAGAAGATGTGTGGCTATTTGAATGAAGTTGTGTGGCCGTTTGATTGTAACTAACATTGTAATGGTAATATATATTTTTTCTGGTTTTGATTATTAAAAAAAGTACTCTCATCATCACTCAATTTTGACTTTTTACTTTGATCGTATTTTTTTTTATTCATACTACTTATAGGTTCATAAAATGTTGAATGTATCTAAACTATGATACGGACTTAGATACATCAAACATATTTCATGAACTTATAAAGTAAACTTCTCGTTATAATAAGAATTAGATGGAGTATAGCACCAAAAAAAAAAACTAGATGGAGTATATATATTAACATACGAGATATTGTTTGATTTGTCTCGATCAATATTTTTAAAATATACAATTTTTATAATTTTTAATAATAGGTAATTAAAGATATTATTAATGATCAAAGTTGTACATTGTCAAACGTAAAGTTGGTCAAACATATCATTTATTTTGGGATAAAGAGAGTAATAATTTTGTATTGGAATTCGTGTTAAATGTATGACTTTTGAATAAACAATTGTTATTTTTCAATAAAAAATTACTAATGTTATGCAAACTCTTACTTAATAGTAACGACTTATATTAATTCCGATCCTTAATATTAATAATATATAAAAAAAAAAAACTTTTTAGATTCATAGAAGTATTGATGAGATAGCGTGATCTCTTCTAACATAATCAAGATTTTGAGTTTAATCTCTCACTTGAGCATGCACCATTATTAAAAGTTTTAGAGAGAATTTGTTATCCATTTGAATCAACAAGATTAGATGGATCGGTTTCTACACATGCGCGCAAATGATATGATTCACGCAAAAAATAAAATCAATAGTTCTTTGTTAAAATTTTGTAAAAAAAATACTCCTTATGTACCAAATTATAAGTCATTTTACAATACCAATGAAACATTTAATTTGTTTTTCTATTATAATTTTAGTGATTTATTATCATTCTTTTTATCAATTCTTCAATTTATTTTTCTCATGTCATTAACAAGGATACTATTGTAAATTATCTCATAATTTCTCTTTTACATACAACATTTATTACATTTTAATCTGTGTAATATGATTGAAACAGCCTATACAGTATTTTAGTTAAGAGGAAGTGGTTTAGTGGCGATTTCTGCTCACAAGACTAGTATTTTTTCGATGCTCTTTATCGGCAACGAATTATATTTGACTTCCATTTTCTTTCCTTCGAATCAAACAAAGCTCAAAATTCGATTTGAATTTAACTTATTTTTTAGACGGTGTCTGGCTCAATAGATCAAACCAACCGGTCCGGTTTTATTTAGCTCGAAAAAGTAAAGTCTTCCACCAATCCATGGTGAGGTGAACTGAAGTTTGAATTTGCAATAAGCCATGTCCTCCTCCTTCTCCGTCATTTCAAATTTCCCTCTTTCTTCCCCACACTCCAACACCTTCTTCATCTCCAATCACAACAAACCCCAAACCTTTTTTCTCTTTTCCAAATTCTCCCATCATTCCTCTAACTACCATAACACTCTCGCCGCCAAACCCCTCCGGTTCGCTCAACCCGATTGGTGGACATTACCGGAACATCCAGAACAACACGATGCAGAACCGACCGCGGCTATGCTCGCTCTCAGACGAATGTGTGATTTGGTTGCCGATGAACGCTTGGTCGCATTTGGAGCTTTCGGTTCTCTTGTCATTGCTGCTGTGAGTTTTTCAAACAATCAATGTTTTCAATTTATGATTAACAATTCATAATCTTCTGCTGCTGTAGCTTTCAGAAATCACCATGCCAAGTATTTTAGCAGCATCAATCTTTTCAGCACAGAGTGGTGAGACTGTGGCATTCTCTAGAAATGCAATGTTTTTGGTTCTTCTATGTTTTACTTCAGGGATATGCAGGTAATTCACTAATTCTTATATATCTTAATTTCTTTGTCTAAACAAGCACTGACACGAACAATGGATACGACACACGGACACTGACACGTCGACACTAATGATAATTTGAGTAAATAACATAATTCAATGTAAATATGTAATCATAAGTTTCGATGTCGGGTCGGTAGGTCAGTGTCAGCTACGTCACATGTCTGACACTAAGACACGTCTAATCCGAGGAGTGTCCCTACTTCGTAGGTCTAACCTGTTTTTTAGTAAAGCTTTTCAAAAGCTATAATTAGAAGTAAAAAAGTTTATCCAATGTACAAAACCAAAATGCAATGTAGACTAATCAAGGATCTTGTCCTGTAAAAATGAGCTTGTCCTAAAGAAACCAGGCCACTTCAAAGTGTAAAGGTAGGAGGAAGGAATGCTTGCCTCAAAATTAATATCCTCTTGGTATGGTATATTAGTTATATATTTTAGAATTGAGGTTCTTTCATTTGAATTTCAGTGGTTTGCGAAGTGGCTGCTTTGGAATTTTGAATGTAACTTTGGTTAGTGGTTTTTGATCTCTCCTAATTTCAATTAATGTTTTGGATACGGTGATACCTCGACTTTTGTATGCTATAATTTTAATAATCAGAGCTCGTCTAGAACGATTTCTTGCCAGTGGTTTATAACCAACATAGTATGTTTTGGGTATTCTTGTTCTTTCTGTTGGAGGTTTTGTATAATATTGTTGCTTGCTGGTCAAATGTTCATTTTGAAATTCAAGTTTTTTCTCCTGGTTTAATGGTTCCTTGTTACTTTCTTGGCGTATATATTTGAAATCTTCTGTCTAATTCCAATGTGAATAATGCATTGCTTAAACAGAAGAGTTACACTAGATCAAGGGATAATTGAGTGAAAAGTAAAAAAACTGGTTGTAATAAACATAATAATAAACTAGTCTTACAATATAAACTATGTTACTTTAACATAATACTGTATCAATATCAAAATATTCTAAGATATTTTTGTATATTCTAACAATTTTAATTTGATTGCAATTGTATAAGATTTTTCCTCCTCTAAACTTCGATACAGATTATTGCTTTTTCGTTTAATTACTATTGGTGTTATCTGATTCGGAGCACGTCATCCCATTCTCAACATGTCATTTTTCAGGTAAAGCGTCTACGAGAAAACTTGTATGCAACCATTCTTTTTCAGGTATGTGTTTTACAAAGCAAAATATTATGGGTTAACAGAGGTGTTTAGCTTCTTTTTTTGTTATTTATATGTGTTACTTTTCTGCTTTTCTTTTCTTATGGTTACCAAAGGCTTGTATTATGTAGGACATATCTTATTTTGATAAAGAAAAAGTTGGTACCTTGACAAGCAGGCTCGCCGCAGATTGTCAACGGCTTTCACATGTTATAGGAAATGACCTTCAGTTGATATTACGCAACACTTTGCAGGTCTTGATTTCATATTAATATTCTGGTTAAATTTGATTGCATTATTTTTCTGTCCATTACCTGTTCTTTTCTTTGATATCCAGGGAACAGGAGCGATAATTAATTTACTGGCTTTATCTTGGCCTCTAGCATTATCTGCATTGATGATTTGTTCTGTGTTATCTGCAATTTTCCTGGTTTATGGCAGGCAAGTGTTGGTAACTTTTCTGGCTTTATTTTAAAGGATTGGTCAGTTTTGCTTCATGGACTCTTTTTCTTTTGGCTCTCTCTTTTATATTGTCTTCTTGTTAAGATGATAATATAGACTCCATTTTTGTTGCATTCATCTTTTTTATCTTCATAATTCTTTTTCTTTTCCTACCTGAAAAAATGCGTTATTGAATTTGTTTCACTATTTTTGTTTTTACAAAGATGCATCAACATCAAGTGTACTAGTTATACTATTTGAATTTAGTATGATCCATGCTTAATTTTGTGATGATTTCCTTCTGCTTTGGTTGGCTTCCTTGTTGGTCTTTCTAAATTGTTTTCTTATTAGATTGTGCAATGAAGTTATGTCAGTAAACTGCCGACAACCAATATAAGCATGAACTTGGCGTTTGTCTTTGTTTGTAATTTTTCGTTCATTCTAGTTCATGTTTGTTTCCATCTTGTGTTTGTATAGGATAATAAAGTAATTATAACATTAATTGAAGATGGATAGATGATGAATATGTTTTTACTAAAAAAAAGTTGCTTGTGATGATAAATGCTCATAGGTTTAAATCTGTCATACATATCTCTGGCCGTATTCTCTACCCATGCTGATTGTCTAAAGCATGTTTTTGTTGTTTTAATAGGTATCAAAGAAAAGCAGCAAAGTTAACCCAAGATTTCACTGCTTGTGCCAATGACGTATAGACATTAACTGGTACATACTGTTTCTGAAATATTGACCATAATCTTATTTTAATTATTATTATACTTTCTATTACAGGTAGCTCAGGAGACACTTTCTTTGATAAGAATTGTCCGAGTACATGGAACCGGAAAAGAAGAATTTGAAAGGTGATTTGTTTTGTTTATGATTTTATCTTGCTGAAAATCTATATTTTGGCATGTAATTTATGATCTTATACTACTAGGACAAGTTCACCATCCCTTAATTCTAGTTCTAGAACTTCCTGTTGAATTTAGTTCTAGAATAGCAACCAATAGAATTTATTTACATTGGTCTAAAATGTAATTTGTTTTATACTCCTAAATAAGAATTCAAATAAAGAGACATGATTAACTTATCCTATCTTGCAGATATTTGCAATGTTGTCAACATCATAATTTAATTTTTGAATTCATCCACGCATCCTGAGTGTGATAATAGAATGTATACACAAGTTATTCATAGTTTTTTCTAAATGGTTATTCAGCGATATCCTTAATACCTCTACTACATCTAATCAGGTACAATCAGTGGCTAAAAAAATTAGCATTTATTAACGTTCGAGAGAGTGTGGGTAATGGTTTCTGGAACCTGAGCTTTAACACTCTTTATCGGTCAACTCAGGTTTGGCTCATTTAACCTTATTAAAGCTTTCATCACTATTTCTTTGCTCTACTTTTTGTAATTTTTATTAGAAAAGAAAAAAAAAATTTCCTTCATTCATTCTCTTAGTTGCATTGCATTACATTCTATTAGCATGACCCTGATAGATCTTCTAACCCTGCCCCGAAATATAGGACTCCGTTGACTCGTGAGAATTAAGAAAGTTGTATTAATTTTGTTAACAAGTGATATCATTTTTCAAAGAAGTTTACCCTTCAAGAGTAGTTATTGCTTACTTATTGGTTACTAGAAAAGATGTAATATAATTAAGGATTATTTTGATAAAGAAATAATGCAATCAAATTTGAGAAAGGTCATAATAAAATACTCCTTCCGGTTCTATATATAAGCAAAATTTAACTTTTTAGATTCATTGAAAGTAATGTATCTAGTCTATATTATTGTCTAGATACATTACTTTTGCAATGAATCAAGAAAGTCAAATTTTGCTTATATATAGAACCGGAGGGAGTAGATAAGAAATTTTTCAAGAAGGTCTTATATTTAGGGATAGAGTTCGTAATATTTAACCCTTTTTTTTTGTTAAATTGCAAATTGCAGATAGTTGCAGTGGTTTTTGGAGGAATGTCTGTTCTCAGTTGTCATGTAACTGCAGAGCAACTTACTAAGTATGTATTATACTGTGAGTGGTTGATTTATGCTGCTTGGAGGGTGACAAACAGCTTATCATCATTACTGCAGTCCATTGGAGCATCTGAACAAATTTTCGAATTGATGAATCTTTTGCCCTGTGACCAATTCTTAGTGAAAGGCAAGTAATTATTAGAGTTGCTTTCTCTTATTACTCATAAGATATAGAATTATACATTATTTTATAGTGCTTCACACTTAACAGGAATTAAGTTGCAGAGGTTAATGGGCCATATTCAGTTTGTAAATGTATCATTTCATTATCCAGCAAGGAGTATGGTATGTATTTCTGTTCTATTAAGTATCTTTCACTACATTTGCTATAATAAACATATTTTTGAGTTACTCGTTTCTACTCAAAATTAAAACACATATTCTCATTCGTTTCAGTTTGCATATATTCATCCCGTTTACTATACCATTAAATTTTGAGGCATGAGTGTGTTTGTAGCTGATTTAAGTTATCATTAATTTTTCATTGTTCCTGACTTTTGAACAGATACCTGTTCTAGATCACTTAAACTTCTCTGTAAAACCAAATCAAGTCATTGCCATTGTAAGCCTTGTCTCTTTGTTCATAGTGATTTAAAGTTAGTAATGCTCAAAGATTAACTGTATATTTTCAACCTTGCCAAGGTTGGTCTGAGTGGCAGTGGAAAGAGCACATTAATCAACCTTTTACTTCGTCTCTATGAGCCTTGTAGTGGCCAGGTAAATTATTTATATCTTATAATAATTCTAGTAAATTAGAATTAAATTTGTGTACATGCAAGCGTAGGAATTACATACATTTTGAGCTGCTTGCCACACATTCAGTTAGTGTTTACATACATAAGAATTCATATGGTAATAATTTCTTATAGTTGATAGAATTTTTATTCACAGATATGTATTGATGATATCCCTCTGAAGGAGTTGGATATCAGGTGGCTGAGGCAGAACATCGGATATGTTTCACAGGTTAATCCACTGAAACAAATTTAATTAATGTTTGATTATAAATTGTTTTTCTAAATTATTTTTGTTTCAAATAGGAACCGCATATCTTTCACATGGACATAAAGTCAAACATAAAATATGGTTGTCCTAGGAACATAAATCAAGATGATGTTGAACAGGCTGCAAAACTAGCCTACGCCCATGACTTTATTTCATCACTTCCTAATGGTTATGAAACCCTTGTTGATGACAATGCACTTAGCGGGGGACAAAAGCAGCGAATCGCCATTGCGAGGGCCATTCTTAGGGACCCAGTTATTATGATTCTGGATGAACCAACCAGCGCCTTGGATTCTGATAGTGAGCATTACATCAAGGTATATTCTCATGTTCTGACCATAGTTTTAAATTGCAGTATACAACTGTAATTGCAGCTGCGATATAACAGTTTTAGAGGTCTTTGCAACGACATTTCACAACTGCAAATGCGACCGCATAGGCCGTATTTGTCGCAACTTAACCACGACTGTAATTTAAAATCAGGGTTCTAACTTTTTAAGGTTGTAATTTCCAATTTTTTGTTATATGTATTTTGCTTATTTAAATGAAACTTTGCAATGGAGTTGTTTACATGTTATGTTATTCTTATTTTAGGAGGTATTGTATGCATTCAAAAATGAATCTAAATCAAGAACCGTCATTATCATAGCACATAGGTAAAATTCCTAACCATCTCCCTTTGTTTCAATTTCTTTATAAGACTAGTTGCACTGAAATTGGCAAAACTTCACAGGCTTTCTACTGTAAAAGCTGCTGACAGAATCGTTGTTATGGATAATGGTCAGATTATTGAGGTAATTTCCTATTAAACTTAGTTATTTTATCATAACACTTTACCCCAAGAATGTGTTTCCTTTATGGTTTAGACATGAAACAGTTGTTCAATTATATGGTTTTTGCAAGTTTTTGTTTGCAGCTTTATGAGTTAAGAAATAGATTGTATATATTTTTCTTTCTACAGACTAAGACCAATGCATAAACAATGTGTGCCTTTTATTTTGCAGATGGGCAACCATGAAGAGCTTATAGTCAAGAAGGGGCTCTATGCTAAGTTAATTAAATTTCAAGCAGATATTGTAACTTGATTATAGTTTTTTTTTTACAAGGGCAATAAGTATTTTCTATTTGCTAATTCCAAAAGAAATTAGTGATATCTTGGAAGAAGTTTGATTTGAATGTTAAAAAACAATTTAGTTTACTCTCTCTCAATTCCATACTATTTGTTGCATTTAATCATTTCACACAAATGAAATAAAGAAAATGATGATTTCATCCGATTACACATTAACTATTGGTACATTTTCATTATCATAAAATACAATGAAGAAATAAAAGGTCTACTAGGCCGGTTTAAATCCTCTCCTATGGCAGAACGATGTTGCTGCAATCTCAAGCCACTCATCGCAGCTACTACATGCAATCAATGATATTAATTGGTGACTGAACGAATGAAATCGACGCAGGATAAATGCAAATTGGGGTTCTTCATTGCACATAAAGGAAAGGAGATCATCTCTGCAGATGGAAACTTTATTCCTGGAAATGAGATAGTTTTGTCTATGTACAAATCAAAGGCTTTGCAAAACTTTGAATTGCTGCATTCAAAACTATTGAAGAGACAAAATGTGGTGAATTCTGATGGGTGATCTTGTCGTTGCTGTTTGCGTTGAAAATGAAGAATTATATGTGTGACGGTGACAATCAACCCAATCTTCATTCTTTTTCTTTTTGTTTTTTCCTTTTTTTTTACCGACGATTCCACTTTAAAGGTGAATAAGTGAAGTGTCCGAGTTCGAATCCCGACTTGAACTAATCTCATGAGGACCGATCGACCAATCTTTATTAAACCTTATTTTAGTTTTATTTATGAAAATAACAAAACATATATATTTAAGAAAGATTGCAATGGATATGCACATACGGTATAAAGTTTGCTCTACACGGTCATACGGTATAAAGTTTGCTCTACACGGTCCTCCAATTAAATTTGATTATTTTGCCATGTCATTGAATAATAAATTTTATTAATGAATGAAACTAAAAGAATAAACGGCAAGATGTCAATGAGTCTTGCACGTCAAGAAATGAAGGAGGCGGTGGATGAAAATTGTGATGAGAAACACTTGCTGGCCAGTGGCCACTTGAAATCAGGGGGAGGGTACGTAGTATAGTTCCTTGCTGGCCACTTCAAAAATATACGATACTATTTCCATGCAATTAATGAATGAATACATCTTTTTCAAGTAAAAAAATAAATAAATCATACTATCTATTGATTTGATTTCATAAGTAAAAAAAATCATACTATCTTTTTTTAAGTAATTATTAAGGCATATTGAATTTACTGTATTTTTTTTTTACTTATCATACAAAAAGATGGAAGTGTGGTGGTGAAGTTTGATTTAGCCAATAACAGCCCACACCAAATTATAAAACAAATAGATCCATCTAAACCCTAATATAGTTATTTTTAACAAGAAACCCCAAGAGAGAGAAGCAGCGACTTGGAGGCAACACAGGTTCTTGAATTGAATCCTTATTATAATCTCTAAGAATCAATCAATTTGTTAGTTATTGTGAAATTTCATGTTATAGTGTTTATGTGTATTAAGGTCCAACTCTACTCTTCTTCACTCTTTTCACTTGAAATTTTATGTTTGATGTCGTTACTTTTGAGCAAATGATGAGTTTTCATTTTTTAACTTCAAATATGATAGATACACTACCATATTTTTGGTCTACACCAACGGCTGTCTATTTTGTTAAAACCATTGTCAATACTTTCGACAATGCTTTTTGCACCGTTGTCTAAGGCATTGTGTTGTTTTTTTTTGTAGTGTAAGCCTTGAGGCATTGTCTATTCTTTTTATAACATAGGCAATCAAAAATTAAAACCGTTGTCTATAACTCTTATAGAATAAATTTAAAGTGTTGCATATCGCTATTAAAAAGAACAAATTAAAAGCATTGCCTATACCATTAAAAAACAACAAAAAAAATGTTGTTGGTTAATTATGACAGTTTCGATAAATAATATTTAGTTATTATAAAATTTTTTTGGTCAGTATTATAATTTATTTTAATGACAGGAAAAAAATATTTGAAAATGGTCAAATATACCACAGAATTTCCCCTCATGTTAAATGTATTTTTATTGATTGATTTTTCGTTTTTGAATCATTTGAATAATTGCTTAGATTACTCTCTGTTGATGGGTTATAATGTTTTATTGGTTTGTTTCAGATTTTGGAAGAAAGATGGAGGCGGAAGAAGAAAGTGGTAAGCATCTCTTTAAACATATATAGCAACAATATTAATATGATAGAGAGGAGAAAAGAAAATCAGGGAAAGTATGTTATTTATATTTAGAATTAAGATTTGATTGAAATGAATCTTAGTTGGTTATAGAATGTGTAGCTTAGCTAATATTTCAAATACTCATCTTATTTTTCCTTCTCTTTCTCTCTCTCAAATTTCAGTGCACCAGTGTAGAATTAGATTTCGGAATGTGATGAAGAATATGGATATGAATATTGATGAATTTGATAGTGATGCATCACAATTATATCAGCAACAAGAGTTGCAGATCAATGTTCAAGATCTTCCAACTTCTCGTACCATTGAAATCGGAGAGTCTACATGGTATGAACTATGGAACATTATTAGAGCGAATAGTTGTAAAAATATTAAGTATGATTGATTACTATGCTAATGCAGGCCTTACCAAGTTTTGAAGGTTGGAACGAAATTGAGATTTGTGTTTGATTCTCATGGGACTACTGCAGAGATAGTAATTGCGGCAATTCACTGTCGTCAACCAGAGGAAATGCTTTTTTTTAGGAGTTTTTATGAGCATAAGATGATTATATGTGAGCATGAAAGTGTGTGTGAAGATGGAAACGGATTTATGGACCAAGATGGTATTGTCAACATCCATCTTCAAATTCAAGCGATTCCGTAAGTCATAATTAGAAATTTTATTCTAATGTTTTCTTATTTTTAAAGTTGAATCCTAGACACCTTATTGTATGGTAGTTTTTTTTTTTTTTTATAAATAGAGCAAAGCCTACTTCCCTGCATGTTTTTGAACGGAAGTTTCGGCTGGAATTACTTTGGGTATACAAGAATTTCATTGACCAATCTTTTTCTGAAGTTGTTTTGAAAACAACAGAATATATCAAGGGCAAGATGGCTGATTCAGACTGGCCAAAGTATGTTTTACTTGATCACACTTTTCAAAATATTACCGCTTCTCACAACTTATCAATCGCTAGAATTTGATATTTATACAGAGTATTAATGTAATTTTATTATTATATTTGCAGATACACGAAGCAGGAAACGGGGGATTTTTCAATAAAACAACATGACCTTACGGGAAAATTGGTGAAATACTTTGAAGGTCACTCTCTGCTTCTGGACATTGTAAACAGAGGCTCTGAATTAATAATCAAAGAAACGCCCCTACCTGATATAGCTCATTTGGTAAGAGCTAAAGATGATAAGTTTCAGTTGAATGGTGTTGTTAGTGACATACTAAAGAAGGCTTCTCGTCAAAAATACTCATCTATACAGCCAGTAAGAGAGGGGCAGCTCAATAGAAAAGTTGTATTAAGCATTGAGAAAAGTCTCTTAAAGATAGGTTGCTTGGTGTTTCAATTGTTTTTTATTAACATTCAATTCAGGTACAATATAGGATTTACTAATGACTTAGGGTTTAATTTCTATATATTAAGAGTATTAATTGATTGTCTATTTAATCGTTGCAGGGAAAGCTTTACTATGTATTTGTTCAAGCCACAACCTGAAAAGAATTCAAGAAAGAACATAAAAGTTAAACATGTTGAAGAATCTGTTTGATCAACGTTCGACTTCAGTGGAAGTTAAGAATGTGTTTCTTTTATGGTTTAGACATGAAAGAGTTGTTCAATTATATGGTTGTTGCAAGTTATTCTTTTCAATTTTATGAGTTAAGAAATAGATTATATATATTTATCTTAAAAGAAAAAGTAATTTTTTGCACAGACTAAGCTAAGATGTTTATTCTGAATTTTTAGGTCTTAAAAATTATATGAAAGTCAAAAGTTTTTTATCTATATATTTTACTTATAAAATTTAAACAACTTTTTTCTATCAAGAACTTATTAAAAATCTGTTTGGCCTAACTTCTCCTTTTATTGAGTAAAAAAATTTAAAATAAGTTAGGTCAAACGATACTAATACCAATGCATAAACAATGTGTGCCTTTTGTTTTGCAGATGGGTAACCATGTAGAGCTTATAGGAAAGAAGTGGAGGTGTTATATATGGGGCGGTGTGTGGTTGATGTCGTGTGTGATTGCTTTCTATGATATGGAATTCTTTGACCCCTTATAAATCTGTTGAGATTTGCAGGACTCTTTTTTGAGTCTCTGATAGTTTTCAAATCTACTGAGATTTGCAAGTTTTTTGTATCTGATTGGCCTTTTTCGTGTCGATGTTTACTGGTTGAAGGCAGACTGCGAGCTAGGAATTATCTGCCTAGATTTTCATTCTACCGTCTTCCCATCAATTTTTGGCTTGCGGAGCTGTTATTTGAATTCTGATGAGCCGTTCACTTTTGATTCGTGATCGGGTGCTCATTGATATTCCACTTATATACGCCATCTCAATTTTGTAGTTCCGTTTTTCCCGATCTTAGTTCATCTTATGCAAAGATTGATTATTAGCAATAATAATTTTTGCCTTTTAATAAAAAAGGGCCCTATGCGAAGTTAAATAAATTTCAAGCAGATATTGTAACTTGATAATAGTTTTTTGTTTACAAGGGCAATAAGTATTTTCTATTTGCTAATTCCAATATAAATTAATAATATGATGGAAGGAGTTTGACTTGAATATTAAAAAACAATTTAGTTTACTCCCTCAATTTCATACTATTTTTCGCATTTAATCATTTCACATAAATGAAATACTGTAAAGAAAATGATGATTTAATTTCATCCGATTACACTTGATTTAATCATATTTTACACTTGTTGATGAGGCAGGCCTTTTGTCTTTTGATTTTCATCATCCATGCCTTTGCACTTGGACTCGTTCTTTGTTTCTAATTCATCATCAATTACACCTTTAATCTCTTTAGTTTCGAATGTTTGCGAGTTTGAGGTGTTATCCATGTTCTTGCTTCTTTATTTTCTTTTGCTGTTTAATTTCGATCTTTATCTATTATATCGTTTCACTAATTATGTGTTCTTTCCATATATAAAAATAATATTTAAGCAACTCAAGGTGTATTTCCACGTGGGCATACTCTTAAACTAAACTACATTGTTCTTGCACGTGGAGAGTGTAAACTAATGCATGTGTATCCATATGTACTCTCTCGATCTTATATAAAATAGCACGAGAGAAAAATAGTAAAATATCTTGTAATTTGTGTATCTAAACTCCTAAAAATATAAAATATGTTATTTTTAATATAAAATTTACTTTTGTAAGTTCCTTGATTAGTACTCCAAAGGTACTTCCTCCGTTCTAAATTTTAAGTAAAACATTTCACATTTATTAAACAAAATTGAATATAATAATTTCAAATATGATTTTTTATGTTGAAGCCGCTATGATTTTTAAAACATTGATTTTGGAGTGAAGGAAGCAATCACCATGAAAATGATTTTTGAGTTTAACAAACCAATTAGAAGACCCAAAGAAGACAATGTATTTTTTGCCTTTTGGTGTTTATTTTATTAATTAAAATATCTTAACTGTTGTTCCTAAATAATGACATGTTATGAGCGTTTTCACATAATAATTCGTCTTTTTTTTATACATGACAAGATTGGAGGGAATAATATTCTTTTTCTTTATAGGGAGGGAGTTATATCCTACTACCATTAGGAACCCAGAACATCTTATCATATCCACACTTAGAATTGAGCCTAGACGCCTAGTTGGCCTTAAATGTACAACACATAGTCAAGCAATAAGCTGAATGTGATTGATTCCCAATCTGAAAACCCTAGTAACCACCTTAACTACACTCGAAGAAACAACAAAAAAACAAACTAAGCAATGCGGAAATTTATGAATAAAATGATGACTTCATCGGTAAGACCACCTCCAACTATTATCTGGATCATCATGCTCATCCTCATCATTGTCGCCACCTTGACCTTCATAATGATCAAAATCCTCATCATACAATGGATCATTGTACAATGGATCAGAAGTACCATAATCCTCGTCTTCCTCATCCTTTGATGATTCATTACTATATGTGCCATCCTTGCTTTTTTCTGATTCAGACTCTGAACCTTCATCTTCCGAAATCTCATCTGGATAATCATTTTTTATATTCCCTTCGGCTACAATTGACAAAAGTGTAAATGAATTTTCAAACAACAGTGATCTACATTAAGAAGGGTAAAGATGAGAGATGAAACACGGAAATACCATTTGAGTCATCAGTATCATAATCTTCATCATCAGGCCCATCATAAAAATCTTCATCCTCGACTTGAATTCTGAGTCGACAATACGCAACAGTGTAAAGTAGCAAGAATTAAGAATAAAAAAAAAAAAATCAGATTTAACATGTATAGACAAAATACTCACACTGGATAAGAATATGAAGAATCTTCTTCAACGATCATCTCATCCGTTACAGTGTATAGGTCATAAACATAGTCCTCTGTATAAAACACATAAGACAATGCACCATAACCATGTAAATAGAAACCGTTTAGATACTCTTTAAAAAAAAAAAAAGCAACAGTTTCAGATATAAGAGAATAGTTCAGCAACCACAATAATTTCAAATCATTTATTTATTGCAAGTGTTGATAACCATATAACATCGATAAAATATGTCTATTATTTAAATAAAATAAGTGCAACTTGAGGAAAATGAAGCAAGATCAGACGCGTTTCCATGGTTGTTTGCAACTAAAAAATAACCTTGTTTGGGATGAGAACTTAAATCAGCTTCAATATCCGCAGCAGCATTAGGAATAACCTCTCTTAGTAAAGGGAGGAAACTAGACAAAAGTTGTTGATCCTCCAAGGAGATATCTCTGCATTAAGAGGTTAAGTGTATTTTCAGTGACAATAAATAATAACCATAAGCAACACCAGGAAGTATTGATAAAGTAAATAAATAACATCACAGCTCAGATTTTTTTTCCTTATTTATTGTGACGAATGTTTCTTATATACAAAAGACAGGAGAAGAAATTATCTTGACCTAATTGTTTTGGATATATATGGGTGTGTGTGGGCTTGAATGATTGATAAAGAGAGGGTTGTTTATTTAAGATTTGAATTAATGCAAATATCTACAATAAATAAGGAAAGAGATCTCATGAATTGTGTTGTCATTATTTATTGGGTCATGTTAACATGTGCCCTAAAGGCACATGATAAACTACCTAAAAAAGGAAATGTTGCATTTAATAATACAAAAGTATTAAATGATACAACCATCTACAAAAGTATTGCAATAAATTTTTACTATATTGGTCATCTTAACATGTGCCCTTAAGGGCACAAGTTAACATTTCCCTTATTTATTTACTATATAAATACTTTCTCCTATTGTTAATAATCATGGTGCTATCCATATACAAAGATTATGAACAAACTATGAGGGAAATACTTACTCCTGTTGCACCTCCTTAGTTTTTTCTTCAGAGTCAACACGCACAATGTCATAGAACTGGCATATTTCTTGTAATGCATTTACATCAGTTGTCCCCTTGTTTTCTTTCCTGCTCTTCCATATTTGCTCAAAACGAGCATCTTTAGCTGAAGACTGAGAGAAAGAATGTGGGCATAAAACTTTGCTGCAATGAAACTTCTTATAGAAATTACTTCAATGTTTAAAAATTACTCCCTCTGCCTCATTATGAGTACCATACTAGCATATTTAACAAAAATACAACAATTTTATCAAATTAACCATTTTAAGCATTCATGTTTCATCATTATCATAAATGTAAAGTGAAGGATAATGACTTCGGTTGGGAGTGATGCACCAGGTATTAATTACAGGGTTCAATTGATAAAAGATAACGTTACATTGAAAACTGAAATTTACACTCATTTTGGGAAAATACAATGTGACGCTTATAATGAAACAAAACGAGTACTTTTGTGATGTACTCCAAAGTCTACAACTACCATAAACAGAACTCTCCCATATCACATACACAAGTTTGAAAGTTTAGCTTCTCTAATTTTATCTTCGCAAGAACAATCTTATGTTGTTTTTTAGTTTGGGGAAACTATGTACGAAGAAAGTTATATATATATATATATATATATATATATATATATATATATATATATATATATATATATAGGGGAACTTTCAAGTGAGAGGAATTTTAAAATGAGAGGGTGAGAGAATTAAATCTCAGCCATTAGATTGATCTTTATGATAACCTTTCATTTTTTAAATTGTAGGTAATCCTTCTCTTCCTTCCTCTTCCGTGACGGTATCTGACATTCTCTTCCTCCCATCTCTCATCTTTCCTTCTTCAAGATTCAATGCTAAAACCCAACAACTCAAACACAATTTTTTATAGAGAGTTAGATGTCCTTATACAGAAAATTGATATCTAATTAATTCTCAGCAACCCTTTCTCCCATTCTTTTTCTATTTTTGCTATCATCATCTATGCAAATCAAAACCAAATTTACACTAGTATGGATCTAGTGTATTAATCCCAGATTGTACACAAATTTGGAAAAGGAAGAAACAAGGATGACGCGAGATAGTAACGAAACAAGTTTCTAGGATCTGATTTGTCATGTTAAACAACTCTTATATCCAAAATTATTTCTAAACATTTTATCAAAAAAAAAAAAAAAAAAAAAACCTGAAAAAACTTCAATTGAAAAATTAGGAAACAAAAATTCCAAAAAGAAAGATTGGTTCCGCTTATTCTCCAACAAATCCGTAATAGTCTCTTCCGTTGTTTCACCATTTTATCCCTTCTTCTGATTTTGTTGGTTCTGCTTATTAATTTAGCACATTTTTATAATGGTTTTCTACGATTTGATCTAAGAACAGATGTAGTTATTTAGAGTTGTTTTGGAAATTATGATAAAGATAAAAGACACTGTACATATATATGATGATGCTTGCAAATGATTTTTACAAGAAAGAAAAATTGGGTTGATGCTTGTAAATGACAGTTCTTGCATTTGAGAGAGAGAGAAAACAAGGAAGGCGAAGAGACGTGGATAGAGGAGTCAGGCGAATAGAAAAATGTGATACGTGCAATTTAACATACACCTTTTAATGTGATCCGTTGATTTTTATCTAAAGGCTATAATTCTTTCCTCTCATCTCTCATAATAAACACTTTTCTTGTTTGATTATTCTATTATTTAAACTGTTCTAGATATGAGAAAATGAAAAAACGAATGTCGATATAAAAAACACATAATCTTTTTATAACCATAAAAGTTTCCATCTTTTTTTAACTGTATTTAAAACTGCTCTAACTGTTTTAACCTACAAACCACAAACTAGTTTTCAAAACTACAATTTGTCAAATGATTTACCAAACAAATTTTGTAGTTTTAAATTATTTTAGGATTAAAACTTCATTTGAAATGGGAATCAAACAGACCCTAGCTTTAAATGGTTTTCTTGTTGACCAAGGAAACAATACTATACATGTCTGCGCTTCATAGCATATACTATACAATAGCCATGGATAAACTTTTAGTTTCTTTTGAACATAAGAAAATGGAACAATCAAGTTTTGACATAGAAAATGACTGAAACTAGACGAGCAACAAATTTTCTTATACATTAAATACTTTAATTTGATATCAAGGTAAATATAATTGAAAGCAACAAGGAAAGTTAAATGAAATGCAATTCTACAGAACAGCTACCAAAAAAAAAAAATAGGAACAATTCCAAAACCAACAGAATTTCAGTATGGGGACTAAGTATAAAATAGTATAAAGGGATACAAGTAAAGAAACAATGCAAGGGCATGTCTGAAAGTATACAGAAGAGACTTCAGCATAATTTCTAATACGCTGAAGAATCAAGTATACATTGCCATCCTTTAACAAAGAGTATTAATAAGTGTCCAAACTATGTGCATACATAAATAGAAGAAATATATAAGAGCATGTAACAAACCTCTTTTTGTTGTTTAGCTTTAGACAAGAGCTGATCTTGCTTCTGTGGACATCAAAAATAGGAAATGATGAAAGATATGATTAGAAATGTGAAACATGTTTACATAAAAACAACTGGGAAGAGGACAGATTCATGGCTTTAAGCATGCATAAGCACATGTGTCGCACGCTGTGTGCAAATGCAGGAGGAGGAGGAGGGGAGAACTCAAGAAGAGAGGGCTTACATTAACTTTTCTGAAGAAGTTCTTCCTTTCCTCAACTTTTGAGTTAGATTCAGAAGCACTTGTGGAATCAGGTTCCTAAAAAATCAGTCAATCAACAAGTTATTAAGTTATTCATTTTGTCAAAACATAGTGCAATGATGATACAAACTTGCCACCTATTGAGAAGACTGAAACGAAATGATATAAAAGGAGAGCGAATGGGCATGAGATGACTTTTTAATTAAAAAATAAACACATGACAACACTTGTATATCATATGGAGAAAGAATTGTACAATGTCATCTAGATGGGATACTAACCACAAATGATTGCACAATATCTAAAGTGACCTCAGAGCTGCTAATTGTCTCCACATGTTGCACCAAAACCTTCTTGTTATGAAATTCCACTAAAAAGGAAGGGAAGAATTATATTGTGAGTCAGGCATAACTATAAACACGCATTAAACAAATAAAAATAAAAAATAACACACCAGCAGTTTTCAGCTGTTCAATTTGTCAAGAATGATCTCAAGTTTCGCAAGATTATTTAAAGGCATTCTACTTATATGTGTCCTCTAACAACCTTATTTTTAGTACCATCATGACAGCTGTTTTTGCATATACATATAAATGTTAATTGTCAAAAGAAATTCATGATAGGTCAAAAGTAATGAAATAAACTATCATATCTTTTAGCAATTGAAACTAATAGAAATGCTTAAACATGTTTAAGCAAAAATACTCTCTTCTCTACCATATCTCAAGAATTATGGATGTTTGCTATGATGCTATTTGTATGCACCGAGTAATCAGACACTCGGTATCCTTTAGTAGGTCTCAGAAAGCAATCAACCAGTAAGTAGATGTGTACCACAGAAAGAAATGGAAGAGTTGTCACGGGATTGCACACTTGGTGTGCCATGGATATCACTATCAGTTATTATTCAATAAAATTACAGTTCTGATTCACGGTTTTAAACAGTCTCCTCCTAGAACAGAATTGACTAAATAATGATGTCAGTTGTTATGGTAACCTAGGGATGGGTGGCTTTGATTGTAGTATCCGATGACAAGCAGGGGAATAGCACATGGTTTTGTGGGTGATGTAGCAAAATTGAGAGTATGAGGCCATGAACCTCATTCCCAGAATCCAGTTCAGCCATCGTTATAGTGCAATAATCACTGAAATTGGTAACTAGATTAAATGCCATGGAGAGGTTTCTGCGAAGTCGGTATGCGAAGCCTCTAACAGACATAGGAACATTGTTATATAAAATCTGATCAAGAACTGTTTCACACAATAATCAAACTCGGGTTCTTCCAAACATTCGACCTTAGGGAAGATCATTAAACACTTGAGCATCACTTGGTTATATGATAATCTATTCTACAGTCCAAAATAGTCTCTTCTAAAACCCTAAATCGAAGCATAACCTTAAGGTATTGAATCTTTAGGTTAAAAGCGTTTGATAAGAGAAATAACGAAAAGAAACATACCGTTGTTTTGAGAAGAATGAGAGAGTGAGAGGTTTTCAAAATCCAAGAGAGAGCGCTTCAATGGTCTTTCATTGATTTCCAACCCTAAGTTAACATGCAAAAAGCACAAAAGCGTAGTTGAATGAGAAAAAGAAAAGGAGAAGAATAAAAAAGGTAGGGTTACATACAGAGAGCATCGAGAGGAGATTGAGAAGGTTTTCGTTTGACCCTAACGACAACAGGTTTGGGTGGAACAGCCGGAGATGAAGAGGTTTCCGCCATATTTGTTTGAGAGTCGGTCAGCTCTGCTCAGCCCCTAACACGAGAGAGTGATTGATTGCTGATGTCAATTTTCTAAACGCCCAAATATACGAGAGAAACAAGAGAAGACATTACTTTTTTTTTTCTTTCAGAGTTCAGACACTCTATTTATTTTTTTATTTTTTTTTTACTTTTAGAAGTCTATCAATTTATTTATTTAAAATTGGAATTATTTATTTTTGGTAATAACAAAAAAAATTAAATTTTTTTTTTTTGGTCTTAGAAGAAGTGGTAATCCACTGAAATTAAACTCACACACAACTGTGAGGTCCCGGATTCGAACTCGGGTTATGACGTCCGGCCTAGCAATTTCGGCATTTGCCAGTTGAGCTAGGACTTTTAAAAAAATAAAAAATTATCTTTTAATTCAATAAAATTAATTACTATTAAGTTAGTGCATTTAATATTAGTAATTTTTCAAATCTTCTAGTATTCTTTTATGTAATTTTACTCTTAAAATTCGTAATTGATGAATTCACCCAAATAAAAAATAGGATAATTTTGTCACAATGACTAAAGTAGATGTAGGTTTATTCTTTTTTTCCACTAAATTTTTTTCCACTAAGCAAAGCATTTTTCTTATTTTAATTTTTCTCAATTTTAACAACAAACTTTATTTTTTATTTACTTTAGTAAAAAAGACATTTTTTATTTACTTGTTACTCGATTTTTCCCTATTTTTTTTTATCATATTTGAAACAATAGAAAAAACATAATACCAATCTAGATTTTTATTTTACACGACAAAGGGCTTCTAGATGAAAACTATTCCTGAGCATCATTAAAAAGAGGCATAGAAAAATTACTAGGAGGCATATAAATTTTTATTAAAGGCGAATGAAAGAAGACATAACAATATACCTCTTAATCCCTAGCAAGCGTTTGACGAATATTAAAGACGTAATTAGAAAACTAGTGGCGATGAACATAACCTCCCTCTCATATTAGACTAACCGACTAAAGTGAGTTTGATAACCAAATAAATTTTCTCTATTTTCATTTACTCTTATATAAAAAATAAACGAGAAATATATTGATAAATATGCCTTTTATGACGTGTATCTTGATCAATTATCCCACGTGACATCGTGTTGGCAGACGCCACACATATATGCAGTTAACAATGAGTCCAGGTATCCTCCATTTATGAAACTATCCATTTACCAGTTCTCTCCACTGATGAATGACATGTGGCACTTAACAATTTTGATGGATGAGATTGAAAATCTCAACTAGGGAAAACCACAGGGAAACATTGTGAACAAACATCAACCTTGGTTTCTGTCATTTGCTTTACAATCTCCAACCCACCGCTGCTAAGAACAACCACCCCAACACGGCGCCGCCAACGACATGAACCACCCGACGCCGTCGATTTTGTTTTTGGTCAAGTTATTGTTGATTTTCAAAACTGTATTTTTTTATTTTTTTTGTGAATGCTTGTTGTTTGTTCTAATGTTTTGTTGAAAAGAATTTGAGATCTGAAATAGAGTTTTATTTTTTATTTTGCAAAAAGAAATTCCAACTTTAAAGTTACAATATTCATTAGTTCTGATTTTGCGACGGCAAGGGTTGATGGGGGCGAGCTGCTATGAGAAGAAGAGGGGTGATGCAAGGACTGACGGAGAGACAGTTATGAGCAACGTTGGGTTGAAGATGAACGGCGGCACCAGTGCCGGTGAGAGAAAGAGGAGAAGCAAAGATGAAGATGAAGAATCGGTTGTTGTTGTGCGTAACAAATATACATTACTTTTGATTAAACAATTATTTTAATCTTTTAATTTTGTCCCTTGGATTATTTTCTGCCACGTGTCATTAATCGGTGGAGAGAACTGGGTAAATAGATAGTTTCATAAATGGAGGATACCTGGACTCGTTAACAATATGTCATCGTAACATACGAATTTAACAGAAGATAGAATATTCGATATACGTCTTACAAATTCAAAAGTGTATTTGACAAATTCCAATATGATAAGAGGGTGTATTTGACATTTCACTAGATAATTTTTAATAACATTGATTCTCATTCATCACCAGGACATGCGTAAAAAAAAATTATCACCAAGACGCATTAGCATTCTTATATAAGCTAATGCTATGGTGGACCACCTCATCAAGTGGTCCACCGTGGACAAGTGGTCAATACTACTATAACGAATACGAATCTCTTTCTCCTTTTCTTCTTAAGTCATGAGTGAGTAAAATCTTTGAAAAAATAGGAATCAGTTGGGTTGAAATTCAAGTCATTCTTTACTTGGAACCCATGCAGAGACTCGATCGCAAAAGCTCTTCGTCTATGTATCCACCATCCAGACGTAAACCCTTTCGTTATCTCTCTAACCCTCCTTTTGTTTTTTCTCATTCTCATTTAACAATTCTTTTGCATTCCATTCTAGGGTTTCGAATCGATCAGGGACCATTGAAACGTTCTCTATTGGATTTTACAAATCTGTCCATCTCTGATCATTCTTCTCAACACACTGGTATATCTTATGCTGCTTTTTTTACATTTATTACTATCTAAGCAGCGTATATACACGGACACCGGACACCACGAACACCCACACATCTAATAATTTAAGAAAATGACACAATTCAACGTAATTATAAGTGTCTGTGTCGTGTCCGGTACTGGCGCGTGTCTGATACCGGGACACGCCTACTCATAGGAGTTTGCCTAGCTTCACATTAGTTACGTATCTCTGATTGAGCTCAAATGGTTAATGAACGCTACTTAATAATGAATTATTAGAACCAACATGAGTTAGAATTCTGAATGTAACAATTATTTGTCAAATTTTACTCACTTCCGGCCGAATACTGTTTATTTAAAGAATTATATTTGGTACTCATATATTATTTATCAAGCTAAGATGTCAAATGTAAAATGCAATTGTTAAGGATGTGTTTGGGTTGATTGGGGGTTTTTTTAATTGAAGGGCTAAGTGGCAATGTAGGTTTAGAAATCAATGAGAGGCCATTGAAGCGTCCTCTCGTGGATTTTGAAAATCTATCCATCTCTGATTCTTCTCAAGACGGTTAGTTTCTTTTCTTTTTCTCGTAATTGCTATTTGTATCTCTATCTTGTTCTGTTGATTATTTGTGTTATCAAACAAATTACGATGCATAGCTAAGTCTATATTTTCGTATATATCTGAGATTGTAATTTTTTTGCGAGAATAACATGATAGGTGATCATATACTATTGAAATAACACTTAATTTAGAAATGAAGAATAAGTCCGTCCATCCTCTCTAAAACCGCTTCCAAACACCCTAAGGTTATCAACAAGTAGTGTTACCTCATTTCTTGTGGTTTCTTACTGTTGTTAAGTAGCGGCTCTATAGCATAGTGGAATTTGAACTAATCACTATTTAGTACAAAATGTTGTCGTATAGTGGCTACAGTGGTGCTACACCACTGTTGCGTAGCGGAATTTGAACCCCTAATTTTCTGCATTCGCGGTTGACAACACTGCTCCCATCATCCATTGATAGGAGTTCCTCCCCCAATTCACTTTTTTGGCTTCACCTTGTTGGCCATCTCCAACAATTTTCACAGTGTAGGCTAGAAGTTTAACTTAGTTTATCTCCCTATTAATTACATGATGGTTTTAATCTAAATGTTAGCTTTTTCTTTTAGTTAATAACTTATGGATTTTGACGTAAAACATGCCCCAGGAGTCCCTGCGTTTCACATGAACTTTCATATGATGTTTCATTGGCTTCAAAATTTATAATATAATGTTGGTATAACGGATAATACTTGGATTAACTCCATACTATCTGCCAATAACAATGTTTGTTATGTCCATTGGAGGTTTTTATTATCACCTTCACAGAAATCTCTCCATGACATTTAATCTAGTAACCAATTTCAGTGATTATTGCACCATAATGATGCACACAAAATTCATATACCGTGTTATGCTAACTGGCTGAACTGGATTGAGGGGACTGGGTTCATGGCCTTGCATTGCACTCAATTTGACTATAACCGTGATTCTAAAATGATCAAACCCGTTTAAATTTCCACCAATCTTTATGAAGATTATTTATAGATCCAATATCACCCACAAAACCACATGTCTTTCCCCTGCTTCTCCTCAGACAATACAACCAAAGCCAGCCCTCCCTTTTGGTTACCAGTTACCATAACAACTATCATCAATTTTCAGTTCAGCCAGTTCACTTATCATGGAATTTAGTACACTCCATGGTTTTTTAAGATGTGTACGTACTTTAAACGACAAGACAGAGGAGTGTATATATATATATATATATATTGCAGTAACTCTTGTGTTAGGTGAAAGCTGAAATTAAAGGTCTTTGTTTCCAACCAGTTGGGGCTGACTCAGAAGCTAACATGACCGAGAGCTCTTCGACTGCTCATCCACTCAAGCATGTGTTCGTTAGGGTCAAACGAAAACCTTTTCAATCTCCACTCGACGCTTTCTGTAACCATCCCTTCTTGTTTTCATCACTCTCCTATTGTTTTTCTCATTCAACAATTGTTTTGTGGTTTTTACATGGAGTTGTTTGTTTTGTGGAAATGTAGGGTTAGAAATCATGGACAGGCCATTGAAGCATCCTCTCTCGGATTTTGGAGATCTATCAATCGCCAATTCTTCTCAAAACAGTATGCTGCTTTCTTTTTCTCTTGATTGTTTTGTTTTATTATATGTATGTTTGTTTAGTTAATAACCATATGGACTTTGATGTAATACAAGCCTCTGGGGTCCCTACATTTTATATGATGTTTGGCTGTCTTCATAATTGATTTATAATATATGATGATATAACTGACAATACCGAGATTTGTGGAAATGATTTTTCTGGCATTTTTTTCTAATGAACTATGTACTAGTATATACTAATAAGTAATAACAATGTTCCCAACTCTTCCATTTCTTTTATTCATAAACGGTAAATCAACTTACCAGTGTAAGTGGATTCCTTTCTGAGACCTATTAGCAAGACACTGAGTTTCTGATTACTCAGCGCCTACAAAAAGCATCATAGCAAGCATTTATAATTCTTTAGATATGGTTGACAAGAAAGTGTTTTTGCTTCAACATATTTAAGCATTTATTTTAGTTTCAAGTGCTAAAAGACTTCATAGTTTATTCTTTCATTAGTTTTTTTGCTGTCATTGATTTCTTTGAGAATTAACATTTTTATGTATTTGCAAAAACAGTTGGCAGGATGCTATGAAAAATAAGTTTGTCAAATGACACATAAGCAGACCGCCCTTAAATAATCTTTGCTAAACTTGAGATGATTTATGGCAAATTGAAGTGCTGAAAACTACTGGAATATTTTGTTGCTGAATGTGTTGTTAATGTTTATACCTAACTCACGATATAATTCCTCCCTTTCTTTTAGTGGAATTTCATGACAAGAAGGTTTTGGTGCAACATGTGAAAACAATAAGCGACTCTGAGGTCACTGTAGATATTGTGCGGTCATTTCTGGTTAGTATCCCATCTAGATGACATTGTACAATTCTTCCTCCCTATGATATAGGAGTGTTGTGATGTGTTTGATTTTTAATTTAAACTATCCCGTTATTTCAATTTGCTCCCCATTTGTTTCGTTTTCTCAATATGATTTGGTAAAATGAATACATAACATCTTGTTGATTGACTGATTTCTTAGGAACCTCGTTCCAGAAGTGCTTCCAAATCTAAGTCTAAAGATGCTGAAAGGAAGAACTCCTTCAAAAAAGTCAATGTAAGCCCTCTCTTCTTGACTTCTCTCTCCCACCTTCTTATGCATGTGCACAGGCGCAGTGTGCGACAGAGACTCATGTGCTTATGCCTTCTTAAAGCCATGAATCTGTACCTCAATTGTTTTTGGTATACATGTCTCACATTTCTAATCACGTCTTTCATCATTTTTTATGTTTGATGTCCACAGAAGCAAGATCCGCTCTTGTTTAAAGCTATTTATATATGCATTTCCAATTAGGCACAGTGTTCTTCTATTTATGTATGCACATATGTTTGGCAGTTGGGCACTTATTATTATTAATACTCTTTCTTAAAGAATGACAATATATACTATTAGGAATTGCTTGAAGCCTCTTCTGTATACTTCGAGACATGCCCTTGCATCCTGTCTTTACTTATATAACCCTGAATACTACTTTCAACTATAGTCCCCTTACTGAAATTCCTTCTGATATGATTGGTTTTGGAATTGTTCCTATTTTTCGGTTGTTTTTGTAGTTGTGCTGTATAATATCATTTCATTCGATTCCCCTTCTTGCTTTCAATTATAAGAAAAATTGATCTAAATTTAAAGAAATTAATGTATAAGAAAAATTGTTTGTTTAGTTTCAATCGTCTTCTATTTCAAATCTTGATCATTCCAATTTCTTCAATTCAAATACAACTAAAATTATAAGTACATCATTATAATATTAATACTCCCTCCATCCTATTATGAGTGTCATATTTGCAAAACATGTTTGTCCCAAAAGGATTGTCACTTTCAGTTTTCAATCTTGGCTAGTTCTATAGTCCAAAAGTGAGATACGTCTTGCATCATGAACGAGTTAGTTTTCACATTGGATCAATAAATTCTACCATTGGATGAAATGTGATATTAATATTATGAGACTCGTTATTAATCCAATGGTGAAAAACACAGTTGTGTTTGGTGTAGCACATTAGACAACCTTCAATGTAATATGATTTACTTTTTTCAATTGTACCATCTAGTCAATACTTTGTGCATCACTTCCAAGACATTATCCTCCACTTTATATTTGTGATAATGGTGTATATATCATTACTTAATAGTTAATAAGGTTAATTTGATAAAAATATTGTTCTCTTTCTTTTATTTATATATCTTCTTATTTTTTGTGAAAAAATACAACACTAATAATGGGACGGAGGGAGTAATATATACATTGAAGTAATCTCCCTAACAGCAAATATTTTGTGCCTTATACTTTCTTGCAGTCTTCAGCTATAGATGCTCACTTTAAGCAAATATGGAAGACATCGGATGAAAATGCATTACGGAAAATATGCCAGTTCTATGACATTGTTCGTGTTGACTCTGAAGAAAAAATTAAGGAGGAGCAACAGGAGTAAATATTTCCCTCAAAGTTTGTTTTGTTATCTTTGTATATGAACAATTGTCGTAGAAAAACACTTACCCTGTGATTAATGCAGAGATATCTCCTTGGAGGATCAAAAACTTCTGGCTAATTTCATCCCTTTACTAATAGATGTTATTCCTAAGGCTGCTGCAGAGATTGAAGCTGACACAAGTGTTAATTCCAAACAAGGTTTTTATTTGTTGTTTAGTCGCAAACTACAAATCTTGCTACTTTTTGCTCAAGCTGCACTTATTTTATTTAAATTATTGACATATAATTGGAGATCATGTACTTGGGGGAACATTTTTCTGGGTCAATGGAGAACATATATTTTGGAGTCATCTTGATCTTGGGGCCTGAACCTGATCAATGTTATATTGTTATCAACACTTGCAATAAATTATTTGAAATTATTGTGGTTGCTGACCTATTCTCTTATATCTAAACTGTTTCTATTTACTTGCTAATGGGGCATTGTCTTATGTGACACAGAGGACTATGTTTATGACCTCTACACTGTGACGGATGAGATGAGCGTTGAAGAAGAATCTCCATATTGTTATCCACTGTGAGTATTTTGTCTATACCTGTTTAATCCGGTTCCATATTCTTGCTGATTGACATTGTTGTGTATCGTCAACTCAGAGTTCAAGTTGATGATGAACATTTTTATGATGGCCCTGACAATTCGGATTGTGAAACTGACGACTCAAATGGTATTTCCCTTTGTTTTTTCTCATCTTTACTCGCAACCTTTAGATCACTATTGATTGATAACTCAATTAAACCTGTCAATTATCAATTGTAGCCGTAGACGCTTCAGTGACTGATTATCTGACCATGTTTTTGGAAGAAGGTTCTGAGTGTAAACTAGAAGAAAGAAAACATGGCAGCTCTTCGAATGAATCAGAAGAAATCATGGCTAATGTTTCAGAAGAAGAAGTTTCTGAGTGTGAATCAGAAGAAATAATGCATGGCAGTTACTGTGATGAATCAGAAGGAAGCACACCCAAGTTTTCGGAAGAAGAAGGATCTGAGAGTGAATCAGAAGAAACAAATAACGACAGCTCTTGTAATGAATTGCCAAATGAAAATATGTGCAGTAAATGATGATAAGGGGATGTGGATGATGAACATATGAAGTAGTCTTACCGATGAAGCCGTCAGATTATACATAAGTTCCTGCAAAAAAACGGTGGCTTTTAAGTAATTATTTTATTTTTTAAAAAACATTTTTAGTAGTAGTTGTTTATCATTGCTTAGTTTGTTGACTTGATGTTTTGTACAGTTGAGGCTAAGGGATGGAAACTAGGATAAAAAATTTGAACTGGCTTTCACAAAAATCACCTGTTATGAGGTTTTGTTATTAACCCACTGAATGATTTGAATCTAGATAGTTTACTTTAAAACATTGTATATAGTTTTTTTTTTACCAAGTCTTTATTATAGTTTAATAGTTTCTCTCTCAGCTGATTTTTTTTTTATATGCAAGAGTAAGACTCTAAACAACTTTTTTAAAGGCTCAAATTCCTTATAATAAATTTTTTGTTGGTTGTGTGTTTTACTTTATATACATATGAAAAAAGTATTCATACATAGTAAACAAATAACAAGTTGCACCGTTAATGCTTTTTAAAATAAAGAAAATCGGTTGTTTGAACGATTCAATTTGTATTTTCTAATAAAATAAATAAAAAATTAGATTTGTTAAGAGTATTTTCTAATAAAAAAAATAAAAAACTAGATTTGTTAAGAGTGTGTTTGTAACGTATTAAAAAAAAGTAATTTTGACACAATAATTTTAAATTTTTGAAAAAATTGAAGTTTATTGTGATAAAAATCATTTTAATAGAAATTGGCTTTGTTTAAAACACAAATTTGCATTATTCTCAACCACTTATTTAATACCTTGAACCTGAACAGAAACTGTTTGAAAATAAATTCGCTGTCCCACAATTAAACAAAAAAATCTGGAAAATTCCTGTTGCCAAGAGAAAAAGATGAATTGATTATTTGTAGCTACGGTCGGTTGGTCATAAAAAAAGAAAAAGATTTGGTGGACGGAAAATGGCACTGGCATCATGTGTTCTTGGTTCATCCTACAAGACGATGTCGTTTAAGGTATCATGCAGTAGTAGAAAGAGAGACAGAGACAGAGAACGAGGTAATAATAGTATCCATCCTCCATACAAAGTTGTTGAGATCACTCCTCCGCCCAAATCTCTTGGCGTTCGTTGCCTCCCTCCTGTAAGCAACCTCCCATCACATCCATTCATTCTAATCATTTATCGTAAATATTATCGACTAGATACATTAGTTATTCAATGAATTGTTTCTCTAAGGACCGAATTGTTGTGTATATAATGGTTGAGTTATGTTCAACTCTCAATTTTAATATGGTAAGAGAGATCCGTAAGACCACCTGCTTTCAGGTTTTCGAGTCATCCACCTTTTATATCCACGCACCAAGCTTAGTAGTGTTGGGAGTGATGAGGTGTGTTAAGAGTCTCACATCAGTTATAGGATGACCTAAACATGAGTTTATAAATAAAAATAATTTTCACTTTACAAGCTGGTTTTGTATGGTTGAGTTAGACTCAACTCTCAATTCTAAAAATAAACCACCAAATTTGTCTCTTAAGTCTTAAATAGTCCTAAGTTGTCCCTAACTCTTAAATAGTCCTAAGTTTATGAATATTTTAAGAACGTTCGTTATGTCAAATTTTATTCATCTTAGTCTTTCTAAGAGTAAGGAAGGGACTAAATTGACAATAAAGGGTTAAATATAGAGACTAGATTTATAGTATATGGTTAAAATATAAGGATCCAAATTGATAGTATTATGATCAACTTAACAGTTTAATAGAGTAACAGACCTTTTTGAGATATTCTTAATCTCAAGAACCTATTTGAGAACGTTTAGGGACCAATAAGGTGATTTATCATTTATGTTAGATAATAGATTCTTAGACTTATGTTCTTGGACTTTTTATACTTTTAACTTTAAGATAGTAGTCTAGTCCTTTTAGGTTGTACTATATATTCTCCTTGTAACTCTTATTTTTATAAGCTATTGAAATTCTAGCCTCCTTAATTGTTCCTCTTTGTTCTTCCCTATTTTGTATCTCTATTTGTTGATAGTTTACTCATAATATGTGCTTAAATGTGATTGCAATCTCAACATTTATCATCACCTCAACGGTTATTTGTTTTAATCATGGTTACCAGTATCTTGTTTCGATACAAATCTGAACCCAATTGATATGAATCCTTAGTTTGTATATATTTTGGACCTATATCGCATTTTGGATTTTGATTTGTTTTGATGATTCCCGGTTCACTGTGCTGAATTCCAATTCATTCAAATAAATCACTGCCTAATCTTATTAGCCAAACACTTTCTATAGTCAACAAATTTTGTCTAAATAAGATAGGGAAATTGAGGCACTAAAACCAGACTTAGCCTAGAATTCAGTGTTGTGATTAGCATCGCGATAAACATGGCTAATAGAGGTACTCCAGTCGGTAGGATGGAGGTAATATTCGATCTCTGATATATGAGATTGGAGAGGAGAGGAGAAGCAGCCTAAGAGACTCCTCGCACACAATTAGTCAGGACCGTAGAATCTGTTTCTAAGATGCTGTTGTTGATGGACAAACTATGGGTTACTTTAATACCACACAACAGAGCCCAAACTTCAGCATCCATGACATTACTAACACTCACTCAGCCATAATAACCCTTTATAAGCGTTCCTGTAGAACCACAGACCAAACATCCATACACAATGACGTAGTGAGAATTGGTAGGCACAGTCAACATTACAATTGAACAACCCTTCCGAAGGAGCACTCCAACTATTCTGCTGCATTGCTTACATTAAGCGCAGGGCCTGGCCTGCTAATTTTCTTGGCAATAATATGAATCTGAATCTGGATTCTGTGCCAAGGTGTGGGAGAAAACCAGCTGGTTTCTAATTTCTATCCTTCCACAGCAGCCAAGTAGCAATGCCAAAGAGAATGGACCAGGATCACTTCCAAGGCGTGCTGACCAAGTATGGATTTGTTAAGTTCCAATCCAACCAAGCATGAGTGCCAAATTAATTTGATAATAACTTGAATCTGGATCTGATAATCATGTTTATAATAACTAGTTTTCTTCTAGTGGAGGGAAGTAATATGTTTTTAGTTTTCTTCTATTGTGAAAACTTGTGTTTTTAATAACATTCAGGTCATGAGTCACATACTGAGAATTCATGTCTAGGATAAATTTAATAATGTCTATACTCAACATTCACTTAAACTTGAATCTTTAAATTGGAGTACTATAGTTTAATAATTGGTACAAGTTTGACTATTGTTGATAAGCTGTGTTAGGACCCAAAAATGAGAAATGTGGACCAACATTAGCACAAAAGAACTCGTAAACCTGGTTTAACGCTAGAAGGAACTGGAAAGGGGAGAGTAGGATTTTTCACATGGTAGAAAGTGAGAGATGCAGCCAAACAAACGGTGTAGTGGGATTCTGTTATATAGGTGTTGAGTAGACACTTGAGAGAAAATGTTATCGACCAGAATCATACATTTTGTTATGAGCTGTAAACATCGTGCTTCCATAGGAGCTTGGCTCTGTGTACAATAGGACATATGTCCTATTGTTTTTTCCTTTGATTTTTGGAAATAGTACACTTTTTGTTTCCATTAATGTTCTATTTTCTTCTATTTATTGCTACCATAATTATTAATTTGTGTTTGCATCAACAAATGGGGTTAGATGCAAATGAAAGCAATAGAGAGGACCACTTAATATTACAAGATCTGGTTATTTTTATTTTTATAATGTATATATACTTGAGATCTAATCATATATTGATGTGTTACTAAACATTAACCTGGCACTTATGTTTATACTATTGTTCAACATAAAAAAAAGCCTCCTAACACATGAATAACTCTTATATTCTAATAACTATTAAAATGCAATCATTGGACAGCCTTGAAGGTCACATTATTGAAATAAGACCAGTATTGTACTTTCAAGTAATGATTTAATGATATTGCTGTCTTTAACTCTTTCCTTGAAAAGAATGCCTTTGGTTCAGTGGACTTGTATATAAAGTATTTAGTGAATACTAGTGACCTTATAATATTGCATGTGCCATTTGCTTTTAAACCAGTGGAACTTTTTGGACCTTATAATTTCATAAAAATTGGGGAAATCTCTTTGGTTTCAGAGTACTCTCCAAAGTGGTTTGTCCAATTAATATGAAAGAAAAGCTTTGAAGGATTTCTTTCTACGGGATTCTTGATGTACTCGAATGCAGAGATACACCGTAGAGTGAAGCGCTTTGAGTGGATTTTTAGGTGTGTAGGAGATGGTGTGCATCCATATAGTCGAAAAGGAGTTCTAACAAAAAAGATATTTGAAAAATTCCTTACAGCACTGTGAGGTGTATTACATGACTAGAATGGTTTCTTGCAAATTATTTACTATAGTTGCTGGGAGTAATGGCAACGAGCTTAGGGCGTAATAGTATTGCATTCTCAACCGTAAACAGCTATATGTTACCATCAACTTATTATTAAAGACTAACTAATGAGACTGTGTTGCACCAGTGTCCCTATTGTTGACTGGAATCATATTTAAGGATTCTCATTGCAAATTATGAAGTTTAAATCTTGAAAATATTATTGGAAGCTTAACTGTGAGTTGGAATCCCTTCCTGAAGTAATTTGAACCGATGTATTAAGCACTAGTTTGTGACAGAAACTACTATATGTAAGCGAGGGGACCCATATTTCCATTACGTTCAGGTTTTGGGTGGAGATGTGGTGCTCAGGTCTCTTAGTGGTCTTGATCCTTATTAAATGGTCTTATATATGTTTCTCAGTAAAGGGAATATCTCTGCATTCAAGGATACTTCTCTGTGAGAAAAAAAAAGGGCTACTTTAAAAGCGTTGTATATTGCAAATATTCGGCTTGCTATGGTAGAATAGAGTTTTTGTCCAAATGTTTGAGATTAATGTGGTATTCTGAATGAAACTATCCATTGAAGTTTTTAAAACCATGATTCTGTTTGGCTTCTTTGGTGAGCCCTTTTCCTGGTTATTGGATTGGAATTTGCTTCGCACTCAGAGGAGCGAGTGTCAGTGACTTGGAGGTTACATGCCTCCATGAAAATATGATGTAAAAGGGTAATTTCAACTTTTAAGCCCTTCACATGCTTACCTTAAATTGACCTTTGCAGAATGGATAAATAAAGTTATGTATTATATAGGTCTTTTTCATATGAGAACATGTGATGAAAGATACAATCATTTATAAGATGCAGCCTAGGCATATAATTGAAGACAACCCATGTGTTGGACCTTAAAATACAAAATATAAAAGGATAATAAAATTTTATGTATATTAATATTATATAAGTCTGAGGATTGTGGCTATGATTGCTTCTTTAGAATCTTCTGTTTTCTTTAAATCACTGACACTTCTGATCATAATCATAAGCGTGTTTGATGCCTGACACATATAATTACATTCAATTAATTTTCTCAAATTATTATCGGTATTAATATGCAAGTGTCGTGTCTGGTATTTGTGTCTCTGTCAGTGCTTCATAGACCATTTTTATCTTATTTCTTTATGGCAAAACATTATAAGTTAATGCATATGGGTCCATCTGAGATGAGGAATTGAAACAAGATGTTTGGTACTATAGTAAACTAGCTGTGATTGTTCCTTGCCTTTATAGTTCTGAAAGCAGAAAAGTTTTGGTAGATTCTTCATTTAAACTTTTCATGCTTTGTGTAGTAAAGCAATATTTGATCATCTGTCATGTCTTGTATTATTAGCCTCTTGATTCAATTATGCATATTTATGATCCAACACGTCTTTTTTTTAGGTGATATGATTCATTATAAGGAAAAAGAAACATGGCATATTCAGTTGATCTCATTTCTTTTTTATTTTGTTCTTTAAAGCAGAACTTGCAGTGTGGAGAAAGTGTCACAATTGAAGGACAAACTTATACTATTTCAGCTGTAACGCTTCGATATCAGCTTCGTAAAGGGAAATACGAACAAAGTGAGAAGAGACTCGATGTTTTGTCGACAGGAAGATACTTAGTAAATTTGTATTTTGAAAATTTATTAGAACAATCTTGATGAGTATTCTATTTTGATTTGTAAATGTAATTTCTTGACTGTGTCTGTCTTATGTAACTACTTTCAGAATCAATGACAAATTAGAAAAGCTTTCATTATAATTAGTTTTTTATAAAAAGAAAGTGAAAACCTTGTGTTCATGTCTTTGAAGGTATTTGATTTTTACTCATTATTTCAAAATTAATTTTTAAGGTGAAAGATGTCACTTTATATAAATTTCTTTTAGACCTTATTTATCTTTCACTTATGTGAGACTTAATTATTTTTCAATATATCTCTAATACTTAGACTTCGTGGCTGGCGCGGAGATAATGCGCCGTGTTCTGAATATAGATAAACTCTGACATATTAGATTTTATCTTTTATCCAATTCGTTCTTACAAAATTGATTTGTACATAAATAATGTCTTTTTTTTTTTTTTGACGAAATTGTACATAAATAATGTCATTTGATAAATTACTTTTACGCTTTGAAACATGAATTTTTTTTTTTTTATAGAGTAGTTTAATAATAAATATTTTTTTAGTCAACCAAATAAACTCATGTATCTTGGTTACTAAAAATTCTTGATTCAGCAAAATTGAGATTCAAGTTTTTCATAGTGTAGTATATATTTTCAACCTTGAGTATCAGTATATTTTGATTTCTCTGATGTTTTTTACACCATTAGGTTAAGAAATCCAAAAACTAGCAAGTTTGAAATTTTTAATATAAATATATAATATTTTTGTATATTAATCATGTGTTATGAATAAAATGGAAATGAAGAAAATGATTCTCATTAGTGTAAATGTGAGAGTACACAAGTTATTTATAGTTACATATTGTGTTACACTTTAGTTATCATGCACTAACTCTACACTAACATTACTTATACATCAAGTAACTAATTCCATTGGAGTTATCCCTTGTCTTGATCTATGCTATCATTAGTTTTGCTACTTAACATTCCCCCACAAGTTGGAGGCTTGAAAATATCTTTCATCTCCAACTTGGATAGCAATATATGAAATGGTTGAGGTAGCAAGGGCTTTGTGAAGAAGTCTGCCAGTTGATGTTTAGTAGAGATAGGCAATAGCTTCATCATTCCTGCATTTAATCTTTCTCTGACAACATGACAATCTATCTCAAGATGCTTAGTCCTTTCATGAAACACGGGATTAACTGCTATGTGCAAGGCGCTCTGATTGTCACAATATAACACAGGAAGCTTGGAACTTGTAACACCTAGATCTTTAAGCAAGTATAGCAACCACTGCAGTTCACAAGTTGCTAAGGCAAGTGCACGATATTCTGCCTCTGAGGAGGACCTTGATACTGTTAACTGCTTCTTAGTCCTCCATGAAATAAGTGACTTTCCCAACAAGAAACATTGGCCTGATATGGATCTTCTAGTTTCAATACAGCCTGCCCAGTCAGCATCTGAAAATCCTTGCAGATGTAGTGTTGAATCTCTTGGCATGATGATTCCACGACCAGGACAAGTTTTCAAATATCTCAACACTCTAGTTGCAGCTTTGAAATGACTCATAGTTGGCTTGGACAGAAATTGACTAAGTTGTTGAGTACTAAATGTAATGTCAGGTCTTGTTGCATTCAAGTATAATAGTCTACCAACCAATCTTCTGTAAGAGGGAATATCAGGGTAAGGTTCACTTGAATCTTGGTGAAGCTTGGTAGATGGATCAGAGGGTGTAGAGGCAGGCTTAGAGCAAAGCATCCCAGAGTCATCCAAGAGATCAAGACAGTACTTTCTTTGGCATAAAGAAATTCCATGCTTTGAGTGAGCAACTTCAATGCCAAGGAAGTATTTCAGTAGGCCATGGTCTTTGATTTTGAACACACTATGTAGAGCATCTTTGATGTGTTGAATTTCTTCCATTGAATTGCCAGCTACTATCACATCATCCACATAAACTAATAAGACAGTGAATGAGGTTTTGGTACTTTTGGTGAATAGAGAATGGTCAGAGGTGGCCTGAATATAATGATGATGTAGTAGAAACTTGGTAAGCCTTTCGTACCAGCGCCGGCTAGCTTGTTTAAGTCCATAAAGGGATTTAACAAGCTTACATACTTGATTAGGCTTACTAGAAGTAACACCAGGTGGAATGAGCATGTAAACATCCTCTTGTAACTCTCCATGAAGAAAGGCATTATTGACATCTAGCTGGTGAATGATCCAATGATTGATAGATGCTAAAGCAATCACAGTCCTGACAGTGGTAAGCTTGGCAACAGGTGAATATGTGTCAAAATAATCTAAGCCTTCAATTTGGTTATACCCTTTTGCAACAAGACGCGCCTTGAAGCACTCGATAGAACCATCAGCATGATACTTGATTCTATATACCCACCTGCATCCTATGGGCTTCACATTAGGAGGCAAATCAACAATAGTCCAAGTGCCAGTCTTCTCAAGAGCTTCTAGCTCAACTTTCATGGCTTGGTTCCAACAATCAAACTTGCTTGCTTCATCATATGACTTAGGCTCGGTGTGAGAGGTGATAGCCATGGAAAAAACACAATGTGCAGGAGAAAGGTTAGTGTAAGACAAGAATTTAGAAATAGGATAAGGAGTACCTGTAGAGGATGTTGGTGGTGAGTCAATGGAGGTCTGACACACATAATCCTGCAAGTAAGAAGGTTTAGCTTTGATTCTAGAAGAAACACGTGGAGAGGAAAAGATTGAAGGTAGAGAAGGAGAGGGGTCAGAAGAAGGATGAGAGGAAAGATTGGGAGGAGAAGGTTCAAGGGAGGGTGAAGGAGATTGAGTAGAAGGGATAGGAGAGTGAGGGATAGAGGTGGTTGATGAAGTAGAGGAAGAAGGAATGTATTCCCATGTGGATGTTGGGGAAGGGTTTTGGACAGTGTAAGGAAGTATATGTTCATGAAAGGAAACATGTCGAGATGTAAAGATTTGCTTGGTATTAAGGTCAAGAAGAGCAAAACCTTTCATACCAATAGTGTAACCAAGGAATAAAGCTTTGCGAGCTCTAGAGTCAAGCTTGGTACGATTTTGATGTAAAGTGTTAGCATAGCATAAACAACCAAAGACTTTAAATGAGTCAATGGTGGGAGAGTTGTGATATAGTTTTTGGTAAGGGGAATGGTTATCAAGTAAGGGAGTGGTGACACGATTAATAAGGAAAGTAGCATGAAGGATAGCATAGGATCAATAAGATTTGGGCAATTTGGATTGATATAATAAAGCTCTGCCAACATTTAATAAGTGTTGATGTTTGCGTTCAACCCTACCATTTTGTTGTGGGATTTCAACACAAGATTTCTGATGAAGAATACCTTTGAAAGCATAAAAGGAATGAAGGAAAAACTCAGGACCATTGTCAGTACGAACAACTTTAGGAGTAACATGAAATTGAGTTTCAACCATTAAAATGAATTTTTGAACTTGGAAGGCTACTTCAGCTTTTGATTTTAACAACACAATCCACACATAACGAGTGTGATCATCTAATATAATGAGAAAATATTTGTGACCATGAATAGAGGCTTAGATAAGGGGCCCCAGATATCAAAATGAATAAGATCAAAAGGATTAGAAGCATAAGAATTACTTGAATGAAAAGGTAACTGTTTCTTTCTGGCAAAATTGCATATATCACATACAACTTTATTATCAAAGGATAAGGAAGGGTACAAATGAGACATATGAGAGAGTCTCTTATTTGAAACATGGCCTAACCTAAAGTGCCATAAAGCAAAAAAAAAAGGAATTACATTGGAAACAGATACATGATTGATAGATTTGGATAGCAAAGGCAATGAAGCTTGGGAAGCAAGGAAGCTAGGATTAGTGTGCAATGTGTAAAGACCAGCCACTTGACTACCCAAACCAATCATCTTCTTGGTATTCAGGTCCTGTATCAAACAATTAGAGTCAGAAAAGTGAATGCAGCATTTTAAGGATTTACACAATTTGGACACAGAGATAAGGTTCAAATGAAAGTCAGGAGAGAATAACACATTTTCAAGGTAAAGTTCTTTGGAAAAATTAATATTGCCAGCATAATGGACATTAACATATGCATTATTTGGTAATCTAATATTGACAGGTGAAATTTTATGGAAGGAAGTAAAATATTGAGAAGAATTGCATACATGATCATTGGCACCAGAGTCAAGGAGCCATTGGGAATGAGTGACAGACAAGGAATTGGCAAAAGTGAAGAAAGTACCTGAAGAAGACTCAGTAGGTGAAGGACCCTGAGTCATAGGAGTAATGGTGACTTGATTAGAAGTTGGTGTACTAGTGGAAGCCTGAGATGAAGGAGCTAAGTTCACTTGTTGAAGCAAAGTCATGAGTTGAGCATATTGTTCTTGAGAAATAGAGGAACTTGAACCAGATGAAGAACCAACTTCAGTGTTGCCTAAGGAAGAAGAGGCATCTGTAGAGTCAGAATTAACTGCATTAACACCAGTTCTTGGCTTGTTGAAGCTAGGGTGACCATGCTTTTGATAGCAAAATTCAACAGTGTGACCATTTCGATGACAGAAGGTGCACTGGCGATTGGAACCCTTGGAATTGAAGCCAGAGGCAGGACCTTTGCCCTTAGAATCAAAACGATGAGCAGCATTGATGAGAGTGGAAGAATCATCAGGAGGCAAAAGAGACTTGTGGTTACTTTCTTCTTGAACAACAAGAGAATATACTTTGTTAAGAGGTGGTAATGATTCCATTAAAAGAACTTGAGTCTTGACCACAGAGAATTGATCATTTAAACCATGAAGAAATTGAAGAACTTGATCTTCATGACGATAATTTCAAACTAATTGCATAGCAGGGCAGCGACATTGATGAATACAAGTGCAAACAGGTAAAGGACGATGTGAATTGAGTTCTTCCCAAAGTACCTTCAGCTCAATGAAATACTCAAGAACAGCTTTAGTACCTTGTTTGATGTTGTTGATGGAAGAGTGTAGAGAAGCAATACGAACACGATCGGCCTTGGAGAAACGTTCTTGCAAGTCGCGCCAAGCATCAATGGTGTTTTCATGGAAAACGATGGTGGAAGCAATTTGATCAGAAACGGAATTGAGAATCCAAGAAAGAATGAGGTGGTTGCATCTTTCCCACTGTGAACGATTCAGATCATCAAAGCGAGGAATTTCCAAAGAACCATCCACAAATCTGAGCTTGTTCTTGGCTCCTAGCGCGCGTTGCATCGAACGATGCCATGCTAAGTAGTTCGATCCAACGAGTTTTGGTGAAACTACCACAGAATTGGGACCTTCACTAGGATGAACATAGAAAATAGAATCAACATCTTGCTGAGGAGGTTGAGGAGCAACGCGTGGAGGCATGGTGAGATGAATCAGGTGAAGATCGATGAGAAAATGCGGAAGAATGAAGAAGAAAACGAGGGAAAGTGCAAGAAAGTGATGGAAAATGAGGGAAAGTTGTAACTAACTTTCTAACAAACTCTCTAACAAACTATTAGAGGCTCTAGATACCATGTTATGAATAAAATGGAAATGAAGAAAATGATTCTCATTAGTGTAAATGTGAGAGTACACAAGTTATTTATAGTTACATATTGTGTTACACTTTAGTTATCATGCACTAACTCTACACTAACATTACTTATACATCAAGTAACTAATTCCATTGGAGTTATCCCTTGTCTTGATCTATGCTATCATTAGTTTTGCTACTTAACATCATGCAAATTTAAAAAAGAAGAGCCCTAATAATTCAAATTTTAGTTGTGAAACAAATATAATCTAACAAAAAACTTATTTTATTTAAAAATTAAACTCAAATTTTCTTGATACAATGTATACTATATAGTATACACTATGGGGACCATTGAAAGTTCTCACGTGCACAGCTAGCAAGTATGACAGAGTCTTTTATCATGTAAAAGATCCTAAAGTATTCATATATGGAGCAAAGTAACATAACAAATAATGTGAGATACATACATGTAGCTAGGGATATCCTTTTAATTTTCTATGACCAAAGTTATGTGGTGCATAGTTGTACACCTGTTTTATTCATACTCTTGTCGTGTATGTTGGCAATAATTAACATGAGCTTCAATCAGTCTAGGGACAGATTAGATATTTAGATTGCACTAGTGAACTTCCAAACCTATTTCATTGAAAGTGTCTTGAGTTGATAATACAGGGTGGTTTTTTTTTAATGTAATTGAAAATTAGCTAAATATATCAATATTAAGGTTAGTAACTTAGTCATATAGTGGTTCATATTCATAAGTGAAGTGACCATGGACTACTTTTTAAAATTATAAAAAGTTTTAATGATTGTCTATAATACTTATTAAAAATTTTAAAAAATAATTATTTTTTTATGAATAAAATAAGGACATGATTAACATTAGTTAAGTAAAAGTTGTATTTAAATATTTTGTTGTTTTAATCAAATAAATATAAAGTAATTTATTATTTCGATTATAAAAATGAAAATGACCATTACTTATACCTCTAAACAACAACATATATTGTCATTGAAATTTTAATTTAAAGGCATTTAAAACAAATCTAATGCAAAACATTAGTTTTAATCTAATGAATTGTCAAAAAAAAAAAAATCTAATGCAAAACATTAGTTAAATATAATTTCTATAACCGTATGGCATTTTTACTAATGCATTTATAAATCTAATCACATTATGCGGATATTTGGAAGACATAATATAATTTGATTGAATATATGTATAAAAAGTATACCATTAATATATAGAAACTATTCTCACATTGGCCGGGTGAGAATGAATATAGATGGATCATATAAAGATAGTTTGAAAGTGGGATTTGGTGGTCTTATACGTGGAAGTGAATGGGAATGGTTGGGAGGTTTCTCTAAGTTTGTAGGAAGTTGTATTGCTTGTGTGGTGGAACTATGGTGTGTATTGGAATGTTTGAAATATGTTTGGCATCTTGGTTGACTGGAGCTCCACATTGATTCTAAGGTAGTGGTCAAAATTACTATTTACTCGAAAGGAGATTCATGCAAGTTCGTGTGTTGGAGTTTAGTGCAGCGAATTTGACGTCTTTTGGAACTTGATTGGGAGATCATAATCCAACATTTTTATCGTAAAGCTAATAAATGTGCCGATATGTTAACTAATATAGGGTGTAATTTAGGAAGTCCTTTGATCTTTTATGAATCCTATTTAACTCCTCTTAATTATTTTTTTCCAGCTGATTTGGCTGGAGTTGCTACCCTGATTTAGTGTCTTTGTAATCTTTCCTTGTCTTTTGACCCTCTTGTTTACCAAAACAAAGGTCAAGGAAAGAAACGATTTTAAGCTTGAAAGATTACTAAAGTAATTAAACATTTAAATTTAAATAAAAGTTTTCTTCAATATGAATATTCAATCATTGGTCATCCCCTTTAAAGAACACTTTTTAGCTAGTTAGGTTCACACCAATTGATTTGTTATTGCTCTAGACTTTCACAATCGAAAAAGAATTATACGGTCACAAATATTCAGCCACTTTATTTAGTCACATTTACATAAAGTACATATTGTTTAATTATTGTTTTCTTTTTACTTTTTATAGAATATATTTATGTGATAAAATCAAATGACCAAATTTTTGTGACTATCCAAGATTTCCATGTCTCAAACTCTTACAACAATAGTTATGTCTTATTTAACCCTACTCCTTGTCTTTAGTCCTCATCATTTTTTGCATTATCATCATTCTTTTATCACTTTCACTTCCTACAATTTTCCTTTTACAATAGAGCTTGAAGGTCTAGATGCAATCACTCTCTATAATCTTGTTTGCTGCCTAGTATAGGTGGCTGGCTCACCCGCCCTTTGTTGTATTGTTATATGTATCTTTATCAAAGACAACATCATAGGCTTATCAACAAAAACAAAGACCACATCATAGGAACCCCGTCTCCAATCATTTATCCTCCAAATTAACGACTTGTTACTATCATCAATATTATTTAAGAGAACATTATTCATTACCGTAAGACATTCAAAGTGTTCTTTAAGGGTGTGATTGATTCGTAAAAGAATAAATACTTGGCAAAATAACACATTAAATTGTAATATATTGAATAATTTTTTATCTTATACGGTATACAGCAAGAAGAATATACGGCTCTTAGAGAGTGTATCACTTTGGGAATTCCAACGATTTCTTTAATCGATACAAATTCTGACCCAGATCTCGCAAATTTTTCGATTCCGGCTAATGATGATTCTATAGATTCAATCTGCTTCATTCTTAACAAATTAGTTTTTGCAATTTGTGAGGGTCGTTCTAGCTAGATACGGAATTTTTGATTAATAATAAGATAAATAAATTTTTAGATTTGGTTGGGCGGTCATAGATTTATGGAATCGGTTATTATAGCATTACAAAATTGTGAACGATAAGAGAGAGGGAAAGTGAGAGAGAAAGAGGGAGAGACTCAGATGGGAAGGACAAAGAGAGAAGAGGGAGGGGAGAGAGAGATAAGAGAAAGATTTTCATATCAGAGGGGCGAGATAAAGAGAGCGGAAGAGGAGATAGTAATATTTTTAGTAGAAAATAAAAGTATTTTAGTATTATTGATGGCTTGTATTAAGGATAATTATTTGTCTCATGATTTAGTGAGAGATGATAATTTCAGTTTTTGTTTAATCTCTTACTTTTTATATTGACTGACCTCACAAATAATTTTTAGATAAATTATGAAAAACGTATAAAGAACAATTTTTTAAGAAACTATTTTCTTTAAGAAAAAATGGGGAATTCGGACCAACTTCAACCATAAGACTTTGGATCTTCTTATTCAAAGCTACTCAAACTAGGGTTTTGGGGCCCTTTTTTTTTATAAAACATTATAAAGCCTATTAGACCTCCAAATGCAACACTTGTATATTATCAATACAAAAGAAAGGCCTCATGTTGTCATATGCATAAAGGTGTGTCTGGTTCGACCGGCTTCGTGTGTTGTAACCTTAATTCGATGTCACATAGGTTAAAAACTCTTAATTCCATCTTTTATTATTTTGTCAAAAAAAAATGAATGCTTGACTCGATGATTGCCTTCTTTTTTTAATCAAAATGCTTACTATTTGGATAGTGTTAATTATTTTTTTATTTTTTTTATATGAAGTGTTATTTATTTCAGTATTAAAATGTTGTTTCTATACCATAATATTCCAATAAAATAATGTATACCATAATATAAAAAGATTTTTTTTTTGACAAAATATAAAAATAATTGTTAAAACAATATATACCAATTTTAATACACATAAATAATCAATACATTTAAATTTCTTTATGTCTCATATACAACTTCTTTCAAGCCAATTTCTATATTTGATCCGTTCTTAAATGCAGGGTTACACCGCAGCTTCAATTAGATCTATGTTAGGGTTACAGTGTTACACTAATAAAGATCATGAATCCTCTTTATTTCTATGATATGATGATCATGGAACTACCTGATTATATTTGTTTATTGGGTCATGCTAAACAGTGTCCCGGAATACTTGTTAACCATATCAAAAAAGGAAATAAAAGAAAAATTTAATGGTAATCAAATATTTTTTTACACTTTTGAGCCATTAATTACACGTATTCCATGTTTCTATATTAATATACTTAACTAATATCTTTATCATTTTTCATATTTCTTTTGTGAAGATTTTTTATTTCTTTCCCAACATTTCCTCTTGATTAAAAAATTCACATACACTTAGTTTAAAATTGCGGTTGTAGATCCATAATCAAACACACACTATGTTTATTACATGATATTTTAAACTTATAATTTTATTAGATAAAAAATAGCGTATAACTAATAAACTAGTTTATAGCAGATAAACTAATTTATCACTTATAATAAACTAGCTGATTAAATTTATAATGTTTAATAAAATTTACCGTTGAATTATAAGTTTTTAGTTATAACTTCATAAGTTATAAAATAGCTTATCAAGTTACCAATCGTTAGTTGGTTTAGTAGTGATTGACACTGAACTTGATAGAGAGGATCATAGTTCGATCCCTGCAACTGCGATCAAGAGGAAGCTGAAATCACTTAATGTCAGAACTGACCTCTAAACTAAATTCAATTGGCGGTTAAAAAAAGCTTATCAAGTTAATGGGTCGAGAATGAAAGTACATGTACCCACCCAACCCAAGTCTCACGAGTCCCACACCCATTTCTTTGATTTTTCACTTTCCTCTTTAGACTCAAAAAAGCATTAAACTTTTTGAGAAACAAGAACATGAAACTCGGCGAAATTTGATATTTTTAATTTGATTTATTTATTTAGAGTAACTAATAACTCACTTCACTCACTCACTCCACTTTTTATTCTTTTCATTACCTTTGCTTCTCAACTTTCCTTCGTTTTCTTCAATTCCCATTCCTCAATAAACAAAACATCATCATAATATTATTCTTTATTAATTATTAATTATTAATACTATTGTTCTTGTTATTTCCTTTGTTTTGTCCTTTCCTTATTCTTTTCGATCCGATCTGAACCCTCTTCAGAAAAATTTTCAGAAACTCAAATCAAAGTACCATAACTTTCTGGGGTTTTTTCTGTGATCATGGAACTACCTTTTTTTCTCTTCAATTTCATTGCAAACTTTCTCCTTTAATCAGGTTTGTTACTGTTTTTTATACCCTTTTTCTTCTTTTCTTTGTGGAGACTCTTCAATTATTGTTCTTTGTAGTTTAATTAAAGAAAATGAACAAAAAAACTTTAACTTTGAGTGTTGTTACAATTTTTGGAATCTAAAAACCTTTGCTTTTTTATTTTTCTTTTGAAGTTTTTTTTTTTTAATCTTTGGTTAGAGTCCTGATAATCCATAGTTCGGAGTTCGAGGTAAGTAAAGTTTGACCGAGAATTATTTCCACCAAGAATCGAACTCAGGTTTTTGAAAATTTTGTTTTTGTTCATATTGACTCTTGCTAAGTTTGTGAAAGACTCAAACTTTGATATAATCAAAGTCTTTCTTAATTTTATTAATTATTTTCTCTTGGGCTAATTTTTAGATATTTTAGATATTTTCTATATTTGGATGATTTTCTAGTGATTGTATCTCAAAAGGGTCTCTTGATTTTTAATTTTAGAATTTTTTGTGCCATTTTATTTTATTTATAGAAATTTTTGAGCTATTTATTTTAATTTAATTTTTATTTTAGACTGCGATATTTGTGTTACTCTTTTTTGTCATGTGATTATGTAACTGTTAATTTTGAGCTTTTTTTAATGAATAAATCTCTAATTTTCTCTGATGATTTGGATTTTGCAGCTTATTAAGAATTTCTTGATGGATTCACATGTTGATGGAGTTGAGTGTTTAGCAGTAGTTTATAATAATTCTGTTTCTGGCATAGTAGATCACAATCCTCCTTCCACATCTGGGGTTCCGTGCTCTTCTCGGCCGCCTTTAATGGCATCATCTAGAAATCAAGGAAGGATGAAAGATACCTATCAGGAACCTAACGATGCGAGCCATGTCGAAACTTTTGAAAGTTGTTTGGCAAAGAATATTTCGACGATCGAGACGAAATTGTGCATCAGTGATGATTCCACTAATCACAACTCCGACGAGATATTAGAATCTGAGAATTGCAGCATATTAGGTTCGTCGAAAGGACTTGTGGATCAGTCAAATTCGGAGATTATGTTTTGCTCGAGTCCTCAGAGTAGTTTATATTCTGCTGCTGCTTATTCAGAAGCCAAAGAAAGTTTCATCAACGAATCTGTTAGTGTTGATAAGTCGGTTGAAAGTGGAGAGGTTACTAATTCGGGGGAGAGCAGGAAGACGAGCATCTGTAGAGGGAGTACCGGAAGTGACGTTAGCGATGAAAGCAGCATCAGTAGTTTGAGCAGTTCTTTGTATAAACCACATAAAGCAAATGATGTAAGATGGGAAGCAATTCAAGCTATTCGAGTTCGAGATGGTGGATTGGAAATGAGACATTTCAGGCTGTTGAAGAAATTGGGATGTGGAGATATAGGAAGTGTATATCTAGCAGAGTTAAGTAGCACAAAGACTTGTTTTGCTATGAAAGTAATGAACAAGACTGAATTGTCGAGTCGCAAGAAGCTTCCGAGGGCTCAGACTGAGAGAGAGATATTGCAATCTCTAGATCATCCGTTTCTACCTTCGTTGTACACACACTTTGAGACGGAGTCATTCTCTTGCTTGGTTATGGAGTTTTGTCCTGGTGGGGATCTCCATGCACTCCGGCAACGACAACCTGGGAAGTATTTTTCAGAACATGCTGCAAGGTTAGCATCTCCTTTTTGTTCCCGTTGTAAATGAAATTGAAAAGCTGTACTATTACAATGTCTTCCGGATCATGATAAATTTTAGTATATTTTGTCATATGCCACTAAGGTCTTGTTTGGATGGATAATTGGCTTAATTTAGTGCTTATGTATAAGTTATTTTTTTAACAAAAGATAGCAAAAAAAGTCAATGTGTTTTCATATACGCTATCCTGAAGAGTTGGAAATCCGCTGAAAACAACTTAGGGACTTGTTATAAGCTGTTTCTATATGCTCTTCCAAAATAGTCTCAGAAGTGCGTATGTCAGTAGATAAACTCAACTAAGCCAATCCAGAGTCCAGATATGCTCTAATAGTAATTCTTTGTGACGGTCAACTCTCTAGCTACATGAGAAACTGAGCAAAACTTGGCTCAAAATTTCCAAATAGCTAAGATATTCTTTTCCACTCATATTGTTTCATAAAAGCACAAGATTTCTCAACTATTTATGGATGTCTTCCAAATTTGATACAATTATGCCTCCTTTAATTGTCTACTGTACCTTTTTTGCCTTCATAAATAAATACTTTAGTTATCTACTTCGCCTTTTTTCCATTGTTGTGACATTTTCAATGAATTTCATAAACTATGTTATTGCTTACTGGTCCTACAAATCACCATTTTCTTGTCACTTTTCACTTCAAGTCTCGTGAATGCCATGTGACTTGGCTTTCTTACAAGTCTCGAGACATGTAATAAATATCATTATTTATTATGTTCTTATTAGGATTCCTCATTTGAAGGGAGGTAGGCGGCTACTCAAGAATTTTAGATTTCATTTCTGTTGTAATTTTGTATTGGATAAATAATTCAGAAAGAAAAAAAAATGTATCAATGAAATGTTGCTCGGTCTTTATTGAATCTGTTGGTTTCTCGTTGATAACTTCTGCACTTGATCAACAGCTAAAAAGAAACCAATATATATCAATTCATTTGCCCTTTAATAACATATTAGGTTGAAGTCACCCCTGAATCTTCAGTACTATCTTGATGACCTAATATATGAGGAAGCTGTTTCCATATACTCCCTCCATCTCATAGTATATTTTTGACAAATATATGATCAAGCTGTTTCTATATAGCTTTCAATAATATGTTAAGCAGGCATGCACGACATTAACACTTTCTTTTTTATGTTTTGAGAAGTAAGCATGTTATCATTTTCATATTGCGTACTATGCAGGTTTTATGTGGCAGAAGTTCTCCTTGCTTTGGAGTACTTGCACATGCTTGGAATCATCTACAGAGACCTTAAACCCGAGAATGTGTTGGTGAGAGAAGATGGTCACATAATGCTATCAGATTTTGACCTCTCTCTAAGGTGCGCCGTCAGTCCGACTCTAGTAAAATCCGCAAACTCTAACTTAGAGACAAAAGGCTCAGGATACTGCGTTCAACCCGCTTGCATCGAACCAACTTGTGTTATTCAGCCAGACTGCATCAAACCTTCTTGTTTCACGCCACGTTTTCTACAAAGCAAGTCCAAGAAGAAAGAAAAGAAGTTGAAACCTAAGAATGATGTGCACAATCAGGTGACACCTCTCCCTGAGCTTATGGCCGAACCCACAAATGCCCGGTCAATGTCCTTTGTAGGCACACATGAGTACCTTGCGCCTGAAATCATCAAAGGTGAAGGTCATGGCAGTGCTGTAGACTGGTGGACATTTGGGATATTCTTATACGAGCTTTTGTTCGGTAGAACGCCATTCAAAGGTTCGGCGAATCGGGCAACTTTATTTAATGTAGTTGGGCAGCCGTTAAGATTTCCAGAATCTCCAAGTGTTAGCTTTGCTGCCAGGGACTTGATTAGGGGTTTACTTGTGAAAGAGCCTCAGCATCGTCTTGCATATAGACGCGGAGCTACAGAGATAAAACAACATCCTTTCTTTCAAAATATTAACTGGGCGCTGATCCGTTGCGCCACTCCTCCAGAAGTGCCGAGACAAGCCATGAAAGCAGCACTCACACCTGATAAGAAGCCGCCTGGAGTGAAGCCTTCTGGTAACTATTTAGATATTGATTTCTTTTGATCCCTATCGCTCTTTTCTACTGTGAACTAATTATTTTGCATCTTTTATTTGCGTTGTTGTTCGTCTACGGTTCTTTCCATTGTATAAAAGAATGCAACTCTTTTGTTTACGCGCTTGTAAGAACTCCAAATTGCTTTAAATTGATGAACAAAAGTCTCTCTGGTCTATTAATTTATTCCCGTTCATTTGCGATGTTTATTCGTTCCTTTGTTATTTGCGAATGTCTACATCTTTAAATGTGCATAAAACTTGGCTATTGTGCATAGTCAATTAAATAGGGTAACTCCATGCAAATTATCATTGACATTCTCATGAAAATAATTGTAAAGTAAATTTTTTGATTTGCAACTAATAAAGATGTGTAAGTTGGATGTAATCCTTTAAAATTTGAATTAAACCAGCGCGGTTCAACCTATTGAACATGGAACTGGCTAGTTTTCCGGTTAGTTTGATATCGGTTGAACTGTTGTATGGTTGGATTAAAGTTGAATCAGTTAATCCGTAGTTTGTTCAACAAGTTTTAATTTTTTTTGCATTTTCTTATGCTTTACAATACTTGATTAGTTTAATATTTGTCATTCAGTACAACCTTGTTATTGAATCAATCAAACCATGATCCAAAGTCTCATCAATTTAATTTTCTGTTTGGTTTTTAAAACATTGTTTTAGTCATGCTTCATTAATAATCAACAATAATCAATTTAATTTTCAGTTTGGTCATACTAGAAACATAATGTTATGGTTGTAGCTGGCCATCTGTCACCTTCTAGGTGGTTATTGCCGTTAATAAGCAACAATTATCAACGCTGACATAAGTCTAAACTTGTACAAAAGTCAAGTTACTAAAGTTTACTACTATTACCAAAAAAAAAAAAAAAAAAACTAATGATACTTGCACGGCTCCAGAATCCTTATCCAGATTAACCAATAGGGTATTTGAGTCTTACAGACGATTAACATTTAAATTTGAGAAAGTGATGGAAATAGAAAATACAAAAGGATTTCTTTCAACTTGATTAGAAGTTATGTGTTTGAAAATGCAACAGTGTTAAATTTTTTTAAAAGTTTTGTCACCCTTTACGATCCTATTAGGCTCGAAGAATTTTAGTTAGTGGCAAGCATCAAAAGTGCGGCGGATCCCCCACACCCAAGGGAATCAGCCTGAATTTGATGAGGCTAATATTACATGATTGTAATTTGAGATTAATTGTTATTCTTTGATAATATAAAATATTTTTACACATACATGGTTGGAGATATAAACATTTCTTCCAAATAATGTGGCGACGACATGCTCACTACAATATCTAATTCTCCTAAAATTTATAAGGCTGCCGGGCCTCTAACATTGTCCAATGAACATGATAATTAAATTATCGAAATCAATTCGTTCATATTATTGATGTTTGTTATGCACAACGAAGTGTATATATTTGAACCTATTGAAAAAATCCGAATTCCACATAGAATAAAGATAGAGCGAGAAAATAGAGTTTATAAAAAAAAAAAAAAAAAAAAAAAAAAAAAAAAAAAAACATCACTCATCTTACAAACAATTTTTGCAAGGATGAATTAGATCAAATGTAAAAACCTAATACAACTAATATGAATTCTTAGTTTTGAGCTAGTGGGTGGTGTCTAGATAGCAAGAATGCTTATTTTGCCTTGGTTACCAAATTCCAACGGGAAAGTTTGAATCATTTAGTGTAATTAGTTTTTGATGGTATGAATCTTATTGAAAGATATTATTTTTTTCACCACCAGTTGAATTTGATTCAGCACTGGCATCAAGTGGTTCTATCTCTCTCCCGATTGCAGTCGCGGGGATCTTATCGAAAGATATTTATTAATATGCATAGTGATGTAAATAGTGATATTGATGGGTTCCTTCACTTCCTTGCTTTTTTAGACATGACCCTCCTATATTGAAATAGGTTCCTTGCTTTTCTGTCCAACTTTCTAAATGATGTGTAATGTGTAACTATCAATAATTCCATAGTCTAATGAAATTGTAAACAATTTTAAAATAATACCTAATTTACACGCAAGCTTAAATCTGAAATAAGAGGGTTGAAACTTGTGAAACTTGAAACTTGAAAGCAATAGAGTGACATTGATAACAGGAGTAACAACATAGACTTTAGATCAAATGAGATGAGATGAGATGAGATGAGTTTCAAGAAAGGGAAAAGTGGGACACAAAAAATAGTACTTCCTCCCATTCTTGTTGTCATTTGGAATAATTACTAGTTTTTTAACCCGTGCTGTCGCACGGTTGACCATTTTGTATGTTGACACTTAATATTTAAACTTGACACGTGTAATGTAACAAATCAATCATAACAATATCTCAGCAAAATTTACGTTCACTACCTCTTGATCCTATATGGTGCGAACAACGACTTGTGGGAGTTAGATTGACACAGGCCATCTAATATAATGAAGAGAGTTTCTTTTCGCATTTCCCGGGTTTCCTTCTTCACCCCTTCAAATGACCATAATATCCCTATTGCTATCTGGAAATCGAGCACTTTTTCGCACTCTAAGTAGTGAGTGTTAATTTTTTATACTCAAATTGAACGCAGGTACCCCCCATGAATGAAAAAATTATGAAAAAAAAAAGAGTTTGCATCGTAGGGAGCGAACTCTTTTTTTCATGAATTTTTCATCCATGGGGGCACCAGCGTTCAGTTTGAGTATAAAATATTAACACTCGCTACTTAGAGTGCAAACTAAAACATAGTTCGCTACTTAGAAAGCGAACTCAGTTTACACTTTATAAAGGGTGAAGAGGACTCAAAAATTTGACTTTTATAAAGTTCGCATCCTAGGATGCGAACTGTGGTGTTCCGTTTTTGCAATTTTATACACTCGCTTCCTAAGTAGCCAGAGGGGTAAAAATGGAAACTCAAGGGGTAAAAAAGATAGTTGGGGGGTGCGAAAAAATTCTCTATAATGAATAGTCCAATTAACAAAGTCATAAAGAAATATACAGTAAATGCCAAGCTCCAGATAAGTATACTGGATTATTAGCACCCCAACCACAACAAAACTCAAAATTATTAATCATAAATAGGAGGTTCAAATAAGAATAAGAACTATAAATAAATACAATTTTCATTTAAATTCTCTGAAACATTTCGGGATATACAATATTTACGGTAGATGTCTTAGTTTTTTCAGTCTCATCTCTAATAAGAATTTTTAACCCAAACCCACTTGGGTTGGTCTGATGGTAGATATTGACTTTAGACTTGAGAGTGTGCTCTTCTTAAGGTCTCATGTTCGATTCTCATCGATGCCAATTTATGTAGGCTAATTTAGCTTCTTAAAAAAAAATTGTAACCCAGTTCGGGTTTTAACTCTTGAAACAAACAGGATACATTTGATCATGTGTAAAAACTGGTCTAGGGAGATACACACCAACATGGCCCAACGTTTAAAACTGATTCTTGTTAATTGTCATAGCAAAACAAACACATAAAGGAAATTGGCAACGTTGAAAACTAACAGAAACATTAGCATCTGATGGAATAAGCTTCATGTGTGGATTATAAACCATATTACCAAAATTATTGTCAGTCATAATTTGCGCTCCAATAACATTAGATCCTAGATGAGTTATAGTGAGACGGGCGCCATTTCATAGATCAGATGAAACATCAAGATTCCTAAGCACCATGATATGTACGCCAACCTTAAGAATGAGTTTGTGGTTAGAAAATCCATAACATTTAATGTCATTTAAAAGTTCTGTCGTGATCCAACGATGATCAACAATAGAATCTAGGTCACTTCTTGAAACCGAATCACAACTAAGATTTTCTTTAGCATCCCCATGAATCAATGCTAAGTTAAATGAGACATACTAATTAGTTTTTCTAATAACATTGGAATAAACATGTTTTTTTTTTAAAAAAATAATATTAAAAGAGAACTTGCAATGGATCTAGACTTGGCTTAACAATGGAGCAACATCGGAGGTATGGTGTTGAGTTTATCATCTCTTTTTAAAAAAAATAAAAAAATAAAGAACAGTTTGAGGTGGCAACATTTATAGCTTTAGATTGATCCAATGGTTAAAAAAGGTTGAAAGTTAGGTGACTTTGAACTTTTTAAAGTTAGAGGATTGGGATCCCAAGCAAATGAATGGACCAAAATAGTTGGATGATGTGGCATAGTTGAAAGTAATCTAAGTAGTTTTTTTCCATTTCTTTTTTGTAAAGATTTAGATTTATTACATAGAAAAAATAAATAAATTTGATAATAACTAATTAAAAATATAATTTTTTCTATCAAAATAAGATAAAAATATTTGTTTTTATAATATATATACATAAGTAAATAATCTTAAACCGGCAAAAAAAAAATAGGAAATATTCCACATTTGTCATTTTATAAGCGTCCATTACATATTTACCACATAAGAAAAAGTGGTAATCAATATTTATATATAAGATTTAATAAATAAATTTAATAATATTAATTAAGATTTTTGAAATAATAATAATAATAATAATAATAATAATAATACATCTAGTAATTCAAAAGGAGGAGGTGTAGTATGCTTTTTTTTTTCTTCCAACGAATGCTTATATTTATGACATAAGTTAATGTTATGAAACAAATGGTTGAATTGTATTGAGTTGATTAAGAATATGTGATTCATTATTTTCTATATCTTTAAGAGTCTTTTTAACATGTATCTTAAGAATACATGTTACATTCTCTTATCTTTAAAGAAGAAAATTGTTGTGTAGAGAAAGTTTATTTTCTTGGGATCAAGAATAATTATTATTTATGTTGATAGTTTATAAGGGTTCTATCTTTGTTTGGTTTACAGTTTTTTTCTTCATCAAAGTTTTATCCAATTGAGTTTTTCTGATATTATTTAGCAATACAGATGTTATTTATGCAATTGAGTGTTTACTTTAGCTTTTTGGTATAGTCCTCCAATATGTGTAATTTCTCTTTAGCTTTTTGGTGCAGAGTCATCTATCGTATGTGTGACAAGTAGAGCAAGATACTAAGGAGAAGGTGCTCAAAATTTAGAAGGCAAATTAAAAGCAGTTCTCAAAGGCATGATTTTGGACCAAAGCATGGCATAAAATTTTTTTGGAGGACTCATATGTTTGGGTGTTTCTAATAAATTACAAATTTTATTAGTTTTTCTCATGTTAATTGTGTTTAATTGCTTTAACATCTATTGTTATATGCATTTTCATTTACTTATATTTTAGGGAGGATAATCATTATGCAGACAAATTAGTTGTTTTTTTTAATCGACTAAATTTTATTAATGAATAAATTTCAATTGGAAAAATACAAGAAATTGTCGGATCAAATAAAAAAAAATAAAATGATGGAAACATTTTAACCAATAAAAAAGTACAACAAATACCGCCCCAAACCACCCCTTTACAATACATCAAAGAAACAATGTCTCCAAAACCACAACACTGCCGCTAAACCACTTCAAGAAAAACACCCAAATCCACCATCATAGCTTCCATCGGAGCTGCTACCGGAGCAATAAAACCCCTCCAATAACTCCTCCACTACCTAAAATAGCAGCAAAAGCAAATACCTCCACGAAAAACACGGCGGAGCACCATAAAGCACAGATCCGACCACCTCCACAACACCACCCCAACGGCAACCATCGCCACCAATACACATAACAAAAACAGACCTGTTGGAACAAAACACCAACTGCAGATCAACAACAAACCACCGTAAGCCGACCCCAATCATCACCCACGTAACCACCACCACAACACGAAACCAGGACAAATAGGAAGACGATAACCGAAAAGTTTCTGCACCACCACTACCCAAAATCGAGCAGACAAATTAGCTAATCATGAATTATCTCATGTTGGCAATCATATGGGTGGATCGTGTTCCTAATTTTATCTCTGATGAAAGAAACAAGAAAGATGTTCTTACATATATGTTTGTTTTCTTAAATTTTGATCTAGTTCTACCAAATTAAACCTCCGTAATATTCATTTATATTTGTGAGAGGTGCTGCAACTGATTGCATTATACCATCATAGTTGAAATATCAAGTCATTACATATTATCTCGTTGCATCGTTCTAGCCTTGTACTGTAAAAGATATATGCATCTCAACCAACCACCTTAATTTGGAGTATTATTTATCTCGGCTACATGAGATCAACTTGGACATTTTAAAAAAAAAAAACTCGATATCCAATTTAAGGACCGACTAATTCGAATAAACTAATTCCACTGTTTATATTTGTAGGGATTCTATATAAACTAAGCTATCAAAATTAACACTAGACAAATCAAATCCGAGACTTTGAAAGAAATAAATTCCAAGTTAGTTTTTAAACCAACATGACTATAACCTAACCGACTTTTAATTCGGCCATATAACTCATGAATCATGATAACATGACACATCTAGTAATCTCTCCTCCAACTCCTATAAAGAAGAGGTCTAAGGTGTCATAAGATTATCTCTAACATTTATAATAGAAAAATAACATATCTTTGGACTTCAAATTCAGTTCACCTCTAAGATAGTATCCCTTACCTATTTTAGTAAGAAAAAGTCTTTCATAAAAAATATTATTCTTATAAGTTATAACACTTATTAGTATTTTTCCAATTTACAAATTAAACTTATGATTTGGTTTGCTACCATTAAATTCTCTTTTGTAAATGTATCTACTCCAAATTGTGCACACTCTTCATTTCTGCCGTGGTTGACCAAAATAAAAATTAAAGTTATTTATAGTACATACATGTTGTAATGTGAAAAGGCCAGTAGGCCACGAGGAGTGCATGCATTAATTAACTAAAGTCAATGATATTTAAAACAATAATTATAAGAAAAATATTAATTTATCTTATGTATAAATTATTTTAGAAATTATGCATTTAACCTTTTAACATAACCATAATTATTTTTTGGTAAATCATAACCATAATTATAAATACAATATAAGCAATAAAAAAATATCAGAAAATATTTATGTATAAAAAATAAAAATAAATATATTAGAGATATAGTGACTATATAAAATAGTTTTATACAATTGTCTAATAAAAAACTAACAATTTACAAATAAAATTATTTTACAATTGATTTTCTATAGATTGGGAGTATGAGTATTTCACACACTTCAATATGGTTAAATACATATGTATAAGTAATTTGTCGTTTTATGCTATTATAAATGTTGTGAATTTATTTGCAGATTCATCCTTTTTGTTTTTGACGATTTTAAATTTGTATTACATTAATGTACTCTATCAATTTAAATGAGGAAATATCATGTGCCAAAAATACTAAATTTGTATTGAAATTTATGTATTTTATATTAAAAGGTTTAAATGACATGCACTGTTAGTTTAAATTAATTTTACACTAATAACAAATAAAAATACTTTAATCTTTCATGTCATATATAAAAAGTGGAATTAAGTGAAATCATGTGACGTAAAACATGGTTATGATAGATTGACAGTATAAAACTATTTTACACGTTCAATGCATATTTTTGTTTTTCTATATTAAATGTAAGATTTAATTTGTTTTTCTATTTTTGTTTTACACTGTCAACCAATGACAACCATGTATTCCACCACACGTAGGACTGTTAAAAAAAAACATGAACCGAACTGAACCGTCAAACCGTACCGAACTGAACCGAAAATAACCGAACTGAACCGAACCAATAAATTTGTATAGTTAATTAACTATAAACCGAACCGTTAATAACTGAACTGAACCGTTTGAACTGAACTGCATAACTTAAATTGAAAAACTAAAAAATTTTAAATTTTTTTGTGAATATTCAACGGTTCGGTTCATGGATTAACTTAACCATAAGTTCAGTTCAGTTCAGTTCGGCTATAAATCATAACGGTTTGGTTCGGTTTTTCGAACCATGGTTATGGTTCAGTTCGGTTCGGTTCGGTTTTTTGCCTGAACCGAACCATGAACAGGCCTACCGCCACGTCATCCCACTTTACCCCACTTTTTTTAATAAAATAAAAATTAAAACTTGTCCAACAAGAATAAAAAATTTCTACACATGTCAGATAATAAACCATTAAAAGGAAAATATCACAATCTCCAGCAATCAATATCATCATAATAACCTTTGAAAGATTTATTGTTCCCTCTTCATTTCCTCACATTTTCAACCCTCTCTCGCCGACGACGTGCAATCCATTTCAATGGCAACCGCCGATAACCTTTCCACCGACAGCGGCTTCACTCGCCCTGAGATGTACACTGAAAAACTCGCCGGCACCGTCGACGCCTACGACCGCCACGTTTTCCTCTACTACAAAAATCACCTTTCCTGGCCACCACGTGTCGAAGCTTCCGACGATGATCCTCTCCCCAAACTCATCGCTGCTACTTTCAAAGCTCGTAAGAACGACTTAGCTCTCAAGGTTCGTTTCGCTCTCTCTATTTCGCTTCAAATCAAATTCAATCGGTTTTAGTTTTTTTGCTCTGATTTCGTTTGTTGAATTTTGTAGACGAAGATCACTGTGTGTGAAGCAAGTGAGGAAGCTGGTTTCTCTGACGGTGACGTTTTGATTTTCCCTGAAATGATTAAATATAGGTGAACCTGAATTTGTGCAAGTGATTATTAGGGTTCCGTTTATTTCTATTTCTATTTTGTTATATAGTACTAATAGAAATTATTTAACATGAAATCTAATCTATTATTTATGAGTAGAGTAAGCCATTGATAGCAGATTCTATGCTTCTAACATGTAAGGAATGTTTAGTAAGTTGTGAATTTACTATTTAGAAACTACTAGCTCCGATCATTTTTACAAGAGACACAGTTCACTTTTTAGATTCGTTGAATTGAATAAGTAACTGAAGTATGTGGTTTATACACCGGATATTTAATGAATTTAAAAAGTGAATCGTTTGTTATGCTATTATAGACAGGAATCGACGGATTGTAACAGTATGGATTTTCTTGTTTAAATGATTTCCTTTAATAGCGTAATGGAGTGTGAAGATCTATATAGAACCGATACTTCAAGTTGAAAGTGTGTCTAACACATGTCGGCTCTGAAACATGGGTACTTGTAAAACGGTGAAGTACCCGTAGGCTGTACCGGGTGCATACCTGGTACCGAATACATACTCAGTACGCATACTGTACTCGTGGTACTCCATTGAGTGAAATTTGTGTCTTTCGCTCATATATATTAATATTATAATAATATACGATAAAATGATAGTATTTGAGTATTTAAGTTTCTTTCTGTTGTAATTAATTATCCTTATCCCCAATTTATTACCTTTTAAACTTTTATTATGATGCTTTTGTTGTAAATTGAACACTGACTCATATTTTTTTATTGACGTACCGATACCTGAACTTTTTTTAAAAAGTGCCGTATTATCATATCCGTGTGTTGTACCGGTTACCATACCCGTACCTATGCAACATAGCATGTTAGTGTCCGACACTAATTCAACACCAACACATATAATTTCATTCAATCACTTCCATTTTCTTGAAATATTAATCGTGTCTATCTGTCGGTGTTGGTACTATGTCTGTTTTCCATGTTTGTGTCCATGCTTCATAGGTTAAATTTTAAAGATTGTACTTATATCTTTTGAGATCGTATGAAGTTGCAACTTGCAATTGTTTTTTCTGCTAAGATTTTTCTTGGTTTTCATTTCTTCTATAAGTGATGATGTTTCTGTGTGTAGGTGGAATTTTTTAAACTTGCTCAAACTGATATTTAGTTGAAGTGATGTTTCTCTGTTAAATTTGGTCTTCTATGATGAATGAGGGTTTTTGGGTTTTTTATGTTTAGAATTTTCTGTTGTTTGAGGTCAATTTTCTTTTTCTTCTTTAATTGAAAGGGGTTTGGTGGAGTCAAATGTTGAGAGCTTTTTTGAAGATGTTTTGGTGAATGGTAAACCGTGGGCTATTGGAGTGCCGGAGGTTGTAACTGGTTCACATGTTTATGTATGTGCCCATGGAAGTCGTGATGTTAGATGTGGTACTTGTGGGCCAGTTCTCATCAAGAATTTTAATGAGGAAATCGAGCTTCGAGGTCTGAAGGATCAAATCTCTGTTACTGCTTGTTCTCACATTGGTGGGCACAAGTATGCTGGAAATGTGATCATATACAGCCCAGGACCGGACGGAAAAACTATTGGTCACTGGTAAGCTCATAAACTTTGCATCCTCAGATTTCAAAGCATTTCACTGTTGATGGTTTAATTGTATTGTGTAATAATTGTTTCAGGTACGGCTATGTTACTCCTAATGATGTTCCTGATTTGTTGGACCAACACATTGCAAAAGGAGAGGTCATACAACGACTTTGGAGGTTGGTATTTTTGTGATTATGCATTTGGTAATTTTTAATGAAATGAAAAATTGAAGGATCTATTGTTTGTAAAGACAAAAGGAATATATAAAGTGTGATTTTTCATTTTTTAGATTCTAAAAAAAAGTATTATTTGGTTTGTTACTGAACTATAGTGTTGACTTGCAAAAATGATCATGGTTTGATATACTTTTGAGGAGTGTTTAGATCATCGGAGACTACTCCATCCTTATTACCTTTTTTAGCTCTTAACAATGGATTATTTTCAAGTTTTTGAGTTGGTGTCTCTATTTTCCCACCCTCTTCTGTCCATTTTTATGGTATCGATAAAAACCTTACTATGTATTTATCTAGTGATGGCGAAAATGTGGCCTATAGTTTGATAATAACCATTCACCATGTATTTCTTATACAGTGTGATTGAAAATGAGGTGAATTATATTTCTATTTGCTGCCATTTCAAGCACATGGTTGAAATTTGTATATATTACTCCATAAAAGATAGTAGTTATGTATTCCTTTATCTTTGCCTCGTGTAACATCATGTTTGATAATGTTATATAAAAGATAGTTATGTAATTCTTTATTGTGTTGGTGAGTGTAAAATAATTTTATTCTAACCGTTTATATCCTTTACTCTCTCTCTCTCTCTCTCTCTCTCTCTCTCTCTCTCTCTCTCTCAGTCTAACTATCTTTTATATAACACTGTCAAACATGATGTGGCAAGAGGCCGAGAAAGTCATTCTTATGTGAGAGTGAGAGGATTAAATTTCAGCCTTTAGATTAAAATTAATGGCCGAGATTATAAGGTTTAGTACGTGACCTTCTCCAACCTATTCCAGCAAAATGCACCCAACAGATCCGTCTTCTCTTCTTTCATTAACCTAGTCCACCTATTCTTTCTCTATTATTGTTTCTTACAACCACCATCTCATCTCCTCACTCTCACCTAAGAAAGGGCTTCTTCACTTGATATGCTCCCTGTGTGTGTGTAATGGGAACCACAATTGTATTCTTTATATCTTGGCCTCTTGGACAGAGGTGATTATTTATGAACAACATTTATGGCCTAGTAAAAAGCCTATGAGCAGCATGTAAATCAAATATGGATATAGTGGTGTTTTCATTCATCATTTGTCATGAACATGATTCTCATTCATCTATCAGAATGCTGCATTGTGCTTTATTTCCTTTGCTATGATTATCTGATTGAATTCGTTTATTTCCTTTGTAATAATGTAATCCACAGTGGCTTTATGCACTTTTATTTAGTAGCATACTATCTATGATGTCATTTACTCGCATAATGTAATTACTACATAATGGCACATCAGAGTTGTATTAGTTAAGCTTATTTAAATTGTTGTAGGGGCCAAATGGGGCCGTCTGTTCCAGAAGTGGAGGGAGCGAATGACCAGAACCTTGCTAATGGAGGACTTGCTAATGGAGACCATGCCAAGAAGATTGAAAATAATATTGAAAGTGACAGTGTGAGCAGGGAAGAAAATGTGACTGGTGGTTGTTGCCAGGGTGTTAATGGGGGTTCTTGTTGCAGTTTTCCAACTCCTGCCCAAACCAACAAGACTGAAGAGAGCAAAATCTGTAAGAATTGGCCTATATTGAAGGAGCGTGATATTCTCACAGCTGTTGGTGTGCTTGGAGCTGTGGCTGCTGTTGCTGTGGCTTACAAACTTTACAGAAGGTCAGGATGAATTAAGCTCTAGTAATGTGTTCTAGGCTGTTTGGAGAACCTATTTTTTTGGTCTATATACAATGAAGTAAGAAATAATTACGAAAACCAGCTATACGAAGACTACGAAATATTGGTTTGTCAAAGGATGATAGTAAAAGTCTAGCAACAGATATAGTGATAAAAGCTTTATTGTTCTTTTTGAATTCAACACAATTATTGACTGTATACGCCGCTGGGTGTTCCCTTATGTTTGCGTTACTGATATTCTATTAATTTGAAGTTTTTTGTGATGAAAGCTTAGGGATATGTTATTTCTGTTATTGTGCTACACTGCTGAAAATGTTGCATTGATTTTCACTACGGTGCTACCTATTGAAAATGCTATTTGGTCCGAAAATAATTTCGTTGGAATTGAGTTTGGTAGCTTACGGTTACATGCGGTTTATATTTTTTTTCTTCACTTTGACCCGAAATAAAATTTGGCCCTCAATACATTATTAACATAAATGTAGAACAAATTTGAATTGAAATAAACATAGCAATTAGGAGAGGTTAAACTCTTTAACAAACAAATGGAGGATGACTTTGATTTCATTTCACAATTTTGGATTGGTTTGCCAATGTTACCGTATACATGCATACTCAGCTGAAGAGGTCTTGCAATAGAAAAACCATTTTTGCTTACGGAATATCAAATTTTGATTTTAGCTAAACTACATACATAGTCAAATAATCAAAAAAAGCCAATTAATCACAACATGAAAGCAAATCATTTGGAAGCCTGGTCTTTCTCTCAACCTCATATATCTATGCTGCAGCTACTCCTTTTTATCTTTGATTTTTTTAGTAGACCATTGTTTTATCACTGTGGGTCTTGAAATTGAAAGTGTGCACCAATTTGAGACACTAAGTTTTTGAAATATCAATTTTTTCATAAATGTCTAACATAAGTTAAAACTCCTTCCATCAAGTAACTTTGTTAGAGATGTTAATGGGTCACGTTAATCAAAATAAATTTTTACTTCTATAATATTAATCGATGAGAGTACAAAATAGTATATATATACTCATAAAATAATATTAATCTTCAGGTGTTTACTTGATAAATACTCTTTGAGTACAATACTTGATAAAAGACCATTTTCACAAGCTCAGGCGCGATATTGATGCTTGCGGGAAAAGAATTGACCGAATACGTAGTCAGGTCAGTTCTGAAAATATAAACTATTTTAATGCTTTGAGGAATTGTATGTGGCTCATATGTTGGTTCAAGAAGATACATATTGGCGTCAAAGGGCCAAAACTCATTGGTTACGAGATGGTGACCTCAACACAAAGTTCTTCCACGCTGCTGCAACATCCAAGAGAGTCAGAAATAGAGCGCAAAACTCATGAGCTAGTATCCTGACAGTATCAGAAATATGAGTTTTCCTCATGATTGTTAATCTGAACAAATTTTTATACATAGTGCACTAATCAAATATGCGAAGACTATACACAGTATCATCTGAGGCGTCTTTATTTCGTATATAGGAGAGTCATCTGATATACTAAGGTTCCTGGCTGAAGGTTCTTCAAAATTGTTAATATTAAGTGATGATAATGCATTATCCAATTCATGCAACTGCTTTTTTTATTCTTGAAAATATTTGGGACTTCTTTTACAGTTGCCTTAGGATTCAAGAAACTGTTGGAGCGAGGAGTAGCATGAAATCCCCAAGCGTACTCTCAGTTTGTAACTAACTAGGTGATAGATATTCGATAACTTATACTGATACAGAACATAATAATAAAACCGGTAACCCATACAAAAATATAAAAAACACATGATGTGGCAAGTTATAATTGGAGTGTGTTAGAGAGTGTGATAATAGCACTTCTCAACTCATACTGATACAGAACATAATCCTCACAAAACAGCGCAAATATCTTGCAAATGAACTAACTATACTTACAAACATAAACATGATAATGTTCTTGAATTAATAGCACCAGGTGAATCATGAGTCAAATATGGTCCCGATTAAGCAGAAAACTCTATTGCATTTCATCACACTTTCATGGTCTAATTCGCATAGTCCACTACCTATTACAAAAGTGATCTTTATAACTTATTGCCTTCATTAGTAGTAGTAGTTCAGAGAATCATGTGATACAAGCTTTTCTTTTTTGGTCTGTTATATGGTACAAACTTTTTCAATCAAATTATAAGCTCAAAATCATTTAAGCTTCAATATATCTAGAAGCTAAATTCAATATGCTATATCTTCAAACAATTATAAACTGAAAAACACTTAAGCTCCAATGTAAATATAGACGATAAATACAATATGCAACATGTTCAACTGTTAATCTCATAAATAAGTTAAATTCAATATGCAGTACCTTCAGACTGTGATACTCAAAAGCAATATTTATAGCATAATGTATGCACAATTCATTTCAAATGAAAGGATTAACAATAAGAAAAACAAGTTTGAATAGAGAGCATATTTATGTAACTTTGAAATAACTATCTACTGATGAAAGTTCCTTCCACGTTAAGATAATGTGCAATCCTGCCAACCAAAAAAAGAATACACATCAACAACTAAATGATGAAACAAAATTAGAAACAGCAAAAATAAACACCATTAATTCAACTAATTTTGTATATTGACAATTCGTTTTCTCATTATTGATTTAGAAAAATATGATTAATTCAATATACAAAAAAATAATATGATTCATTCAACTAATTTTGTATATTGACAATTCGTTTTCTCATTATTGATATAGAAATTGATTCATTAATAATTAATTGATAATAAACTTTTCTCGACTATGAATAAAAAGTTTTGTTTCTCAAGTACTTTCATATAAACGAGCGCGTTGTAAATATTAACAGATTTTTTTTCAAATAAAAAATAATATATAGAAATACCACATTATGTTGGTATTTTAAAAATACTCATGATTTTTTAAAAAATTTTATCATATCGGGACATACGATTCAATAATGAGATAATGAATTTTCAATATACAAATTAGTAAATAAAATAAAAAACATTTTTTAGAAATATCACATTGTGTTGATATTTTTAAAATACTCATGATTTTTTAAATTTGTATCATATCAAGACATAAAATTTTGTTCTCGCCAATATATAAATAGATAAATCACGAACGACTGTGGTGTAAATATGTTATATGTATAAGAAGATAGAAATACTAAATTAATATCCGTAGTTTAAAAGTACTCACAAATTTTCAAATTTTTATCGAGTAAACCACCAAATTAGGAGTAAACTTCTATAAGCACTAAGACAAATCATTATAATTTAGGCACACTTGGGAATGATGAAAATAATAAAATAAAATATTATTATATAAAAAATAATATTGATAGTTTGCAAGTGAGGTGCCATTGTGCTAATATAAGGACATAGATCCGTAACAAGTGAGGTGCAAATATTTAATGGATTTTCAAATATAAAATAAAATTTATTTTGTAGAATTTAATATATTTAATAAAAATACTCATGTGTTTTCAAATTTTTATGATATCTGTACATAAAAATTTGTTTCCACAAATATAAATACACAACAATTATGGTGCAAACATTAATAGGTTTTTTTTAACAAAATGAATAAATATTTTACAAAAACACCATATTTGGAATTTTGAAAATACTCACGAGTTTTCAAAACATTTATCATGTCGGGGACAAAAATTTCTTACGACAAATATAAGTACATAAATCTGCATTAAGTGCACCGCAAATATTGAAAGGGTTTTTGGATATAAAATAAAAAATAATTTTATTGAAATATGAAATTATGATGTATTTCAAATTTATTTATGTATAATATTGTTCAAGTTGTTTAATAATGCCCAAGTTATCTTTAGTTTTTTAAGGCCCACAAAGAAAATTATCTTCAAACTATTTAACATTTATGATACAATTTAAGGTTATTCAACCATCTATACATATAATTGTGTGCATCATTTTGAATGAAATTCTAATTTTTGTTTTTTTAATATAGTTCAAATTTATTTTTTTAACTTTACGTATAAAATAATAAATGATAAATACCCGTGCATTCGCACGGGTCTTTTCCTAGTTTGAAGATAAATAAATTACACAATCAAACATTTGTGGTATACAAGTTGTGCATAGAAAATGCATTATTATAACAAAATATAAGAAAGATATTCAACTTAGAATAATATGATTAAATCATTATATAAATTTGTTATTTTTAAACAAAAAAAATTAAACAATAAAAGTGTATTAAAATAACTAAAAAAATGTTATGTGTAATTTATACTACAACTTGTATACTACAAATGTTTGATTGTCTAATTTATTTATCTTCAAACTAGGAAAAGACCTGTGCGGGAATATAATTTTGAAAACAAATATAATGTTTGATTGTGAAAATTTATTTATCACATCATTCAGGATGAACATCTTCCGGCGGGAATGGGATAATACGTCGTTGGTGTTCACCTCCGAAGTAAATGATAGCTCTAGGGCGATGGAGCTGATTCATAGATAGAGCAACAATAGCATTTTCATAAGATCCATGAAAGTTTTTGAAAATAGATGATCATTTTCAAAACAACTGAGTTTAATATTCATATTGGGTCTTATGGGGTGCCATAGGGTGCAATTAATTGGTGGCCCGAGAAGAGCATTCAATTGCAAATTCATGAGCCAAGGTTGTTGAGGTTGTTGATTTTGGGATGAGTTTGTGGGGGTGGGGTGAGAAGTACAATGGATTGTCGGTTCCAAATTGATAATCTACCAAGCGGAAGATCAGCATATGGATTAAGGCAAGGTGTAATACCTGGCGCAAGATACCAGTTATGCTCTGGATTAGTTGGAACAGCGATAGAGCGCCAAGAACTGCAAGTCGAACGGAACCTAGCCAAATCCAATGTGCTGGCACAACGATTTGATATCGAACGAAGGTTGTCTGACGGAAGATTAGTCCAATCTACAGCAACAAGAACAACGACTTCTTTGGCGGCGCCGGGGACATGAGCTGCGACAACGATGGGGTTTCCCTCAACCACGTGTGGTTCGACAGAAACCCGTTGTTGTTCGGCGGCGTCGGGGACATGAGTTGCGACAGCGATGGTGTTTCCCTCAACCACGTGTGGTTCGACGATAACAGCTTGTTGTTCAGCCGCAATGAGTTGTTGTTTTGCTCTATTCCTTCTACGTCTTATTCTTATGCGACGGCGAGCTGCCGCCATGTATGAGACCAATTGAAAAAATGTCATCGCCGGAAATGGTTAGGTTTTTGCTTCGCATTTGATTAGGGTTTGAGTTCTCCGTTTTCTAAAACTACTATTTCAAGGGTTTTGCTATTTGGGTAGGGTTTATATGACATCGGGTTTTTCGAAATTAGGTTTTTTTAGTTTTTTAAAATTAATTAACAAATTAGAAAACCATCTGGAAGGTTCTATTTAAAATTAATACCAAAGTAAATTGGATGAATTAGCAAAAGTGGGAGGCGATGTTCTTGCAGTGAAGTTTTCTTCCAAGCCTATAAAAAGGCATGTACGACCACTACATAAATTCATTCACTCACACGCAGAACAGAGGAAACAGAGGAGTGACTTACGGATAGAGCATAAAACGGCGGAGGAAACGATGGATGCGCACCAACTGTTCGAGGAATCGACGATGTTGTTATTTCATCTCTTTTCTTCTAATTTGTGTAAAGCTATCATGGTAATGAGTAGCTAAAGACATTGTTGTTGGGATTAGATTTAATTGACTTTATTAGTATGTATTTATTTTGATCATGACGTTATATACGATTTTGGTTATTTGTCAATATTGATATTATCTTTGTTTTCAATGTTTAATCTATGATTTGAAATCTAATCTCAGCAATCTCATCTCTCTGTTAATTACCTTATCATTTACCGCTGTTATATTTTCTTAAAGTTTTCGTAAACAAATATCTTTGAATTACGTTACTTAAAATTATATTAATTGTTGAACAGCATCGATATCGCATCAGTCCCTGTGGAGACGATAAAAATTATACTTACTTTTGTACTTTAACAATGGTTCACATCAATGCATTACACAAACTCGATTCATTGGAGCAATTTATCAAACACTTAGAACACAAATGATCTCAACAATTAGGTTAACTTTAAATTAAACATGCATTGATCCTAAACGATACCCAATCACACAATTAACTCATAATCAACCATTTAAGCAACGAAATCAGCAACAAATCAACAGAAACCCAGTTATTCAAATTTTACATATGCGTGTAATTTGTGAAAGAATGAAAAAGAAGCATAGATTCATGATTAATAGTAATGAATCATAATATTGGCATACAACTTACTTGTTTAATTTGAGTTTGATGGAATTTGATGATGTGAAGATCAAAATCGCACTCCACTCCCTCTTCCCACCCAAACCCTTTTCAAATGTTCCAGAAAATAGAAACTGAACAGAGGAGGTACACTCTGTCCCTATATTGATATAGTTCGGAGCGTATTCACCGAACCACTTCCGGTGCGGAGTCTAGCCGAAAAATTTGGGTTTTCGGGGGGTGAAAGAGATATTGGGGGTGGGAAGCGAAAAATTCCTCATCTTGATGTTGTGTTTCATACAACTCCCCCGTTGCATGTCCATACAATTTCGTTCTCTGAATGTATGGCAAATTTTGTGCGCAATGATCAAGTGGGTTCATGGTGTATACTGTGTAGCTATTTTTGTGTTTACAAATTTCTCTGCTTTGTAGTGGTGTGTATAGAAGAAATTTGGGGATGGAATAAAAAATCATCTTTGAGGATGACGATGGGTTAGGAAAGAAGATGAATTTCATTTTTCTTTTTTAACGTGACTCAAATTGGTGCACACTTTCAATTTCAAGACCCACGATGATAAAACAATGGTCTACCAAAAAAAATATATTGGTTAGTGAACTCATCTGGCAGCGCAAACACAATTGGTCAGGCAGAAAGAGAAGTATTAATCAAATCAGTGGCTCGATCAATACCAATTAACATATTGCATGAGTGTCTTTCTTCTCCCTACAACTCTAGGAGAAGAGATTCAACGAATGTTAAACTCATTTTGGTGGGCATCGAATCGGAACAATGGAAGAGGCATCAATTGGTTGAATTGGGATAAGTTAACAATGCGGAAGGAACATGGCGGCACGTGATTCCGACATCTATATGATTTTAACTTGGCTATGCTGGGGGAGCAAGGTTGGAAATTAGCAACCAACCATACTATAGTGGCAAGGATCTTCAATGCTAGATATTATCCAAGAGGAAATTTTTTGGAGGCCAATTTAGGCCATAATCTAAGTTTTATATGGCGTAGTATCGACACATCACATGTAATTGTCAAAGGAGGCATTAGATGGCGATTGAGAGGATATTGAATTGCGTCCATCGGTCTCTTTACAACTAGATAGTGACATCATTTACTTATGGAAAACAGCTCAAGCATCTCATCAAAGACAACAGATCGTCACTGTTATTTTGTCGAATGCAGCAGCAAAGAGCAATGCTCCAAGGGTGGAAAGAAGTGTCAACGCTAGTGCATCCCCCGTACAAGTAATGTGGATACCTCTGGTACAAGGTATGCTTAAATGTAATGTTGACGTGTCGATATTTGAGGAGCAAAATTGTTTTAAGGAAACTTCATCCGTGCTCAAACAACATGAAATTATGGCAATCCACTTCCATACAAAGCAGAAGCATGGGGATTGAAAGCGGCTATTTCTTGGTTACAAAATTTAGACTTTGCTAATGTTATTATCGAACTTGATTGCAAGCTAGCTGTGATGGCATTAGCGGTAAACTAAATCTATGTACGAAACTTGGTGCTATGTGAGCCGCATGCGAAGCTTCTTTACGTTTTGTACCAAACTTTAGGATAAATTTTATTAGGAGACAAGCCAACAATGTTACTCATTTGTTTGCAAGAACGGCGTTGTCCTTTGCTAATTGCCAAGATTTTGATTATATATCAACATGTATTGAAACTAGTTTGATGAATGAAATAAGTTAAGGTTGTTACGGTAATTTTTTTTATTTTTCTAGTTTGCAATATTAATGTTATAGTGTACTTTTTAAGTTCTTAATCGCATTATGTTGAAAAAAAGAATTCGTGAATAAAATTGTCTCATGAGAGTTTTTCTAATTTTTATTCTTATAAATTCTCTAATTCAAAAGTATATTGTATTTAAAATGTAATATTTGTGTATCATTTTGTTACAACATCTTATATTATAAGCTAATGTTTATTTTTAATTATTAGTACAAAAATATAGTCAAACAAAAATGTGTGAATAATGTATAGTAGTCGAGTGGCTCATTCATCGTTTTTTTTAAGGCAAAGAATTATATTAATTATGAAAAATAGTATAAAAAAATCCGTTTGAAATAACTTATTTTTGAACTTATGCGAAACAACTTATGCAAATAAATAAGGTTTTAGGTTAATTTATAAATTTTTACTAACAAAAACTATATTTTTATAAACTAGTTTTTCATTAACTACTTTAACAAACTTATAATATATAAAAATTTATTTATTTGCATAAACAGTTTTGTATAAAATTAAAATTAAGCTATTCCAAACATGCCCATTAGTATTCCCCTCACAAATTAATTAGGATTAAGTACAAGTAGTATTGCCACCACCACTAAGGCCCCGTTTGGATTAACTTATTTTTGAGTTTATGCAAATAGCTTATGCAATTTTTATGTATTATTATAAGTTTATCAATATAGTTTATGATAAAATAGCTTATAAAAATACAATTTTCACTAGTTTAAACTTATAAAATAGCATAAAACATAATTTATATTGCATAAGTTATTTGTATAAGCTCAAAAATAAGCTAATCCAAACAGGGCCTAAATCCCCGTTTAAATTCAACTTATTTTTGAGCTTATTAAAATATTTTATTCAAATAAATTAAGTTTTAAGTTAATTCATAAGTGAGAGTCAAAAAAAATTGATTCATAAATTTTTATCGACAAAAATTATAATTTTATAAATTATCTTAAAAAAATTATAATAATACATAAAATTTTATTTATTTACATAAGCCGTTTCTGGTAAGTTCAAAGTCAAAAATAAATTAATCTAAACCTAAGTCGATGAATATTGGAATTTGGAAGTAACTCAAAAACCCTACCCTAGCAGAAAGAAGCACGCACCGTTAGTTTGGGTGCAAGAGAAATAAAAGTAGGAAGAAGAAGAAGAAGAAGAATACAGAAGAATTGTGGCAATGACCAACAAAAAGCGAAAGAGATACAACAACAGCAACAAAAATGATGTATCAAACAAGAACCAGCAAGTGATTCTATCAGCTTCTTCTACTCCTAAGCGAACAAAATCAAATCAACACTCCAATTTTCTCGAAAAGGCATAACCAAAATTCGATCTTTTTATTTATTATTGTTTCATTTGAGATATTGATTTGTTGGGTCTAATTTTGCAGATGCGAGCGAGGTTATCTGGTGGTCACTTTAGGATGATTAACGAGAAGCTCTACACTTGCACGTATGTTGTTATTACTCATTGCTGCTGCTATTCATTCTTTTGGCTTTCATTTGTAAAAAATAGCGGATAGCTGATAAACTTATAGCGGATGAACTTATGGCGAATAACTTATTGAATTTGTAGTGTTTACTAAAATTAGCAGTTGAACTAGCTTATAAATATGATATGACATAGAAAAGATATGATTAATTACACTAATATTTAATGTTTTTTAAGTAAAATGACAAGGGTAAAATTCGGATAAAAATGATAAGCTATAAGCTCGTGAGAAAAAAAGGTTACCAAAGGTTTTTTTTTTTTTTTTGAATACGAGGTTATAAGACATAAGCTATAAGCTTTAATTTAAGCTTGAAATTTGGCATTGCTAATTAGTAAAAAGTACTCATAAGTTAGCAGATAGCATATGGGCATATTGCTGGCAACTGATAAACTAGTTACAACTTACAAACTAGCCGATTCACTTAGTAGTTAAATTAATTTATAAATATAAAATCACTTTTTTAGTTGATATTTTTTTCAAGTATGATGTTAGCGTAAAAATGATATGTTGTAGCACTAGCACCGACACTTATGATGGAAGGTTGTCTGGTGTCCGGAACGGACATGACAGGACATTGACACATATGACTATGTTCAATTAATTCATTTTTTTCAAATTTTTACTTGTGTCGATGTGTCGTGTCCTGTCCAGTGTTTCAGTTTTTGTGGGTGCTTCATAGGTTATAAGCTATATGCTTAAGCACTACTTAAAGTAGCATAAGGAAAACAACACTATAAGCCAGTGAATGATGGTACAAGCTCGTGAAAGAAAGATTGTTATTAAACAAATGTACTGTAATTCATAACGTTATAATCTAACAATTTGACCTTGGCAAACATAGCCTTAGAGTGTGTTTGGATGACGGAATATTGTGAGGTAATGTAATTTTTTGAGTGAATTCAAATTTTTCTTTGAAAATTTTACAAAGCAAAATTGAATTCCCTCAAAAAATTACATTACCTCAAAATATTTCCTCATCCAGATACATTCTTAGAGAAAATTGAGAGGTTCTGCGTGGATTCCTTTATGTAGTTTGGGCAGTGAATTGTGCATTAATGCTGTTTTTTAATCATTTTTGGATCTCATTATTTCAATGGGATTAGATTACTTGATTAGATAGACAGTATTTGGTTTAAATGATCCTGTAACATAACATCCTAACCTATTTCCTGGTTTGTCTTTTTTTTTTTTTTGTAATTTTATTTTGGGTTGACAAGAGTTGAGGATCTTTCATTTTCTTTTCAGCGGGAAGGAGGCACTTCATTATTTCCGTGAAGATTCATCTCTATTTAACTTGGTAAGGGTTGTTTACATGGACTTTTGTTTTGAATAAATTGTCATTAGGCATGACTTACGATAAGATATAATAGTGTACTTTGATTAGCGTTATTGATACTGAAGTAAGAAAAGACTTAGGTTGTTGTATAGTTTAGTTTGTGATGGAACTCAAATTGAATCCTCCTTTGTTTAGGTAAAATATCCAAAAATGCGCACATAAGTAATTACCAACGTAGCTACATGGCACATTTTTTTATTCTGTTTTAACTACTTGCATCGAAGTACCTAACTTTCGTAGAATATAAGATACATTTGGAACAATGGAAAAACATTGAACTGGAAAGTTATAGGAATTTTAGACTTGTCAGGTCTAGTGACCTGAATTTATAGCTTAAACAACAAAATCCACATTGTTAATGATAAAATCAGAGTTGAAAATGTAACTAAAGAAATCCGTGTTAGAATTCACCAAGCAACTTATAATTGTAATATATGTCTGAGTGTGACTTGCAAGACTAGTGACTCAGCTCCTTATTCTCTTACATCTTAATCTTAGTCTATTAGCAATTTAGCATGCATTGTAATGGTTTGATTTAATTGCTCATTTTTATTAGCTGTCTCAATTGTTTTTCATTTATCTTGATAGTATCATGCAGGGTACAAAACACAAATGTCTAATTGGCCAGAACAGCCAGTTAATGTAATTATTAAGTGGCTGAAAAAACAGAGCCCTTCTTTGGTTGTTGCTGATTTTGGTTGTGGTGAGAATTCACTTGATTTTGCTGTTAATTATATCTTTTACACATTACCTGTATTTGGATTGTTCGCTGCTAATGTTTTCATGTTTCTGTTGCATTGTAGGGGAAGCACTCATTTCCAAAAGCGTGAAGAATACTGTCTTCTCTCTAGACCTTGTCTCCAACGATCCCGATGTAATTGCTTGTGACATGGCAAATGTAAGTTTTGCTTGTTACTCTAATGTACTTAGTATCTGTTGGAAACATCACAGTTATGTAGAAAACAAATGAGCCTTACCATGTTTTGGTCTTAATTTCATCAGGATTTCATGTATTGGAAAAATAATTATTATATGATTACGTATTTTTTGAAAGTACAGAAGGCTCTCATTACTGCTTCTATATTACAAAACTAATACAACGAATGAGGCTTGAGGTCAGTGTTATCAATGGTAGATTGTGGTGGCCAGCCAACAATTTTCCATATAAACATGGCATTACAGCCTATGGCGGAAACATGGCAGATATAATAGGTGGTGTGCCGTATGCCAGCAATGACACAATTTGTCATGCTCATGCCATATTGAACCGGCGGCGCCATGGCCGAAATTTGATAACACTAGGTTTTCATCTTCATTTTCTTTTAGTCAAATATTGTGCCTTACATGAAGTACTACTTTTATCAATGGGATTGTACTCATATATAGTGGTAGATTAGCGAAATCATGAAAGGCTGGCTGAATTGATTCTGATGGAAACCCAAAAACAGAATAGTGTAGAATGAGGGCATTATTATTGATTAGAAGTAAATGATTACAAGAGTGTTTCTCCTATAACCTCCTGAGCAAAGCTGCTTCAGAGAATGAAAATTCTCTGCCCAATAGAAACCATAACGCAGAATACAAACAGTTTGATAACCCCCTCATGCACTACTTCTCTATTTATTTCCCTCCATTGTCTATTTATCTCCCTGCACTACCTCTAATTATTTCCCTCAATTGTCTATTTCTCTCCCTGACCCAACTTTCTTCTATAATAAACCTTCCAAGTGACAGGCTTATTTGTACTAAGGCCTATATCAGTTATGACATCAGGCCCGTTGTTCAGGTTTCTATCAGATTCGTTTATATTTTGAAGGAAAGAAGAATTTTAATTTTCTGCCATACTAGTTATGTAATTTTGAATTGTTTCAAGTAGTAAAAAAAATTTTACATGTTGGCTTCTGTACAAATTATACTTACACGCATTTCATAATAATATTTGAAGCATGTAATGGAGAACAATCTCATTTTATTATCATATCATATTTTTCTAATAGTTAGATTGCTTACAAAAGAGCATGCTCATTTTGCGAATTACTTGCAGACTCCACTGGATTCCTCATCTGCTGATGTTGCTGTGTTCTGTCTTTCACTGATGGGAACCAACTATCAAACTTACCTTGAAGAAGCATACAGGGTGCTTAAGCTAGGGTATTTCTTTTCTTTCTATAATGAATTAATCTCTTTTAACCTAGCATGCTTTCATCGTTATCTAACTTATTGTAGTTTTGAACAGTGGCTGGCTCTTAATAGCAGAAGTAAAGAGCAGGTTTGATCCAAATAATGGAGGTGCAGACCCAGAGAAGTTTTCGAAGGCTATTTCCGAGCTAGGATTTAACTCTGTGAAAAGGGTATGAAGATGTTCCATTTCATTGCCTCTAAATACTAGCATGTAGACATCCATTTTTGTCGTTCATTCGTTCTCTTTTTTTTTTTTATTACTTTCCATCTCCCCCTTTTCTTCCCGTAATGGAGAAAAGAAGTTAAACCAAAACTTGGGTGGGATTTAACATGGGAAAGTTCAATACTTTCCCATCATGCACAAGTTGATCTCAGTTCATTTTTTATCATTGGATTAAAAAGGAGCACCAAATTTATTGTAGTCTATCCACACTATATTTTTTCCACACTGTCTTCAACCTTTTGGATAAGAAACAAGATTAAGAGTTTATTTTATTCACCTCATGTGCAAATGTTTCTTCCTTCCAACTTATAAACCTACAATCATACTTTCATGTTAGAACCACTCTTCATCTCCACTACCATCGAAGAATCTTTTTAAATTGGGAAGTTGCTAGTTTTAGATCCCATAGTTGTATTTGCATCGGAATCTTGTTTTTCACACTATTGGGGCGTGAGTTTTCTGGTGGTGGCTGGGTGGTTGTAGAGGTGGTGATTAGATGAAAGTTTGAGAGAAATGCTTAAGTCCAGGGGGTGGTAACAACATTTAAAGTGAGTAATAGGAAAAGGGTGAGAGAGAAATTGATGAATCTTAACATTGTGAGATCAAGATCTGATGGCGTTTGTGAAAAGATTAAAACTTTGGCGAAGATTTTATTCAATTATCAGTGTGAATTGTTTGTGAAGTGGTGAAATTTATGAGTATAATTTAAACTGAGGAAAATGATTTAAAAGGGTAAAAGATTTGACAGACAAACTATGAACAAGATTTGAGGAGGTAAGGAGAGTTGCTGGTGGGTGAGAGAGACATGGAGGAGAGAATGGTTGGAGAAGATAGAGTGAAAAAAATCTAGTATTGAGAGAGCATGATAATATTGTGTGCTTCATTTGATCAAATGGTTCAAACAAAACTTATCCATGGTGGGAAAGTGTAAAGTTTTACACTTTCCCATGTTAAACTCCACCCAAAATTTGATATCCCCTTTGATATATTAGACATTGTTTGGTTGTACTACTTACTGATGTTTAAACCTTGCAGGACTTCTCAAATAAAATGTTTATTTTGTTTTACTTCACCAAAAAGGTATGTAACTAATTAATTGCAACGTGATTCCATTTCTCTTGTTTGATCATCTCTGTTGATTTTGCATTTTCGTGTGTAGGAAAAGCAAGATTCTAAAAGGAAGAAGGAAATTGAATGGCCATCACTTAAACCTTGTTTATACAAACGTCGTTGAGACTATGATTATTTTGTTGTGTGGATGAAAGTCAAATCATATTTGGTTCTTTACAATCCATGTTCTGTATAAGTTATTGTTATCGGATTCATGCTTGTTTGAATGAAGAATTTTGGGGAGGAAACTCGTATAGAGACGTCACATGGTTGCACCTTTGTAATTGTGTTGAGAATAGTACAATCTTATAGAAAATAAACCATTAGGGATATAGTGAGCTACATCACAATGAGATATTTTTGGAAACATCTGCATACAACTGATGGTAATGTAGTTTAATTTTTTGAAAAGGAAAAGAAGGTAGTGTAGTTAACAATTACTCCTTAAAATCTTGTAATGTATGTTCTTAACCAGGGTTGGTTGGCACAATAGGTCTGCCAAAAACCATTAGGTTTTCTTGATCTGCATATGTTGGAGTTAGCCATATCAATATATGTTTGGATGTGGGTTAAATTGCCATCTCTAAATTATTTTGAAATAAATTTTGTTTTTCATCGAAAAATTGTATCAGAATTCAGAACTTTTAGAGTGTCTAAAAGTCGTTTTACGGCAAGTGGAAATCATTCTAAAAAAGAAAAAAAATGCTAATATGGATCAGATGATTCATTGTAGAACATTACTTAAAATATATTTAAAATTTCAATGACATACATTGTTATTTTTATATCAACATATTGATCAGATGATTCATTCTTATTTTTACGATTGAAATAATAACATAATATTGATTTGACCAACACATCGGAGAATAAGAATGTAATTCATGCTAAACCGACTCCAATTATATTGTTGTTTTAATTGTAGAGACTAAAAGAGTTATTATTTCACTGTGGCACTAACCTTAAAAAAAAAAAAAAAAAATTAAAATTTGAGAGGTGTATTTATGAGAGTAGTTGCAGAGGTATAATACCAATTTTTGGGGTGTATATAACAATACTCATTAACTAATTGTCAAGCCCAAAAGAAGGTGTACTGTTTTAATTTTTAGAATTGTTACCCCCACTCCTACTACAATTCGATATGACACCGGTTAACAAAAAATGGTTGATAAACTAACTTATAATAAAACAATAAATGACGAAATATATAATATTTGGCAAAATACTCTTTCATTTTCTTGAAGATTATTATTATTATTTTTGAATAGAAACATTTAAGCGAGTTAAGTTTTTGAGACTCATGTCATCGGCGAGTGTTAAACCCACATCCTTGTAGTACGAGCAAATCCTAACCGACTAAACCAACTTTTATTGGCACTCCTGCTGTTTTGACAATCAACATTCTTCTTTCTTTCTCACACGCTATTCAAATTTCTATATTCGGACCCTTATTTATGTCATAAGAGTTCATGTTCAAATACATCAAAAATAGATGCTTTCTCTTCCCAGCCCCCCAATATCTTTTTCACCCCCAATATTTCAATTTTGCCTTTGGTTAAAAAGTTTGGAATGTGTTTTCCGAACTTTTTTTTTGCCTTGAATACGAACTTCGGAATATGTTTTTCGAAATTTTTGTTGAATTACACTAGGAAAAGTTCGGAAAACACGTTCCGAACATTTTAACCAAGGGCAAAATTGGAATATTGAGAGGTGAAAAAGATATAGGGGGGTGGGAAGAGAAAGCTTCTCAAAAATATGTTGGAGGTTTTTGCAATGTAAACTTATAGCGTGTGCTCAAATCAAACCCTTCTTCAATTTTACGTGTGGTCCTACTTGTTTTCTTGTATTTGGATAAATTTGGTTATGGTTACCAGCATTAGAAGTGTTTAAATCTAAATGATTTTTCTTCTTAATTAGTTTGGGTGTTACTTTTGGTGTTGTAAATATTGTGAATTTGATTATCACACCAATAAACGTATATGATGCATGGAACAAATAGAATCAAGCAACCAAACAAATAAACGAGAACCAAATAATATAATCACGAACAAATAAATAGAGAAAAAGTAAAAGACACAATATGATTTGTTTATTCAATTTGGTGTTAATGAACATACTCTGGGGGAGAGAGAACACCTCTCCGTTCTACTATCAAACTTCCTTCTTGATTACAATGCGATTTTCAAAGAGTTACAAGAAATTAGAGAAACCCTAATTCTACCGTTTTTCCAAATCTCTTCCCGTGACCAAAAGATTTCAATGATAGCAATTGGAAGGTGAAAGGAATAAGTCCCAAACACTTCCAAACCTAAGAGATGACCCTCTTAATCCTAGACTTGATATTGGAGAAGAAACCCTTCCAAACCCTATTTCTTTCACTCTCTCGGCTGCTGCAAAACTGAAACACGCACATATATAGTCGCGCCAGTGCCTGGCGCTTGGCGCCGATGCCAGAGGCAACTCCAATCTTGCAAGCAGACTGTTGCGCCAGCTAGCGCAACCAAGGGTGGCGCCTAGCGCCGGTACTAGGAACAAAATTGTTTCCTGCTGCATCTCAATTAGAAGGCAAACACTAACACTAAATTTATGGTGTAATTTTGTGTTCATCAAGCTTTTGTACATATTTAATCGTGGCTTCCTCCATTCTTCATAAAAGTTGGCGAGGATTATTTACTAATGATATGGCGTTTTGTTTTTTTGTTAAATAGTCTAAAGATTAGAATTTTAGTAATATACTATTTGCCAACTGAATTATGTTCACGAAATATGACGGTTTTAACATTTATATATGAAATAATACAAATGTAACAAAAAATGCACACTTCCTTCCATTCTTTTGATTCACGATATCATTAACTAATTATTATTAATATATAATCTTAAACTCTATTCTACTGGGAAAGTTACACTCACTTCTTATGAGTGAATATTTTAATATTTAAAAATGAATTTTCTATTCTAAATCATTAAATTAATGGTAAAAATATTTAAAGTTAATTATCAATATTGACCTTGGAATTATAAAGAAAGGAATATAGTTTTTTTTCCCTTTGCGAAAAAAAAAAAAAGGAATATATATTTTCTTAAATGATGGCTAATAGATATTGTTGTTGATCTTGAATATGTGCTCAAATGATTTATGTTTGGATTCGTGCCAAGTCTCTTCTCAAATTTGTCTTCTTCATGTATTAAACTTGCACTTTATTTATTTATTTATATTTTATAAGCATTGCACTTTTCTAGTTGGTGTAGCTGTTACTTTCAAAGGAACTATAGTATCTCATTTTAAGAAGAGAAAAAAGAACTAGAAAATGTTGTCTTCTTTTTCTTTCTTTTTTTAATGGAAGAAAGAAATGTCTGTTTCTTATCAACTAGTTTAGCGTCATAAGTCATCATGCTACTATGTGCCCTTTTCAACTATGCGAAGAACCTCAATAGATATTGCTAATATTATATTTTTAAACTCAAAAACTTATTTGAAGCCAAAATATAAGTACATAAATAATAAAGGAATATTCTCTAAAGAAAATAAATAAATAATAAGGGAATGTTTTTCATCAACATATTGGGCCATGCATATCCCATCAATCAACCTTGATTCACCCGTCCCCATGCCATTTAAAATATGTTTATTCTTTCTTGTTCATTTCTTTGTATCATCAAATGACAAGGATATGTGAATATCAATATGAATATATAAATAGAAGAAAGCCAAAAACATTGGAAGGATTCCAGGTGTAACAAACATACCAGCTATGTAGGATCTTTTATTTTCTTGTTTGACTTAAGTCTCCAGCAATGTCCATCTAATAAGTCCATTAAATATGTGATCAGAATTAGTGGCCGACGTGGAATATTATCATGTTAAAGTTGGAAGAAACTTTGTTCGTCTATATGGATTTTTTAACCACTTCAAAAAATGTTAAGTATGATGTTTTTGATCTGTTAAATCGTTACTAAATTAAGTGTTGAGAAATATATGCTTAGCTCATGTAATTGTATAGTTAGTAAGTAGACTTTAGTAATAAGAGCATAGGCTTCAGTAATAAGAGCATAGATTAAGCCTAATCTTACTTTACTCTTCTCATATATAAGCCTTGTACCCTTACACTTGAGACTTAATGAAAATCATTTTCATCTATTCTTCTAACTGTTTTGTCCTATCTGTAACTGAATTCTGTTAACTCAATATTAAGAATGTTTAAATAAGATAAAGGCAGGAAAAGGTAAAATGATAAAAAAAATAAAAAAAAAAAATAAAAAAAATAACATGATTAATCGATATTTTCTGAAAATTTTACGAAAAACTATACCTTATTAGTCTTGCTCTCCACTATTTACATAGGTAAAGGTAATGTCTTTGCTAACTCCAACTCGCCTGTCTAGGCGATTTTTGCGATTTTTGTAATACATTCAAACTTTAATCTATTTCTATTATATTTTTTTATGGACACTTATTAAGGAACAAAATTATTTTAGAATTTATGTATTTATGACATTTTTTTATTATCTTATAAGAACATTGTATATACCGGTTTATTTGGAGGCCATACCTTGAAATTCCACACTTTGCACCAAATGATGGATTAAAAAAAGCCATTACATGGATAATGGATGTCTCTATTTGATTTACTGTCATCTCATATAAAGACATCAAACACACAAAAGTCTTGTCTTGATGTTATTTAAATTTTTGTTTTTTCTTGCATTTCTTCAAAGTTGTTTTACTGAAAGTACAATAGACAAATAAGCCAATCCAAAAATGGTGGGTGTACGATCGAGGAGTAACCAAGAAAAGAATTGAAGGTCCGGCCAGCTACAAAAACTAAGTTTTTTGTGGTTTTTTGTTTTTTCCACCACCAGTTGAATCTGATTTGGGGGTCAGGTCTGACATCAAGTGGTTTCAACCTCCTTTCGATCGCAGTTGCGGGGAATTTAACTGTGATCTTCCTACCGAGTTCAACGTCAATCATCACTGAACCAACTAACGATTGATATTTTTTGTGGTCTTGATCTTCACAAACCATAAATATCTAAACTTTTTTTAAGAAAAAAAAAAAAAACTATACATCATTAGTTTTCATTTGTGCAATATTTGATAAACAAACCTATCCAAATCGTTGACTATTGACAATATTTTTTTATCAAACTTATTGCAATTTTCATTTGTAGTCCTTTTTATCACTTTTATTTTCCATATGGTTGTACACACGCCAAGGGAAAAAGAGCATCAAGAGCACTATGTGCATCTCACCACCAAAAAAAGAGCACTATGTGCATCTAAGAGAGAGTGAGTCATCGTGAATACTCAATAAGTTAGTATCATGAAGAACAAAAGAGTTTTTAATCGAATAGAATGAGCTTTTATTAAAGTTTATTGAAACTATTTTCTTGTTGTTTGTTTGTTTTCTATGAATAGGTATAAATCCTTAGAATGTGAAAAAATAGTGATTTTGATACATTTTAAGGTGTCTTAAAGATCAAGACTTGTTTTATGGTGTTGAAAGACTTCCGTTAATGAAAATAAAGTGAAAAGTTAATATAAATCACATTTCGATATAGTTAAAAGATCAAGAAACTATCGGTAAAAATTGAGCATATGGAAAGTTAAGAAACTATCAAACTCTGGGCCTCCACGATACGTGGTAGCCTAACATGGCCATGGCAAGCTCATTGATCAAATTATGTCGATTTTCGTCTCTTCAGTTCAAACTTTAATGTCCATTTTCTGTAATAATGTCTTAGTGGCTACTGAAGTGCATGAAATTGATGGTCTCTAGGCTATAAATAGAACCCTAAGCTTACGATAAAGTCATTTTTCACTCTTGTAATATATTTTTTAGTTTCTACTTTTCTTTAGCTTTCTATTTTAGTTTAGCTTTGCGGTCGCACTCACCATATATACGTGTGAATATTACTCTTTTAATCTTAAAATTATGAAAAGTAACCAAAAGAATATACATTTCATAATCATTCTTTTATGTTATTGTTGATTGAAATTTGTAAAAAATCTTATTTACATCATATTTCTTTTATTTTATAAAAAGTTAGAACCTGAAGATAAATAATTGAGAGGTAAAGTTGGTGTATATTTTAATTTTAATCTATATGATATGTTCATATACTATGTGCTTTAAGTGACATGGATATCTTGTATGCTTATGTGAGCTGTCCTTGTTAAAGGGACACAATTTTGAATGGGGAAGGCAGTGGTCAAGGAGCCCTATCTCTTATAAATATGTATTATTATACCCACAATTAGAGAAATAATATCTGTACAATCATTTTATGATAAATTTTAGATAATTTTCTATTTTATATTGTCGTTGTATTCTTACTATCTCTCCTAATTTCTTTCTCTTTATTGTCTTTGTTTTAAAAGAAGAGAAAAAAAAAATTGTCCCAAAATTAGGTTTCCAATTATCACTACTACCCAATTAATATGCATAAATAAATTAATCTTATACATAGATAAATTAATATTATAATATTAAAAAAAGACATATAAATATATAGTATATAAAGAGAGTAGACAAGATATAGTCCCTCAAATGTTTATTTTATTAGTATTTTTTTATATAAACTAATTTTGAGACCCGTGCATTCGCACGGGTCTATTATTTTTATTTGATATTTAAGTTTGTTATTGTATTATTTTAAAAATTTGTTTAAAATAAAATATTTAAGAATTTGTTATAGAAATGTTGTTAATTAAAATACTTATAAGTTAAATTATTGTGCTGGGAAACTTTGATATGTTGGGAAACTTTACCCCTAGATTGGTTAGTGTGTAATTTCTTTTTCCTGGGCTTTTAAGCCCTCATTTTTATCAAAAAAATTATTGTGCTATTTCTTGTAAAACTTATTAAATTACTAAATATGTTTTTTACTGCATAAATTTGCTTAATTAAAACTATTGTTCCGTTATATTTTTTAAATAAATTATAATTAATATGTTTTAATTATTTGAATTTTTATTTAGAAGCTGTTAAAAAGCTAAAAAATTTAGCTTATTGATTTATGATAAACATATGTCCCGTGTATGATTTTCTACAATAAATTATAATTATCAATAAGAACTAATTCTTTTGTTGCTTATAAAATTATTTGTGAATGCACATGCTCATTGATTTTTTCTTGATTTTTAAGTTTGATATTATATACTAAAGTGGAATATTTATTTAGAAGAAATAAATTATTTGATTAAAGCTATTGTCCCGTGTAGTTTCATGTAAAATTTAGGCTTAATTGCACATTTAGTCCCTTATGTTTATTTTAGGTTTCAAGTTAGTCCCTTAAATTTTAAAAGTTTCAAGTTGGTCATTTATGTTTATTTTAGGTTTTAAGTTGGTCCTTCATGTTTTAAAAGTTTCAAGTTGGTCCCTCATGTTTATTTTAGGTTTCAATTTGAAACTTTTAAAAACTTTAGGGACTAACTTGAAACTTTTAAAACATGATGGACCAACTTGAAACTTAAAATAAACATAAGGGATCAACTTGAAACTTTTAAAATATATGGGACCAATTTGAAATCTAAAATAAACATAAATGATCAAATGTGCAATTAAGCCTAAAATTTATTAAAAGAATAAATTTATTTTATTAAAGTTGTTGTCCCGTGTATATTTTTTTTTTTGTTAAATAGTCTAGTGGCTATAAATTCTACCCTTAAGTGGGATGACCGGGATTCGAAACCCGACCCGCTGCATATATAATCTATTGTCCTACCAATTGAGTTATAATAAAATATGAATTGTTATGATAAAGTATGCTTATCCTTTTTTTTTTTTTTTTTTTTCATGAGTAGATTTGTTTTATGCTTATCTTTAAAAAAAATTTGTTATTTTTGTTTTATATTTTTTTTTTTAGTTTTGAGTTAAAATTATATTTAAGGGTATAAACGGTGAAATATTATTAAACGTTCTAAGGACAAATAAGATTTTTTAGTAGTAGTTTCTTTTAATATATTGTAACTAGTTTTGAGACCCGTGCAGTCGCACGGGTTTATTGACTTTTATTTATAAAATATTGCTAAAATATAAGTGACGTCGTGTACCAAAAAAATAAAAATAATAAGTGACGTTATTCTGTTATTTTTTTGTAAAATTTATTAAATTAAGTAATTTTTTTCATTAAAACAATTGTTCCGTGTATGATTTTTGTGTAATAAACTATAAGTAATAATAACAAATATTTATTATTCAATTCCTTTTTTTTATTAAAGCAATTGTCCCGTGTATTATTAAATTATTTTAATCAAAACAATTGTCCCGTGTATTATTATAATATATATTCATCAATAATATATTCATCAACATTGTTCCGTGTATTATTATAATATATTATTTATTTTTTTTTTTATTAAGGCAATTGTCCCGTGTAAGATTAATTTTTTTTATTAAAACAATTGTCCCGTGTGTTACTATAATATATATATATATATATATATATATATATATATATATATATATATATATATATATATATATATATATATATTTACATTTTTTTTATGAGTAGATTTGTTTTATGCTTATCTTTGGATTTTTTTTGTTATTTTTGTTTTGTATCTTTTTTTTATGAGTATATTTGTTTTATGCTTATTTTTTTTTTTTTGTTATTTTTGTTTTGTACATATCTTTTTTTCAATTTAGAGTTAAAATGACATTTAAGTACTAAGGACAAAATAGATTTTTTAGTAGTAATTTCTTTTAATATATTGTAAATAGATAAGTAGATTGACTAGCACAAATCATATTTGAGGATTAAACTAACAAAAAAACAAACATATTTGAGAATCAAATTGATTAACGAAAGATGCATTTCAGAATCAAATTAATTGGTTTTAGCATATTATACATATATTTTTATTTTACTTAATAAATATGATTTTTTTTTCTTCTTATAATATGAGATAGAAAGAATATAAACATTGAAAGACATTTTTCTTTACAAAAAAGAACATTTTATTTGATTCTTCATTAATCACTTTTTTTTTACGGTTTCATTAATCTCCGTTAATCGATACTCTTACGACATAAATGTAGTTTATACGAAATTAGTAATAATAGTATAAGAGAAATACTCGTTTAGGGTTTTGATTTATGACAAAAATACACTTTTAATCAAATTTTATTTTTAAATTATTATGATATTAGTATGAAATTTCAACCGTCGTTAGCAATGACTAATCTCCGTCAAGGATCTGTTAAGTACATAAGATGTATTATCTCCTCCAAACCGATTTTTCTCTATATGCATAAATTAAAAACCGAACCCGATCATATATATTTAAGAGACCAAAACTCCTGTCATTAAACCAAAACTCCGATTTTTCTCTTTATGCGTAAATTTATTTTAATTAATTATTTTTTTTCCCTAATTTTGAAGTTAAAATATATTGAATTATTTTTTTTATAAGGAAAATATATTGAATTATTATTTATTTTTAAAAGTGGTTTCCGTTACTATTTTTATGGAAAAATTTCTTTTATACTTATCTTCTTTTTTTCTCTTTTTGTTTGTTTAAAGATGTTATTTTTAATGATATTTTTATGAGAATATTTCTTTTATGTTTATCTTTCTTTGTTATTTTTTTATTAGTTTAGAGTCAAAACTATATTTAAGGGTGCAAAACTCGAAATACCATTAAAAGTAATAAGGATAAATTTGAATTTTTAATAATAGTTTTTTTTAATATATTATAAGTAGATTTTATTTACTTGGTTGTGAAACTTTAAATTAACAGTTTTTTTTCCCATAAATTAGAAGTTTAATAGTAGTAGTACTATTTGTTGGATTATATCGTCACTCACAACACTAATCCAATATTTATAGAGAGAGAAGTGACCCTATCTATCCATCTACACTTATAAAGTGCAACTAAACGCACGCCAAACGGCTATAATTGGCGTTACAAATTCCAATTAACCCATTTTCCTAATTCCCAATTAACAACAGAGATAAACAAAACAAAAACCATCATTACTGGGTTAAGGTTTTTGCCTCTTTACATTTTTTTTTTTCTTTTTTATTTTCAATTTTTGCCACCTTTTATTTAAAAGGGTTTTCCAACTTCCATACTCGTATTACACTACACACAAACAAAATTCTCCACTTTTCTTTCCTTTTTTTCATTTTGCATCTTTTTTTATATTTTTCAACACACACACAAAATAAAAACATAAACTTTTGTTTTTGTTTTAGTGGGTTGTTCTTCACCATGTCTGAGGCTTATGCTAATTCGAAGAAAACTGATGATATCTGTGATGATGTTTGTGGACAGGTAATTTTTTCTTTCTTGATTGTATTTTTTTTTTTAATTTCTGTTGCTACTCTACTAAAAAACTGATTTTTTTTTTCTCCATAAAATTGGTTATGGTTTTTGTGAGTTTCTGTGGTTGGGTTTTTTTATTATTGCAAAACTGGGAAGTTGAGTTTTTATTTTTTCTGCTGAAAAATTTATCCTTTTTTCGGAACCCAATTCAAATATTTATTGGGTTTTTGTTTTTCTTCAATTTTTAATTGAATGTTTTCTGTTAAAAATTGAGGATATAATGTTCTTCTATGTTTTTCCCTTTGTTTATGGGTATTGATGTTTGATTATTTTGTTATTTGTTGATTTGAATGTACAAATTGTTGATGGGTTTATCCTTTGATTAATAGACCATTATGTTTTTCAAGGTTTGAAATGTAGGTTTTTATGTGGCATTGGAATTAGGGTTTTCAATTTTAAAATTTTGGGTTTTTACCCTTTGTATTGTAGTTTTATGTTTGATTGTAGTTTTCATTTGAAGATTATGTGAAAAATGAGAATATGTTGATTTTTTGAACCATTTTATTTTCAAGTAATGTAATTTCATTTAAATGTTTGTATGTTCTGATTGACATGTAGATGAGGTTGGTATATGTGATTAGTTTGATATTATTTTGTGAAATCAAGGATTTAGCTTAATGAAATTTTGATGATTAAGTTGTAATTATGGGCTTAGGGATTTTTTGTTTTCTATGACAGCAGGGAACACCTGCAGCACTGAGTATGTCGAGACTGAGGTGTATTTTGCGAGGATTGGACTTCAAGACGTACATATTCATGTTTGTGATCATCCCGGTCGGCTTCTTTGTTATTTATTTGCATGGTCAGAAAATATCATACTTTCTGAGACCGTTGTGGGAATCTCCGCCGAAGCCGTTTCATGAAATCCCTCACTATTATCATGAGAATGTGTCGATGGAGTCTCTCTGCAAACTTCATGGGTGGGGAATTCGTGAATCGCCGAGAAGAGTCTTTGATGCTGTTTTGTTTAGTAATGAAGTGGACATGCTTACTATCCGGTGGAAAGAAATGTATCCATATGTTTCTCAGTATGTACTTCTCGAATCAAACTCAACGTTTACAGGATTTGTCAAACCGTTGATTTTTGCAAGTAATCGGGACAAGTTCAAGTTTATTGAGCCGCGGCTGACATACGGTGTGATTGGTGGAAGATTCAGGAAAAAGGAAAATCCGTTCATCGAGGAGGCGCATCAAAGAGTTGTCTTGGATCAGCTTCTAAGGATAGCAGGCATTGAAGATGACGATCTTTTGATAATGTCTGATGTTGATGAGATTCCAAGTGCACACACAATTAATCTCTTGAGGTGGTGTGATGATATCCCTCCGATACTTCACCTTCAACTGAGGAATTACTTGTACTCTTTCGAGTTTTTTCTCGACAACAAAAGTTGGAGAGCGTCAATCCATAGATACCAAGCTGACAAGACAAGGTATGCACACTATAGACAATCTGATCAACTGTTATCGGATGCTGGCTGGCATTGTAGCTTCTGTTTCCGCCATATCAGTCAATTTGTATTTAAGATGAAAGCTTACAGCCACTACGATCGTGTGCGGTTTCCTCATTACTTAAATCCTGACCGAATTCAGAATGTGATATGCAAAGGAGCTGACTTATTCGACATGCTTCCTGAAGAGTATACATTTAAGGAGATCATCGGAAAACTGGGACCTATTCCTCATTCTTATTCCGCCGTGCATCTTCCTGCATATTTGTTAAATAACGCAGATAAATACAAGTACTTGTTACCTGGTAACTGCAAAAGAGAAAGTGGCTGACTCTGAATGTAGGTGTTTCCTTTAATTTTGGTACAAATTAAGCTTTATTGAATGATTCTTAGGGTCATTCTTTAGAGGATACTCAGATAGATAAGCCTGATAAGATTTTGAAATTTGACAGGAACCTCTGTTTATCCAATTTTCAATCCTTATGGATTGTGGAGAGACATGTAAGATTCTCAAGTGAGGAGAATGAGGGAAAACTAGTTTTTTTATATGACTTTTGGGCAAGCTTTTGTACCTTATCTCTAGGTTTGCATAAACCTTAATAGTTGCTTGTCTTATCCCGAGCTCTTCTTGTGGGAATTTGGATTTTATCGGATAGTTATACACATAACAACCGCTTTGGTTGCTTACTGATTTAACTCTTAATTCAATTGATGCATATTTTGAATTAGTTTTTCCGTTGTATTTAACTCATTCTGTCATGCATATTTTGCCATTTTATTTATTAGAATCTCATATCAGATATCAAGTGATGCAGTTGTTCAAAACACCGGTTCACAGTTCTCGACCGTTGAGTGAATAAGATTGGACGGTTCATATTGTCTTGACTAATTCAAATTTATAATACCCCGAGTTGTCCAATCTTCATTTGACGTTCGTCCGAGATGCATATCTAAGTGAACTTGTGCCTGCATGCAGCACATCCATTTTCCTCAGAATTTGGATATACTGCTTAACTGCTACCATAAGGTTTGGTATCTAAAATTTATGAGAAATGAGACTTTGCATGTTCTTTGTCCATGTCACATGATTTCCCGCTCCCTGCAAATATTAAAATTTGTTATCATGAAATATACTTTGCATGTCCTATGTCTATGGTCTATGTCACATGATATCCCCCCTAAGCTTGTAAATATTTGACCATCATCAATTTATACATTTTTTGTCCAAACTTTTTTTTTATTGTTTTTTTAGTCGAGTAATCTAATGGTGAAAATTTCAACTTGTTTTTTTGTTCAAACCCTGATACTCCTAGGATTTGAACCCTGATCTCTGCATTTTACATATGATGTCCCTATATATTGCGAGTGGAGTTTGTGTTGACTTGATTGAGTTAAAATTGACCTAGCATTTTACTTGGAAATTGACATGTACTACTTTTACAAGACTTGGAGGAATGAACTAGCTTTTCTCTTCACCAACCAAGAAAGTGCCTTGAGTAACTTTTATAGAGAGAATTTATATTGGAGTCCCTATCATCTACTATAAGTAATGAGCACGTCTTTAAATTAATATTCCTCATATTCATTCTCTTATCCCTTTATTATTATTATTTTTTTTATAAGGTTATTGACTCCCTTTATTGTGTGTCTCATATTAATGAACCGGTCAATTTCCTAAGACATGGTTTCCATTAGAATGCTAACTCTTGTTTGTTTGTTGACTTGTTCTTCTTTTTTTTTGGATGTTTCTTTTAAGATAGAATCTTTGAGTGTGCTTTCTTTCATGTGATTGGTTGGGATGACAAATTGGGAAAAGGGAAGGATGTGAAAGAGAAATGTGAGAAGAGTGAGGGAAAAAATATACTCCATTTTAAGCTATGTTTGGCGGGTTTGGATTTCATCTATTTGTTGTCCCTCTATTTATTTTCCATTTGAAGAGAGATAGACATATTAAAAATTAGTGGGACCCATTAAAAAGTGGATCCCACTAATTTGTGGACCCCACTAGTTTTCAATGTGTCTATTTCTCTCCATATGGAGGAAACTCAAACTCATGTTTGGCCATGCCAAAACGATTTTATGAAGCCTGTATGATAAAAATAGCTTGTACTATTAGTTTATAATGTTTTTTGAGATTTCATTTCAAAATACTGTATTCAAATTGTCCTTCATCATATTACACCCGATTAATATTTAAAAATTAATTATAATATCCAAATTATCCTTCATCGTATAAATTTTGTATGTACCTAGTTTTCACTTCTTGAACATCATGATCAAACTTTAATGAAAAGTGAAGCACAAATTAGTCTTCTATTAATACCAAGTTCACATATTCGTTTTAAGAACTTATCATATGTATATTACACTAATTTGTTTGTCTTATAAAAACTGAACTGTCAAATTTCTTAGGAATATCTAATTATGTGGCAAAAGACTTTTTTTAGAAAAATACCGAGAATCATATTTCCATTTTTATATTTTGTGATAAGTTATTTTTAAAAATAATTTTTGAGATGGTGAATCATATAGAGTATATAGTGTGAATTGAAAATAAGAATTCAAGATTCCCACATGAACATATTTAGTTTGTATGGCATATTAGTGTGTAACTTGAAAAACTTCCAAGTCCTACATCAGATAGATTACATACATTGTTTAACTTCTGAAACTATATAAATAGTGTTAAGCCTTTTGTGAAAAACAGAACACCAAGTTTGATACATTTCAAGTTTTTCTTCTCCCTTTTTCTGTTCAACGCGTTTCCGAGCCACTTCTCCGTCTTTCTTTTTGTCCCTTTGGAAAGAAAATCCTCCCTTCAATTTAAGAGTGGTCATAGTACTAGAGTCCATTCGGTTTAAGAGTGGTTAGAGTATCATTGTCCCTTTCATTTAAGAGTAGTCATAACAACATACTAGAATGGCCTCAAAATCATATTATAGTGGTATTAGTGCCATAGTTAAGTGCGTATTTTTAGAACTGATCTTATAGTGTAGTAGGACTGCAATACAATTGTAGTTGTGTTGTTTTATCCTGGGGACGTCATAGTTGATATATACTTGATAGTCTTCTTGTATAGTATTGGCCAGTGCCACGGAACCTCTTAATGATAGCGATCTAATATGTGACTCGTTCTAGAAATTTCTTTAGTAGCTGAAAAATTATTTTAAACGGTTTTTTAATTCTGATATCAACAATTCATTTAAACTCATCATATTAGCTAGCTTATTCATTCTGCTGTTTTGAGAAAAGAAAATCTTAACATAATGTTTGATATAGGAGAAAAAGAATCAAAACAAAATCTTATATAATGTTTGCTAAAAGAGAATTAAAGAGAGAAATGTTTATTCACATTCACCCTGACCTAAGACCTAGGTATAAAATTGGCAAAAATGAAAATTTTATAGCTTCAAACACCCTTCTTCTCAAGTATGGAAAGTCTCATCTTTTTAACTTCTCTTTTCTATATTTATTAAACAAATTTTAACATTGTTTTTTCTCAACTGTGAATTTCTTAACTCTTTCAAAGAGTGTTAAGTATGACAAATTATTTTTGAGAACTAAAATGCTACGAAAACTATTTAAAATTGCTTAACAATGTTGTGGTTTGAAGTAATTAGTTGGAGGTTTGGTCGAATTTTTGTTATCTTAAAATACAAACATGATAATTTAACATGATAATGTGTCGCAAGGGTAAAAGTGAAAGAGGTCTGATGTGTGGAGATTAGACATTTAACCTCATTACACCACACGCTAATTTTCCGGCGTGGATATTCACCAAATCATCCTTATATCTCCTTCAAGACCCAAAAGCATCCCACAAGAAATAAGCACGAAAATATCCACGCGGGATCAACCTCTACAAAATACTACATTCATTCATGCAATTCACACATCTAATATACATATCTAGTTAAGAATCAAATGCAACATTTTGGATTTCGGCGCCAAATATCCATTCACCAATTCCATGGCTTTAACATAATGATTCAAAACTGAAGTTTATATTGGCCGCAGAAGAACCAAATACATCACCAAAACTAATTTAACACAATACCACCTTCATGAAGAAGGCGAAAACTCAGGCACTAGCAATGATTTAACATCGGTACAGAACATAACTTGCGTCAAAAAACACCTCATAACCGGGCCACCCAGCCAAGGATGCTGTCTTGAGAACAAAATGTCAAATTCTGCATTCAAATTGAGAATCACATAGCATGTTAGTAACTTGTAAAACTCTAAAAAGTGAAGTAAAGGTAAATGATACTCAGATGCTTACCGAAAGATCAAAATCTGGAGGAGTACCCAATTCCAGTGTATCCAAGATAGAAGTTGATGTTCCACTAGTTATGTTATCGTTTTGCGTCATTCTGTTAGTGATCGGGTCCAATCCAGAATCATCAATTAGAGCAGATGAATCTAAAACCTCATTGCACAATAATAAGTCATCCAAGCCTTTATATTCAGAATTTTCCATAGCTTGTGATTCACCAGCCAACCATGCCGAGTTTTCTGGAGGGTTACCGAATTCCAAAGTATCCAGGACAGAAGTTGATGTTCCACTAGTTACATTACCGTTTCCCGTCATTTTGTTTTCATAATATGCAAGGTCATTGTTAGTGATCGAGTCCAATAAAAAATCATCAAATAGAGTATATGAATCCAAAGTCTCCTTGCACAATAATATGTCACCCAAGTCATCATATTCGGATTTTTCCAAAGCCTGTGATACACCAGCCAACCATGCCGAGTTTTCTGTGTTGCCGTGATCTTGAATATCAGGTTGAGGGGCATGTGATTCTATAGGGATAGACTTGGCATCCTTGGTTTCATCGATGTTATCATCATTTTCAACACATTTTCCTGTGCGTGGTGGATTTGGAGGAGTTGGTTTTGGAGTCCTTGGACTTGTTCGCGATGTTATATTGTCAGTTTCTTCAGCCATTGGGTTCTCCTCGATTTTCTCAACCTGTTTATAAAATATTTTTGAAACCACATATTCTCCATTCTTCTCATCTTCATCAGTCCCTAGATGGTACTGATGCATTTTCCAGTCGGATTTGTAGGACTTGGATTTGTTCTCAGATCTTATATATAGAACCATGATCTTTTTAAAGCCCTTATGTACTCCATTTTCTATTATAGCTTTGGTCTTACCAGTCTTGTGCCAGCGTACATGGGGTTCAGTCGAACCATGATGATGAATCTTTCGACGCTTTCGCTGACCAATACTATATGCATTCATTGTTCTGTGAAAGAAATGAACACTGCTCCCATCTTTCTTAGCACCTAAAAGCAAAACAGGTAAGGTTCTTAGTTACCCACTAAAGATCAGTAAATGTCATTGAACACAATTCAAAAGTCAAAGCACGTAGAAAGTTAGTTATGCGATTCGGAAAAAATAGTCCCCAACCAGAAAAACCATTGAACGTTTATGGAAAGCATACGGTCCGGTGATCAGGGAAGGATCAGGAAATCAACGAAGCTCAGCAAGACAATGATGCTGGCACTGGCATCCACGTGGGTCTATGGTATAAATGATATTTTTTTTAGTTATGGGATTGTGCATCAACAAAGGCACCGCACAGTCCCATAACCAAAAAAATATCATTTTAAACACTCACGCGGGTATAAGTGATCCACCTGGTTCTATGGTATAAATGATATTTTTTTTAGCTATGGGATTGTGCATCAACAAAGGCGCCGCACAATCCCATAACCAAGAAAAATACCATTTATACCTTACAAGCTGTTTTTGTAAGGTTGAGTTGGACTCAACCCAAAATTCAAAGACTTGGTAATACTTAAAGTGGGGAGCAATCTTAACCATATGAACCAGATTTTGGGGTTGAGTATTAAACATCTTGATTAGGTTCTAGTATTGAGGGAAAAAATTGTATGTAAAGCCAACAATGACTGTTACATCATTGACTGAGATTCAATGAACCTTAGCTTATAATAAGATGGAGTACAGTGTGACCAATTTTGAGGCAAATATCAATTTATATACACAATCATTGAGTGCTAGTATGCAGAAGATAGTCCACTGAAAAATGGATGAAAATGCAAAACGAGAATGGTCAATCAAAGACTTCGAGATTGGAAAGTCACTCGGTTGGAAGTCTACCCTGCTAAATCCTATAATTGACATCTCCCTCAATTTCCTTATCATTATGTAAGGTCTACTCAAATTATTTTACCAGTACATTGATCAAATACAATACACATAATGTTTAAGTACTTTAAATCGGTCGGAGAATTCTCACCTGGAAGATTTTCAGGATGTGTGTAACAAATGCCTTGGTCTCCTTCCAATGTTGGGATGAACTCTTCAATAAACATGTGAGGCTCTTCGTTCCCAACACCACATTTAGCTGCTAAATGTTCCAATAGTTCTACATCAGAAGGATCAAACTTTGTACCAAGAGGAAGGCCAGGCCACGAAACCTACACAAACAAAACCAATATTTTAACGAAATATCTACATTCTACAATCATTAAAACCAATGCTAAACTTTCCAAGAATTTAATTTAGTGTGGAGGTAAAGTTTGCAATCATTTCTAAAAGCACATTGAAAAATTGATTAACTATATGCTCCAAAAGAAGAAAAATGCAGGGTATATGAATTGACGCATAATTAAGCTCAATGGTAACATGAGGAATTCTACTTATATGCATAGTAAATTGCTTCGAAGTTTTCTCTATTTCTGGTGCTATTATGAACTCAAAACAAATATGATGACAAAATAGAAACTTTTCATACATCGCTGTTGTCTATACGATAGTGACAGTTTGGACATTCGCAATATGCGCCGCAATCCTTGATCTGATCAGCTAAAGAGAGTGTATTGCTTTTCAATTTCGTTGCAAATCCCCCTTTGTTAAAAAGCCAGCAGCTCCTATAGGAACAAATTAACAGAATACTCCGTAAGTTCATTATTCCATACAAACAAAATTGCTACCTGAAGAACATGTAATACATTATTACAGATAACTTTAAAAAATGGTTGTTAACAAAACACAAAGAAAATTGGCTTCTGAGGAATCATATCAGTTATTAGGACAAACAATTAAGTTGAACTTGAAAAACTAATGCACAGGTGGATGAATGAAACTTGAATTTCCAACATATCTTTAACAAAGTCTAGAAAAATATAAGCAAAAGAAAACACAGTAAAACAGCAAATGCTTCTTCAACAGTAGCATCAGTAACATCTATACCAATTTTCTGCAATGTCAATAAAACCTCAATGGTTGACATTGATTTAAAACCCATAAAACCCCAAATTGAAGATTTCAATTTATTAACCCACAAACAATCATTCCATATATAGAAGGAAAAAAAGCCAAAATAAATCATTTATCCACTACAGAATACAACAGTCTTCAAAACCCCAAAATACATAGAAAATTATACAAAAATAAACCATTTCACACCCTATACTACAAAATACCACATTCTACAAAACCCCCAAAAAGAAAAAGATAATAGCTTTTCTCTCTCATGTTAGTCAGAAACCCTCAAATCCTACTAGAAGTGGTAGTGTAGTGTATAGTTTCCTTTTTTTGTAAATGTTCTACCAGAAGCAATCTGTAAGTAGTGTATTTAGTTTTGTTTTTTTCTTTTTGTTTTTTCAGTGTCAGTATCCAATCCACTGGACCGCCTAATTTGGTTATGGGTAAAATCAAGCCTCCTCCCGATCGCAGTTGCGGGAGTTTGAACTGTGGTTCTCCCTACCAAGTTCAGTGCCAATTACCACTGAACCAACTACTAATTGATTGTGTATTTAATTTGTTTTGAACAAACACCAATACAATACCACATTTTTTTACCCACAAACTATCATTCCAAAAATAGAAGAAAAAAAAGCCAAAATAATCATTCACATCAATCATTGACTACATAATACCACATTCTTCAAAAAAACCCCAAATAAAAAAGATTTGCTGGTCGAGTAAAGTAGCTCAGTTGGTAACTATCAAGACACATTACCGAATGGCCGGAGTTTGAACTCGATCATAAAATGAATCGAGGAATTCCAAACTCCACATCGAGTTAGCAGATTCTAAATACTTAAATTGTGTGTGTCTAGCCACCAGATTATTGAACTCTTCTCTTCCGTGTTGCTCAGAAACCCTCAAATCCTATCGGAAGCAATATTGTTTTTTTTGCATTCCGATAGTGTGTTTTGAGCAACACAGAACACAGATGGAAGAGCAATCAAGAAAAAAAAAAAAGTAAAAAAAAATTAAAAAAAAATAAAAAATGTTGCTAAGCTAACCTAGCCATAATTAGAATCGAAGAAATGAAAGAACTAGAAGATACAGTGGATAGAGAGAGCACGAAGAAGAAGGAAGCAGAAGAGTTCAATTTGAGAGTATTAATTCAATTCAACTGAGATGAAGACGACAATGTAACATAACATACATTTCTCTTTCTTTTCAATCGACACGACAGAGTGAAAGCAGACAGAATGTGTTATGAGCGGGAAATTCGACCTATGTATTGTCGTTGGTATATTCGTGCTTCGGTTTCTGAACCTCTGCTTCGGGGAGACTAAACGAAGAGATGATGAGGCTGGGTCCTACCGTTGACCGAAGCAAAAACCGAGCCTATTTGGTTCGGATATTGAACAGTAGGTTGAAGCTTCGAAAACCGAGTGAATGCCACTATGACACTTGTTCTCCAAGTTTAATGAAGTTAACATTGTTAAGTAAACTCTCCTGGCTGGACCCACATTCGATGACCCCTTTATATATTACTTCCTCCGGCCATTATTATAAGCAAATTTTACTTTTTTGATACATTGAAAAAGCGATGTATGTGGTCATGGACCACATACATCGCTTTTTCAATGTATCAAAAAAGTAAAATTTGCTTATAATAATGGCCGGAGGTAGTATTTATACTACTAATAATTAGTAGTACATTTATACTTAACCCGTTCCAAAATATAAATAAAAATGGGTCAATAAAAATGCTAAATAATGTCCCTGAAGTACTAGTTAAACATATAAATATAGAAATTCTGTTTTGAAATTTGTGCATTCAATGCATCGGGAATGTAAAAAATTATTTTATTAATATTAATTTTATCTTTTATTTTTACTTTTGATATGCTTAACAAGTTTCGGAACACTAAATTCAAAATCGAAAGAGTATAAGATAAAACAATAAATATTGATATGTATACAATTAATGCATAATAACACTTTTAACGTTGAAAACCTTAATGTGAACAAGTAAAAATCACAGGACTTAACTAATATGTTGTGTTTAAATTGTTAATCAGCTCCTTATATGATAAATCGTTCAAAAAGAATTTGAGTCTGATTCCTAATAAAAACAAATTTTTGTTAGATTTTATTTACTTCACAATGGGATATTGAATTATCTAGAGCTCATTTCCCTAAAAAACAAAGAGTTAATAAAAAAAAAAAATCAAGGTCGCGGTTTATTTAAACTTTCATCATCATAATTATTAATTAGAATACAAATATTTCACTTTTTAATTCAAACAAATAAAAATTTCACTCTTCGGTTGATACATGACTTTATTGTGCAAGGTTATATGCTTCTTCTTATTGTTGTACTTGTACTTGTCGAAAATCATATTTATAGGAGAACATTATATACAATATGTTATTCGTCATTTATATGCATTTTATCACTTTACATTTCATGCAACATATCAAACATGCAATAGAATAGGTTGTTATTTGCATTTCATACAACATCTCATTGCATCTCAAGAACACATCAAGTGTATAATCATACAAAACAAAACTTATATTCGCATGCAATATCATGTGAAAATAGTTGGACTCCACAGCAAAAAAGTTTAATCACTTATTTTTTGGTCATTAGGGTTACATAATTAGATTAAGCCAACAAAAAACAAATATAAAATGTTAATGAATTCACTAATTCAAAAAGTATTACTATTATGATGCTGAAATCATAACACCAAATTGATTTAATTAAATGAGATTTTCTGTCTACTCAAAGTCAAATATAAGAAAAAGTTTTGTGCTTTAATAAATGTAAGCCTATTCCCTTAATTTGCTGCTTGAAAATAATCCTTCTCTGCATTAGCCATACGCTCTTTGAACATTGACCATTCACTATGACACCTGTCTCTCACCTGATGCAAAGCAAATTCATCTTCAATGCCATCATGTTTCATTACAATACTAGTACTAGAAGATAAATTGCTAAACAGAGTTTAATTGATATATAAGATCAGTACAAGAAAACTTTGTGTTTTTTCCTTCACAAAATAAATATAAGATCAATACAAGAAAACTTTGTGTTTTTTCCTTCACAAAATAAATATAAGAAAACTTTAACACATGACTGATAAGGAAGTGAAGTGACATACAATTATAAAGGAAAATGATATTATGACACATTTTATTTGGTTTGACAAATGATGAGAGCGAATATTCATTTTGATCCTCATAATTTTTTAACGATCAATTTCAGTTTAAATATATTTAACTCAAGTAATCCTAACATTTTTATACGGAAGATAAATTAATCTCTCAATTATAATAAACCATTGGTTAATTTATCTCGAGTATAAAAGTATTAAGATTAATTTGAGTTTTATTATTACTATGGTCTAAATAAGGTTGTAAAAAATCCCAAAGAGATTAAAATGAATCTTCAATTTAATTAAATTTTGTTGGGAACATTCGTACAATTTTTTTGTACCGAAGATAAGTAAATTGAACTGTCTCTCTTTTTCAAATTCTCTAGATCTCTCTTCTTCTCTATCTGTCTCTTAATTTCAATCTCCCTCATTAACAAAACAAATAATAAACAATTTAAAGAGAGAGTGGAATTATAAAAGATGTAAAGAATTTGGAAATGAGATGATCCAAGTTCGAAGATAAGTAATAGTAATTGTACATAAAATAAATAGAAAAGAACAAATATAAATTTGAAACCAAAATTTATACATACCCCTACCCAAGGTTCCTTTCCATCCTCCGCTTGCCCCTATTGCATTCAAACAAATCTAAATCATTTAATGCTAATAATAAAATTGATTTTTTTCTTTCTTTATATCTTTTTCATTTGTGTTTGTGAGCTTAAAATAATTTAGATTTATAGTAATGACCACACAAGCATAAAGACATGCATCTTAAAACTTTGATTTATCTGTCTCCGTGAGCTTGACTCAGTTGGTAGAGACATTGCACTATATGTGCAGGAGCCCGGGTTCGAATCTGGGACATTCCACTTATTCATCTTTAAGGTGAATTTTCTAGCCACTAGACTACTTGGTAAAAAAAAAACTTTGATTTACCTGGTTTCCAAGTGAAGGAACACTTTGGTGGATAACCCATTGAGTATCAACAACTCCAATTTTCTCATGAGCAGGCTACATACAATCCAATCAAAATTCATTAGATCCAATTTGATGGCCAAATAGTTATTTATAAAATAAAATATATAAAAAGTATTTTTTTATTGACAAAAAAATAAAAATAAAAACTATTTACCTCGTCCACACATTTTCTGAGAGCAAAATCAATGCCCCATCCATGAATTAGGTCATTCTACAAGGTAATAAATGAAAAATGAGTAAGAAATTGAATTTTAATTATGTGGTGAAAAATAATAATACATATAGTACATAAAAAGGTTTATGGACCTGTATCATATACCACACACAACGCCATGCATCTCTTGAAAATACTGGAGCCATTATCTCAACAAATCTGAGCATAATTTAACCATATATTAATTGATGAACAAATGTGCTTCTTATTACTAAGAACTAATTAATCGTTAAATAAAATGTTAACATATATTTTTCTTACGCAGCACAAGGTGGCCTTGGTGGATTAGCACACCAATTACCATCTTTTTCCTCAGCTTCCCTGCAAAAGATTATTGAAAACTATATGTAGTTGACCAAGTAATATAATGTAATTTGTAAAAAGAAAAAACACTAATATAATGTAATAAAAAATTAATATTAAGCAACAATATAATTATTTGATATACACTTCATGGGAACATTGAATTAATTATGTCATTTTTGGATTGTACTCGTTATATTGGCTTACTCTTTGCTCTCGAGTACCTCCCCCAGGTTCTAGGTGGCCGCCAACAAGACAAGGCCGTGTTTTGGCTTTAGTTTGGTTCCATCTAAGATTTTTGTTTTGGCTATGCCAACTCGGTAAAGATAGGGTGTCAACTCGCTAAAATCATTAGAAATGTAGGATCTTAGCGGACCCTTAGTAGTATTTCTTGCATTTTATGTGGTGATTCGGTGTAGTCGGCCTTCCATTTCTTTGTTCTTTGCAATCTTAGTCATCCGGGTTTTTATAGAATTATTAGGTGGTTAATTAGGACAGGTGTTGGTCTTGTTCAAAGCTTTGTCTTATCCGTTCGATACGTTGTTGGGACTAGGTTCAGCCAAATTTTGTTATCGGTTTGACATTCAGTTAATTGATCCATATAGAAAGTCAACAACAATTCTATTTTCTGTTGAAAGACAATAATATTTGCGCATTAGGTGGATAAAGTAAAAAGCTTCTCGTGGCTGGAAATGGTGGTTTTCTGATAAATTTTCTGGTCATTCATGTATTTGTTTCAAGTAGGAGGCGAAACCTATTCTTTTTTTAGGACTCGTGTACTCGTTGTACTTTGAGTTTTCGACCTTTGACACACACACACATACTTGCCATTCAAAACTCTCGAATTTCTTGAGAACCAATTGTAATATTACTGTTAATTTGTAGTATATCTTGGTGCCAATTTATATGGCATACCTAATCTAAAAAGTTATGCACTTACCTGTGGACTTCACCACCATCCTCCTTTCTCCTTGTCATTTCCCATGTATAATCACTACTTCTGTCTAGACCAGGCTGTGAAATCTCCAAACCATGTTTCTTTACAATTTTCAAATACCTACAATAGAGAGAGATATATTTTTTCATCTTCTAATTAATTTTTCACCAACACTTTAATTCCCAAATTTAAGGTTAATTAATAATGATTAAAAATTTTGAATTTTTGATACTTACTCCTCTGCATCAAAATGCTCCATGCCTAGATCCTCATCCCAAATGAAAATGTAATCATAAGGAGCCACAATGTCAGGATGTAGAAAACGTTTAGCATACCACCTTCAACCAAATTTCATAATTTATGTCAAAACTTGATGAATAAATAAATAAATAAATAGAGGCCTAAATAAAACTTGTCACAATAAAATGTATTACTAACCATTTAGATTGCTTTTTAGCACTTATATGAATTGCTTTCTTTGACCACTCAAATTTATCCCACTCACTAACTCGACCATCATAGTGGAATAACACTATAGTGAAATTCTCAGAGAACTGTAATATTAATTAGTCCAAGAATTATAAAACATATATAAGACATAGACATTAGAAAAATGAGCACATTCTAAATAAAAGTTAAAGAACAAAGTTAATCAATGAAACCTTTTTAATTGCAGCATCAATGTTGTCACTCTGTTCATACCCGACAGTAAAAGTTATAAGATACCTTGGTATGATACTTAGGTCCTATAAGTGCCACCTCCATCAAGAAAAGAGTCATATTAGAGAATATATATGGAATAGTATAACTTTTATTTTATGCATATGCAATTCACTACAATATTAATCATGCTAGCATATATAGTCCAATATTTTCTATGATTCACCATATTTCAACAATATGGTGAATTATAGTCCAAAATTAGAGACATTCATATTTAATGTATGCTGATTCACTAAATATGTGAATTCACTTTGAACATGTTTTTGAGCAATAATGCTTGTTCATTACAAAATTATTATTCGTTATCGATGCAGCTTTAACACTTTATAGATTGAAGACATGTCAAGTGTCTGATACTATCATGAGATCTATACGTATTCAATCACTATCTATAGATTAAAATGAAGTGAATTTACACACCTGATGTGGTAGACCCCATAACCGACGAAGATAGAAATCTGATTCAGATTCTATAATTCTAGGGGGTAATCTTTCAGCTCCTCGAGGATTTGAAGGAACCCAAATCTACATCATAATCAAATGTACCAATTTATTATGAGTGCAAGATTCCAATATTTGAAATTAATGAATAATAAAAGTATTAGTCAAGATTTTAAATTGCGGTCTGCAAACACAATTGCAGTCACAATATAAACAAAATTAAAATCCAACCTTTATATATTGATTCATTCACCATCTATAGTGAAAAGTCCACAATAATCATGTACATATTTTCCCACTCATTTACTATAGTTTTGTTGCTAATAATATACTATGATGAAAATTCTTATCAAATAGAGGTATCATACCTTTGCATTCTCATTGAATTTTTGAAGTTCTTTGAACAAGTTTCTATCACCACCTCTCAAGGAATCCCAAGCATCCCAAATAGAATTAGCTTGCATTTTAGAGTACTTGTCCTCAACATATGTGAGATCAATGGATGGAAAAAGACTTGATGGGAGATTCATCTTACATGAAAACATAATTCACAATATTAGATTAATCACTTAAAATGCCATAAAATATATAAGGTGCAAAATTATACATACCTTAGTTAATGATAGTGTTGGAAAGGATACTCCTACAAAGAAACCAAAAACAACTCCAACAATGGATCCTACTATAAGCTTCATTACTTCATTAGTTTTTATAATATTTCCACTACAAATCAAAATAGAAATATTATAAGTTATAATGCAAATTTCTTTGCTACTTTTATTTTTCAAGTGAGAAAGAGGAAATAGCTATAGAAAGAGTAATTCATGAAATGAAAACATATATATCCATGTCACACCTTCTTGTAGGAGTTCCCATAGTACTCAATATCTTTTGGGTTATGCTCTCATTGACTATATATGCAAGATGCTTTTCCACTTAATAGGTATCTTATATATGTATGAAGCCAAATAATCACTCCTGAAAAAATCATAAACATAGTAAACATGTTAATTATATATCACTAGTGAAATCTATCTACATTCTCTAACCATATAGTTACACCATCCTAAACTCTTGGGCACATTTGAATCAAGTATCAACAAAACAAAACTTATCAAATTTATAATACAATTATCTATAAATTACCGGTACAAACATAGACATGACTCTGATACTAATAAAAAATTAAAAAATTGAATTGATTGAATATAATTACATATATTTAGGTCAGTGCCCTACCGAAGTGTGTCCGACAAAAAAGTACATTCTTTGATTTTCGTAAATGAAATCAAAAGAGTAAAATTGAACAAATGTGCATTCTTTAATTTTCATGAGTGAAATTGGTCGTACTATATAGAATTATCCTTTTATAACAAGTAAAATAACATACCATGAATGAATTTTGGAATTGTCTCTCTCACTTTGATTTGATGATAGTGATGTTGATCATGAAGTTGTTGTTATGTCATCAAATTGACTCTTGACGAGGCCGAAATTATAGAAGACTTAGCAACTGGAAACGAATTTTCAGAGTATTTATATGCAATGGCATAGCACCTATTGGGCCACCATCAACTACAACCTAGGTCTTTTATACACTTGTCAGATTATTTGATCCAACTTTTATTTTTATTTTGACCTTTTTTTACACTAAGAATATTATTTGTTTTGATTTTAGTAGTAGTGACCAAAGCACAAAAAACCGTTTCGTGAATGCTTGTCACTAGGAAGAATAGGAAAAGGTATTATTAAGGGGAGTGAAGCCAAAAATATAGGATCAGTTACAGAATTAAAGGACACACAACTTACACAAATTACACCCATAAAAATTCTACATAGAGTGATTTTGAAACTGTTTCGGGTACTAGTCCAATTGGGAGCTAAGGGATATATATTTTTATTTCCTACTGAATTATGGGATAATTTTTTATCATTTGCAAAAATCATCTAAAATATCAAAATAATATTTTCTACCAAACATTTTACAACACAAAATTTATTCAATACCTTAAATAGTTTATTCTAAATGTTGTTTTAAGTATTTCTTTATTTTGTTTTTAATTTTTTTGGTTGATAAAGTTTCAAAGAATCTCTAAAATAAGAAGCTATTTTAAAAAGTTTTTCATAAAGATCATTTTTGAGATTTTTTTTTAAAAAAAAAAAGATTTTTATCAAATTGAAATCTTGAATATGAATATTTAAGTTACTAAATGTCAAAAACATCCTTTTAATTTATAAAATGATAATTTAAAATAACTTTTACTATTTTTAATCAGATTGTCATAAAAAATCATTTTTAAAAATATACAAAAACTTTAAAAAAATTTAAAGCTAAAATAAATAAGCCTATGGGTAATGAATGGGTGTGTTGTACTTGGATTAGGGTGCATTTATTTAACCTTTAAAAAATGGTTTTGTTTTAATAAAATCTAGAGATTTTTAGTAAAATTTGAAATTACTTTATGTTTGTTTACTACCTAAAAAATCATTTTCTTAAAATTCTTATTCTAAAAAAATAGATTTTAGAAAAGTTATTAGGATTCACTTTTCATTGATTTTCTAAAAAATAAAAAAAAAACTATTAAAAAGATAAAAGTGATTTTCTAAAGAAAAAAATATAATTTTTCTAAAAAAAAATTTGTAACAAAATCACTCTTAAACTTTAAAAAAATGATTTTGTTTTGAAAAAATCTAGATTTTCCTTTTCAGGAATTTTTAAAAATTGATATTTTCTTAAAAAATCTAAAACAAACGCACGGATGTTTGGTGTAAAAACTGCTATGGAGCATGCCAAAATTGCACAAGTTAAGTGTGTTTCGGAGTTAAACACGATGAGTCAGTATCGAAACACTTACACAACACATATATTTGAGAATGGATCCTCACAATTTTTTTTTCCTCAATTTTCACATCTCAACCATCAATCTACTTCTCTCAATTACTTTTAGATTTAAATATTATTTTATATTTATGATCCAATGGTCTATAATCCACATTATTTCCTTAATTTTTAATTTTTTTTTTTACTTGAGAGAATCCATTCTCCATATATTTATAATACATAAAATTATGTTATAATTTTGAATATTATCGATATCAATCAATATATTAATATTTGTACCGTGTCTAATATTCGTGTTTGTGTCCGTGCTTCGTAGAATTTAATATATTTGTTACAACATAAAATATAAACATGATACAACATAATCAAATAATTAGCTTTGATTAAAAAGAGAAAAACAAATTACACATGAATTGGAAAGGGAAAAAAATAACCAATATAATTTTCATTAGAAATTCAACACATGGATACTTAATTAAAACATACCTAGATGGCTTTTGGAATTGTCACGAGAAGATATGGCAGATTAGTGAATTGAGAGAGACAAAGAAAGAAATGAATGAGGTTATCTGGTTAATAATTATCTCTCACTTTGATTTGATGATAATAATGATGTTGAATGTTGACCATGAAGTCTTCAAATTGTTGTTCGATTGTAGTGTGGGAGGTGGCAATTAACTCCCGATGAGGCCTAAATTATAGAAGACTTGGCCACATGAAATGAATTTCTAGGTCTTGCATACACTTGTGAGATTATTTGATTAAAGAAAAAATTAAATAGTCAAATTCAATTTGATTAATTACAATAACTTTTTTTAGTCAAAAAGATCACACGTCCTTTTTATTAAATTTATAAATACAATAACTTCTTTTTGGACCTATATACGTATAAAAAATAAAACTTGACCAAGAAAAAAGATATAATAACTAAAATATAAATATTCTATAAAGAATAAAAAACATAAAAACTTTATAAAGGTACATACATATTTTACAAAATTTATTGTTATACGAAAGCAACTTGATTTTAGATGAAGTGATGATTCATTTAAATTAAACTTACATAAATTTGAGATCCTCGCTTCCAACCTTCGAAAATTAAACTCTCATGAAATTTGCACACTTGTTAATATATGTCAAAAAAGAAAATTAGATCATGTTAATGGTGTTTTTTTTGACACAATGATAACAGTGTATTTGATACCTTAAAATTTTAAAAATTAACTTTAATAAAGATATTTAAGATTTTATCAATGATATTTTAATGTTTTATTAATGGTTAAACTAATAATATTTTAAAATAGTTTGTCAACAAAAAAAGAAAAGTTGGTCAAAAAATAAGTTATTTAAAATATGATTATTTAAAATAAATATTATGCAAGAGACACGTTGTCACTAAGAAATTACTCCCTATATAGTCTGGAATATAAGTTGGATTTGTTGCTAATACAAACTTGATATGTACGTTTACTTTTTTTTTTTCAAAATGCGTCTAGAGTGAAATATGGTAGAAACGACAAAAAAACTCCGACCATTGAGATCATATCCATTAATTTAATCTAACAGTCACTCATTGGTTCTATATATAAGAAAAAGTTTAATGTTTAAATTCATTGTAAAATTAATGTGTCTATACAATATTATAACCTAAATACATTAATTCTACGATGAATTAAATTTTTTTCTTATATACTAGTATAGGATCAGAGGGAGTATATCAATGAGGAATTTAAGTGATTCATCGTCATAGAAGACATTCTGGGCCCGTTTATTTTAGATTTTTTTTAAAAAAAATTTATTTTTATCATAAAAAAATCTATTTTTTTTTATCTTACTTGTTTTTGTTTCAGATTTTTCAAAAATTATTTTAGTAAAAAAATCATTTTTTTCATCAAAATGAGAATCTATTTTTAATATCTTTTATCAAAATCTATTTTTTTATCACTTATCATCCTTCATCATCTTAAAAGAATAGATTTTTATGATTATAAACAAACGATAAATAACTTTAGATTTTCTTCAAAATCTCTAAAAAAAAAAATCTCTATTTTTTTTAAAAAAAATCATTTTATTAAAGCTAAAACAAACAGACCCTATGTAAGAGACAAGTTTACCTCGTTAAGATAGCTCACGTATTAGGAACTTTATTAGAGCTAGAGTGCGTAAGTCTAATCATTAAAATACCGAATAAAAAAAATGAAAAAGAAAAGATAAAGTTTTTCTTTTTGAAAATAAAACGACGTCGTTTCCCTACATTTATTTTCAACTCAAAACTATTAATTAATTCATGCCGAGTTCTTCTTCTAATTCCAAATTTAAAATAAACCACGATACAAATACAACAAATTATGAAGTGCGCCTAAAAAAAATTCCAGTTTTTTGTTTTGTTGGGAAAAAATTAAATTTGGAAATTTGAGTTCCCATATCAGTTTCGAATTTGACAATCATCGATCGAGAGAGAGACGATTACGATGTCATCGTCTTCTTCGCCGGACATTGTTTCAATTTTGGAGAACTCAAAGGAACTCGATCGGTTAAGGAAAGATCAGGAAGATATTCTATCTGAGATCAACAAGCTTCATAAGAAGCTTCAAACAAGTTACTTACTTACTTTCTCTCTCTTATTATAATTATTATTATGCTTATTTCTCATTTTTTGCTGATTAGAATGTTTAATTTTTTGTAATTGTAATCAACTTGTAAAATTAGTTTATTTATTATTATTTTTAATGACTTAAGTTTCATTTTTTATTATTATTCTATCTTCATTGTGTATGATGATTTTTAATTTTATTTTAGGAAATTATTTTTATCTCCCTAGAATTTTGGTGATTAATTTCTCCATATATTGATTCATACATAAAAAAAAAAAGATTTTTTTTGGTTTGGATTAACCCTCAATCTAGAGTTTAATTTAGTTTAAATTTAAACCAAAAAAATAGACTTCGGTCGCGAGGTAAGTAAAGTCTGATCAATAATTGTTCATTAACAACTTGAGCTCAATTAGTTAGTTAATGATTTGTTGTTTTATTGTTTCCCAGAGATGTGGTTAACAAAATGATTTAAAAATGGTAATGTGTTATACTTATGAGTTTGTGAACAAGGTTTTCAATTGTGGCCGTGTTGGAATCATTGATTTGTGGTCAAATATGGCTAATTGCGACCCCGATTTGGTTGTGGATACATAAAAATTGTTGGTGTGGACTGTTTTTTTCATAAGTTGATAGCTTTAGTCAAGATTAGAGTTTGACATTATGAATATTCCTTGTTTTCGTTGTTATGTGTGTAAATTATATTTTCGTTGTTTGGTAACAAGACGAAAATATGCTTTATCATTTTATTTTCATTTAGATTTGAGGAAGGTTGTTAGTTAACAGAATATAAATCAAATGTAACAGAATTGTGCAACCTGTTGAAATAATGATTAGATATATAGAAAAGGAAAGCATATTGTTGTTGAAATGTAATGTTTATGAATAAAATCGTAGCTTGGTTGGTACTTTTGTTGATCAATTCTGTTGTATTTAGTGTTTGCTTCCTTGAAAGGGTAATTCATCAAATACCCAACTTGTAATGGAAACCAAATGTTTATTTCGTCTACTTCTTCAATAACAGATTTTTTGAAAACTTGTTGAAATCATGAAACTCATAATGCTTTGTAGGATTTAGTGAATTTATTATTAGTTAAAATTTAAATATCACTTGCTATAGCTTTCAAGTTTTGGCATATGAACTTTGAATGTTAAAGATCTGAGTTTGTCTATCATCGGGAGCCTTGGCATATGACTCTCGATATTCTGGAAACAACATCAAATTCAGTTATTCTTATGTATTGATGTATTCATGTCTTTGTAATTATTGTTTATTTCTTCTCATTTCAATGTAGCTCCTGAAGTGGTTGAGAAGCCTGGAGATAACTCATTAGCAAAGCTGAAATTGTTGTATACTCAAGCAAAAGAACTTTCAGACACTGAAGCAAAGTACGTCTATTCTGTAGCTCTGAATCATTTAATTTGTTTCACATTTTTCTAAAAATCACCAAGATACACTTATTAACTATTCAAATTTTGGCCAAGTCTAACTCAGTTCCACAAAACTGGCTTGTAAGATAAAAACTGTCTAGGCTAGGCATTTATTTAAAGCATATACATAAGTCTTCATGCTGTTTTTGGTTGCCAGTCTTTCCACTATGTTGATAAGCCAACTTGATGCCCTGTTTCCTCCGGGACCGCAAGGACAACCACGAAGAAGATTAGGTTTGTCTCAAATCTTTCTTTCACTTGAAATATTATTGCTTACTTATGCTTATACAAATAGAATTCGTCCATATAATAAATAAATACTTTAAACAGTTCCAAATCTTTTAGCATGTCAGTCTCTTAATATTTCATTCTTACTTCTATTTTATTATATTACCCTGAAAGACTAGGTATGAGATAATTTAACAAGATCATAGAACCAAAACAAGTAGCCGAAGCATTAGTTTTTCTTCATTTCCAGGGAAGGAAAGTAGGAAGGAAATATAATGAGGAAGAAAATGGAAATGTGTTTCTGACCAATTGTATACAATCTATTAAATAAAGAACTCAACACAATTGAGCAAGTAAATAACTCGTAAGTCCTAATTTGTTGTGTTTCCTACTAAATGGTGGGTTATCCTAAGTGCATCCCATATTGTTTGTGAACATTGGATGATAATTTCCCTTAGAATTCAGCCATAAAGCCTAATTCAATCCCATTAAATTAGCTCGTAATGTGAAGACTGCCTAGCTGTATAACCTATAAGCATTTTCTATCTAGGCCATGTCTTTAGTCGACATGAAACCCTTAAGACATCCTCTCACACTCAGGACTGAACATTTGAAGTGAGTACTATTGCAGGTGGAGTAATAGGGATCTCAACAGTCAACACACCTTATCACACCCATGATTGGATATCTGGAGTATGGACAAATGCCGGTAGAATGATAAAGTTCTTGTTGTAACAACAGATCTAGGATAGATTTTGATTCCATCATGAGGTGATGGCTGCCCTAGTCATATACGCTCTGCCCAGGCTATTACCCTAGTTGATGTGGGATTCTCAACCATTACCTTATTTCCTTATTTTTTTCCCCTTGGAGCCTCATAAAGTGTCTGAAGGAAACCAAATATAGTGTCTGTGAACTATCGAGTGATTGAGGAACTATGCCAAACCTCTATTTATAATAATCATAGCAATAGAATAATCTAATATGATGCATTCAATAACATTCCTTTAGTTCCTTTCCAATTAATAATTTAAACTTATTTCACTTTTCATTTATTTTTATGAGAGTTAGTGAAACTAAATCATCAAGTGAAATTTCTTGACAAAAAAAAAATCAAGTAAAATTTAATAGATCACTGAATCATGCAATTTGTATTGGTGATGATAGACAGTGAAATTACAGATGTTGATAGGAAGAATGTGTTATTGAAGATTAAGTGCCAAACTGCCAAAATTATATTGAGATATTTTTACATGTTACCACAATACAAAAAATCATATTGGTTAATGAAAGTATCCCTTGATTTAGAGCCACTAGAGATTCATCACACAATACAAAATGCTAGCCTGTCAAATATTATCAAATTATGCAATTTGAATTGCCAATCATTCAATCTAACAAATGTTCATCTATATTTACTTTTTTACTATCTCGTCCTATTTGTTGAGGCTAATAATTTTATTGAGCTATATGCTGTCATGTTTTTATTAAAGTTTACTTATAAATGTACTGTATTGACGTATACATTGTGTCCAGCTAACAGTTCTTCTGTCACAGAAGGCAATGAGCAGAAAAGGAAACGAGTGAAGACCGAGTCAGACATTTCAAGGTTAACTCCGAGTATGCGAAATCAACTTGAGACTTGTGCCAGTCTTAAGGGTGAACAGGTTTGTATTTCCCTTGAAATTTGATCAAATACAAATCTGTAAACATTTAACGCTCTGTTGCCTTTTTTATTGATACGTTCATTTTTCTCTGTGAAGAGTATATTGCACGCGTGTGTAGTACATTGTTTCTGTCAAGCTTGTGTGTCTTAAACTGCTTCTGTTACATTTATTTAAGCTTTCAGCTATTAGATATTCTTTTGTAGTTTGTTAACCAAGATGTTAGGTAGTTAGTGCAAGCGTGTTTAACAAAAGTGAGATTTAAAATGTTTCTTTATTCAAAAGGTTCTGCATAAATCATAAAATCAACAAAAATGACTCACTTCTGACAGTATTTTCTTTTTATCTGTTATTAACATTAACTTTCTCAGGAAACTCCCTTTCTAATATTCATAGGTGAAGTGTACGAAGTTTCAGTTGTAGTAGGTTAATATGTTTTGGCTTCTCACTTTTCAGGTAGCAGCTAGGGTCACGCCACGTAATGCAGATAAGGACGAATGGTTTGTTGTAAAAGTGATTCATTTTGATAAGGAATTAAAGGAGTAAGTATACATTCTATACATAATGCTTTTACATAATGTAATAGAGTAATGTCTAATATCTTATACAACGAATGGTATAGAGATTAGAGGTGTAAGCTCAATAAAAAAGTAAGGGTGGGAGTGTAAGGGCTCGTTTGTCCTAGCTTATTTTTGAGCTTATGCCAACAGCTTATGCAATTTTCATGTATTATTATAAGTTTTTCAAGGTAGTTTATGAAAAAATAGCATCTAAAAATTCAATTTTCACTAGTTTAAACTTATAAAATAGCATAAAACCTAATTTATATTGCATAAGCCGTTTGCATAAGCTCTAAAATAAGCTAGGCCAAACGAGCCCTCAGTTCCCAAGCGAGCAGTTTTGGGTTTAACTAGTAGGAAAGGTTGCAATTGATGTCTTGAAGTGACTAGATATAACAGAGTATTGTATTGTGAATCATGTTCTAACAAGTGTTTATACGGTTTGGGATGACATACCAATCTTTGAATTTGACTATGCCTAATTCAACCCTAATAAGTAATAACCATCCATAGGTTGCACTCTGTACTCCATGGTGGGTGACTAGGGTTTTAAGTTTTAACACAGGAGCAAAGTCTGCCGAATTGAGAGCTTTGATACCATCTCGAATTTGGACTATGCGTAATTCCGTTCCAAAAGTTAGATCAAGAGATCAAGATTGACCAAGTCTTATTCTCTAACATGCTTCCCATGTATGAACCCTACAGGCTTGAAGGGTGAACAATGCATAGACCCATTTTAACGAAATTCAAATTTTATAAGTAAAGATGGGGTGTGATGAGTTGAAATTTCTATAACTAGGGTTGTAGAGGCTCCCTACCATATCATGAACTAACTATCTTAAAAGCTTAAGATATTAAGTGATGACTCTTGATAAAAACTCTGGCAAGGCAATCTCTGATACCATGCGGCAAAAGTACTCTTTATAAAGATACACGATATAGGCTGTGGTAAATACTGGGGCTCCACCATTACCATTTATGGCAAAAATAATATTTCTAAAGGCTCAGTCAACCCTCAACTCTTTTAAATTGCGGTTTTTGTTATGCTGCAAACCTTTGTGTTGCGGTAAAATGTGATCGATGCAGCTGCAATTGTGGTTGTGAGGAACTCTAACACTGATATATTACGGCTCACAATCGCGATTGCGGAACTTAAAACTATTTGAGTTGGCTTTTGAAATTGAATTAGGCATAGTCTATTTTTTATTCCAACAAGAAAAATCATAAACCCCTCCTAGAGATCCAGTATGCATCGGTGACTAACTAAATGAGTTTGTTATTTGACAAACTTTAAGATGTTTGGGGGTCTAAAATTTGTTCATTGTATAAGTTGTTGTTGCTTGTGTATGATTTGTAATTATTGATGAAAAATAGTACCTGTTTGGACATGAATCTTCTGTGATTGTCCTTTCCGTTATTCTATTAATTCATTTGTGAGATGATTTTACAGGTTTGAAGTACTTGATGAGGAACCTGGTGATGATGAAGATAGTAGTGGTCAAAGGTAAATCTGTTTTGGAAATTTCGTTTGCTAAATTGTTTACAACCGCTATGTTATCAGCTTTCATTGCTTCAGTTTCTGCTTTAAAATTTAAATTTGCACGGATATTGTTTTTTCCACAACAGCTAAAGACATTTATTAGTAGTTGGAGTCAGTTACATGAATCAAACAACACATAACGTCTTGTTATAAATCATGTTTAAAGACAGGCCATATAAATTCAAATTTGTTAATCTTTTGGTCTATAGTTTGATTGCACTATCCTCCATTTGATTTACCCTACTTATTGGCGCATCTACATGTCTTCTCCTTGCATGCCAAAACCATCAAAGCATCTACCATCTTCTCAATTGTAGTAAATTTCACCTCATTTTGTTTGTGTTGTCCATTGTCCAACAAACATCAAAATGAACAAAAGTTGCCGAGTACCTTTGTCATGTACTGTTCTGTCCAGTACTTACCCATTTAGATATTTTCATTTCTACAATATAGAGATTACTTTCTAATTGGCTAGGTTCCAATTTCATAAAACATTGTTAATCTTATAGTTGTGCAGCAAAATTTTCCCTTTAAACATGAGTGGTACTTTTCAATCACTAATTGCACCTTGAAACGTTCTTTTTTCTCATCCACCCTACTAGGGTTTTCTTTTTAATGATGCCTTCAATTCATTAGTTGAGAATTTGTGAAATATTGTTACTGCATTTGAATGGTTTGTGCTTATTTTAATGGTTCTTTCTGCTGCATTCAGACAATACAAGCTTCCCATGGGAAATATCATTCCTTTCCCCAAGAGTAATGATCCTTCAAGTGCCCATGATTTCCCTCCTGGAAAACATGTTTTGGCAGTTTATCCAGGAACCACTGCACTCTATAAAGCAACAGTTGTTCATGGTCCTCGCAGGGTAATAATTCTCTCTTTTCCTTCATAGGGTGTGATCACTTCTTGATTCCATGATTTTGTAATCAAATGTTTTAATTTATGCTACGTATAACTTCGATGGCTCCAACATGATACTAACCTATTATTTTATTGTGCATTTTTTTGCTGATCTCCATCATATCACTATTGTGCAGAGGAAGACAGATGAGTAAGTATAATTTCTTAAGACTTTTTTTTTTTTGACGCATAATTTCTTAAGACTTGATGGAACTTATTTTTTGTTATAAATATCATTCCTCATGTGATATCAAATGGAAAAGTGTTGACTGCACAAATTTTTTCGTTTATTCTTCAGTGATTAAGAATTAACTGGTTGATGCTTTAAGATGATTTACCAGATCCCTATAAATTTATGGAAGGAAAAACGAGCCAGCCTTTCCCTCGAGTTATGTTGTTGACTGAAATGTAAAGAGAATTGAAGTAGGATGCTATTAGGTTCATATAAACTTGGGTTAAATATGTTCTTAGTCCCTACTTTTATGTGAGTTTCGACTTTTAGTCCCTACATTTTTTTTATTATATTTTTAGTCCCTACATTTTTTTAATTATATTTTTAGTCAATTTAATTAAAAAAATGTAGGGACTAAAAGTCGAAACTCACATAAAAATAGGGACTAAAAACATATTTAACCCTAGAATTATTTGCTGTCACTTTTTCATGAAATTGTAGAATCTTACTGATTACTGTGGTAATCTTCCAGATTTCAAATTGGTGTTGATACTAAATGGGCTATAACATGTATTACAACTAATTAAAATCATTAGTCCCTAACAATGTAAACACTTGTTTACTTCCTAAGAACAATCAACATTGGTGATATTAGTCTTTCTCATAAACTAATTGGCTCAAATTCTAGGGATTAATATGTCTCACATTTAAGAACTTTTTATAGGATAGACTTTTACATTTTAAGGAAGGAGTATCAGCTGAATGGTAAAAGTTTGACTTTGTAACTTCAAAGGAAGGAGTTCGAATCTCCTCGGGGACCGTTGTGAAATGACCATTAATGTCATTTTAATCAATAATAACTTTCCTCTTCCAATATTTTGTTTTTTAAATTACTCTTAAAAATATGACAAGAAAATAGATAAACTACCATTATGATTCTATGATTATTTACTGTTATTGGAACAGTTATGTGTTGGAGTTTGATGATGACGAAGAAGACGGGTCGCTACCTCAAAGGACTGTGCCCTTCCACAAAGTGGTTCCTCTGCCAGAAGGACATCGTCAGTAAATTACACAAGTAGTTTTTAGCTGTATAGAGTAAAAACTAGCTTGTATTTTTGTTGCTTGTGTAATATGTCCATGTGTGTTTTAAGTTATTAAGAAGGACATTGCAGTATCTATGAAGCACGGACATTCTCCGGAGTAGCATGTCCCAGTGTCGGCGACACGGCACCGAAACTTATGTTTAAATTGAATTATGACATTTTTTTTTAAAAAAATTATCGGTGTCAATGTGCCGGTCTGTGTCATGCCTGATGTCCGTGTCTATGTCCGTGGTTCATACTTTATAGGTATAATTTTATGCACGCAGGAATGACATTGTAGTTGTTTAATTTGTTGTTGGGAATTTCCAAGGTTTGGTGGTTCCTTTTATTTTGGATAACAATCCAATGTTTGGTTCTTGAGAACCGATGTCGTAGTCTTTGTATAAGATCTCAATTATGAAAGTTATTATGATAAATCAGCCTTTACATTTTAAAACTTGACCTAAATTTCTTATTAATCTGATTGTTGTAATTGAAATGGAAATTTAAAATGATGATAGTAGATACCAATATTGAACATATCTACTACACGTTTGGTATGATAGATACAAGAAACCATTTGCTTTTCTTTGGCATATATTGCTCACTAATCCTTGTTTAACTATTTGCAAAGCCAAATTATCCAAATAATTCAATGCATGTTCAATGTCCGATCACTTGTCCTCTCTGTGTAGGAAGCTGTTGAGGACTAGCTGCATATTTTCTGCGAAGACTCTATGCAACCAGTCCTCAACAGTACATAGGACTAGCAGCATATCATCTGTAACTATTGGGTGGTTTGCAGTATTGTTATGGTATCACAACTATGGGATTTTGCACGATGAACAACAACAGCTGAACATAGAGCATTTTTTGCAAACTGGAAGTTTGTATTGCAAATAAAATTGAAGAAATATATCGACAGTACATAGAGCATTTTTTGCAAACTGGAAGTTAATATTGGTATTATATATTTGAGCAGTTTGTGTTCTAATTGTTCTTATGTGAACAACAACCAAACATACACTTATGTTTGCCGCAACCATACATTTGAAAACATCAAATAGAAGGTGAATTTCCAATGAATGTTTTGTATGAGAACATTCAAGGAAGGTCCAAGTACATGGTTTTCATTTACTACAGTAATAAATCTCATATGCATCACTGTTATTATTCCCCTTAGGATCTAATATTTATTATTTTTATCGGCAGAAATCAAAACACTCACACTGCGCATCGACCGATGACCACTTGCGCTGGACTCCAAGGTAAAATGGTTTTAATCCAACTCATGTTTTTAATGTCTATAACATGCTTGGGAAATTGGTGTTGGCGGGTCAGTGAAAGTGCCGTTGAGTATACGATTAGCAACCCAATGATTAGCAGCTTCGGCGTAATGAACACCATCCCAGCTTACATATGTTGATGGTTTTTCACATGCAGTACCATACACATCTTTCCCATTTGCAGTGCCTAAATTCCCACACCATATATGTGTATCATTCACATGATATCCACAACAGATCTTCATTGGATCCACAAATCCTGAAAATAAAAATGAAGTCATGTGCATGTTAGATAAGTTTACCAAAAATGCGTACAGTGTCAATGTATCGACTGTAACGCGGCATCAATGGGGACTGCATAAGACACACTTGACTACATTTTTTCTGCAATATCAAGAATTGCGACGCAACTGCAATTTTAAGCACATAATAGATTAACCCAGTCATGTCAATAATGGACAAGTTACCTTCGTTCTTGGTATTGCTGATTAGTCCATATTTTGCAGCATAAACATCTACATAAGTAATTGCAGCTTCTGGAACTTCTGTTCTCAGCTTGACGACTCTGTCCTTAAGTTGCTTGTTGAATTCTACGGCCATCATATTTTGATCCTTGACACATCCATTCTGGTCAAGATACCCAGCTGGTACATCGTGCTTGTAAAATAGGTTCACTGGCATGCATCCAACGGGCCCTGTGTTGTGTATCCAAAATGACCTCCCGCCTTGTTCGTATATATTCTGCAACGTAGTTCATTGGCCTGTGAGTATGACATCAAGATTTTTGAAATCCATTTAAGGGTCTGACTTTGCCTAACATATATTTGTCCATACACATCAGTCAGGGATCGAACCTTGACCACATGGTTAAGAGATCCAAACATTTATTACTTCTACAAAACCATTATGGTATTAAGTCCGAGATTTAAAACCTTTATTCCAATTATTCAACAATGAACATGATATTCACAATCTTTTTGGGGTTCAAAACATACAATTAGTTACAAGTTCTTTAAGTCATGTATTGCAACATTAATAGAGACAGCAAGTGCTACTTACTTTGACAGCAGAGGCTAACTGGTTAACTATATCGGGCATCGATTCACGAATTTGGTCAAAATTCATCTTTCTAAACCCAACAGAGAGATCATTTTGACCAATATCAAATGTGTAGAGTGCCTTAGAAAATTCCTCGGGCACAGGAAGCTTGCTTTTCTCATATGAATTGTTTGCTAAATTTTGCAACAAACAAAAGATCAAAGACATAAAATAAATTGAACCATAATGAAATAAAAATAAGTAAATAATTAAGTTTGTTGAACCACCACAATATTTTTCAAGTCATTCATTCACCTTCTTGGTAAAGTAGTTTGGTTCTTGCTTTGAATTGGTTGAACTGCACAATTTGCATATCAAGAGAGAATGGACTTATTCCATATTGAAATATTGTCTCATTCTGCCTCCTAATGGTGGATCCACCAGTTGCAAAATTTGCTCCATGTCTATAATTGGTTCCAAGTGAATTCAGATAAGCACTTAAGTATGGCAACTTTAGTTTCTCCGCTGCATAATTTGGATAAACTGCTTAATTAAGCGAGCTTTTTCATATAACTGGTAAGCTATTTTCATAAGCTATCTTAGAGAGCTTATTAAATTAAGCTTAAAATAGCTCATGGTCATGTCATAAGTTATTTCTAGTTTTCTCAAAACATTTTCACAAGTAGTTATGTAACTAAAAGAAAGTTTAAGAAACCAATCCCAATAGGCCCGATAAGCTATGAAGCACGGAAACATACACAAACACCTGACACTAAAATAATACTGTAATTCAATATAATTTTAAGTGTTGGTGTCAGCACATGTTCGACACCAGAACGCGCCTATTCAAAAAGTGTCCGTGCTTCATAGCTGATTAGAGACTTATTAAATCAGCTTAGTGACATACGAACCAAGAAAAATGAAAGATATTTTTAAGTTACAAAAATAAAAAATGAAGATAAAATTAAAAGGAAAGAAGAATTACCTATGAAATCAAGAATGACACGACCATCACTGTCTCTTCCAGAAGGCTTATGGAAGAATCCCACACCATATGGTGCAGGAATTGGCTGAAATGCAGCTGATATGCCACCAGTATCTGAGTTAGAGTCACCAAAGTTGTAAATTGCAGGAAAAGAACAAGAGGGTGATGATGATGAGTCTTTGAGTTCAACACACTTCACACAAGATAGGAAAAAGAACGCAACAAAAGGTATACTTAACCACATTTTCTGAGCAGTGTCGGTTACTATCTTTCTTGCAAATAAGATCATGTGACTGACAAAGGTAATATATAGATAGAGATCCATATATAGCCAAAAGTATTTTTTTAATAGCTTAGTAACTATTCTCATACTTTTATCCCACAATAAATAGTGAGTTGCCCCCACTATTGGAGTTAGAAACAAAAGAGCTTTCACAGTAACATTCATAAAGAGAAACATAGTGGTGCTTCAAATAAGAAATAAGGTGTATGTATATATATTAGCTTGTGAGGGTGAAACTTTTTTCTCTCCAATTTATCTGCACATCACACACACAATATGAGAGATTTAAATATATTAGGGTTAAATATGTTATTGGTCCCTATAAAATGCGGACCTTCTAAGTTTAGCTTTTACTTAATTTTTATTATATTTTTAAAAACAACATCTTAAGAAAACTTCAAAAAAAAAAAAAAACTAAATTAGTCCACCTAAAATGGCATCAGAGAGAATCGAACTTGAGAGGCTGAAACTTTAAGAGGAGCACACTTTCAATTCCTAAGTCAATAACACCAGACCAATCCAAGTGGAAGGTTCTTAAGAAAACTTGATAGCATTTTCTTTAAAATTATATATCACTACTTAATTTATTTTTTTAGAAATATTTATAATACATGATTTTGTCCCTGCAAATTCAAATTTCCGGATTTGACTCTATCCTCTAATAATGTCTCTGATAACCGCCAAATGAATTACATTAACGAGACACAGTCAAAATAATGATACTTAATCCAAAAATAATTGAATTTTTTACAGAAAAATTCCTCTCAAAATAATTGATGTTTTCAATTTTCGATACAATATTAAGCGGGCCTTATGTAATTATATTGAATGTGTGAAATGATAAAATATGTCAATTACTTTGAGATGAAGGGAGTATTAATATTGATCGTAGAATAGATATTTTATCCCGATTTATGGGCAAATGATTGTGTTTTGTGGCAAATATTAAATTTAGTGTTTGATTAACGTGATAAGAGACAAAATATAATAACTGATAACTATATCATATTTTGTGTCAATTTAGTGTCTGAAGAAACAACGAGATATAATAAGATAATTGCAAAACTTATCATATCATATTACTCTAGTTAAACTCTTTTGTCTTGAATGAGCTGAACTAGAAACTAGATGGGTAAGATAAAAAAATAAAATATTGATTTGTCCCTATAATATAAGAAAATGTTTACTTTTTAGATACGTTAAAAGTTTGATGTATCTAGTATAAATTATGGACTAGCTAGATACACCAAACTTCCAATGTATTTAAAAAGTAAAGTTTTTCTTATATTTAGGACTAGAGAGAGTATAATTTAAAATCTAAAATAATATAATATAGATATTAAAAAATAACCAAATTAATTTGATATTAAATTTCAAATATTAATAATTCATTTATTGAAATCAGAACATTTAAAAATAAAACTATCATTAAATTTTCTTAAATTTTTTTTTGACAAATTAAATTTTCTTAAAATAAGAATATTAATTCAGATTATTTTAACAAATTAAATATTATTTTATAGTAAGGGTATTTATTAAAATTATATATATAATATATTTATTTAAAATATTTTGGTCAAACCATTAATTAGTCAAATATTTTGGTCAAATATCAAATAAATATTTTTTAACTATTTTTTAAGTGCAAAAAAATTAAGAATTTTTAAATTGTAATAGAGTTAGGCTAGGCTATTTAGAGTTCTATAAATTGAGATTGATATATGCCAAGAAAGTATTCTGCATCTAGCTATGGCAAATGAAAAATCAACTACCTTAAAGTTCTTAACATTGCTTATTGTAATTCTTGCTTTTGAGGCTAGAGATACTGTAGCTTTTTTTGGTAGAGTATCAGTTACAATAATCAATGATATGAAACAAGGTAACACACCCACAAGTCTCACTTTTCATTGCAAATCCAAAGATGACGATCTTGGATTTCACACACTCAATTTTGGAGGACGTTATTTGTTTACTTTTAAGCCACAAATATTTGGAGCAACATTATTCTTCTGCAGTTTTACATGGCAAGGGGGTTCATATCCTCATTACTTTGATATTTATAATTTCCAACGAGATGATTGCAAATATTGCTTATGGAAAATAAATAAACAAGGTGCTTGTAAATATCGAACGGAAACACAATTGTTCGATGTATGTTTGCCTTTCAATAAAAGGAATGGAAACAATACATCCACAATGTAACTTTCGTTTGTGTTTTTGAAATTGAAATAATATGAATGCAACTTTTCAATCAATATCTTTATCTTTTTTACTTTATATATGAGTAAAAATATTAAACATAAATTTTATTTTCATTTTATTCTTGTTTTTTAAGTTCATTTTTTTTAGAATAATGACTCTTATATTTAGTGATGTCAATTTGTATTTGATAAGTGATTATTCGTGGATATAATCTATACGGAGATTCAAAGTCAGATATATATTTTTTCACGGGGACGGGGATGGAGGGAGAAATTCCCCCGTGGATAATTCGAGGCGGGGAACGGGGAATGTCCCCCGCAACTGCGGATTTCCCGACCTGACCATATTATTTAAATTATATATATAATTATATAACTTTATATATTTTTTTAATATAAAATAATAATTAATACGTTATAAAGGTTATGATAATGTATGGTGGTAACAAGTTCAATTGGATATTTATTTTTTTTACAAAAAGAAATATTAGAAAGTGTTTTTGCATTTTTTTGTTATTGATGCAAAATGTACTTTTCTTTAAAAAAAATGAAAGATACAAAATATGTATTTTTTTCTTTTAAAAAAAAGCAAGAAAAAACAAGATATTAGTGTCGTGCTTTTGATTAAAATGTATAGCAATTTTGTTAATTTTTTATGTTCGTGGAGCTCCGTGGATACCGTGGACATCAGTGGGGATGGGGATGGAGGAAAATTCTCCCCCGGGGCGGGGATCAAGGACGAGGAAAAGTTTGGGGAATGGGTCGAGGAATGGAGAAACAGCCTCCGCACATTCCCTACTACGTTGACATCCATACTTATATTTTACAATATCATTTAGGGGTGAGCAAAAATATCATAATCGACCGAACCCATTATAACCGAGGTTAAGTTGGGTGTATCGGGCGGGTTTATACGGGTTGTCGGGTTTACGGCTGACAAACAATGGGTAAAAATAGTTATATACGGTCGGGTTCGGTTTTAAAAATTTAAATATTTCGTTAACCGAACCCGACCGATGTTGTAAAATCATGAGTTTTTTTCCGTCTTATCGTATGTATTGAAGCTACGTTTCTTTTATAAAAAAATACAATACAAGTTATTTATACACAAAACTCAAGTTAGACCGTATTATTGCAAAGTTAAATTATGTATTTGTCATATTGTTGATATAATATTTAGATGGTATTCACTGACAAGTTATTTTATTACGGTATTTTATATGTGTGTGTATTTTTTTTAGGAAAATGTTATTTAGTAAGAATTTTGGTATGCAAGAAAGAGAATAATTATATGTGGCAATAATTGATTGATTAAATTATAATCACTCTCTCTCCCATGTATGGTTATCCAATCTATGATTGGTCAAATTTTCTACTTTTATGGATTCTTCACTTTCTTGTGCAAAAATTTCTTACTAAACAATGTATTAACCCGAATAAACCGAACGGACCAACCCGTAACCCATATAAACCGACACCCGATAAAACCGAAACTTGAAATGGTCGGTGATGGGCCAAAATTTTACACTCTCAGTTTTTTTCGGATGAATAATTTTGAACCCGAATCTGACCGAATCCGCCCGATGCTCACCCCTAATATCATTGTAGAGATGTGAACTTCATCTCTGTTGTTACAATCTTATATTATTTTTCTCAAAAGGATTTGTCGGATGTTGATGCAAATGATATTTTTTTGTTATGAATTAAGATTGTTGCAATTGTCTTTGTCCAATGTGTTAATTAATATTAGCATTTGAAATTCTTGAGTTTGTCAAAATCGTATCCGAATGTTTCAATTCCTTATTAATTATATTAACTATGTTGGTGACTGACACATCTCCATAAAGAAGTTTTTTTAAGTTAAAATTATTGAAAAACTGCCTAGTAAATCAATGTCACATAAAAAAGTAAAATCATGTAGCCATTTTATTTATTGAGAAAAATATGTCTTGCTTTGCCTACTTCCTCTACTCACTCTTGGTGGTCATCTTTACCTTCTCTTTTTGCTATTGATTTTGATTGTAATAGACTAGGATGACCTTATTATAAGTTTTGTTAGCTCGTTGAGGGTTTGGTTTTTGCCCCCCTCTTTTTTGTAATTTTTTTATTATATATATATATATATATATATATATATATATATATATATATATATATATATATATATATATCATGTTTAGGGACTTGCTCTTCAACAAGCTTATGATAGAACATATTGATATAGACACAAGTATTAGTGACTTTGTATAAATAAATGCTCGTAGAAAATTATTTTGTATTATTATTTGAATATTAAATTAAAAATTCAATATTTTTTGAGAGTGCAATTTTTCATATACTACATCCAACTTGTAAGTTTGATCGGCGCGATCTCAAGGAGGTTCAAATATCCCTACAAAGGTGGACCTCTAAATATTGGGGCCTCAATTTAGTTTTAACTTTTTTTACCTATGGGTGCAAATAGTAATTCAGCGTAGCTTTATGTGTGTAAACAACATCAACCTACTTCCACCAGCCTAGCTCACTCAAGTAGATTGTTGACTTGTTGTTTATCAAAGGACAATTTTAAACCAATCAATTATTTTCGGCCGAGAAAACCTACGAATAAAAAATAAATATAAAAAAATAAATTTGAGATTAAAAATAAATTATATAATATAAAAAAATAGAGTTTGCAGTGGGAAGTAATAAGTAAATAATGCTAATATATTTATTGCTACTTGATTTAGAATATGTATATTACCAAAAAAAAAGATTTAGAATATGTATAGGAAGTTATAAGTAAATAATGCTAATGAATTATTCAACATGAGTTTGCAATGGGAAGTGGTGGATCTGAAATGGAACCATCAAGTATTCTATTGGCAATCCATTGATTTGCTGCCTCAGTGTAGTGCATACCATCCCAACTAATGTACTTTGAAGGATCTTCACAAGAGCTAGGAACAATTTCTTTACCATTAATCATTCCTTTAATCCCAAAATTCACATGGTAACCACCTTCATGATATCCACAACATAATTCAGAAGGGTCAACAAATCCTGCAATATATTCAATGATTAATAAGTAATGGGTTAATTATATAGTTAATTAATTTTTTTAGGTTATTATGATAATTAATTAACTACTAAAAATACGAGTACATTAAAATTACATAAAATGATCTATCAAAAAAATTACATAAAATGAGAGTATTGCTGAAATTGCATATATTTACAAGCTCTTTGTTTGATTAAAAAAAGATTATCTTTGAAATAGGATAGAAATAGAGTAATAAAACTATTAGAAATGTATGTTAGAGTGTTTATGGGCTTTTTTGAACATTTTAAATAGTAATTTTTATTAAAATAGGTGAAGTCGGTATAAATAAATTAAATTTTTTAAATAAATAAATTATTTTACATGCATTTATTTATTAATTTTTTGTAAAGAAAGAGGGCCTAATCCCATTTTACATTTATTTAAAGATACCCGTTGACGCAACTTTTAAAATTATTTCTCACATGCGAACATAAATTACACTATTTAGAAATTCCAAGTATAATATAAGTTCCTTAAAAAAAATATAATATAAGTTATTCATAGACCAATAAATATTTCTGACACACGATTCTCTTCAAACTAAAAAAAAATCAAAGACAAAAAAAGGTTAGGTCACGTCATTATTTTATTTTTAGCTGCAAATGAATATTATTAATTAAAAAGCTTAGGTCTCTTTGTACTACTACTCACAACCAAGCTTTGAGTTTTCCCTCACTTTTCTTTAATTGAACAAATGGCTAAGATTATTTGTGAGATAGATTAATCAATGGTTGCTAGTGTATGTCTGTTGTGTAGAAATTTATAGCTTCTACGTTTGTGTTTAATTGGTTCTTTCATTTTTGTTAGGGTGAATTTGTACTTTACCATGTTTATCCTTTAATTTATTTATTTTTTGGTATATGTTTATCCTTTAATATTACTCCTGATATCTTTTCTTTGGTTATTTGCCACCGACTTCAAATATCAGAGTTTTGTTTTATGTGTGTTTTCGGTTGCTTGAAAGAAGTAAAATAACTTTTGTCCAAAAAAAAAAAGTAAAATAACCCCTAAACATATTTTGTTTAATTTAGTTATATAATATAAAATAAATTACACACTAGAAAACAAAAACAGAAGACTACATAACATAGGCCTATTTTTTTGTTTTATTTTTATAGTTATTTTAATACACTTTTATTGATTAATGTTTTTTGTTTAAAACACATAACATAACATAGGCCTTCAGTCATTTCCAAGGTGAAGGTTGGTAAATCCTGGAGTGTGGTACAAAACAAAAAGATAAAGAAACTGGCTGCTGAGAGTCCCAATTTGACCTCCATTGATCTGGTGAAACATTTTGTTGGCAAAAGTCAGGGTTTAGTATGGAAAAAATACAAAAGAGCTAAAGATATGCAATCAAGTGCTACCAAATGATGATGGTAATGATACAGTAAGATGTGTTCCTTCCTTTGACTTGTATAATATAATAAAGAAGTTAGAATGAATTTACTCCCGCCACATTTTATTGGTGATCCAATTTTGTGTTGCTTTGTTTTGCCGGTCCATATAAAAACACTCTTGAAGTGTATCAGAATATATGAATCTCTCTTTCTAATAAATAACAAATTTATATAATGATTTATTGTTTATAATAGATACATTTTTAATGTTTAAAATTAAATTAATTTAGTTATTTTTTGTTTGTTTTTTTTTTTAACTCAATCACAAGATCACTTTCCAATCAATCTGAACAGCCACATATTTTTGATAATGGGGAATTGGTCAAATACTTCATGGGTTTTGATGCTCTTAGGAACCGCTACAAAATCGTACATTTCTTGGATATAGATGAATAAGTTTATGGAACCGATATTGATGTTTTCACAAACGGCATCGATGAAGATTGGAGATCAGTGATGTTTTGTGAAAATTTGTTGATTGTATTTAAAGAGCTGGTACCAAATGAGGGTATCCATATATTGGAATCTAATAATGTGCATTTGGTCAATCAAGCTAGTTAGGTTCATTTCTTATACAATCAAGTAGTACCAAATGATGATGGTGATGATACAATAAGATGTGTTCTTTCCTTTGACTTGCATAATGAAGGAGTTAGAACGAATTTACTCCCGCCACATTTTATTGATGATCCAATTTTGTGTTGTTTAGAAAACAAGCTTTGTTTTGTCGGTCAGTATGGAAACACCCTTGAAGTGTATCAATTAAGTGAGAACAACACTTGGATTCCAATAATAGAAGTGAACACAACGTCTTATGTAGCTCCTGTAGTCCATAGCATGTTTCTACCAATTAGTTTACATAGGAATAAGTTGCTTTTGGCTTTTTACGTTGTGTTATACCTACAGGACTACCCACATTTCAGTAACCACCAACATGAAATTCTAGTTAACATTGTAACCGGTGAAGTGGAATTGATCAATAGCTTCCGGCCAATGGATTGGTTTTACGCAAAGTCGTTCGTTGAAACATTTGAATTGTTGCCTTACTAAGGTAAAATATTTAATCATATTATTCTAAGTTGAATATCTTTCTTATATTTTGTTATAATAATGCATTTTCTATGCACAACTTGTTTACTACAAATGTTTGATTATGCATTTATCTTCAAACTAGGAAAAGACTGTGCATGTAATATGACGATAATTATTATTTTATATGTAAAGTTAAAGAAATAAATTTGAACTATATTAAAAAAACAAAAATTAGAATTTCATTCCAAATGAAGCACACAATTATATGTATAGATGGTTGAATAACCTTAAATTGTATGATAAATGTTAAATAGTTTGAAGATAAATTAATTTTTTTGCGGGCCTTAAAAAACTAAAGATAACTTGGACATTGTTAAACAACTTGGACATTGTTAAACAACTTGAATATTTCACACACTCAACTTTGGAGGACGTTACTTGTTTACTTTTAGGCAACAAATATTTGGAGCAACATTATTTTTCTGTAGTTTTACATGGCAAGGGAGCTCATGCCCTCATTACTTTGATATTTATGATTTCCAACGAGATGATTGCAAATATTGCTTATGGAAAATAAATAAACTAGGTGCTTGTAAGTATCGAACGGATAAACAGTTGTTGGATGTATGTTTGCCTTTCAATAAAAGGAATGGAAACAATACATCTACAATGTAACTTACGTTTGTGTTTTTGAAATTGAAATAAAATGAATGCAACTTCTCAATCTACATCTTTATCTTTTGGCTTAATTAGTTCGTAGGTCCCTTAACTATATTTTTAGTTTCACATTAATCTCATAAAAAAAAGTTCCGTTTGGATCCCTTAAAGACATCTCCATTAGTCAAAAAGGTCATTTCCGCTAAGTTATTTTCATATTGTTCTTGTTTTTTAAGTTATTTTTTTTTTCTCTAGAATTATGACTCTTATATTTTACAATATCACCGTAGAGCTGTAAACTTCATCTCTGTTGTTACAATCTTATATATATTTTTTTTCTCAAAAGAATTTATTGGATGTTGATGCAGATGATTTTTTTTTTTTTTTTATGAATTAATAAGATTGTTGCAATTGTCTTTGTCGAATGTGTTAATTAATATTACCATTTGAAATTCTTGAGTTTGTCAAAACTGTGTCCGAATGTTTCAATTCCTTATTAATTATCTTAACTATGTTGGTGATTGGCACATCTTCATAGATAAGTTTTTTTAAGTTAAAATTATTGAAAAACTATCGAGTACATCAATGTCACAAAAAAGATTAAATCATTTAACCATTTTATGTATTGAGAAAAAAATGATAGAACATATTACATAGACACAATTATTAGTGACTTTTCATAAATAAATACTCGAATACTCGTAAAAAATTATTTTATATGATTATTTGAATATCAAATAAAAAATTCAAATTTTTTGAGAATGCAATTTTTCATATACTACTTATAAGTTTGCTCGGGGAAGCCTCAGGGAGGTGCAAATAGCTCTACAAAGTTGGGCCTTCCAATATTGGGGAGTCAATTTGTATTTAATTTTTTTTTATCTAAGGGGTGCAAATAGTAATTCAGCGTAGCTTTCTGAGTGTAAACAGCAGCAATCTACTTCCACCAGTCCACTCAAGTAGGATTCCGACTTATGTTTTTATCAAAGGATAGTTTAAAAAAAATCAATTATTTTCAGCCGAAAACCTACGAATAAAAACTATTTTCTTACGTACTTAAAAGTGATAAATAAATTTGAAATTAAAAATAAATTCTATAATATAAAAAAATAGAGGTAAGATTAAAACAAACTTTTATTGCTAATAGATTTAGAATATGTATATGAAGTAGGTAAATAATGCTAATGAGTTCTTTGACATGAGTTTGCAATGGGAAGTGGTGGATCTGAAAAAGAACCATCAAGTATTTTATTGGCAATCCATTGATTTGCTGCTTCAGTGTAGTGCACACCATCCCAACTAATGTACTTTGAAGGATCTTCACAAGAACTAGGAACAATTTCTTTACCATTAACTGTTCCTTTAAACCCACAATACACATGGTAACCATCTTTATGATATCCACAACATATTTCAGAAGGGTCAACAAATCCTGCAATATATATAATTCAACGATTACATCAAAATTGACATAAAATGGGTGAGAAAGCATGCTATTCTTCCAACTTTTTTTTATCATCCCATCCAAGGGACCATTTGAGAGTATCCAATTGCCTAAAATTGCATATATTTACAAGCTCTTTGTTTGATTAAAAAAAGATTATCTTTGAAATAGGATAGAATAGAAAAAACTATGAGTAATGTTAGAGTGTTTATAGGCTCTTTTTAAACATTTTAAATAATATAAAATTAATATAGAATTCAATAATATATATATATATATATATATATATATATATATATATATATATATATATATATATATATATATATATATATATAACTTTATAAATAAATAAATTTTTGAAAATTTATTTAAAGTTACCCATTGACTCAATTTTAAGTATTGGGTTAAATAAGTGAATAGTTCATATAGTTTTTTAGAATTTTGTTTTTACTTCCTAAAATTATTTTTCGCATTTTTTGGTCCTTTTTCCTGTCACGATTTTTGGTCATTTTCATTCAACTCGTGCATATCATTTAAAATTTAAATTTTTTATGCGGTCATGTTTATTAATTATAAGAATCTTTCTTGCAAAATTTTAAATTTTTTTAACAAGAAATGAATTAAATATGAATATTTTAGTTTTCTGCACATTAAAATTCATAAATAATTAATCTTATGTTAAAAAATCCTAAGTTTTTCTCGGAGATGTTCTTATAATATTATAAACATGAATACAAAATGGAAATTAAAAAATGTCAAGAGATTGATTAAAAGTAGGGATCAAAAGTTTTGATAAATTTTTCCCGAAGAATATATATTTATTTTATTTATATTATTATATAATAATATAAACATATCAATTTTAAAAATACAACACTATTAAACTATTACACATTTTTATAAAAATGTTTATTTATAATATAATGCAAACACAATGTGAATATGTCAATAGAGATATGAACTTTCACATGGGGTTAATAATAATTTTGTTTATCATTTTCACGACTCAAAATTAAAATCTTTGATTTATTTTTTTAATTTTATTAAAATAATATCATATTTTATACTTGATTGATATATTTTTAACAAAATTGCGGGTAACAGGTACGTGTATGGATACTTAGGTACCCATAGTGTATGAGCACGAGTATTAAGGTTGTTACCCACGCGGGTATGAGAATGGATACGAATATTTTTTCAAAGTGTGGGTATGAGGATGAGTACTATAGTACCCTACCCATACCCTACCAATTGCCATCCCTAGATCTTAGTCTCAAAAAGCATGTGGTCAGGAGTTCGATTTATGATTCATGCATATGGAGAAAATTCAGTTGGAATGAGAGAACTCACCTTGTGCGCTCCACAGATTCCCTGATGGAAACTAGTCATCATTAACAGGTGATGAAAACTTAGTGTCCATCATTTTCCTCTCATCTCCTATTTTTTTCTCTCTTCCAACCCTAGCCGTCACAACTTTTCTTCTTCTACTTCTTAATTAGTCTATTGAAGAGGGTGATTTTAAGCCAATTTTGGTCTAAAATCATCCCTCCAAATTGTTTTTTCTTTTTCGTTATGATAAATAAGTGTGATTTTCACCTGTTTGTTTTGATTTTTCATCTTCGTATGACGTATTTGGTTGTCCCGTCTTTGTGCGTTGTATTTATTTCGTCTTTGTGCGGCGTTCATTTGTTTCAGGTTGAAAGAGTAGATCTAATCTAAGTGCAGATCCAATCAATGTCGACTTTAGTGTTATCAACGCTACAGATCCAAAAGCATGTATATTTCGGACACTTCAATATAATAATATTTGTAGGAATATGTAATTTGCCGTTTTATGCTATTAACATATTCGTAGATTTATCCTTTTTGTTTTTAGCGATTATAAATTTGTATTGTATCGATGTAATTTATTTATTTGAATGAATGAATACTATTTATTTTGTCAAAAAATAATGATGGAAATTTCATACCAATATCATAGTAAAAAAAATATCCAAATTCTTTATTAACCAAATATATATGATTTAATTTTTTATTTTTGTTTTCTCAAATAGTCTACTGATACTAAAATGGTTTAATCATTTTCTTAATTAACAATTTTGTGAAGTCACGTGAACTGGCCAGATATTGCAACCATATGGTAAACATGATAATTATTTAATTAAATTTTGTTGAGATTGATGGAGACAAAGAGGATCATACCTGATTTATTAGCATTACTAAATAGTTCATACTTTGCTGAGAACATGTCCACATATATTAAAGAAGCATCAAGGAACTGTGCCCTTAATTTGACTACTTCATCTTTAAGCTTTTTATTGAACTCCTTAGCCAAATCATTTGCTAAATTAACACAACCATTTTCATCAAGATAACCAGCCACTTGAGTTATGTTGTTTTGTGCATTGTGAATGGGCCTTGCGATTGGAAGACATCCAATAGGTCCTGTGTTGTGTATCCAAAATGTCCTTGCTCCAAAAGAATATAGTTTCTGCAAATTAATATATGGTTATTCTTATATTAAAATTTGCTAGAAATAGATTTGGATCTTCTTCAATGGTAAAATAATTTTGTACAATAGCCACTCATTTTAGTCTATCACATGCAGTTAATGATATAATTAGTGGATAAATGATTGACATTTAAATAGGATGAAAAACATAAAAGTGATGATTGATGTGGATCTAAATATGTAATTATATATATATATATATATATATATTTTAAGGATAATATTATTATTATTTTGTCAAAAAAAAAAAGGAAAATTGTATGTTGTTAAATTGAGAAAGGATCCTCTCAATTTTTTTTCTTCAATTTTTTCTTAATTTTCACATTTTAACCATTAATCACCTTTTCTCTATTTTTTTTAGAATTAAATATTGTTTTATCTTTGTAATTCAATGGTCAATTGTCCACATTATTTCCTCAATTTTTTTTCCACCGGAGAGAATCTACTCTCTATTAAATTTATCTATTTATGATAAATTAGTAGCATGTTAAGTAAATGATAGCATTATATAGAAGATTTAAAATCTTGGTGTCATAAATTCTTGAAATGGTAGCACATGGAGCTATGGGATAAGATGTGATTTCTAAAGTGAGTACTATGCATTACTAGGGGCGCATTACTATTGGATCTGGTTTCTCTGCAATTACGGATTGATTTTTGTGTAGTCATAAGTCAATGTTTCATAATCGCACGATTGAAAATAAACAATCATAATTTGATGATAAAAATTTAATATAAAACAAAAAAAATAAAACTGTTTTAACAAGAAGTGTCCGATTAAAATTAGATGGTCCACATAAACTGATTGCAGCCGACTGCAGGAGCAGCCATTGCTTTTAATCCAAATCTGTTATTATTATGTTGAAGTAATATCTCATGTAACGTGGACCCCTAACAAATATCTAACACATACCATTTTACTTTCTGGACAATGTTACTGAATGAATTAATAGTGGAAGATCTTATAGTAGGTAGTCTAAATAAATTTTGATACCATATTAAATTTAGAATACGTTCAATTGTTCGCGTCATTTATAAACACATGAAGAATAAAAAAACAGAGCAATTTTTTTTTTTGCATATCTTGAGACTAATAAGAAAATTAAACTAAAACAACTCTTAATAAAAATGTATCACTTACTTGAACTTGTGTTGAAAAAGTTTCGACAATGTTTGAGATCAATGCATGGGAATCTTCCATTCCCACCTGACTAATAACATCAGCAATATCATTTTGACCAATATCAAATGTGTAGATAGCTTTGGCAAAGTCCTCTGGTTTTGGAAAATGTTTTCCGTAGGAACTTTCATTTTCTGCAATTGCAAATTAAAACCATGTATATATTTATTATTCATAAAACTACATTTAACTTTAATAAAAATCAAAGCTGCAATTAAGCTTTATATCTCGAGTTTAAACCTTGTGTGAAGAACTTTGCGGTGCGCGATTTGAAGTTATTAAACTGTACTGCTTGGATTTCAAGAGTGAAAGGTGATCTTCCCTCAAAGTAGGTCTTGTTTTCTCTCATGATGGTTGATGACCCTGCTGCAAAGTTTGCACCATGCCTATAGCTTGTTCCAATTGAGTTCATATATGCACTCAACATTGGCAATCCAAGGTGCTTGGCTACATTTATAAAAAAAATATTCACATGAAGTAACTGATTTTGGTATTTTATATTGTTCAGAGTATTAAATCCCATCTTTAAAAAAATAGTATTAAATCGCTTGCAATTGCGACAACATCAATTACATTTATCTTCTATTTTTATCAATGTCAAGAATCACACGTGACCACAAGGATAACTTCAATTAAAATCATTAAAATAATTTGTACTAATAACTAAACTGCAGAAGAATATATAAATTCATCTCTAATTCTGTCATTAATATATTTAGTAACAAAATTAGACATTCATTAAAGATTAGTTCATAACTTTTCTATATTATCTTATCTTATTTTTTCTAATGGACATGATAAAAGTTATGTATGTAGTATTGTGTTGGTTTGGTTTGGAAGGAGAGAACATTGATACACATCCAGGGGGGTGTAGCTAGCACTAGCCAAGGGAAAGCTGTTGGGCCTTATACTGAGGTCCTAAGCCTAGTAAATGGAATGACTTCATTCCTATTCCTATCTTGAGGGATGTTCTAGAAGGAATTAGTTACAAGTCTGATAGTGAGAAATGAGAATTAGTATCAATGAAATCAGCATCCTTAACTTATCCCCTATTTCTTAGGAGTCCTCTCTGAACTATATTAGAGAATCTATCTATCAGTTATTCATGTGTTTAGAGATGTTTGTGTAGGTTAATTACAAAACTAAGACTACCAACATTAAATTGATTCGAGTGGAATTGAACTTAGATCCGTTAAGGTTCTGAGTTCAAAGCTTTGTGGATGAAAAAAAAATGTAGTCGGGAAAAGAGATCCCACTAAAATTAATTATCTATAGAAGTGAGGAATTTTAAATTCAAACTCTGACCTCTTCAATAATATCTCTTATAATTATCAACTGCGTTATGGTTATAGAAAAAAGGCAGGGAGAATAAAGTCACGTACCAATGAAATCTATGATGAGACGACCATCAGAAGATCTGCCAGCAGCCTCATGGAAGAAGGTCTCACCATAAGGCAAATTAGCAGGGTAAAATGCAGCTGACATAGAACCAGTATCTGAATTTGAGTCACCAAAATTAAAGATAGTTTGAAATTCACATGATTCTGAGGATTTCCTTGCTTGAATACACAGAAACCATGAAAGTAACAAAACAATAGCAGTAAAATATTTGAGGGAACTCATTATTGTAACTACAGAAAACAATCAAATCTGTGGAATACTATACAGCAGGAGGGTTCTCTTTATATAGTTTTGATTTTGGAGCTTATGCTTATTTGTGCTCAAATAGTTTAAAATCACCTGTGTTGCAAGCAATTGATTTATATATATTGACAAGAAACCTTGCAATTGATATATAAATAATGAAGATAGTGAAATCCACTATAAGTATCATTGACTCAATATATTTTATTATGTCTCATAATATTAATATTAATTAAGGTTTCATGTGATCCTCGCGTACGGTGGTCTATTTTCAAGAATTTAACTTTTTTTTTTGACACAATTCAAGAATTTAACTAAGCAGTCAATAAAAAGATTAAAATAATCTTGACCAAAAAAAAAAAAAGAAGATTAAAATAATCAACTAAACTCATTTTTTATTTTTTAAAATAGTAATTATTTTTTTATAGTAATAATTTTCAGGGGACCTATATTTCTTTATATATATATAGAGATGGATGTAATAATTCTATGGATCTCTATTTCTATTTTTATATTAATATGCATGCTTATTTTTTTATGATTTTTATGCGGACATATATTACTACTCCTATATTGATACACATTTCTATTTGTTTTTTTTTTTTTTTTTTTTTATATATAATTTCTACGTAGATTTAATGTACACATAAATAAATAAGTGTGTCTGCTTTTTTATAATTTCGACGCAGACATATAATTCTACTTATATATAAATACGCGTGACTAGATTTTTTTTATAATTTCTATAGGAATCCATATTACTATTCCTTCCGTTTCAAAATGATAGGAAAAAATAGTAAGTATCGGGAGAAAACATGGTTGTGCGATGTATGTTACAATCTTATTTTTTTTATCATAAGGATTTATCGGATGTTGATACAGCTGATTTGTTTTTATGAATTAAGATTGTTACAATTGTCTTTGTCGAATGTGTCAATTAATATTAACATTTAAAATTATCGAAAACTACTGAAAATATCAATGTTAAAAGAAAGGTTAAATCATTTAGCCATTTTATGTATTGAGAAAAATACGATAAAACATATTGATGTAGACACAATTATTAGTGATTTTCCATATATAAATACCCGTAGAAAATTATTTTGCATGATTATTTGAATATTAAATAAAAAATTCAATATTGTTTGAGGATGCAATTTTTCTTATGAAGATTTCTCTTCCCACTCCCTGTCTTTCTTTTCACCCCCCGGGTTTCTATTTATAAATTATAACCCTGATTTTTTTTTCGATAAACACGTACCAAAGTTATAAACGATGTAAAACACATGTTTTTCTATATAGGAAAACTTCGGTAAATGAAAACCGAAGTTTTGGAGGGTAAAATTTGGGGTAAATATTAGATATCTGGGGGGTGAAAAAGAGACATAAGGGGTGGGAAGAGAAATCTTCTTTTCTTATACTACTTATGAATTAGGGCCCAACTTATAAGTTTGCTCCAAGCGAGGTCTCTTGGAGGTGCAAACAGCTCTACAGAGTTGAGCCTCGAAATATGTGGGGTCTCGATTTGTTTTAAATTTTTTTTATCTAGAGGGAGAAAATAGTAATTTAGCGTAGCTTTTTGCGTGTAAACAACAACAATCTACTTTCACCATCCCAACCCACTCAAGTAGATTAATTGATGACTTGCTATTTATCAACGGATAATTTTAAAAAAATCAATTATTTTCGGCCAAGAAATTAACCTACGATAAAAACTATTTCTTTATGTACTAAAAGTGATAAATAAATTTAAGACTAAAACTAAATTATACTGTATAATCTAAAAAAATAGAGGTAAGATTATTTTTATTTTTTATCTTTACAGAGAAAATAGAGGTAAGGTTAACACACTTTTATTGCCAATAGATTTAGAATATGTATATATAGGAAGTAATAACTAATAAGTAAATAATGCTAATGAGTTATTTGACATGAATTTGCAATGGGAAGTGGTGGATCTGAAAAGGAACCATCAAGTATTCTATTGGCAATCCATTGATTTGCTCTCTCAGTGTAGTGCACACCATCCCAACTAATATACTTTGAAGGATCTTCACAAGAACTAGGAACAATTTCTTTACCATTAACTATTCCTTTATTCCCACAATACACATGGTAACCATCTTCATGATATCCACAACATATTTCAGAAGGGTCAACAAATCCTGCAATATAATTCAACAATAAATGAGTAAGGGGTTAATAATATAATTAGTTATTTTTTTGAGTTACTACCATTATAAAACTATGAAATTTAGTTTTGTGGTTTATATAATAAAGTGAAATTATTCTTGGTGGTTAATTTGCAAGTTTTTCTAACACTTTGAATGACCTATGTCACCATAGATGAATATATAAGATGTTTTTTTTTTTAAAGTAATAAAATGACTATTCTTCTTTGAACTAAATTGTTTTCATACATAAAAATCATAAACATGATAATTAATTAGTTAATTAATTAATTAAATTTTGTTGAGATTGATGGTGACAAAGAGGATCATACCTGATTTATTAGCATTACTAATTAGTTCATACTTTGCAGAGAACATGTCCACATATATAAAAGAAGCATCATGGAACTGTGCCCTTAATTTGACTACTTTATCTTTAAGCTTTTTATTGAACTCCTTAGCCAAATCATTTTGGAAATTTACACATCCATTTTGATCAAGATAACCAGCCACTTGAGCTTGGTTGTTTTGTGCATTGTGAATGGGCATTGCCACCGGAAGACAACCAATAGGTCCTGTGTTGTGTATCCAAAATGTCCTTGCTCCATAAAAATGTAGATTCTGCAAATTATATATGGTTATTCTTATATTAAAATTTGCTAGAAATAGATTTGGATATTTTTCGGTGGTAAAATAATTTTGTGCAATACCAGCCACTCATTTCGGTCTATCACATATAGCAATTAGCAAAATGAAAAATATGAGAGAAATGGCTGATGAAGATCTAAATCCGCAATTAGACTATAATTATAATATTATATATATATGGTAAATTAGTAGCATGTTAAGTAAATGAACTATATAGAAGGTTTCAAATCTTGGTGTCAGAAATTCTTGAAATCATCTAAGCAGTTTTAATAATTTAATTTACAACTAAGATATTGCACAACTAATCATTAGTTGGTTTAGTAGTTATTGACGCTGAATTTGGTAGGGAGGACCACAACTTGATCCCCACAATTGCGATTAGAAGATGACTAAAACTACTTGATGACAGAACTGATCCTCAAATCAGATTAAAGTAAAAAAAAGATATGGTAGCACATGGAGCTAGATGATTTCTAAAGTGAGGACTATGGCATCACTATCGCTTATTCGAGAGCATGTGGTCTAATATATCTTAGATATATTTTGATACCATATTAAATTTAGAGTACGTCTAATTTTTCGCGCCATTTATTAACACATGGAGAAAAAATGACAGGGCAATATTTTTTTTTTTGCATATCTTGAGAGACAAAATAAGAAAATTAAACTAAAACTATACGTATCAAAATATAAACACAACTCTTAATAAAAAAGTTTCACTTACTTGAACTTGTGTTGAAAAATTTTCCACAATGTTTGAGATCAATGCATGGGAATCTTCCTTTCCCCCCTTACTAATAATATCAGCAATATCATTTTGACCAATATCAAATGTGTAGATAGCTTTGGAAAATTCCTCTGGTTTTGGAAAATGTTTTCTGTAGGAACTTCCATTTTCTGAAATTGCAAATCAAAACCATATATTTATTAATTATTATTCATAAAACTACATTTAACTTCAATAAAATCGAAGCTGCAATTAAGCTTTATATCTCGAGTTTAAACCTTGCGTGAAGAACTTTGCGGTGCGCGATTTGAAGTTATTAAACTGTACTACTTGGATTTCAAGAGTGAAAGGTGATCTGCCCTGAAAGTAGGTCTTGTTTTCTCTCATGATGGTTCCTGACCCTGCTGCAAAGTTTGCACCATGCCTATAGCTTGTTCCAATTGAGTTTATATATGCACTCAACATTGGCAATCCAAGGTGCTTGGCTATATTTAAAAAAAAAAAAAAAAAAGAAATTCACAATCATTATTATGAAGTAATTGATTTTGGCCATCTGATATTAATTCAAAATTATTTTTTTAATAATAATTTAGTATTTTATAGCGTTCATAGTATTAAATCGCTTGCAATTATTGCAAACAACATCTATTACATTTATCTTTTATTTTTATCAAAGTCAAGAATCGCATGTGACCATAAGGATACCTTCAATTAAAATAAATTGTACTAATCACAAAACTGCGGACAAAATTTATAAATTCATCTCTAATTCTATCATTGATATATTTAGTAACAAAATTAGACATTAAAGATTAATAATTCAGAACTTTTCGGTATTTATCTTATTTTTTCTACTGGACATGATCGAAGTTATGTATATATTGTATTGTGTTGGTTATTCATGTGTTTTGAGATGTTTGTGTAGGTTAATTACAAAACTAAGAATACCAACATTAAATTTATTCGAGTGGAATCGATTAAAGTTTTTAGTTCAAGCTTTGTGGATGAAAAATAATGTCGGGAAAAGAGATCCTACTAAAGATGACCAACGAACTATAGAAGTGATAAATTTCAGATTCCGACTCTGACCTCTCCAATAATATCTCTGATGACTATCATCTGAGTTATGATTACAGAATGAAGCAGGGAGAAAATAAAGTCACATACCAATGAAATCTATGATTAGTCGACCATCGGAAGCTCTTCCAACAGCCTCATGGAAGAAGGTTTCACCATAAGGCAAAATAGCAGGGTAAAATGCAGCTGACATAGAACCAGTATCTGAATTTGAATCACCAAAATTAAAGATAGTTTTAAATTCACATGATTCTGAGGATTTCTCTGCTTGAATACTCAGAAACCATGAAAGTAACAAAACGATAACAATAAAATATGTGAGGGACTTCATTATTTTAACTACAGAAAACAATCAAATCTGTGGAATACTATACTGCAGGAGGGTTCTCTTTATATAGTTGTGGTTTTGGAGCTTATGCTTATTTGTGTCGACCCAAATAGCTTAAATTAATCACGTGCGTTGCAAGCAATTGATATATATACATATATACCTATATTTTGATAAGAAACCTTGCAAATTGATATATAAATAATGAAGATAGTGAAATCCACCATAAGTGTCATTGACTCAATTGACATATGTATACAATATTTTATTATGTCTCATAATATTAATTTAAGGTTTCATGTGATACTCACGTACGGTGGTCTATTATATTCTCAAGAAATTAATTAATCAGCTAATGAGATTCCAATATTTTATTAGATATAAACGCAGGAACATAATCGAATATTAATATTAGATATACTTGGACTTGGGTCTCAGGGTTGTAGTTGATTGAAGGTCCTCTTGTTGTTTTTTCTTACCTTGTGGTTCATCTTATCTCTATCTTTCTCACTGGGGTATTAATATTGTAGTTGTGTTGTTGAGGTGTTTTAGTTTATTGTTTGTGTGCCTTCTTTTTGTTGTAGGTCTTTATCTATTTTTCTTGTCTTCTTAGAGTGTACTTCTGGTACCTCTTGTTACTTTGTCATATCTCTTGTACTTTCTCTTTGCTTTTATATATAATATATTTGTCATTAAAAAAAAAAGACTATGCTTAGCAAAATACTCAGCAACTTGATTAGCTTCACGATGCATGTGGATAACAGACCAAGAAGACATATGTCTAAGAATATCCTTAATCTAGTAGATTAGAGAGTAGTAGGGGTGGCGTAAGCCACAACCATTTGATATCAAGGACACCGCCGAAGATGGATTGGATTCTATTTCAATATGTATAATGCCACAAATCTTTGCTAGTTGATCTAATTTTGTTTATCTCGTCTTTCTTTTTATTATTTATTTAGTTATTTATATGTTATATATAATTAATTTTTTATTTAGAACCCGTTAAATAGTTAGGATAAGATAAAGATATGATCGAATATAAAGTCGAATAGAGATAGTTAACAACCCAATTATTTTATCCATGATGGTAATTGGCCTAGGAGAGTGTTTAAGCTCAAACCAAGAGAATTAAAACGAAGAAATTTAAAATACTTTTGATGATTAATTTGTTTCTATCAAATTAACTTTAATCAATTAAAAACCTTTGATGGATTGAATTGCAATAAGATCAACTAGTTAATAGCAAAAAGAATGAGAACAAAAATAGATTTTTTAACTAATCGTTAGTTGGTTCAGTGGTGATTGCCGCTGAACTTGGTAGGGATAACCACGGTTCGATTCTCCACAACTGCAATCGGAAGGGGGCTGAAACCACTTGATGCCAGAACTGAACCCGAACCAGATTCAACTGGTGGTGAAAAAAAAAAAAGATTTTTTAACAAGTTGAGCAAAGTCACTTTTTATGAAGCTTAATTAAATCAATTTGACTCAATATTTTTTAGTTAAACTTTTCTACAATTGCAACTTTGAATTCTTACAATATTGTAAAAACTAAGTGTGGCAAAAATTTAACAAAAAGACCTAATCTTTATGTAATCAAATTACTCAAAAATGTGAAATTTGTTCAAAGTTAACATCAGAAAAATTCTGCAAATGCAGATTTTTTTTACAATGGTCAAATAGTTTGTTCCTTGGAAGAAAACATACATAACTCAATTTTGACGTAAGTGTATGTATGAGGATTTTTTCACACTTCTTCGATGACTTGTGGCTATAGCTAGTATTTGCTTTTAATAGATCCCAACAGCAGACCTTTCTTGCCACCTAAGCAGATAGGTTTCCATTTTGGGAGCTGCTTAACATACACTCTCAAAATTTTAGATAAACCTTAACTCAACTCTATAAAATTGGTTACGATAAACTTAACTTCAAACTATTTCATATTCGATGTAGAATTGTTAATACATTTAGTGGTGGAGTCGGAAAAATTTTAAAATTTGGGCAAAATTTCAGTTTTAAACAAAAATTTCAGTTTTACATTGAAAAATTTAAGTTTTGAACAAAATATATCTCAGTTTTATCCTAGATTAATTCTTAAAAATTTTATTTATTTTTCAAATTAACCCCTAAAATACCAAAAATTTTCGACCAATTTCAATTTTGTACTAAAAAATTTAAGTTTTGAACAAAATAACTCAGTTTTACCCTAAATTAATCCTTAAAAATTTTAATTTTTTCATAAATTAACCTCTAAAATATCGAAAATTTTCGGCCGAACCCGGGCAAATGCCCATACTATATGGGCCTTGGATCCGCCTCTAAATACATCCACTTAAATTTAAAACTATTAAACTTAATGTGTTAATATAAATGATAAGATTCGAATACAGAAATTTAATAACAAATGTGTTAAACTTTCAATTCTAAGATGAAGACTCTTTAACAGACAAATCCAATTCATATGGGTCAAAAAGAAGTAGTGTTTTATATGATTATCTCTTCGTGTGCTTGAACGTGGGAGTATTGTATTGTATCCTTCTCAAACAATAGTCATCATGCTATACTTGTTGGGTTGGTGTGGCAAATATTTTATTAGAAGTTACTATTCATTATACGTGCACGTTGCACTAATTATAATATCAATCTTATAAATCGCGAATATAGGGAAGCTTTAAAAAGAAAAGAAATAGTGAGCAATGCTATTTAGTAAGAATTATTTTAGAGATAAAATGTAAGAATAACACATGACATTATGTTATAAGATGATGTAATTTTAATCTTCTATTTTAATGGAAATCATGGGAGTAGTTGATGTAAACATGGGTGAAAATTTATTCTTGCAATTCTTCTCTATAAATTTTCTTATTAAATAGCATTTTTCATAGTATAATATAGAGTAATAAAATGGCAATGTTCAATTTTGTTTTAACTTAGATTGAAACAGCATATACTCATTCGTCTAGTGGTGGTAAGAAAAAAAAATATTGTATTTCATTGCAGAAGAAAATAAAGTAATTTAAATATTATTCTTAAAATTTATTCTACCCTCTAAATATTAATAGTTGTTATGTAAATTGTAACAAAAAAAAATAAATCTAAATAGTTGTTTATTAACTTTATCTTTTTTTCCTGACACAATGATTATCTTGAAAATGTACTTGAAAATAATCTATTTTTATTAAATTTATTTGTTAAATTTACTTTACTTTTTTTTTTGTCATAGTCACTGTATGACGTGTTTGGACTCTAATGCTTCAAATTAATTTGTCTAAATAATTAAGTATTATTTTAAATTTCAAAATTATTTAAATAATGATTAGACGCTTTTAACTATATAATTTATTTTAAACTTAAAAAAATTTATTTTTATAATTCATTTTAAATTTAATTTTTTTTTAAGGCGAGACCTACTCTACTCTTTGATAAGCAAAACTAATTTGTAATCAACTTTTATTCACATATATATAATTTATTCTTATTGCTTGATCTGTAAATACTTTTAAATTATCAAGTGATAAATTAGGAAAAACATTTTTTAATGTTAAATTTAAATATCAATTTAGATTTTTTATTAGGTGAACACTCTGGTATCATAGTTTTGTTGGATAACTACTCATCATCCAATTATCAAATGTCTTTTTTATATTTTTATCTAGTTTAAATTAAATTTAAATTTTGAAAATATAATATCTGAAATTTCCGGTCATTTAATTTCTTTTTTTATTGTAACTTTGCCACTTGTCTTTGGAGTAAATTTTCAATTGGTTAGATTTATCTAGTCCAATGTTAAATATAGCAAATGATCACACTCTGCAATTTTGTAATGTCTATATTACCTTGTTGTTGACTATTTAGAAGGAAAGAAATAACAAGGCATGCTCTCAAAAAGAGGTAATTGTTGATGTGTTGCAACAACAAGTTAATATAGACATTACAAGGCATGCTCTCAAAAAGAAATAACAAGGCATGTTCTCAAAAAGACATTTGCAATTTTGTGGTGGTTGCACCTCTTGGTTTGTTTAGGGATGGACTTGGATAACGCTATGTTTTGATGTGTGCTTTGGTTTTTTAGATTTAGGCTGTATTTGGTAAAATTAAACTAGTTGATAGCTAAAAAATTAGTTTATACTTAATATTTGATGGCTGATAATTGATAGTTTATAATTAAAAAAATAATAGATTGAAAATTAAAATGTTTGGAAAATTTAGATAGCTGATAACATAAAAGTGTACATGGTTAGTGAAGGTTGAAAAACACACAAGAAGGGGGGGGGGGTTGAATTGTGTGAGACTTTTTCTAAGTTAAAACAAATTGCAGCGGATAAGGTATAACACACACAATATATGAGGATAGGGTTAGAGAGAGATGCTCAGAATTTTTATACTGGTTCCTCCCACTAACAGGAGTAGTCCAGTCCTCTTGTCCTTCACAAGAGATTTCACTATAATCACTCAGATTACAAATGCTCAAGCACTAAGCAAGAGACTTCAAACTGCTCAAGCACAAAGCAAGAGACTTCTAATGCTCAAGCACAAAGCAAGAGACTTCCAATGCTCAAGCACAAAGCAAGAGACTTCCAATGCTCAAGCACAAAGCAAGAGACTTCCAATGCTCAAGCACAAAGCAAGAGACTTCCAATGCTCAAGCACAAAGCAAGAGACTTCCAATGCTCAAGCACAAAGCAAGAGACTTCTAACTGGTTTTAATGTTAATAAAGATAAGAGATTAACACTTGATATACAATCAGAGGTGTTTACAAAATACAACTCAGTTACAAGACTAACTTAGAAAATTATCACAAAGTTTCTAAGTGTTTGATAGCTTCAGAATTTGACAGAGTTTCAGCACGTTCAGAAGCTTAAGTCTTGATTCCATTTCTTCACAAATCTTCTTCCTTTTATAGATGATAAAATGAACGTTGAAGATTATAGCCGTTTGAAGAATTGAGACGCTCCTTTGTATAGTTCAGTGAGCTTATTAGCTGTTCTGATTTGCAGTAGCTTAGGAGCTTAACGTTTACTACAAAATGAGAGATTCCTTTTGGCTTTTGATATTTGAACCTTGGTGAAAGCCAAATAAGGAAATAATCGTTTCTGAAGCCTGACTTGAAAAGGACCTTTCCATGGTCAAACCTTTTCATTCTTGGTTTCTGCGTTTGGACTTAGTCAGGCACAGTCTTCAATAAAATTGTACTCTCAAATGTAGCTTAACACTTATATCTGACGAGCCTTCAGATTTTGATAGGCTCAGAATTACTTGTTTCAGATCTGGTGAGCTCAGATGTTCTTCAGATTTTGATAGGCTCAGAATTACTTGTTTCAGATCTGGTGAGCTCAGATGTTCTTCAGATTTTGATAGGCTCAGATTTACTTGTTTCAGATCTGGTGAGCTCAGAAGTAATTCCTTCAGAAATTCTAAGGTTCAGATAATAACTTCAGAGTTTCACAGGCTCAGAATTACTTGCTTCAGATCTGGTGAGCTCAGAAGTAATTCCTTCAGAAATTCTAAGGTTCAGATAAAAACTTCAGAGTTTCACTTGCTTCAGATCTGGTGAGCTCAGAAGTAATTCCTTCAGAAATTCTAAGGTTCTTTAGTACGCAAATTTTAACTTTTAATCCTGCACACTGAATTAAATTATTAGTATTCCAATTTAACCTTAAATACATTGTTATCATCAAAATCAATTAAGGAGATACAAAATCATAATTTTGTTCCAACAATCTCCCCCTTTTTGATGATGACAACTATATGTATTTAAAATCAATTGTTGTTGTTTTTATTTAACATCTTGACTTCAGGTTCTGAGGTTTGCAAGCTCCCCCTGAGTCTGATAAGCTTCAAAAGTTTATCAATGATAAATATAAAACAGTCTAAGAGTAATATTTAATGTCAAATATAATTTCATATATTCTACCTTCAGAATTAGAGGTTTGCAAGCTCTATTTCTTCAGACTGACAAATATAAGATATGGTTTGCAAGCGTATCTTATATTATATGAATTTATGTTGGACAAAATTTATTACTCCCCCTCATTAAAAGTTTAAAAGACTTTAATATAACTTAACAAGAGTAGAGTTCAGAAAATGTGATCTTTAGAGCTTCAGAAATAATTTCACTGCCATAGGAAATGAAATAATATTTTCTCCCCCTTTGTCATTATCAAAAACGGGTCAGTCAAAGCACAAGTTACAGGGTAGTAAATGCACACAGCAAACAACCACCAGCAGTAAATGCATTCAACGGTAAAAGGGAATTGTTAAGTACCATGGTGAAACAGGGAATTGTTTCAGAATGAAGACGACTTTCTTCAAGATCTGAATCAGTTCCAGGAAAAGGTGGAGTGGTTTGAATGGATGAGGGGTTTGGTTCAGAAGTGGTTGGCTTAGGAGATGAAGTCTGAAGGGGTTCAGTTTGGGATTCAGCAGGGACTTCAGAATTTTGAACATTTGAGGGTTCAGATTGGTCTACGTCCATTGCTATTGGGGTAGACTCAGAATCTTTAATAGGAGATTTCTGAGGGGATTTAGGAGTGTCAGAAATGGTTATAGTGGAAGTTTCAAAATATTGAAAACGTGAGAAGTGATAGTGACTAGTGTGTAGTTAAGTGATTATAGTGGAAGTTTCAAAATATTGGGGAAACAAGATAGTGACGTAATGGGGGCTTGGCAGTTACTTTTAATAAAATCATCATTAGCTCTCCTTCATTACCCAGCGTTTACTAGACATGATGGGAAGTTACACAGATAAGTAGTGTTTTCAGAAGCCAGCTGTCAGTTAGAGAAACTGAGTGGTCAACTAACACTTAGAGTAGGTATCTGAGTCACAAGAAATCATATTTAATAATAAATAATTCTGATTGCTTCAGATGAGAGAGTGCTTCAGAACCTATATAATAGTTTCTGAGCCGTCCAAACTTCTGAGGCCCTTCAGAACCAGTTTATTCATTCAGAGTTAACAGCATTCAGAGATATCATTCAGAAATAAAAACCATGTTCAGATTTTTCTTGATAAAATCGAAACGATCAATAGCAAGAGGTTTGGTAAAGATATCAGCCCATTGATGCTCAGTATCAATGAATTGAATCTTAATTACTCCCTTCTGAACATAGTCTCTAATGAAGTGATGTTTGATCTCAATGTGTTTAGCTCTTGAATGCAAAATAGGATTCTTAGACAAACAAATAGCAGCAGTATTATCACAGAGAAGTGGTATACTACTTATCCTTATCTGATAGTCCTCCAACTGATGTTTCATCCAGAGCAATTGCGTGCAACACTTAGCAGCTGAGATGTACTCTGCTTCTGCTGTAGATAGAGCAATAGTTGCTTGTCTCTTACTAGCCCATGATATAAGGTTTTCACCTAGAAATTGACAGTTTCCACTAGTGGACTTCCTTTCAATTTTATCACCAGCATAGTCAGCATCACAGAATCCAATAAGCTGATAATCTAAGGATTTCTTATAAAGTAATCCAAGATTAGTGGTTCCTTTCAGATATCTAAAGATTCTCTTAACAGCAGTTAGATGAGACTCTCTAGGATCTGATTGAAATCTAGCACACAAGCATACACTGAACAAGATATCTGGTCTAGATGCAGTGAGATAAAGGAGGGAACCAATCATACCTCTGTATAATTTCTGATCTACTTTGCCTTCAGATTCTTCCTTCAGAAGACAGCTAGAGGGATGCATAGGAGTTGACATTGGTTTACAATCTTCAAGACCAAATTTCTTCAGTAAATCCTTTGTGTATTTGGTTTGATGCACATATACTCCTTCTTTTCTTTGATTGATTTGAATTCCCAAGAAGAATGTTAGTTCTCCCATCATACTCATTTCAAATTCATCCTGCATAAGCTTAGAGAAATTCTTGCAAAGAGAAGCATTAGTTGAACCAAAGATAATATCATCAACATAAATCTGAACAATCAAAATATCAGTTTTTAAGGTTTTTCTAAAGAGAGTGTTATCAACATGTCCTTTTTCAAAACCATTTTCTAGAAGAAATATACTTAACCTTTCATACCAAGCTCTTGGAGCTTGTTTCAAACCATACAGAGATTTCTTCAATTTGTAAACATGATCAGGACACTTTATATCTTCAAAGCCAGGAGGTTGTTTAACATAGACTTCTTCATAAATTACTCCATTCAGAAATGCACTCTTAACATCCATTTGAAATAGAGTGACGTCATGATTAACTGCATAGGACAAGAGAAGTCTAATTGCCTCAAGTCTTGCTACTGGTGCAAAGGTTTCAGTGAAATCTATGCCTTCTTGCTGACTATAACCTTGTGCAACCAGTCTAGCTTTATTTCTGACAACTTCTCCCTTTTCATTTGACTTGTTTCTGAATACCCATTTTGTTCCAATAATGTTCTTGTGTTTGGGTTTTGGTACCAGATCCCAAACATCATTTCTTTCAAATTGATTGAGTTCTTCTTGCATTGCAACAATCCACCCATCATCTGAGAGTGCTTCTTCTATGTTTGTGGGTTCAATTAATGAAATTAACCCAACTAGGGATTCATCCTCTTTGAAAGCAGATCTGGTCTTTCTTGGGCTATCCTTGTTACCAACAATTAGCTCTTCAGGATGAGATGATCTATACTTGAATTTACTCTTAGGTGGAGCAGGTGTCTGAGAGGGTTCAGTTTCTGAAGGGTCTTCAGAGATATCTTCATTTTGAGTCTCAGATGGATATACAGCAATGGAGAGATCTTCACACTCAGAATTTGAGGAAACTTGAAATTCTGCAAAAGTCTCAGCTTGCTCTGACATTTTATCGTCAGGCTCTTTATCATCAAATCTAACATGTATAGATTCTTCAACTGTGTGAGTTTCAGAATTATACAATCTGTATGCTTTTGAGCGTTCAGAGTAGCCTATAAAGATACCCTTATAAGCTCTAGCATCAAATTTCTTTCGATAGACCTTGTTGTCTAGAATATAACAAGTACATCCAAACTGATGAAAATAAGAAATATTTGGTTTTCTTCCTTTGAACAGTTCATAAGCAGTTTTGTTCAGAATAGGTCTGATGTAGATTCTATTCTGAACATAGCAAGCAGTACTCACGGCTTCTGCCCACAAGAACTTAGCTAGGTTAGACTCAAGCATCATGGTACGAGCCATTTCTTGCAAAGATCTATTCTTTCTTTCTACAACACCATTCTGCTGTGGTGTTCTAGGAGAAGAGAATTCATGGATTACTCCATGCTCTGAGCAGAAAGATTCGAAAGAGTCATTTTCGAACTCTCCCCCATGGTCGCTTCTAACCTTCAGAATCCGAAGATCCTTTTCACTTTGTATTTGTGTGCAGAAGTCACTGAACACCACAAGTGCTTCACTCTTAGAACGTAGGAATTTCACCCAAGTCCATCTACTGAAATCATCAACCATGACCAATCCATATTTTTTACCATTGATAGAGGCTGTCGAAACAGGACCAAACAGATCAATGTGAAGCAATTCTAAGGGTCTGGAAGTAGAGACAATGTTTTTAGACCTGAATGAAGTCTTAGCAAATTTTCCTTTTTGACATGAGCCACAAAGTGCATCTGAGTGATAATCAATGTCAGGCAAACCACTAACAAGCTTTTGTTTGCTAAGCTTAGAGATCAACCTCCAGTTAGCATGACCAAGACGCTTGTGCCATAGCCATTTCTCATCACCCAGAGACAAAAGACATATAATCTTTTGGTCAACCAAATCAGAAAAGTTTACTTTATAAACATTGCCAACTCTCATTCCCTTGAATACTACAGATTTGTCAGAGTCTTTTGATACAGTACATGATTCCTTATTAAATGTAACAACACACCCATTGTCACAAAATTGACTAATGCTCAATAGATTGTGTTTAAGTCCATCAACTAACCAAACATCTTTAATGGAAAGAGAAGAATTACCAACTGTACCTGTACCAATGATCTTCCCTTTTTGTTTTCCTCCAAATCCCACAGAGCCTCCCTCTTTCAGAGTTAGGGTTTGGAACATATGCTTTTCTCCCGTCATATGTCGTGAGCAACCACTGTCCAGGTACCAGGGCTGCTGTTTTACCTTTCCTTGCATGAGCATCTGAAGCAAACATTATTTCAGATTTTGGTACCCATATTCTGATGGGTCCTTTAGAGTTAGTCTTCTGAATAGTATTCCTTCTTTGTTTTCTATGATCAACACAAGATCTAGAATTAATTAAGCTTTGACAAGAATGTTTAGGCTTAATTTGATTCTTGGATTTTGATCTGGAGTATATCACAGTTCCAAAGGTCAAGCAAGGATCTGAAGTAACTTTACCTTGATTTCTCAGAGGTTCAGATGACTTCTGAGCCTTAACTTGAGAACTTTTGGACTCAGAAATTTTAGGTTCAGAAGAACTTGGAACTTCTGAGTCTTTGGGTTCAGGTTCAGAACCTCCTTCAGAGTTGGATGCCTTCAGATCAAGTGTACCACTTTTAACAAAGGTAGAGAATAATTCAGGTGGAGTATCATCCTCACTATATGATTTCAGAGGTTTATCCCAGTTCTTAAACCGAGAATAACCAATGCCTTCACCATAGTTACGAGTCATATGATAAATCATGGAAGCCATTTTACTCCTATTGAAGGTACAACGAATAAATTCGTGAAGAGCATCTTCATGATCATCATTGAGCTTGTCTGCCAAGACATAGTTAGATTCAACATGACAAATACGAATGTTTAACGATTCATTTTCATCATAAAGAATCTTGGCATCCTTTTTCAATGATTCATGAACATTCTTCAGAATTTTGTGTTGACTTACTATACGAGAGTAATGTTTCACGGCAATCTTAAGAGAATCAATTAATTCAGATTTAGTCATGTTAGAGTATACCTCATTTTCATCATCTGAGTCATCTTCAGAATCTCTATCAGAGTTGTTACCTTCAGAAGTTCTTGCCATTAAAGCCAGATTGCCTTCTTCATCATCTTCTCCTTCAGAGTCATTCTCAATGGTCTCCCAAGTGGCTAACAAACTCTTCCTTACCTTTTCTTTGTACTTTTCTTTCCCAAAGCTCTTATTCTTTCCTTTGTCCTTGGATGACATTTCTGGACAGTCCGCAATGAAGTGTCCAGATTTCTTGCAGTTATAGCAGTTGTTCAGTTCTTCCTTTTTGTCCTTTGAAAAGGAACTTCTTGAGTTGTTTCCTTTGTTTGGAAACCTTTTGTATTTCTTGTTCCATTTCTGAAACCTTCTAACCATTAGTGCCATTTCTTCATTCTCAGAATTTTCATCCATCATATCATCAGAGGTTTCTTCCTCTTGTTCAGACACTTTGATCTTTGCAGCTTTTGAGGAAGTCTGAACAGAGCTTAGAGCCAAGGACTTCATCTTCTTGACAGGTTCATCTGACATAAGTTCTAGCTCATGACTTCTGAGTGAGCTTATTAAATCTTCAAGAGTCACATTGTCCAAATCCTTGGATTCCTGAAAAGCTGTAACTTTTGGTCTCCATTTGGAAGGTAAGCTCCTCAGAATTTTCTTCACGTGATCAGATGCAGTGTAGCTTTTCTTCAGAACTTGAAGACCAGAGACAAGGGTTTGAAACCTTGAATACATGGTTTCAATATCTTCATCTTCCTTCATTCTGAACAGCTCATATTGATGAACTAATAAGTTTGCCTTAGCTTCTTTGACTTGCTTATTTCCTTCATAGGTGGAACATAGAGAGTCCCAGATAGTTTTGGCACATGACTTGTTGGATATTTTTAAATACTCAGCATGAGATATTGCACCAATAAGCATATTCTTAACAGTATGATGCTTCTTATACTGTTTCTTCTTTTCAGCATCAAAGAACTTTCTGTAGGTATTTCTTACAACACCTTCATCATCCATGTGTTCAAAATGTATACCATCTTCAATGATATCCCATAACTCATCATCGGTCCCAATGATGTAACTATACATCTTGGTTTTCCAGAAAGGAAAAGTAGTAGGATCACTGTTGAAGTAAGGTGGTTTGTCTCTGTGATTATCACTGTTCCTTTCCCTATCATAGTTGTGAGGAGGTGGAACAGCAGAGTGATCAGGTCCAGAGGAAGCAGAAGGAGAGGTAACACCAGACATGTTTTTCAACTAAGTACCCCTAGATCTTTTACTGTTTCACTGTTAAGTGAAGAGCAACAGACCGGAGCTCTGATGCCAATTGAAGGTTGAAAAACACACAAGAAGGGGGGGGGGTTGAATTGTGTGAGACTTTTTCTAAGTTAAAACAAATTGCAGCGGATAAGGTATAACACACACAATATATGAGGATAGGGTTAGAGAGAGATGCTCAGAATTTTTATACTGGTTCCTCCCACTAACAGGAGTAGTCCAGTCCTCTTGTCCTTCACAAGAGATTTCACTATAATCACTCAGATTACAAATGCTCAAGCACTAAGCAAGAGACTTCAAACTGCTCAAGCACAAAGCAAGAGACTTCTAATGCTCAAGCACAAAGCAAGAGACTTCCAATGCTCAAGCACAAAGCAAGAGACTTCCAATGCTCAAGCACAAAGCAAGAGACTTCCAATGCTCAAGCACAAAGCAAGAGACTTCCAATGCTCAAGCACAAAGCAAGAGACTTCCAATGCTCAAGCACAAAGCAAGAGACTTCTAACTGGTTTTAATGTTAATAAAGATAAGAGATTAACACTTGATATACAATCAGAGGTGTTTACAAAATACAACTCAGTTACAAGACTAACTTAGAAAATTATCACAAAGTTTCTAAGTGTTTGATAGCTTCAGAATTTGACAGAGTTTCAGCACGTTCAGAAGCTTAAGTCTTGATTCCATTTCTTCACAAATCTTCTTCCTTTTATAGATGATAAAATGAACGTTGAAGATTATAGCCGTTTGAAGAATTGAGACGCTCCTTTGTATAGTTCAGTGAGCTTATTAGCTGTTCTGATTTGCAGTAGCTTAGGAGCTTAACGTTTACTACAAAATGAGAGATTCCTTTTGGCTTTTGATATTTGAACCTTGGTGAAAGCCAAATAAGGAAATAATCGTTTCTGAAGCCTGACTTGAAAAGGACCTTTCCATGGTCAAACCTTTTCATTCTTGGTTTCTGCGTTTGGACTTAGTCAGGCACAGTCTTCAATAAAATTGTACTCTCAAATGTAGCTTAACACTTATATCTGACGAGCCTTCAGATTTTGATAGGCTCAGAATTACTTGTTTCAGATCTGGTGAGCTCAGATGTTCTTCAGATTTTGATAGGCTCAGAATTACTTGTTTCAGATCTGGTGAGCTCAGATGTTCTTCAGATTTTGATAGGCTCAGATTTACTTGTTTCAGATCTGGTGAGCTCAGAAGTAATTCCTTCAGAAATTCTAAGGTTCAGATAATAACTTCAGAGTTTCACAGGCTCAGAATTACTTGCTTCAGATCTGGTGAGCTCAGAAGTAATTCCTTCAGAAATTCTAAGGTTCAGATAAAAACTTCAGAGTTTCACTTGCTTCAGATCTGGTGAGCTCAGAAGTAATTCCTTCAGAAATTCTAAGGTTCTTTAGTACGCAAATTTTAACTTTTAATCCTGCACACTGAATTAAATTATTAGTATTCCAATTTAACCTTAAATACATTGTTATCATCAAAATCAATTAAGGAGATACAAAATCATAATTTTGTTCCAACAGTTAGTGTGTAATTATTATATTTTAAGAAAATAAATAAATAATAAAATAAAAATAATAAGGATAAAAGCAGAATAAAATGTAAAAACTATATGTTAGTATAAGCTTAAACGCTATTTTTAATAGCATATCAAAAAATAGTATCACTACAAGAAAAAACGCGATTTTGCGACGGCCAAAAGCCCTCGCTAATGGCTAAAAGCCGTCGCTAATTGCTATGTTATTGGTGGCCAGCTGGCGGCCACTGGTCGTCGCTAAAACGGGCGTCGGTAAGTTTTATGACGGCCCAGGCCGTCAGTAATGGACAGGAGGGATTTTGCGACGGCCTGAGGTCGTCGCTAATGGATTAAGAAATCAGGTTTTTCTTAATTTCGCTAACTCCGTCAAGAAATCAGGTTTTTCTTGTAGTGTATAGACTAATTAAAAAAAATTCGTTACCAAACACGTCTATTTTTTTCAAACAAACTTATAAGTTAATCCAGTAAACTATAGGCTAACTTATTGGACTTACCAAACACTTTTAATTGTAAACTTTTATTTTTGGTCAAGACTTGTCAACTTATTTTATTAGGCACATCTGTGTTAATTAGTTTATTTTTAATATATTCATTTGACTTATTCAAAAAAGTAATATTAATTTTTAACTACTTTATTTTTTGACTAATGACTTTTGTTTAAGACAATTAATTTTTTTTAACTATTATATCCTAAAATGTTCATTAATTTAATATGGCACGTTTAAAAATAGTTGACTAAATTCACTAAGGAAGAAAAATTGTCAACTTTTTTATATTTGAAAGGAGTTAGGCTAATTTAAATTTCTATAAATTAATACTGACGTATGCCTTGTAGGTATTGTGAGTCTAGATATGGCACATCTAAATTCAATTTCTCTAAAATTTTCAATAGTGCTAATTGTAATACTTGCATTTGAGAATAGAGAGACTAATGTCATTTCTTATCGTAAAGTAACAGTTACAATTATTAATGGTGCAGCGCCAGATCCAACCCCAATAAATATTACTGTTCACTGTAAATCTAAAGATGACAATCTTGGATATCACACACTTATGCGCGAACAAAGTTACATGTTTTCGTTCAGGCCAAGATTTCCTCGGGGAACATTATTCTTTTGTAGCTTTACATGGAAAGAAAGTCCCCAACTTCATTATCTTGACATTTATAGTTTCAAACGAGATGATTGCAGAACTTGCAATTGGAGAATAAATAAAGCTGGTGGGTGTAAGTATCTTAAGGAAACTGGGTCGTTCAGTTCATGTATTCCTTGGAATAGTGTTGAATTAATGGGTGCAAATAGCACATTTAAGATGTAGCTTTGTTGTGTTTTCCATAATTTAAATAATGCAAATCCAATCTATTTATAATTGAAGGGGCAATTTCAATACCAACTCACCCATAATTACCTTAAAAAATGGAATTATAATTTTTCCTCTTTTTAAAAATGAAACCATGTTATATTCTTACAATTTTTTGTATGAATGATTCTTACTATTTAGCACTTCTTTTTTTAATTATATATTTTGTTTGGAGGATAAAAGTATAATATATATGATAACGTGAAGTATCAATATCTATATGAATAAAGAAAAATCAAATTTGTCCCCGTGAGCATAGTTTAATTGGCAGGGACATTGCAAATTATTGCAGGGATCGGGGTTCGAACCCTGGTACTCCCACTTATTCACCTTTAATGGTGAAATTCTAGCTACTAGGCTACTTGACAAAAAAAGAAAAATCAAATTTTCTTAATGCTCTCCTTTTATTGGATTGTAAGGATCTATGAAGTACTGACACTTCTTAGATTAGGTGTGTCCGTGTTAGACACGTGTCGGTATCAGACATCAACACAATATTAACAATATGATTACATTTAATTATGTTATTTTTTTCAAATTATTATCAATGTCGACATGTTAGTGTTTGTATTGTGTCCGATGTCCGTGTCTGTGACTCATAGGTAAAGATTATTCCGTTCACCGGATAATTAGTTAGTTGTCGGCTTTTTTTTTAATAAAAAAAGTCAAAATATTTCAAAAGAAAAATAATTTAGGACCCATTTATTTTTAAAAATAGTACTAGATATAGTTAGAGAAAAGGAAAAGAGAAAATTGAAAAGAGAGAAGATCAAACTCTCTTGATTGGTTTAATTTAAAGGAAATTTGAAAATTGAGAAATTATAATAGTGAGTATCATAACTTTTTGTTTTCTCTTTTATTTTATTTTATTAAGTAGTTTAGTTGCTAAAAATACTACTCTTAAAGTGGATAAGTGGGATGATCGGATTCGAACCCCGACTCTCTGCATATATAATGCAATGTCTTAACAATTGAGCTAAGCCCGCGGAACTTTTTGTTTTCTCTTCTATTATGCGAAGAAATGCAAAGAGAAAACATTTTATTGGATATTCCACAAATGAGAATGGATCCTCACAAAAACTTTTCTTTCAATTTTTACAATTCAACCATTAAAGAACTTTTATCCATTTTTTTTTATATTTAAATATTATTCTATGTTTACCGTAAAAAAATAATTTATTCTATATTTATAATCTAATTGTCCAAATGTCCATATTAATTCCTCAAATTTTTTTTTTCACTTGAGAGAATCCTTTCTCTCCACAAATATACTTATTGTTTCTAGTTTCGATTTTTTCTTGGACCAATTTCAAGTGTTTGCTTATATAAAAAAATTACGGGATATGTTGCGACAAATGTGAGATAAGTTAAGTTCACATTGTTTAAAAAAGTAGAGATCGAACACTTTATAAGTAAGATAACACATAAATCTAATGTTTTAAAATTTTGAATAAAAATATGATGTTCAACGCACTTATACAATTACTCTTAAATCTAATATGATTCCAATGATTGTTCTCTCATGATCTAATAGTATATTCATTGCTAACAAAATCAATATCAATTTGACACGCTCTTAAAAAAACATTGAAATAAGTGATGGTGACAAAAAAATCAATAATATAATTTTATATAATGTTGAATTTTTTCATTATATAAAATAACTTATGCATATAAATAACGTTTTATGTTAATTCTTTTAGGAGGCAAAAATGAAATATACGTTGGTACCTCTCCATCAAAGAAATCACACCCAACCAATGATCGGTCCAGAAAAAAGTATATGTCCCATCCCCCATCTTTTTTTATATGCGGTCTCTGAACCACTCTCCCCCAAAACCCTCGGTCCCCTCACAAATCCTCGCAAACTCTCTCCACCAAGAAGAACCCCTCCTTCCCACCATCTCGCAGGTGCCCTCTCTCCTCCCCATAACGGGCCGCCAAAACTCTATACCATAGACCTCATCTGCCTACCAGCACCCTCCAACACCATTTACCTAGAAGTAGAGCTGTCAAAACGGGCGGCCCGGCCCTAAACGGGCCAGGCCGGTCGGGCTTCGGGCTTCGTCGGGCCGGGCCAAAAAAAGCCCGGATGAAAAATGGGCCATAAAATAGAGCCCGAGCCCGGCATGGGCCGTCGGGCTTTCGGGCCGGCCCGGTTTTTCTTTTTTTTTTTAAAAAAATAAATTGTTTTCTAGCAAAAATTTGGCAAAAAAACATATATTTATATTATACATAAATATATAGAATTAATAATTCTTGGGTGCCCTAATTTTAATCATCCGTTACTCTCACAAGTTTCTCGCGCGCCCAATTTTTACTCATTCGTTACTTAGAAGTTTCTCGCTCCCCCTGTTTTTACTCATCCGCTACCTATGAGTTTTTCGCACGCCCTATTTTTACTCATTCGCTACTTAGAAGTTTCTCGCGTGCCCTAATTCTACTCATCCTTTACCTACGAGTTTCTCGCGCGCCCTAGTTTTACTCATTCGCTACTTAGAAGTTTCTCGCGCGCCCTAATTTTACTCATCCGCTACCTATGAGTTTCTCGCGCGCCCTATTTTTACTCATCCGCTACCTACGAGTTTCTCGCACGCCCTATTTTTAATCATCCGCTACTTAAGTAGTAAAAATGATAAATTTAATTATATTTGAGAAACTCGTAGATGGATAAAAAAACTCTTATAATACAAATTAAGTTCAAATCATCCAAAAAAAAATACTTATATGTATTTTAAATTTTTTATTATAATTTCATCGGGCTTTTCGGGCGGCCCGCGGCCCATTCGGGCCGGCCCGTATTTTATCGGGCTTTTTCGGGCCGGGCTAAAAAAGACCCGGATAAATTTTATGCAACAATTTTACGGCCCGAGCCCGGGAAAATTTCGGGCTATTCGGGCCGGCCCATTCGGCCCGGCCCATTTTGACAGCTCTACCTAGAAGAGCTAAGTTGAACGCCTTCAACTGCCTCACCCCCAACCCTCCGTACCCCCTACACAAATAAATGATTTTTTAGCTAATCCAAGAGGTTTTCCTAGAATCCGCACCACTCCCCCAAAAAAAATTAATCAAAAGAGAATCTATAGAGGAGATGATACCATAGGGAGCTTTGAAGAAGGAAAGCGCATAGACAAGCAGAGACGTCAGACCAAACTTTAGCAGAATCAGACGACCACCGAAAGAAAGAAAACAACTCTTCCATGCATCCCGACAATCTAGACTTTAATGCGAGCCACTACCGGATCCCAAAAACCAAGACGTCGAGGATCACCCCCAATAGAAAGACCTAGATAAAGGAAAGGGACATGTCCCACTCTACACCGCAAAGCAGACGCAGCCTCATGTAACCAAGAACCAGAAATGTTTACACCTACCAGCATGCTCTTGTGAAATTTCACCTTTAGACCCGACATCAACTCAAACAGCATGAGAACCGCCCTCAGAGCATGGAAATTGTTAATTTATAAGTTTTCACTAACGAAAATTGTGTTTTTATAAGCTATTTTTGCATAAAGTACCATGACAAACTTATAATAATACATAAAAATTTATTTATTTACACTGTTTTATATAAGTTCAAAAATAAACTATTTCATACGGATCTTGTATAACCCCACCACTAGATTTTTTTAAAGTCAGCTATCCAGCAGTCTTCTTGTGTGAACAAAAAAACAAAGTAAACTCTCTTCTAGAAACGAATAAGCAGTACACCGACACATTAATGTCGCCCTTTTCAGTCTCTATTATGTACATTTTTTTCAAACTGCCTATAAATTTCTACCAATATATTTTGCATAATCAATACCACCAACAACATTTTGATTATTTTGGCTTGGCATGAATAATAATTGAGATCTATGCCAAAGAAAGAAAGTATTCCTCCCCCCTCATTCTTTTCATAAGAAACAAAAGTCAAAGTTATCAATCAAGACTTGGAAACATTTTAAAAATAGTTGATTTTACTCAATATGTTGTCAAAAAAAATTTACACATGAATTATTTGCTATGTATTGATGGTATAAATTTCTTTATACATGCATTCAAGTAAAGAACATCATAGTGGTATAAATGTGTAAAGACTAATTAAAGAGTCAGAAAAGGACTTATTAACAAATTCTTAAATGGAGTTGTAACTACTAACTAGCTAAGTAATCAATAACATTTTCAATTATTTCCAAGTTTCAAAATGTAACATGCATATTAGTATTATTTTGGAAATCAACAAAAATGCAAAACACAACAATAAAGAAACACAAGAAGAAACCCACTTGGGTTGGTCAAGTGGTATTGGTTTGGGACCTGAGAATATACTCCTCTTAAGATCTCAGATTCGATTTTCACCGGTGTCAATTTAGGTGGACTAATTTATCTTCTTCAAAAAAAAAAAAAAAACACAAGAAGAACAACAAGGAATTGGTCCTGAAGAATCTTTTGGACTCTTTAAACACGTGGTCTAAAGTTCGATTAGAAAGAAAGATCGTCCTGCGTGTGAAAATAATTCAATCAAAAGAAAATAACCGTCCTTGTGTGTGTCCCACATATTCTCCAACGGAGATTGATCATTGCTAACAACTGTGGAAACTTCGTAACTATATCTTAGTAAAAGAAAACAAAAGAAACAAAATTGAACCAAGACTAAACTATGACATAAAACTAATAACTGCTTCCCACAACAAGGTTGGAGAAACATAACAGAAATGAGTTCCAACAAGAACACGCCATCGCATGTTATTCTCTTGGCTCACATAGTTCTAATCATTTCATGTTCACTTTCTTTCTCATATTCAGACCCAAGAATCTCAGAAGCTGGACTCTACTGTGGTAAACAAAAAGCACCACCAACATCAAACTATATCCCAAGTTTCATACAAGAAATGGAGAATCTATCACAGCTTGTAACAAACCATAATTGGGGAACTCACTTTGTCAATATTTCAGGTTCTGTTCCAATTTATGGCTTTGCACAATGTTTTAAAGATCTCTCTCATACCGATTGTCTTTCTTGCTATGCTGCAAGCCGGACTAAGCTCCCTCGTTGTCTCCCTTCGATCTCAGCTCGAATATATCTCGATGGTTGCTTCCTTCGATACGACAATTATAGTTTCTACTTAGAGGATACTGACCCTTTGAGGGACAGTGTTACCTGCACCTCGTCCTCTGAGAGGTTGGAGGTGTGGATGGAAAAGATTATTGAAAAAGTGATTGATGTTGTGGCCGGGGATGCGATTAATGGTGGTGGATTTGCTACGAAAGAAATCGATGATGTTTACGCCTTAGCACAGTGCTGGAACACTCTTGGGGTTAATGGTTGTAGAAATTGTTTGAAGGATGCTGTAAAAAAAGTAAGAGGTTGTTTGCCAAATAAGGAAGGTAGGGCCTTGAATGCTGGCTGTTATTTGAGATATTCAACACACAACTTTTTCAATGAAGGTGTAAAAGATGGTGGGAATGGTGAGCAAACAAGGTTACTTTTAAATTTTCGTCTACAATTGCAATTAGGCCTTTGTTATAAGAGTTTTATTTTGATACACTGTTGCCGGTGTATCGAAATGACAATTGTAATTGTCTGGTAAGAGTAGTTCAGATGGTAGCTACTAAGGATGTTATTGGAGGAGTTGAGGCTCGAACCCCAGATTCCTCATTTCTCTACACTTATAGTGTGTGAGTCTAGCTACTAGACTAACCAAAAAATGGCAATTGTAATTGAAATTTGAAACTTATCTTTGAATTTTCATGTTTTGTTCACCTTTGAAAAACAAGATTCTTTCATACTTTTCAATTTTCCTAAGTTGCTGAACTTTGGCCTAATTAGATTTTGTGATCTTAGCTCATTCATACAAGCCATTGAATGAGAAAAATACAATATTTGTCTTTAGCAATTGTTGATGACATTTCTTGTGTTTCCTTATTTCAGAATCTTTAAGCAAAGGAGCTGTAATAGCAGCAGTGTTAGCAACATCTGCAATTATTCTACTTGCTCTATCTGCCTCTTTTGCAGTGTTCAAAAAATTGTCAAATCTAAAAAAAGGTAAATATTTCAATCTAAAACTGAAATCATATTTTTTGTTGCACATTGTGAATATTTTTTGTATCTTAACTTTTCTAATGCATGTCTCAGAAAAAAATAACCTGGATCAAATTTCATCTTCCATAACAAAATCTAGTTTGAATTACAAATACGAAATTCTCGAGAAAGCGACGGATTATTTCAATTCTTCTAGGCAAATAGGCCAAGGAGGATCAGGTTCAGTTTTCAAAGGTATTCTCCCTAATGGCAATGTTGTTGCAGTAAAGAGATTGGTATTCAATAATAGGCAATGGGTGGATGAGTTCTTCAATGAAGTAAATTTGATTAGTGGAATTGAACACAATAATCTTGTCAAATTATTGGGTTGTAGCATTGAAGGACCTGAGAGTTTACTTGTTTATGAGTACTTTCCCAACAAGAGTTTAGATCAATTTCTATTTGGTAACTTTTCTAACTTCTCTTTATCTTATTAGCACTTTATAAATTTAATTTCATTATAGACATGTCATATGCTTTTTTTATAAGCTCTCGCAAACATTGTCACATGTGTTTATGCCAGTAGATAATCTCAAACATGCTAATCCAAACTAGCTTAGATAAGACACTCGAGTTTTAACTATACGATTTTGGAACCCAACTGGGTTGGTCTGGTGGTATTGGCTTGGACCTGGGAGTGTGCTCCTCCTTAAGGTCTCAGGTTCGATTCTCTCTGGTGCCAATTTAAGTGGGCTAATTTAGCTTCTTCAATAAAAAACTATACGATTTTGGCCAGAAAATAGATAGTTAGATATCGACGGGTCAATAAATATGTGTAGATAGATCAAATTTTAACTGATTCTGACAAGTAATATTTTTTTCTTTTTAGAAAATAGCAGAACTCAAATTCTAAATTGGAAGCAGCGGTTTAACATTATTCGTGGAACAGCAGAAGGGCTTGCTTATCTTCATCAAGGAACGAAAAAACGAATCATCCATAGAGATATCAAAAGCAGTAATATTCTACTAGATGATACTCTTTCTCCTAAGATTGCAGATTTTGGCCTTGTACGTTGTTTTGCTGCAGATAAAACACATTTGAGTACCGGAATTGCTGGAACACTGTAAGTCAGTCCTTAGGTTACAGCGTACTAGTAATATATTATTTGAAATCCTATTAACACGCCTTTCTTTTTTTCACAGTGGTTACATGGCTCCAGAGTACCTAATTCGAGGACAACTTACAGATAAAGCCGATGTCTATAGTTTTGGAGTACTTGTCCTAGAGATTGTAACTGGCAGAAGAAATAATGTCATCAGAGAGGATTCTGGATCACTTCTACAAACTGTAAGACTTTAAAATTTATACCCTCTTAGTGCTTAAAATATTCAAAATATACCTTATGGATTCAATGTCTTACGCTTGTTCTTACTTTAGAAAACAAAATTGTTCATTTTATATGTCGTTTTACAATATCAATGAATTATTAATTTTCGTTATGGTACCAGGTTTGGAAACTTTACAGATCAAACACATTGGTTGAGAGTGTTGATTCAAGCTTAGGAGACGATTTTCCTGAAGCTGAGGCATCAAGAGTGTTTCGTATTGGTTTGCTTTGCACACAAGCTTCTGCTTCTCTTAGGCCATCAATGGACCAAGTTGTTGAAATGTTAAGAAATTCAGATTTAGATGTTCCTACACCGAATCAACCGCCATTTCTGAACACTGCAACGCTAGAGTCGGACAGTTCCGTTAGGTCTTATAGTACAAACAGCTCTGTATCCAATGCTGTAAAAGAGATTGGAGTTTCACACAGTTACTCAGAGTCCTCCTCGGACGAGCCATCAAAAAGCGAAGAACCAACTGTCCAAACTTGATTTTCAAATGTAATTATGGGTTTGTAAGGTCATGTTATGTGTTTATAGTGACAAAAATTGAAAGATTAGATGATGTAAGACTTATCAAGTCAAATTTTTGTTAGCAATGGGTTTTCAAAGCACAATGTGTAGTTGCCTATTTGTTATAATATCAGATTGAATTTACTTATACAATTAAGAATCACAAATGAGAAACATAGGAAAGTTGGTTAAAAATAGAGTTTTAGGGCTGCACAATTTCAAGGGAAATTGATATGCCAAAGTGAATCTGGTATAAACCCAAAAGTGAATTATTGAGCGTCCTGCAAATTTCCAAAAAATTTCGCTCGAGTTCTAGTGTTCGAACCAGTTAAAAATCATGTTCGAACTCCAGGACTTGTGAACTTGGAGTTTATTGAAGTTGTTTTGTTTTCTTGACTTGTTTACTCTATTTCAGTTATGGTTGATGCATATGCAAGACCTAAAGTTGCGGATCCTAATTTGATTTTCGCATACAGTTCATGACTGGTAGAACGTTTACTTCATGAGCTGAGATGATTACATGGTTTTGAGGTGAAAGTGAAACATAGAAGTTAGGATATACAGTTGTTTCAAAATCTAATAATAGCGGAAAATGGAAAAGCATTTGTTGCGTTCGAATGTCAAAAAAGTGGTGAATATCCGAAGTACATCAACAAGAAACGTGAAGCTACATCATCAGCCTTATATAATATCAACAACATATTTTCTGATACATGAAGACAACATATAGTATGATAAATAATGTTTTGTGAAAGTGTAAAGCCAAAAATTACATATCAATAATTTTTCTTATATTATAATCAAGTAAAAATTACTTTGAAATCAAACAGATAACCTTATCATTTTTACAATATCAGTCTTATATATATAATATTAGTCTTATCAAGTAGAAACCAGTATACCGATGCGAATGTACGGCTATTCTGCTAATTAAAGCCCAACAGTCTCTCTTGATGGATTCAAAGTACAAGGAGTAACCTGCATTTAGATATAGTGATCAATTTTATTTTATTTTTAATTTCTACTTGAGACATTACATCAAACATTGATGAATCGGTAGCTTCAATCGAAGAATATTTCAATTTACCTATAAATCATGCAGCTTTATAGACAAGTTCAGCTTGGTATGCTTCAGTTGACATCAATACCTTGAGGTCTGCATTGGTTACTCTCTATAAGATCATAAAACAGTGAAGTCTAGTAGTAGGAACAAAATCAAGAATAATCTATGTGAAGTTCATTATTAATTAGTTTTATTAGGCAAGAAGTTTAATTAAGCTCTTAATTATATTAACCTTTTTTGTCCCAGCCAAAGCTTTGAATTTCCAGAACAAAGTCTCAAGTTCATCATCCTTTAGTATATAACCATGCTGAAATATAACACATAATAATAACAAATGAAACGAAGTTAACAAAACATTTAATATGCTTTTATTGCTCATAATTAGTGATATGATGATTACCTCTTCAAGTCTTTTTCTCAATGCTTGGCGACCACTGTAACAATTGGCGTAAAATAGATAAGGGTCCCGTTAAAAGATCATCTAAAAAGTTAATTGTCTCTTATAAAAAAAAGTCATATAAAAATATAAAAAACGGCAATGACTTTACCTAAGCTTTCCGAGTACAATACCTGCCTCGATGGATCTTTCAAGACCAATATCTTCAGGAGATATAATTTCATATGTGCTTTTATGTTTTAACATGCCATCCTATAAAGCATAAAATTGAGTTAAAGGATTAACCATACCAAACAAAAAAAAAGAACTGGATTCTGTGCAGTCAAATAATGGTGCAATCATGCAGTCGTCAAGTTTTAGGCCGCCCGATTTTAATCAGACGATCGGACAGTTCATATGTCATATCAGAATTTCATATCAAACTAAAATAAAAAATTGTCTTAAAATCTGAACCGTTAGATCTTGGTAAAGAATTGCTGACAGCATGTAAACCGGTTCCAAAAAAACATTGTCTTTATTTCATTTTAAGATCAAAATATGTACTTTCATATGTACTTTTTGATAAGTATATATTGATATGACCAACCTGATGAATGCCACTCTCATGAAGAAAAGCATTAGCACCAACAAGAGCCTTGTGAGGCTGTAAATGCATACCAGAGTACTCTTCAACCTATTCACAAAAATTATGAAAATATGAACTAATAAATAGGAAAAATTCAATGAGAGGAAATTAAAATAAAATAACAAGAGTTTCAAATATATGTAACCATTTTGCTTGTCCTTATTATTTGTCTTGTATTAATTCCTGTGTGTAGACCACCTAATATATCATTACCCCTGCATGTCAAGGCCATTACGACCTTGAATGTACAAAGAAAATTGAGAAAATAAATTAAATTACTAAATGAAATTATTTAATTAAAAACTGAAAAACATAATTAACCTCTGCTTAAGATAATCTCACCTCTTCTAATGATGCATTACCTGCCCTTTCACCAATTCCATTAATTGTTACTTCTAATTGTCTAGCACCTGCACGTGCACCCTGAAAATAGAGAATGTATAAAGATAAAATATATACTCCTCTGATCGTTAATATAAGAAACAAAATACTTTTTTGAGATTTATTGAAAAATTAATGTATTTGTTTTATAATGTAGGATTATGTTAGTGACATTTGATATTTAAAAGCGCAAATTTAAATTTAAAGTTCTTCACTTCTCATCACTTAGTATGTATGTGTGATTTTACGGCTAAACTCTTTAGAAAAGAAAAAAACGTGTTAGGGTTCGTGTGATTTGGATAAGTAAATACAGGACATGACATAATATAACAGTATATGATAGAACAACATAGTACAAATGCTTAAGGTATTAGATAAATTTTGTCTTGTACAATGTTTGATGGACAAAAGCTATTTTAGTACTTTAGTTAATTTGTCCATACGACAAAAAGTTTCACGTGGTTTAGTGAAGAAATCGATTAGAATATCAATTTTTGTCCAATCATATAGCCCCCAAATTGTCTAACCCCAAAAATAGTTTAAAATCAAACACAATATAATTGAGATTATCTTATACGACCTAATATTTTTTTAGCGGATCAAAACATACTTATATGGTAATTACCTCTATGGTGTTAGCAGTAGCAAGTCCAAGGTCATTATGACAATGAGTTGCAATAATCACATTTTCAATTCCAGGGGTATTCCTTTTAATATCAGCAATTAAATTTCCAAATTCAAATGGCATTGCTATGCCAACAGTGTCAGGTATGACCACAGTTGTTGCCCCAGCTTTGATAACTTCTCCCAAAATTTGATAAAGGAATTCCTTATCTGATCTGGTCATATGAAATAAACTTTTGTAACATACCAAAATGTATAAATGTTTGTCAAAAAATGCAAAATCTTTCAATTTGATCAATTTTTTTAGATTGTTATCCATTATTTATTTTTGTATCCTAAGTGTAATAATATTAGAATTTTAATTCAATAAAAGAATTAATATTAAATTGTTACCTAGTATGGTATCGACATGTCCATTCTACTTTAATTTTTGCCTTTTGGGATGTTGAAATTACAAAATATTTAATTTATTTTAATTTTTGGCCTTTAGTAATTGTTTTATTCCAAAAAATAGGCAATAAAATATAATGATTTAGTGGAATTTATGTGAATTTAGATCAATCATAGCGAATGTATGAACGAAAAAAGTTGAAGTTTGTTGTTAGCACTTTTAAAAAAACAACGCAATAACAAAATCATGTTGCGAACCTAACAGCATCTTCGGCACCAAACTGAATATCATAACAACCTAAACTCCGTGCAAACTTCACCGTATCACGAGCAATCTGGAGCACCTGATCTTTCGTCTTTCTTAGCTTATACTCCATGTGAATGGGACTAGTAGCTATAAAAGTACAAATCCTTGGTCTCTTTGCATGTTTTACAGCCTCCCATGTAATGGCAATGTCCTTCTCATTGCACCTACACATACCGCCTATAACAGGAACATATCCATCATTATCAACATCGTTCCCAACATCTTGAGCTATCATTTTAACCGCCATGAAGTCGCCATTGGAAGCAGAAGGGAACCCTGCTTCAATGACATCCACATGTAGCCTTAATAATAGGCGTGCAATGTCGAGTTTCTCCTTACAAGACATCGCAGCACCAGGGGATTGTTCACCATCGCGAAGAGTGGTGTCCAATATGCGAACATAGTTTGGTATTGGAATTTGGTTTGGAATGTATGCAAGGTTACCATTTGTGCCATTTGGAGATTTAGAATTTGAAATAGGACTATCTTCCATGGTAGTTATGTGTTAGATTTTTGGAAATAATTAAGTATACTCAATAAATGTTAGAAGTTTTGAACTTTTATATCTTTGAAGGCTGAAGCATACCTTCAAAGTTTTATCTCCACTTATTTATATTAAATGAATCAAGCATTTTCTACTTGCAAGTACAATTATTCCTCATCATTTGATATATTATTATTTTACAGAAAATGTTAGCTAGTGTTCCTGGAGTATTGATTAAGGAAATAAAAAATAATATAATCATATTGAAATTTGTGTAGTCAATATATTTAAAATATTAAAAAAAGTTATTTTTAATGTATAATTTACTCTTTTAGTCCTTTAACCAGTGTTTTGGAGGCACTTTTTAACATAATCCTTATTATATTCATGAACTGACATTATACATTTCTAAAAATTATAAAAAAGAACAAAATCTCTTCATTAAGATCTGCCAATTGCATCATTCTCTCTTGAGGTTGATTAAAGGTTAATCCATTCTTGAAGTGTGGAGAACCAAATCCGCAATGAAGAATGTTTATATGGTTTTCCATATATATTTTTTACTATTTTATTTTACTTAAACATAAGAAGTTATGTCAAACAATATTTTTTGAAAGAAAAAAATCTTAACTTAGAAAGAAACTCATTTTTAATGAATAAAAATTAAACTAAGAAACTTTTGAAAATGTTGTAGAGATAAGATTTTTAAACGAAGGATGAGACATTTGATAAATTTATCTATTTTAAATTTTTTTCAATAATTAAATATTCATTGATAATATCTGGTTAAAAGGCAACTAAGTATAGGCCATACAACAAAACAATGTCTTTAATTTTGTCCCTTGGTGACTACCATATGTGACTAAATAAGCAGATAGATAAAAAGGATGCAAATGTTTGTTCTTGTCAAGAAAAAAGTGACCGTTTGTTAGAAGGATGGGTCAGAGCAAAATAGATTTACATTTTGAAATGTTCCTTAGCAAATTTTGACCATGATAGGATTAGGCTAAAATAGATTCAAAATGTGGCATGAAGTATTAGGCTAGAATTCTAATTCATTGTCATAAAAGTGTTAGGAATGCAAAGTAGATTTACATGATAGACAAAATTGTTTTTTATCCAAATTTAAAGCGATTGTTAAGATATGATAAGTTTCAAAATTGATTTATCATAATAAGAATAAATTTATTTGAATCTTGAGAATTCTAATCAAAACAATGATCATTTGCATCCTTTTATTTTCTAACCTAGCTAGCTCGCTTTCATAATAAGAATTATATCGTGAGTTAAGATATGATAAGTTTCAAGATTGATTTATCATATTATATTGTCTCAACATACACTTAATGACATGACAAAGGGGCCATAAAATGCAATTGGTCCTAAACAAAATGAGTTTCCTCTTGTAGTAATACAACTACATTCAAATTTGTTGTTCTAAGTTGTAAATGAAAAAGGAACCAAACACACCAATATAATTGATTCGAATTCTATAATCCAAATAGAATTTTATTGGTTTGATTTATAGAATCCGAAAGGAATCAATGATCATTTCATATGGTGTTTACATGGTTCGAGCTCTACAATCCAAATTGGGTTTTACTAGTTTGATTTCGAGAATCTAAAATGGGGTTTTCCAATAAAATGCGTTTTTTTTGTCCTATTATAAGGGTAAAAATTTAAAGTACAACACCAAATTATAAAAGTGCAACAAATTATAAACCCAACATCAAACTACGAAAAGCAACTTTTATCGAAATGTTACCACATTAGTAGAGCTGTCAAAAATGGCTCGGACTAGCCATTAGCCCATAATTTTGGATTGATCAAGCCTCGAAAAGGCAGCCCAAATACAATCGAGCTTTTTGGCCCTATCCCATTGGGCTTCAGTCCAACCCAACTATTATTATTAAAATATTTAAAAAGCCTATAATTTTTTTGTTAATGACTTTCTTTAGAGTTCGCTTTAGACCTTAATAAGTGTTTAACTAGCATGAGTCCATGACACTAACCACCACCAATTGGTGATAACATAGACCTACATGGAGTTGTTCTTTCATCTGGCAATATGCAGTGCTCTTTTCAATGAATGTATGAAATCACAACAGAAATTTTACCAAATAAAACAATTAACTCATTCATATAAGTTTATTCAGTAGTTTCCACAAAATTTGCTACCCATATAACTGACATAAAGGAATATTACAACAATTTTGGTGCTTAATTGGAAACAAAACTTACAGTTCATTTGGAAAAAAGCATTTTGTACTCAAATCCACTTTGTATCATAATTCAAATATCCTGATCTGACTTAATTTAATTCACCCATTTGCTGCAAAAGTTTTGTCTTGCACGAGTTTCTCTTCACCTAAATTTAAGTTACCGACATATATCAAGTATCGTCGTCGTCGTTCTTCTTACTTTTCTTCTTTCTAGAAGCAAAGCTGCTAGGCCCAATTTCTATGGACATTCTTTTTGTTCTGCAGGGTAAAAGGAAAAAGAAATTCAACATATAGTTTTGGCAATATGAAAATTGGGTATAACTTCTGATTTGTTCTAATGTTGGGAAACTATTTCATTTCATGTACTTTATGCTGAAGTAAAATAATACCTTGTGGATAACTCTTCTGACTCCTTGCAATCCCCGTCAGCATCACCATCTAAAAGAAAAATGTCATCTACTCTGTTAATTTTTCTCATGCAAGTAAAAGAGGAACCATATGATATATCACTAATCTAATTCTCAATTGCAATAAGGAACAAGTAATAAAAAAATAATATGATCATGTGTCTATTAAGCTCGAACCAACTTAGCATGGTTGTATTGTACTATAATTTTCCGCTGGGACAGAAAAATTAAGATTTGTTAACAGAAAACAAGATTTAGATGTTAAGTATTGATTTATTTATAATATTGAATGTACAAGTAATAGTATGAGTAGCATCATCATATAATAGACTAAGCGATAGTATTGAATGTATAAGTTATCTTAAATCTCATTGGAGTTGAGAGAAAATGTGTTGAGAGTATACATACCAATTACATCGCCTTCTTCAGCTTCGTGTTCCAAGTCTGAATCTGAATTTGACTCTGAATCTGAACACCATCGATCTCCTCCATCATCATTGTCCCAGCGTTCTCCCTCAGGAGGCATCCAGAAGTCTTCCTCTTCTGTGTCAGTTTCCTCATTAGAAGGGTCCCTAACTTCAGAAATAATATCTTCAACTTTCTTATCCTTCTTCTTCTTTGACTTCTTCTTTTTCTTGTTCGGCTGCTTGTTCTTCTTCTTCATTTCAGCTTTAGTTCCACAATCTGCACTTTGCTGCTCTTGCAAGCTCTCACCATTTTCAATTCCTTCTTCCTGTTGCTCTGTTCATGAAACCGAAAATACATAAGCTGATGAAGCTCTACAAACTACGCATTCAGCCATCATATATAATCAACAAATGATTTCAATTGTATGCAATCACTCAGTTGTGATTGTGGATATCTACCGTTAGATGAGGATCGGATGGCTCATATTTCAATATGTATTTTAAAAACAACTATTTGATAGGTCGAAATATGACTCGTCTAACATCCAACAGTCAAAATCCCTTGACTCCGTCACCTCGTGTTTACCCTGATGGCAGAGAATCCAGGTCCATCCGCTAATACTAATAGGAAAACCGAACCTTGTTATATCATTTAAGCACCCACATTATTCCAAACCAAAAAATGGTAGCAGTAAGACAATTTAGTTTTCTAAATTCACAAAATGGCAAATGGTTTTATGAAATTAAAGGTTGTTAATCAATTTAGTAGATTTGTTGTAAACTTCCATCAATCTATATTTTGCATCAAAACGAACTAAATTGAAAGACAATCTTCAATTATAGACGGCGGCTTATTTGAGTGACTAGTTACGAGACTGTTTGTGAGAACTTATGAAAACAACTTATGACACTATAAGTTCTTTTCACCTTATTTTTACAAACTCTCCAAGATAGATTATACAAAAAGCATTATTATTTCCGAACAAATCCCTACAATTAGAAGTACTAAAACAGTGTGAGTAACAAAAAATTGAATGATGACTAACCTAATTTATTGAGAAATCTTTTTCCAGTCATATGCTTCCAAATATGTTCCTCAGACTTATTAACCTTATCACCAGTCAACTTACATATCAATTTAGAACTGCGAAAACAAAAACAAATGTCATCACATACTCAAAATAACAAAAACATGAGAAGGGAATGAATGAATGAATAAGTTACCGAGAAAGAGGATCTTGATTGAACATATTAAGAGGTGGTTTATTATTAGACAAAGCAAAATCGATGAGACCTAAACGACACTTTTTGCTGTTAGAATAAAAAGGTATGTCTTTGGAGAGAACTTCATGACCTGTCTCAACGCATTTGAATCTACCGTTTTCGATTTCCTTGAATGTTGGTGAACCTAATAGGTTGTTTCCTTCTTTCTTCTTCTTCTTCACATTCTCTTCCGTCGTCGTCGTCGACATAGCTGAACTCTAAGTTGCCACGATATTCGAAAAACAACAAAGACCTAACAGCAGCAGAACAGAAGAGTATACTTTTTTTTTTTTCTCATTGCTTTGACGGTGTCGTTTCGTGATAGACTTTTTTTTTTTTCTTAATTATTTATTTAGAAAAGAGTTAAATATCTTTTTTTATAATATTTATATATAGTTTTGGTCCTCTAAAGTTTCATTTTTATTTCTTTAACTTTATTTTTTTAGTTCTCGACCGTCCATTTGTGATTGAACATCTCACATATTTTTGGGTTTTTAGTTTCAGAGACTGTATATATTTTGAAAAGAGTACAAAAAGTCGTGCATATTAATGTGGTATTTCCTAGGTCCTTAGATGTATTGTTTAAATTGATTGATTTTGTCATTCAAAAAGGATTAGCGGCACAATTTGTTACTTGTTTGTCTTCTATTAAAGTGTAATTATCTCATATTGAATATAGAAAAAAAAACTATTAAATGATCTCATTCATTAATGTATTATCGGACGATCGAGATTATGTTAGTTTTCCAAGGCATATGTTATGTTAGTTTTTCTCTAAATTTTATCATTATTTTTTAATAACATGTTTGATCAAACATAATAGAAATTTGATTTTTTTTTTCTTTCTATTTTTATGGTTGATGAATCTTGTGGAAACTATGCGGATCTCGGAAATAGGGATGACTAGGGTTGTGAATTGGTCAGGTCGGCTTACAGGGCCTACGACATAGCCTACATAAGTTCAGATTAAGTTTTTTTTATAAGCATATTTAATTAAAAAGATTAGGCTTCAGACCATTAAAAAAAACCTTTTAAGTAAATATGAATGATATTTTTATAGTATTTATTATTATATATTAAAATTTGTACTTTGATTAAATTATAAATCTATTAACTTTTTCAATAGTTTGAATTTTTTTAATTGACATTAATTTTTCACATGTATAAATGCATTATTATAAACTAAAATTGAAATATGATGTTTATATAGACAAATTTTCTAAAATATCATATAAAATATCAAAAGGAAGTTTAATCTCATATTCTCATTAATTTATTAATTCATTAGTATATTTAAAAATAAATATAAGTATTTATTTCAATATGGTCATATGTAATAGACTTTTAAACAGTTTAGTAGGCATGCCAAACTTTCAAGAGGTCATGTTCAAACTTTAAAAATAAGCTTATGACAGATCACGTGTCAGACTTAAACCTTCAATTTTTTGATAGACTATATTTAGGTTTGGTAAGGTCTAACTCGCTCCGGCATGTTCCCAATTTTAGGGATGAGGAAAAAAATTGAAGAAAAAATGAATAATAGTATGAAAATACTCATAAATTACTCTCGCTCAATTTCGAATTTAGATTCTTTATCTTCAAAAATTCTACGTTCCCCTATATTTACTCATATTTAGTATAAACATACTAGGAGAAAGAATAAAGAGATGTATTATGGTAAGTGATGATGATAAAGTTGACTTTAAATTTACACTAAATATTGATGACTATAGGACTCTTGAATGTAACCCGGTTTACTTCCTAGCAATGGTTCAAGTAACAGTGAGAATCATGCACTGAACCATAAAGATCGAGTACACGAAACTTCCATGTCCTTGATTATTCCTCATCCATCCTCAATCTATCATCCCTTAAAATAGGAAACAAAAATAAAGAGCCTCTGCTTTTGCTTTGTCTCCCTAATAAGTGCTAATGCAACTTTTCAATTTTCAAAAAGCTTATTATTCGAATCTTCAATTATGAAGCATTAGCGTATACACAATGCTAGTATTTCGTTTTCTTTGCTTTTGTTAGTTATTTTGTTGATTGATTCTGTTGCTTGCATGTTTCTTACTTTATGCAATCATATCAATAATTATCAACTCAGAATCTTATCTTTCTCTTCTATATTTTAGTATTTATTTTGATTTTTCTCACTTGAACTAACCTTTGTTTTTGTTGTGTTGTCTTTTAAACTTGGCACGACACTTCATATTGAGTGTGTTGGACTTTTGACATGTGTCGATGTCTATATCAACTCGACACCCACACTTACATTTAATCACCTCTTTTAGCATATTTAACAAGTGCATTGAGTGCACTGTTTAACATGACCCTTTCTTAAATAATAACCAGTGTCTACGTGTTGATGTCATTATGGTGTCTGATGTTCGTGTTAATGCTTCATAAGTTGCTTCAAGTTGAAGCCATAAGTAGCTATAACTTGACAATGTTGCATTACTTATGTTGGTAGATTTTGTATTGACAAGTCGTGTTGGTGTGTTGAAAAATTACTTTTAATTGCATGGAATAATTGAGAACTTGTTTGGAAAATGGAAATAATACATTTATCTCCTTTTTATAGCTTTTGGAATTGGTGTCTATTTGCAACTTTTCATGTTATTTGTTTCTCTTGATTTGGTATTTAAACAAAGATAAGATCAGTTTGATTTAGTTTGGTTTGGTTTGTTCTAAGAAGGAGTGAGTCCATATGGGGGGACAAAGTTCTAAGGAAGAAAGTTGGAGGCAGAGTTCAAATTCTTGGAGGACATATGTTGATCCACAATCAAGTTATGGACAAGAGAGTTATGCCTATGAATATGATCCACAATCTACTTATTCTTCGTCGCAGCTGTATTATAACCCACCTCCTCCAACTTATTATGGTGCTAGTGAATATTTTGAGAGTCGTAGAGTGGCCCTTGACAACAATAGTACCAAGCTACGGAGGAAATACTCGAATATTGCTGATAATTACAATTCCATAGATGAGGTAATACTTATTAATGTGTTAGTGTTTTAACTCTGAACATGTCTATCATTTATCACCCTTATATTTTATGACAGGTTACTGAGGCTCTTGGGCATGCAGGCCTCGAGTCTTCGAATCTTATTGTCGGTGTTGATTTTACAAAGAGCAATGAGTGGACAGGTTATTATTTACTACATATATTTTCTAGCTTAAGTTATAAATTTATGCATTATGTTACTTACAGTTGAAGCATGTTGAACTTTGTTCTGGTTTTAGGAAAGAATTCATTTGAAAGACAAAGCTTGCATCATATTGGGAGTGGTCTAAATCCCTATGAACAAGCAATATCAATAATTGGGAAAACTATGGCAGAATTCGATGAAGATAACTTGATACCTTGTTTTGGATTCGGAGATGGTAGTTAGTTATCTCATAAAAATTTCATAGGATTTAACACTATAAAATTTATTCTTTCACATAAGAATTACTGTGATATCATTCATGGCAGCATCAACGCATGATCAAGATGTATTCAGTTTCTATCCTGATGGAAGTTTTTGCAATGGTTTTGAAGACGTGCTGAGTCGGTATAGGGAAGTTGTTCCTCATCTTCGACTTGCAGGTTACCTTTTACCTAAATTTCTTCTTCTTCTTCTTAAGAATATTATACTATACTATATTTCTTTCATTGATAAAAAATATCGGTGCTTATTATTTTCAGGTCCTACTTCATTTGCGCCGGTAATTGAAATGGCCATGACAATTGTTGAGCAGAGTGGTGGCCAGTACCATGTGTTGGTAATCATAGCAGATGGTCAGGTATTTGATTCTTTTCCCTGTAGGGTTGCTAATTTCTGTAATGTTTTTGTATGAGTTCAAACAGTATACTCACCTAATAATGGTTGATGCAGGTTACAAGAAGTGTTGACACCGAATATGGAAAACTGAGTCCGCAGGAACAGGAGACTGTGGATGCTATTGTCAGGGCCAGGTAATTTTCTAATGTAGTTTTTTGTTGAAAGTTTTTTTCAAAACATTATATCTGTTCTTGCGAATGGCTGGAATTTGATTGTCGACACAACTTGACGATTAAAATTATTTAATTATACACAAGACCCGAGGCGTGTGGTCACACTGACCTAATGTGTTTAACGTTTAACATCATTTGAAATATCAATATATCTTATATGCATTCTTTGCCACAGTAAGTTTCCTCTTTCAATCATATTGGTTGGTGTTGGAGACGGACCATGGGACACAATGAAAGAATTTGATGATAATATTCCAGCTCGCGCCTTTGATAACTTTCAGGTGTGTAATGAAGGGCACGCAGAACTTTCTTTGATGCTTGTTAAAATGATCTTACTGGTCGAGATTGATTCATTGAATCGTTGTGTGTTTCTGTTTGTACTCTTTAGTTTGTGAATTTCACTGAGATCACATCAAAGAATATCCATCCTTCACGAAAAGAAGTAGCATTTGCACTTGCAGCATTGATGGAAATTCCTTCTCAGTATAAGGCAACAATAGAGCTTAATCTTTTGGGGAATGCGTTCAATGGTCGTCGAAGAGTTCCCCTTCCACCCCCATCTACAGGAACTTCAAAGCCTTCTCATGCTAGGTTTGAGCCAAGTTTTCCTCCTCAGCACGGCAACGGAACAGCTCCTTCTGCCCCAAGTTCGACTTATGATAATCAAGTACAGGATTCTCTAACAAAAAACTATTTTGTTTCCATAATTTGGTTTTTTTTTTGTTTCATTAGCTTGGTATACTCGAGAGAGATCAAGGCATCATTTGCAAATTTTGCATGATTAATCTTCTGATAGAGGAACCATGAATATTTGATATGAGTGGTAAAATATAATGCATTAGTTCGGAGTGTTAGGTTTTGTTTGGTAAAAATAGTGGATAGTTGATAAACTAGTTTATAGCTGATAACTGATAGTTTATAGCGTCTAAAAAATAAGTTATAAGTCGGTAAACTAACATATTGTTCAATTCATTTGTCTAATTACTCGAATTATTTTATTGTTTAGATTTATGTTTCCGAATGTGGTTGTAACTTGTAAATTAAATTTAGCTGATTGAATTAACCTTATGCAGCTTTGTCCCATTTGTCTGAGCAATTCAAAAGACATGGCCTTTGGATGTGGCCATCAGGTAAATACAACCTTTTTTTTTTCTTCTCCTATTGCTCAAAAGCTATGAAGTACAAACACATTAGACGTGTTCCGGTGTCAAACACGCGTCGGTGTCCGACACAGACACGACACTAACACATACAATTGTAATAAATTGTGTCATTTTCTCAAATTATTATTAGTGCCGACATGTAAGTGTCCATGTTCTGTGTTCGGAATCCGTATTTGTGTCCGTGCTTAATAACTTAAAAGACATAGTTATGTTCATTTGATATTATTTTTTCTTTGCAGACTTGTTGTGAATGTGGAAAAGAACTTAAGTCTTGCCCTATCTGTAGGAGCTTCATTAACACCAGAATTAAGCTTTACTAATCATCTGCTACTAGGTTATGGATTTTTGCTGCTGTTGTTGTTGTGCCAGTCAATTCTTTGAATATTGGATCTCTTGATCAAATACGATAGAAAAGCTGGAATTAACCCTTCATTGTACATGTATCCATCCATTTAATAAATCATATATTACAATTGCTTTTTCCTCTGTTCATTAAATTGTCAAAAGTAAAATCATTTGTTTACCAAGACTATTTATACACCAGAATTAAGATTTGACAACCTTTTATGAGTTTTATTGAATATTGTTTTAATGTAACTCGACAATATTACGTTGGATATGTCTTGAAATCTCAAGATTAGAAGTCAGAATATTTCAGATTTTGTGAAAAAATATATTTTTGAAGAATATTTGACTTAGATTGTGTTTGTTTTTAAACATATCTTATTTAAAAACAATATGAGATTTGGTTTTATTTTAAAAGATTGTCTTTTGAAATAAATAGGCATATATTTTTCTATAAATAAAGAGTGCTTTGTTCATAGAAAAATAGACAGCAAAGAGTGAGACAAGATGTAGAGAGTTGGGGTTTGCCACCACAAAAGGCTAGAGTTTTGAATCCTAGGACAAACTACTTTTGGGATCATCTTGTGTGATCACATTGAGTAGACTAGGTCAAATTGAGTCTCTTTGTCATGGGAAGAGATTCGGTTTTTGCCAATTCCTTGTACCCAATTGAGAACTCTTTTAAAGTGACTATTTGATTCTAGTTGAAAAGAGGTATTCTCTCCCCCCAGAGTAGGTTATTCCGAATTGAGTAAACAAATTGATTGTGTTCTTTATCTTCCGCTGTTTATTGTTTGAATTATTGCATCAAAATCGTCTCTATCATGTCCTTATATTTGGTTTCTTGTTACGCTTGTTGTAAAAGAACTTGATGTGTGGGGCAAGCGTAACAAGCAACCAATACAATAGAACGATAGAGATGATGATGCAATAATTCAAACAACAATAAACAGCGGAAGATAAATAACACGATCAATTTGTTTACCCAGTTCGGAATAACCTGATCTGGGGGAGAGAGCACCTCTCCGTTCTACTAGAATCAAATAGTCACTTTACAAGAGTTCCCAATTGGTACAAGGAATTAGCAAATCCTAATTCTACCCAAAACCCGATTCTCTTCTCGTGGCCAAGAGACTCAATTTGACCTAGTCTACCCAAGGTGATCCCACAAGTAGTTTGCCCTAGGATTCAAAACCCTAGCCTTTTGTGGTGACAAACCCTAACTCTCTACATCTTGTCTCACTCTTTGCTCTCCCAAATTTTCTACGAACAAAGCACTCTGTATTTATAGAAAAATATATACCTATTTATTTTAAAAGACAATCTTCTAAAATAAAATTAAATCTCATATTGTTTTTAGGAAAATGCTTTTTGGTAAGAAAATTTAATGTGAAGAATTGCAAGAATAAATCTCCACTGTTGTTTACATCCATCACCACTCGTGAGATTTCAAGGCATATCCAACACTTGCCCCACAAATCAAGTTTTTTTATTGGTGTGAGTTAAAGTCGAATTCACAATAAACATATTAAACGATGTTATAGTTCTGTAAGAATTTACTAAGACCATTTATTCACTACAATTTATCAATTCACTAGAGAATTTTTGAGATAAATAATGTCTGGTCAAAAATCGTTTCATCTAAGAATTGAAATCGGATTTTCTGAACAATTCATTCTTTAATAAATGTTATAATCATTTGAACTCAATGTCTTGATTAACCACCGGAGAATTTAATCATCCACAAAATTGTGTACTTTAGTTGTGAACAAATTTCTCATTAAAATAACTCCATAGCATTTTTGTAAATTTATCATCTACCAGCAAGCTAAAGTAGATGTATCTTATCAGTATCATTTTTGTACTAGGGGAATATTCTATCGGTAAAAAAGTTTTGTAAGATATGTTTTTATCATTCTAAGTTATTTTTCACTTTTAATATAAAAAAAAAAAAAAAAGAAATTCAATTTACTATATCTCAATTTTTTCAGCATGCATCTGTAATTTTTGTTTTTATGATATAAATACAAAGTCTCTATTACTAAATACCGTACATAGATTTTTCAAAAAAAATAAAAATACCGTACATAGATATAAAGTTTTCATTGTCGTTTAACAATGACTAATCTCCATCAGCTCTTACGGTCTTATTACTTTGACAATTTATCTCATCTCACTATATACTCCATCCGTTCCAAAATATAAGTTGTTTTGGAGAAAAAATTTGTTCCAAAATATAAGTTGCTTTACAATTTCAATGAAACATTTAATGCAATTTTTCCTATTATACCCTTAACTTTTTATTTCTTTCAATTCTTTCATTTATCTTTCCCATATAATTAATTAAGGACAATTTTGTAAACTTACTCATAATTTCTCTTTTTTATACAACAATGATTACATTTCTTAATTTGTGTAATATGATCAAAACGACTTATTTTTTAAAACCTAGGGAGTACATTAAATAGACATTCTACCTAATAACTAACTAATAAATGTATTTTAATTAAAAAAAAAAAGGTATTTTAGTAAAATCAACTTTCTCATGTGTTATCTTTTTTTGAGAAAGGGTGTGTATTGTGACTCTATTGTCATGACATGAATAACCAACCAATAATGAGTTTTTCTAATGCCACAAATAAGATACGTGCCTCATCATTGATAAGCATTGGTAAAGTAATAATTGCAAAAAATAACCTAAAAATATGACTTGCTCATTAAGACAGAGTGAAACTTCCTAACTAGATAGGTACATTAGAGTATTGAGAAATGAAAAAAATTTAATACTTTAACAAAATGTAATTTTATTACACTTATTATTCAACAACCTCTTCATCTTGCATTTAATACACTCAACAACTTCTTCATACTCACCTCCCATTTCCAATCTATCATACTTTCCATTCTCTTCTTTTCTTATCAAAATTTCATATTATATTACCATACCAAACCAACATGTCATATACATAAACTCATCAAAAGGAGGAACAAGTTTTCTTTGTTTTTTTAATTTTTTTTTTTCTTTCAAGAACTTCAACCATGTCTTCCATTCAAATGATATCTCTTAACAAATTTGGTTACCAAAAGCTAAGACATGAAGTTGGTCATGATGATGAAGTTGAGAGAGTGATTCAAAGGCCAAAGAATTTTTTAAGGTTTAGAAGGATTCCTATGAGGAGAAGATTTAGGTTGAAAATTCCAAGCTTGAGAAGACTTTGGAGGAAGAAATCAAAAGTGGTTTCTTCTATGAGAATTTCTTGTGCTAAAGTGGTGAAAAGGTTCAAAGATGGACAAGTTCATTTTGGTGATCTTTTTGCTGGAAATTACTTGTTCATGCAAGTTAATCCTTCATCACTCAATTATCTTGGAAAGGAGATCTCTATTCCCAAAATTGCTTAATGTCTTTTGGTATGCAATTTCTGAAGAAATATTTTGGTTTTCTTGTCTCCTTGTATTGTTATAAAGCCTTGTTTAGCTAAAGCAAAAGGTTTTCCAATTGTGCAAAATGTTCTGTTTGGTGTAGCAAAATTACTTTTAAGGTTATTTTCTTTAAGCTAAAAATATGAAGCACAAGAAAAGGTAAAGTCATTCTAACTATGTTGGCACTAAGGTTAGAATAATCTTTACTTTGTTCAAATCTACTCATACAATTAGGATTTGGTTTACATGTTTAAGGTTGGATTAGTCTATTAAGATTGGATCAATCATATTTTAATATTCTTAAATCATATTTAAAAAAGTAAATTCAAAATAAGAATCATTTGATCTTCATCCAATAATCGCAAGAATTCATATGTTTGACATGTTGCCTCTCTTCCAGGTCCATTACAAGGGACCGAAAATTGAGATTTGTTTTATCTAGTATCAATCGTGAGCTACGAGCAAATAGAATACTTTTTAGGAATATTAATATTGTCACATGAATTGTAAATGCAGGAATATGATGTACCAAAACATTTGTAATTATCCATACAAAACAGTTTATTTTTGGTTACATAATATTAGGAGCGCCGTAAACATTCTCTTTGAAATTTCATTTAATATTCACTTTTTAATTGATTGAAATTAGTACGAACTCATTACTTTTGAAATAGGTCTCACATAAATTGGTGAAATTGATACATAAAAAGACGAAACTCACATAAGTTTCATCTAATTGCTAAGGCATACTAAAATTTCTTATTTTTCTTGAAATTGATGATAATTGTATAGAAATTGATTACAGAACTTCCAATATAGTACTATGCTACTGTAAATCCTTAATAAAGTGCTCTAAAAATCCTTGTGAACATTTTCATTATAATAATAAGGGATCCATGATATATTGAGTTTTTCATGCACCATGTAAATATACCAAATAACCTGAAATCTTTAATGACTAGCTAGACAAATTAACCAATCCATTTGCATTTCAGCACCAATAAATTAATCTTGTGATCTCTATCAATATTACATAGATCACAAATTATGGTCACAAATCTTATATACACTAATAAAAAAATAAGAAGTAAAATTACTTTTTTAAATAATTACAAAATATTAAAACCAGAACTAATTAATATTTTGCGAGTGCGTCCAAAAGATTTAAATTTGACCTTATATACAGGAATAATCATGTGATTCTGGTTCTCTGTGAACCTAACATTTTAGATTTTCAGGCAAACCTAACTTTTTAATTTATTTTGATAAAAGCGTGAACCTAAGTATGTGATATTTGTAGGATGATTGTTATGGACATAGGCAAATATTCAAAAACATTTAATTTATAGATCAGGTTAAACGGTGCCCTCGAGGATACCTTAAAAAGAAATAAAAAGATAAAATTAATGTCAAAAAATTACTTTATATGTTGAAAGCATAAATTTCAAGATAAAATTTCTATATTAGTATGCTTAACTAATCCTCCAGAAATACTGTTTATTATTTTCTTTAATTTATTCATATATGCTTCAGCTGCTGTTTAGTAGCTAGTGATTAATCTCTATTAAAAAATTTGTAGGTATATAAATTCTTTCCTCCCAATTGATTTTCAAAAATTATAATCTTGTATCATTATTTGTCTTTTTCTTTTTTTGGTACATATTTGTCTTTTTTGCCTAAATCAGTTGCTTAAGAGGTTCAAACCTCTTGTCACTTGAACGTCCAATCTAATATTGGTGACAAATATTTAATAAGGAATGCTAAACAGTGTTTTCGGGATACTTGTTAAGCATACAAAAAAAATAAATAAAAATAATAATAATGGTGATAAAAGAATTTTTTTTATACATTCAAGACATTGAATGTACATATTTTAAGATAAATTTTCTATATAAACATACTTAATTATAAGTTATAACTAGTGTCCCGAGAGTACTGTTTATCATTTTCTTTTATTTTAGTAATGAGTAGAGATTATAACCTTGTATCACTATTTGTCTTTTTTAACCTGAAATTACAACTTATCATTATTGGGTGTTGATTAGGAAGTCTAAATGGTCAATACAAAAGAAGATACGATAGTATTACAAAAAAAAAACAGATACGATAGTCTTTTACATTTGTTCATTTATCTATTTATTGCCGAAAAATTAAAAATAAAATAATCAAATTTAATGTGTTTAATCTACTCATTAATCATCATTACTTCAACACATCTTTAACCCCAAGAATGTTTCTAAGGTATGTCCAAAGGCAAAGTGTGTTAGTGCAAAAAAACAATTTTTTCTGAATTGTTTGGTGTCGAAGACATAGAGACACACCTAATTAGATGGCTATCTACAGATTTTGTTTACATTTCTTTATCTGAATAGTCATAGTTATTACTCGCCAATGCTACGGCGGATCACCTTGTCAAGTGGTACACCATGAACAAGTGATTAATTTTATTATAACGAATACGAATTTTATAAAATTCATCGTTAGATTAAAAATTCATATTATATAGATAGATCATCCATAAATAAAATGTAGAAAAATTAAAAATCATTTGATATGTTATTGAGACCTATAAAGATTAACGGTTTATTAAATATCGTAAATCTTAACGAGTCTCAATAACCTATCAAACGATTTTTAATTTTTTTTTATGAATGATCTATATGATATAAACTTTCAATCCAACAGTGAATTTTATAAAATTCGTATTCATTATAGCATTAATACACCATGAATCAATTGATTAAGTGGTCCATATTAGAATTTACCGGTTATTACTATATTACTTTCTTTGTATATATGATCTTGCATCCTTCAAATATCAAGTTCTCTTTCACTTTTTAGGCCACCGAGGTTGGAGTTGTCTGATTCAATCCCTCAACCTTTTTAATGTAGTATTATTCTTTATGAATTTTGAGTTGTTATAATTAACAAGTAACTTTGATGTGCATTCAAATATAGTAATTAAAATACATAAAGAAAGTCCATTTATCATAATAGTATATTGTAACATTTTGGAGAGAGAAAATTATGGGTTAGTTTTTAAGTGTTTGAAAATTTGAGTTTGTGTTGATAAAGCTTATCAAAAAGATGAAGAAGAAGGAAGGAATTGAAAGGAGATGAAGAAAAGGAAATAATTTTTTTAACTTGGTGATGGTTCATCATTACATTTAAAAACATGCAAATTTTATCATTACATTTCCAACAAAAAATCAAATGGTTAATATTAAAATAAATTAACGGAGAAGACTATTATAATTTATGACTAATGACCATATAGTTAAGAGACAAAAACAATTTTTTTTTTTTAAAGGATCAACATAAAGTAAAAAGTATATTTAAAGGACGAAAATACTAATTAAGTCTTTAATCAGTAGACCCCTCAACACAAAGTATACCAAAGAGACACTACAAAAATTTACAAAAAGATCCAAATAAAAATCATATGGTACAAGTGACAATTAGTCGATGCTCAAACATAACATAGGGTTCAACCACCAGTAATGCAAATTTGAAACTAAAGTAACATTCGTCGTCCGCATCCATCGGTAGGAAATAGTTTGACTTTGTCTAGGAGTTGCGTCATAGAATTCGCCAAATTTGTGAATATTCAAAGATTTCTGATATTGTTGTCAGAATCCCAATCAGAATCCTAAAATCCATGGATTTTGCGATTTTGCTTACCCCAAAGGATTTGAATCGTGATAGGATTCTAATTTAGAACACAATCCATGTAAAATCGCACATAATCGCATAATCGCAGCACAATCCGCGATTCCAATTGGATTATACCGATTCTGGACTTTTTTATTTTGGGTAATTTTGGAATGGTTGATATGACCCGTTTTTGTTTTGTGACCTGGTTTAAACCCTTCTTTTAAGTAAAAAAAGGGCAAAACCCTATTTTTTTTTATATTCATTTGATGTTAAACTTTTGAGTACTTTTATATTTAAGATTTGGTTGTTTTATGTTTGATTTATGATTTTAAACTTTTGAGTATATATATATATATATATATATATATATATATATATATATATATATATATATATATATATATATATTAGTTGAATCCATCGATTTTGGTTGCAATTTTCGATTATGCGATCTTGATTTCCCCTTTCAATTCAACAAAACGATTTGAGTAGAATCCATCGATTTTGGTTGCGATTTACGATTTTTCGATCTTACCATCCTCTTTCGATTCAAAGTAAACTCTCGATTCTGACAACCTTCCACACTACCCAATCACAAGCCAGCCAGACTAGCTGCAAGAAAGACCGTCGGGCACAGAGGCCACCAGTTGAAAAAGTGAACTAAATAAAGTGATCCGTCAGACTATGTGAATCCACCGCCGAGAAACCAATCCAAGATCGGACAAGGGCCCAAAGAGAATCAAAAGTACTATATGAGAGAAACAAGTGATACGCTGTCTCAATGTCTCCACAATCTGTCACACAAAAATGAATCTCGAATAACCAAGTTTGTCTTCGTTGGCAATCGATCACGCATGAGACGCCACGCGAAAATAGAAACCTTCAATGGAACATGTCTGTGCCATATAAAGTTCTCAGCTGCCCCTAAACTAACAGCATCTTGTGAAGTCGAAGCATAGTAATAAGATTAATTTAAAATGGTAATGAAATGGAAAACATTTTTTCCAATCACTGCCACATCATTAAAATCGGAGAGGGAATACAAAAATTTGATTTTTTTGATAAATATTATTTAATTATTTTTAAATATACATTGTTTAATTATTTTCTTTTTCTACCTTTTTATCAAATATGGATATTTGACCAAATACACTGACAAAATTCTGCAGACCATACTATACTTTCTCATTAAACATATATAATACTACTAGTAGATGAGACAAACATGCTGACGTGAACATTAATTAGTTAAAATTTTGTAACAAAGAAATCTACAATAATAGCTGATTAAAGAAGGGTTTTGCTAACGTACACTCAGTTATTTTTTAAAAGGAGTGTTTTAGCAAGTTATAACTAAAAAGTTGTTAAATACACCTTGAGGTGCATGTTACTAAACCACTCCTTCTAAAATATAGGTAGGTGTAAGTTAGCAACTCCTATAGGCCTTTGCTATCGTACACCCACTTATTTTTTAGAAGGTGTGCATTAGCAACTAATAACTAAAAAGTAGTTAAATACACCTTAAGGTGTATGTTGTTAATGCACACCTTCATGAAAAATAGTGGGTGTGCATTAGCAAAACCCATTAAAGAAATATATAAAGGTAATTAACCAAGAAACAAAGAAACATATATAAGGTAATTAAAGAAATTAATTGACCGGGTTCGAACCCCGGCTCTCTCACTTGTGTGAGAATTTCTTATATTTTCTTTGTCAATTCTTCTATGTATAAAAAAAAAAAAAGAAATTAATTAACCATTTCCTTTTACAAAAAAATATTACCAAAGTTTTTTTTTAATGACAAATTATATAAATATATAATAAAAGAGTAAGAAGATATGAACAAAAAGTTACCAAAATATGATATATTGTTTGGACATCTATATATATTGCTCGGAAGAACATGATATAAGTTCAAATTAACATTTTGAAAGAGATCTATAATATATTGCTACAATGGTTGATCTTTTGTCCATCATTTTAACTTTCATCTCAATCTTTGCAATTGCTTATGTTGTTAAATATCTTAACAACAAAGGTTCCTCACACAAATTGCCTCATGGGAGTATGGGGTGGCCATTCCTTGGAGAGACTCTTGACTTCCTCAAGCCTCATAAATCAAACTCTTTAGGAATCTTCTTACAAGAACGTTGTTCTAGGTAATTTTGTAGTATTTTTTACCTTCACCTTCTTCTATTCTTTTATGACAATTTTTGTTTCTCTAATGTTGCAACCATCCTCAAAACCAAGTCTTATTATCAAAGTGTGAATTTACCAAAGTATCTCTGATATTGGGGAGAATTGATGATTTCATTTTTTGGATATCTTAAAATTAACTTGAGAAACATAATTATTATTATTATTATTATTATTTTTATATATTTTGGACGTCTTTGATTTTTTCTCAAAAACTGATTCTAACTTGAAGTTTTTTTTATCCGAAATGTGACTTTTACATTTAAACATAAACGTTACGTTCAAATCATGTTTAACTAAAATATATTTTACAAAATAAATTAATTCAAAATCGATTTCTATGTCGGTTTGGATAATGGGGCCAACATAGTAGGACTGACTTTTCTTTTTTAACACAACTTGATTCTTTGAATAAAAAAATAACTTTTTTTACCTCAAAACCAACTGGAACGACCCAAAAATATTTAAATAAAATGACATAAATCTTTTCTAATTGAATCAAAGTCTCAAATTCAATTTTGAATTTGGACATACATTAAAACTTATAGAAAATTTGTCACACATTTACGTCTCATAAGATTAAAGAAACCAGTCTCTGCAGTTGCAGTAAGAATGAAAAACACACACTTACTTGTTAATGGTGTAGAGTATATATACAGATGCATGTATAAATGAGAAACAATCATTGTTATGCAGGTATGGAAGAGTTTTCAAGTCCAATCTGTTTGGCTCTCCCACCATAGTTTCATGTGACTTTGAGCTCAACATGTTTATTCTTCAAAATGAAGGGAAACTATTCCCTGTTGATTACCCTAAAGTAATGCACAAGATCTTAGGGAAATTCTCTCTACTTCTAAGCAAAGGAGAACTTCACAAGAAGCTAAGAAGCACAGTTATCGGTTTTGTTAGTGCATCAAAATGTCAATCCAACTTCATTCACTCTGTAGAAATGCTTGTACTCTCAAGGATTAACTCATGGGGTACAACAGTTGCATTCTATAAAGAAGCTAAAAGGGTATGGTACACTCAAATTTTATTTTTATATATACACACACTCTCAAATATAATTAAAGATGTTATTTTCAGGTTGATTGAGTCAGATGAAAATATAAATGATTCAATGAACCTAGAATGAGATTTTTTGTTTATATTTAAGATCAAATGAAGTATATTTTTAAAGGATACATGTGTCTAATATAGACCTCTAAAATTGATTTATGATTATGTAACGCACTGTTAAATAGGTTCATGATTTTATGAATATTATAAAAATGTCGCTGATTCTATTAAACTGTCAAGTTGGTCTATATATTTAACCATTTATTATCAATTAAATTCTTATATTTTATTAATTTTTATCAATTTGGTCCTTAAGTTTATCAACTTATTATAAATAACATATTCTTCGAAAGACTAATCTCAATAAAATTTAATAGAATCAAAGATCTTTATGAAATATTCATAAAATTATAAATCACTTTAATAGTGTATTAAAATGTCGGTACAGGATTGAAATATTGAAAGAGTTTAAGAAGGAGATTCAGGATTGCGCGGTGCAAATAGATCGAATATTATTGTAATATATATTTTACTAACTGAAATATATTTGATTTGTTCTAAATGAACAGTTTACCATCAATGTTATGTTGAAGCACCTTTTGAATATCAATCCTGATGAGCCCATAGCTTCAAAGATTTTAGAGAACTTTGAGAATTATATAAAGGGTTTCATTTCATTGCCATTGAATATTCCAGGAACTACATACTTCAAAGCTGTGAAGGTACTAAATTACTAATAGTGATTAATATTAATATATGAATACAATTGCCAAATAAGTGTGTTTTGATTTTCTATTGTTGGTTTGAATATATTAGGCTAGAATAAGACTCTCATCTATTATCAAAGATATTATCATAGAGAGGCGTAGTAATAAAGTTGATAATATGGAGACTGTGGAAGGTGGGGACCTCTTGAATTTGATTTTATCAAAACAGAATTTAAGTGATGAAGAGAGGGTTGGCATTGTTTTGGACCTTTTGTTTGGAGGATATGAGACAACCTCAAAACTTCTCTCTATGATTGTCTATTTCCTTGATGGAGCCCCTAATGCTTTGGAAAGATTAAAGGTAAGATACTTAATTAGCTTTTAGGGAATCTATATATATGTTGTGACAGATTTCCTGCTATATAAATTTGTACATAATTTTCAAACAATTTTATATTACGACTGCTCATTGAAAATGTGTGGCTAATTAAGATGGTTTTAAGTGATTTTATAACTGCGATAATTTAAATTATTCAATCTATAATTAATGGTCGAAATTTAAAATTGCATGAAAATTATATATATGTGTATGTGTGTGTGCGCGCGTGTTTTATTGGTTCTATTGGAAGTTTACTAAAGAAATATTTTGATAGGAATGCTAGTTAAATTGATTGAAAAAATTTCGATTTAAAAGACTAACCTTATATTTTCCAAATTTGAGAGGAACATAATTTACTATTTAAAAAAAAATACATATTTACTCATTTTAAATTTATTACTCATTCCCTTATTAAATTAACCAATTGAAAGCCTTGCAGGAAGAGCATCAAGTGATAAGGAAAAGTAAAATGGAAGGAGAGCTATTGAATTGGGAAGACTATAAACAAATGGAGTTCACTCAAAATGTAGGAAAGTATGAACTAATTAAGTAGCATGTAGGAATATCAATTTTGCTTTCCTCATGATTTTGTTCTTTCTTCTCACGTGTGGTATCAATAATATTGTTGACATTAGGTTATTTATGAAGCTATGAGATGTGGGAATGTTGTCAAATATCTTCATAGGAAAGCTGTTCAAGATATCAAATTCAAAGGTATATTATAGCTTCTTTTTTAAAATATTATGTGATTTTGTACACACGATTTCTGACATTATATCTCGACACCATATATTATTTAGTATGGGAATCGATGCCAAGATAAGAAAACAAGCCTCTAAGGAGAGAGAAATTAAGAAACAATTTAAACCTCAAAACGTATATATATATATATATATATATATATATGTGTGTGTGTGTGTGTATGTGTCAGAAAAATATAATTCTCCGTCCAAAATATAAGCAAAAGTTCATTCCTTATTCCTAGCTTAATAAATGTTTAATCAAATACATCAAATTTTTTTAATTCATTTCTACTTATATTTTGAAACGAGATGAATATTTCTTTTATCTTTTGCGTTTTATATCAGTATTAATAGATAAATATCAATGTCGTATCAGGTCATGTATATCTTGCGATACTTAGCTTCTTAATACTAAGGATCTCTACCTTATATAAGACTTTCTCATACCATTGAAATTTTTGCAGGGATTGTAATACCTGCAGAATGGAAGGTTCTTCCTGTATTGTCAGCAACACATTTGGATCCCAATCGTTTTGAAAATCCTTTGGAGTTCAATCCCTTTCGGTGGAATGTATGTTGCAATGCATTGGACAAACTCTAGTTAGCATTATTTTTTTATGATAATTCATAGTACTCTTTTGTTCAATAATAATATTGTCACTATTAGGAGGCCAATTCGACAAGCCAGAAAATTGCACCATTTGGTGGTGGTCCACGTCTCTGTCCTGCGGCTGATCTAGCTAAAGTGGAGATAGCATTCTTCATTCATCATCTTGTCCTTAATTATAGGTACGTAACATGCATATTACAATATTATTATATGCATTAATATGTGGTTTAAAGTCTGAGCGAGCTGATCACTTATTCAGTTTTTGCAACCAAATTTCACATATTTGATATGTTATTTTTAGGTGGTTGGGTGTTGAGTGGGTGTGTCATTAAATTGACTCAATGCTAAATTGAATTTTGGTCATTAAATTAAAAATTATTAAATCCAAAACCTATTAAGTCACATCCAAATTATGCATGTTAGACAAATTCTTATTAAAATTATTATTATTATTATAAATTTACATTATTTGATCATTACCCTTGCAACAGGTGGAAAATGATGAAGGCAAACGACCACCCAATTTCTTTCCCTTATGTGGAATTCAAAGGAGGACTGTTATTGGATCTTGAACCCATAGATACTGCTGTTTGAAATTAGTTATTGTATATTTGAGAGTACACAATTTTGGTCGTGTTGAATTTGTGGTATTTAGGTAAAAGAATAGAAGAAAATAATAAAAAATATAAATATTATGAATAATGATAATTTATTATAAAATAGTAGTATGATATTATCTTGATATTTGATATTTATAACAAAGTGCATATAATTAAATCTAAAATAAATCCTTTAGTTATAAGACTTAGAATAAACAAATATAGATATTTTCTCAACAAACTATAATATAAGTCTTATGCATATCTTAAAAGATATTTTTTATTCTAACATTTTCCGTCACGCTAAAGGTTACTAAGCTTTAAGCTCGTTACAAAATAAACTCTGAAAAATTAATCCATTGAAAGCATAGCCAACGAAGAGCAACAACCAAAGAAGTAGTAGAGCAGCGGCCGAAGCAATGAATCTATATCAAAATTATGTAAAAAATACATGCGGATTGAAGTATCACAAATGGAAAATTAAACCACCAACACATGTCCAAGAGAAACTGACAATCAATCTGGAAAAAAAGGTGGCTAGCTAAAGGTAAAAGAATCATAGAAAAGTGGCATGTGTGGCTGCATGTGTCAGGATAACATATGAATAAGTTAAATCAAAATAAAATCAAAATCGAGATTAGATCACTCATATTTTAAAAAGTAAAATCATAATAAGAATAATTCGATCTTCATCCGATAATCGCAAGAATTCATATACTTGACATGTCGACTCTCTTCCAGGTCCATCACAAAGGAACCAAAAATCGAGATTTTATTATTATTATTATTATTATTATTTTCATCTTCATTTTTAATTATTATTTTCTCTTTAAAGTTTGAAAAAGTTTTAAACTTTTCAAAACACAATTCAACCCCCTTCTTGTGTTTTTCTACAACTTCAATTTATGGTGGGTATCAATTGTCAAATAACCAATTATCCCAAAAGCTTGAGCTGTTAGGATTTGGCACATCAATGGTTTTATATTATTTCTAACACGCCCCCTCACGCAAGAGCCCACTTGGGCTTGAAGCGTGGATAATGCATAGGTCCACCTACCATATGCTTAAATTCCACTTTTAATTAGAAAGTGAGGGGAGCGGGAATCGAACCCTAGACCACTTAGTCATAGAGGCTCTGATACCATGTCAAATAACCAATTATCCCAAAAGCTTAAGCTGTTAGGATTTGGCACATCAATGGTTTTATATTATTTCTAACATCAATGTATCTTTTCTTTTTTTTTTTTTTAATGTTTTTTTTTTTTTTTTTTTTTTATTTTTTTTATTTTTTTTCTATTAATGTATCTAAACCCACTAAATCCGTCCTTTTTTTGTAGGGTATCAATGTATCTATTATCCACTTCACCCGACCTTTTGAAATCGGAGAAAACTCAAATCTAAACCCGATAAATCCGTCAAAATTGTGGCCGATTCATATGGTTACACGCCATTTTTTGCATTATTAGTCATTTGATTCTCAAGAAAAGATGACTTTGATAATTCAGAGTTCTGTTGCGAGGTTACGAAAACCTAGTCAAGAATTGTTTCTATCAGAAATCAAATTATACTTCTCTTAAACAATCCGTCATAAGAAGAACTCATTAACCACTTAAATCAAATATATATATATATATATATATATTATGATTCTATTGTCATTTCTACTTCAACTAATCTATGTCCACATATACAAACCTTTAATAATAAATATTTTATACAATTCAATCTTAATTAATATTTACACAATTTTTTATATATGACCGAATTGTTGGATTTTGTTTTTTGACAAAAACCGAATTGTTGGATTTAATTTAAACTAGCTCAAACATGTGATTCAACTAATGATCCAATAGTTCAACAAGTGATCTATTCAAAACATTGGCAATCTTTCAATCCAAACACAAAGAAGAATAATATTAATGTTACAACTTAACATTTGACATATTAAAGAAAATGGTCTAATTTGTTTTTATTTTATTATAAAAAAACAATAATAATAAATAATATGTCTAATGTGATTGTAAATATAAATTGTTTTATTTACCATATAAAAAATATGAGAAAAAAAATTTCATAGTAACAATTTAAAATAGTTTTATATTATAAATTAATAGCAATTATGTACTGCGATTCTGAGACTTATCATTTTACTTTCTTGATAAAAGATAAAATTTTGAATATTATTTTTTATACTTAGCAATTATGAGTTTTGACCTATTTAATGTCCCTACTTTTACGTGAGTTTTGACTTTTAGTCCCTATATTTTTTAATTATATTTTTAGTCCCTCATGTTTTTTCCGTTTGCACTTTTAGTCCCTACCGTCAAGTTCTGGTGACTAGGCTAACGGAAAATGCCACGTAGGACGCCACGTACATTAATGAACCTACGTGGCATTTTTTATGTTGATATATTTTTAGTCCCTACTTTTACGTGAGTTTCCACTTTTAGTCCCTACATTTTTTTTATAATATTTTTAGTCCTTCACGTTTTCATCATTCGCATCTTTAGTCTCTACTGTCAAATTTTGGTGATTATGATAACAGAATATGCCATGTAGGAAGACATATAGGATACCACGTCATTTAATTAATCTATGTGGCTTTTATGATAAGGATTAGACCTAATGCAAACGGGTTTACCCGGCACCAAAACTGACCCGACCTAACTAAAACATAAATTCCAAAATTTTAAATTCCTAAATTGAATTCATGATATCTTTCTTCTTCTCAAACCCATAAATTGCAGTAGATTTTCTCATTTGAAAGTTGTTTATGAGTGATGGAGGATAATCGAATCAACGATTGTAGATATGGGGGTAGCTATTGCGTTCAAAGTTGTGCAAGTATACATAGTCAAACTATAACAAGTGATAAGAAATAGTATCGTATCCACAAAGATTGTCTACGGGAATATTTTCACTGAACACACAAAATTGAATTCTAATTCATGAGTATGAAGAGAACCAAATAATATCGTAGTTTCAGAGATTGTAGACAAAATAATTAAAAAGGGATTTAAAGATCAAATTTGGTAGTGATGTTGGATATATGATCCATTCAACTAATAATTAGGCATGGCAATGAGGCGAGGCGGGGACGGATTTCGCCATCCCCAAACCCAAACCCAAAAAGTTTGGGTATCCCCAAACCCGTCCCAATTCTTAACGGGGATGAAAACTAAAACCACAAACCCATACCGAACGGGGTTCGGGTATCCCCGTGGGTTTCGGGTATCCCCATTCAGCTCTACCTCCATATGAATTTGAGTAGCACTTTGTTGTTTTTTTTATTAAAAAAATAGTTAAAAGTAGAAAATTATATTGTTTCAACAATATTTATACATAGAAAATAAATAGAAAAAATAAATTGTTTAATACTCAACTTAAAAATATGAATGCAATCTAGAGTTTGTTTAAGAATCTCTAATATATAAATGATAAAATGTAATTCGATATTAAGTGGGGCGGGTTCGGGGACGGATTCGGGGTGGGTATTAATATCCCCATTACCCGCCCCAACCCCAACTTTTAAAATCGGGGAAAACCCAAACCCGAACCCAAACCCAGTCAACTCGGATTTTTCCCCGTCAAAATCAGGGCGGGGCGGGTGGGTACCCACGGGTTTGAGTTATTTTGCCATGCCTACTAATAATCTAGTATCTGTGACTAATAAACTTGCATTTAATACTAAGTTGGTCAAACCTTGAATAAAAAATATGTCATAAAACTAGCTACATATGTTTTGTCGGGTCGTAGGGTCGGAGAGGTCGGTTGATACAGATTGAAAATGAAAAAAATGGTGAAAAAGCAATTAAAAACAAACAACTTAATTTAAATTAGTCATTACATTAGTCAAAGAAATGATAACAAACTAAGTGCTAACCGTTTACCTTAGGTCCAATCCACATCATAAAGGTCACGTAGATTCATTAATTGACCTATTATCCTCTGTGCCGTCCCGCGTGACATATTTTGTTATCCAAGTGACATATTTTGTTATCCTAATCACCAAAACTTGACACTGGGGATTAAAGATGCAAATGGTGAAAACGTGAAGGATTAAAAATATAATATAAAAAATTTAGGGACTAAAAGTGAAAATCCACGTAAAAGTAAGGACTAAAAACATATCCACATAAAAAATGCCACGTAGATTCTTTAATTGACGTGTCGTCCTATGTGGCGTCCTATGTGGCATTTTCCGTTAGCCTAGTCACCAGAACTTGACGGTAGGGACTAAAAATATAAATGGAAAAAATATGAGGGACTAAAAATGTAATAAAAAAAATTTAGAGACTAAAAGTGAAAACTCACGTAAAAGTAGGGAATAAAAATACATTTAACCCTATTATGATTCTATTGTCATTTCTACTTCAACTGATCTATGTCCACATATACAAACCTTTAATAATAAATATTTTATACAATTCAATCTTAATTAATATTTACACAATTTTTTATATATGACCGAATTGTTGGATTTTGTTTTTTGACAAGAACCGAATTGTTGGATTTAAACTAGCTCAAACATGTGATTCAACTAATGATCCAATAGTTCAACAAGTGATCTATTCAAAACATTGGCAATCTTTCAATCCAAACACAAAGAAGAATAATATTAATGTTACAACTTAACATTTGACATATTAAAGAAAATGGTCTAATTTGTTTTTATTTTATTATAAAAAAACAATAATAATAAATAATATGTCTAATGTGATTGTAAATATAAATTGTTTTATTTACCATATAAAAAATAAGAGAAAAAAATTTCATAGTAACAATTTAAAATAGTTTTATATTATAAATTAATAGCAATTATGTACTGCGATTCTAAGACTTATCATTTTACTTTCTTGATAAAAGATAAAATTTTGAATATTATTTTTTATAATTAAAAATTTGAATTATTATTTTTATTTTTAGTTAGTGTAGAAATAATCAACCCTCATATTATTTGGATCTTTTAAATAATTCACCCAAAAAAAAAAATTTAAGTTATTTATTTTAGAGTTTAACTTTAAAGGACATGATTGATCTACACTGACAATCAATAAAAATAGTTAAACGTATCATGTCATATTAAGAAAATAAAGTGATGTGTCAAAAAAAATAATTATGATTGGTTGACGGTATAAAATTATTTTATATTGTCTATAAATATTCATTTTTCAATTTTTTATATTAAAAATTTGTAAATATAAATTGTATAAAATAAAAAACTTTAATTCGTAATCTGTCTTGAGAAAAAAGAAAAGTATATGATATAACAATAATAGCCCTCCTTGAACTCCAAAGTCACTCCAATTACCAGCAGCTTCTCCGATTACCTCTCAATCTCCATCTTCCTCCTCCGGTGAGCCCTCTCTCTCTCTCTCTCTCTCTCTCTCTCTCTCTCTGCAAAGTGTCTTTCTCTCTCTCCTTTGCAAAATCTCTATTCTCTCCGGTTTCCGCGTTTTCACCGTCTATTTTTCAGATCCCAAACCCTAACTTCTCCCGAATCCTCTTTTATCGTTTCTTTCTTCTTTAGATTTACATCTACTAATTCCTTTTAGCTTTGATTTTATATCAATCATACCATGGTTTTAGGTTTTCTTAAGTTTTATAATGTTATTTGATTCTAGAATGTGTTGAAGGGTTGAGTTAGAACCAAATCCCAATTCTAAGATGCGTTTATGTATTTGTTAAACCCTAAAATTTTGAATTTTGTTTTGAATATATGCTATGCTGATTCAGAAGCCTTAATACTAGTATATGTTTTGACTGGATAGTGGACTCTGGATTTGTGAGATTGTAGAGGATTATCTTGTATGGTTACTTAATTTTTAATTTTGATGTATTTTTGTTTGGTAAGATGATTTGTTTTCTATTAGATTGTGGTTATGATGACATGATTGATGCTTGCGGTTGCAAAAAGATTTTGAAATAATATTTTATCATGTAATGTAAGAGTTTTGATGATCAGATAAGTGGTTATAAGGGAAAATGGATTCTCTCAATTGTAAAAAAATTTTTAGAGAATAATGTGTAACCATTCATATTGTAAAATGAGGATAAAGTTGAAATTTTAAAGAAAGGAGAGAAGTTGATTAAGGGTTGAGATGTAAAGATTGAAAAAAAGTTGAGGGAAAAAATGGAGAGGATCCATTCTTGTTATAAGGACATGCTTTTTTTGGTTAAGCATTTAGATTTTTTTTTTACAACTTTATGATTGCTTAATGTCACTAATATGTGATTCCTTGTTACTATAATTGTGCTGAATCAATTTTATGCTAATTTATGTTCGGTACAATGATTGTGAAGCATCTGAAAATAGTTTGAAGTTTGCCATTTGAAAATACATTCAATGCTTTTTGTTGTTTGGTGCTGCTGTTTTTTATGTGTTGAATTTTACTAACAGTTACTAAATTTTTGGTCTCGGTTCGTTTCCAGGGCCGGTTCAAATTTCTAGTATGACTAAGTCGTTGGATATTCCTCCTAAGGGCGGATTCAGTTTTGATCTCTGCAGAAGAAATGATATGCTTGAAAAGAAGGGTCTGAAACCCCCTACTTATTTGAAGACCGGAACCACTATTGTTGGTTTAGTTTTCAAGGTCTGAATGATAATGCTTTTTAATTACTGTTATAAGTTTTTTTATGTTATTTTGATAATGCTTATTTGAAGTACTATTTGTGAAGTACTATTTGTTTACTCATTTGCTTGCATCTATATCATGAGCTCACGAACTGGGGTCCTCCTTAGAATGATGTATCCAAAGACTGAGCGTGAAGGTCTTAGATTGGCCTCTAGAGTGACTTTAAATATGCTGTTATTTTTTCTTATTGGTATTCTAAGGATTATTTGTGGGTTACAAGGAAACCAAACAGACAAATGTTGGAAATTAAGTTAATTTGAGTATTTGTGGTAAGGAGGATTTACTTATATTATGATGATAATGCAATGTTAGGTTCTTGCAATATGCATTATTATGCTATTATTATAAAGAAAGATGCGAGGAAGTGATGTTGAAAGTCTTCCACAACAACTTTTTGGACTCGATTTCTATCTGTGAAGTAGAACATCTCTGCCTCTTTCTCGGACAAATTTTCTTGTTGATGCTAAAAATGTCTTACCATATAGCAATTTGTTAAATTTTTATTTTAAAATATATGAAGGATAGATTTTCTTTTCTGCTTGGCCATCATAAAAAGCTGCAGATAAACAAAGTTTTAAACTCATGTATAAATTTATAAATAAGGTAATGAATAATTGGATAATACTAGAACTACTTATTGTACTTGGTAAGAAAGGATTTCAAGTTCGTTGTTGAGAGTTACCCTCGGCCGCCTCTGTCATCTAGCTGGGGAACAGGCTATTTGGTTGTGTTTATGAACTTATAATAATGTTAAAGCTGAGGTTCAATGTATTCTTTTTGCTACATAAATTTGAGACTTAGTTCCTCTGTTTACTGATTTCTTTCTTATGAAATTGTCAATAAATACAAAGATGTGCCGTTTGGCAACTACGCTCTTCATGAATGTCCATGGAACTATCACTCATTCTACATGCTTAATTGTAACCTTGTATTTATGTTTGATGTGTCTAGTTTTTGAATGTTGATGTTTCCCATAATAAATTGGCCTCAGGATGGTATCATTCTTGGAGCAGATACCAGGGCAACCGAAGGACCCATTGTCGCTGATAAAAATTGTGAGAAAATTCATTATATGGCACCCAACATATATTGTTGTGGAGCAGGCACTGCTGCGGATACAGAGGCTGTAACAGGTATCTTTAATAATGCATATATCTTGTTGCACATTTTTATTTCATTCCTTATGAAATTTTGCATATGGCTAGTCTTTAGGTTTCATCTTGTTAATATAGTAAAACCATTGAAACTGAGATTCTTATTTATTGCAGATATGGTTAGCTCACAACTGCAACTACATCGCTACCATACTGGTCGTGAATCAAGAGTTGTTACAGCATTGACTCTTCTTAAGAGACACCTTTTCAAGTTGAGTTTCAGACTTGTTTTGATTGATTTTGCCCCTTGTATTGACCACTGATTCTGACTATTTAAAATATGTGCAGTTACCAAGGCCATGTCTCAGCTGCATTAGTTCTTGGTGGAGTTGACATCACTGGACCGCATTTACACACTGTTAGTTCACTGTTTAAACTTTTTTTTAATAGTTAAATTTTATTGTTTGCAATGCATATAGTTGGATATCTTATAACCATTTGAGTTCATGTTTTGCAGATCTATCCACATGGGTCAACTGACACCCTTCCATTTGCTACGATGGGATCTGGTTCACTTGCTGCAATGTCTGTATTTGAGTCTAAGTACCAGGAAAACTTGACTGTAAGTAAATTTCTACCATGCTTATGTAACCATTTTTATGGTCAGAAACAACTAAATTTCCTAGAAAAGTTAAACAAAATACTATAGACCATATCCCAAACCAAAAGCGAATCCAATCTAAACTGAAGATAAAATGTGTGGAGATTTGCATCTATATATTCTCCTTGACAGTTTTATTATTGTTGTAGACAATGTGGAAGGACACCCTTAAAACTTCTTAAACTACTAGTCTACTACATTTGATTTTAATAGGATGAAATGAAAGTAATTTCCATTAAGTGTCTTAGCTATTTATATTTACTTTGCCGGACTTAATTATAAGCAAATTTTAACTAGACCTATTTAATGTCTTTATTCTAAAATTTCGCTTCACATGATTCAAGACGAGTGATATGTGAGAATTCTCTACAATAAATGCCAATAAGGGTAGTTTAAGAAGTGTATTACATTTTTTTGTACTATGAATTCAAGAAAATTAAATGAACTTAACTAACAACATCCTTAATCTGTGTAATTAGTTAGTTTTGCTTATAATCTAGTCTGGAGGGAATACACTAATATTGTTGCAATTGATGCTGATGGTGTTTGTAACTCCAATCATGTCTTGACTTTACAATTCAATAGAGATTTTATTTGCTATAAACATTTTGATCTGGTGCAGAGGGATCAAGGAGTCAAGTTAGTCGTTGAGGCGATTTGTGCTGGTATATTTAATGACTTGGGAAGTGGAAGTAATGTTGATGTTTGTGTGATAACCAGGGTTAGTTCCTTGATGTCAAATCCTACAAGTTGTTTGAGGGGATGCATATTAATCTAAGTTATGTACTAATTCTTTGTTAATGCTGCACAGGGAAATAAGGAATATCTAAGGAATCACCTCCAGCCAAATCCTCGTACTTTTATCAATCCCAAAGGCTTTACCTTCTCCAAAAAGACTGGTATGTTGCATACTTTGCTTATTTTTATTACACTTGAGACTGCCATATCATGTTAAAGAGACAGTTGTCAATAGCAGCCTCTAACTAATTGAGCGGGAATATAGTGTGCGGCACACTATACCTGTTCCTTATGGTACCGGTTGTTTTTTTCTTCCAAATAGCAGCGTTATAGCATGGTGGATTTTGATCAATCTGCTATGAAAACTGCAAATGCTATCCTAGTTTTGCTATTCCAGTTTATGACCGTCTGATGTACAAGGAGGCTATTCCATGTTCCTTATACTTTGTTAAGGAGGCTAATTGAACTTAACCTTATGTTGACGAGACTTTTATAGTTAAGCTTAGATGATATGCATGCATGCATGGCATTATTTAAACAAAATAGATTTCTACCGAGAGGTTGAGAAGTTATTTAGAAATTGATAGTCTGATTCTTCTGCATCTTTATCTATTGTGCCCCCTTTTTCTTGCTGCTGATTAAACATATGGAGTGCATTCATTTTGAATTTGTTGATATATAATATCTAATATTTTATGTTTATCTGTCACAGAGGTTCTTTCAACAAAAATTATTCCTTTGAAGGAGAAGGTTGAAGTAATTGAAGCAGATGCCATGGAAGAGTAACAAAACTGGTCAACTATGAAACTTGATTGATTAGTGCAATGTTTGTGATACTGTAATTGTACTTTTAGAATCTTGGTTTTTGTTGACATAAAATGAGTTTTATTTAATTGGAATATTGCAAGTTATGAACCACAAGTTTCATCATTTGGAAGTTCTCTTTGATATCTCATTTCTAGTTTTGGTTATGAATGCTTAAGATAACATAAAACCAAGTCAATTAAAACCGGCCGGCCATTGAATTGTCCTGGTTCAGGTTTTGGTTAGGGTCGAACCGGTTATAATAATTTGATTTTATACTCTCGTACACTTTTATCTACAATAGTCTCTCCTAAGTACAGTAGATCCAATGGTTGCGAATTCAAAATAAAAAAGTAATTAAAATGCAAAACAAAATGGGACCAAACCATTATCATTATGACTAGTGAGAGTTTAATGGAGGATCTCTCTCTCTGTCTTTCTCTCTCTCTCTCTCTCTCAGAATATCAGATGTAATGTTTATCAGTCACAGGTGCGAGCGATTTATCTTATGGCAATGCAATGCTAGATGTCTCTGATGATAAAAATTTGAATTTTATTATATTAAAAAAGGCAAAGAGATATAATATTTTATTAAAAAAATTACTAAAAATGTTAAAGCGTCTACATTTCCACATTTTATAAGGTCATATTAGATGGCATCTTTGGATGAATCATTGTCAGTTAGAAAAGAAAATCATGCCATACTGCAAGAAAAGAAAGCTCCCATATTGTTTTGAAAGGTGGATTTACAACAAACCCAATTAAAATCGTCGAATAATTAATTTATTCAACAAGTGCTATTGTATACATGCACTAGAGAGACAGGCACATATCATTATGTATGTGACAAAAAAATTTGTTATGCATGTTGCAACAAAATGACAGACACAGAAAAATCTAAATGCGAAAATAAAAATAGATTGCAACAGAATGATGTATGTATCATCATCAGGATAAACATTACAGTATTATTTTAGAAAAATACATATATGGTTGGTTACAAACATGTGGACACTCAATTTGATCACACATAACAATATATACTAGCTAGTAGTAATTATTTTAAAAATACACATTATTTAATTATTCTATTTTTCTACTTTTTCTCAATTATATGACCAAATTGAGTGTTCGCATGTTGGTGACCATGCAAGTATTCCTCATTATTATATTCATTCATCGTTCTAATGGACAGAATGATCCATTCATTGGATTGACGAACCAAAACTCGTCTCCATTTTCTTTCAAGAAATTAATTGGCAAAATTACACTCTGTTAATTAAAGGATGAAATAGGTATTTAGCCTCTATATTCACAATATTTTTCATTAACAATTTATTAAGTTAATTTATGTTCACCTTTAAACTTTTTTAATATCCCCCTACACCCCCCTCAATTTTTTTTTTAGTTTTTTTGGGCAGAAGAGGTAACATTCCAAAAAAAAGTTAACACTGACCAACCGCCGGCCGACTAAATACAGAGTATATCTATACATAGAGTTCAAAAGGATTAGTCTAAATTTTACACTCTCACAAAATAAAATAACAGAGATTAAGAGAGATAATAAAAACTAAAAAGTTAAACCAACCCCTCTTTAAAACACAACAAAATAAGGAAACCTAGAATAGAGAAATAATACTAAACTAGAAGTTAACTACCCAAGCTAAAGAAAACAAAATAATGGAAATATGGACCTATAAATCAATTTTAGTTCAAATTTTTGCAGATACTTCTAGCCTAACACATATTGCTTATTCTGCAAAGTTTGGTATGTAGCATTGCGATAAGGCTTATAAGGCCTGAACTTTTTTGATTTTCATAAGGACTAAAATTGTAGGTGAAAAAATATTATGAGATTAAAAGTTGGAAGAAAAATATTATAGGTGCAAAAAATTGAAATTTTAAAAGAAAAAAAATTAATCCTTAATTATAATATATATTTTCCACCTCATCTATTTTAACCTTCTTTTTCTACTTGATCTCTTTCAGCTGCTTGCTCATGTCAGCAATCATCAAATTGCATGAATCTTTGATCAATCATGAAGTATATATATAGCACTATGATTATGCAATACTCACCATCCATCCTCCTTAGCTTCATTGGAAGTGCATCCTATAATTAATTAATTAAGTAATTAATTAGCAATGGCTAAGATGGTAGTGCTAGCCTTTTGCATGTATGTGGTACTATTGAATATTGCAAGTATTCCATCATCTACTGCTGCTCGTTTATTAGGGAACAATAAAACCAATATGTCCACTCCACAAAGTTATATGTTAAAAAATGGACTTGGTCATACACCCCCCATGGGGTAAGCTAACCTCCTTTTCTTTATATCTTCTCATTCTACCCATCTTTCATTCAATGTCTACTTTGGGAAAGTTTATAAGAAGTTTTCTCTCCCAGTCACCACATTTCTTTTTTACCTCTCAAAAATCCGATTTTGCTCTTAATAAAAAATTCGGTTCGCAGAAACCGAAATTTTTCTAGTTCAAATTTCAGGAAATTTTGGTTTCTAGAAACCAAAGTTGTATTTCAAGGAAAAAAAAAAAAAAAATCGGTTTATAGAAACCGAAGTTTTTATTGAAGGCAAAACAGGAAATTCGAGGGGTGAAAAAGAAATGTGGGAGCTGGAAGAGAAAATATCAGTTTATAATATAATCTCAAATTTATATTTTGGTGATCAGATGGAATAGTTGGAACCATTTTGGATGTGATATTAATGAAAGTTTAATCCGAGATACAGGTATATTAAATATGTTCATTATCATTATTATGATATGATTTAAAACTATTGTTTTATAATTTAGGTACATTAAATTTTATTGATCTGAATTGTATTCTTTTATTATTTCAGCTGATGCAATGATATCAACTGGCCTTGCTGCTTTAGGGTACAAATATATTAATTTAGGTAGTACAATGACCACTGCTATACTACAATATTTACTCTTTAGTACAACCAATTTTTTTGTTTTGTTTTGATTATATGTAAAATTTTATATAGACCTCTATTTCATTTATAAATAAATTACAATAGAACCATTTCAATAATATAATTTTTCCTGGTTTCAGATGATTGTTGGGCGGAACTTAATCGAGATTCACATGTATTTAATATTTATTGCCTTAAAATTCGTCTTCCTCATTGATTTGTATGTTTTTTCTTCCTCTACTTTGACTTGTTTTCTTAATATATAGGTGAAGTTCATTTATATTTTATGAATTATTATATTATAGCGGTTGCTAACAAATTTAAGATGTTAGGGAAATATGGTTCCCAAGGTTTCAACATTTCCTTCAGGAATCAAAGCTCTAGCTCATTATATTCACAGAAAAGGCTTGAAGTTGGGAATTTATTCAGACGCCGGGTATCAACACATTAACTTATGCTTGATGATATATTTTTAGCAGCGACTTTTTTCGTTATAAGTCAATATCCTTGACCGTGATTATTCAAGCATTATTTATGAAATTATGACCAATTACAATTTTTATGCAGAAACTTTACTTGTAGCAAACGTATGCCTGGATCATTGGGACATGAAATACAAGATGCCAAAACTTTTGCCTCTTGGGTATATCATATATGATGAATTATTATAAAGTCATTTTTCACTTCTATCAATATTGTATCCTGTGTATAATCTTTAAGTTATTAACTAATATATGATTTACCTTTTTCTTTAGGGAGTTGATTATTTGAAGTATGATAATTGTGAAAATAATGGTATAAGCGTTAGAGAAAGGTATTTAATCCATTTACTTCAAATGCAAGTAGGTAACTACATAGTTATTTTTTTTATTTAAAAAAATATAATATTAATAGTTTCATACATTTTGTAAAATCAGATATCCACCAATGAGTGAAGCCTTATTAAACTCTGGAAGACCAATCTTCTTCTCTATGTGTGAATGGTGAGTTTGAATTAGTTATGAGGAAAATTATAGGCACACAAATATAAATAAGAGATGTTAGCCACACTCATATAAACAAATAAAAATTAAAGAGAAATGTAATAAAATGATGTTGATTGATGTGACTGTATTAATATTAATTTAAATTTTTGGATTTGTGTGTGTGTGCCCAAATATATTTTATTTGGATTTGTGCCTATGCAAGCAGTGGCGGAGCTAGAAAATCTCATAAGCCTGGGCAAAATATCAGTTTTAAACAAAAATTTTACTATTATACCGAAATTTTTTAATTTTGGACAAAATATCTCAGTTTTATCCTAAATTAATCCTTAAAAAATTCAATTTTGCCCTAAACTAACCACTAAAATACTAAAAAATTAAGATATTACACCGAAAAATTTCAGTTTTGAACAAAATATTTCAGTTTTGCCCTAAATTAATTCCTAAAAAATTTAATTTTACCCTAAACTGACCCCTAAAATAGCAAAAAATTTTGGCCGAGCCCGGGCAAGTGCCCAGGCTTGCTGGGCCTTAGAACCGCCACTGTATGCAAGTCTTCCCTCTTAGTTATGATGATTCTCGAGGGAATGGATTTGGTGCAGTTACTGCAGGACAAAATACTGCATCCAAACCGTCCGATCTCGATCCGACAAATCAAATCTTTAGTAGTTACTTTATGCTGTATTAAATCTAATCCGTCGTCTGATCAGAATTGACGGCTGATATTTGAAACAGCGTGGTTTTTCTACAGCACAAAATCTGATTCTCAATCTACATAGATTATATATTGCATTTTCTATTTTGCTCAAAATGATTTTATGAAACATAGGGGTTGGGAAGACCCAGCAACATGGGCCAAAAGTGTGGGAAATAGTTGGAGAACAACAGGAGATATTGAGGATAACTGGAATAGGTGAGAAATGAATTAACAATAACTCCCAAGAATGAATTCATCTTTATATATTACATTATTCAACTAGTTTTCTCTATTTTCTATATTGTGATCAATTTATTTTACCCCTTCCCTAGCATGACTTCTATAGCAGATGCAAATGACAAATGGGCACCTTTTGCTGGACCTGGAGCATGGAATGGTAATTAACCAAACTCACTTATATAGCTATGTATGCAATCAAATTCAAGGGCATTGCATTTACAATGTCCAACTCCAATATTTAGATCCTGACATGCTCGAAGTTGGAAATGGAGGCATGACCACGGAGGAATATCGTTCCCATTTTAGCATTTGGGCATTGGCTAAGGTGCATGAAATAATGTTTTTTGGTTTTTCACCCTAATTTAATCTGGTTCGGGGGTCAGTTCTGGTATCAAGTGGTTCCAACCTCCTCCCGATCAGATATTTGTTGTTGAAATAATGCAATATATCATGAGTTTATTGTCTAACTATTTTTATGTGTTTAAAAATAGGCACCCTTATTAGTTGGTTGTAATATTCAAGCTATGGATAATACTACATATGAGTTGATAAGTAACTCAGAAGTTATTGCAGTAAACCAAGGCAAGTAGGATTTATTAAAAGCTTCTAAGTGTATTGATTTTTTTAATTAAGAATTCTTTAAAATCGGCTTCTCGTGGTAATGCAGATAGACTCGGAGTTCAAGGAAAGAAGGTGAAAACCAACGATGATTTAGAGGTGATATTCTTCTCTTTCCCGTTATATTTTCTTGTGTTTGCAATCCTGGTGTTGTATCTCACGATCTTCTCTACCCCTCACTAGTAGAGTTTTTGCATTCTGTGGGAATCGAACCATATACCATGGGTTCAAGTACATGTTGAATCCATTCCCACTATCAATTGGTGGTGAGAATGAATTCAACATGTACTTGAACCCAAGGCAGCACCGATATTGCCTACTAAATATGGAGAAAAGGAACTCGAACTGTTATATACACGACTTCTTAAAAAAAATCTACGTATGATGACAGGTGTGGGCAGGTCCTCTCAAAAATAACAAAGTAGCAGTGGTCTTATGGAATAGAAGTTCATCAAATGCCACAGTGACTGCATCTTGGTCTGATATAGGGCTAGCACCAGGAACCATAGTTGATGCAAGAGATTTATGGGAGGTAATATATTTAGTTCTGTTTATGTTTCTCTTTATTGTACATAATTTATATTCATATTGTTTTGATTATTTGTAATGATATTTGCAGCACTCAACACAATCATTGAGTTTTGGAGAAATCTCTGCTGAACTAGATTCACATGCTTGTAAAATGTATGTTCTGACGCCTAAAAGAAGTTGATTTCTGATACCAACAAAGAAGATAAACAATTATAGTCAGGTCTTGACACATTGTAGTCCAAACCATTCACCTATTCATTACTTAAAATAAAGGAATGAGAAATTAGTTTTCATCTAAAAATGTAAGAATAAATGTACAAGTCATATTGACAATGAAGTTCTAAATGCATTTGCAATTATATGTACTATGTTACACTTTATTTTAATGAATTTTTCAAATTTCATTGATTGTGATTGGCACAAGAAGATACTAATACTCATATATATATATATATATATATATAGTGAAATATTGTGAAGGTAGTAGTATATATAACAAAAGAATGTATTGAACCGACGACAATCATGACATTGTCTTAACCGTAAAGACAAAGAAAGTCATAATTTTTTACTTTAAAAGGATTTTATCGACAATTGTTAGAATTTTAGATAATTTTAAGCACTGATTCGAGGTGGACCACTTGTGAAGGTGACCGACCATAATATTCGCCACTTGTGAAAATACACTATAATTTATAAGTGTGTTTATGATAAGATACTAATTCTATAGAGAGGCATATTGAGAAATTATCAACACACTAAGGCACAACCAACCCAAGTGAATCTTTTCATTTCATTTGAGGCTGAAAATACTAGTAAACTTCTATATGCTCTCACAACCATTGATTGCTTATCTCCAAGAATGCATGCATATGATATACAAATTAGATTTTTATTTTTTGATTGATTCAAGTTAATTCATTATTCATATCCACTTTTCATCCAAAATAGCTTATTACTCCAAACTCAAACAATGCAAACCAATCTACAACCAATCTATAAACCTCATCTCAAAACTCCAACCAAAATACTTAGCACATTAAATGAAAACAATCAAACCAATCAACAATCTTCTTCAGTAGGAAAAATCAAACGTTTTGTTCTAACACAAGAAGGTAGAACAAAACTAAACCTTTACCAAGATAAAGAGTTTTATTCATATCCACGTCTTGTTACACATGTTGATGATGGATTCATTTCAACACTAACAAATCTTTATAGAGAAAAGTTGAAACCTGACACTGAGATTTTTGATCTTATGAGTTCTTGGGTTAGCCATCTACCAAGTGATGTCAAATACAAAAAAGTAGTTGGTCATGGTATGAATGCACAAGAGCTTGCAAAGAATCCAAGGTTGGATTATTTTTTGATAAAGGATCTTAATAAAGAGCAAGAGTTTGAATTTGAGAGTTGTTCTTTTGATGCAGTTTTGTGTACAGTTAGTGTGCAGTATCTCCAACAGCCAGAAAAGGTAACACATACATATTTTTTGTCATATGCTGATCCATTTAGAGAATGAAAATGTCGAATCAGTAATTAAATCGGTCACAAATGTTAGCAACTAGTGGTATTAGCGACATTTTACAAATCGGTCACAAACACATTTAACAACTGATTTTAGAGATCAATTAAATTTAATCCATTTGGAGACTGAAATGATTCGGTCACTAAATTGGTTGTTAAATACCAAAATTTGGGTTTTCACCATCGGTATCCGGCCCATTGGACCGTCAAATCTGATTCAGAGGTTAATTCTGGCATCAAGTGGTTTTAGCCCCTTTGTGATCACAATTTGCAGGGGATCGAACCGTGATTCTCCCAACCAAGTCCAACACCAATCACCACTGGACCAACTAAAGATTAATGATAAATACCAAATTTGACAAGAATTTATAATTGATTAATATTAATGAAGTGAATATTATCAGGTGTTTGCAGAGGTGTTTAGGTTGCTAAAACCAGGAGGGGTGTTCATAGTGAGTTTTAGCAACAGAATGTTTTATGAGAAAGCCATAAGTGCATGGAGAGAAGGAACAGCTTACAGTAGGGTTCAACTTGTGGTTCAGTACTTCCAATCAGTGGAAGGTTTCACAGAAGCAGAGGTAGTTAAAAAGCTTCCAGAAACTAGTAATGATGACAAGTCACCACTTGGTTGGATCATGAAGCTCTTTGGATTGTTTTCAGGGTCAGATCCTTTTTATGCAGTAATTGCTTACAGGAATTTTAAACCTATACATGATGATTGAATTGGAGATTTGTTGTAAAAAATCGTTGTATTCACTCATTATGTTCATAAGAATTTCTATTAAGATTACTTTCTAGCTTAAGCAAAGTGGTATAGAAATGGATATTTGGTTGATATGCTGCATGTATAGTATTCAACTTAACATTAAAGAGTGTAAGCAAAAAATGTTGAGGGGAATTGGTGCTTAAATTAAGCTTGAGATTTGATTAGAGAAAGAAAGCAAAATTCATATATTTCATAGTTGATTTTAAAAGCATCATAGTTGATTTTAAAAGCAGTTATGAAAACAACTTTTTTTTGTATCTTTGATAACATTTTGTTTGCTGGTCAGAACAAAATGTACATCTATTGCTCAGAACTTGTGTACCTATTTTTTCATTCGCAAACTCAAACTGAAGAAATAGCATACAGAAAATGTACATCTAATCTAACTATCATCTTTCCTAAAAATGACCTCCAATTTTGGTGTCAATACATGATACAATTACGATGCATGGCGACTAACTTCTCAAATTTTACAGATCCGCGAGGGCATAGTCCACCCGATTGAGTAGATATTCATATCAGTAGTCTCTGCCATCCCAAATTGTATAGGTAGGTCATCACTTTTAGAATCTGCAACCCTTTCGGTTAGGAAGATATGTAAAATATCGGAGTTACGATGAGCTAGCTTTTTTCCATGGTGTTTAATGACTTCCATTGAAACTAGGCCTCTTCACAACAAGAAAGACTTTTAGCTTTCTCGACAGCTTCAACATAGTAATACAGCCTCCAGAGCGTAGCATTATCCTGCAGAAAATCGGCATCATATCTTATAATGTTTAAAATCAAGTTTATAATGCTAATAAATTTCGTCCCTAAAATATGGGATGGAGTAATAAATCAAATTAGTCAACAATTATAAAAATACTAATCATAATCATCCCCTAATTAAGGTATCACCTCTTTTTCCAAATCAACAAATATTTTGTCACAACTTTGTTCTTGTACTGGCCTACTACGACAAATTATCTCCACAACGCGGTCAAGATTTCCCGCAGGTAGCTTATGAATTAATCTCTGTAGCTGCTGTTTCTCAACAAGAGTCATTGACCTGTAAATAGATGTCAAAAACTCAGAATGTTAAGCAATATAAAGATCCCATGTTATTACATAACATATACATAAACACTTTGCCTTTGACAACAAAAGGTCGAAATAGAAAAAATATTAACAAAGGCTGGAAAATCTATTAGGCTCTTGAGTTTGTGTAACTAACACTGATCCATATAAACTGACTTATCTATCAATGTACATCTTATATCTCTAATGAAAACAATTCATTACGTCTTCAATAGCCTATATCCACTTAAAAGTATCACAACATACCTGCATTTTGACATCACTGCATCAAGAAGCATCTCAAGTTGTTGTTCCATATACCCTAGCTAAAACCCAACATTAACGCCGATTAGAGATACACACATAATTTCATTACATATATATATCAAGTAAAACAAAAAATGCATTAAATATGATAATGATAGCTTTGAATGGAGAAGATTAAGAAAATTACTGTTCCATCAAGTTCATCAGAATATTTCTTCACCATCTCTTCAATCTCCACACTATCATTCTCCAATAGGAACTGAAGATCGCCCCTAACCTAAAAATTATGAAAAAGGGATGAAGAATTAAAATATTTTGTTGCCATTTTAGGCACATTTTCATGCATATTGTTTGTAACTTCTAAATATTTTGTTGCATTTTAGAAACACAACCATACTTCTAAATATCTCGTGGCATTATTTTTTACCCGTCAGAATGTTGATATTAGTTTAGTTTACTTATTCTACATTTTATTGTATTTTCTATATCTTGCCTTAATTGTTTTCAGTTTTAGTTTTGCCAAAGCCCATGTATCTTCTAGCAGCTATTACTATAAGCTTAGAAGCTTAGATAACTCCATGTCCACATTTCTTTCACTTCCTATTATTGATAATGATGTAGCCAGTGCATTTTTCTTCATCTTCCAAAATCCAGTTCAATCTCCAAAAGATTGCATAACATCTACTTTGCCGCCTTAAAAAAAAACTACTTTGCCAACATTTGTTCAACAATCACTCAAATTTGGTAAGGTGAATTTCTTATCTTGAAAAAGGAAAATCAAGAGTGTTGAATTCTACAATTCCTCCTAGATTTCTAACAAAGCAAATCAAGACCTAGGTTATTTCAATCAACTTATATAGTGAATGGGCACAACATGATTTTGTGTTTACTCTATCAAAACAAAGGATATAACACCGATCAATTCTACGATTCCTCAAAGATTTCTAACAAAAGCAAATCATGACCTAGGTTATTTCTATCTGACTTGTATAGCGAACGGGCACAACATGATTTTGTGTTTACATTATCAAAACAAAGGATATAAAATCAAATCAAAAGTATACCTTACTACTGCTTTGGGGATTGACATCATTAGTTTCTGCATGACGGCCTGGCTTGACTGAAGGAGATGGTGAAGACATCTTTCGCTTTTTACAAGAAACTTGTCGTACATCATCAGATTCCAAATGATTTTGTGTTTTACTTCTTAGCCCAGATTTCAAATGGTACATAGTGAAAACAGGGTCCACAACCTGATTTTGTGTTTACAGTCAGCAACATGTCTAAATTCCATAAATTAACTCCTCAAGACAGCAAAGTATGTCGTGTGCCGATTGAAGCACCTAAGCACAGGCATAAATTTTGAATGAAGAAGGCATTATAATTGATTTATAAGAAATCAAATATTGACTTTCAATAATCGCACAAATTCAATCCTCCATCAATGACATGTATTTTTTTTGTGCTCAAGACATAGGGATCCAAGTCTCGGAGGGGGATAGGTTACCATGTGTTATAAGCTTCTTCATCAATATCACATGATTTGCATAATGTCAAATGTAGTTACCACTTACCATGCTGACAGTTTCAACATTTAATAAAAACCGAACAGGATCAAGATGCATGACATACCTCATCAACTTCTGAAGAAAGAGTAGCAGCACTCTGTCTGAGCAATGATTTTAATCTGTCCTTCTCAAAGTCTGATAGCCCAACTCCAACACCATTACTAAACAATGGCCCAGAACTTTTATTTTGTGGTAGCTTGGATAATTGGGTTGCGGCAGGCAAATCATCCTCATCTCGTGACAATAGATTTACAACTTCAGATGAATAATAGCCAAAGAAATCTGGTCCAACTCTTTCATATTTATCAGAAGCAACCAAACTCTTAGGGGCATCTGACATGGCAAATTTTGAAGCAAAACAAGTAATAACTGCATAAACACAAGACACAATAAAAGGGAAATGAACAGACATAAATAATATATGCTTGATGAAAGAGATTCAAAAACCCATCAAAGAGGAAACTAAACTAAATATGGATAGAGAAAAGAAAAGTTTATATAATAAATTGTTACAAGAAATATTCAGAGAAATTAACATGCTTTGGTTGAGAATCTAAAGGTTGAGCTATGAATTAGCAAACTTTGTTGAATGAAAGCAAATATTAGGTCAAGTAATGGTTGAATATTGTAATGCGCCTGGATGAGAATTGAGGCATTGCATGCAAGGTTGTTAGGATCGCGCTATAGATCGTGAGATCAAACAATCTTACGCATCAAACACAGCCCACCCTGCCAGAGCGATCCAGAGATCGGAAGAAACACCAGAGCAAGAGCGTAAAATCGTGGGCGCAGCGATCTTCCTCGCGTAGTTATGATCAAATCTGTCAAAGAAGTGACCCGTTTCGCACCGACCCGACCCAGACGACTTGTTGTGACCCGGTCCAAAAACCACCGTTCCGACCCAAAAATGATCCGCTTCAACTCAGGAACTCCTCGTTTTGTAGGGAAATTGGTATACGCGTTATTAACCTGGGGAATTGGTGGCATTTAATTGAAATTCATTGAACCTTGCATTCCCTCTCTCCCTAATTCACTCAAGTGCATCCTAATCCCATTAATTATTCATAATCATCATTCAATTCTATCCCTAAATCATCTCTTCTATAAATTCTCTTCAACTCTGAATTATTCTCATCCATTCAACTATTTTCAAATTACAAAGTCGGTTATGAAAATTCCAGCTATCTATGTTATTTTTCTATGTTCTAATTTTTTTTTTAAAGAAGTTTAAGTTTAAAAGTCTAAGATTGTACCAAAAAATAAGTTCAAAAGTCTAAGCTATTTGGGTTATATTAAAGATTAATGAAGTTTTTAAGTTTTGATTAAGTTTAATATTAATAAAGTTTTTATGTTTAAAAAAATTTGGGGGATCTTACGATCCTACAATCTACGATCGTTTTATACCCAACGATCTTTACTGGAATCTCGATCCTAACAATCTTGATTGCATGTAACAATGATATCATTAACATGCACAAGTATGTAGCATGTAAATGAGGAATGAGTGTTTGGATTTGATGAACAAAGAGGGATCACACTTGCTTTTAGAAAAAGACAAATAAAGAGTACTTGGTAGTTATGAAGCCCTTGGAGACTTGTTCAGTTTGCATATCAAAGATTTGTCTTCAAATTCAAACCCTGAACTATGTAGAGAATTGCTTCAAGAGTGCCATTAAGGAAGACATTATTAACATGAAATTGTTGTAGATGTCATCCATTCGGTGGAGCGATCTTAAGAAGTCATACATCGGACATGAGTTGGTTTGGACATGTGTTTATAAGTAAGAGACGGTCATCAACTTACAAGCCAATTTTATAGGGTTAAGTTAGTCTTAACCCCCAATTCTAAGATGGTATCAGAGTCTTTCCCAGATTCATTAGGCCACCCGCTGTCGAACTACCCACCATTTATATGCACACACCAAGCCCAATAGTGTTGTGCGTGAGGGGGTGTCTTAAGAAGTCTCACATTGGATGTGAGTTGGACTAAACATTTGTTTATAAGTAAGAGACAATCTTCACCTTACAAACCGGTTTTGTAAGATTAAGTTAGACTCAATTCTAAGAAGCTAGAGTCAAATTAGTCCTGACTATAACTAGTATTGGGATTAAAAGCTTTGATGTAGTCATATCACCAAACCCGTGGTGGAAACTTTTTAGAAATGGTCGTTCTTTGTATTTGTTGAAAGTGCCATCAGGATTTTCCTTGGCACGAAACGAGTGTTATTAGAGTATGAGATATAACCTTCTATGTTGTTCTAAGTTCAACATGAGCTAATGGTAAAGTTGGATGAATTCTTGTACACATAATTCCAAATTTTGCACAAGTTTCCATAAGATGTGTACTAGTTAGTGGTGGTCTTTTGTAGGTAGGTAGCAATTCTTTTGGGAGGTGCAATAGGAAGAGGAATTAGTGGATGAGTAAGAATTGGCTGCAGTCTATATGGATGTGAAATGAGATGAGGAAGGGGAAGGATAATGATTTGAGATAGGAGTTAAAAGAAGTAAAATGTAGGTGAAGGGCTACATTAAGTGCAGGTGATATGTCGGTAGGTGATGTGAGTTTGGGAATTGACACAGTGTATATGGAAGGAGAAACAAATTTTGACTAAGTGAGGTAGTTTGTTTGGATGAAAAGAGCTTGAAATAGGGAAACTTGTACCAGTTGAATATCACATCCTTTGAAATGTAAAGATAACCATCTTACGATTAATTGAAAGTTAGAGAAAACGCTCAGAGCAAGCTTTGTGGCCTAGGGAAAAGAGTCTCAACTTCTTCGATTAAGACATATCTAAACTTTCGACTAATCAAAGATAATGTTTCATTCATAATCTTGAGGTAATCCTACAAAAATAAAATCAAGATTTTTTCTATATGGATTCACCAATTGCATGAATTGAAGCAACTGTGGCCTAAAACTTGAGCAAGAACTTTGAAACAAAGCAATTTTCGAGCTCCGTGTTTCATAGTTTACAGCAAAGATGACATAACAACACATTCACATGTGTAAGAAAATGGGCATGGATTTTATCCCAAAGTTCACATTAAATGAAGGATTGACTAAGAAAATGAATTCAAGTGCAAAGACAATGCAGACAACAATGCCATGATATCATTACTTCAAGTGTGTGGCCTACTCGTGAGGTATGTTGGAGAATCTACGACAAGAGTCCAAATTGGAAGCAAGGTGGACATGAGGGTCATGAACCACCTATGAAGCATGGACACTCCTCGGATTAGGTGTGTCCGTGTCGGACATGGTGTTGGACACCGACACTTATGATTACATTGAATTATATCATTTTTTAAAATATATTATTGGTGTTGACGTGTTAGTGTCGTGTCCGGTATCCATGTCTGTGTTCGTGCTTCATAGTGAACCACAATAGGATAGTACTTCAGATCATGAATAATAGTCTTCTTCCCAAAAAGGTAACCCTCGTTAAAACTGCTATTCTTGGCAATTCTAAAACATGGATGGATAGTTGATAAAAGTTCACCCAATCATATGATGGCATAAACAAGTATTTTTACTCCGTATAGTCCCTAATGTAAAAATAGAAAATGAGGATTGTTGATTGGTCTTTTCCAATCATTGTTGTCAACCTAACTTCTATCATTCTCATTGTGACTTTCAAGATTTAAACCTATGTTGTTAATCTGAAATAGTGGCGCGACCCAAAAATGTTATACTGGTAAAGCGGGTAGCGGGATGACTGCTACTATGAAGACTAAATAACCAAAGGAGTTTGAACAAAATCAAAATAATGCAACCTAATTAAATAATTTCCGAAATTAGGTTGTTCCGCAATTTTCCCCCACCAAAAGACAATAGGGGACAAAAAACGCTACAAAACTTCTATCACGCCGCTATTTGAGGCCGCTATGGCCACTTCTCTAAATAGCACTTTGCGGCTCTCCATTTAAATTGTATCTGTAAATGCGGATCTCTATAGAAATTGTCCTGTTCAAAGACTTGAAAGTGGAGAATTTTTCCTCGTGGAGACGACGATATGGTAGAAAGTCCACCTCAGGGTAATGCGGGGATGGGGATGAGGATCATACCTCCACCCGGTAGGGAGCATGTCCATATACATTTTATATTTGTATATGCAAGTATTTCAATGAATAAAAAAAACATATGTAATGTTTACAATAATTTTTTAATATTATTTTCTCCAATTTTTTTATTAGAGACACTATTACAAACCGGATACATTAAGTATTCAATGAAAGGTAAAATATCACTTATAAAAAAGATCGAAGGAGTATTTTGTAATGAGAATGATGATGTGAGACAATCTAAATGTCGAGACATGGAGTGAGAAAAATACTCTCCATTTACATCACTAGATGATAAAGTAAGAAGAGAGGAAAATGTGAGAAACCGTTGAGATTTAATGTAATGTTTGATAAAAGAGAATTCAAGAAAAAATAGATAAAAGTGGAGTTAAATAGCCCTTCCTAAGCACCAAGGATAAAAATGGAAAAACAAAACCCAAGCTTTCTTCTTAAGAATAGAGAGAAATATACACCCTCCGTAAAATTGACTTCTTAGATTTATTGTAAATTTAATGTATTTGGCTTATAACATAGACCAGATACATTAAATCTATGATGAACCTAAAAAGTCAATTTTGATTATAAAGTGTTACGGAGAGAGTATAAACTTAATAGTATATTTGATCTTTTATGTTTATTTTAAGCGTCAATTTGATCCCTTACGTCTGAAATATTTCAAGTTGGTCTCTTAGGTCGTCATAAATCTGACATTTTTGTTAAATTTTTAGTTAATTTAGTCTAATATTTCATAAAGTTATGTTTGGGAGTTTATAAGTAGATGGAAGAGTAAGCAAAAAGAAATACAATAAACAATGTTTTAAAAATCAAATTAGACATTTCAACTAGTTGAACTATCTTCAATTATTTAGATAGTCCAAATTTCAAAGACTTATTGAACCATGCAATTTTGACAATTCAATTTTTAAAACCTTGAAAATATGTGATAAAAATGAAATTATAGTATATATCTCTCATGACATGGAGAAAAGAGGAAGAAGAACAAGAAGAGAGATTTGGTAGAAGCAATCTCAACCATCTATATATATGGTTGAAGCCCAAAATCAAAAGGAGATGAATCCAAATCCATTTAAAGAATAAAAATAAATTCAAAAGGAGATGAACAAGAGAAAAAGAAAACTAGAGAGGTTGATGTATGGTACCAGGAAGTGTAAATCTTAACTGATGTGACCCAAATTGATCGTTGGTGTGTGTTGCCTTTGACAAGGACGAAGATCTTACCGGAAATGGCACTGGAAACGCATCACCACGCCCCGTACAGGATAGGGAAAGGATCTGCGCTTTATTGTCAGTTGAGGCGGCGGCGGTAATTAGGATTTGGGAGAAGGTGAGTTTTGTCGTATTATCCTTTTTAGGGTTTCAATTTGTTGTTGAAACTTGAAAAGCAAGTTTTTTTTTGTGTTGCAATGGAGAAAGGGTTTGACCTCAATATAAAAGAAAATGAATTGGGCTTGAGATTAAAGTCCAATAAATATTGAAAAGAGAAATAAAAAACATGAAAATTAAAAAATAAATTAATACTTTAAATTTTTATTTATTAGTTTTCGTTTTTTTTTCTCAAACAAAACACATTATTAGAATATGTTTTGTTTGTCGTTTGTTTAGTGTGGTTTTTTGTTTGATCAGAGTGGTCGATCAAATTTTCCTTATTACAAGTTGTAACAATGAAATTCAGAGGCATAGATAATACAGTTCGAGTAAGGGGTTTATGACAGTTCTCACTAAGGTCGATTTTCTTTCAATCTCGCAAATTTTTTGTCAGTATGTGGCAAAATCGATCATCTTAGATACCACATATAGTCAAATTTTTTGTATGAACACTTGCAAATATCTTTTTTTTGAAGTTGAATGCCATCAAATATTGTGGATCACAATTTTCTTTTTTATTTTTGGTCGTATGTGGAATGATTTAGTCAGATTGTTACGATTGAGATTTTAGTTTGTTAATGCTATATTGTCCACAAGAAGCTAGAGCAAGTTCAGGAAATGGGATCTGGATTCTCTACATTCAAAATTCCTACATTCACCTAAATTCACTTGCATTTAGTGTAAAAATGCTAGGAGAGAGAATTAAGAGAGATGTATGATAGATTGTAATGACAAAATTATTCTTAAAAATAAACTAAATGTAGAGAATTTGAATGTAGAGAATCCAAATCCCAGGAAATGTTGATAAGTCTAATGTCAATTATTTCACTTCTTTGAAAAGGTGATTATCTCCTATTCTTACACAAGATGGTCATTTTTTTAGGCAAAAAGCTAAAACATGGTGATCTAAACACAAAATTATTATATGTAGCTGCTTTAACATGGAAGAAAATCAATCGTCTTGAGATGCTAATGGATGAGCATGAGATTGAATGTCGAAATCATGAAAGAATGCTTGCAATTGCTAGAAAATTATTTACTTACTTTGTTTAAGAATCAATATGTAGAGCGCCCGAGATGTGGTACTTGTTGCCATAAACCTCTCCATAAAAGATGAAGATAATAACAATCTTATTGCACTTTTTTGTCAATGATGAGTTTAGAGAAGTAGTTTTTTTTTCTTTCTATGTAGGCTAATAAATGTCTAGGTCCATATGACTTCAATCTGAGATTCTATCAACATTTTTGGGGGCTTGGTGGTATAATGATATATATATATATATATATATATATATTTTTTATTTTGAACGGCAAACAATTTTATTGATGAAAAAGAACAGTACAAGAGGTATTTTACCAACACCGGTAAGATAAGTACATATCGTACTCGACCCATACAAAAAGAACGCAATCAAATACATGTCATTTGATCGGTCTATTAAAAAGTCCCGCCCAAAACTAACGAACTATACAATCAAAAGGCTCAATACACCACTCATAGAATAAACATGGCGAAGTAGCCTTTATGGATAGAAGTCATTTCCATGAAACAACTTGAATCCTATCATATATCTCCTCCGGCCCAACAACAATTCCCCAAAAAATCCTTTCATTCCAAGTCCGCCATAGTACCCACATCACTGCATGCCAAACCAAAATTACACCCTTTAACGCGTGTTTTCGATTCCGAAAGCTAGTAAGAAAGCACTGAAAAAGGGAACCAATAGAACCCGGCAACACCGTAGACAATCCAAACCATCGATGAACCTTGGACCATACCTCCCAAGCCGTCGAACAAGAGGCAAACAAGTGATCTTCGGTCTCTCTCCCACCCCCGCACAAAACACAAATTGCAGGCTCAACACAATCAATTCCTCTCCTCAACAAGTTTTCTCTTGTAGGCAACCGACCAAGAAGTGCTTGCCATGAAAAAACAATCACTTTGGACGGCGCCCAACTAACCCACACCTTGGCAATAATTGCCGATGAATTCAACCCGGAGTTTGAAGGAGGAAGAAACTTCTTGTATAAAAACGTATATAAAGCAGATATCGAAAATTGATCACCCAATTCAAATGTCCAAGAGTCGCTCACATTTGAAATTGGTACCAATGCAATCAATTCCAAGAATTCCGCATATAATTGTTCCTCTCACATGAAAAAATTCCTTCTCCACTTAAGTTTCCAAAACCATCTATCGTTCACCCAATCACCCATTTCTTTGATTTTAAGTTTCGGTTGAAGTGAGACCTTGAACAAACGCGAAAAAGTATCACAAAGAGGAGCAATTCCCACCCAACGATCCAACCAAAAAGATGTAGAGTCATCCCGCCCCACCTTTTTCGCAAAGATAGCTCGAGTCCAATCTCCCACCACCCCCCTCCGACACCTCAACCCCACTATGTCCTTCCACCACAAGGAACACTTATTGCCTCTACCAATAGACAATTGCGCTCGCCCCACATCCCCATATTTAGCAATCAAAACATTTTTCACAACCCCCCCCCCCCCCCCTCTCTCTCTTCCGTTAGCAATCTCCACCGCCACTTAGCCAATAAAGATACATTAAACCACTTTAGGTCCTGTATCCCAAGTCCATCCTCCTCCTTCGGTCGACATACGTCCTTCCAACTAACCCAAGAAATTTTATTCTTGTCCCCCGAAGTACCACCCCATAAAAAATTCCTTTGTAAAACGGACAATCTCCATTCTCACCTTTAAAGGGACTTTTAGGAAGGAAAGATAAAATACCGTAATTGATGAGCACCACTCTCCCGCCCAAGCTAACATATCGATTCCTCCAAGAGAATAATCTTTTTTCAATTGTTTTTACCACCGGATCCCATGTCGAAGCTAATCTTGGATTTGCGCCCACCGGAAGCCCCAAGTAGATAAATGGAAGCGAACCCAATTTACAATGAAGAAAAGAAGTAGCCACTTCAAGAAAGCTACTTGAGACATTAACCCCCATCAAACAACTTTTTGAGAAGTTCACTTTGAGCCCCGAGATAAGTTCAAACCATTTAAAAATCGCTTTCATGGACCAAAGGTTCTCAACACAAGCCTCTCCAATGAAGAGAGTATCATCCGCATATTGTAATAAAGAAACCGAGACCTCCGGACCCACTTGAAACCCTTTAAAGAACCCCAAAGAAGTGGCTCTTTTCGAAAGCGCCTTCAAACCTTCCGCCACAAGAAGAAAGAAGAAAGGAGCTAGAGGATCTCCTTGTTTAAGACCTCTACTTATATTAACCTCTTCCGTTGGACTCCCATTCACTAATACTGACAACTTCCCATTGCACACACAAGTGTTCATCCACGCTCGCCATTTATCACCAAACCCCACCCTACGCAACATATAATCGAGAAAACTCCAACTTACCGAGTCATACGCCCGCCATTTATCATGTAGGATGTTCTTGGTTGGATTCATGAATTTTTTTCTCCAAATCTTAATTCTACAAATATTGCCTTAATTTCTAAATGTGATGTTCAAAACTCTATGAAAGATTGGCAACCTATAGGTTTGTGTAACGTTCTATATAAGGTTGTGGCTAAAGTTCTCGCTAAAAGGAGTGTTTCCTCAATGTATTTATGAATATCAATTTTCTTTTGTTCTTGTCTATCTTAGACAATGTAATGGCGACTATTGAACTAGTTCATTATATGAAGGCCAAGACGACATGTAAACAAGGTGAAGTGGCTCTCAAGCTAGATAACAGTAAAACTTGTGATAGAATTGGTTGAGATTATATTAAAGATGTATTACAGACAATGGGTCTCTCTCAAAAATTGATATCTTGGATTATGATTTGTGTGAAAAGGTAGATTACTCTGTAATCTTTAATGGTAGTATGGTTGGGCTATTGTACCTGAGAGAGGCCTGCAGCAAGGAGATTCACTTTCTCCATATTTATTTTATCCTTTTGTAGAAGGTTAACACCACTCATTAGAAAAGCGAAAGATAAAGGTGATATTCATGGGGTCAAAATTTGCAGGAATGCCCTAATTATCTTGCATCTCTTATTTGCAGATGACTATTTTTTATTCTTCTGAGCATTTAAAAATGAAGCTATGGTTATGAAGAATATTCTGACAACGTATGAAGTTGCATCTGGCCAATCAATTAACTTGCAAAATCAATTCTACCAAAATCAATTCTTACTACCTCATAACCAAACACACAGTTAGAATGAAACCAACTTACTCTATTGGTATTAGTCCAAATTTTTTCTACTATATTATCTCTCAAATTATAGAGTATTGCTTGCGATTCACCACTATTGCATCCCAATATCAATGTATCACCATTTTCAGAAAGACATAATGGGAACAATACCAATGGAGAACCAATTGGAAGACTCTGATAACTAATTTTGAGGAACTTAATCCATGACTCTTGAACTCCAAATTTCTTCATCTGCCATATGTTAAAATCAATTCCATTAAAATCATGACAAAAACAAAGGGAGTCCATCAACACAGAAAGATATATCTTAACAAATGTCACTTTATCAAAACTCTGAGGGGGCGACAACTGACGGTATGTCTCTGTACTCAAATGAAGCGAGATGATCACAAATTGATCAATAGTAATAAATATTGAATCATGTTTATGTTCATTACCATATTGGGACTCCTTTCGAATGGCTAACCAATTAATAGTGTCACTCAAATACACATCATGATTGGTATAATTAAGACAAAACTATTTAGAGTAATCCTCATAATGATATGATGAAGGCTCGTGGTCAAAAGGAACTACTGGAAAACTTTGAATATTTTTCCAAATATTATCACCAAAATCAAAAACACTCACCTCATTCCTCCGTAGACAAAATGCCACAATCTTATGAGTCTTGGATAAATTATCATAACCAAACGCAAACTCCCACTTACTTAGAATACCAGTAATAAAAGGGTAAAGATCGTGAAGAAACTCTATTTTGTTAGAAAATGTCTTGGTTGTCGGGTTCCATAAATAAAAAGAGATTTTTGGACCTACATAATCAAGTTTATTAGTAAAATAACCGAGTAAGCATACAAATTCATTGTAGCAACCAACAGGATAGACGCATCCACATTCTTTCAGTTGGAAGTAAGGGTCGTTGTAGGTGATGGTGACAGATGTGTCCTCGAGTAAACGAAGTTGAGAGACATTGAATTTACTGCTAAGTTGGTATGCCTTTGAGAATATGGCTAGGTGCTTGTTTCTAGCGGATCGTTTAAGGTGTAGTTTGACGAATGTGGAATTGGAGATTAGGGTTTTCCATGATTTGCATACGCACTCAAGTCGCATAAGAGATCTTACCGAAAGGAATTACAGGATTTATGTCATAAGTTAATGAGGGAGGAATACATGCAACATTTGTGCTATGTGACTGAGAGCTATGCTTGTATAAAAGTAGTGCACTAGTGGAATAGTAGAACGCTGAAATTAAAACTGGATTTACTCAATTTTGCAAAAGACCAAAATAGGTATCACATCCGGTTCCATAGAAGACATAAGTATTTAAGATGCTTTGAATAGCAATCTTTCGTACCCCAACAAGTCTATTGATGGGAAAGCTTAATAGAGTGACCAAGTTAATCCAATTATTTTAATAGACTCGTTTTGATTCTTGCTATTTCTTTCTGGCCCAATTCAATTCTCAAAAGAAAAACGTATAAAAGATCAATTTTCCATAAGTCATTATAAAAGAGGGATTAATTTGTCCTTTATATGAAAATGTTAAATATATTTTTAGATCCCAAATAAATCATGTGAATTTTGAATAATAGAGGACAAATAACAGAGTACAAAGGGATAACAACGGGTGTCCACGGGTGCGAGTTTCACACTATTCACATTTGTATCCGAAATTAACACCCAAATACAAACCCAAAGGCTGTTCGGGTGGCAAAACAAAACCCGCACCCACACTCATTGGGTTCGAGTTTTTCCACCCAAAGTCAAACCCGCAGTAAGACAATAATAAAATTACAATTAAAGTTAAATTACAATAATTTTTTTTTGAAAAGACAAAATATATTAATAAGTGAATTAAGCACAATGATACACTAGCAGAGCATCCAATTAAATTAGATAATTAGGTAATTAACTATATATACTTAAGGGACAATTAGGTAATTAACTATATAAGCAGATGATGTATGAATTTCGGATGTGGGTTTGAGTGATCCCAAACCCGCACCCGAAATATTGGGTGACACCCGAACCCAAACCCAATCAACTCGAGTTTCACGCGTTGACTCGGGTACGGGTGCGTGCGAGCGCTTGTTTGCCATCCCTAGACAAGGCCTAAACATGTTAACTAAAAATGTAAATTTTCACACTCTAATAGGCAACTTCTAATCTCCAATAACTACTATTCTTTGGTAACTACCTGCTTGCTCAGTACTAGCTAAATGTTCAAATTTGCTTTTAAGGTTATTTACAAGTTGAATAATAATGATTTAAAACTAAAATAAGTATGTAATTCTTCACTTGAAGAAATCATTATAAACACTAATGGCATCCACACTTGGAACCACCTCAGTCAGCACTTTGTTGGCATTCTCTCATATCAGCATATAGTCACACCAACAAGGTTAATACTCTGTTAAAGTAAAACACAGTTTGTTAGTTATTGTCGCACCATCAAGACAAGACATATGAAATTAATGATCTATGTACTATGTACTTTTGACAAGGAAAACAATAAGCAATAAATCAATTCTTAAAAAGTTTTATCCTATCAACTTAGTATTCGATAAATGAAGTTCTACCGGTAAAGATCAAGTCATAATTTCGAAAATTTTAAATCAACCGAATAACAACATACTCCCTCCGGTCTCATATAAGAAAATTTTCAAAAAATCTCACCCTTTAAGAAAAGGTCTAAATCCATTTAAGTCAAATGCTCTTTCTAATTTTGCCTCTATTTTTTGCTTTGGATACCGTTATAAACATGGGAATGTGAAAAAAATAGGGGTATATTTGGAATAGTGACATTGAATGTAATGATTATAGATGACTTTTGCTTATATTTGAGACTTTCAATTTTTTTGTTTTGTTGCTTATATATGAGACCGGAGGGAGTACCAAATTAACAATCACTCTAAGTGAATCCTCCTATCAACTCCCATCTCAAGAAATAACTCAAACAATTCTACAATCCCCCTGCACACAACAAACTCCCTAACCACCTAACTACAAAGTATCAGATCAAAGAAGACGAACCGCAGGTTAAGGGCCCGTTTGGCCTAGCTTATTTTTGAGCTTATGCAAACGGTTTATACAATATAAATTAGGTTTTATGCTATTTTATAAGTTCAAACTAGTGAAAATTGAATTTTTATAAACTATTTTATCATAAACTACCTTGAAAAATTTATAATAATACTAATACATAAGAATTGCATAAGCTCAAAAATAAGCTAGGTCAAACGAGCCCTAAGAACCAAATCACTAACAGAAAGATGAAATTGACATTGAAATGTTAAACACAGAAAATGAAGAAAATTGAAATATTAAACACACCAAATCACTAACAGAAACATGAAAAGAATGTAACAAGGCAGCCATGATATTCAAGTTTCCTCTATGAAATAATGAGATATGATGCTGTCACAGTATTTGCATACTGACTGAAGCATTATGATTTAAAAAAAGTAAATAATTGAAAATAAACTTACTTTTAACCGGCCGAAACCAAACTTTCAACATAATCTTTGGCAAGAAACCACTCTATTGTATTTGTAATTCTAGTCTTTTCTACTGTGTTATTGCTCAAATTATAGAGAATGGCATGTTCTCCATCACCACATGCCAATATCAATGTACCACCATTTTCAGAAAGACACAATGGGAACAACTTCAGCCATTTATTAATGGGATATTCATCACGCGGAAGAGTATAATAGCTAATTTTAAGGAACTGAGTGCAAGACTCTTGAACTCTAAATTCCTTCATCTGCCATATAATAAAATATGTTCCTTTCAAATCATAAGAAAAACAAAGGGAGTCCATCAACACAGCAAGAGATGTCCTAACAAGTGACACTTCATCAAAAATTTGAGAGGCAGCAATTGACTGTATGTCTCTGTACTAAAATCAATCGAGATGATCACAAATCGTTCAACACTAATAAATGTCCTATTAAATTCATATTGGGACTGATTTCGAATGACCAACCAATTAACAGTGCCACTCACATACACTCCGTCAGTCATACCCGTACCAAGATAGGAACAAACATCTTCAAAAGGAACCTCTGGGAAATTTTGAATACTTCTCCAAACATTATGGCCCAAATTGAAAACTCTCACATCATTAGTCCGTAGACAAAACGCCACAATTTTATAAGTGTCAGTTGAATTGTCATAGCCAAAACTGAACTTCCACTTACATCGAGAACGAGTAAAAGGGTCATACACGTCGCAAATAAACTCTATCTTGTTAGTAAATGTCCTGGTTGCAGGGTTCAATAAATAAAACAAAATCTGTCCATACTTCTGTTCATAGTACTTAATGGTTGAATAAAATTCAGAACCTGCAACTAAACACAGCAATCCGTTATAGGAACCAACAACTGTCAGGAATACACGATCGTTGTTCAGCTGGAAGTGATGGTCATCGGCAATGGTGACAGACGGGTTTTCCAATAAATCATGCACGGGGAAACGTGCAACCCTAAAATTACAGCTATTTTGGTATCTGCTCGAGAATAGTGCTAGGTGTTTGTTTCTAGACGATCGCTTAAGGTGTAGTTTGACGAATGTGGAATTAGATATGAGAATTTTCCATGATTTACACACGCATCTAAATCGCTTCAAAGATTTAACCGGAAGGAATGACAAGACTTCTACGACAAGTTCATAAGGGAGGAATACATGCAACATTTGAGTGTCGTTTGGAATTACTACTGCTATTTTGTTTTGTTGATAAAATTGCTGCACTCTGCTATTAGAGTGATGGAATGATCAAAACCCTAAGACCCTCCGGTTGAAATTACCAACCTAAGTAACATAGAATTATTTCTAAGTGAATCCTTATCCCATTTAAATCTCACCAAAATATAAAATAAATTAGTTATGAAAAAAAAATCTTTTTATTTTTTATAAAAGAATTAAATTATTAAATATAATGAGATGAGATAAAAGTGGTGTTCAAATTCAAATCAAATCATTTTTAAACCGCATTAAATTTGATGTGATCAGATTAGGTTTTTATATTTAGTCATCCAAAATCGAACGAAACTATACGTAATTTTATTTTTGGATTGGAGTGGGAGGTGCAACCTCTCTTGTGTTGGTCCAACAAGGTGAGGTGAAGCTGCGGTACTTGGTTCTTTCAGGTGTTGGTTGAGTGGTATCTCTTGGGTTACCCTTTCATAGTGTTTTCCACTTCCTATGTTTGGTGGCTAGCTACTCTAGGTGGTTGTGGTGGTTTCTTGCTGTTGGGTGTTCTTCTATGTTGCTTTATTTGTAGTTTTTCTCTTTTTATTGTTGAGTACTTTTGGTACCCTCTTTTGTATTTTGATACCTTATTAACCTTTCATATATATATATATATATATATATATATAAAATTCTCAAATTTTGGAGCATTTCAAAATTCTTCAAATACCCCCTTGCAATTTAAAACTAACGGAGGACAGTATTTGATTGACATTTTACAATTTCAGAGAGGTATTTGTCAATTTTGAAATTGTAGGGGATATTTGACGAATTTTGAAATTGCGGAAAAATATTTGACGAATTTTAAAATTGCAAATAGGTATTTGACATTTCACTCGATAAAAAACTTTGTCACACCTCAGAAATTCTCTTAATCCAACATAAATTGTGTGAAGTAATTTCATCATATCATATAATACCAAAACCAAACTTCACTTTAGCGGAAATTAACATAAAAACATGCAAACTTCTCCATATTGAAAGCATTGTTTCTCCAAGCTTATGCAGTGTTCCAAATTTGTGAGGCAAATATATTTTTGCTAACAGAAAACTTGATTCATAGCAACACAGTCAAATACATCGCATTTGTAACAATTGTCTTTTAAATTTTTTAGGTAATAAGTCGGCCATTTAAGTTTTTAACTCATAGCACCATTATCCTTTCAATTATCCTTCCTTACAAAAACTTGTTGCACTATGACCGTTAACGTTGACTTCAACCACAGTGAATATTTTGATGAAAAATGCACATATGTTTGATGAAGTTAACCGAAAGGGTAACACTTCAACACATTAAAAATTTAAATGCCTTATTTGTTATCTAAAAACTTAAGATTTAATTGTTACAAATGTAAAAATTAAAACAACTTTTTTATTTCATTCTCAAGATTTAACATTGCAACTTGTTGCTCGTCTACCTTTTATTCAATTAGTATAAGAGTTCTGCATAAGATTTGAGTATCTAAGAACATAAATATAGGGTGTGACATTTGCCACATATACCAGTTTGTGTCACATATACCACTTGTGTCAGAGGATCATGTATAGTTTTACGTTTTTTCTTTTTATTTTTCAAAAGCTTTTGTATTAAAATAATTGAAAAAAAGAAGCTTTTGTGAATTTTGTGAGGACCAAATTAGAGTTTTGGATGTATGGTATGAATATTTAAAAAGTATAGTTGAGTGGTTTAAATAATTGAAAAATATAAAGAAATATACAGTAATTAAACACATTTTGCACAATTAAACACATTCTCATAAACATATTAAGATAAACACAAACCAAACAAGAAACATTGTGTCACAACTTGCAGGGCTACCTACAAAGGGAATAGATGAACTATATATACCTAAGTGTGAAAGACTTCAACTTAATTAGAATGCTGCACTATTCAGCAGTTTGAGGCGGAGACTGCATTTGAGTAAAAGGTAGATAAAAGCTACCAGAGGCAATTTATAGGACAATACTAATAACATTAATTGAAATTAGAGACGAGTGAAATTTGTGGCTAAAATACAAAGTTTTCGTCTATAAACAATTTAGAGACGAAATATCGATCATTTGCTATTTATTTATTCTTCACTAAGTCATCCGTTTCGAATTATTTAAATTATCAATTATTGATAAAAGCTTTTCAGACTGAGCTTGATTAGAATCAAAATGATCCATTTTTCACTAAAATCTGGTTTGCTTAAGTTTGTTTCGAATAAGAAATGTCTTTGTACTCTTGCACGATTCAATTGATCTATTTTTCACTATAAACTGTTTTGCTTTCGGTTTGATTCAAATCAGAGACATGTACAAGTACAACTCTATTGATGATAATCAATCTTCATCAGAACCATGTTTAGGTTTGATTTGAATCAATCTTTATCTTATTCATACCAAATTAATGCATAAAAACCAAAATTTTGTCTTTTAAATGAAGGATTGTTTTGAATCTGATCAAAGCCTGTTTTTTCAGCCTACATTCACATTCAAAAATCATTGGTCAAGGGCTAAATATCATAGAATAAGATCAAAACTAAGTTAAAAACAACAAAACTTATAATATAATAGAATAACATCAAAATTTATAAACAAAAGTATATAACTCCAAAACTAGACTTTAGTGAAAACAAAAAACTGTATGCAAACTTATGAAGTGCTGGTAACTTCATATCTGTAAGCAAAACTTGATTCACAATTGGTTGGTGAAGCCATATTCATCTTATCAGTACTTTCCTCGCTTTTCAAATGCAGCCAAAACAACATAATTTAACAAACTATAATTGTTTTCCCTCAAAGATCGACAAAGTTGGCATAAATTATAAATCATGGAAAAGAAACATACTTTCAACAAGTTGGAACCAAGCTTTCAACATAAACCATGGATTGAGACAGCCTTACTTTATTGGTAATTCGATTTTCTTCTACGGTATTATCTCTCAAATTATAGAGAATTGCTTTACCACTTGCTTTCCATGCCAATATTAATGTATCGCAATTCTCAGAAAAATTTAATGGTAACAAGATCGATGAAGAACAACGGAGATAAATTGGAAGACTTTGATAACTAATTTTGAGGAATTGAATCCATGAATCTTGAAGTTGAACTCCAAATTCCTTCATCTGCCAATAATTAAACCAGTTCTATTAAAATCATGACAAAAACAAAGGGAGTTCATCAACATAGCAAGCTTCGGCCCAAGGAGTGGCACTTTATCAAAACCCCAAGGGGGAAGCAACGGACAATGTGTCTCCGTACTAAAATCAAGCGAGATGATCACAAATTGGTCAATGGTAATATTTTTCCAATTTTCATATTGAGACCGCTTTCGAATGGTCAACCAGTTAAGACTGCCATTTACATACACACCACGGTCACTAATATGGGCGTCAGGAAAACTTTGAATATTTCTCCAAACATTATCACCAATACTTAAAACTCTCACTCTCACCTCCTTACTCAATTGACACAAATACACAATCTTATAAGTTCCGGTTGAATTATCATAACAAAACCCGTGTTCCACCAATGAGGACATAAACTATGAGGGTCAACCTTGTTACGACAAACAATCTCTATTTTGTTAGATAATGACCTGGTTGCTGGGTTCCATAAGTAAAGCAGCGACTCTGCATTTTTAACGATGAATAAGCAGATCAATCCGTTGTAGGAACCAACAGGATAGATGTGTCCATGGTCATCGAAGTAAGGGTCGTTGGCAATGGTGAGGGATGTATTCTCCAGTAAACGATGCATGGGGAGATGTGAGACAATCCTTGAACTTGAATCACTGCCACGGTACGTGTTTGAAAATATTGCTAGGTGCTTGTTTCTTGCGGATCGTTCGTTTAAGGTGTAGTTTGATGAATGTGGGATTAGAGATTAAGGTTTTCCATGATTTACATACGCACTTAAGTCGCATCAGATATCTTACCGGAAGGAATGATAAAACTTCTGTGATAAGTTCATCAGGTAGGAATACATGCAACATATTTGAGTGCCGTTCTGAGAGGGTCCGAAGGAAGAGTAGAGTTCACAAGGTGATAATAATGAATGAATGGATGAATGAATGAATGAATGAATGAATGAATGGTAGAACGATGAAAGAAAGAAAACCCTAACTAATGAATATTGTATATTTTTTTGGTCCAAAAAAATAACAAATTTGTTTTTGATAAATTAAAATAAAAATAAAAAATTAAACAAGCTTTAAATATTTTTGGTTGTGTGTCAAAAAAAGAATTTTGGTTATAAATTTATTTTTTGGGACACGTATAGATTTACAACAATTTTTTGGGACGATTTGGTTTTTAAAAATTTTAAAATCTAAAGTAACACTAGTAAATTTTTGTAGACAATGGTTTTGTTGGAAATGTTCTGGTTTTGCGCTGGTAGATTTGGGTTTTGGTGTGGTGGTTTGTGGTTACTTGTTCATGGTTCTCTGGCATTCTTTCGTTGGAGTTTTGTCGACCTCTATTTCCGGTGCGGGTGGTGGTGACGGTGCCACTGTTGTTTTTGTGTTGGTTGGGTTGGATCTATGCGGCGATTCTGATTTGGTGGTGACAAATTTGGGTTATGATTGTGTTATGACTCGGCGTGTCTGTAGGTGTGTTGATGGAGGTGGTGAATCGTGTTCTGCTTCCTGTGGCGCGTGTTCTGTTTTTGGTTCACGCGTCTTGGTTGTGAATGAGACGGATCTAAGATGGAGATGGTGAGGGGTGTGGTGGAACGTTGCGACAGATTTGAGATGGGATGTAGTGGCTGCGACTGATTTGAGATGGGGTGTGGTGGCTGCGACGGATCTGTGATGAATGTGGTGGTGATGAGCGAAATAGTTGGTCCAATTCGGTGTCTGAGTTATTTGTGTTGGATGTATCTCCATTTTCCTTCTCAATGGAACCTCCGTGGAGCGTTAATATTAATACCTTTCTCCAAAGCTTTTCGCAGCTACGATTTTAGCTCTTTACGTCGTCGTTTTTGTGTTGTTAGTTTTGAATTTGGTTGTTCTCAGAGGTTGTTGAATGTTTCTGCGACATGTTTAATCTCTCTCTGTTCCAATTGTGTAGTTGTTTTGCGCTTTGGTTTCGGGTTGAGTTCTCGTGCCGCCGTCGAATGGAGATTCTTTTTGAGTATATGTGGTTTGATATCCGAATGTGAGTGGATACTCCTTAGCTTCGAGGCTGTCGTTTTGTTTCAGATGGAATTAAAGTAGGATGAGCGGATGATGATATTTTGATGTAATTGCCTTAGTTTGACTTTTGGGACGTTTTTTGTTATTGTTCTAGGTTGTTATTTTAGATGTAATTCTTCCTTTTTGAAGAATTTTATGACTTCATTTTGCGGACTGTGCACGTCTTGCGCTCATTTCCGTTTTTAATAAAAATCTAGCTGTTCAAAAATAATAATAATAATAATAATAATAATAATAATAATAATAATAATAATAATAATAATAATAATAATAATAATAATTCCTCCAAAAATAAAATTTAACATTGAAACAACAAGTTTGTTAATTTCTACAAAAGTGAATTGGCACTTTTATATCATGTGAAATACTAAATTTGACAAAATTACATTCCAGATTTAAGTAGAAAAATAAAAAGGTTTTCATCTAATTAAACAATCTCTCAAATAGAACTTGAACAACAGTCTCATGAGCTTAACTTAGTTTGAAGGACATTGCATTATATATACAGAGTTCGAACGCCGGCCATTCCACTTATTCAATGGAATTTCTAATCACTATACTACCTAACAAAAAAAACTTTGAAGAGCATTGTTTTAAGTCTTCCTCCTAACAATAAATGGTTGCTGTGTAAAAGAATTTTCGTTCAACAATACAAATTTAAATGAAATCGATTAAAATGCAGGTTGAGTTAATTTGAGTCATATTTTATTAAAAAGTGCAAGGCATGATATTCTCAACTGAAGTTGCAAGTAAAAAATGGAATCAAATAAGAAAAGTATTATCACACAAACTGTCTTCGACACAATTCCTGTTTATTACCGCAATTTGAATACACTTGTCCCTCATTTAGTGAACAATGAAGCTTTAATCAAATGCAAAATTGTTTAACTCACTTGTATAAACTATCTTTTATTGTAGCTTCCCAATTTTTAAAGACTAGCATAAAAAAATGTATCAAAGCACAAACGTACGTAGACAAGATTTTTGTCATAAAAAATAAAGTTTTACATTGCTTGTAAATCGAGGCTAAACACTCATACTCTACTATCCACCGAGGCATCTGTTAATATTAAGAAACAGACTGTGAGAGTTTACACATAAGATCCAAAACGGACAATACTTTTGGGAGTCGAGTCATGTACAAGGACCGACAAACCCTTTAACCACAACTACTAGAAGCTATTGTTTTAATACACCAAAAAATCTCATATTGCTCGAAAGCCGAGGCTAGAGCCTAAGATTAGTTTATAAGACCTACATTTATCTACAGAAGTGTCTTTTAACTAAAGACAAAATCCTGAAGACTCACAAAATTCAAAACGGACAACATTTTAGAAAAATAATGTGGTGGACATGAGGTCAGAACAATTTAAAATGCAAAAGCTTTGCAGCATAATTTGATAATCTGTTTATCATCATTGATGTTGCAACTTTATGTTGTTTTGTCCCTGCAAGAGTAGTTTGTTAGATTTGGTACATACTAAAGTGAAGAAATTAAAATAGATAAAATAGAAGCTTCTAACTTTCTTCCACTTAATATTCCAAGAACTTAATTATGGTGAAAGAAAGGAAGTTGATTCAATTAAACTTTATTCCTTTCTAGCTATTATATGTACACCTATCACATTCCATTTCACCATCACCATCATTAACATTCACTTTCTTTTTGTTTTTCCTTTTGTTTGCTCACAATGACTAGTATTGGCAAGTTAGGTGCTATGCAACAACTAATGAAAGGTGGAAAAATGATGCCAGCAAATGTAATATCTGATGATAACATTTTGGTGAAGAAAATAGTTTCAGATCATAATCCTGAGGGACTTGATTATGATGTTAAGCCACTTCTTCATATTGTTGAAGATATTCTTAGACTTTCCACCCTCAGAAGTTCTGATGAACATGCTTCAATGGTATGATTCTATGGCTAAAAATTATAGTAACTTTAATTTCCAAGTAAATCTAGTTTGCTATTTGTCGGATTTCATGTGTGACTGGTTAAGTCTCACATCGACTATGAATCTAATGCCTTAAGGTTTTGGATGGAGATGTAGCGTCTTCCTATTGACCAGTTATTTCTCCTGGTGCTCCCTCGGACTCCCCAACAAGTGGTATCAGAGTTGTGGTTCGGCCGATCCTTATCATTTTAAGAACTAAATTGCCGATTTTGTAAATTTTAAGGACTAAATTGTTGATTTACTCTGTATTTAATGGATGTCTATATTTTGCTGTGATTTTCATATATCATGTGATTAACTTGTAGTTTCTTTCAGGGTGAACTTTCTCATGTTGAAGACAGAAATCACCTTCCTGCCTACACAAACATGCTGGAGGCTTTATCTGTTAAGATCGATCGAATTTCTTGCGAGGTGACAAAAAATTGCATAAACAATTAAAAATTTTCGTTTGTTATATTTAACAAAAAACATTAAGATTTTATTGTTCAACTCGCTTTTGTTTCTAGAACATCATCTGCATTCATGTTTTTTCATCAATATAACAAATTAACTATACAAAGACAACATGAAATTTCAGATATCCTACAAGATTCTTTCTGGTGTAGATGCACACTCAACAACAGTTGCAATATTTGAGATGCTTACAATCTACAAATGGGATGTTAAGTTAGTCCTAGCCTTAGCTGCATTTGCACTTAACTATGGTGAATTTTGGCTTCTTGCTCATATTCACGACACCAACCAACTCGCGAAATCAATGGCAATTCTTAAGCAGTTACCTGGTATCATGGAGCATTCGAGCTCGCTAAAACCACGATTCGATACACTTAATGATCTAGTAAATGTCATATTGGAAGTTACCAAGTGTGTTATAGAGTTCAATGATTTGCCAACTCAATACATTGCACAAGATGTATCGGCCTACACAAGTGCTTCTAATCATATCCCAATTGCTTCCTACTGGTGTATTAGAAGTATTGTCGCTTGTGCAGCGCAGATTACAAGCCTCACTACACTCGGTTACGAGTATGTTTTTCCGGTCATTTCTCAAGATTTTTATGTTTGATACAAAGTATCATTCATTATACCTAGCTGCTAAATAGCATAGTTTAATATGACAGATTATTGATATTAATTGTTTCAGGATCTTCACCTCTAATGATGCTTGGGAGCTTTCAACATTGGCTTTCAAGCTCAGAAGTATAGTCGACCATCTCAGAAAGCAACTGGATAGCTGCCACAAACACGTTGGTAGGACACTTAAACTATACATACATCTGCACACACGTGCGCGCACACACATACATATAGTTCATGCATCGAGGTGATGAAATTCAATTATGGCAATTTCAATCATGTGCGATTGTCAACATAATCATGCTTATCGTTCTTCCTTCCATCCATCCAAGTGCATCTAAGCAATGTTCTAATTTAAGATGGTTAATGAATGCAGAGAAAAAGATGGATGCTGAAGCTTATGGAATGCTACGCGATTTATTTGCGACACCACACACTGATAACATGAAGATCATCAAGGCTTTAATTTATTCACATGATGACATTTTGCCTCTATATGACGGTGTTACGAAGAAAAGGGTTTGATTTTCTAACACTAATAACACCTAAATGATGCATTACTAGTTGATACTAATACTGATATATGATTAATTAATGCAAACAAATATACAGGCTAGCCTTGAGGCACTGAGAAGGAAGAATGTGCTACTTCTATTTTCAGGCCTAGAGTTCTCAACCGACGAGCTTCTAATACTTGAACAGATCTATAACGAATCAAAGGCACATGCACCGAGACAGGACAACCGATATGAACTAGTTTGGATCCCGATTGTGGATCAAACCTCCGAATGGACAGACCAAAAGCAAATGCAATTTGAGCATCTGAGAGAGAGTATGCCTTGGTACTCAGTGTATCATCCTTCACTGATAAGTAAGGCAGTGGTTTGGTTCATACAGAGTGAATGGAAATACAAGAATAAGCCAATTCTTGTGGTTTTGGATCCTCTAGGTAGGGTTGCTTGCCCTAATGCTATTCACATGATGTGGATTTGGGGAAGTGCAGCTTTTCCTTTTACAAGTTATAAAGAAGAAACTCTTTGGAAGGATGAAACTTGGAGACTTGAACTGCTTGTGGATGGCATTGACTCAGAAATATTGAATTGGGTAAGCTTCTAATACTCGTAACCCTCCGTTTCCCAAGTGGCCTAGTAATCCAAAATTTGGCCGAGAGGTAAATAAAGTCTGGTCAATGATTGTCTAGACTTTAGAATATAGTCCAAAATGCAAATTCGAAACATAGACGATATGCAACTGCGTGATTGTTGCATGCACTCAATTCCCCTATTACATATACTATTTTGAAACTAATCAATATTTTAAATTTTGATTACACAGATTAAGGAAGGAAAATACATTTTCTTATACGGAGGAGATGATCCCGATTGGATAAGGAGATTTGTGAAAGAAGCCCGAAAAGTAGCACAGGCGACAAAGACACCGCTAGAGATGGTATACGTAGGAAAAAGCAACAAGCGAGATCAAGTACAAAGAGTATCCGATACCATAATCCGCGAAAATCTCTACACTCACAGCTGGTCAGAACAAAGCATGATATGGTTCTTCTGGACACGTCTCCAAAGCATGCTATTCTCCAAAATCCAACTAAAACAAGTCGATGAAAATGATATCGTGATGCAAGAAATCAAGAAGCTACTTAGCTACGATAAACAAGGCGGATGGATCGTTCTAGCAAAAGGTTCACAGATTGTAGTGAATGGACATGCTGCAACTGGTTTACAAACATTGTCTGAGTATGATCTTATGTGGAAAGAACATGCTGAAAATGACGGTTTTGAAAGAGCTTTTAAGGAACATTATGGGAAACTTCATTCAGTTGCAAATCCTTGTTGTAGATTTGAGTTCTCGCATTCAATGGGGAGGATACCTGATAGACTCACTTGCCCCGAGTGTCGCCGGAATATGCATGTGCTAACGACTTTTCAATGCTGCCATGATGATAATGTTGATGAGGATTTTTTTGTTAGCAGTGTTATTCCTCCTAGTACTATTACTAACTAATTGATCATATGTTGTTTTATTAATTATTTTGGTTCTGTTGTTCATGGTTCTATGCAGTTTATTGCATAGCCTTTGATGTTTGTGTGTTTGTTTTAATCATGGATCATGTAATAAATTTGTCCGAAGGTTTTGTTGTATGAACTGGAGTACATTGGATGATCAATAAAGTTACTTGATTCAGAAACAAGACACGACACTAACATAGACATGTTGACATCGATAAGATTTTGAAAAAATAACATAATTCATCGTAATCACATGTATCAATATCGTGTGGGTGGCGGATATTGACACGTGTCGAATAACAAACACGCATTCGACCAGAAGTATCGATGCTACAATAATATTTAAGAAAATAGATGAAAGTGATTAAATGTGTAAATTGATGAGTGAGACTAAATGTCTAAATTAGTGAGAGGCTAAATATCTAAATTTTAAAAAAGAAGAATTAAAATTACGAAATTATAAAAATGAATATTTTCGTGAGCAAAACTCAGTTATGCACGTAGAGATCGTGATTATAATAAATAAAAAACTAATATTCTTTATAATAAATAAATGAGTAAAACCAATATTTACTTTCTTACATGTTGTCAAAATTACTTAGCCTTAAATGTAAAAACAATGTTGATTGAAAATGAACAACATTTGCCCCTATAGCTCAGTGGTAGAGCGCCAGTCTTGTAAACTGGAGGTCTGTAGTTCGATCCTGCATGGGGGCAGCTTGTTGTATTTTTATTTCTTTTTGGCTCTTTAATCAGCAATGTTGAGTCCTTCCCTGTTGCTCCCATAAAGCATGCTATGACATGGAAATCTCATAATGTCTTTTTGTTTTATATGCTAATGTTAGTAAATTTGGTTATGTTGTATTTCAGTGTTCGAACTCTGAGCCTTTTGCTTCGGTCACCAACCGAGCTACTTACCTCGGACGGAGTGTCTATTCCAATGACATGTTTGTGTATGACTTTGTTCATAATGTGGTAACACTAGTTGACTAATCATTACTTATCCTCTTATTTCAATATTATCATTGTTGAGTCCTGGAAGAGTTCGAGAAATCATCACATTTCACTTTGACTCCACATAAATAGAATTTAACTCCATATCTTAATTCAAAATCATAAGGCATTAAATATATAAAAGATGGTTATATATATATTGTTCAACTTCAACCTGTATTTTTCATCTAATGTAAGATTTTTAATTCACGCTTGACACACTAATAGTCATGTTATTGAGAAAGCTTGCATTTTTTGTTATGCTAATTGCTAATGTACATATAATTTTTTTTGGAGTGGTGTCATTCTCACTACTAGTTACTTGATAAATCAAATGAAATCATTTGATACATTTTGATCCAGTATGGAATTTGATAGTGTTAATCATGAAATTGGCTGTCATTTCTATTCTTATTTTTAAATAAATTAATAAGAAAGGTAAATTTGACATTGTCTGAAGTTTGTTTTATGATATAAACTAATGCATCAAGAAGATGGTAGATGTGGACAACATAAGAAACTAAAATTTATTTTTTCTTCTTATAACTAACTTAATTATTGAGTTTCAAGCTGTTTTGCAGTTAATAATGTAAAACTTTAAACTAGTATGTTTCTTTCCACATTAAAAGTAACAAATTTGTCTTCTAACATGAGCTAAGGATAAAAACCATGTGATTTTGGTATAAATGGCATTCAAATTCTTCACCTTTCCTTCAATAGCACAAGTACTACATCTTTTATATTACAACTGCAGACTATATATGTTTATGGAAAGTTTTAATTTAACAAAACATTATTTAAATATGTGTGTAAATCCTATTGGTTATTTTAGTGAATTTTTTTTTTTTTTTGTGTTGCTATTGGTTTAGTAGTAAAAAGGTAGTGAATTTAGAGTTTCAAGATTAAATTTTATGAAACCAAAAAAAATACTAAGCATTGATTCTTATAATTGTTTTTTAGTGCATTGTTACTACTTTCTCCCATAATCATTTTGGAGTGCTTCTGGATTTTATGTACTGTTTCTTTGTCCAATTTTGTTGTTTTGGTATTTTTCCTTTACCATGGTCATTTTTAATACGTCATTAATTAACTTCTAGAGGTGATAATCTGAATGATGTATTTAAGAATTTGAAACAATTCATGATTTGTCTGATTAGAACAAATGGGGTATCCTAGTTCTTGATAAAGGAGACACCATCTCTTGTGATTGATAAGGTAATAGATTTTTCTTGGACCTTTATCTGCATCATTGTTAATGATTTTGGTGCTCTTCCAATTTAAAATTTTGGTTGAGTCATTGGAGTCTTTCTCTAATATTATTCATGCAATTGAATATTTTTGTTTACTAGAAAGAAAAATGGGTTTGACCTAGGAATATAGAATACACCTATATAGTTAAAGATAATATGAATGATGATTGGACGACTCATGTTTTAACTTCACCAAATTGACTCTGAAATATATTTGAAATATGAACTATTTAAATTTTATCAAATGTTTAAAATTTACGACTACTCGTGTAATTTGTGACCACAGATAATATAATTGCATAATTTTGTTTATTAAATGTGTTTATAGTTCCATTTATATCTTACATATGTAGAACCGATATTTTAGATTGAAGATATATTTCACGTTTGAAACTGACAATATATTGAAGCATGCACTACATTCAATAACTATCTATATGTTACTAAAGAAAATTGGCAAAAAAATTGCCGAAATTGATAGGTTACACATCATGACGGATGTTCGAACTCCGATTTCCTTACTTTATAAATTTATATTTGCTTTATTATTTCATCTATGTAAGAAAAATGTCACTAAAGAAAACAAATTGCAGATCTTATATTTATCATATCTCTTTTGGTTAGTAAATCTCAATATTTGGTTCTTTCTTTCTCATTTGATTTATTGCATTAATACTCAAAAGGCCTAACTTTGCAAAATTGTACAAGTATTGATGGAAAGTGTATTGTAGAACAAGAAATGGTGAAGACACGAGACATGTTTCATAATACCATCAAGCCAACTATATAGTATGGCTGGCTAAATTGAGTGTATCCCAACACATAAATTCATTTGTGGGACCCCACAACAAACCAAACATCCCTAGTTATATTCTATGACTTAAAGTTGGTTGTTGAATGGTCATTTTCTATTAGCAAGATTAGTGTTTGTCTTGTAAACTTGATTCTAAGCTTAGTTCATGAATCTGGGTCCACTGTTCTATTGAAAAGATCATTTACCAAATTCATACAGTTTTGAGGTCGGAGGGTGTCCACTAAATGATATATATGTCCTTTTGGTAATTCATATTAATCATTTTTTTTTGTAATCGAGAATTTTCTATGTACAATTATGAAGATTAGTCTTTAGAGTTTTGTAAAACTTAAATTAGTAGTAAATATTTTTTAAAATTTTTAATGTTGTTGTATATCCAAATTTAGAATCGAATTGGGACCTTGATATTATTATAAAAATATTATTATAAAAGCCATGTGTCATCTCATTTATCTAAATGGTTTTGGGTCGATATGAATAATTTTGACTAAATAAAAAAAAAAATATTCGCTACTATTTTTTCAACTTCTAATATAATCAATATATTCATTCCACAATACTAACAAATTTGTGCAGTTTCGATGCATATTTTTGAATAATTTGTGCAGTTTAAATGCACACTTCTAAAAATACGGAGAAGATTTTACCAGTGATTTACGAACCTAAAAATCTTTTTTGATGTGTCTGATTTGATCCCACGCCTAATTTTTTATAGGATTTGGATAATGTGCAACTAAACACAAATTTAAATTGCCCGCAGTAAGAAAAGAATACGAGTAAGCTACATATGGTCAACTACATCCATTTTGTTCGGATGGACGACTCATGTTTTTAACTTTATAAAAAAAATCTAAATTAAGTTACATATGATCAACTATATTTAATTTTTCGGACGGACGACTCATGTCTTGACTTTGTAAAAAATTTAAATTATCTAACTTAAAATATGGATCACCTTGATCTCAATTAAAAAAAAAAAAATTTATCCACTAACTGCATGCAGATATAGAATTTGACTGCACACAATTCTGTTTTTTTTTTTTTTTTTTGTGGATGTATGGGGATCCAAGATATAGAGCATTGTGATTTTCCCTTTATTGGTTTGCAAATTTTGCTATTTCATTTTGATGTTAACATCACATGTTTATGTTGCTTTCTAGTACGATTTGTACTAAAATACTTATTTCCCAAAGTTGATGAGTGTGGCAACTCCCACGTGAAATTGAGCTTAAAGGATTTGGGTATTGCCGAGGATGATCACAAAGCTGATTTGATATATTTCTTTTCTAAATCATGATTATGATTGATTTAAGAAATTAAGATTCTCTACTCCTTTAATCAAACTACCACTTGGAGTATGTTTTTGAGTTTTATACAACCGAATCGATGGTAACTCGATTTTGATAATAGGTGTAGGAGGGAAGATTTACTCTTATACTATCTCTGTCTTTAAATATAAGACCATTTAAAATAAAATACAAAAAAAATAAAAATTGATTGTGGTATTAAATTTGATCCTTTAAAAAAGAGAATTGGTTAATATTTTTTAGTGTATTTATTAGAAATTGTAGAGAAAAGAACACTTTAATTGCAAGTATGTTGTGGCAAGAAAATATTTAGTGTCATTGAAAATTTAAAAATTGTATTATGAAAAAGAACAAAAAAAAATTCAAAAAATCTTATAATTATGAACGAAGAAAGTAGTATTTTCGTTCTTTTTTTTAAAAGATAAGCCATTTAAAGATTCTTTAAGCTCCGACTATTTGTAATGTGGCACATGGATTCTTGTAAGCTTTTCCCTTTATTCTTATAAAGATGTATGATTTTCACCATATTATGAAATTAATGCTAATTGAAATGAGAAATTTCCTACATTTTTTTTTCAATAATGTATATTTGTGTCTAGTTAGAGAGTGAGAGTACTGCCATTAGGTGATTGCTACCAAAAACAATTTGATCGTTGATGTACAAATGTAGCAAGGATGTATAACTTTGCACTATAAATGAGATCCATATATTCAATATAACTATATTAATTACTATTAGCTTTGTATAAACTTTTTTTTTCACTTAACTTTTGTTTCCACACACATAAATATATGGAAGATGATTAATAGTGCGAACAAAAACCACGCGAAAATTCACGAATCACATTTCATATAATCACATGTTGTAGTTCAAGTAAAATTGATCTAAATTATAAACAAAATTAACTAACTTTTATCATTTTCAAAATTTACTTTTATTTATTCTCATGAAATTTAATGAAAAATATATTTAATTTACTCTCTCTCTTCTTTTTCACATGATATTACCAATAAAAATCTATTTTATATCTTCCCATGAAACTTATTTCAAGAAAAACAAAAAATTATACTCCAAATTATCATATTTTATTTTTCTTAAGAAGTGTGAATTTTTTTTTTTTTTTGCTCATAATATGGGACGGAGGGAGTATTCAAATATATAAATAATTTTTGCTTATAATTTATTACATTAAAAAATATAGATAAATAACAACAAAAATTATGGACAAACCGCCACTTTAGTTTTTGAATGTGTAAATCGCTATCATATTATTTTTTTGACAATCCGATATCATATTATTAAATGTATAAAAATTGCAAATAAATTCATAAATATCTCTTTTATTAATCACTTTAGTCCTTGAAACCGTTTGAGGTAGTCAATTTAATTCTCTAATGCATTCTTTGTTAGTCAATTTAGTCCATAAAATTACTATCAAATGAGATATTTGGAGATATATTTACAATTTTGATACATTAAGAAACGTCGACCAATATGACAACGAGTTTAAAAATAATGGTTTGCCGCGGAAAATATTATATTAAAAATTGACAAAACATTTTTAGAAATCATTATTTTGCAAACAAATTCACAATTGCCTCGTTTTTCGGACAAATCATTATTTCACTTAACATTATTTCACTTAACTTTCAAAGACCAAAATAAAGGTTTGCCCTAGAAAATATTCAATTTAGAAATTTTGACATTGTTAGTTAAACTACAAATTGCATGTATATTAAACTTTTTTTGTTGAGCATTTTAGTGGTTGGTTAGACTCATACACTATAAATATGGAGAAATGAGAATCCAAAGTTCAAATTTCAATCTTTTCAATATGTTTATAGTAACTATCAACTCCCTACGCTTAGTTGATAAATATATCAAATGGAACAGTAATAATTATTCTTGTATCATTCTTAATGTGGATAGAAGTTGTCTCGGTTCTTCAATTCGATATGGATTTGACGACATTATTAAAAAAACTTTCGGTCATTATCTTACAGACTTCTCATGCTTCATTCAAGGGTCATCTGACATTCTTTTTGTTGAACTGTATGTTATCGATTCTCATTCTTTACACTGCGTGAACCTCATCAAAGGTCTCAAATGTTTCTTTTTATCACACCTTTAGAAAGGGAACAATGTGTATATTTCTTCGTTAAACATGAAACTTTTTCAGATGTTAATTTCTTAACTCATTCATCTCTTCCAGAAGACCTTCGTAATATTTTTTTCCTTCTTTTTTCATGAATAGTTTTTCTTTTTTGTTATTTCCTTTTCTTTTTAATAACTTGCTCACAAAAAATAAATAAAAAAATCAATGAAAATAGGATGCGAGATCCATGGGTGAAGTGGCCCAATGGAACCAAAAAAGCAAGTAATAAAAGAAAAGTTATCTCACTCACATCACACTCTCAAAACAATATCATAGTAAGCTTACAGCATGATCCATTCCCACCAAACAAACAAATAACTTAACTTCTCTTTCACTCTCACCATCTTTTCCCTCCATTCTCGTAAAGTTACTCTCCATACCCTCAATTCTTCTCTCACAACAACAACAAGATCTCAAATCAATTAACAACAACACAAACACATAGAAATAGCAACACTTTGTGTTCAAGTGTTGTGTTTATGAGTTAGGAGTGATGGGTGGTGTAACTTCATCAATGGCAGCAAAATTTGCGTTTTTTCCACCAAACCCATCATCATACAAACTTATCAAAGATGAACTAACTGGTCTTTTTCTTCTAACTCCTTTCCCTCACCGTGAAAACGTTGAAATTCTTAAACTTCCTACTCGCCGTGGAACTGAGGTTGTAGCTGTTTATGTTCGTCATCCAATGGCTAGTTCTACTCTTCTTTACTCTCATGGAAACGCTGCTGATCTGGGTCAGATGTATGAGCTTTTCATTGAACTTAGCATCCACTTGCGTGTTAATCTCATGGGGTATATACCTTATCTCTTTTCACTGCTTTTTTGAAATTTCAAGTTTTTATGATTTTTTAGTGTTCTTTTTCTGTTTTTGGTTTCTGGGTTTGTGTAAATTTTGCTTCTTTTTGGTTTATGGAGTTTTTTTTATTTAGACTCAGTATCTAACCTAAGTACCGACTAATTCGAGGGGCACCAATCCTATCATCCATTAGTGGGGGGGCCAATTGAAGTCTTGATCTGTATTGACTGGCCCAATAAAGTGGCACCGGGAGGATTCAAACCTGACACTTATGGTTTTTGTTTGCTTTAAGTGGGAAATGAGGATAAATGGGTGATTTGGAGATTTGAGAAATGAGTTCTATCATCTATGTGTTTTTAAGGTAGAAATTTATGGTGAAGTGTCATGTTTGGATAAACAATTTAATTAAGTGGTTATATTATTTAAGATATTTTATAACAAATGATAAAATAAAGTCAAACTGTTTGTTTTTATATAAGTTGTGATCTGTTTTCATAAGCTCTTGTTAAAATCTTCTTATGAATGTGTAATAATCTGTTTCGAGAAGCTCTGCCAAATAGTTTTCACAATATATAAAAGCTTAAATAAGTCGATCCTTAGAAATTGGGGTTGGTTTGGTTTTGTTAATACTATTTTAGGTGCTTTGTTTTGTTATTATTTATTTATTTATTTATATATGATTTTTTAAATTAAGTACTTAATTGGAAGGTATGAGGTTCGTCATAAGTTGCAGTTGTCTTTGTATGAATTATGTTGTCGGATTTCATGGAAGTGGGATTGATGGTGTTTCTGAGGCTTGTAATACTATCAATTACTTGTTCTAAATCCTTCATGTGCATGATTATTTGTATGTTCTTAATTTTGTTTTCTGTTCAAGTTTATGTTCATGACACATTAAGAACAAACACGAAGGGTAGTGAAATTGTTCTAACTTCTAAGTTTTCGAGTCTTAAATACCTTGTGTGACGAAAAGTTCTGGAAGCATTCATACTTTATCTCTAGTGGACTAGTGGTATTGTTTAGAGTACATATTTGTTGAGTTCGATTTCAAAAGAGTGAAAAATTGTTTTTTTTTCTCACTCTTAAGTTATAATTTCTTGCAGGTATGATTATTCTGGGTATGGACAGTCATCGGGAAAGGTTTGTGTTTTAAAAACAATAACATGAATTGCTTGTTCATGTTGCATTGTGCATACATAAATCTGATCAATGAACATTGTTTTGCGTGAAATGTAGCCAAGTGAGCAGAATACATATTCAGATATTGAAGCTGTATACAAATGTCTAGAAGAAAGTTACGGTGCTAAGCAAGAAGATATAATCCTTTACGGGCAATCCGTTGGAAGTGGCCCAACTTTGGATCTTGCAGCTAGGTTGCCTCAATTACGAGCTGTTGTTTTGCACAGTCCAATACTTTCTGGCTTAAGGGTCATGTATCCAGTTAAGCGCTCATACTGGTTTGACATATATAAGGTTAGTATATTGCTTCTATTTCTATTCATATTCATGTTTATGAATGCGTTAGTCTAATGAGATGCTACGTTTTGTTTGTGTATGCAGAATATCGACAAAATTCCACTCGTTAATTGTCCAGTTCTCATAGTTCATGTAAGTATGCTTCAAATATGTTGTTTAACCAAAATTGATAAGAGGGAAATGGACAGGAACATTTGAAGTTGAAACAATGACGCAGATAATTGACCAAAAAATATTTAACGGTGACTCTTTTAAAGATCTTACAATTGCAATTATCGACTAAAATCTTCATGTCACTTGTAGGGTACTTCAGATGAAGTTGTAGATTGTTCTCATGGTAAGCAACTCTGGGAACTATGTAAAGAGAAATATGAACCGTTGTGGCTCAAAGGTGGTAACCACTGTGATTTGGAGCTCTTTCCCGAGTACATTAGGCATCTGAAGAAGTTCATAACAACAGTTGAGAAGTCTCCGTCGCAACGATACAGTTTCAGAAGGAGTACAGACCAGCAGTTTGAGCAGGCTCGAAAGAGTACAGATATTTTTGAAGTGACTAGAAAGAGCACCGATCGTAGAGAAAAGCCAAGGAAGAGCACCGACAAACCAGAGAAGGTGAAAAGCATGTCTAGTAATGGCGGGGATATGTTGGAGAAATTGAGAATGACGTTTGATCATAAGGAGAGGTCTCGGAGAAGTGTCGACTGTCATGAAAAGTCTCGAAAAAGTGTTGATCATCAATTGGAAAAAGGAAGGAAAAGCGTTGACCGACTCGACAGAATAAGGACCGGTTAATTCTTATATTGAAATTATATTCGTGCACACGAGATTGGTCTTTTTTTTTTATATATTGGTCTAATGGTTGTGTAGCTATACTTTGGTTTATGTCAGATATGATAACTCTTGGCATTGAAGAAAAGGTTTGATGTTACAATCGGTTCAGTTTACATTCAAATGATATAGCTTCTTTCTGTGTTTTGCTCCCCCTTCTCTCCCTCTCCCCCTCTCTATCTATCTATCTATCTATCTATCTATCTGTGTGCGCGCTAAAAGAAAATGCTGGTAAAATCACATTTTCATTTTCACTTTCATTTATTTTTCTTTTTCTTAAAATAGTGAAAAACAGACTTATTGTCAGTTGAGGTACTAAATATGCAACTGCTTATTGACTGGATGGTTATATCATTATGGATTGTGTTGTGACAGATGGTTATATTTTAAGGTACTAAATATGCAACTGCTTGTAGTTCAGTACTTCAAAATATAACCTACCAAAAACTACTTGACAGGTTATGTCAGAACTTCTTATTTAATAATCATTTAAATAATAATTTTTTTATGTACCACCCTTCTTAAAACAAAATACTAGGATTTAATTAAGGATTTAATTTTGATACACTGTGATTGTGAAAACTATATTTGTAATTTAAAAAGTAGTTAGGATTAAAATTAAATATTTTTAATAATATGAAGATTATGATTGATTAACGGTGTGAAAATTCGTTACATTACTGATATAAATGAATTAAATCCTTAAATTAATGCGAACATTATCGTTACAAAGTGTGTTGTAGATTATCATTTTATGTATTCTCTAACTCAGAACAAAAGTGGAAACAGAGGGGGCAAGATAAACAATAATGTAAATTAATTTTATGAAGTCCTAAACTTACACTATCTCAAAAAAGTTTCTCTACATTGGGTATCAAAATAAATAATTTGGCTAACATATTTTCAAAAATGGGAAGTGTATAGAATCAATGGAGAGATTCAAATGATTGTTTCCTGTATCTAAGTCTATGTTGCATCTGTTAGTTACTTGTAGTTAAAAATGTGCGACTCGACATAAACTTCAAACAACAAGAGTTGATTTCCTCTGAGCCCGAGTCGCCACAATGTTCAAGGCTTCGACAGATGATGATGATTGATGGACATCTATAGCCTGCTTTGTATATGGTTTGGACCGTTATTGCTGAATTCAACTATAGCTGATGGTGGAAGGAGACCTGAGCTTATTTTATACACTGCTGTGAAGAGAGGAAACATCGCTACCCATCCACGAGCGGTTAGAACCTCGTAAACCTCTTTTGCAGTTAACACACCCTTCATGCAAGAAAATTTAGATGCATGAGTAACATTAATGCTATTGGATTTTGATCAATGCAAATTTAACCTATTTATATGTGATTCCTTATTTGCTACTTTTTGTATTTATCAAAATCATTTAGAAATATATACATTTGAATTTGTGTCGAGAAATTAGGTTTAATATATGTTACCTGCAATTTCTGGCCTTTAAGCATCTCTGCTTCAAGTTCATCAAAAGACCTGTAAAGAAAAGAAACATAGAAATCAAATAGAATTACATCAACTGCATTTCAATTTATTCATCGAAGCAATGTTCTAAAAACTAGACCGGAGATTGAACCAGTGAGATTTTAGGGTCATGGTTCAATTAGTTCAACCGGTTGGACCAATTGCTGTTCAACCTGGTCCAAAATTGATTCAACTAGATTGTAGTATAACCGAAATCAAACAAAATAACAAACTTAGCCAGTTCTAAGTTAAATTGGTTGAACCGTTTGGTTCGGTTTTTAAAACACTGCACCCAAGTACTGGGGACGAGAGAGAGAAAAGCAAACCTCTTTCCCCTATTTTGTGCATAAGCCTCAGCAACTTTCCTATTTCTTCCACCCACTGTCACAAATAAGTCATTGTTTTAGTCAAACCAAGATAATCAATGAAAAAAAAGTAGGATTATGTAAATCATTGTCCTTACTGCATGTTGTAATAAGGTCAGCTACACCACAACTCTCAAAAAAGGTACTGTCCTTAACTGATGGAAACAATAACTTTGAAAATGCTATCATCTCTTTCAGACCAATTCTCATGATTGCAGCCTAAGCATAGTAGAGAGCCAAAAGTAAGAAACAAAATGAAAGGTGAGAACATAAAGGGCTTTCTTGAAGAGTTTAATTTTTATGCACCGTCAGTGTAAAGTTATTTTACTCATGCATTCAATGATGTGTTGACACATTGTTTAATGAATGTGAGACATCATGTGTTTATAAATACAATACATGGTATGTCAATATATTATTGAATGCCTGTGTGAAATAATTTTACACTGACGGTGTATATAAATTAAATTTTTTCTTGAATATGATTTTTCTATAAACTCACTTTTGTGTTATTTCCCATTTTCAAGCCATCAATAAAACCTGTCCAATTTGTGTGCAATTTCTTAATCATATTCATAAAGACTATAAAAGAGAGGAGATATAGAACAAAGTGCAGATAATGTATTACAAACCTGCGGCTACAGCTACTATATTTTTCAGGGTTCCACACATTTCTACTCCTTCAACATCCTCAACCTATATTAAATGCAAAAATCATAAAACATAAAGTGCATCTCAACATTTTACCAAAAACAAAACTACTAAATTATGATTGTATGGTTTTTGATATTATTAATTACACTATAAGCAAATTTCTTTGGATTAAATCAATTTTTCCTTGAATATGTCGGACGGTGTCACTATAGTTCTTGAATGTGGTCATTTGCTAGTCAGTTTAGTCCTCGAATGTGTTTTCTGTTAGTTTGGTCGTCCAATGTGTCTAATGTTTCTCAATTTGCTCCATAAAATTTCTAAGATACTCGAGTATATTTATGAAGTTTCGATACATCAAAGGACTTTAATTACTTCTATTTTGTTTGTCATCAAGAAAGGATATGCTACACTCACAGATGTCACTTTAAAATAAGGAGTATTGAACAACTGAACCCATTTCTCTGCAGCTTCTTTGTTTTGTCTGTATCCAACTGTTGCCTCACTAAAATTTTCCATTGCAATCTGTTCAAAATAATGTAAAATTTTAAAAAACCAATATTGAATATAAGGTCTAGATAATTACTCCCTCCGTGACAAAATTTAAGCAAAATTCACCTTTTTAGGTTCATTACATAATTAATATATCTGGTCTATATTATGCAGTGAACCTAAAAAGGTGAATTTTGTTTATATTTTATCACGGAAAGAGTGCATTAAAAAAGTTTGTATAGTGTCCTCTATCTAGCTACCTCATCTGCTATATTGGCTCCCATTAATACAGAACAATTGATTCCTAATTGATTGGATATTAAAGTAGAGATCAAGCATGGACCTTCCTTTTTAACCTCCATTCCTTTTACAAGAGAAATCCCCTCTGCATCTGTCCTTATTTTTCCATTAAGCCTGTTGCATATTCCTTCCATGAATTGATGTGGTGATACAAATACCAACATGTTTGCATCATTAACTGCATAAATAAATTCACCATTCGAAGTTTAGCACAAGTTTATCACAAATATCTCTCTTAAAAGTAAATTTGAACATCAACAAATGCTTGAGGAGTTTTAATTGCACTTTTCGTCCCCTTATTTTTACTGATTGACGATTTTAGTCCATCCATTTCTAGATCAGAAAATATAGTCCCTCGATTTTTAAAATATCAGAAATTTTCTCTACCGGTTAATATACCTGCTCTTTCAAGGTTTGGATCTGCAACAACATTTTTACCAAGATTTACTCCTGGAAGATACTTAACATTTTCCTGCCATGAAGAACAGTTTTATTACATAATATTCATTGAAAAAAAGAATATATTTCATATGAAATTTTGGAATGAAATGCATGGTTAGTCCTTACATTTGTTTTGTTGATGACATCTGAGAGTTTCTCTCCATTTGATAAAGTTTCTTCAAAAACCCACATCCTCACTTCATCTGATTAACAAAAACATGCATCAATATGATTCCTTTGGCAAGTAAAATTGATACTGCAAAGAAAAATTATAATGGGATTTGAATATGCATAATTCAAGATGCTTAATGAATCCATTCTTATATCAGAAATTTACTCCATGCAAATAACCATCAATTTTATGAATGGTCTAGACCCTTGGACATTCAAAAACCACACTTGGATTCTTGGATATCAACTAATCGTTAAGAGTTCCGCATTGAATGTGATAAGACTTGAACATGCGGTGTTATATGTAGAGGTAGTTCTCGTCTTACAAGCTGATTTTGTAATGATGAATTATGAATAATATAAAAATCTAAGATGGTATTAGAGTTAGGTTCAAAGATCCATTGGACCACCTACTATCAAATTTTCACTATCAGGCCACTCGGGTGATGCTCAAGATGTCAATCCTAGGCATTAAGAGTGTGTGTTAAGAGTCGCACATTAGCTGATTTTGTAAGATAGAGTTAAGTCCAACCCAAATTCTAAAACTAATTGAAACTCTAACATTTCAATTCGAGTTGGTAATATAAATTGGCAAAACTCTTGCAACAACTATTTAAACATTACTTATAGAGAATCAAACTCCTCACCGTTTGAACCAACATGAGTAGTGCTAAATAGTGTATGAACTATTTCTACACAAATTGTGCATATACCAATGTATTTTTGTTATAACTAGTCAACACATGCTATGATTTCTTTTACGGAAATCACACGTTGATAAAAATTGTAAGCAACCAATCACATTTATCTCGATTGTTTTTTTGTGACGAGTTTTCATAATACCTAGTATTTCCTAGCACACGCAAAGAAGAAGCAAACAATTACTAAGCAATACACACGGGTGATCGCTACTCACCACTCTCACATTGTTCACACAGAAAAAAATATACTAACGAAAGATATCTTGCAGTAGAATTTTACGCAATGCACGCATGGCCGGGCCCAAAAAAAGTAGAAAAAAAGTACCATGAAAGTTATTAAGCTTGATGGTGTTGGATGCAATAAGCTTTGCCGCAACACTGCCCCAATTGCCACTACCAACAATGGCAACCTTATTCATCATGTTGTTATGGGGGCAGGAATTGGACAAAATTAGCAGAGAGGAACAAAAATGTGTCACAAAAGAGAAATAACAAAACGAAAAAGAAGCAATTGGAAAATAAATAAATATATTTATAAGGTAAAAAATTATATGTTGCTAGTAATTTAAGACTACACCCATACACGTTTCATTAGAAACAATATTCATGGAGTTAAATGCGGTGGTTCCATAAATATTTGCTACCGTAGAGCTTGGACAAGATTACGTGGTTTGTAATAAACCCACCTAATTAATTGTAATTTAACTATTATTTTTTAATCGAATTGAAATTTGCTTATTATTATTACTTGCAATTTTTGAGAATTTTCTAGTTTTTTTGGTTTTCCATAAATTGTCTTGTGGTTTTGTCAAAAAAATAAAATAAATTGTCTTAGGGAAGATCATTCTATTCAAACTATTTTTATAGATGAAGATTGATTCAGTTAATAAAAAGTTGATTCATATTCTTTAAGAACGTGTGTTTAGCTTCAGCTGTTTATGTGAAAATTCTATGATAGGTGATTTATAAGTATTTCTGTAAAAATAAAGTTGAGGTCGCCTAAATTTTACAAAATACAAAAACAAAAAGCTTCTTTTTGTTGTATTCACTTTTTTTATAAAACTATATTCAAACTTTGGTTATAATTTTTTAATTTTATCCGTATGTGGTACTTAGAGTTAGAAATAAGTTGGACAGAGTTAAACTTTGTAACACCTAATTAAATTTGGTCTATAAAAATTTTAAGGTCTAAATTTAACCTATAGTCTGTCATATGAATATCCTCAATGTAGAGGGTAAATAGATCGTTAATTGAAAATTAGATAAATTTGGTTGTAAAAGCTTTTTCACATCAACAAAGTCTATCTCGAATGCTATCAAAGAGATGGTTTGCATATTAAAAGTTAACATACTTTGTGTTAATAACTCAAATTAATAGGGATATTTATGTGTTTCCTATCAAACACTAGAATCAAGTAAGTTTGGAATTATCATAACAGTCTGGGCCTTTGGTGATTTCTAGTCAAGTTTTTGTCTACTATAAGAATCGAACCATCTACCCTAGGGTTTAAGTACATGTTCAATCCATTCCACTACTAATTGGGATTGATTGAACTCGTACTTGAACCCCAGGGTATATGGTTTGATTCCCACGGATGGCAAAAACTCCACTAGATAAGGGATTGGAGAAGATCCTGAGGTATGATGCCGGAATCGCTGAAGACCCCGGGTTGTTACAGTAGGCGAAGGGACTGCTGGAAGGTTGTTGTGCTATTTTACAGATTCTTGTTTTGCAAAGTAATGTTTCAGATAGGTGGCTATGGAGGACTACTCATTCATATTTTTCTCAGTTAAGGGAGCTTATTTAACCTTGACCCCAAATAGGAAGACGAAGATGCGACGTTGAATTATAAGACGTTGGTTTGGAATAAAGTTGTACCTCTTGTAGTTTCTATTTTTGCTTGGCATATTTTGGCTAATAGGATTCCCACAAGAGACAACCTTTTCAAACGGGAGATTGTGACTATCAATGCTCAAAATAATTCTATTGGTTGTGGTTCAATTGAATCTTTATCACATCTGTTTTAAATTTGTGATCATGCTTATAAGATTTCGAGTGGTGTGCTGAACTGGTTAGGTGTGCAGAGGGTCCGTCATTTTAATGTGCTCTCACGTATGCTCATCAGTTTGCCGGTTTATGTTCGCTTTCTAAAGAGTAAAGATTGCTTTCATGTTATTTGGTCTGCTACATTTTGGTTCATTTGGAAAGCTCGTAACTATTGTTTGTTTAATAATAAAGATTTTGCGCCTGAATCAGTGATTGACAATGACAAAATTCTTGTTGGTGGTTTTTCAAGGCAAAATTTAAAGGTTTTGATTATGTTTTTAATTTATGGTATACGAACCCTTTGAATTGTTTGGGGGGTGGGAGATGTATAATGTCACATTGTGTCCAATTTTTTATTTCTTTTATTTTCTGTAACTTAACTCTTATTGCGCCTATGGATTGAGCATATGTTTGTTAGAATCAGAGATACAAATTGAAAGAAAGATAAAAATTACTAGAGTTCCAATAATATCGGAATAACATTAATTAACAAAATAATGATTACAAGAGAATTTATAATAACCTAATGGACTACGAGACTATAACACATAAAGCCCAATAATTAAAGCCCTAATATATCTAACATTTTCCCTCAAACTCACGGTGAATTAACGGATAATCGTCGACAGTTTTGAGGGGATAGTGTTAGATATATTAGGCTTTAAGTATTGGGCTTTATATGTTATAGTCTACGCTGTCCATTAGATTATTATAAATTCTCTTATAATCCTTATTTTGTCTATTCAGATATTTTTGAACCCTAGCCGTCTTTATTTTTCTCTTAATTTGTATCTCTTATTTGGTATCAGAGTCGGGTTAATGACTGTAATGTGGACATTTGGCCCAAACCCACACTAAGCGTGAGGGTGGGTGTCGAATGTTGTGTTGTTGGAGTTTGTTTAGAGTCCCACCTTGCTTAAGTTTCGGGCTGTTGAATGTATAAATATGTGAAGGCAATCTCGCCCTATGAGCTAGTTTTTAGGGTTGAAATCAAACATATTTAACATGGTATGCCAATTTCAAGTGTTGCTTTTTAATATATCGGGCTCTTTGATTAATTAAAGAGTTTTGTCAAAAACTATTTTATTTATATGCACGAGAATTTGAGTTACTAGCGAAACCAAAAAGGAACTGTTTTAGACAATTAGGGTGCGTTTGTTTGGGATTTTTTTAAGAAAAAATCTATAAAATCCATTTTGTAATGTTGATAGTGTTTGTTATAGATTTTTTTAAAAATCATTTTCTTATAAAAATCATTTTTAGCCCCAAAATGAAAATCTATTTCTAATAGTTTTTCAAGAATCTATTTTTTTTAAACTAAGGAATCAAAGGGTGCATTTGTTTAAGCTTTAAAAAAAAAATCTAGAGATTTTTTTGTAGAGATTTTGAAGAAAATCTAAAGCTACTTTATGTTTGTTTACAATCATAAAAATCTATTTTTTTTTAAAAAGAAGTTCATACACTTAGATTCCTTAGTTTAAAAAAAATAGATTCTTGAAAAGCTATTAGAAATAGATTTTCATTTTGGGGCTGAAAATGATTTTTATAAGAAAATGATTTTTTAAAAAATCTATAACAAACACTATCAACATTATAAAATGAATTTTTTTAAGAAAAAAATAGATTTTTTCTTAAAAAAATCCCAAACAAACGCACCCTAAGTGTATGAACTTCTTTTTTAAAAAAAATAAATTTTTATGATTGTAAACAAACACAAAGTAGCTTTAGATTTTCTTCAAAATCTCTAGATTTTTTTAAAAAAAAAATCATTTTTTTGAAAGCTTAAACAAACGCACCCTTAATCAAATTGTTTGTGTATAATGCAATGTGCACTAGTCAAAAATCAATCATTGTGGTTGAATAATTTCTGCAATTACAAGTCTGAAATCTTGTAAATATCGTTTATGAAAATAGTGGCAGAAAAATAACTAAAAGCATCAATCTTTTCTAGACCCAATTGACTCAAATATGAAAATTAATCAATTGGAGAAATTAAAAATAATTCTGCACAATTTTTAACGGTAAAAGTAAGGAGATGAAGGTATAGAGAAAAATACACAAAGATTTGCTTAAGCAGTTATTCCGTCTCGCCCTCGCTTGTTTGGTACGTCTGCCCCCGATCTCTACAAAAAGATCAAGATATTGTATTGATTTTGCAAAAATTTAAGAAGAAGAGTTTAATACATTACAAGCCAATAATGAAAATTTTCACTGAGTTCTTCAAGATACTTTGACGATAGAAATGTTCCTTCTTCTTCATTTGAGCCTACAAGAATCAAATCCCCAAGTACTCGATCTAATGAAACTCCTCTTGATACTTGCTCTTCAATGCATAGCTTGAACCTTTTGCCAAGAACACGTTGCAAAGTGATTGACAAAAAGTTTGTATATTTGTGAATTTCTTAAATAAAAAAGATGCACATTTGAAATTAAAGGTTTGTATAGTTGAGGTGAAAATATTAGAGCATAGGAAAAAATAGTTTCACAAAATTTGACCATGTTTCATGTTTTAGTAAAAAAGTTTTAGGATGATCCAAATCATCTTAAAAATGATCTGGATCATGTTTGTTTGGGATGAAGTGGATTTGAAAAGATTATAAAACCATTGTTGGTAATATATAATACTTAAAGTGATATTATTGAAGCAAAATATATATGATACCTAAAGTCACTTCTACCAAGGATATTTAAAAGGGGCATGATAAAGATTTGGCTATTCCAAAAGGATGAACTTGGTGGTCTCAATGATGTTCAATAATGGTGATGATGGAATGCCAAGTGAATCTAGGGCAATTGATTATGAGTTTTGAATATATTCAAGACTCATAATCCATTATTCTAGACTCACTTGTCATTCCATCATAACCATTATTGACCATTATTACTACATAGCCACAAAGTTCATCCTTTTAATCAAGTCAAATCAGTCTAGATGAAAAAATGTCAATCCAATTTATAAGGGTTTAGAGTCTAAAGGAAAATTGCTACAATATTACACTAAAAAATAAAGAGACTTTGAGTATTAGTAAAAGGAAAAAATTTGAGAACATCAAACGATTGAGAAACAAAACAAAATCGATCCTGAAAGTAGAAGACGTTGGAATTTATAAATCATATATTAGATAGAAATTATAGCCTATAATCATAACAAGATTAGATCATGAATGATGTACCTTTTATAAATCTAGAGACAGCCTGCGAAAGAGCACGAGTGAGAGGATAACCACTCTCATCGCCGTTAGCATTTTACGAATTAGGTTTTTAGTCATGTGTTAACCGATTGATAGGATAACGATTATATAGCTAAATGATTAAGGGCAAAGACATGGGCTTAACAAAACGACCCAACCAACACGGCCCATCCAGAAACAACATCCCATAAGATATTTCATCATCAATAATTAGTACTCATTTACATTAATTTGATGAGAAAAGATCCTCTCAATTTTATTTTTTCCACAATTTTCCTCGATTGTCACATCTTAACCATTGACAATTTTTTCTTCATTTTTTCTAATTAAAATATTATTACATGCTTTTGATCCAATAATTTAAATGCACACATTATTTCTTCAATTTATTTTTCAATGAAGATAATTCATTCTCACATTTGACCATGATTTATATTATTAATAATTGAATATGTCAATCGATAATTTAAGTAATTAAATAATTAATCCAACATAAAACATCAGGGCATAATTCACATTCAGAGATTTTGAGAAAGAACAAATTTGAGGCAAAATTGGCTTAGGCTTTTCAAAGAAATTGAGGGTTTTCAAAATTCGCTTATGCATATTTATGATTGTTAAGTAATTAGTCTAATTTAGTAAAAAAAAAAGTAATTAGTCTAATTAGATTTTTGTTTTGATATTTAAATAACCATTAGTTAATATGAACTCAATATTTGGGGATATATAGGATGACCAATTTCGGAAATCGATATGAGCGGGTTAAGTTATTATGCATAAGGAATATCTTTATGTATGGTGCATAAATAAATCTCCACCATGCATGCTTTAGTGGATTTGATTGATCAAAAAATCTAATTGATCAAAAAAACATTGGATGGTGGAGATTTGTTTATGCACCATGCATAAGGATATTCCTTATGTATAATAACTCTAACCGATATGAGCTTAATATTTGTGGTTATTATGATCATCATTTTTGGAATAATGAAAATTCTAATTGACCGTCACATTTTATATATAGTCTATGGTCCTCAATAGTTAATATGGACGTGTTTGTTAAATACTCTGTATTTATTTTAGAAAGAAAATATAAATTTTTTCTTAAAAAAAAAAAGAAGAAAACTGGCATATCTTTGTTATATTTTTTTTTTAAAAAAAATTTAGAAAATCTTTTTATGCTATAATGGTTTTTTTTTTTTAAATTACGATTTTTTTTAAGAACATTTAATATAAATCTCTTCTACTAATTCTATGTTGAGTAAATTTTTTTGGGGTGGGAGTGAGGTTACTAAGAAAATCTCTTGGAACAGTTGAAATACTATATGTGCTCGTACAGAGGATGGATGGTTGGGATCAGGAGAACTCCTTATCTCAGTTGCTATACAAGGTCAAACTTTATTCTTATTGGTGGTTAAAGACAACAAATATTAATGTTGTCTCTAACTACCATAGTTGGTGGTCCAGTCCGCTTTATTGTTTGGAAATGGTGTAACTGTATTTATAAACTTTTTAGATATTAAATAAATAGAAAGTAGCTTCAAAGTTTTTTTAAAAAAAAATAAGATTCTAAATTTTTTCAAAATAAAATCATTAAATTTTATTTAGACAAGAAAATAATTATTTTTAAAACTTAAACAAACATACTTTATATCGAACACACTGCATATTAGCTTTTTCTCCATAAAAAAAGTGTCTAAAGGCATGAACAGTCCCGATTAGGGACGGATCCATTTGAAGGCCTATGGCCACACCAAAATTTGCAACTTAGTTTATATATATATATATATATATATATATATATATATATATATATATATATATATATATATATAAGGTTGTTAATTTAGACCCACTTAAAATGTGCATTCATTTTGCTAATTTAGACCAACTTAATTATAAATATATGCAACATAAAAAAAAGAACAACTTAATAAAACATATACAACCCAAACTTATAAACATGGATATTAGAGTTAAAGCCGGTGATTTACGAAAACTATTAAAAACCTATTTTCCTTTTTTATTAGATTTTTTGGGCAATTTTTTGTGAGACTTATAATTGATTTTTAATTTATAATTAAACAATACCAATATTTATTTGCACGAGAGCATGGCCAACATCTTCACCGTCAGACCATAGCTTTAATATCTTCGATCACTACTAATTTTGAGATTTCTTTTCATGGTGCTTTGTTATAATTTTTATTAAATTTTTAATCCTTAAAAATTATCATGCACTCAATTTTAACCTCTACTGTTAATAAAATTTGTATTTTTGAATGATTATTTCGTAGCTATATTTACAAAATAGTTCAGCTAAAAAAAAAAACACAAAATATTTGATTTATGGGTTATAATTTTCATCACTTTTATCTTGAATTAAACATTGTCATTTATATTTTTTTTATGCTAAAAAATTTTGGCCACACAAAAATAAATATCCTAAGTCCAGATTGAGAAAGAATGAACGGATGCACATCATCTGTTTCTTTATTATTTGAGGATCACTATATCACTATGGCTGAGGGACTTTTTACTCATGGATCATCCAATTAAGTACTTCCTAATATCTTATGAAACAAGATCGATGTCGTAGTAAACTAGTAATATCTTATGAATTAAAATGTGATAGATTCTAATTTATATACATACTCAGTATGATTATTCGGCTCCCGCACTAAAGGATCGTTATAATGTTTTTAAAATCAAAGTATCCTCCGTGCATCTAATAAATGTTTTTTCATATGTATCGGTCAAGAATCAAACCCAGAACCAAATGATTAAAAGATCCAAATATTTACCACTTATGTCATATTATGTTGATAGAGTATAGTTATAATTATAATGTATGATTTGAACATGTCTTTTATTGATTGATTATTACATTAATTCTAATAAATGGTATGAGAGTGCGTCTTTTTCTTTGATTTTTAAATTTTTAAATTAATCCCATTAGGATCGATTAGTATATGTTACTTATAGTTTTTTTTTATGAGGAATGTTCTTGTTTTATAATTATTCCATTAATAATAATAATAATAATAATAATAATAATAATAATAATAATAATAATAATAATAATAATAATAATAATAATTCATTTTATGAAAATATTGATGATGGGGATCAACTTTTTTTTTTTTTTACTATTTAAGGGACAACTAACTTGATCCCACCTTTGTTTTCACAATTTTGTAAAAAATGGAAGCCACAATTAGCAGCGCACGAGTCAAAAGATCTAAATTAAATTATATCTCCAATTCAAGCCATTCCATAACCACTAATTTGAGGCAAACTCCCAAATTAAGCTTAATTTATCTCTCTAATATTCTTGCACCACAAGTTTCCCTAACTTCCCTCACAACCCTAACCATATAAAATGGTCTTCCCCCACTCAAACTCATTTACCACATTCATTTGTTAGTATTTTCTCTAATACATTGTTTATTAGAGAATTACTAACAACACAAACACTACAACAAACAACAACACGACAATGGCTCGTAACTTATTCGTTCTTGCACTCATCTTTGTAGCCGTTGTTGGCGTGGCTATGGCCGCTGAAGCCCCATCTTCATCACCAAAATCATCACCAAGTACACCATCTTCGCCAAAGACATCAACACCCACCGCATCACCAAAAAGCTCATCGGCTCCTGCTACCTCATCTGGTTCACCTGCCACTTCCCCATCTGATGATGAAGATGCCATTGATTTATCTGCTCCTGCAGCTGGACCTGGCGCTGAGGAGGAGCCCTCAGTTGTCGATGAAGAGGCCACTAGTGGAGCATCATCTCTTAAGGTCTCAGCTGTTGTCGCCATCGTCGCAGCTGGCTTCTTTGCCTTTTAAGTTGTTTGTAATGAGCTTTTGAGGAAAATACATGTGTTGTTGTAATATTGCTGCACCTTGTGCTTTGTTGTGTTTGTGTAATGTGCATGATCATATTTATTTAATACAGATCAAGAAATTTATAATAATTAATACCATTTCCATGATGCTATAAAAAAATACTTCGTTTTCAAGTTTAAAGTGATACATACCATAAATTACAACTTAACAAAAAAATATATTGAAATTACAAAATTTCATAATTCATTATTCAAAATTATTTGATAGTGTAACAAAAGAAACTATGATTCTATAGCTACTAAGTTACTAGAAGAAAAAAAAAATAACAAACTATATTGTATCTCTTAGATATATAACTAACCGCTAATAGTTATTGAAAGCTAGTTTTAATATTGTACTGTAATTAGATTTTCGTAAGGTAACACATTAATATTGCTATTATAAAGAAGATTTTGATAATGTGATTGACTTTTGTAACGTGAGTTAGTTTTAAGTAACTATGTTTTGATTTTCTATTGTGATGTTGCCTAGGTGCGGGCACGATAATATTTGTAGATCTCTCCATGAGTTCCAGCTTCCTAGTAGGCCCCTACTGGCCATTATTTTGTGACTTCGGTATGATGTAGCTATTATGAACATTAGGAGTCGTTCTGGTAGTTTGAGTTATAAACTTGTGTATAGAAGTACACATTTTGAAGTGCTACTTATGTAGCCACTATCCTTTTAAATCATCTGAAAACTTTGGCTTATGATTAATGTTACTGCTGCCGGACGTATGGATATTTCCGTCAGGATTGCCAGACTTATTATATATATCAAGTGAATGTTAGCCAGTGTGACTTAGAAAGAGTCATGACACAGACACTCATACAGACACATATCTTTCTGGTAGCATGTTAGCGAGTGCCTTAGTATCACGTATCGTAAATAGATAAAGCTACGTCAATTTTTATCAACTCATGGATCTGGATATGATTTGAGAAACTTCATCCATATATGCATAACATATGAATCCATACTTACTAGGAAGGTAATGCAGGTAAAAACAAAATTTCATTGCTTAATCAGGTTGCGGATAACATAAGGAAGAATACCACCATGATCAATATATGCCAGCTCCACCTATAAATTGAGATTTGATCCTTCTAAAATAAGTAACAAAGTGAAGGTAATGTGTAAATCAATGTAATTTATCTTCTTGTTTAGGATATAATATAACTCCTATCAAAATTAAGGCAAACAAAAAAATGTAAATGGTTTATGTACCTTTGTGTCAAGGCAAAGCTTGCATGTAAAAGATTTCCCCGTATCTGTGGCGACATTAACATCTTGACCTGGTTCTATGTCATTAACATTTTCTGGAAGATCAACTGTAAAACGCTCGTGACCTGTCAATTGTAGTGTTTCTGCATCATCGCCAGACTTGAAACAAAGAGGAACAATCCCCATCCCAACAAGATTACTGCGATGAATTCTCTCAAAGCTCTTAGCAATGACTGCTTTCACCCCCTAAATGGAACATCAAGTCAAAAGAATTTGTAAAACACAAGAAATAGAAATGCAAATGCAATACATAAAGAGTTTCGTAACTAATATAGTTATACAAATTAACGTCGATTAATATAAACATGATGGTGAAATATGATTGCACGTCTGCATAAAACATTGTTTAGAATGTTAGTATAGAATCATTAAACTCATAATTAAATATAACAGAAAAATGTCCATAAATCCTAGCTCAACTGGCAAAAATGCCGAAATTACTAGGTCGGACGCCATGACCGAGGTTTGAACCCTGGTCTCTCCACTTTGTGTTTGTCGAGTTTTTGATGGCTTACCGTTTCGTCAATCTACCAAAAAAAATGTATAACAGAAAAATACTACTATTTCGTTATAAGGTGTGAGCTCACAAGTAGGAGAGGACCCTTGGCAGCCCAATCTCTAGAGCTTCCAGTTCCATAGTCTGCCCCAGCCAAGATAATGGTGTCCTGATTAGCTTCCTTATATCTCTATAAATTTTAAAAAAGAGTCTTGCTAAGTATTTATTTGAACATTAATACTTGTAAAAAGAGAATTTTCATAATTCTTATCATTTACTAAATTAATATAATACTAACCATTGCTGCATCATAGACTGTCAATTTTTCTCCTGTTGGAATGTGAACTGTTTTTGGACCGACTTCTCCATTCAGAAGTTTGTTCATAAGTCGGATATTGGCAAATGTGCCTCTTACCATCACTTGATCATTTGCGCGACGACTACCATAAGAATTGAAGTTCTTGTGATCTACACCATGCTCAAGCAAGTATTTTGCAGCAGGACTATCCTTGTGAATACTCCCTGGGGGAGAAATATGATCTGTCGTAACACCATCTCCAAACATGAGCAAGCAATAACAATCCTTTATCTTACGAAGACCCGGTGGCTCCATCTTCATGTTCTTAAAATAAGGAGGCTCATGAATGTAGGTGGAGTTTGGATCCCACGAATAGAGAATTGAACCGGGAACCGAAAGCTTATCCCACATAGGATTTCCCTTTGTAATAGCCTCATAAACGCTCTTGAACATTTCGGGCAATACATAAGTTTGACGAGCCTATATGCGTGTAAAAATAAATATACATGTCAAAGTCTAATTATCATTAGATCAATATTCACATAAAATTAACAATATTACATTGATCTCATAACTTAAATATTCTACCTCTGAGACCTCTTCATTACTTGGCCAGATATCTTTTAGGTACACATTTATTCCATTCTTTCCTTTTCCTATTGGATCTTCATAGAAGTCAATGTCAACCTGAAATGTAAATTTTATTGAGCTAAAATTTAAAAATAAGCATTGAGATGATTCGGGAAAAAGTAAGATGTTTTTAAATTATATTCAAAACGTAATTGCTTTATCATGGAAGAAAAAAGAAGACAAACCGTTCCAGCAAGGGCATAGGCAACTACTAATGGAGGAGAAGCAAGGTAGTTTGCTCTTGTTAATGGATGAACACGACCTTCAAAATTTCGGTTTCCAGAAAGAACAGAAGCAGCAATAATGTCTACAAAAGTTTGAAAAAAGAAGATTGAACTAGGGTAGTGGTGATAAGGATAGAAAATTTAATATATATGTGTTATCTTAATGTGTACCATTTTCTGAAATTGCAGATGCCACTGACTTATCAAGTTCTCCGGAGTTTCCAATACACGTTGTGCAACCATAGCCAACAGTGTGAAAGCCTAGCTGATTTAGGTATTTTTGCAGGCCACTAAATAAAATATGTATATAATAATCAAGGTGTGTTCTTCAATATAAATTTGTGAAGAAAAATGAGTCGGTGTATCAAAAACCTCTGGATAAAATATTCGGTGACAACCCTTGAGCCAGGAGCAAGACTTGTTTTAATCCATGGCTTGACCTGATAAAATATCACATGGAAACAAAAACATATCTAAATGATTGATATATAGTCGATCAGAAGAGAAAGTTTGCAGCCAACTTTCATGTTGAATTACATTTATGTGTTGAGCTATGAAACACGGACATGGGACATGACACAGACAATGACACGCTTGCACTAATAATAATTTGAGAAAATGACATAATTCAATGTAATCATAAGTGATACATGTCCAACTACTGGGACATGCCTAATCCGAGGAGTGTCCGTGCTTCATAGGTGTTGAGATTTGCAGCCAACCTTCGTGTTGAATTTACATTTATGTGTTGACTGTTGACATTTGAGACTAACCTCTAAACCTAGTTCACAAGCTTTCTTCACAACAAGACCAGCCCCAAGCATTACACTAGGGTTCGATGTATTAGTGCAACTTGTAATGGCTGCAATGACAACACTTCCATGCTTAAGTTCAGCGGGATGTCCTTGGAAAGAAAACTTTACCACTTTATCCTTTTCTCCTTTTGATATCTCATATCCCTGCTTAAAAATTAAATATGAAAAAACTGAGAGAATAATAAACAACATGGTGGCACATTACACATAGTCCAAAGTATTCAGCCAGTGAACCTCTATGTCAAGACATCACTCAGCACATGTATGGATTTGCGGTGAGTTTGGAAGTATCACTGTGACTTACAATTTTGTAAAAGCTGCACTTGGCGCTTAACAAAATAACAGTACCACAGTGATTTCGTCAAATCCACCATGATTCCAAAATGCACGGATCCATTGATATTGTTTACAAGATATCAAATTTCGGATAGGCTCATGTCGACTAACTGAATATTGTGTTGCTATGGAAGATGATAGTTCAAAGTCATCTACAACCTCTATGTTACCTTGAATCCGACTTTGTTGTGAAGACATGCATGCCAATCCGCCTTCATGTCTTTCAAGCGAACTCGATCGTGAGGCCTTTCAGAAAGTATAAAAGTTTGTAATGGGACAATAAAGAGACATTACAATAGTATAAAGGAATAAACAAGTGGTAAACTCGGTTTACTTTTCGGTTATTATACCTTTTGGGCCCCGAAACACATGATTCAATATCTGCTAAGTCTAACTGCAAATAAGATGTGTATACTCTTTCATTGTGAGCCTGAAATGACAGAAAATTTTAAATGACGAAAGATCCACAAATTCCATTGTATCATGTACTTTTTATCGATACATAACATGTTACCTCCTTATAGTCATTAAACAATCGATTTGCATATAAATATGATTTTATCATTGAAACCTGTAAGCAAGCAAACATGGTAAACTAATTAATTATGTGAACGTTTATATAATGAGAAAAGAAAACCATTTTCAAGGAAAAAAGGTAAAAGAAATACTGTCTCACTGTCTCTTCACATCTTCCGGTCAATCTAAGATATTCCAATGTGACATCATCTACAGGGAAGAAGGCCATTGTTGCTCCGTATTCCGGACACATGTTTGCAATTGTAGCCCTATCAGGTAATGACAGTTCACCGGCACCTTCACCTTAAGGAGTATTTAAATAGGTTCATTCATATGTGGAAATTGTTAATATAATCCATCCTATGAAGTCTCATTATTCATTAACTTACCATAAAATTCAATGAACTTGCCAACAACACCGTGCTTGCGCAACATTTGAGTCACAGTCAAAACCAAATCAGTAGCTGTGACACCATCATTCAATTTCCCAAATAACTTGAATCCAACAACACATGGCAATATCATACTCATTGGCTGTCATTCAAAAATATATGTCTTTGTCAACGCCTTAAGATCACATGGTCAAAAAACAACTTTCGCACTATGTGTTACTGGTTCGGTTCTTAGCGCCAAGAAAAAAGATATAGCTACCTGGCCAAGCATGGCTGCCTCTGCTTCAATTCCTCCAACTCCCCATCCAGCAATTCCCAATCCATCAATCATTGGTGTAAGCGAGTCAGTACCGACAACACTATCAGGGTAGAGAATGCCACCAGTATTGAAAACTACTCTTCCAAGGTATTCTAGGTTTACCTACAAATTAAATTTAGAATGCCATGTTTTAAGTATATTTATTTATAACTTGCATTAGTATTGTTGCAAAGTTCATGAGCAAGATTTTCATTGAAATTCATAATATCTACTTGGTGAACTATTCCAGATCCAGGAGGAACAACAAGCACGTTATCGAAAGCGGATGATCCCCATTTTAGGAAACCAAATCTCTCTTTATTCCTTTGAAACTCGAAGTCTATATTTGCTTGCACTGCATCCTCTGATCTGGCTACATCAACCTGAACTGAATGATCAATAACAAGTTCCCCTGGAATCTGCAATGTAATTAGTCCGCAACAATATTCAATATAACGAAAGTTCAAAATAATATCTGAAATTGAATATTTTCGATCACATTAGTCCTTTTGACTTTGAGACCATCAAATCATTCTCTAACATTGGTTTTCGATCACATTAGTCCTTTTGAGACAGTCAATTCATTCTCTAAAATGTTAATGCATATAACATGAAGAAATAAAAAACAATATATATATATATATATATATATATATATATATATATATATATATAGTGAGAAGGTTGATAAATTGGTCGCAAACCAAAGGGCTAATCTTGTTAGGATCACCGCCAAGATTCTTCATGGCATCTCTCGTAGAAGCCAGATCAACAAGAACAGGAACTCCAGTAGCATCCTTGTCAAAAAATCAAATCACTTAGTAATAAAAAAAATTTAATATTTTCTTTTCATATAAAAAAAGACCAACTACTCGTGAAAATGGATAAAACCTGCAGCAGAACACGAGCAGGCATGAAAGGAATTTCAGTTTGGTTTTGAGATGTGTTCTCCCAGTTAATAATATTTTCAACATCTTTCTGAGTCACTTTAAAGTTGTCACAATTACGTATGGCAGATTCTAGAAGTATGCTTATGGAGTATGGCAGCCTCTCTTCAAAATGCCAAATAAACAACAATTGATCAGCCACCAAGTTATTCATTAAATACTAAATCCAAGTACTCAGTATGGTGTAGCGGTGGTGACACCACATCTGAAAACATGTCTGGTGTCCGACTAATAAGAATCGATAAATATGGTTAAAAAACACCGGTAGATATGTTTAATTATTCCAATTTCTAGGGTGTCAACATGTCAGTATCGTATTTCTGTTGAGCCATGAGAGGGAGTCTCATTGGGTTGGATAAATTGATTGGGCTACGAGCAATCATACAAGTGAGTTGGACACCGTATCCTCACCCATAATCTTAAGGCATAGGGTTTGCGGGTGCTCTCATTGATATATCTCAACATTTCCCCTCAAGTATGAGACTTTTTGCGTCCATAATCCAACATCATGAATCTCTCTCACTCCCCCATCAAGTTAGACCGGGCTCGGATACCACTGTGGGCCATGAGAGGGACTCAACGAGTTTGATCAACACATTAGGCTAAGAACAACAACGCAAGTGACAATACATCTTCATCCAAAATTTTAAGGCATTGAGTTTATGAATTCTCTCACTTATATGTAGTCAGTGTAGCACCAACACTTGAAGGCATGTATGGTGTCCGACACTAACAAAACACCGATACATATGGTTAAGAAACACAGTTACATATGGTTTCAATTATTCCACATTCGAAGATTGAGTTAGGATCCTCTCTATTTCTCTCTCCATTTTCCCTCTCTGTTACTATAGTTTTGAGAGAGGATCTTGATCCTCTAAGATTATTATGGGAGTCGACGTGTCAATATCGTGTGTATGTGTGTGTATTTGTGTAAGTGATTCATAGATCAGTAGAGAGTAAGAGTTCTTAGTTCTTACCAATTCTAGGATCATTTAATGCGGGCAAACTATAAAATCTTCCATATTCACCACCTCCAGGCTTTGGAAGACTTGTCAATATTCCTTTGAACACATTTTCAGAAGCTAAAAAGGTGGAAGGGATAATTAAACAGGTTAGTATAATACTTGAAAAGATTTGATTTGAACCGTTTAAAAAAATTAAAAGTTTTGGAAGCAAATGAAAATGTAGAAGGTATCAATAATATTATCACAAGATCATTGTCATACCAAATGTAGCCATCTTTCTACCAAAAGGAGGGAAAAATGAAGAGAAGGAAAAACAACTCAACAGAGAGTAACTATTAAGGAAAAATGCTTTCATAGATTGAATTTTGTATAAGAGTAGTGCTTTCATAGATTGAATTTGTCATTGGAGAGAAAGTTATACCACTGCAGAAAAATGTTATGAGTTTCTATAATTCAATATTTGACTGAATAATAACATTGTTACATTCATTCTTGTTTACTTGACACATTGCTGCAATCCAAAATAGAGAGGTTCTCTAAAGTGAACACGTAACTTGTTTTTTAAGGATTCCCATCCATGTGTTCATGAGGCATGCTCTATCAGTCCAACAAAGTCAATTTATAAAAAGACATTATCTTAGATTTTGGGTTGAGTCTAACACAATCCACTAAAATTGACTTGTAATGTGAAAATTATCACCACTTATAAACATATACTAATTTAAGTTTTCTTTCATGCAATATGCGACTTTTAACTAGAGCCGTCAAATTGATGGGCTCCATCAATTTGGGTCTCAGTCACCATGTGCTGGAATAAAATCTCGAGAAAAAAGTTTCCGGAAAAAACCCAAAAATAAAATCTTAATAAAAGAATAATATTGACAAGGATGGTCTATAGAAGAGCATAGTATAAACCATACCTCATCAATTTCCATGTTGAAATTTTCGGTTGGAATCTTATGAATATAATCCAAATTCAACAAGAATTTTTCTTGCATGTCCCCTACAAGTATTCTAGAGATCTCATAAAAAAATAACAGATAACATAGCAGCATATATAAAACAATTGGTGACATTGAGAGGACAACTTGAGAGCTCAAATAATCAAAGCGAGCGAATGGCTAGCCAGAAAATCATTTATTTCCTGATTACTGAGGTCTGCTATCCCAGTAGGTATAAAGTGAATGAATGGCTAGCCAGAAAATTAAACACATATCCTGCTATTGTCGGCTTGTTCGCACTCCGGTTCTGCTTCAGAAGTTCCCTTCCCTTGGTAACTCGCTGAATTCATACCTTCGGTAACTCGCTGAATTCATACCTTCATCTCGTTGCTTAATCTATCTAAGACCGATATGAGTTCTTTCGTGGGAAGTTCAGAAGACCCTCCAATTGAAAATTCTTGAACCACTCCATTGATTTCAATCATGCTGCACCCTGGGACCTTTGTTTCAATTCTTCTTTCTTTCATTAAATTCCTAATTCTTTTGGCCGCATCGAACCTACCAGCTTTGGCATATATATCACATAAATTCATATAGAAAGCATGATTATGAGGCTCCAAATCTATCAAATGATGGGCTACCTTTTCTCCTAACTCTATATTTCCATGCATCTGACAACCACCAAGTAATGCACCCCATACATAAACATCTGGCTTCATTGGCATGCTTCTTATGAGAATCATTGATTCATCGAAGAACCTCGCTCGACTAAGAATATCAACCGTGCAAGCATAATGATAAATCTGTGGTTCAATCATGTAGTCATATTTCATTACATCAAAGCACCACCTACCTTGCTCAACCAAACCGGAGTGAGAACAAGCCGATAATAGTCCAACAAATGTCACATGATTAGGCTTTACTCCAGCTCTTTCCATCTCTAAAAAGCAATCAAAGGCTTTCTTTCCTAATCCATGAAGAGCAAACACCGAAATCATTGTTGTCCAAGCCGAGGCATCCTTTTCAGGCATGTCGTTGAAGATCTCAAAAGCTTGTAGCACATTCCCACATTTGCCATACATATTGACAAGTGCTGTTCCAATTACCACATCACATTCTATGTTGCTTTTTCTCAAATATGCATGCACCCATCTACCATGGTATATAGAACCTAGTTCAGCACAAGCTGAAAGGACACTAGCTATTGTAATCTTATCCGGTTTAACCACATCAACATCACTCAAAAACTGCATTTCATGGAAAAGTTCCAGTGACTCATTCGCATGGCCGGCTTGAACCAACCCCGTAATAATCGAATTCCAAATTATAATATTTCTTCTACTCATCTTTCTAAACAAATTCAATGCCATATCAACTTCCCCGTTTCTCAAATACCAAACAACCATCGAGTTCCAACTAACAATATCTCTATCAAACATTTCATCAAACAACTTCTGTGCATCATTCAACAACCCGAAATTCATAAACAAACTAATCAAAGAATTCCCAACAAAAACATCACTCAAAAATCCAAACTTTAACACTTGACCATGAATAACTTGGCTAGTAGTAGCACCACCACATTGCCACCTATTGCAACCCTTTACAAGAAAAGGGAAAGTGAGACTATTCGGCGCAACTCCATTGTTAAGCATTTGCTTATCCAACATCAAAGCCTTAGGGCCTGTTTGGATTAGCTTATTTTTGAACTTATACAAACAGCTTATACAATTTTTAGGTATTATTATAAGTTTGTCAAGGTAGTTTATGATAAAATAACTTATAAAAATACAATTTTCACCAGTTTGAACCTATAAAATCGCATAAAACTTAATTTATATTGCATAAGCTGTTTGCATAAGCTCAAAAATAAGTTAATCCAAACAGGGCCTTAAAACAATGAGTATCATCACTTCCTTCTAAGCATCCATATGCTCTTATCATAATTCTAAAACTACACAAAACCAAAACAGCTGTATGGGAAAAAAGGACTCATGTCATCACCATATTCATCTAGAGCAAATCCTAGCTATACAAACAAAAACTTTGAAATTTGTTTTTTCTATCCCTACAATTAACCCTTTACCCTTACATTTTTTGTGATATTCAAATTTTACCCTTTATTATATTATTTTTTATAATTTATTTTATATTATTTTATTCAAATTTTTCATGATCTCTACACACATTCTCCACTACCGTGTTGCAGTAGGCTTAAATTGTTTCGATTTGAGATATTTTACCACATCGTTGAATCCTATCATCTCATCCTCTGATAATCATTCCTAATAAATAAAAAATAAATTAAAAAAATTATATTATAACAGTTTGATGAGTGTTTATGTATGAATATTCATATCTACACACTTATACAAAGTGTGTTGGTATGAATATTCATACATACACACTTTATTCTGGTATGAATATTCATACCTACAAACTTGTGTGTAAAGTGTGTAGGTATGTATATTCATTCCTACACACTTTTGTATAAGTGTTCCTGTATAAATATTCATACCAACACACTTCTGTGTAAGAGTGTGTAGGTATGTATATTCATTCCTACACACTTTTGTATAAGTGTTCCTGTATAAATATTCATACCAACACACTTTTGTGTAAGTGTGTAGGGTATGAATTCATACCCTACACACTTACACAAAAGTGTGTTGGTATGAATATTCATACCTACAAACTTTACACACAAGTGTGTAGGTATGCATATTCATACCTACACACTTTGTATAAGTGTGTAGGTTTGAATATTCATATATACACACTTCATTCTGGTATTAACATTCATACCTACACACTTTGTATAAGTGTTCCGGTATAATTTGTTTAATTTATTTATCATGGTGATTATCAAATGATGAGATGGTAAAAATCAACGATCCGATAAAATGTATTAAACCAGAACAGTTTAAGCATACTGCAACACTGTAGTGGAGGAAATGTGTAGAGATCATGAAAAAGTTGAATAAAATAAAATGGAAAAAATTATAAAAAATAATATAATAAAGGGTAAAATTGGAATATTACAAAAAATGTATGGGTAAAGGGTTAATCGTAGGGGTAGAAAATTTTTTTTCTTCAAAAACTTTACTTGAAAAGTGTTACTTTCAAATTCTCTTCTTTCCCTCGTCTGGAGAAGGAATAAGGAGCATTGGGCCTAAACCAAATTCTGTTACGACCCGACCTAGCTTCAAATTCAAAGAGGCATTCTCAAGTTAAACCCTAACAACAAACAAGGGACTCACGTGAAGGAAGAGGGATTCTGAGATGTCAACATCCTTCTCAGAAATTCGAATCCTTCTTTTGGTAAATTTCATTTGTAAAATCTTGATATATCTCTCTCTCATGTCTGATTCATGTTACATCTCTAAAAAGCAATCAAAGGCTTTCTTTCCTAATCCGTGAAGAGCAAACACCGAAATCATTGTTGTCCAAGCCGAGGCATCCTTTTCATGCATGTCTTTGAAGATCTCAAAAGCTTGCCGAACATTCCCACATTTGCCATGCATATTGACAAGGAGGATGGATCCTCTCCTTCCATCCTTCTCCCTCCTTCAACAATACAAATGTAAAAGGAGAGATAAAATCAATAAAAAATAATAAAAAGAAGAAGTGAGAGAAAATGTAAGAGAGAGATAGAGACATAATAGTGAAGGAGAGAGTGGGAGAGGATTTAATGAAGGAGATGATCCATACTGTCATACTCCATTTTTTGACCACCCCTAATTTCTTCATTCAATTTTGACTCATTTTTAAGCATGTTAATTTTCATCATATTATTATTATTTGTTAATTTAAAATTGTCAAAATAGTATTTTATCCAGTTTACGCTGCTTAACTGTTTCATTTTTTAGATAATTAATAGTGTGACTTTTTGAACTTTTTCTTTCACCATATAATTTCCAATATACTCTTGTACCAAAATTTGCTCATAAATTTAATTTTATCCCCATTTTACTCTTTTCAAAAATTTCAAATATTAAGGTAACTTCTTTTGCAAGTAATCTCATTCTTCATCCATTCTTTATGATTTTTGAGTTATAATTTCATCTCCATCATTTTCATATATTATGAGCATAACAAAAATATTTTAATTTCATTTGCATTTTGATTTTATATTATATTATTATATTCATATTTACATTTTAAGTTCAAAAATTCATTTCTTCATCAACAAGTAATCTTTTTATTCAAATTTTTTTCAATTGTTTCCAATTTAACTCATGCATTGTATAAACCCTAAAAAATGACATATTTGCCCTTTATCAATTTATATTTCATTTTCCATATTTTCATGTATTTTCATTAATTCATTTTAATTGATTTTTCACCATTTTTCCCATCACACTTAAATCCCACAATTTTCTCTTGATCCTTATCTCCTCAAATTGATCCTAGTATATTCCTTTCATCACAGCTCATGAGCATAACAAGTGTCCTCATTTCTCTTGATCAAAAACCCACAAAAATCTCATAACCAAAAACTCAAAATTACCCTTGATTCTTATCCAATTGAAGCCAACTCATAACCTAATTTTCCACTACAAATAACACTCTTCAGTGAGGAGAGAGGAGACCACGAAAATTCATTCACAAACTCAGAGAAAATCAATCCCAAGTTCTCTCATTTTTACCCTTTTTCTCAAAAATTCAATTTCTTCATAAACCTCATCCAAATCTCAATTTCTTCATCAAATAAGCCTCCAAACACTTCCAGTAGCATAAAACAACCATAAAACACAAGCTCTAACCCATAAATTTGAGAGAATCAAAACCCCAAAAAACTTTCAAAAATGTGAGATTTGAACACGAGTTTTTAGTCTCTGTTTATGTTGTTTTTTAACCCCATTCATCATCAAATAACCTCTAGATGCTTTTCCATTGATTAATTTAACCCAGTTCTCGTTTAATTCGTGTTTTCCCAAATTTGAGTTCGAACTTTGTCTCGTCTTTTTCAAATTTTAAGTGTTGTTTGAAGAATCTAAGGTTATATTAGTGTTCCTCGTGGAATTTCGAGCAGAATCGTATACTCTTTTGCCCGTTTCGTTGCCGTTTTGAAGCTCCGGTGAGTGGTTGGCCGGCGCCGGTGTTGTTGCTGTCGCGAGGAAGATGAAGCTCCATGATGCTCCCTCTCATTTTCCAGATCAAACCACAGCCGTTGGATCTTATTTTTAAAAGCCGTTCGTTGATCTGTGTCTCTAATCACACCCGTCCGATCCTTCAATGAGTAGATCTGGCGTATTACAACGCGCGTTCCACCATAGATGTCATCTCCTGCGAGGTACCAGATCCAGTTCCTGCTGTTTTCAAATCCAGTCATTCTGAGCAGATCAAACGTCCAGAACGTGCGCGTCCACTGTGTTCCTGCACACCTGTGACATACAGGATCGTTCCAGATTGGGCTTAGGCCCAGGTTTGGGTAACTACTTCTTGCACCCCCCTTTTTAACTCGTTTACTATTTGCACCTCCTTTGTTATTTGATTTTATTTTTAATTTCTGAGATGATTATTATTTTTTTAATTATATTTTAGGTTATTATTAATTGATATATTATGAAATTATTTTTTTAAATCATTTATTTACTATTTTTTCCTCATTTTCTTTATTTATTAGTGTTCAAATTAGGTTTAAATTGATTAATCTTTGATAACATGTTTTATTACTTGATCCATGATATGATATTAATAATATGTTAATGTTTGGAACTTTTTATTTTGATGAGTATATAATCATGTATTATTTTGATTTTTTTATCTTTTGGCACTATTTAATTAGGTTTAAATGTTAATAATTAACCTTAGATAAAAACCATTTTTCTATGTTATTGTTATGCCATGAACTTTTAATTATTTTTTGTCGAATGTTACCCTCTGACTTTGATTCATTTTGTCTTGATCACATGATTTTCTTTTGTTTATTATATTTTAATTGTATTAATTAATCATAGTATTCACATGTTAGGGTTTTAAATGACTTATTTGATGTTTTATTTAACTCTATGCTTTTGATTTAATGTGATTAATTGTTAATAGTATGGTTTGATTTGTGAATTATTTTCTTTATTCGATTAAAAATATGTATGCATGTGTATGACTTTGAAAATGCTTGATTTATTTTGATGATATTTCTATAACATGATATGTTAGTTTTAGGTACCTTGATTGATTTCCAATTTTTATTTTAGGACAAATATATGCATGTATGTGAATTGGAAATATTTGGTACTATCTAGGTTATTTTATTTAGTTATTTGTTTATTTTATTTATGATTGTGTTAAATCTTTGCCTTTGATTTTTCTTGGTTATTTCTATTCGCGTGTTTTATGTGTTAGTCTCACCATTGATTGCTATTTGTTTTGCGCTTTACATGACACTCATATTTTATTACTTGCTTACACTTATTATTTGTTATATGCCTTATATTCATTTTATGCTTACATGCTTTATATTTATGTTTCTTGCATTTATATTATATTATATGCTTTATATTTATATCTCATTTATTTTTATTTATACTATCATTATTATTATTATTATTCAAATCCCCTTCGCATGTTTCCCTCCTGGTTGTAATTTTAAATGCGCATAATTGGCGCGATTTATTTTCAGTCATTATTATCATTGTCATTTATTTAATTCAATCCACTTTGCATGTTTCCCCCCCGGATGTATTGTATGCTTTAAATTCTCGCTCATTATTGCTCATTATTGCTCATTATTGCAAAAAGTCTAGGCGTGATTCAAATATTTTAGGTTGTTTAGTTAAAGCGTTAGAACTCTCGTTAGAACCATTAACCCTTTTTAGCCAAAAAATAGAGGTCAACACCTCTTCTCAAAAATATCCAAAATATATCACTTATCAAAAACTTTTTTCAAAACAACTTGGATTTTAAACCAAATCATTAATCAAACTTTTTCTCAAAAAAACAACTTGAATTTTAAACCAAGTCCTCAATCAATCAAACTTTATTTTCTTTAGGTGAAAACACTTGATTTTTCAAATCAAGTCTTATTTTCAACTTCAAAACTCATTTTCATTAGATAAAAAACCTTGGAATTCAAGCCAAGTGCATTTTGTCACTCAAAACTCATTTTCCCAATAAAATACTCAATTAGCCCTAAATCTTATACATATTTTCAAACACATAAAAAACAAAGCGCTTAAGATAGAATACAAGAGGCTCCTATAGAGTACTATAGACGCCTAGGGTGCTAATACCTTCCCTTTGCGTAACCAACCCCCTTACCTCGATCTCTTTATTTAGGGTGTTTTAACGGACTTTTCTCCCTTCTTCGGAAAAATAAAAAGCTCGGTGGTGTATTTAAATATTTTGTGATTCAACGCTTCCTAATAGCTTGACATCCAAAAATCACCGCGATAAATACCCTGGTCTATTGAACCTAGTTTAGCACAAGCTGAAAGGACACTAGCTATTGTAATCTTATCCGGTTTAACCACATCATCACCACTCAAAAAATGCATTTCATGGACAAGTTCCAGTGACCCTTTCACATGGCAGGCTTGAACCAACCCCGTAATAATTGAATTCCAAGTTATAATATTTTTTCTACTCATCTTTCTAAACAAATTCAATGCCACATTAACTTCCCCATTTCTCAAATACCCAACAACCATCAAGTTCCAACTAACAATATCTCTAACAAATATTTCATCAAACAACTTCCGTGCATTATTCAACAACCCGAAATTCATAAACAAACTAATCAAAGAATTCCCAACAAAAACATCATTCAAAAATCCAAACTTTAATACTTGTCATGAATAACTTGAACAGTAGTGGCACGACCACATTGCCACCTATTGCAATCCTTTACAAGGAAAGAGAACTGTTGTGAATTCGATTAACTCACACCAATAAATCCTTGATGTGTAGAGCAAATAAACCAAGCAACCAAAACAGCGAGAATAGCAATAATAATCACGGACAATAATAACAATGAAAGTGGTAAAGAACACAAGAAATTTGTTGACCCAGTTCGGTGTTAATGAACCTACTCTGGGGGGAGGGCAGCCCTCTCCGTTCCACTATCGATAGATAGCTTGATTACAATGAGATTCTCCACAAGAGTTACAAGAATTAGTGTTTTCCTAATTCTACCCTAGTTCCAAATCTCTTCCCGTGACCAAGAGATTCAATCAATATGTGTTTACAATGTGATAAAATGTTTCTCCCAACCCTAGACTCTTCCCAAGATGTTTCTCTTTTAACCCTAGTTTGTATGTTGGTCTTAGAAACTCTTAAACACACCTTCTTACTTCAGAAAACGCAAACAGTCCACTTATACACGCGAGTCCACGCCCGGCGCCACATTACCCGCGCTCGACGCCAACAACAAAAGCTACAACCCTTTCCAGCACGCTCCCAGCGCCCGCTACAAATCTCCACCTTGCCTTCAAAATGATGGTGATGCCAACATCCAATCAACCATCATGCTGATTACACCACACTCTCTTCGAACCCCGGAATGGACCGTTCGATACTCTCGAAGAAATGCTTACTCCCAAATTGTCCTTAGAATTTTAGGACAACCCCACAAGCTTCACTGTACCCTCTTCAGCTCATGGATTGTTCATGTCCATACTCCTAAAGAATTGCTTTCCTCTCAATTTAACCTTGGAATTTTAGGTAAGTTCCACAAACTGCAACGTCAGACTTTTCTTGTATGCAACTACCTTTAATAGCCCTACAAGTTCCCAAGTCTGATTGCCACCAACTTGCAATTGCCTCCCTGGAGATCTTTCAAGTTTTGCACTTCTCCAGACACAATTGAAAATATAACCGCAAGGTTTCCATAGTCATACCACTTTGGTGCAACATTACCACTCTCTTCTCTATCTCTCATTAGATAGCCAAGAGCCATTGTTGATTGTTTGTCTTCCTCTAGTCCCACTAGTAATTAACTCCACATCAAATCGAGATTCCTCCATCAAAGATTCACTATGTTTCCCACCTTGTAACATGCAAAACTCTTCAACTAATTTGAAACACACTTCAAGTCATTGTTAGTCTCCAACACTTCCTGTTTAGTTTTACCACCTAGTTAAATTTTGTTTCACTAGTCCAACTAAAACTTATGTCACTAACAAGTTCCACCTGAAGCTTCACAACTGACCATATCATAAGAATTTCCACTAGAAACAAAATGCATGACCACATTAAGGTTAAGAATATAACTCACATCATATAAAAGAATCTCACCCATACCTTGAACCTTACAAGCTTTCCCGTCTTCAAGATGAAGAACTCCACCTTCAACTAACTCTAGGATTTTCACGGTATTCCTTCTTCAAATACGTGTGATAGGAGCATCCAAAGTCCATGACTCAAAACTCCACCAATTCCCAACTTCACACCACTAGTGCCTTCACATCCTCATAACAAGTTGTTGTTCCAAAAGTGACTTGAGTATTATTCCACCGCCTCTCCAGGCCGATGTTGAGTATTATTGTCACTGCCTCTCCAGGTTGATGTTGAGTATTATTATCACCGCCTCTCCAGGCTAAATAGTCATATATGGTTCCTAGCTTGTGACTATGAGTGCTCCCGCACTCTCATAGCCTTCCTCATAAGCTTCATCACTAACGACAATCTGAGCCGACGAACTACCACCGCCCCCTCTCCGAGGACAGTGCCTCTTGAAGTGACCAGGTTCTTGACAATAGTGACATTTGAACTTACCACCACTATCACCATTTGGCCTAGACTTGGACGAGTTCTTCTTCCCCTCCCCTTTACCGTCGTTCTCACTTCCACCCCTCGCCACACTCAAACCTTCTCCACTATCATCAATCTTTAAGTCCCTCAACTTAGACAACTCCTTAGTTCTCAAAGCCGATTGAACTTCTTCCAAAGTGACAGTGCCCTCTTTGCCATAAAGCAAAACATCCTTAAGATTTTTAAGGGATTTGGGTAAAGCACACAACAAATGGAAGCCCTTGTCCTCGTCTTCCAAGTTCACATCTGACTACGGTCTGGCAAATGCATCAGTTTGTCGTCGAGTAATAATTCACACTCTACTGAGTAGAATGAGTTCATATCTACAGGGATCGTGTCAAAGCATCATTAGCATTATTTAAGTTTGTGGTTTTTGCATTCGCTTTGGTTTTGAAAAAGGTTTTTATAAAAATAGCGAAATGCTATACGGAAAAGTAAAGATAGTTGATTCGAGAAATATAGAGGATAGGTATGGTGGTTGAACTCCCTCCCTTATTCATATATTTGGCATGATCGATGTATAACATAGTATTCAGCTTAACATTCGGCGTTGATTTTATCCTCGTTATGGTAGTACCTTACTACTACCCTATGTACGTGAGGTTTCCCTACGTTAATAACTAAGGTACTTACGAGAGTCTAACCTCGATGTGTCACATATTCTAATTACTAAGTGAGTTATTCATCATACATGCATTATGCTCATCAACCATTCAATGCCTCTAGATCCTAGTTTCGGGCTATTCAGCTTCTAATTGCTCAGTTCAAAACTAGTGTCTGATTCCTCCTCTAATTGTTCAGTTCACAACTAGTTCAGGATGTTAACGTCTTTATTCATCTAGCATATTTACTACTAGTTCCGGATAAATATTAAAGTGTCGTATTCCTTTATATGATGTCCCTTCATAATCATAGGATTAAATGACATCTTTTAATGTGAGAATAAATTCTCACTATTAATCTAAAATTGACATGAAAAAATATTTATGACAAAATAAAATTATTGTAGAAACTTAATAACAATAAACTTAAACATTGTCATCATGCTATAAACCAAATATTTAATTTTAAATCAAATAAAATTAAATCTTTATATATACCAAAAAATATTCATGCCAAAACTAATTCACATATACCTGATGATTCTTTAAATAAAGAAACAAATAGATTTAGACTACTGATATTTCTAAAACAAAATGAGACCAACTTTTATATTCTATAAATAAACAAATAATTATATAATCTATATTTTTTCAAAATTTAAAGAATCAAAACTTTAATTTGTGGATACCAGATTGAATCAAAATATTTTAAAAATCATTATTAATTGCTATTTAACTGCAATTGATCTTCCATAACATATATATATATATATATATATATATATATATATATATATATATATATATAATCTTCATATCTTATTTCTCAAAATGAACTTTAGGTACAAAATCATGTGAATCAATTTTTAATTTCAAATCAAAATTTAAGTACCAAATCTTCAATTATAAAACAAATCAAATTTCACAAATAAGTCGAATCCAAATCTTTAGACAACAAACTGTAATTTTTAAATAAATGGATATCACATTTCAAAACCAAACGGAATGTGTCTTTAGTCTTAAATTTCTTAATCACTTAATTATGTGTGATTCTCAAAATTTAAGTTCACATATCAATCAAAATATCTATTATTGGTTCAAATTCCATATTATCTTTGTAACTTATACCGAACCAAATTCTTGATATATAAATTCTTGATACATAATCTTAACTTTGAAAGAACACTAAATTAAAACAAAAGCTTTATTCTTTCCTGGTATTAGTCAATCTAATAATAAATTAACAGTGACACACAATAGTGCAAAATGTGAATTTGAGTCGGAAACACAAAGTTACTGATAAATGTTTAAACATAGGGGGCAGAGAACTTTAGCCAAGAACACAATGGTGTAATTTATATTTGATTTGAAAATACCGAAAAGAAAAAAAGAATAAAAAAACCAAATCAAATTCAAACATCTTCATATGAAATTTATGTCCAAATAAACTTGACTTAAAAAAAAATGTCAAATATCCATTCAAATCGGTCAACCTGAACCAATTACCAAACTATTAGAAAAACAATTTTCCCAAATTAAATAGCATATATGAATGTTTGCCTGATATGTTTTATCTTTAAAAATTTAAACCTTCAAATACTTTAACCAATCAAGCCATATGCTGAGAAAGCTAAAAACATGCCCAAATTACCATATTGTTTATGAATATATGCTACATATAAATCATAAAAAGTTTTTTTTTTAAAAGGCTAAAATGAGATATCTAGCAAAGACCAATGCACCAATGTACAATAGAGTTGTAATTCACTAGTTATTCCAGATGCTCGCCAAATCTGGAAAAAAAACCAGAGGTTATTTGTATATATAAACAGAACCAAAAGTTGAAGTCCCCTTGGCACAAGGTGTATTAAGAGGATCTACAAAAGTTTACAAATGAACACGTAAAAAAATATGATACAACAGCTAATCAATGCCCAAACATAGTAAAGGGCTAGACCACCACATATGAAAATTCGTAACTAATGTGGCATTCGTCTCACTCAACCATCTATAAGAGAGAAGCTTGACTTTGTCCAAAAGCTGGAAAACTAAATTTGTCGAATTTCTAAAGACTCGGTCATTTCTCCCAATCCACATAACCCAGGCACAGGCAAGCCATAAAAAGTTTGCTGCTAAAATTCAAATCCACAACGACAATACATCACAGCATGACCATATATAATAATGGAGTGAGCAGATGGTTTTAGTCGGTTTACAACATCATTGCACATTATTTGTTCTCTCTCACGACATCTTAAAACTCATAGAAGAAGAAAAAAAATGTAAATTTAGTTATATACTCTTCCATCTCAAAACAAAAAGAAATGTGAAGTTGTCACACACTTCCATCTCAAAACTCAGAGAAAAAATAAAAAGAAGAAGAAGAAGAAGTGTTAGTAACTATTGAGAAGAAGAACAGATTGAAAATCATAAGACTTATTAATATTAATCATAATGACAAAGATACTTACTCATTCTGCAAGTGTTGTTTGGTTCAAGCGGATAGTGTTAAATTTGATGAGCAATACTCCCCACATCTCAAAATAATTGTCGCAGTTTGACGATTGAAAATTATTTTGACGTATTTTTCTAGTAATATATAAAGACAAATATTAACATATGAGATCTTGTTTGATTTGTCTAATTGAATATTTTCATAATATTAAATTTTTATAATTTTTCATGAAAAACAAATAAAAATATTAATGATTGAAATTATGCATTGATATGTGTAAGCGATAATAATTTTGGTAAAGAAGGAGTAGCAAGTAACAAAGCAACCCAGCAAACATATAATAAAAGAAGGCTTTTATTGATGATATTATTGGGAACATATATTAGCATCGGTGCACTACAACGTGTTGCTAGCTTTTTTCTACTAAAAGAAGGCTTTTATTGAGTAATGTGTATAAATGAATAATTAATTAATAGTAATTGTTGTTACTATTACAAGTTTCAATACAAGTTAGAAAATAAGCTAAGTGGTCAAACATGAGAAAGCGTATTCTGACAATCAATATGTTTTCATTCCATTTGCTTTTGATATTTTTGGTTTCTTGACGCCAAATGCTGTGAATATTTTGAAAAATGCTTACACATAAAAATAATATAGATGAATCACGTTCTTTTTACCCATACATATCTACCTTATTAATGATTGAACTGAGTACTAAGCAGAACCCTATTACTAACTAAGCATCAAAATCCCTTGGAACAAACAACCAGTAACACGCCTAGCTATGTGAAATATGAGAAATACTTACTTGGACACAAACTCAAGAAAAAAATATTTAGGCATACACTCATAAACAAAATAAACTTAAAAGAAAATGACTAAGCGATGTGACAATATTATTTTTGCTTTAACTTTTTTCCTTCTTTGAGTGTGTGCCTAAATATTTTTCTCTTGGGTTTGTGCCTAAGGAAGTATTGCTCGTGAAATATAGAGGCTACATAATAAATACATCTCTTTCCAATACATATTCATTGATGCCTTGGAAACATTATTAAAAGTCAAGAAGTTGATGTTAACTTTAAATAAATTCACAATTAGAATTATAATACTTTTATGACCTGTGCCACGTGCGGACAAAGCGTCTAGTTGATGATATTATTGGGAACATATATTAGCATCGGTGCACTACAGCTTATTGCTAGCTGTTTTCTACTCAAAGAAGGCTTTTATTGAGTAATGTGTATAAATGAATAATTAATTAATAGTAATTGTTGTTACTATTACAAGTTTCAATACAAGTTAGAAAATCAGTTAAGTGGCCAAACATGAGAAAGCGTGTTCTGACAATCAACATGTTTTCATTCCATTTGCTTTTGACACTTTTGGTTTCTTGGCGCCAGATGTTGTGAATATTTCGGTAAGAGTTCAAAGAGTCATGCATAACAATGTGATATTTCCTAAATCTCTAGACGTAGTATTTAAGAGGATTGGTTTTGCCATCCAAAAAGCGGTTTGTGGCGCAGCTTATTGCCCGTTTGCCATTCAATTAAATGTAATTAATTTACATATATATATATATATATATATATATATATATATATATATATAAAATATTAATTATATTTGAGTTAGTTGACAAACTAGACATAATATTAGTCCAAGTCTATAGTTTACAGACTAGACGTGTTAACCTTTTTTGTATAGATATTTGTGCACCTGTAGGTAGAAAAGGGAAATGGATTTGGTGCAGTCATATTTTCCATGCAGTCGTGCAGTCACGATGTTTTTGGCCATCCGATCAAAATTTAATGGTTAAAACAAATGCATGTTTATATTTATTTAATATATTGTGCTTAAATCAAAACCATCTGATCATAATCAAAAGGTCTTTGATGTTGACTGCTTGACTGCAGTGAATTTTCAACTGCACCGACTCCTGATCCGTAGAAAAAATCAGAACTACCTATTACACGGTCGGTGACGAGTACCGCTCGGTAATAATTTGAAGAACCGACACCGACCATTTATATCCGTTCTTACTCTGCTTTATCCATTTTTCCAACCCGATCACAGATCCGACTCGCCCGTTTCATGAATATGTATATCGGCTTAAACGGTTCTCGGTCGGGTCGATAATATTTGCTCACCCCTAATATATATGTGCCATTGATTTGTCGAAAAAGGAAACCAATAATAATCACATGCAACAATTAAACTCAACGTTATGCAGTTGCTCACCGAAGAAGAAGAAAAAAAAAACAAACAAAATTAAGATTGAGGGTAACCGAAAACCCTTGATAAAAATCAAAAATAGGGTTTATACTAAACAGGGTTTACCTTTGAAACTCAAGTCACGAATCATCTTCTAACAACAAATTTTAATTAATCTCGATAAATTAAACATGAAGATCTGCTCTGATATCACTTGTTGGAATTATTTTACTAATTAATTATATGACACATGCTCAATAACAAAGATTAAAACTATAATCTTACTTTAGTGCGGAAGCGAAATAAACAATAGAGCATGTATATAATTATAGGATCTATGACATGTTGAGTTATGAGATTAAAACATTATAGGAATACCTGGATAGATGAAAATATGAACAAATCGTAGTCTCACCGATAGCAATCCTGAAACATGAAGAGAGATGGATGACGAGCACCCGTTGGCTTGTGGTTCTTCCTCAACCGAGACTCCTTATGTCCTAAGCATTCTTCATATGGAGAAAAGAGGCGATATGCGGTGTGTCTGGTATATGGAACCATAGCCTATACATAGTGTGATGGCCAATTGGGGTTCTCATTATTCCGAATGGGCCCCATCCTGACATCCATTCATTTTTATTTTTTTTGAAGAAAGACATCCATTCATATTGAGCTCATATCAAATTAATTAATCAATTTCTAAATAGAAATCTAAATAGCTTTTTTACCTTTATTTGATCACTTAATCAATTAATGCTCCTAATTAATAAATAGCTAATATAATTATATAAAGATATTTGTCCATATAATATTATTGGAATATCATAAAATATTCCAACAGGGATTTAATTGCCATTTTTTTTTATATTAATTGCGATTCTATTATTTTATTAAAATACTAGTTTTGAGACCCGTGCATTCGCACGGGTCTATTGACTTTTGTTTATAAAATATTATAAAAATATAAGTGACGTTGTGTACCAAAAAAATAAAAATAATAAGTGACATTATTCTGCTATTTTTTTTTTTGTAAAACTTGTTAAATTAAATAATTTTTTTTATTAAAGCAATTGTCTCGTGTATGATTTTTGTGTAATAAATTATAATTGTTAATAACATATATTTATTATTCAATTCAATTTTTTTAATAAACCAATTGTTCCGTGTATGATTAATTTTTTTTTTTATTAAAACAATTGTTCCGTGTATTATGTGTATTATTATAATATATATTCATCAATAATATATTCATAAGCAATTGTTCCATGTATTATTATAATATATTATTCAATTACTTTTTTTTTATTAAAGCAATTGGCCCGTGTTTGATTAATTTTTTTTATTAAAACAATTGTTCCGTGTGTTATTATAATATATTCATCAATAATACACCACTCCTGTATATTTTATATAAGAGTAAACAAAAATATAGTACATTTTTTTTATAATAAATGTAGAGTAAAAATTTAACTATTATATAGAAAAATTGTAAATTGAAAAATAAAATTTAATTTTTTTACGAAACAGAAGATTTGAAATATTTTTAAGAATTGATGAGGATAAACTAAGATTTTTAGTCATACTACCTTTAATATATTGGGCCCGTTTGAATTTGACTTACTTTTAAGTTTATCAAAATACTTTATGATTATAATTTATAAATAAACTTTTAGGTTATTACATAAGTTTTTTTACGCATGTTAATTCATAAGTTTTCACTGATAAAAATTTTATCTTTATAAATTGTTTTCATAAACTACATTAAAAAACTTATAATAATACGTAAAAGCTTATATATTTGCAAAAATTATTTCCCAAAGATCATAAATTAGTCAATCCAAACGGGCCTCTTGTATTTTTGTTCTTTTATTTTTAAGCTCATAAATAAGTGTCTTCTTTTATTAGGCTCTTCTATTTTTATTTTTTATTTATAAGTTTTATATGTTAAATTAAGTTACTATTTTTTCATTAAAAAAAATGTTACTATTTTTGGCGCGTATCTTTTATCGTGATTTTTTTTTCTATTTTCATGCGTAAATTTATATTTATTATTTTTTTTAAGTTAAAATAGATTGAATTGTTATTTTTTTTAGAGGTGGTTTCCATTGCTATTTTTATGGAAAGATTTTTTTTATGGTTATCTTTTTTTTTTTTTTTTTGTTTAGAGGTGTGTTTTTAATGCTATTTTTATGAGATGATTTCTTATCTTTCTTTTTTATTTTTAGTATTTTTTTTTTATTAGTTTAGAGTTAAAATTACATTTAAAGGCGCACAATTTTTTTTTGAACAAGCCAAAATGATATATATATATATATATATATATATATATATATATATAGCACAAGGTGTGCCAAGGGGTACTATCAACGTTTACAAAGAGTCACAAAGCAAAAACAATAGCAATACACAGCCAGACAAACAAAGCAACGGACTAGATTGAAGGTTGAAAAACACACAAGAAGGGGGGGGGGGGGGGGGGGGTTGAATTGTGTGAGACTTTTTCTAAGTTAAAACAAATTGCAGCGGATAAGGTATAACACACACAATATATGAGGATAGGGTTAGAGAGAGATGCTCAGAATTTTTATACTGGTTCCTCCCACTAACAGGAGTAGTCCAGTCCTCTTGTCCTTCACAAGAGATTTCACTATAATCACTCAGATTACAAATGCTCAAGCACTAAGCAAGAGACTTCAAACTGCTCAAGCACAAAGCAAGAGACTTCTAACTGCTCAAGCACAAAGCAAGAGACTTCCAATGCTCAAGCACAAAGCAAGAGACTTCCAATGCTCAAGCACAAAGCAAGAGACTTCAAATGCTCAAGCACAAAGCAAGAGACTTCAAACTGCTCAAGCACAAAGCAAGAGACTTCCAATGCTCAAGCACAAAGCAAGAGACTTCCAATGCTCAAGCACAAAGCAAGAGACTTCTAACTGGTTTTAATGTTAATAAAGATAAGAGATTAACACTTGATATACAATCAGAGGTGTTTACAAAATACAACTCAGTTACAAGACTAACTTAGAAAATTATCACAAAGTTTCTAAGTGTTTGATAGCTTCAGAATTTGACAGAGTTTCAGCACGTTCAGAAGCTTAAGTCTTCATTCCATTTCTTCACAAATCTTCTTCCTTTTATAGATGATAAAATGAACGTTGAAGATTATAGCCGTTTGAAGAATTGAGACGCTCCTTTGTATAGATCAGTGAGCTTATTAGCTGTTCTGATTTGCAGTAGCTTAGGAGCTTAACGTTTACTACAAAATGAGAGATTCCTTTTGGCTTTTGATATTTGAACCTTGGTGAAAGCCAAATAAGGAAATAATCGTTTCTGAAGCCTGACTTGAAAAGGACCTTTCCATGGTCAAACCTTTTCATTCTTGGTTTCTGCGTTTGGACTTAGTCAGGCACAGTCTTCAATAAAATTGTACTCTCAAATGTAGCTTAACACTTATATCTGACGAGCCTTCAGATTTTGATAGGCTCAGAATTACTTGTTTCAGATCTGGTGAGCTCAGATGTTCTTCAGATTTTGATAGGCTCAGAATTACTTGTTTCAGATCTGGTGAGCTCAGATGTTCTTCAGATTTTGATAGGCTCAGAATTACTTGTTTCAGATCTGGTGAGCTCAGATGTTCTTCAGATTTTGATAGGCTCAGAATTACTTGTTTCAGATCTGGTGAGCTCAGAAGTAATTCCTTCAGAAATTCTAAGGTTCAGATAATAACTTCAGAGTTTCACAGGCTCAGAATTACTTGCTTCAGATCTGGTGAGCTCAGAAGTAATTCCTTCAGAAATTCTAAGGTTCAGATAATAACTTTAGAGTTTCATAGGCTCAGAATTACTTGCTTCAGATCTGGTGAGCTCAGAAGTAATTCCTTCAGAAATTCTAAGGTTCAGATAATAACTTCAGAGTTTCACAGGCTCAGAATTACTTGCTTCAGATCTGGTGAGCTCAGAAGTAATTCCTTCAGAAATTCTAAGGTTCTTTAGTACGCAAATTTTAACTTTTAATCCTGCACACTGAATTAAATTATTAGTATTCCAATTTAACCTTAAATACATTGTTATCATCAAAATCAATTAAGGAGATACAAAATCATAATTTTGTTCCAACAATCTCCCCCTTTTTGATGATGACAACTATATGTATTTAAAATCAATTGTTGTTGTTTTTATTTAACATCTTGACTTCAGGTTCTGAGGTTTGCAAGCTCCCCCTGAGTCTGATAAGCTTCAAAAGTTTATCAATGATAAATATAAAACAGTCTAAGAGTAATATTTAATGTCAAATATAATTTCATATATTCTACCTTCAGAATTAGAGGTTTGCAAGCTCTATTTCTTCAGATTGACAAATATAAGATATGGTTTGCAAGCGTATCTTATATTATATGAATTTATGTTGGACAAAATTTATTACTCCCCCTCATTAAAAGTTTAAAAGACTTTAATATAACTTAACAAGAGTAGAGTTCAGAAAATGTGATCTTTAGAGCTTCAGAAATAATTTCACTGCCATAGGAAATGAAATAATATTTTCTCCCCCTTTGTCATTATCAAAAACGGGTCAGTCAAAGCACAAGTTACAGGGTAGTAAATGCACACAGCAAACAACCACCAGCAGTAAATGCATTCAACGGTAAAAGGGAATTGTTAAGTACCATGGTGAAACAGGGAATTGTTTCAGAATGAAGACGAGTTTCTTCAAGATCTGAATCAGTTCCAGGAAAAGGTGGAGTGGTTTGAATGGATGAGGGGTTTGGTTCAGAAGTGGTTGGCTTAGGAGATGAAGTCTGAAGGGGTTCAGTTTGGGATTCAGCAGGGACTTCAGAATTTTGAACATTTGAGGGTTCAGATTGGTCTACGTCCATTGCTATTGGGGTAGACTCAGAATCTTTAATAGGAGATTTCTGAGGGGATTTAGGAGTGTCAGAAATGGTTATAGTGGAAGTTTCAAAATATTGAAAACGTGAGAAGTGATAGTGACTAGTGTGTAGTTAAGTGATTATAGTGGAAGTTTCAAAATATTGGGGAAACAAGATAGTGACGTAATGGGGGCTTGGCAGTTACTTTTAATAAAATCATCATTAGCTCTCCTTCATTACCCAGCGGTTACTAGACATGATGGGAAGTTACACAGATAAGTAGTGTTTTCAGAAGCCAGCTGTCAGTTAGAGAAACTGAGTGGTCAACTAACACTTAGAGTAGGTATCTGAGTCACAAGAAATCATATTTAATAATAAATAATTCTGATTGCTTCAGATGAGAGAGTGCTTCAGAACCTATATAATAGTTTCTGAGCCGTCCAAACTTCTGAGGCCCTTCAGAACCAGTTTATTCATTCAGAGTTAACAGCATTCAGAGATATCATTCAGAAATAAAAACCATGTTCAGATTTTTCTTGATAAAATCGAAACGATCAATAGCAAGAGGTTTGGTAAAGATATCAGCCCATTGATGCTCAGTATCAATGAATTGAATCTTAATTACTCCCTTCTGAACATAGTCTCTAATGAAGTGATGTTTGATCTCAATGTGTTTAGCTCTTGAATGCAAAATAGGATTCTTAGACAAACAGATAGCAGCAGTATTATCACAGAGAAGTGGTATACTACTTATCCTTATCTGATAGTCCTCCAACTGATGTTTCATCCAGAGCAATTGCGTGCAACACTTAGCAGCTGAGATGTACTCTGCTTCTGCTGTAGATAGAGCAATAGTTGCTTGTCTCTTACTAGCCCATGATATAAGGTTTTCACCTAGAAATTGACAGTTTCCACTAGTGGACTTCCTTTCAATTTTATCACCAGCATAGTCAGCATCACAGAATCCAATAAGCTGATAATCTAAGGATTTCTTATAAAGTAATCCAAGATTAGTGGTTCCTTTCAGATATCTAAAGATTCTCTTAACAGCAGTTAGATGAGACTCTCTAGGATCTGATTGAAATCTAGCACACAAGCATACACTGAACAAGATATCTGGTCTAGATGCAGTGAGATAAAGGAGGGAACCAATCATACCTCTGAATAATTTCTGATCTACTTTGCCTTCAGATTCTTCCTTCAGAAGACAGCTAGAGGGATGCATAGGAGTTGACATTGGTTTACAATCTTCAAGACCAAATTTCTTCAGTAAATCCTTTGTGTATTTGGTTTGATGCACATATACTCCTTCTTTTCTTTGATTGATTTGAATTCCCAAGAAGAATGTTAGTTCTCCCATCATACTCATTTCAAATTCATCCTGCATAAGCTTAGAGAAATTCTTGCAAAGAGAAGCATTAGTTGAACCAAAGATAATATCATCAACATAAATCTGAACAATCAAAATATCAGTTTTTAAGGTTTTTCTAAAGAGAGTGTTATCAACATGTCCTTTTTCAAAACCATTTTCTAGAAGAAATATACTTAACCTTTCATACCAAGCTCTTGGAGCTTGTTTCAAACCATACAGAGATTTCTTCAATTTGTAAACATGATCAGGACACTTTATATCTTCAAAGCCAGGAGGTTGTTTAACATAGACTTCTTCATAAATTACTCCATTCAGAAATGCACTCTTAACATCCATTTGAAATAGAGTGATGTCATGATTAACTGCATAGGACAAGAGAAGTCTAATTGCCTCAAGTCTTGCTACTGGTGCAAAGGTTTCAGTGAAATCTATGCCTTCTTGCTGACTATAACCTTGTGCAACCAGTCTAGCTTTATTTCTGACAACTTCTCCCTTTTCATTTGACTTGTTTCTAAATACCCATTTTGTTCCAATAATGTTCTTGTGTTTGGGTTTTGGTACCAGATTCCAAACATCATTTCTTTCAAATTGATTGAGTTCTTCTTGCATTGCAACAATCCACCCATCATCTGAGAGTGCTTCTTCTATGTTTGTGGGTTCAATTAATGAAATTAACCCAACTAGGGATTCATCCTCTTTGAAAGCAGATCTGGTCTTTCTTGGGCTATACTTGTTACCAACAATTAGCTCTTCAGGATGAGATGATCTATACTTGAATTTACTCTTAGGTGGAGCAGGTGTCTGAGAGGGTTCAGTTTCTGAAGGGTCTTCAGTTTCAAGGCCTTCAGAGATATCTTCATTTTGAGTCTCAGATGGATATACAGCAATGGAGAGATCTTCACACTCAGAATTTGAGGAAACTTGAAATTCTGCAAAAGTCTCAGCTTGCTCTGACATTTTATCGTCAGGCTCTTTATCATCAAATCTAACATGTATAGATTCTTCAACTGTGTGAGTTTCAGAATTATACAATCTGTATGCTTTTGAGCGTTCAGAGTAGCCTATAAAGATACCCTTATAAGCTCTAGCATCAAATTTCTTTCGATAGACCTTGTTGTCTAGAATATAACAAGTACATCCAAACTGATGAAAATAAGAAATATTTGGTTTTCTTCCTTTGAACAGTTCATAAGCAGTTTTGTTCAGAATAGGTCTGATGTAGATTCTATTCTGAACATAGCAAGCAGTACTCACGGCTTCTGCCCACAAGAACTTAGCTAGGTTAGACTCAAGCATCATGGTACGAGCCATTTCTTGCAAAGATCTATTCTTTCTTTCTACAACACCATTCTGCTGTGGTGTTCTAGGAGAAGAGAATTCATGGATTACTCCATGCTCTGAGCAGAAAGATTCGAAAGAGTCATTTTCGAACTCTCCCCCATGGTCGCTTCTAACCTTCAGAATCCGAAGATCCTTTTCACTTTGTATTTGTGTGCAGAAGTCACTGAACACCACAAGTGCTTCACTCTTAGAACGTAGGAATTTCACCCAAGTCCATCTACTGAAATCATCAACCATGACCAATCCATATTTTTTACCATTGATAGAGGCTGTCGAAACAGGACCAAACAGATCAATGTGAAGCAATTCTAAGGGTCTGGAAGTAGAGACAATGTTTTTAGACTTGAATGAAGTCTTAGCAAATTTTCCTTTTTGACATGAGCCACAAAGTGCATCTGAGTGATAATCAATGTCAGGCAAACCACTAACAAGCTTTTGTTTGCTAAGCTTAGAGATCAACCTCCAGTTAGCATGACCAAGACGCTTGTGCCATAGCCATTTCTCATCACTCAGAGACAAAAGACATATAATCTTTTGGTCAACCAAATCAGAAAAGTTTACTTTATAAACATTGCCAACTCTCATTCCCTTGAATACTACAGATTTGTCAGAGTCTTTTGATACAGTACATGATTCCTTATTAAATGTAACAACACACCCATTGTCACAAAATTGACTAATGCTCAATAGATTGTGTTTAAGTCCATCAACTAACCAAACATCTTTAATGGAAAGAGAAGAATTGCCAACTGTACCTGTACTAATGATCTTCCCTTTTTGTTTTCCTCCAAATCCCACAGAGCCTCCCTCTTTCAGAGTTAGGGTTTGGAACATATGCTTTTCTCCCGTCATATGTCGTGAGCAACCACTGTCCAGGTACCAGGGCTGCTGTTTTACCTTTCCTTGCATGAGCATCTGAAGCAAACATTATTTCAGATTTTGGTACCCATATTCTGATGGGTCCTTTAGAGTTAGTCTTCTGAATAGTATTCCTTCTTTGTTTTCTATGATCAACACAAGATCTAGAATTAATTAAGCTTTGACAAGAATGTTTAGGCTTAATTTGATTCTTGGATTTTGATCTGGAGTATATCACAGTTCCAAAGGTCAAGCAAGGATCTGAAGTAACTTTACCTTGATTTCTCAGAGGTTCAGATGACTTCTGAGCCTTAACTTGAGAACTTTTGGACTCAGAAATTTTAGGTTCAGAAGAACTTGGAACTTCTGAGTCTTTGGGTTCAGGTTCAGAACCTCCTTCAGAGTTGGATGCCTTCAGATCAAGTGTACCACTTTTAACAAAGGTAGAGAATAATTCAGGTGGAGTATCATCCTCACTATATGATTTCAGAGGTTTATCCCAGTTCTTAAACCGAGAATAACCAATGCCTTCACCATAGTTACGAGTCATATGATAAATCATGGAAGCCATTTTACTCCTATTGAAGGTACAACGAATAAATTCGTGAAGAGCATCTTCATGATCATCATTGAGCTTGTCTGCCAAGACATAGTTAGATTCAACATGACAAATACGAATGTTTAACGATTCATTTTCATCATAAAGAATCTTGGCATCCTTTTTCAATGATTCATGAACATTCTTCAGAATTTTGTGTTGACTTACTATACGAGAGTAATGTTTCACGGCAATCTTAAGAGAATCAATTAATTCAGATTTAGTCATGTTAGAGTATACCTCATTTTCATCATCTGAGTCATCTTCAGAATCTCTATCAGAGTTGTTACCTTCAGAAGTTCTTGCCATTAAAGCCAGATTGCCTTCTTCATCATCTTCTCCTTCAGAGTCATTCTCAATGGTCTCCCAAGTGGCTAACAAACTCTTCCTTACCTTTTCTTTGTACTTTTCTTTCCCAAAGCTCTTATTCTTTCCTTTGTCCTTGGATGACATTTCTGGACAGTCCGCAATGAAGTGTCCAGATTTCTTGCAGTTATAGCAGTTGTTCAGTTCTTCCTTTTTGTCCTTTGAAAAGGAACTTCTTGAGTTGTTTCCTTTGTTTGGAAACCTTTTGTATTTCTTGTTCCATTTCTGAAACCTTCTAACCATTAGTGCCATTTCTTCATTCTCAGAATTTTCATCCATCATATCATCAGAAGTTTCTTCCTCTTGTTCAGACACTTTGATCTTTGCAGCTTTTGAGGAAGTCTGAACAGAGCTTAGAGCCAAGGACTTCATCTTCTTGACAGGTTCATCTGACATAAGTTCTAGCTCATGACTTCTGAGTGAGCTTATTAAATCTTCAAGAGTCACATTGTCCAAATCCTTGGATTCCTGAAAAGCTGTAACTTTTGGTCTCCATTTGGAAGGTAAGCTCCTCAGAATTTTCTTCACGTGATCAGATGCAGTGTAGCTTTTCTTCAGAACTTGAAGACCAGAGACAAGGGTTTGAAACCTTGAATACATGGTTTCAATATCTTCATCTTCCTTCATTCTGAACAGCTCATATTGATGAACTAATAAGTTTGCCTTAGCTTCTTTGACTTGCTTATTTCCTTCATAGGTGGAACATAGAGAGTCCCAGATAGTTTTGGCACATGACTTGTTGGATATTTTTAAATACTCAGCATGAGATATTGCACCAATAAGCATATTCTTAACAGTATGATGCTTCTTATACTGTTTCTTCTTTTCAGCATCAAAGAACTTTCTGTAGGTATTTCTTACAACACCTTCATCATCCATGTGTTCAAAATGTATACCATCTTCAATGATATCCCATAACTCATCATCGGTCCCAATGATGTAACTATACATCTTGGTTTTCCAGAAAGGAAAAGTAGTAGGATCACTGTTGAAGTAAGGTGGTTTGTCTCTGTGATTATCACTGTTCCTTTCCCTATCATAGTTGTGAGGAGGTGGAACAGCAGAGTGATCAGGTCCAGAGGAAGCAGAAGGAGAGGTAACACCAGACATGTTTTTCAACTAAGTACCCCTAGATCTTTTACTGTTTCACTGTTAAGTGAAGAGCAACAGACCGGAGCTCTGATGCCAATTGAAGGTTGAAAAACACACAAGAAGGGGGGGGGGTTGAATTGTGTGAGACTTTTTCTAAGTTAAAACAAATTGCAGCGGATAAGGTATAACACACACAATATATGAGGATAGGGTTAGAGAGAGATGCTCAGAATTTTTATACTGGTTCCTCCCACTAACAGGAGTAGTCCAGTCCTCTTGTCCTTCACAAGAGATTTCACTATAATCACTCAGATTACAAATGCTCAAGCACTAAGCAAGAGACTTCAAACTGCTCAAGCACAAAGCAAGAGACTTCTAACTGCTCAAGCACAAAGCAAGAGACTTCCAATGCTCAAGCACAAAGCAAGAGACTTCCAATGCTCAAGCACAAAGCAAGAGACTTCAAATGCTCAAGCACAAAGCAAGAGACTTCAAACTGCTCAAGCACAAAGCAAGAGACTTCCAATGCTCAAGCACAAAGCAAGAGACTTCCAATGCTCAAGCACAAAGCAAGAGACTTCTAACTGGTTTTAATGTTAATAAAGATAAGAGATTAACACTTGATATACAATCAGAGGTGTTTACAAAATACAACTCAGTTACAAGACTAACTTAGAAAATTATCACAAAGTTTCTAAGTGTTTGATAGCTTCAGAATTTGACAGAGTTTCAGCACGTTCAGAAGCTTAAGTCTTCATTCCATTTCTTCACAAATCTTCTTCCTTTTATAGATGATAAAATGAACGTTGAAGATTATAGCCGTTTGAAGAATTGAGACGCTCCTTTGTATAGATCAGTGAGCTTATTAGCTGTTCTGATTTGCAGTAGCTTAGGAGCTTAACGTTTACTACAAAATGAGAGATTCCTTTTGGCTTTTGATATTTGAACCTTGGTGAAAGCCAAATAAGGAAATAATCGTTTCTGAAGCCTGACTTGAAAAGGACCTTTCCATGGTCAAACCTTTTCATTCTTGGTTTCTGCGTTTGGACTTAGTCAGGCACAGTCTTCAATAAAATTGTACTCTCAAATGTAGCTTAACACTTATATCTGACGAGCCTTCAGATTTTGATAGGCTCAGAATTACTTGTTTCAGATCTGGTGAGCTCAGATGTTCTTCAGATTTTGATAGGCTCAGAATTACTTGTTTCAGATCTGGTGAGCTCAGATGTTCTTCAGATTTTGATAGGCTCAGAATTACTTGTTTCAGATCTGGTGAGCTCAGATGTTCTTCAGATTTTGATAGGCTCAGAATTACTTGTTTCAGATCTGGTGAGCTCAGAAGTAATTCCTTCAGAAATTCTAAGGTTCTTTAGTACGCAAATTTTAACTTTTAATCCTGCACACTGAATTAAATTATTAGTATTCCAATTTAACCTTAAATACATTGTTATCATCAAAATCAATTAAGGAGATACAAAATCATAATTTTGTTCCAACATAGATCACCAGCTATGACAGTTAGAGGCTAGAGTAACATACGTCGGCCTCAACCACCTAAGAGAGATAAACTTGATCTTGTCCAGAAGCTGAGAAGTAGTGCTTGAAGAGTCTCGGAATACCCTGTGATTCCTCTCAGTCCAAACAACCCACACACACACGAGCCACATGAGCTGCAGAAAAGAGCGACGAGCTCGAGAGACACCTGCTAAATGAGTGAACTGGAACAAATGATCTCGTAAGGAAGATAATGCCACCAACGGGATGCCGACCCACGAGCAAACAGATGCCCAAAGAGAGCCAAAAGTACCACACGAAATGAAAAGGTGATGTGCTAACTCCGCCTCACCACAACTTGAAACGCACAAATGATCTGCGGTAGATAATATGCCTCTAGTGACCAGGTTGGTTTTTGTGGGCAACCTGTCACGCAAAAGACGCCACGCGAAGACGGACACCTTCAACGGAACCTAAGGGTGACAAATGAGGTTGGCGGCGTCGTCCAATTGAACTGGATCCTGAGAAGTCAAAATCTGGTAAGCTCCCTGCATAGTGTAACCGTTGTCAGGGTCAGGCTACCACTGCCACCTATCTGACGACTGACCCTGCAAAGAACGGGTAAGCAATAAATCCCGACACTCCCTCAACTTCTCCTCCTCCCACCCCCTCAACAGCCTCCGCCAGACCCATGCCTCTCCATCTGCTAAAAATAATAAGGTCAATTTTAGATTTTTAATAATAGTTTCTTTTAATATAGGGTTAATAGGCTTTTACCCCCTACAAAGTAGGCGGGTTTTGCGTTACCCCTTGTAATTTTTTTTTTTTTTGTGATTATCCCCCTGTAAAATATATTTTTTTGACTTACCTCCTATTGCTGACGTGGCAGGCAAAAAAAAACAAAATAACCGATTTAAAAACCAACACTTTTTAAATCGGTTGGACAAAATAATCGATTTAAAAAGTGCATAGAAGGGGGTAAATCAAAAAAATAAATTTTGCAGGGGGTAATCTCAAAAAAAATAATTACAGGAGAGTAAAGCAAAACTCGCCTACTTTACATGGGGTAAAGACCTATTAACCCTTTAATATATTATAATTAAATATATACTTTTTTGACGAAGTAGGTATATACTTACTTGGTTGTCTGTTGTACTTACTTGGTTGTCTGTTGGGATAGTTGAATTTGACATAAAATGTTGTGTAACATGGCGAAATCTTGAAAAAATATTAAAGAACAAAATAAAGAGATCCATTTCTCTTATTATTGTATTAATTTTCTTTTTAGTATATAAAATTGAGATCGTGATGTATATTTTAATTGCCCAAAGAAAATAGTATTGCGCTTGATCCAATAATATAGTAGGTTTAGTTTAGTATAATATATAGTCGCTAGCTGGTTTGATGAATTATTTTTTTTAAGAATCAAGCTAGTATAAAAAAAATAAATAAATCAAATCTTGGTTTCGTATAGAAGTTGCCAACATTACCCCATTTTTAGATAAAAAAAATGAAAAAAGTAAGGGACATACTAAGGATCATATTAACTAGTGTCTCTAGGACCATAACTAAGGGAGTAAAAAAAAGTAAATTTTACATTAAAAATAACTTTTTACATACTTTAAATATATTAATTACACAAGTTAAAAGATGATTATGCTATTTTTTTAATTTTCTTAACTAGTTCGTATTTTTAGTAAAATAATAATATGCTTGATTCATATTTTCTTTTAGTTTCTTTACCAACTAGTTAACATTTTTTATACTTAAAATGTAGTAGCATTTTTTTAGCATTTTTAGTTAGTATCAAGATGAGGAATAATTGAACATGCAAGTAGAAGATGCTTGATTCATTTAATATAAATAAGTGGAGATAAAACTTTGAGGGTGTGCTTCGGCCTTCAAAGATATAAAAGTTCATACTCAGGACTACCTATTACACAGTCGGTGACGAGTACCGCTTGGTAATAATTTGAAGAACCGACACCGACCATTTGTATCCGTTCTTACTCTGCTTTATCCATTTTTCCAACCCGATCACAGATCTGACTCGCCCGTTTCATGAATATGTATATTGGTTTAAACAGTTCTCGGTCGGGTCGATAATATTTGCTCACCCCTAATATATATGTGCCATTGATTTGTCGAAAAAGGAAACCAATAATAATCACATGCAACAATTAAACTCAACGTTATGCAGTTGCTCACCGAAGAAGAAGAAAAAAAAAAACAAAATTAAGATTGAGGGTAATCGAAAACCCTTAATTAAAATCAAAATAGGGTTTTACAAAACAGGGTAAAACCTTTGAAACTCAAGTCACGAATCATCTTCTAACAACAAATTTTAATTAATCGCGATAAAATAAACATGAAGACATACTCTTATATCACTTGTTGGAATTAATTTACTAATTAATTATATGACACATGCTCAATAACAAAGATTAAAACTATAATCTTATACTTTAGTGCGGAAGCGAAATAAACAATAGAGCATGTATATAATTATAGGATCTACGACATGTTAATTTATGAGATTAAAGAATTATAGGAATACCTTGATAGATGAGAATATGAACAAATCGTAGTCTCACCGATAGCAATCCTGAAACATGAAGAGAGATGGATGACGAGCACCCGTTGACTTGTGGTTCTTCCTCAACCGAGACTCCTTATGTCCTAAGCATTCTTCAGATGGAGAAAATTCCGAATGGGCCATCCTGACATCCACTCATAAGCTTTTACGTACTATTACAAGTTTTTTAATGTAGTTTATAATAACAATTTATAAAGATAAAAATTTTGTCAGTGAAAACTTATGAATTAACATGCATAAAAAAAACTTATGAAATAACCTAAAAGTTTATTTATAAATTATAATCATAAAGTATTTTGATAAGATTAAAAATAAGTCAAATTCAAACAGGCTCAATATATTAAAGGTATTACTACTAAAAATCTTAGTTTGTCCTCATCAATTCTTAAAAATATTTCAAATCTTCTGTTTCGTAAAAAATTAAATTATATTTTTCAATTTACAATTTTTCTATATAATAGTTAAATTGTATTCTACATTTATTATAAAAAATCTACTATATTTTTGTTTACTCATATATAAAATATACAGGAGTGGTGTATTATTGATGAATATATTATAATAACACACGGAACAATTGTTTTAATAAAAAAAAATTAATCAAACACGGGCCAATTGCTTTAATAAAAAAAAAGTAATTGAATAATATATTATAATAATACATGGAACAATTGCTTATGAATATATTATTGATGAATATATATTATAATAATACACATAATACACGGGACAATTGTTTTAATCAAAAAAATTTAATCATACACGGGACAATTGGTTTATTAAAAAAAAAGGAATTGAATAATAAATATATGTTATTATCAATTATAATTTATTACACAAAAATAATACACGAGACAATTGCTTTAATAAAAAAATTATTTAATTTAACAAGTTTTACAAAAAAAATAGCAGAATAACGTCACTTATTATTTTATTTTTTTTGTACACGACGTCACTTATATTTTTATAATATTTTATAAATAAAAGTCAATAGACCCGTGCGAATGTACGGGTCTCAAAACTAGTATTTTAATAAAATAATAGAATCGCAATTAATATAAAAAAATGGCAATTAAATCCCTGTTGGAATATTTTAGGTTAAACTGTACTTTTGGTCCTTTACGTTTATTTTAAGTTTGAATCAGGTCCCTTACGTTTTAAAAGTTTCAATTTGGTCCCTCACGTTATTAACTTTTGCATTAGTTAGTCTATTACGTCAAATATTTCACTAACTCCGTTTGATTTTTACATGTGGCTGACGGTTTGAACACGTAAACGTTATTTTGGACACGTTGACACTATTTTTGACATTTTTTTTGGGGCCAATTACATTATTATAAGTAATATATATTATTTTTAATTATTATTTTTTATTTAGTTTGCATCCCAAATGACAGTGAACATGTTCAAAATAGTGTCCATGTGTCCAAACTGTCAGTCACATGTAAGGATCAAACGGATTTAGTGAAAAATTTGACGGAAAGGACTAACTAATGCAAATGTTGATAACGTGAGGGACCAAATTGAAACTTTTAAAACGTAAGGGATCTGATTCAAACCTAAAATAAACATAAGAGACCAAAAATATAGTTTAGCCAATATTTTATGATATTCCAATAATATTATATGGGCAAATATCTTTATATAATTATATTAGCTATTTATTAATTATGAGCCTTAATTGATTAAGTGATCAAATAAATGTAAAAAGACTATTTAGATTTCTATTTAAAAATTTATTAATTAATTTGATATGGGTTCAATCCAAACGGGCCCCTTGTATTTTTGTTTTTATGTTCTTTTATTATTTTATTTTTTTGAAACTATGTTCTTTTATTTTTAAGCTCATAAATAAGTATCTTCTTTTATTAGTTTCTTCTATTTTTATTTTTTATATATTTATATGTTAAATTGAGTTACTATTTTTTCATTAAAAAAAATGTTACTATTTTTGGCGCGTATCTTTTATCATGATTTTTGTTTCTATTTTTATGCGTAAATTTATTTTTATTAATTTTATTTAAGTTAAAATATATTGATCATTTATTTTATTTTTTTTGAAATGGCAAAATTTATTAATAACCAGGCCTCTGCACAAGACGAACAAAGACCGGTAGAAAGGAACTACATAACATAGGTGTCGTATATATGCGGAACACCAAAGGAAAAAACGCCTAAACAAACACCACCTAATCAAGATTTAACTCCTAATCCAAAGACAGAAAGGCACCCCACATATTTCAGACTACCAAGACAGTCACCAACCCAGCTTAAAATGTTGCCACAACTAGACTCTAACTCCCGAACTCGAATCAAAAGCACTCGGCCCATCAGAATCCAGAAATAGCTCCATCAGGCGAACTGCTGACCAAACAAAGGTAGAACGAAAACCTAGGCAGACAAGTCTCGGCAACAAATGAGGTGCCACCATAAGACCGGTAGTGGCGAAATAAACACCAAGGAATCAAAGCACCACCCGAGGAAAAAATCCGACGCGGAATAGGTAACCCAGATCCATAGAAATCTGCAAATCTCAACAGATTTGGAAACCTTCAGCGACTCAAAAGGAGTCCTGCAAATCTCAACAGATTTTAAGAGTGGCCAGAGAATCTAAAATCAAGGAAAACCAATCACGCAACATCAGCCACAACCTCATCACCACCAACCACCACCACCACCACCATCTCACCACAACACCCACAATCATCGCCAAAACCAGACCCCGGCGATGCCAAATCTGAACACAGCCATCACCACATCAACTGCTCACCACCACAAAAATCGAGCAAACTAAAAAACATATATGTAGCTTCGGATCCAACACAAAGCGGGTACACCATAACTTCTAGATCTAACACCTTAACTCCAACACCAAAAACCAAGATCCAAAACACATCCAAAAGCAACAACCACCAAAACTTCTGGCGAGTAAACAACCAGAACCAACCGCGAGCAAGCCAAAGACAACCCCATCCTGAACAACCGACCAAAACCCACAACCACCACTAGCCGCCATGACCCACAAAGACCCCGAAGGAGAAGAACAGATTCTTGCCGATATGGACAAAAAGTCAGCAAACTCGGCGAAAACCACCACGTTCTGTAGAAACGGAAAAGGAGGAAGAACAGTCGGAGGAAGTAAACGGAGACTGGCAAGAAAGAACTTGCAAAGAACAACAATGAGACTCCATCACCGGTGCTGCAAACGGTCGCCGGACTCCGTCAGAATCAGAGAAACGGTTTCGATCTGGACACAGCCGCCGTCGGACAGGACACCGGCGCCACCACCACACCCCACGTCGCCACCCACTGCTCACACCCAAGAAGGGGTCGCGTCTGCCTAACTGCGCCACCACCACCATAGAAAACGGAAACACGTATGGGAGGGAAACAGAAAAACGAAATTAAAAAAAAAAAACACGACCGTAACCGGAGAAGAAGGAAACCGGCGCCGATCTGGTCACGTGATGCGGAGGCTAAACTCTTCCTCGTCGCACCACCTCCGCCGTATGTTTACATCGTGAAAGAAAAACTTTGGATTTGAGATGGAGGCGGCTGGTTAGGTTTTGGCTTAGAGAGAGTTCAGAGAAAACTGTTTTAGAGAGAGAAAAAACTATTGACAATATAAATAGATTGATCATTGTTATCTTTTTTTAGAGGTGGTTTCCATTGCTATTTTTATGGAAAAATTTCTTTTATGCTTTTTTTTTTTTTTGTTTAGAGGTGTGTTTTTAATGCTATTTTTATGGGATGATTTCTTATCTTTCTTTTTTATTTTATTTTTTGTATTTTTTTTATTAGTTTAAAGTTAAAATTACATTTAAGGGCGCAAATTAATTTTTTTTTTGAACAAGCCAAAATGATATATATATATATATATATATATATATATATATATATATATATATATATATATATATATATATATAACCAATCCCCCTAGCACAAAGTGTGTCAATGGGTACTATCAACGTTTACAAAGAGTCACAAAGCATAAACAATAGCAATACACAGCCAGTCAAACCAAGCAAAGGACTAGATCACCAGCTTTGGCAGTTGGAGGCTAGAGTAACACACGTCGACCTCAACCACCTAAGAGAGATAAGCTTGATCTTGTCCAAAAACTAAGAAGTAGTGCTTGAAGAGCCTCGGAATACCCTATGATTCCTCTCAGTCCAAACAACCCACACACACACGAGCCACATGAGCTGCAAAAAAGAGCGACGAGCTCGAGAGACACCTGCTGAATGAGTGAACTAGAACAAATGATCTCGTAAGGAAGATAATGCCACCAACGGGATGCCGACCCACGAGCAAACTGATGCCCAAATAGAGCCAAAAGTACCACACGAAATGAAAAGGTGATGTGTCGACTCCGCCTCACCACAACCTGAAACGCACAAATGATCTGCGGTAGATAATATGCCTTTAGTGACCAGGTTGGTTTTTGTGGGCAACCTGTCACGCAAAAGACGCCACGCGAAGACGGACACCTTCAACGGAACCTGAGGGTGCCAAATGAGGTTGGCGGCGTCGTCCAATGGAACTGGATCCTGAGAAGTCAAAATCTGGTAAGCTCCCCGCACAGTGTAACTGCTGTCAGGGTCAGACTGCCACTGCCACCTATCTGACGACTGGCCCTGCAAAGAACGGGTAAGCAATAAATCCTGACACTCCCTCAACTCCTCCTCCTCCCACCCCCTCAATAGCCTCCGCCAGACCCATGTCTCTCCATCTACTAAAAGTAATAAGGACAAATTTAAATTTTTAATAGTAGTGTCTTTTAATATATTGTAATTAGATATATACTTTTTTGAGGAAATAGATATATACTTACTTGGTTGTCTGTTGGGATAGTTAAATTTGACATAAAATGTTGTGTAACATGGGGAAATCGATCTTGAAAAAATATTAAAGAACAAAATAAAGAGATCCATTTCTCTTATTATTGGAGTACTCTCTCCGGTCTCATATATAAGAAAAGTTTTACTTTTTAGATTCATTGTAAAATGGATGAATCTAGACTATAATATTGTCTAAATACATTCATTTTACAATGAATTTAAAAAGTCAAATGTTTCTTATATATTAGATCGGAGGAAGTATTAATTTTCTTTTTAGTATATAAAATTGAAAACGAGATAAATATTTTAATTGCTCAAAGAAAACAGTATTGCGCGGGATCCAATAATATATTGGGTTTAGTTTACTATAATATATTGTCGCTAGCTGGTGTGATGAATTTAGTCAAAAAAAAAAGCTGGTGTGATGAATTATTTTTTTTAAGAATCATGCTGGTATAAAAAAATAAATCAAATCTTGGTTTCGTATAGAAGTTGCCAACATTACTGCTCCAACTTTAGATAAAAGAAATAAAAAATTAAGGATCATAATGAGGCTCCGTTTGGCCCGGCTTATTTTCTCATTTTTTTCATTTCCTTAAAAATAGTAAAGAAGAAAAAAATTGTGTTTGACTTCACTTTTATTTATTTTTTACTTCTTTACTTTATTTCTTTGATACTTTTAAGGAGAAATATTGTCAAATATAATTTTATACTTGTCTATTTCGTTTAAGCTAAATAGAAAAGTAAAAAATAAGCCGGGCCAAACGGGGCCTAAGGGTCATATTAACTTGTGTCTCTAGGACCATAATTAAGGGAATAAAAAAAGTAAATTTTACATTAAAAATAACCTTTTTCATACTTTAAATATATTAATTACACAAGTTAAAAGATGATTATGCTATTTTTTTTTAATTTCCTTAACTAGTTTGTATTTTTAGTAAAATAATAATATGCTTGATTCATATTTTCTTTTAGTTTCTTTACCAACTAGTTAACATTTTTTATACTTAAAATGTAGTAGCATTTTTTTAGCATTTTTAGTTAGTATCAAGATGAGGAATAATTGAACATGCAAGTAGAAGATGCTTGATTCATTTAATATAAGGTGTGTGCTAGGTTGCATTCCTACTCTTGAATATAAATAAGTGGAGATAAAACTTTGAGGGTATGCTTCGGCCTTCAAAGATATAAAAGTTCAATACTTCTCACATTCATTGAGAATCCAAAAATCTAACCATGGAAGATAGCCCTTCTATTTCAAATTCTAAATCCCTAAATGGCACAAATGGTAACCTTTTATACATTCCAAACCAAATTCCAATACCAAACTATGTTCGCATATTGGACACCACTCTTCGTGATGGTGAACAATCTCCTGGTGCTGCAATGTCTTGTAAGCAGAAACTCGACATTGCACGCCTACTATTAAGGCTCCATGTGGACGTCATTGAAGCAGGGTTCCCTTGTGCTTCTAATGACGACTTCATGGCGGTTAAAATGATAGCTGATGATGTTGGGAACGATGTAAATAATGATGGATATGTTCCGGTAATAGCCGGTGGGTGTAGGTGCAATGAGAAGGAGATTGCCATTACATGGGAGGCTGTAAAGCATGCAAAAAGACCAAGGATTTGTACTTTTATAGCTACTAGTCCCATTCACATGGAGTATAAGCTAAGAAAGACGGAAGATCAGGTGCTCCAGATTGCTCGTGATGGGGTGAAGTTTGCACGGAGTTTAGGTTGTTGTGATATCGCGATTGCTGCCGAAGATGCTGCCAGGTTACACAATGAATTAAAATTTTAATGTTATTATACGTAGGATACAGATATAAACAATGGATAGCAATCTAAATTTTTTTTGATCAAATTGAAAGATTTTGCATTTTTTGACAACCATTTATACATCTTGGTAAAAGTTTATTTATTCATATGACCAGATCAGACAAGGAATTCCTTTATAAATTTTTGGGAGAAGTTATCAAAGCTGGGGCAACAACTGTGGTCATACCTGACACTGTTGGCATAGCAATGCCATTTGAATATGGAAATCTAATTGCTGATATTAAAAGGAATACTCCTGGAATTGAAAATGCGATTATTGCAACTCATTGTCATAATGACCTTGGACTTGCCACTGCTAACACCATAGAGGTAATTACCGCGTATGAGTGTGTTTCATCTGATAAAAATTAAATGATTGGATATGGTAGTTTAGTTGTATTGTATATAATTTATAGAAAAACATATGTCTATTAAATTAAAACAAATCTGCTTTAAAATAAAACTGAATCCAAATCTGATATCCTTCAAAACAAATTTTCCCAAAAATTCAGCGCAAACCAAACCTGCCAAGCTCGTGCGTGCACCTCGCGCTGTCCATGCGCACCTCGTGCACAGAAGGCAGAGGCCACCAGCTTGCACAAGCCTCGCACTGCCCATGCGCGCCTCAGGCGCATAAGGCAGAGGCCACCAGGCCTTTCATTCCAACAGGCGCACCTCGAGCCTGCGCCAATGACAACTTATTTTCCGGTCTTCTGAACTCTAAATTTCAAGACATACTCAATGATATCTTTTTTTTTTTTGGAAAGAGCAAAATTTTATTCAACAAAAGTACAAGGAGTACTTGAAACAAATTTACAAGGCATCAAGCCTGCTACACCAACAGCACACACACAATAGCATAGAAACACCAAAGAATGTGATACACCAAAACAGAGCTACCCCTTAACCCACTAGCAGGGAGCAAAAACTGAGAACCTGCAAACACCAACTAAAACGCCTAGCAGCTTACACCTTAACGCAGCAAGCAAAGTCCAGGGTCCCAGCACCATTCATAATAAAGGCAAACCGGGATCTTGTGCCGACTAAGGCCCCATTTCCAAGAGAGAAGTTTAACCGCATCGACCACCTCATCGACATCTAACACACCATTAGAGAAAATAATATTATTCCTCGAATGCCAAATCAACCAAACCGTCGCGTGCCAAATTAAATAAAATCCCACTAACGATATCAAATGTCTCTTAACCTTTTATCATTTAAATTGCACTTATAGACCATATGATATAACCATAACGCTACTATAATACAGATTTTATCCATATACATTCTCTGTTTTCAGGGGGCGCGTGCAGGTGCTAGACAATTAGAAGTTACAATTAATGGGATTGGTGAAAGGGCAGGCAATGCATCATTAGAAGAGGTTAGATTATCACTTTGAAATTTATTTCATTTAGTAATTAATTATGTTTTTCAGTGTTAATTAAATTATTTCATTTAGTAATTTATTCTCTCATTTTCTTTGTACATGGAAGGTTGTAATGGCCTTGAAATGCAGGGGTAATGATATATTAGGTGGTCTACATACAGGAATTAATACAAGACAAATAATAAGGACAAGCAAAATGGTTACATATTTGAAACACTTGTTATTCTATTTTAATTTCCTCTCATTGAATTTTTTCTATTTATTAGTTCATATTTCATAATTTTTGTCAATATAGGTTGAAGAGTACTCTGGTATGCATTTACAGCCTCACAAGGCTCTTGTTGGTGCTAATGCTTTTCTTCATGAGAGTGGCGTTCATCAGGTTGGTCATATCAACTATAAAAGTACATATTTTGATCTTAAGATGCAATATGGATCTGGTAGGAACATGCAGTTTGCCATTGTAGAAGATCTCAGCCGTTGATTTAAAATCAAATGATTCAGATTACATATAATAAAATTAATTGAGTAAAAAAAATATAATAAAATTAAGTAAAAACAATCTTAGTCGTCGATTAAAGATCAGACGGTCCGATTTGTTACAGCGGGAAATCCAATTCCGATGCAATTAGCCAAATGCTTCTTTTTTCCTTTGAATCAACATTGTTTTTCAATCTTATTTTTGCATATGTTCATTATTTTCTAGTTATACATTTATAAACATGCATGAGAGCTTTCCTTTGGTGTGGTAAATTCTCTAACTAAATTTTATGCTATATAGGATGGCATGTTAAAACATAAAAGCACGTATGAAATAATATCTCCTGAAGATATTGGTCTTGAAAGATCGTCTGGTATTGTACTCGGGAGGCTTAGGTAAAGTCATTTGCCGTGCTTTCAATTATTATCTGGTCATTTTTATAAAAGATAATTAATTATTTAAATTTATTAAATTATTGAAGTATATTTGATCTATATATTATATATTATAAGATTAACTTTTTAGATGATCTTTTAGCGATACCCTTAATTATTTTACGCCAATTGTTACAGTGGACGCCAAGCATTGAGAAAAAAACTTGAAGAGGTAATCATCATGTCATTAATAAGCAATAGCATATTAAATGTTTTGTTAACTTTGTTTTTATGTGTTATTTCAGGATGGTTATATACTAAAGGATGAAGAACTTGAGACTCTATTCTGGAAATTCAAAGCTTTGGCTGGGACAAAAAAGGTTAATATAATTGTGTATATATAATATAATAATATAAAAACAGATACAAGAATCAATGATTTTGTGTGCATCTAGAAAGAAACATTTAAAATAAATTGTTCTTTAAGGAAAAAAAATTAGCAACTAAACAACTTGAAAAAAAAAATTAAAAAAATTGATCAAAATAAATATACTAATATCCACTTAATTAAAGTCCTCAAAATAAACTAATTGATAAGAGCTTAATTAAACTTCTTGCCTAATAAAACTAATAATTCAATGTTTTATGTTCTTGTAGAGAGTAACCAGTGCAGATCTGAAGATATTGATGTCAAATGAAGCATACCAAGCTGAACCTGTCTATAAAGCTGCTTGATTTATAGGTAAATTAAAATATTCTTAGATTGAAGCTACAAATTAAATTCATCAATGTTTGATGTAATGGCTTAAGTAAAAATACAAAAAAAATAAATATCAATTGATCAATGTCTAAATGCAGGTTACTTGTTGTACCGTAATAATACGTCCCTCTCAAGATGGCTTAGGGAGACGACCATTGTTTTGTTTCCTTAAAATTTCTCTATCATGTTCAGTTACTCGTCGTACTTTGAATCCTTCAAGAGAGAAGAAGAACTCAACTAGGTTGGCAACTAAGAATAAAACAATTATAACACTCTCGTTTTCGTTCTTTAGATTTAGGGATTTAGATCCTTTTATGCATTTGGTGTACTATGTCATGTGTTTAAGTGTTTGATATAGTTTTAACAATTGTTAATTTGTTATAATATGGACAGTCATGTGAGTTAACTTTTGAATTAAATTGATTTAGATCCTTTTATGCAATTGGTGTACTATATAAGTGCTTTTAGAGTCACACTACCTTTGCATTCATTTCAATGAGGTGTGTATGGAGTCCTTTAATGCTTTAAAGGTGTGTTGGAAACAACATTTCACCAAAAAATAGAGGATTTTTTTAGGGTCTGGAGTGGAGGTTTGAAAAAGGCGAAGGAATTGTGTATTGTTTGTGTATGAAGGTATATGCATATATATATATATATATATATATATATATATATATATAAAGAAAACATTTTGAGTTCTTGATGCGAATGAAGCTGTGCAAGTATACACAGTCAAACTATAACAAGTGATAAGAAATAGTATCATACTCACAAGGATTGTTTAAGGGAACCTTTTCATTAAACACACAAATTCACATTCTAATTCATGAGCAAGAAGGTAACAAAATAACATCATAGTTTCAGAGTTTATAAACAAAATAATTAAAAAGAAATTTAAAGATCAAATTTGGTAGTGATGTTGGAAGTATGATTCATTCAACTAACAATCTAGTATATGTGACTGATAACGGGTGTCAAGACATCTGTGAGCAAAGTTATACCTTGTGGTGTATGTCTACAACGTTAGATTATGCAATGCGTGATAAGGTGTATCCTATGTCTAGGTCAAACTTACTTCACTATGTGTCCATCATCTACTTAACCATATTAATTATTCCTAAATTCCATTTATTACTAGATGTCTCATAATAATAAACGTGCATTTAATCCTAAGTTGGCCAGACCTTGAATCAAATATATATCATAAAATCATAAGAACTAAAAATGCAATAAACACCACAATCATTCACATGAATAATACTAGACTCTCATTGAATATCACATATTTCCAACAAGAGTTTTAGCTCATGGTGAGTTTAGTAAAGCATACAAACAGAGATCTAAGTTTACACATAACTAACATCAAAAGAGAATTAGAAATGATAAACCTAGTAGATCACAACCAAGAAGAGCTACTGATCTTCACAGTCGTGACTCCGGTTGACAGCTTCACTGGGCAGCAATGGTGGATAAATGTTGTGAAGGAGATGGAGATGGAGGCTACCAAATTCTCTCTTAGGGTTTTTCCTCTTTTCCAACCTTTTTCTACCTCTGATTTAGGTCTTTTTATATAGCATCTGATATGAATTGGGTTGGTCCTCTTGTCCTCCAAGAATAGCCCAAAGAATAAAGCATATTCCTTTATTTGATACTATGATAGTACACCTTCAGCACATGGGAGGTTACATCTGTCTTGCATTCTAGATGCTTCTGCAGACGTCAGCTGTCTTGCCCTAACAGAAACCAATTAATCTGATCCAGATGCCATCTCACGCTTTGACTATTCTTTGACTGCCACGTGTCTCAGTTGTACGGAATCAAGCGTCTTGACTTTGATTATCACCAAGTTAAACTCTACACATCAAAATAACGTGAAATCTACAAAACATAGCACATAGTGTGCTTGACTCAATAATTCTAAAACATAACTAAAATGACTTAATGATCACCATATTAGTAGTTAATAATCCAAGTAGTAAGGGCTTAGAAACATCACATAAGTGCCATCTCACGAATTTGAACATCATTTTCATGTATTGGAATTCTAATACTCAAATGTGATTTTTCAATAAAGTTTAATGGGCGCGTGAGAATAGGGTGAGAGAAGAGAAGTGGGTATTTACATAGACCCATATTGCTAACAAAAATTTGACTTTGTAAGTCTTACATTATCTAATCTTTTAATTTTTGTCACTATAAACACATAACATGACCTTACAAACCCATAATTACATTTGAAACTCAAGTTTAGACAGTTGGTTCGTCGCTTTTTGATGGCTCGTCCAAGAACTCTGTGTAACTGTGGGAAACTCCAATCTTTCTTAAAGCATTGGATACAAAGTTGTTTGTACTATAAGACCTAATGGAGCTATCCAAGTCTAACATTGCAGTGTTCATAAATGGTGGTTGATTTGGTGTAGGAGCATCTAAATCTGAATTTCTTAACATTTGAACAACTTGCTCCATTGATGCCTAAGAGAAGCAGAAGCTTGTGTGCAAAGCAAACCAATATGAAACACTCTTGATGTCTCAGCTTCAGGAAAATCGTCTCCTAAGCTTGAATCAACACTCTCAACCAATGTGTTTGATCTGTAAAGTTTCCAAACCAGATTCCAACACGAAATTCATCGATAATATTGTAAAATGACATATAAAATGAACAATTTTTGGTTTCTAAATTTTCTTACAGAGGAAGTAACAATTTTTGATAATATTGTAAAAAGACATTGAATCCATAAGGTATATTTGGAATATTTTAAGGACTAATTAAGGTGTAAAGATTAGTGCAATTTTCTAAGGAAAAAAAGAAAATCACTGAGCCTATTAAAAGTTTCAGAAATGATATTATGACACAAAATTTGTACACAATACTTACACAATGACAATTTTGTAATTAAAATGGTACATAAAGGACAATTGTTCCCTTTCTTTATTCAAGAATAGTGTTTTGTGTAAGTATTGTGTAAAAACATTATGTCATAATATCATTTCTCTAAAAGTTTTAATGTCTTACGGTTTGTAGAAAGTGATCCGGAATCCTCTCTGATGACATTATTTCTTCTGCCGGTCAATCTCAAGGACAAGTACTCTAAAACTATAGACATCGACTTTATCTGTAAGTTGTCCTTGAATTAGGTACTCTGGAGCCATGTGACTACTACGAATATTCATTTGCACCATGAGTGAGTAGGAGACAAACCTGAAACCTCGAAACCTACAAATGATTTGAAAACAATAAGAGAATTTGAGAACAAGAATGCCCAAGAAATACAGACAATAACTGTTTAAATGAAACAACCAATCAATGCCGGAATAAAAAAAAAAAAAGACCAACAGAGACTCACCAGAGCAATCATAAGGATCAAATCAATCACGAACAGAGAAAGGTTGCGGCAAAGTCGACACTAGCGGTTAATAAAACACAATATATATATATATATGGGTCAGGATCAAATGACACCAACTAATTTGACACCAAATGTTACACCGCTCAATAACGCTTTAACGAATTCGAATTTTACAAAATTCACCGTTGGATTGAAAGATTATATCATATAGATCATTCATGTTAAATTTTATAAAAATCTAAAAGCATTTGATATGTTATTTGGACTCCTCAAAATTAACGGTATTCAATAAAAATCCATAAACCGTTAATCTTGATGAGTCTCAATAACATATTAAACGGTTTTGAATTTTTATAAAATTTAACATGAATGATCTATATGATATAATCTTTCAATCCAACGGTGGATTTTGTAAAATTCGAATTCGTTAAAGCGTTATTGAGCGGTGTAACATTTGGTGTCAAACTAGTTGGTGTCATTTGATCCTGACCCTATATATATATATCATTAACCAAATTGACTTTTTATTAACCATGAAAATATAAGTTATTAACCATTTATTTTACATTGTTTCAAAGGACGGAACATAACCTAAAATAAGCTGTTAATAACTTGTACGTATTTCTTGGTTATTAAAGTGGTTAATGACATATATGTCCAAAAAAGGATTAACAACATACATTTTTATAGTTTTAGTCAAAAAAAATGCATTTTTATAGTTAATGCGAAGTAATAAAATTGGTTCATAACACAACTCAACTTTTGTATTACAAAAGTTCTTTTCTATAAAAATTTAAAAAAAGGTTGACAAGTTTTGGTCCACATATAAATATTTTTAAAAAAAAGTAAATAGTACAAGGTGTATAAATTAGATGTCTGATATTGTATTCTAATATCATTTCTCTTTAGAATAAACTCTTTAAATTAATACTCAGTAAATTAATAAACTCTCTAAAATAATAAATTTGTCCGGTCTTGACTTGGGCCAATGTAAAAAATTAAAAAACTCGATAAAATATTAAAATAATAATTTTTCGGGAGATCCCTTTATAATTTTCGGTCTCAAGAAAATCATAAATTAATAATTCATAGAAACTGAAAAATATATATTGTTCCTCTTGTTTATATTTACTGTACTTCAAAAGTCATTATTGATTTCTAATGTATATGAACACGTGAGTTATTAATTTACGTTGAGTTCCAAGGTTCGTTGCAACGTAATTCTAAGAGGCATAGACTAATTTGTCTTTTGTTTGATATATACAGTACTATAATTACTTAATAACTCTTTAAATTTTATAATTATTAATTTATCGATAAATTAATAACTCTTTAAATTAATAAATTTGTTTGGTCCTGACATTATTAATTTATAGAGTTTTAACTGTGTATGAAAACGAAAATAAAATTGGTTAATTGTTCGGATTGAAAACTTAAAAAAATATTAAAGAACAAAATAGAGAGATCCATTTCTCTTATTATTGTATTAATTTTCTTTTTAGTATATAAAATTGAAAACGTGATATATATTTTAATTGCCCAAAGCAAATCGTATTGCGTGAGATCCAATAATATAGTGGGTTTAGTTTACTATAATATATAGTTGCTAGCTGGTGTGATGATTTTTTTTTTTTTTAAGAATCAAGCTGGTATAAATTATTAAAAGTACTATTTTATCAAGTTTTGACAACAAGAAACCTCTTTAGGCTTATGCGACGGTGGTACAAAGTAGCACTGAGACAAATGGAATGGAAAATGACGCTAGCACTTTTGCGATGGAGAATATAATACCTTTAAATCTCCTTTATTTAGAGAAAAGAATAAGAGGGTAGTTATTTGTAGAAACTAGGTATTAAATCCGTGCGTTGCACGGATTTGATTAAATTTTTTATTTTATAATTTGCTTATTGAAAAAAATAACATGATATTGAATTTTTTAAAATATACTATGCACATTGATAAATAATTATTTTTCGGTTCTTAAATCTTGAAGTATAGTTTAAAAATGTATTTAATCATATTTTTTTAAGACTTAAATGCTACCTTAATAGCATATGAAAATCAATAGAATTGCAATAGAAATAATTGGAAGCTATCTTAAAAGCTACTTTTTTAAACTATCATTCATAGTGTATATAAATCAATAAAAGTGCAGCGGAATAACGTATTATATTAAAAATTTGTTTTATTAATATTTTTTTTCTTCTTGGTTTGATTTATATCTCTTCAAATTAATTAGTCTAATTTTTTTATTTTAATATATTTTTAGTTTTTGTGGAAAAAAATAGTGGATTATTTTAATATATTATCTACATCTATCATTTTCAGTATCTCTCAATTCTGAATTCTTGACCTTTATCTTTATCTTAATTATAGTCTAATTTCTTTATTATTATTTTATATGAAAAAATGGAAGATACTTGTTTTGAGCTTTATAAGAATAAGAGGACATGTTAATTAATTGTATATTTTTCTAAATGAATAAATTTTCTATATCAAAGAGACTTTTATAATAGAACTAAATACATTAGACTAAATATTCAAAGACCTTTCGAAACAACTTTGTCATGCATGTGTAAGTATAGTATTTTATACAGTTAAATATATTTGTAATCCCTCTAAATATATTTCAAATTAAAATTACAACATTATTAAAATGATGCGTAGCAAAAACCAATATATATGTCAAACAAAGATTTAATCTTCATTCCAAAAAGTCACAATATTACAAAAAAAAAAAAAAAAATATTATTGTCATTGTGCTCGAATAAAATTGTCATATTTCTAGAACAAAACGATGAGATTATGAGTTCACTAAGCATGTGAAAGGAGACTTAGATAAAATGCACCAAAAATGAAAATTTTGTTCATTTTAATTTTACCGGTTTGACATTATTTTGGCAGCTTACGGTTCAGATCAGATCATAAGTTCACTAAACATGTGGAAAGAAGTTTATCATAAATATCAATTGGATGAAGATTTTTTGAGCCCAGCTTGAAGACATAAACAGGATGCGAATATTCATATTATAATTAACATTCATTGGCTGATTTGTGGTTTATATTTAATAATATTAATTGGACTAAATAGAAAACTATTAAGCCCTATTTTGTTTATTTTATATGCAATTTTTGTTGTCTTTTATGGATGGATTTTTAAATGACTTGTTGTATTCCTAGCATAGCATCTCCTAATGTTTTCTAGTACGTAGTGCTTTAAGTCATTATAATGATTAGTAAAAATTTATCATGTTTAGTGCGTATTTTATTTTCTCGGTAATGAAAATGCATAGGGTAAATGCGTTGTTGTGGGAAATAAATTATATTATTTCAAGATTAAACTATATATAAGAATTTCATGTACTTCTCAAACAACAATTTGAAGTTTAATCAACTCGAGAGTTTTCTATATTGTGAGACTTTTTCCTCTGTTCTTGGGTCAAGAACTTTATAGTGTTGGTTCTATCGGCATGTTACGGTCAGGGTCACGTTCTCTACCTATTTTCAAGACGATCCTAAGTAGTTAATTATCACAAAAGCTATTGGAAAGAACTAAAGTAACTTGGTCTAAAAAATTCATCGATTAAAGAAAATAACACACACAATATATAAAGGGTCATCTTAACATGTTTCCTTAGGGCACATTAAGAAAACTAAATGGACAATTTTTAAATTTAAAAAAACCACGTTTCAAATACTTAAACAGTTAATTTCACTTTTTCTAAGAAAACATTTTCACTTTTACACAATGAGGTCACAAATTTATGAAAACATATTTTGTGATAAGTAAAACAATAATTGCAAAAGGTACGATATATAAAACCAAGCAATTATTCTACAATTATACTTGACTTTTCATTGGTATATGGCTGTAATTAGTGTTCATCAAAAGAATGAAACAGTTATATAAACTTTAAAAGATATATTATATTTTATCTTAATATATTTAATTAATCAATTATTAAAAAAGATGATGTCAAGATTATATGAAAGGAGATTGGAAAGTTGATTTATATTTAATTAATTATAGATGTCATGTCAAAAATTTATATGATAAAATTACTTTTAAATATAATAATAGGACAAACAAAAATTTGTCTTGACCCAAAAAATTAAAAATAAAGGTGTTATCCGCCAATTTATTAATTAAAATTTGATTCACCACACTCGCATTTTCATGGATAATAGTAATGATGGAGGAGCATGTATCGTTACATTTTCTTTATGATTATTCACCTTTTCTCTCTATTATCACCCATCATCATTAATTTTGATTAAAAATTTACATATCATTGGTTCAATTCTTCCTTTCAATATTGTACGTAGCATGTTTATTTTTAAATGTAAAATATAATATTTTAGAGTTTTTGTTTTTTTAATTTTAGGAACATATAGAGAAATTAAGACCTATAGCATATTTAGTAGGTCTATATATACGTTTTGATTTACAATTTTCAATGAAACACTATATTTGTACCCAAAAAATGTGATACTAATTTTAAGGTACTATATTTGACCAAAAAAAAATTGATGTATAGCGACTAATAGAATGAGAAAGGGTGTTTGTACGAAAAAAAATAAAATGAGAAAGGGTGAGAATTTTTTGTAACTCTATCTTAAAACATAAGAGAGAATGAGAAGATGAAGAAGTGTAATATAAAACCGATAGAAAAGTTACATCTTAAGAAAGTGTGACTTACATAAAAATTAGAAACCATAAATAAATATTGATTAATATGAATTTTTCGTCAGTACCACACACTTTTTTAAAAGTTTCTTTAAATTAGTATCATATACTAAAACGCTTAACAACAATATGTCATGTTGACAATAGATGTCTCGTAAATATCTTCAAAAGAAACAATAAAATTATTTCACACCACAATACCATATAGAAAATAAAACCGATAGAAAAGTTACATCTTAAAAAAGTGTGGCTCACATAAAAATTTAAAATCATAAATAGGTTAGAATTAATATGAAATTCTTGTTAGCACCACATTTTTTTGTATAGTTATCAAAAGTACCTTAAAATTAGTATCACATAATAAAGCTTTAAATGACAATATGCCATATTGACAATAGATGACTGATCAATACCTTCAAAAGAAACAATAGAATCATATCATCATTACAATATAAAAATATTGCATATTATTTAAAGAAACATAAATAAATAAATAAACAAAGGAAAAATAATACATTATTTTTTCTACAACCCCCAAAAATTTCTCGAACGAAGATCGAAATACAAAGGATAATATGTAATCTGCAAAGCACACATTAAAAAAAAGAAAATCAAATCATCTTATTATACATAAAAATTGAAAAACAAATATATTGTATCAACCAATTATAAAAGCTAAACAATTCTCCATCCTTAATTCCATTGCTAAAAATAAAAGCATAAAATATGCATTGCACTGATAGCATCACTCACTGAATACAAAGAGAAAAAAACACAATCTAAAATCACAAAAGTTTAAGAAAATTACCATTCTTTTACAACACTAATAATCATTCCAACATCCAAATAGAAATCTAATGCCCATATATAGAAGATAGATAGATAAATAATTACACACACACACATTCAATATTAAAGAAATTGAAAGGTTGAGAAGAATGAAAGATTCAACACTCAAAATAAGTACACAAATAAAAAAACATCAAAAGGGATGATCTCTTCACCTTTTCATAACATCTTTTTAATAATAGTGATTAAAGTGTATAATGATTAGTAAGGTTTTTTATTTGTTTCAATTAATTAGTATAGGTGTTAGGGTGTATAATGATTAATTAGTAGGTGAAGAAAATAAAAGGAATACACACAAATATATTGAAAATTGTTGAGTTTTGTAAAAATGACACATAAGCAAAATAGCATTGTAGAGATGACACATAAGCAAACTAAAAGCTTGCTTTACATATAGTAGATAGATAGATGTAACATAAAAATAAAAAAAATATACTCCTTCTATTTCAATAAGCACATATCAAAATATACTATTTTATTTAATTGGTAGGAGAAATCTACTTTGTGATTATTTTGCAGGCTTAGATCTATAATCATTTCTCGTATATCGATGGTGTGAAGGCCGAGAAGTACACGGAGGATTTGCCTCGAGCTTCCAAGTATGAGCCAACAAAAGGGCAGACGAATGAGGCGGTTGTGCGATTGTTGATGGATCGGGTCCTCCCGCACGACATCACATGGAGACCTTATGAGGATTATCGGGTTGTCATGCCTTTTGATAATGTCGCATTGTATTCTGGGTGGATCAGGAGCGGGCCGAATAAAGCCAGATATCTGCCTGAGAGTGTCATGCGTTAGTTTGGTTATGTGCAGAGCGTCCTGCGTCATTCAGAATAAGCTGCAAACATCGTGACTACTGTGGAGCAAATTGATCAGAACTGGATGCTGCAGACGGATCGTGTCTTGACACCTGCTATGGTTGGCTCACATGTTGTCCTTCCGACTGATACTGTGTTAGGCTACATGGAGTGATATTTACAGATATCACATCCTTGCATCATCCATGTCCTAGAGGGATACTCTGTTACGCCGGTTCAGACACATGTTGTTGTGCAAGAGTCCCAGAGTCAGAGCCAGAGTCAGATGGTAGCTAGGTTGGGTCACATTCGGGACATATTACAGGATGAGATGTCCAGTGATAAAATTGCAAACGAATCCCGTGTGTACCAACGTCTGAAGGATGATGAGGAGTTGACCAGAAACATGACTTATGCTAGGAGGGGTGGATCGGATTCTGCTAATTAGCTTGGTTTTTAATTTACGAACATTGTTCTCTATTTTGGTTATACTCGGATTATGTACGGATTTGGTTTTGGATTTGTATAATATTTACACTCTTTTTAATTGCCGTTTTTTATATTAATTGCGATTCTATTATTTTATTAAAATATACCTTACTTGGTTGTCTGTTGCGTATAGTTAAATTTGACATAAAATGTTGTGTAACATGGCGAAATCTTGAAAAAATATTAAAGAACAAAATAAAGAGATCCATTTCTCTTATTATTGTATTAATTTTCTTTTTAGTATATAAAATTGAAAACGTGATATATATTTTAATTACCCAAAGAAAATAGTATTGCGCGAGATTCAATAATATAATGGGTTTAGCCGTTTAGTTTACTATAAATTATAGTTATAGTATATAGTTGCTAGCTGGTGTGATGAATTTTTATTTTTTAAGAATCAAGCTGCTGGTATAAAAAAATAAAATAAATCAAATCTTGGTTTCGTATAGAAGTTGGCAACATTACTCCATCTTTAGATAAAAAATAGAAAATATACTCCTATTTCAATAAGTACATACCAAAATATACTATATAGTATATACTATTTTATTTAATTGGTAGGAAAAATCTACTTTATTGATTATTTTGCAGGCTTGGATCTATGACCATTTCCCATATATCGGTGTTGTGAAGGTCGAGAAGTACACAGAGGATTTGCCCCGAGCTTTCAAGTATGAGTCGACAGAGAGGCAGACGAATGAGGCGGTGGATCGGATTCTGCTAATTAGCTTAGTTTTTAATTTACGAACATTGTTCTCTATTTTGGTTATACTTGGATTATGTACGGATTTAGTTTTGGATTTGTATAATATTTACACTATTTTTAGTTGGGATTTAATTATTGCCGTTTTTTATATTCATTGCAATTTTATAATTTTATTGAAATATATACTAAATTATGATGCATATAGTTAAATTTGACGATAAAATGTTGTGTAACATGGCGAAATCTTGAAAATATATTAAAGAAGAAAATAAAAAGATCCATTTCTCTTATTATTGTATTAATTTTCTTTTTAGTATATAAAATTGAAAACGTGATAAATATTTTTTTTTTTTTTGGTCAGGGAAAACGTGATAAATATTTTAATTGCTCAAAGAGAACAGTATTAAGCGAGATCCAATAATATAGTGGGTTTAGTTTACTATAATATTAATATATAGTTGCTTGCTGGTGTGATGAATTTTTTTTTTAAGAATCAAGCTGGTATAAAAAATAAAATAAAATAAAATCTTGGTTTCATATAGAAGTTGCCAACATTACTCCATCTTTAGATAAAAAACAAAAAATATACTCCTTCTATTTCAATAAGTACATACCAAAATATACTATTTTATTTAATTGGTAGGAGAAATCTACTTTACTGATTATATTGCAGGCTTGGATCTATGACCATTTCCCATATATCGGTAATGTGAAGGTCGAGAAGTATACAAAGGATTTGCCCCGAGCTTTCAAGTATGAGCCGGCAGAGGGGCAGACGAATGAGGCGGTTGTGCGGTTGTTGATAGATCGGGTCCTCCCGCACGACATCGATCACATGGAGACCTTATGAGGATTATCACGTTGTCATGCCTTTTGATGATGTCGCATTGTATTTTGGGTGGATCAAGCAGGCCGATTAAAGGAGTTGATGTCCAGTTATGTGATTTCAAACGACTCTCGTGTGTACCAACGTCTGAAGGATTTTGAGGAGTTGTCCATGAAATAGACTTATGCTAGGAGTGGTGGATCGGGTTCTGCTAGTTAGCTTGGTTTTTAATTTACGAACATTAATTGTTCTCTATTTTGGTTATACTCGGATTATGTACGAATTTGGTTTTGGATTTGTATAATATTTACACTCTTTTTGGTTGGGATTTAATTTAAATTTGTTTTTTTTATAATAATTGCGATTTTATTATTTTATTGAAACATGTATACTTGCTTGGTTGTGTGGTGCGTATAGCTAAATTTGACGATAAAATGTTGTGTAACATGGCGCGGGAAAGCCAAAATAGGAACTGTTGCATATTTGCACAACTTCTGTTTTGTTTCTTGCATCAGTTCGCCTACTAGGCGACGAATACCCCCTAAGTTCGTTTACTAGCAAGCAAACACCCCCATGACTTCGCATCATAGGCGGCGAACACCCCCTGCGTATGCAGCTAATAGTGAACCTGAACATTATTGAATGCAACTTATGGTCAAGAACGCATCAGACCTTTGTGTGGTCCAAAATGGCTCAAAACTAGTATATATAAATAGGTGTGTTTGGCTCAGTAACAACTCAACTTATCAAAATGGAAAATTTAGAATTTCAACCGAACACCCGCATAGCTGCAGTGTACTACAACGGAGAAAAATTGAATCTTTTCAGGATCCACGTCGATATTACACTAGGTGAAATCTGAAGCACCAACTGACCCAACTCAACAGTCGTGTCCACCACTGCAATCAAAGAAGGGTGACCGATGTGGAGTATCGTCGTCCGTCGGTTTGGTTACATAGAATTGTCTTGTTCACCAACATGAAACTACAAACCAACGGTGATGTGAGAACAATGTTCTCTTTTTACTCCCAGTTCATGACGAAGAGACCCATCGAGCTAGACGCAAAGTTGGTTAGATACGTCGAATCTATATGTTCCAATTTGATCCGTCCGAGACATTCGACGAAATTACGGCTTATATGGTTCAACCCGAAGAGGAGGATGAAGTTGAACCAGATAATTTATCTGATTTCTAGTGTCTTTACATTTTTATTTAATGTTGTTTTATAATTTAACATCAAATGTAGTTTGTTGTTGTCGTTGTCCTATTATCTAAAATTTCAAGTTAAGAGATAAGAGAAAGAGAATGACATACAAAGTTTTTACATTGATTCACCCGTCAACTAGAGTTACGTCTAGTCCTTCCTCTCACACTTGAGAGCTTAACACTATAATCACCAAGAATACAATGGTTTAGACACCAAGTCTAAGGTAGTGTTTGACCCAACTTTTTTTTTTTTTATCTTTCTTCTTCTTAAAAGTATAAGTTGGGCCAAACAACAATTAGAAGTACTTAAATTAAGAAGTCACTTTGTTTTATAGAAGAAAAATAAGAAAAATTTAAAGTTGATGAAAGGAACTGTAAACTAAAAGTACGGAGCTGAACATATCTTTTTACAATTTATTTGGTTTTTTTTTCCTTTTCTCCAAACCTAATGAATATCTTTTTAACAATCAAATGGAATGAACATGATTTTCCAAATGACATTGCTTCAAGTTCTACTCTCAAGGACCGGTGCCAAAAAAAAGAAGTTCTACTCTCAAGGAAAATTGCTATCATTTTTTTATTGTTTAAAAAAATAAATTTTGTTAAATATCTTATCTATCTCATTAAAATAATTTTTTATTTATCTTATAAAATAGTATTTATTTTAGTATACGAGATTTTAAAATAATTTGTTTTTTTGAAGAGGCAAAAATGAGATACATATATATATATATATATAGATGAAAAGTCTGGTAGCCCCCTTAGCACGAGAAGTACTGGGGAGGACTACATAAGTTTACAAGAGAAAAACACACAGTGTCATAGTACAACAACTAGTCAATGCCCAAACAAAGCAAAGGGCTCGACCACCATCAATGAGAGTTCGTAACTAAAGTAGCATTCGTCACACTCAACCATCCATATGAAAATAACTTGACTCTGTCTAGAAGCTGAAGAACTGAACTAGGCGTATTCCTGAAGATTCTGTAATTTCTTTCATTCCACAACACCCAGACACAAGCTAGCCAGATGAGCTGCATGAAAGACCGCCGTGCTCGTAGACTACCAGCCAAGTATGTAAACTGAACAAAATGATCTGCTGACGAAAAACCAATCCACGACCGAACTAGAGCCCATAGAAAACCAAAAGTACCACATGAGAGAAAGAGATGCTACGCCGACTTTATCCCGCCACAACCCGATACACAGAAATGATGATCTGTATGGATGATGCCTCGGGAAACCAAGTTCGTCTTTGTCGGTAACCGATCACGCAGGAGATGCCAAGCAAAAATGGACACCTTCAAGGGAACCTGGTTATGGCAAATAAGGTCTTCTGCTGCCCCTAGAGTAACCGAGTCCTGGGAAGTCAGAATCTGATAAGCATCATCATGAACAGAATAACCTGTAGCCGGATCGGGTCGCCACACCCACCTGTCAGGGGAATCAATCTGCACAGAAACTGGTAAAAGTAAAGTTTGACACTCCTCCAACATCTCATCCTCCTACACCCTCAAAGTAAAGTAAAGGACATTATAATTTGTAATTTTGTAAATGTTGGATTCGATTTTAGAATTTACCACATGGTCATTTTAAAAGCTAAAATTCTGACTATTAAACTATACTTGACAAAAAAAAAAATACCACTTTAGTCATTCATGGTATCAAGTAATAATGAAATAGGAGTTTTATAAAAATATATTACTAAATAATAACTAGCTTGAAGTAGATTTTGATTAATTTTTTTTTAGTACCGAACAACTTTAGCTTTGCCTTTAAAGCTATTATTACAGCTTTAACTTTAAACTAAAAAAAAGTCGGGCCAAACGCACCCTTACTTAGAATACTACTGATCCCAAGACTTCACTACTATAAAACACCATTTTAACCTCCAAATTTAGCGTCGGCCCCAACACTGACGCTAGTAGCGTCGGATTAGAGTCGGCTTAACTCACACTAGACTTGCAATTTTTTTGTTATTAATTTAAAAAATGTTAGCGTCGGCCACACTGACACTATCCAATAATTGGCCGACATGTACATTATTTGTATTACCTAGAGTTGGCTCCTCCAACGCTGTAGTTTTTTCGTGTTAATATTTAATTATTTGAAATTATTATTAATACTTTCTCTCAAATAAAAAAAAATAAAAACTATTTCACTCAAATTAAAATTATTCATTTTGTCAAAAAAAAAATTAAAATTATTCATCCGAAAGTTATTATTACTAGTATGGACACCCGTGCCAAGCACGGGCTAGAAATTCATTTTTTTTTATAAATTTTAAAAATGCTTGTTATTATATATATATAGGTTAAATATGTTTTTAGTCTCTACATTTTTAAAATGATTAAAAGAAATTCTATAAATTTTGTTGTTATCCAGTTTGGTCCTTCCGTTTGTTTGGTTAACGGAATAGTGATGTGGCATAGTATGGACCCGTTTTTCTAATTAGCTAACAAATCACGTGGCGACACGTGTCAACTTATAGTGATATTTTTAATTAGTAAGCAAACTATTTTAAAAGTTAAATACCTATTTATTTTTTTAAAGAAAAATTAAAATAAAAGAATGTGTTCTTCCTCGTCTTCATCGGAACTTCAACAACAATAACCAGCAACTTCAATCTTTTCATCAAACTCATTGAAACCACTCGGTACACCGCCACTGTCGACACACGTCACTAAATCCAACTGCCGGCCAGCCACCCACAACATCAGTCCCCACCGTACCCGAACAGTTTGCCGAATATCATGATTCTAAGCATGCCCAAATAAATGTCCATATTCAAAAATGATTCTAAGCATGCCCAAACTCTGTTGTTATATAGCAGTTTCGGTGAATTTATTTGGCGATGAGATTTGTTTTGCAAAAATTTGGCAATGAGATTTTAGATCTATTTTGTTTGGTTTTGTTTATAAATCATAACTCTGTTGAATTTTTTCTCTAGGATTTTTCTGGATTTTGAAACAGAAGGGCTAGATCTATGCTAAAAATCTTTTGTTGTTGTTGTTGTTGTTGTTGTTGTTCCTTTCTTTGTTTCTTCTGTTTTTCTCTAAGTTAGCTTTCATTCATAAAAATATATTGTTTTTCTCTAACTTAGAAGTGAAAAATTGCCCGCGTTATATATGAGTTAGCTTTCATTCATAAAATATATTGATTTTGGACTTTTTTGTTAGAATTAATGATTTTAGACTTTAATGTGCACATATACTTATTTTATTCTTATTTTGGTAGAAAATTTAATTAATCTATCAAGAGCGTTTTGTTCTAATGGAAGAGAATAATCTTTTATGGGATGAAGAACTCATTCAAGAGCATCTAACCTTAAGCCTTGTATCTTGACTATTAGGTAAAAAAATTCTATTAAATATCAAAATATATTTGATCTAACGGAAAGAACTAAATCAAGCCGGTGTATAAAGTAAAACATAATTGAAACCAAAATCTTAAACCTCGCATCTTTATTATTTTTTGTAAAAAAGTTCAATTAAAATATTCAAAGAGATATCCGGTCAAATGGAAAAGACGTAATCTCTTAAAGTGTGAATCACTAAATTAAACTCACGTAAAATATTAAGAAATTGAGACGATATCCTCAGACCTCGAATCTTAGTTATTTTTATAAAATGTTCAATTAAAATATTAAAAGGAGTTTGATCTAACAAATGAGGGTTAATCTCTTACGGTAGAAAGAACTAAAACCAAGCCCGTGTATAAAAATAAAGCAATTGAGACCATAATCTTAGGTCTTCTTAATTGTTTTTGTAAAGAGCTTAATTAAAATTTTAAGAGGGATTACATCTAGCTAACAGAAGAAAGTAATTTCTTACAGTGTGAAGAACTAAATTAAGCCTCTGTAAAAAGTAAAGCTCGTAATCTTTTACATATCAGATATTCTTGTAAAATGTTAAATTAAATTTTCAAGAGAGATCTGAACTAACGGAAGAGTATAATCTCTTACAGCGTGAAAAACTAAATAATGTCCGTGTAAAAAGTAAAGTAATTGAGATCATAACCTTAGGTCCCGCATCTTAATTATTTTTTTAAAACTTCAATTAAAATATCAAGAAAAATTTATTCTAACGGAAAATTGTAATCTCTTAAGGTATGAAAAAATAAATAAAGACCGTGTAAAAAGTAAAACAATTGAGACTGTATTCTAAGGTCTTAAATTTTTCTTTTTTAAAAGTTCAAGTGAAATTTCAAGAGGAATTTGATGTAATAGAAGAGAGTAATTTTTTACGATGGGAAGAAATAAATCAAACATGTGTAAAAAGTAAAACAATTGAGACCATAACCCTAGGTCTCACATTTTAATTATTTTTCTAATTTTTGTTATTAAGATATCAAAATGAAATTCATATAAGATGAGAGAATAATCTCTTACAGGTGTGAAGAACTTATTCAAGCTCGTGTAAAAAGTAAATCAATTGATACTATAATATAAGGTCTCGCTTTTTTTATAATACTTGTAAAAAGTTCAATTAAAATTTCAAGAGAGATTTGCTCTAACAGAAAAGAGTAATTTATTACGGTTTGAAGAACTAATCAATCTCGTGTAACTGAACCATAACCTTAGGCCTCATAACTTATTTATTTATATCAAATGTTCAAGTAAATTATTCAAAGAGATATGATCCAATGGAAGAGGGTAATCGCTTTTACGACTTGAAGAACTAAATGAAGTCTGAGTAAAAAGTAAAGCAATTGATAACATAACCTAAGGTCTCGATTATTAATTATTTTTGTAAAAACTTCAATTAAAATATCTAGAGAAATTTGTTCAAACGGAAGATGATAATCTCTTACATTGTGAAGAACTAAATCAAACATGTGTAAAAAGTAAAACAATTGAGACCATAACCATAGGTCTCACATTTTAATTATTTTTGTAATTTTTTTTATTAAGATATCAAAATGAATTTCATATAACATAAGAGGATAATCTCTTACAGGTGTGAAGAACTTATCCAAGTTCGTGTAAAAAGTAAGTCAATTGATACTACTCCCTCTAGTCCTAGTTATAAGAAGAAATGTATTTTTTAGATTCATAGAATGTTTGATGTATTTGACCCATATTATGGACCACATACATCCAACATTCTATGAATCTAAAAAGTAGATTTCTTCTTATAATTAGGATCGGAGGGAGTATAATCTTATGTCTCACTTTTTTATAATACTTGTAAAAAGTTCAATTAAAATTTCAAGAGAGATTTGCTATAACAGAAAATAGTATTTTATTACGGTGTGAAGAACTAATCAATCTCATGTAATAAGTAAAACAACTGAACCATAACCTTAGGCCTCATAACTTATTTATTTATATAAAATGTTCAAGTAAATTATCCAAAGAGATATGATCCATGAAAGAGGGTAATCGCTCTTAGAACTTGAAGAACTAAATGAAGTCCGAGTAAAAAGTAAAGCAGTTGATATCATAACATAATGTCTCAATTATTAATTATTTTTGTAAAAACTTTAATTAAAATATCCAGAGAAATTTATTTTAACGGAAGATGATAATCTCTTACGGCGTAAAGAAATAAATAAAGCCTTTAAAGTAAAACATTTGAGACAATATTCTTAGGCATTTCTTGATCAAATAGTTCAATTAAAATTTCTTGTAAAAAGTTCAATTAAAATTTTAAGATGAATTTGATCAAATAGAAGAGAGTAATTTCTTGCGGTGTGAAAAACAAAATCAAGCCCATGTAAAAAAGAAAAACAATTGAAACTATAACCTTAGGCTTTACATCTTAATTTTTTTTACAAAATTTTCAATTAAAATATCAAAAAAGATTTAATCTAACAGAAAAGGGTAATCTATTATGGTGTGAATGATTAAATCAAACGTATGTAAAAAGTAAAGACAATTGAGACTATAATCTTATGATTCTTATGTCTCGCGTCTTAATTATATGCGTAAAATATTCGGTTAAAATTTCAAGAGATATTTGATCTAATAGGAGAGAGTAATTTCTTATAATATGAAGAACTAAATCAAACCCGTGTAATATACAAAACAACATGAACATAACTTTAGGTCTCACATCTTAATTATTTTTATAAAATGTTCCATTAAAATATTTAAAGATATATGAACTAAAGGAAGAGATTTATTTCTAATTGTGTAAATAATTAATAAAGCTCGTGTAAAAAGTTAAAATGAAGTTTGATTAAAAGAGGAAAATGTATATTTTAATATTAGGGGGAAGGGGGATGAAATTCAAATTTCTTTAGAGGGAGATGAGAGTAATTTTCTCTAATATATTTTGTATAAGAGGGGGAGGAAAGTATATATTTTAACATAAGATGGGAGAGTAATGTAATTTAAGCACCTCTCAAGAGAGAGTAATGTAATTTACTACAATGTATATTATCTTTTAATTAATTTTTGTTTGTTTTTTATTTTGTAAGGTTCGTTATTATTTTTTTTTTGGCAATACATACTTTGAATAATTGGTAAAAAAAAAAAAATCAAGACAATTTTTTTTTTTTTAACAATAGATTCTTTTTTTGGTACTTATCCTATAGAATTCATCTCAATCTTAATATCAATATTTTTTTTTGTTTCACAATAAATTCAATAATTGGTAAAAATAAAATAAAAAGCAAGGCAAAATAAGAAAGACAAAAAAAATCATAAAATTAATATTTTGTTGTTAGTGGGAATTGAACCGTGTCCCTATAAGTCGTAAAGAGAAGACATGTAGGCGCCACATAGACGCCACATTATTAAAATAGTGTCACATATGAATTTGCTCCTTGAGAAGTAACGTGAGGACGTCAAGTGTACTTTTTACTTTGAGTAAGGCAAATAATAATAGTATAGATATATTATCTTTTAATTAATTTTTGTTTGTTTTTTATATATTTTGTAAGGTTCGTTATTATTTTTTTGGGCAATACATTTTATAATTGGTAAAAAAAAAATTAAGACAATTCTATTTTTTTATTGACAATAGATTCTTTTTTTAGTACTTATTCTATAGAATTCATCCCAATCTTAATATCAATATTATTTTTTTTGTTTCACAATAAATTCAATAATTGGTAAAAAAAAATAAAAAGCAAGGCAAAATAAGAAAGACAAAAAAATCATAAAATTAATATTTTGTTGTCTGTGGGAATTGAACCGTGTCCCTATAAGTCGTAAAGAGAAGACACGTAGGCGCCACATAGACGCCACATTATTAAAATAGTGCCACATATGAATTTGCTCCTTGAGAAGTAATGTGAGGACACCAAGTGTACTTTGTACTTTGAGTAAGGCAAATAATAATAGTATAGATTCCTTTCACAGCAAACCCTAAATTCCTCTTTTTCAATTGCGATTCTCACATCATGTGATTCTCAAACCCTAATCCTTAAACTGTGATTCTCATAATTTTAGAATTTGTCAAACCGCGATTTTGAATCCCTCAGTTGTTCTCAACATCTCAAACAGTTATTCTCAACCTTCTCTCACTTCCTCACCGAGTCACCGACGATCTCAAAGGGTTAGTTTTCTGTGTTTGTTTTGCAATTTTTGTTTTTTATGCAAGTTCAGTTTTTTTTTTTGTTGGGATTTTTTGCTACAATGAGTTTATATTTGAACTTGAGTTTTTCTAATAAATTTTAATGTTTTAAAAAAGAAAATAATTTCAGATGCTATACGTGATGGCACTCAAGTTAACAGCTTTCATCATATGTATGGTTTACATAATCTTTTGTTTAATTTAAGTTTTTTTTCTTTCTAAGCCATCCCTTCATAATTATAGGATATTTATCTATCAACCAATTAGAACAAATCATATACATATAAATAAAAATTGATTACAAGTTAGTTGTTGGTACCAAATACAAATTTATTTATATGACATGTTTTTATTAGTTTAGGGATATATGAAAATAGAGTAGGTCTCACCATTTATATATATTATCTTGGGTACGGTTTATACATCTACAATGTGTTTTTTCTTTATTTTAAATTTTTTGTTTTATATAATAAATTTTCACTCATGATTTGCCACCGGAAAAAGCAACTAATTATGTGAAATGGTAATCTTATTGTCGGATTAAGATCCTTAATTTCATTGTAAAAGACACATGAGAAAATAATGTGAAATATCTTATTGTTGGACTTGAAATGGAGAGGAGGGAAGAGTTTTTGCATGCAACTTTAAAAACTTAATTATAGATGCATCTGGTAATGTTCATACTTTTAAAAACTTTTTTTAATATAGAGAAGAACTTTTGTAATACAGAAGTTGAGTTGTGTCACTAACCAAATTTCACTACTTCCTTATAATTATAAAAATGTACTCTGGGGAGTATGTTGTTAATCACATTTTTTGACATAATTGTCATTAACCACTTTTTCTTTTAGCAAATGAGATGCACATGAGAAACTTTAGATAAATTAAAATAAATATAAAAGGAAATTTAAAGTACTGGGTAGGGGCAGGGGCAGGGGCAGGGGCAGAGACAGGGGTGGGCGGCCCACCCAACCCCGAAAAATTTCAAATTACATAGGTACCCTTGTATTTAGAAAATTATGGCTGTACAATACATATATTTATTGACGCGTTTAAATATCAATTTAGCATAGGTAGCCTGGCGGTTGCCTTCCTTGCATATAATCAAATGGTGCAGGATTTGTGTAAAGTTAGTTTCATATCCGATATAGCATAAAATTTATGTCTCAAATCACTAAACCAAATCGGCATTAATATTTTATAAAGTAGCTTTTCATATTTATGTTCTACTATTTTCTTTTTCATTCATTTTTTCTACGAATAAATCACAATTTTTTTACCAATTAAAAACAATTATTCTCTTTTTGTCAAAAATAAATAAATTATTCTCTTTTGATTATATCATTCTCTTTTTCTTTTTAGTGTATATATGTAATATAATATCTCTATCTCTATTTTATATATATAGCGATATTCCCACGGAGCCTTCTCGTGCATTCTCAAGAAAAATTGCTTATGTGGCATTTATTTAGAGTTATTAGAGTTTTTGCTTAGGTGGCATTCAATTAGAGTTTTTCTATTTTATTTTGTATTTTTTTAATAATCTTCTCTAACCCATTATTTTTTAAGAAAACAAATTTTTGGATATATACTATTAAATTAATCAAATATATTTCTCTAACTCATTATTATAAAACAAAATTGTTGGATATATACAACTAAACTAGAGCCTTTTTTCTTTTTTCTTTTTTTTTTATCGAGTTTGTATTTTTTTTTTTGTCACTCAATTAGAGATTCTCTAATATATTTTAATTATAGAAACTTTAATATTATACGAGTATATTTTTTGTAAAAAATCTAATACTTTTTTTAGAATCTCTGATATTATATTTTTTTTTAATAAACTCTTTCTTTTTGTGGGGTTTGGTACTTTTTAATTTTAGAAACTCTAATATTATACGTATCTTAATATTTTTATTATTATATTTTAATAATATTACGTTGGTGAAATTCATTTAAAGTTTTTTTAATATTATATTTTTTTTGTAGAAATTAAAATATTATATTTTAATTACTAACATATATTTTTTATGATGACAAACTTATTTAATCCATGATTAAATATTATATATTTTCTATATAAAAACTATGTGAACACTTCGGCTAAAATTTGATTTGACATGTATCTATTATCCAATAATTCAATTACATGTAATATTTTTATGTTGATTTTTTTAAAGATAATAAAGAATTAACAACTATTTTTTGCTCATGGAGTAGCTATAGAGTCTCATAATGGACACGGAAGACAGATAGAATTAGAGAGAGAGTTTTGATGGTGTAGAATGAAAAACGGGGAGCATTCTAACCCTCACTATTAAAAATATACATTGACGAATTAAAATTTGAATTTTGAATGTGAAAGTTATCCATAATTTCATATTTTGTCATTGGGATTACTGATTCAATATTTTAGCACGATGAAACATGATCCTCATGATGAAAACTGTATGTAGATGATAGTGAGAACTGAGCACGAGAATTTTATTGATATCTATAAAAAAAAAATATAGAATTAACAATTTGAATTCTAATTCTAACTGTAGGGTTTATCCATATTTTCATATTTTATTACGGGGATCCCTTATTCAAAATTTTATTTAGCACGATGAAAATATTGGCTCACCATGAATAAAAGTGTATGTAGAAGATAGTGATAATATAATATAGAATTACCAACTATTTTTTGTTGATGGAACCCCTATAAAATCGTGTAACTGAGACTAGAGATATATATATATATATATATATATAGAGAGAGAGAGAGAGAGAGAGAGAGAGATAGAGAGAGAGAATTTTTCAATGACATATAATGGAAAACAAAAAACACTTCTCACTACACTATTAAAAATATATATTGACTAATTAAAATTTGAATTTCGACTACGGGAATTTTTCCATATTATGTGGATCGCACTTTCACTATATTACATCCAACTGAAAAAATCTATGTGAATTGAAACCTAAAATAAATTAATATAATTTTAATTTTTTTATAATCAATGGGTTTTTTATTTATAATTTCGATTTTAAGCTTTCATAAACATTCGTTCAAATCTTTTTCTGGATGCTAACTTATCAATGTGAGTGAAGATTCATACATAGATTTTTCCATTTGACGCTCACACATGAAAATTGATTATTTGTGGTACAATGACAAAAAATAGTTAGAGTATAGAAACACGGTCAAAGTATGTTAATATTCATTTGAAAAATATTATAAAATTTACAATTATTTTTTGTTGATGGAGTCCCTATAGAGACGTGAGAGAGAGAGAGAGAGAGGGAGAATGAATCTCATAGTGTTGTTGAACGGGGAATGAGGGAGTACTTCTCATCCTACTATGTCCATGTAACATCCTTAAACATATATCGCATTTTCATACTCAAGTAAATTAAATAAAACCAATTTCATAAATAATTGAAAGAAAAATATAGGCAACATTCAAAATAATATAAAAAGAAAAATGACATAGACAACCTTCAAAAGAAAATGAAGAACATAAGCAAATCAATATTATTAAAAATGAAAATGATCCTGTAGGAGAAATGTAGAAATAGTGTGTGTGTGTGTGTGTGTGTGTGAGAGAGAGAGAGAGAGAGAGAGAGAGAGAGAATCTCTCACGGGTGTAGAATGAGAAACGCGTAACACTTTCGATCTCACTATTAAAAATGCACCTAGATTAATTAAATTTTCATTTGAGAATGAAGTTTATAATTATTTTATATTTAAAGAGTCACTGTATAGTCCTAGAGAGATGAAGATGAAAGAAAAAATATATCTCTTAATAGTGTATAACGGGAAGCGAAATAATATTTTTCATCTGGTTTTATCCTATAGCATTATTACATATATATCATGCAAAATCTATATCAATTTTATCTTACTATTTTTAACTAAATTGTTCAAATAATATATTAAAGTAAACACATAAATAATATTAAAAAAGAGAATAATCTCGTGCACGGCACGGGCTAACATACTAGTTTTTTATGATGAATTATGTGCAAGTATTATTTCAAAATTAAATTATTATATTTTGAGTCACTTAATACACATAAATAATATTTTATGGTACAAAATTTAGTTTTTTTATGACCAATTTTTATTCTACATGAGCAAATTTATGGTATTTCATGCTATGAAGCACGGGTACTTCATTTTAGGGAGAGTACCGGTACCGGGTACGTATCGGGTACCGGTACGCGTACGGTACTCCTTGGGTAGCACCGATGGCATACCTATTTTTTTATTTTTTATTTTGCAACGGGTACACGCGTGGTACTCCTGTGGTACACGAATTCAAAAAAATGCAATTTTTTACCTTTTTTTTATTCGCTTTTTTTTAATTATAGGAAGATTTGTGTTTCTTATTTGTTTATAATATAAAAGTAGCAGCTCTACTAATAAGCAATAACAAAATAATAACTGTATTTATTCACCCACTCATTGAAAATGAATAGACTCAAACTAATTTTATCCATACAATTCTTTATCTGCTCTCGGTAATGAGAAATAGTAATACTTATAATGAAGGAGCAAAAAAAATATGCGATATTGGTAGAGATAAATGAGATTTATTTAATGTAGTTGGTATTCCTGATGTTGTAAGTTTTTCTCGCGAATAATCTGAACTAGACACCGCTATTTTTAATGATGATGGAGAGGGAAACAATTTAAATTTTTTTAGCTAATTGCTTTTGAATTACTTGTGTGATAGTTTTTACTTTTTATGTTTAATTATTTGTTTTAATAATATAGTTCCATTATTTTATTTATATAATTATATTAAAAATATATATATATATATATATATGGACGTACCCGTATCCTAGTTTTTCTAAAAATACAGTACCCCGTACCAGTACCGGATACCAGTACCGTACCCACACATAGGCAACATAGATTTCATGTCGAGGAAGTATAACTAACGTACGTTGTTTATTCCTATGAAGCTCAGATATGTGTGAGAGGATATTGACATGATACCGATATGGTGATACAAATTTTTTTTTAAAATTCTCGATACGATACGGCCGCGATACGTTATTTAAAAATTAAATTTAAAATTAAATATATAAATCTACAATATACAAACATGACTAAAATCGACAATGATAATCAATTAATGTTCAAATTACTCAAAGTAAACAAACAAGTGACAATTATATATTTTAAGTACTATCCAAAAAGGACATCATTAAAAAAAAAAAAAAAAAAAGAACATCATTATTTAAGAGGAAACACGGATTGTATCAGTCTTCTCTCCTCTGTTTACATCATCAAAGAATATTAATTGTCTGATACTACACAAACGAAAAGCCCGCGGATTTTGTCGCGTGTCTTTGATAGAAAGACTTTATCCTTTGCATACCCTCTCTTAGTGCTGATGGATCAGCAGCAAAAGTGATACGAATCCAATCTTTTAGCCCTACTGCAGTTCCTGCAATGAATTTTCATTTATCAAACTCCAAGTTATGAATTAGGACTTATTTATAGATGAGATTATTTGAAAATTGATACTAAAAAGATGCACAAAATGGCAAATATTCGCATGATTTACATTATTGTACCTGGAAGAATGATAACAGATTCCTCCTTTGCAAGTTTGAAACAGAAATCAATATCGTCGCTAATATCTTCCAGAAGCGAAAGGTTTAGTTCCACCTGCATGTCATGAAATTCAAGAATAAATAAATAGTGCTTTTTTTTTTTGAGACATTTTCTATTCTGTTCTTCATAAAAGTAAACTCTGACTCTGAGTTTCTCACTCACCATCATAACCATGGACCCTTGTGGTTTGCAAAGGGAAGAAAGGCATGGAATGTCTTCAATCTCTTGGCAACATATATCTGCGGTATGCCTCAGATTGTCAATGGTATTTCTGTAGAAAACTTCTTCTGTCTGTCTAATTATGCGAGGTACTGCCGCCTGTCAAACCAAAGCTGTTGTCAATCATGTGGAATAAATAAATAATGAATAAACTTTCAATTTAGTCGCTAAACTATCCCTCTCTCTCCAATTTGGTCCCTAAACTATAGACATATACTAAATGGTCTCTGAACTAAAAACCTGAATGAAGGTAGCCGGGCCTCCTAATAGATCAAAATACTTTTTGATGCGCTCCTCAACTACCTGCATAAGAAGCATTTGGTCAGATTTTTAACATGGCATGAAGAACAAGATAAAACTTAATAAGGGTCTAACTGACGAGGACCCTAAGGGCATTGAGTAAGTAATCCATAACAAGAAAGTTTGTCTTGGAGATATAAGTTAAACATCTGTGAGTGTAATACTAAATACATCATTTCCTTCCTATAATAATCGGTGTCGTAAAGCCACTTGTTAGCATAATTCATTTAATTATAAGCACCAGCAAGCATATATAAGCATATATATATATATATATATATATATATATATATATATATATATATATTTATTGGCAAAAGTTCGGCCGCGAGGTAAGTAAAGTTTGGCCAAAAATTGTTCCCACCAGGAATCGAACTAACTAGGGTTTTTCCAAACGATTCATCATAGAGGAAGCTCATTAACCACTTGAGTCCAAATGTCTTGGTTAATTTAACTACAATGTTTTGTAAAAGTTGTATAAGACAATTGAGGTAGCATACCATGAACATGGGAGACTACTATAGTAAGATGGAGGAAATTAAAAGAGAATTAACCTTTGGTTTTCTAAAAGTACCAGATGGGTCATTTATCACAAACCAACCAAGCCTCCATCCAGGTAGTATCCATCTCTTAGAAAAGGAACCAAGAGTTAGAACAGGAACAATAGACCCAAAAACTCCCATAGGCACAAAAGGATTATCCCCAAATGCAAGGTGACCATAAACTTCATCAGCAATCACAATTGTTCCAAGCCTTTTTGCTGTTTTTGCAATCTAAAAAAGTCAATAACAAATAAAGTACATCAATTAACTGTTGCTGTTGAATTTCATGCAGTCAAATTTTAGCAGAAGACAATCAAGTTTGTCTTAGTAGCCATATATATACTAACTAACCTTCTCCAAATGATGGTAAGTGTATACATTTCCACAAGGATTCCCGGGGTTTATAATCACTAATGCGACTGTGTTCTGATCTGCGAGGGCTTCAATAGCATCTAAATCAACCTCCCAACCTTTTTCTGGTAACAGATCATAATGCCTCACTTCAACTTGTTTAAATGCAGCACAAAGTTCATACATTGGGAAGCCGGGTCTTGGAAGCAAGATATTTGCGCCGGGACGAGCAAGCAATGTGACTGAAACATCAATGGCTTGTGTGCATCCACAGGTTATATAAACATCATCCGATGATAGATCGTAAGGGAGATCATTGGACAGATATTTGGCAATTGCCCTGTCATCAACATCAAAAGTAACTTCAGAATCATAAATGATATTTAAAGAGAAAGGCGGGGAAAAGAGAAACATTACTTACTTTCTGGCTTGAGGAAGACCAACAGAGGGAGCATAGCCATAAAACTTGCCAGAATGAAGTGCATCAGCAACAGCTTGTTCAGCAACCTTAGTGTTAGGGAAGAAAGTGGAGAGAGTTGGGTCACCCATTCCAAGAGAAATAACTCTCTTATTTTCACCGACACTTTCCATTAAAAGACTCAGAATACCCTTAATTGAGATAGTTGAAGTTGCTTTATATTCACGGTTCATTGTTCCAACAACACTTTCCATGTTCTCTCCTATAACCTAGGAGTATTTTCTGTTTTGAATTGGGTTCCTCTCTCTCTCTCGTATATATATGTACATAAAACACACTGATTGGTTTCTTCAATCAAATTTTATAAGAACTAGCGTCCAGACGGGCACTGGGCACTCCCGTGCCCGTCAGTCCGCTCTTTCGATCTTATTTTGATTTTGAAAAAAAAATAAAAAAAATAAATTTAAATCTGTTGGTTTTGGAAAGTTAAAAATTGAAAAGTTTGAAAAAAAAACCACCAAGGGTATTTTGGTATTTTTTAGAAAATGCTACACCAAACTTCAAGTTTTCCCTTTATATAATGTATAGAAAAGTAAAAAAACATTCTTCAAAGTTGTTTTTTCCCTTATAATTTGGGACAAAAAAAAGACCATTTTTCCTTTACAATATGCAGGGGCGGTGCTTCATTGAAGTGAGAGGGTGTAGTTGCACACCCTCAACTTCATAATTTTGCACCAACTTTCCAATATTTTATTAATTTGCACACCCTGAAATTTACTCTTTGCACCCACATCTGCACTCGTCTCATCTATCTCTGCTATCATACACGGTCTGAATTGGCTTGTCCTAGATACCAGCTGGTAACAATTGAAATGGATGACCAAAGCATACACAACAATTTTACATGATGTAGTATTTACCACTTAACTAGATTAAACATAGCCCTAAACATGGTACGTGTAAAGTCAAATCTATTATAAACACTTTCTATTTTTTTTTTTTATGTACACTTTCTATTTTTAAGAAATAAACACTTTTTTACAACATATATTTTAAACTCTTAAATTATATAAATATCAAATATTAAATTATTAATATGTTCTCAGTTCATTTTTAGTTGTCATTTTCGAATCATTTACACGTACCAATAAAATTAATATATTTTATTATTTTTAATGATTTTTTTCATTTTATAGAATACTCTTATTTATATATTATCCTAAACCATTAGAGATAATATGTTTTATGCCAATTCTTAAGGTTTAATTAGATACTCACTTACTAAATTTTTGACGGGTTTCAACATGATTAAATTAAACCAAACCAACATGTTCTTCATCAATTTGATTTGAATTTTTTAACAAAAACGTGCAAAAATCATTCCGAACCAAACAAAATTAGCTAATTTTTACTTGGTTCACGAACGAGCATATTATCGGACTCCTTACTCCGTATATCTTGTTATGAGGTGACTACTCGTTTGGTTTATATATTTTTTTCATTTTTGCCTGTTCAAAAAAAAAAAAAAAATTATTTGTTGAATTTTTTCTCTTTCAAAAATAGTAGTATCAAACCTGACATGTTTTACCCTAATTCAAACTACTTTGAATATATTATATATGAATTTGCATCTATAGATATTTATATTATAATTATTAAAATATCGATAAAAAATGCACCCCCTGGTTCAGGGTCCGAGCACCGCCACTGACAATATGGGATGGAGGGATTATTTTTTATAAATATATAGCGGTGTTGATGTCATATATTTTTTACATTAGCGATGTCAGAATATCCGTATCGTGCCGTATCGCGGTTCGTGTGAGAGTCCGTACCTCATAATCTAATACTCTCTCTATTGTAGTAAAATGCTACATACTAGCGAATTTATTTTAGATTCGTAAATTCTTAACAAAATATGTACGTATGGAAGGAAGATAACCCATCTTGACATTAAACCAGTCCGCTAGAGTGTAATACTCAAATATCAACATTTTCATGGTTCATTCATTGCAGTAAGCAACGTTGGTTAGTCCAAAGTTCTGACACAGTTGTACATAATAATATGATTTCATTGATTCTTAAACCCGAACTTCTCTATATAATTTTATTATTTAACCACTAAGCCACTTGAATTTATTTAAAATATGATGGTAATATCTTTTAATAACTATGACTTTCAATGCATCAACTACATTTTATTTTTCATCGCATTTTCAATCTTTTTTTAATCTAATTATTGTATTTCCTTTTTTTTCTTATTTTTGAATTTTTTTATCATATCCTCAATTTTTCTTTTTATAACGACTTGTTTTATAACGGCTAGTTTTTAATAATGACTTATTTTATAACTGCTAGTTTTATAACGGCTAGTTTTTAGTAACGGCTAGTTTTTAATAACGTCTAATTTTTCATAACGGCTAGTTTTTCATAACAGCTAGTTTTTTTATAATGACTAGTTTTTCATAACTATTTTGAAACATAGATGCAAAATTAAAATTACAATCATTTTAAAACAAAATTACAATAATATAAAATACGTATTCAAACCTAAACAAATGAATTATTATACATATTCTAACTTAATAATAATAATTTTTTGACATAATAATAATAATAATAATAATATTCTCCTTGATACTTTGACAAATTTCTTCATGCTCTCGACGTTGTTCATCATTCATTGTTGATTTGTCTTTCATGAGAATTTCATACAACATGGGTATGCTCTCTGCCAACCTTGCTTCGGCTATCTTACTATAGACAACTAATTTCTTTTACGAGGCATTTTCAATTCCAGCCAAATCCACTATAGGTGTTGTAGATGGAGATGCTTTCCCTTGCCCTTTCTTTTTGCCGCCTTTTGTCCCATTGGACGGTCAGTCTGAGTTGCACTGTTGTGTTCTGAACAATCAATAGGATTTTCTGGGTAGATGTTGATGAATATGTCCCGGTAGAGGATGTCTTTGATCTCTTTGAAGAGTTGTTCATTTCTTGTCCATTCCATTTAGGTTCATCCTTCAACAACCTCCACGCGTGCTCCATTGTGAAACGTTGATTATGTACTTATGCAAAAAGTTTACGCGCCTCATCCATGATGTCGGTCTCGGACTATCCACTTTTCTTGTTAGCAACAGCTAGTTTGTAGCTTCCGCAAAACCATTGACAATGCTTATTCAATAGATGCCATCGGGATTTGAGTGTAGACCACTCTCTCGCTATAAGTGATCCACGATAGTTGTTATAGCTATATTTGATTCTACCCCAAAAACTATCTGCTTTTTGGTCAACTCCCACAATTGAATCTTTGGAAATGTTAAGCCATGTTTGAATAATCGATTTATCTTCTTCTTCTAAGAACCTGACACGCTGTTTTTTTTTTTTTTTGTAGAACGCTCTCCTTCTTCCGCAAAAGTAATATTTTCTAGACCAACTTGAGTGGAGAACACTGGAACTTGAGAATCTGTAGTAGACCCAATTGGTTATTCTGATTCAACGTTAAGAGACTCTACAACGTCGTTGGTACCCGTTGAATGCGTATACTGGCTAGTGATGTTGGTTGGTGGTGGTTGAAACATATAAAGTCGGGGATATTGAGAATTGTTGCTGGTAGAGAATGGTGGTGATTGAAACATAAAAGGTTGGGGATTTTGAGAACCGTCGCCAATAGGGAGCGATGGTCGTCACTCGTCGACACATTTGAAAATTTTTAGAAGTGTCACCGGTGGGGGTTTGAAAATAATTGAAATAAGGATTTCATTGGTTGGGATCCATTTGATAATTGAAATATGATTGGAAATTGAAAGCAACAAAAAAAATTAGAAAGTAAAATTGTATGTAATAAAAATGTAAGTTACTACTATAATATTTATAGGAAGGTAAAAATATTTTTATTAAAATAAAAAAATGTATATCGTCGTTATTCAGCAATATGGCTGTTGCTTTTCAATTCATGTCACATGCATCTTCATTTTCTACTACAACAATATTTACAGTAATAAAATATTAAAACAACAATTTGAATAAATACATGGTCTTGTTGCATTCTTCAATTTTATCATAAATAAAATAATAATTGTTTTCCGTCAAAAAAATAATAATAATTGTTTGGTCATTGTTTGATATTTGTTGCAGTTGGCTATTTAGTGTATGGGAACAAAAGTTAGTTCACCTGTTTTGCCATGTCACACATGTACATTGCATATTTCTAAGTTCATACATTGGTTTTTGTGCTTTTTTTCTCTCCTCTTTTTTTCTCTTCTATTTCTCCTTTGCCAAACAAAGGCTTAAATGGAATCTTGTGAGATTTTTTTTAAATATCCCTCAAAATTATTATTTTTACAACAATACCCCTCTTTTGAAAAATATAGCCGTAATACCTTTTTTTTTAGACATGTGAATGTCGCCATACCCTTGTCAATGGTGGTACTTACTGTTGTAAAAATTGGACCTATTCACAATAATAAACAATATATAAATATAAGCAATCAAATTTATATTGACGAGAATAAAATAAAATAAAATAGAGAGTATAGAACTTATCTTTTGTTAGTGTAGCAATTGATGTGGGCGCTACCGCATAGTACACGACCACTGAGTCACAATAGAGATAACATGAGAATAGTAATTCATGACACAATACCTGAGGCGTGCTGATCGCACTGTCCTTAAGGATTTATCCACCTCATAAGCACAAATCCCCAGGATTCAACAGGTTCTTCCCAAGTATGAATCATACTCGGGGTAACAAAACTAGCAAGATATTAATCGACACCGATGATGTAATCCAAAAAATAATAAAGTGGAAAAGCTCTAATCAATAATATTTTACACATGATTAATTTTCTCATTCTCACGGTTTAAGCACCCCCAACCCATAATCATCTCTTTATCAATATCATAAATATAATATGCTCTTTGTTGATATGAAATCGTACTGAGTAGAGTTCAGAGTCGTCTAATACTTTCAGAGACAAGAAAATCATATATATAATATCCTCTCATTAATATTAATAATTATGTTGCAAGTATAACTATCAAGCCTAGTAAATAGGATTGAAAACCAAATAATAGGAGTTAAAGGAAAACGTTTCTTTGACCAAGTAAAAAGCACATTTTAATAAATCATCATGACCAATAATAATAACATTAATTAATTCTTTTAAAATTATATATAAAATAATTTTAATTAACTTTAAAATAAATTATATGATCAAAAAATACAACACTTACAGTGTAGCCATGTCCTTTCATAGTTTCACGTGCTGCAGCTTTTATGGGAGATGAGATTTGCTTCTTTTTTTTTTAAAAAAAAGAAAATATTAATAATAAATATAATTAATGATAAAAAAATTAAAATAGTATTTACTGTCGAAAAACATCAAATTTAACGTTCATAATTAATGTTATATATTTTTTGACCAAAATAAAAGGTATTCATTCATTCAAATTGGTAAAGTAAATCAGATTCAAATACAAATTCAATACCGCTAATTAATAACGAAAAGGATGAATCTGCGAACAAGCTCACAGCATCCAAGTTAATAGCATAAAACGGCATACTCATGCCTACAAATAATGTGATAAAACTAAAGTAACCGGAATATCTATGCCTTCGGATCTGCATCGGGACAACAAACAACACCGCACCAAGACGGGATATCAAACAACGTCGCACTGAGACGACGAAATCATACACACAAAAAAAAAAACACAAAAGAAAAATTTACTCTATGAGAAAATCACTTATTTAGATTAAAAGCAAAATAAAAGAGATGCATATGAGTGATTTCGAGTCAAAAAAGACTCAAAACCACCCCTTTTAGGTGAAAAAATATGAAAAAACTTAGAGAGAAGAGAGAGCTTATCTCTCTAAAAAATTAGAGCCGGCTTAATTAATGTTATATATTTGAAAAACTAAAATTTCTTTTTTTAAAATTATTTTTTGGTATATAACATATTAATTATTATTTTAACATTCATATCGTTCTCCAATTTGACCCAAAAAAAAATTATAAGTAAATTCAAGGGAGACACTCGTGATGTACGCGCATGAATCTACATAGGCCATATGCTCGATTTCTATACGTGCATTTTTTAAGAAGAATATTTCTTGAATCTTATTCTTTAAAGCAACAAGAGAACTCAATTTGCCAATCGTTAATTTAAAATGTTCTTCGTGACCTTCAAATTTCACATAAAAATATGGAGTTGGTGGTAAATAATTATCAAGACCATTGAAAAAAGATGTCATTTCTTATATTTTATTACGATTGCATTCCGAAATATATTTTATTACCATGTCTGAGCTCGACTTGATAAGAATTGGTTCGGCTCGAGTTCGATTCATAAGAGCTCACGTGCAATTCGGTTCGGTTCGTTAGGTTCAGTTCGTTTTCAACTCGAAACACAACTCAAGATTTTGACATGATTTTTTTTCTATTTACTCTCTATTTTTTTATATACATTTCGATTTTCCGAAGTAAAAACTATTTATTTGTTTAAATCAATAAAAACACATCATTATACATGTCGTTATCTATCAATTTTGATGTTAGTCATATTCAAAGTTGTGATGAAGGAAATTAAGTTAATTGTTTTTTAAGAAAAAATAGGAACTAAAATTTAAGATTCAAAATGATTAAAATTTAAAGAAATTTTTTAGAGAACTAAAAACATAATTTAATTTAACCCAAAAAATTATATCATTAGGGTCAATAATATTATGTTTATTGTTGAATGTGCAGGCTTTACTATTTGAAAGGAAAATTGCTTTTTAGGCCCCCCTACTTGCTCCCAAACCCCCCATAAATCCCAAAATGCCCCCAATTTTGGACCCAGGATACTATGTATTCTAGGATACGAAATCATATATTTTTCGTATCGTAGAATATGAAATAATGATTTACGCTTAATTTCATATTCTACGATCTAAAAACGCATAATTTCATATTCTAGAATATGAAAACGCCTAATTTCATATTTTACGATATGAAAATTCTAGTTTCATATTCTAGAGTCTGTAAACGTCTAATTTCATATTCTACAATATGAAAACACGTTAAAAAAGGGGGGGGGGGGGGGGGGGGGGGGGCGTGAGAAACCAAACAAACGTGCGATGTGTCTCTATTCTCACGAAGGAAGAACGCCAACGCAAACATGGATGAAGTAACGCGATTTTAGGGTTTTAATTTGTCAAATTTTCTTCTCCATTCAATCTTCAGTTTAATAGATTTGTGAAATCTCCTTCTCCATTCTCTAGTCAAAGTCACGAAAAAAGAGCGATTTTGTATTCTACAAAACGAATCACCAAGTAAGATTTCTTTAATCCCTATCACGAAATTGAAAGTCATACTCAGGTGTTTGTAAGTTCTGCGATTGAGAAATAAAAGTGTGATTTTCGTGTTGATACAATTTAAATTCTCTTTTTTAAATGGCATGTTATTTTCATAGGAAGTTTAGCAGTGTCTCACAAAAGATCAACTTGTGCATGTATCGACCATGATTTTTAAATGTATTATAGTTTTATAAATCAGTTAGTATGACCAGGATTTTTATTTTTTCTTCTAGAATGAAATTGAAGTTTGTGAATTGAAATTTTGAATTCATTCTCAATTTCTTGGTGGAGCATCATTGTCAATGTTTGGTTGATGAGTTGTGTGGTAATACCTACTCGTAGACGAGGTAACCCGAAAGAAGCAGTTGTATCGACCTCAGAGGATCAGCTTGAGCCTGAAGCTCAAACTCAAGAAGAGCCTCAACCGGAAGCTCAACATGAAGCTGAGAACATTGACGAAGTGGAGGCTGAAATTGATGCCGAAATCGAAGAAGAAGAACCACCACCACCACCACCACCACGGAAGTCACGTAAAAGAAATCCAAGAACGACATGGGGACAAAACCCACCACTGGTAGCACCACCACCAGTTATGGGATATGGTGGTGGTCCGACAGACCTGTCATTGTTGCCGTCATATGGAAACCATGTTGCTGCCGCTTTGTGGAGTCCAGATGAGCATATTGGATCAGATGGAGATGGATGAAGTAACATGGTGTCCGTATGAGGATCATCACCAGACGCACCCCTTTCAATAGTGTAGTTGGTACTCAGGATGGATTATGTGTGGAAGCGCTATGATCAGTCCACATTTGCCTGAGCGTGTCCTCAGGCAATATGGACATGTGCAGTCTATTCCCAGAGCCCCTGATGTATCTGCAAAGGCTGGAATGGACCGTTGGACCATTGGTGATGCTTTTCGTAATATGTCGATTGATAACTATGTCACTGAGGAAATGCACGGTCCAAGAGCACATAATGGATTTGAAACTGATCCGGGATACATTGCTTGGTTTTATCGAGTGTCGCATCCGAAGCTTTGGCCTCCAATTGAAGGGAGTCCACCAAGACCCGTCAATCTTGAAGTTTTGGTTGAGGAGGACAATGCAAATGAGAAATGTGACGTATTTGAAATATGTAAGGCGGTTCGAGCAGAGGTGAGGGAAAAACTTGATGGTGATCTAACTTTGGAACAAGCAAGGGAAGCACTTGAAAAAGTGTATAGTGATTTGGAGCCTATTACGACATATTTTGTACGACGCAAGAGGAAGACACACTCCGGTGAAGGAAAGAGAATGAAGAAGAAAAGACACTCGTAAGAGGCCGGTCCAAGTCATTAGGAACTTTATTTTCATTTTAGGTTATGTATTTTGGACTTGTTTTGGTATTTTGATTATGTATTTTGGACTTGTTTTGGTATTTTAGTTATGTAATTTGGATATGATTTTGTGATGATTTCGGATATGATTTATGGACATGTTTTGGGAATGATTATCTATGAACATGTCTGATATGATTAAAGTTCTGAAATAATTACAGGTTTATTTCAATGTCATGTTGTGGTTTTAAAACCATGTGAAAATTGCAGAGAAAAACATTTACGGGTTCTGGGTTTGCTGATTTCGTATCCTACAATATGAAAAAAATGCTAGGGCAAAATATAGATATATACGTCGGCTTCGTATCGTAGAATACGAAATTAATAATTTTCATATCCTAGGATACGAAACTAAGCGTTTTCGTATCCTAGAATATGAAACTGGAGTGTTTAAAAAGAATGTGTATTTTGTATTCTACGGGCTGAAACCTTAAGCTTGTTTTCAGAAAAATGTCAATTTCATATCCTAGGATACGAATTTGTGTTTTTTACACATAAATATGGTTTCGTATCCTATGATACAAAATTAGGTTATTTCATATTCTAGCCTACAAAACCCTTTGTAAGGGTATTTTTGTCACGATGGGGGGCCTGAGAGTAATGGCGGGAGGCCTAAAGAGCAATTTTCATTTGAAAGGTGTGACAGGCTTCAATTAAGTGGACTCACGCATATAAATAGACCAGAAATGCATGTCTACACACACACACACACACACACACACACACACACACATCTAACGTTACTTTTGAAGTGCTTTTATGGATTTAAAAAATAAATAGTTTTTACATCGGAAAATCGGGGTGTATATTAAAAATAGAGAGTAAATAGAAAAAATTCAATAAATTCTTGAATTGAGTTTCGAGTTGAAAACGAACTGAATCTAACGAGCCGAACCGAACTGCATGTGAACTTTAAACGAGCCGAACTTGAGCTGAAAAAAAAAAGCTCGTGTCGAATTAGAGCGAACCAATTCTTAACAAGTCGAACTCAGACATGGTACTAAAATATAGGTTAAATAGTCATTTATCACCCTGCAAAATAAGAGAGATTTGATTTACCCCCTACCTAATTTTTTTTTTCAAAATCAACCTTACAATATGAAAAATTTCTCACTTACCCCCCTGAAGCTACAACATGGCATCTGACTGGGTTATTTGGTTGATGTGGCATCTAACACATGTAATATATTTATTTTTTATTTATTTTTTAAAGCCATGTCATATAAATTATAATACTCTAAAAAGAAACCAAAACTAAAAATGAAAGAAAGAATGTTAAGAACCCAGGTCCGCAAAATTCATCTTCTCCAAAACAAAATCAATCAAATTTTCAATTTCAAACAACAACTCACATTATACATGGGATGGCCACAACCTCAAAAGAACCAACAAATCAACTCCAAAAGAAAAAACACTATTCCCCCTTCTTTCACTTCTCTGTTTAACTTCGATCTTCCTTCTCCTCTCACAATTCCTAAACACATCTTCATCTTCGTCATCACTCAAAACTTTCTCTTCAATTCACAAATTCCAAACCGACAATCACCGCCACCGTGGTGGTGATTGTGATTACTCAAACGATAAAGATGGATAAAGCCTCAAACGACAATAACTTCAATCTTTATGTTTGGTTTCTTCACCTGCAGCCGTGACTCAATCACCGGTGTCTTCACCTGGCGCTCCAGCTTTCTCCCCCTCTAAAAAACATAAAGATGGATAGGGCCAGAATTGGGGGATTTTGTAACCGAATGGTTCGACGAAGTATCAAATTGATTTCACTGGATCAGAAGCTTCACGTTCGTGTTTGATGAAATGGATTAATCTTTGTTATTTGTATTTTGTAGAAATATGGTATTTGAAGAGGATATAGAATTACCTTTTGTATTTTTTATTCTGGCGATTTGTGTTCAATTCTAGATGTTGTTCAATTATGTTGAAGGTTTATGTTGTTGAAGTTTTTGGGTTGTTGTTTTCGTGGTAGTGGTGGAGATAGAAGATGAGATGTTGTTGTTATAGAGAATTTTTTATTTTTTTTTGAATAGCAAAAATATTATTAAAGCCACCAAACATAGCACAAGAAGTACCATATAAGGGCAAAAGAAGAGGAACAATACAAGGAGAGAAACAAGGTAGCAGGGGTAGTCTTACAGGCCAAGAAAAACACCCCACCAACCGAAGCAAAAATCACCAAAGCCAAAATACAACAAAAACACACGCCCAGGCAGCAGTAACAAAAGGAAAAGAAGAAAGAATCTCACAATCCCCATACCAAAGGCCATGGGGTTATTGGTTTTGTAAGCCAAGCTCTGAAACATGGTTGCAGCTTCTGAAGGCTCCTAGCTTCTGAAGCTCACAAGTTTCTGAAGTGTCTCAGGTTCTGAAGCTCAGCAATTTCTGAAGCTTCGCATCTTCTGAAGCTCAGCAACTTCTGAAGCTTCGCATCTTCTGAAGCTCAGCAATTTCTGAAGCTTCGCATCTTCTGAAGCTCAGCAACTTCTGAAGCTTCGCATCTTCTGAAGCTCAGTGTGTTCTGAAGCTTTGCTTTTCTGAAGCTCTGTTTCAGTGAGCTATGTACAGCTGTATTTTCAGTTAGTTTTTTTTGTCCTAGGTAGTTAGGAAACTCTTGTATATATACACCTCATCCAATCAATAAAATACACTTTTTCATTTTTCTCAATTCTTTTCAATTACCTAAAAACTTTCTCTACGTTGTTCTCTTTGTTTTTTTTTATTCATCCCCAACAGGGGTGAATCTTTGATGTTCTTCATGTTGTTGTTGATGCTTTTTTTTCTTGATGTTACAGATTTGATGTTGTTGTTCATGTTCTGCAGATTTGTTGTTATGTTCTTCATGTGTTTGATGTTGTGTTTGAGTTCTTCATGTATTATGCAGATTTGTTTGAGTTCTTCATCATGTTCATGTGTTCTTGATTTTCTTTTAATTAAATAAATTAACATTAAAATAAATGCCACTAGACATGCCATATCATCAAATTTGTCCACGTGTACAAGCCACATCATCTAAATGATCCAGTCATATGCCAAGTTGTCAACTGAGGGGGTAAAATGAAGAAATTTTCATATTGTAAGGTTGGTTTTGAAAAAATAAATTATGTAGGGAGGTAAATCAAATCTCTCTTATTTTGCAGGGGGCAAATTTGCCCTAAAATATATTTCAAAATGTAATCGTAGTAAAATATATTTCGGAATGTATATATTATTATCAATACTATTGTAATCGTAATAAAATATATTTCAAAATGTATATACTATTTTAATTTTTTTATCATAATATTTTTATTATTAATTATATTTATTAGTAACATTTCCTTATTAATTTTTTATTATCATTATTATTAACATTTAAAAAAATAAATAAATAAAAGCCAACACGTGGAAGTGGATGGATGCATGGCGTCAATCCCATTTCCACCATTGACATGGTATAGCGACATTGAGGCTTCCTCCATCAGTGAGGCATCAGATTTTGTCTAAAAGGAGGTATTACAGCAATAAATTTTGAGGGATATTTAAAAAAAATATCATCTTGTCGGCTGGCCACTTTGGTGAAATAAAATCACTTTTCAAATGCATTTGTGGTGTTGCTGAACAGTGGTAAATGGTAGTAATGTCTTGATGAATGGAGAAATTGAAGCACATGGTTTATTGGTTTAATAAGGCCTCAATTATAGTGAGCGAGTTTGCTTGAGACACACGGCAAGCTTTTGTTGGAGGAAATTGTTTAATGGAGACAGGCTAGGATGTACATAGAGTAAAATGGGGGCAATTGACCCTACATATTTAATTTTTGAAAAATGTCAAAAAGTGTGCCCGGGGCACTAATTAAGCTTACTAAAAAAAACTTTTTTTTATAATTTGTGCATTTAATGCCTCGAAATTATAAAAAGTCAACTTTTAAACATTAACTTTTATTTTATTTTCTTTTTTGGATGTACTTAACAAGTGCCCCGAATGCACTATGACACTTAATTTTTATTTAACCAAACATTTTAATGTTATGACCCCACTGGAAATATAATGATTGCCCCCATATCACAAGTTTCATCACTATATTAGCACACTCCATACAAACATTTGTAGGGGTATAATTGGACCGATTTGGATCGGTTTTTTATGAATCCAAAGTTTGAATCAATGTGTACTCAATTGGTTCGATTTAGATCCATTTGTTCTGTTTTTGAAAAATTAAACCGAACCAAACTAATTGGTTTGGATTGGATACTTTGATCGGTTTTGTAATGCTTTTTTTTTTTTGCAATATTTTCCCTTCTATTATTTTTTATCCGATATCCTGCTATAATTTTTTTAATCACACATAACACTTATGTAATCAATTATCACCATATACCATACTTTAATTGGTTTTCAAACACATTTTAATTCAAACAAAGTTGACAAACTACAATCTATAGATTTTTAAATATAAAATACAACCATAAAATTAAGTTCATAAGTTCAACATCAAATAAAAAAGCAAACTAAAATAAAATTTCAATTTTTTTCCCACTTGAATCGTCAATGCACCATCATGAAATAATAAATTGAAATATATATATATATATATATGGTTAATAATAAATAAATATATGGTTAATAATATACCTATTGGTTTGGTTCATCGGTTTTTAAAAATTGAATCCGAGAACCGAACCAAACCACGTCGGTTTCTAATTGGTTCGGTTTGGTTTTGAATCCGAACCATAAACATCGATTTTTTTCGATTTGGATTTGTTGATTGATTTTTTACGAAAGCACTAATAAACACAAACTTATATTGCACCAAAAAAAAAACACAAACTTATTAATAGCATGTATATATATTAAATATATAATAATGAGTAACATAACTTACTGTTATATTATAATCAGTACTGATCCTGACTATTTGAAAGCCCGATTCAAATATTAAAAATGGACCCTTAATAAAAAATTTAAAAAAATTAAACTCTATATAAATATTTTTTTTTTATTTGATTGGAAATTTTTTCACCAAACAAATGATATTTTATGAACATTGATAATATTTAACCTTTATTATAGGATCTCAAAATTAATTTATCGAGTACATATAATATCTTATAAAAATTAACAATATATAACTATTATTATAGGATCTCAAAATTTTGAATTGAGACTTTCAAAATCTTGTAAAAAAAACCTTTATAATTATTATGAAAAATGATTGGTGGTAATTAGTTTTATACTCCATCAGCCTCTCTAATTATAAAGGTTTTTTTTTACAATATTTCTATGTCTTCAATACTTTATCTTTTTAGGATACTAAATACTAATGATGTATTTAATATTTTTTTCCTATATATTTTTGTTGTCGTACTTTTTTTGACGCACTTGTTATTGTATTTTAACTCACCATATTCTTTTTTTTTATAAAAATGACAAAATGATGTCATTTTTATTAACTCAGGCAACATTATTATAGATTGAATTCGATATGTTGAAATTATAAGATTAAACTTTTACCATTGAATCAATATTTCAAATGTAAATATTTCAATTTAGCTTACTACTCCACTAATTACTATTAATAAGGGTATTTTAGTAAATTTAATATACAACGTCATTATTTTATCACTTATATATGTATTTTGATATATTTTTTCATATGTATTTATAGTAATTAATTTTGACCCCACTTATTAAAATTTCTAGGTCCGTCACTAATGGGAGATAGTTGGCAGGAACGAAGTACATAGGGACACGATTTGCCCTTTTCTTGAGCATATAAATACAACAACTATTATGATTTTTTTAAAATGTAAATTTTGATTTTTTTTTTCAATGTAAAATTTACTATTTTTAGATAATTTAACTAGTGCACCACTTGGTGCATTAGTTAGCAAGACTCTTATCATAATTAGGAGAGTGGATTCTCTCAATTGTAAAAAACAATTGAGGGAATAATATGTAATTTAGACCATTCTTATTAAAAGATGATAAAGTTGGAATTTGAAAGAAAAAAAATTGATTAAAGGTTGAGATGTAAAAATTGAGGAAATTTTTTTGAGAGGATCCATTCTCGTCATAATTAACATCTCATCTTGGAGAGAGAAAAAAATCACGCACTACAAGAAATATGCTTTTTGGCAGCGACTTTTTTTGTTACAAGTTATTATAAGTCGTAGGTAAAACTATCAACAGATAGTTTGTCGCTGCCAAAAATCATAGTTTTTGTAATGATGTTCTATTAAAGAGAAGAATACAAATCAAAGGTTTTCGCCGTCGAATAACACAATTAATTGTGCTTTTCATTCGTTATTCATGTCAATGTTAAGGTGAACCACCATGGACAAGTGATCCATACTATTATAATAAATACAAATTTTATAAAATTCACCGTTATATTAAAAGTTTATATCATATAGATCATCCATAAAAAATGTAGAAAATTAAAAATCGTTTGACATGTTATTAAGACCCATAAAGATTAACAGTTTATTAAATCCCCCTGCATTTTTAATTATTACTAGTTGAAAATAAGAACAATCCATGTGGATACGGATTTTGAGTTTTATTACTTAACGATAAGTTAGTACACTTGTTAATTTTATCATCAATACATATATTAAAATAAAAATTAGACTTTTTTTACATGTAGTAAAAGGCTAGCAAATAATATAAATAACAAACAATTAAATCTAAAATAGCATTGTGCAAGAAACAACATGAAGCATCGAAAGTTTGTCAAGCAAGAAACAAAAATAAATTCAAAACAACTTATTATTCTAATACTTCCCCTCAAAGCTAAAGTTCACTAAGTTTAAGTTTGTAACAAAATTAACCTTGAAAAAAAAAACTAAATAAACTAATATTAGATTCAACTAGACTTTAGATTTTCAGATTGTGAGTATTCCTTCAACGGATTCAGATTTTCAAATTGTGAGTATTCCCTCACCAGATTTAGATATTCAGATTATGAGTATTCCCTCACCGGATGTAGATTTTCAAATTTCAAATTTTAGATTGTGAGCGATAGCTCACAAGACAGATCCAGATCGCGAGCTTTCGCTCAGCAGTAAGGCTGGAAATGAGTCGAGCTGAGTCGAACTCATCTGAGCTCGACTCGGCTCGTTAGGAATTGATTCAGCTCGAAACTCGACTCAAGTTCGACACAAACTTTTTTTTAGCTCGAGTTTCGCTCGTTTAAAGTTCACGAATAGTTTGGCTCGACTCGTTAAATCAAATCACATGATTTTAAAGTCTTTTTTTTTGTCAAAATTTTAAAATTTGATCTTTAACCTTTTAAACTGTTTTTTTTTTTTAAAGAAAAAGAAAATATTAAATTAAAACAAAAGTCATCTCAAGTGAATAATGGATAAACAAGTACAAAATTCAAACAAGCGTAAACTAATGTGCAAGTAACAAAGTTACAAAGCAAAAATTAACAAAATTCCACAATTATTCTCAAAATATTCTTTATTGATGTTTACATTTAAAAAGATTTGTATGTGTGTATAATAGGATGTATCATATGAGAATGACAAAGATATATGAGATAATAAGAATGATGAGAATAAATAATAGTCATTAGATCAAATTGAAGGGTCAAGATTAAAACACTAAAAATGTATCAAATGACACTTAAATTTATCCCAATTCACAGATTCTCCACTTTCGTCTCTTTCTTCTCCGTACTTCTTCTTCCTCTCTCACTGTGCCGCCGTCGTTCTTAGGCGCCTGCGAAATCAATTTTGACCCAAATCCTTTCTTGTACTATATTGGTTAGCGCTGCCAGCCGCTACCCTTATTTGACCCAATATATATAATCGAGCTAGTTCATGAGTCAAACGAGTCGAACTATATATAGTTTATGTTTAGCTCATTTATTTAATGAACTTATTATTTAACTCAAGTTCAGCTCATTTGATTCACGAAACAAGTTCATGAATCAATTATCGAATCGAGCTTCGAACTATTCACGTGTTGACTTGGGTCATTGTCAGCCCTACTCAGCAGCAGACAGATTCAAATTGCGAGCATACGCTCACTAGACAAATTCAGATTGTGAGCTTTCGCTCTCACCAAACAGACAAATTATGAGTACTATCTCGACTCACCGGACAAAACCAAACAAAATCAGACATAATAAAACAAACCAAACAACAACAAACTAAAATAAACGGAACATACCAAATAAAACAATTAACCAAATCAAATGAATATGAAACTGGACTAAAAAAGAGAGCATAACCAAACTAATCAATTTTAAGCAATTCAAACCAAATCACACCAAACCAACTGAACAAATACAAAACAAACCAAAGCTGACTAAAAACTAAACCAAACTAAAGCCAAATCAAACTGAGCCAAGTAAAACGTGAAACCAAACGTTAAGCTTTTCTACCAATATACTGAAATCTAAAATCAAAGTATATGTGTTGTTAACCGACCAATAGGAATAATTTAGAGAGACAATCTCTTACCTTACCAATTTGATACCAAGGCTGCAAATACAAAAACACAACAACAAATCAAATTCACTGAAACCAAGTACAGAGAACAAACATACCTTCAATCAACAGTTTAGCAATTCATCGGAGAGACTTGCTTTCTACTTCTTTCAATAGCACCAATCATAAAAATAAAAAAAATAAAATAAAAAAACTAAAACAAACATGTTCTCAAATTTGTGGAATTCAACAGCGGAAGCGACAAGTGGGTTCAAGGTGGATCGAATCATACTTTTGATGCTATGTTAAACATACAGAGTTCAAAGAAAAACACAAAGTGACGGCTAAATTTTAATAATATTATAATGACATAACTTCACAAAATAAAATTACAAGACGGTATATAATAATACTTAACGACTACTAACTGAAAAATCCAATAACATAATTTATTTATTTTTGTGTACAAAAGAGGGACAAAGCCCCCAAAGTTCTACTATTATCTAACACTACTAATATCTAAATATTCAAAAAAACAAATTAATAAATATTTAAGTTGTTATTTCAAAAATAAATTAGATGATGGACAAGTTTCGTAAAAGAATTTGTTTCGAATTCGATTAACTCACACCAATAACTTTTAGTGTGTGGAGCAAATAAATTAAGCAACCAAAAACAGTGAGAACCAAGCAAAATAATCACGAACAAATACACGGCGAAAAGTAAAGGACACAATAATATTTGTTGACCCAGTTAGGTGTTAATGAACCTAATCTGGGGGGGAGGGCAGCCATCTCCGTTCCACTTATCAATAGAAACCTTGATTACAATGAGATTCTCCACAAGAGTTACAAGAATTAGTGTTTTCCTAATTCTACCCTAGTCCCGAATCTCTCCCCGTGACCAAGAGATTCAATTCCAAAGTGTTTTCCAAGGTGATAGAATGTTTCCCCAACCCTAGAGTCTTCCCAAGAACTTTTTCTATTAACCCTAGTATTTGTGTTGACTCCAGAAATCCTAAAATCCCCTTATTCCACTCAGAAAACGCAAACAACCTCATATATACCCGCTAGCCTGCGCCCCGCGCAGATGGCAGGAGCAAAAGCTCCAAGTCTTCAGCAGTCCCGCGCCCAGCGCGGAGGTGCTGCACCCAGGCGCAGCCACCAGCACCTGTTTCCTGTTATTTCCTGTTTCTGAGTTTTCGAATGCAATATCCAACAGAATTAAATTGGTGGACAAAATAATCAGTTTTGATATGGATCCGGATTTCTTGTAATCAAGAAACCCATGCAGTCAATGTCTTTTAATGGTCCAAATTTAAAAACCATTAAACAAATAAAAAAATGAATGGTTCAAATTTACCTGCAGTTAAGTTAGGGTACACAATTTTGGTCCCTCACATGTGGTATTGTACTATATGGACAAGTTTCGTAAAAGAATTAAATTGGTGGACAAAATAATCGGTGAATTAAATCCAAATAAATGGAATCATGAGCGAGGCTCGTGCGAGCTAGTGGCCTTTGACTTCCACGCATGGACACAAGATTTTGGTCCCTCACATGTGGCATTGTACTATTGAATTTATGACATAGCAACATTTATTTATTAAGATTAAGATGAGTTTTTTTTTTTTTTTTTCACGGGAGATGAGTGTTATTTTTATACATTTTTTACATAAATTCTACATAAACACTATTTATACATACTTTATGTTTTTTTTAAGAAAAAGAAGATGAAAAATTACACAAATACTCTTGTATAAATATTGTGTATGAAAAAATATGTCTGAATATCATTTCTCATTTAGACCCTGAGCTATGGAAAATGAGTGTGACGGCATTAAACCCATTATTTTTGGGGCCCATATATTATTTTTATACCTAGCTATTATTATATAAAAAAACAAATTAAAATATCTATGCGGTAAAAAAAATAATAACAAGAAATCTTTATATTTTATTTATATGGTTAAGAAAATGTTGCAATCTAAGTCTATGAATATTGACACTACCATAAAATAAATGGAAGATGTGTTATTGTATTTTGAAAAATATTGAGAGGAAGGTTTTAGAAAAAATATGGATCTTGCAAAAATTGATGCACTTGAAATGAATGTAGAACCCATCTTTCCAATAAAGCGTCGTGTGATTACAAAAAAATATTTTGAAGAGAACAATGAGGACGATGAATAATAGTCCTAGAGAAATCATTTAATATCGAGTATTTTCTTATTGTTGTTGATATGACAACAAAATTTTGAAAAATAAATTTGAGAAATTGAAGACATTTGAAAGTAATTTTGGATTTTTATATGGTTCAGGAAAGTTAAAATCATTGGATGATAATGAGTTGAAATAATGTTATGTTAAATTTCACTCAACTTTTTTTCATGACAATCATTAGATGTTGATGTAGATGATCTTTTCTTTGAATTAAATGTGTTACAATATTTTACTTTGTCAACTGAAACAATGTCTGCCATTGATATTCTTAAATTTGTCAAAGATACATATTGTTATCTAGATGTATCCATTGCTTATAGAGTTTATCTGACAATGTCTGTGACTGTAGTGTCGACGGAAATAAGTTTTTCAAAATTAAAGTTGGACTTGCCTAGCTTATGCATATTATGTTAAATGAAATTTTTTTTTTTTAATGTTTGGCCAAAGGCTCACAGAATGTCAGGAACGAGGCTGACAAGTGGTCCCTATGATACCATGTAATACTTATGCAACTCATACATATTTTGTTCCAGTGGTGATATCACTTTGAATATCATAACAATTGGTCTCTTCTATATTTATTTTTTTAACTTAAATTTTGTCAAAAAAAATAAAAACTTAAATTGATGATACGGTACCTTAAATAAGGTGACATATCATCAATTTTGATACGTTCTATGACACGTCATGGAACTCCAATGGTTAAAAAAAAGTAAGGTACGGACCATTATTCTATGAAACTATCTTTGATACTCTTATTGAAGATACTCTAATAAGCAGTGTTTTAATAAAAGATCAATTCATTCTACTAGTTTATCCGTTTAATCATGCGGTTCGACTAATTACCTGGTGATTTGACCAATAAACCAATAACTCAGTATCTCATCAAGTATCCTCATCAATTCGATTGTCACATCATAAATGCAATAAATATCATTACCTGGTGATTTCACGAAAATAATACCTTTTATTTTCTTCCTAAACATGTTTTGAAAATATAGAACCATCGTTACTTTGTGTCGGTCACACCATTAAAAATTATTGGTCCTTGCACTTTTTGTACCCAGTATCACCGCTCATCAATTTCATGACTTGACCTATTTCATGAGTATTACAACTCTTGGTGGCCAAAAGGGAAATCAGTGTTTTTAAAATGTTTGTGAAGTAAAATGAAACTTCAATGTTCAATGCCATAGCATCTTATGCTATACATGTCACGTTCTATGGTTAACTTTCTTAACCTTTTTTCTTCTAAATTTTAATCATTTTTTTCTTCATTTCCATCACTATTAGTTAGAACATATATAGGCCTTTATTGTTCTACTTGTAGGTGATGAGAGATTCATATTCTATTTTTCGCATCCACTTCTCAAATTGGGTCCAAATTTTTTCTCATACCTGCCACATGGTGTGTGCTACAAATATTGCACAGAGGTGTGAACAATGGATGTTGGTGGAGCTGAGGTGAGTCTTATTTTGTCGGCAAGGATAAATGTGATGTAAGGTGTGAAGTGGTTGGCAGAATAAATTAAGAACATTAAAAATACAAATTGGAGAAAGAAATTCAAAAGAGAAAGCCACGTTGGTGAAACTTTCGTGATAAAAAAAAGAAAATAACTATTTTGGTTTCTTAATATGCAATTCGTTGTCATTTTGATCCTTCGGTGAGAAAAAACTACTACACAATTCTAAATCTGCATTTTGTTAGTTAGTTTAGTCTTTAATGTTAAATTTGATCATTAACTTAAAAAAAAAATTTATTTGATATTTTTTTTGGATACATATCAACTTACTAAGTTGGTACGAGGGACTAATCTAAAAAGAAAAATCACTATTTTAGTCCTAAATATCCATCTCATTATATATTAACCTTTAATATCAACCTCAAGAAAGGAGGCAGTTGGGAGATTGTAATGAAGACAATTTTTTATTTTCTTATCTTTATAATTAAAAATTTATAATGACAGTACTTGAATAAAATAAATGTCATACTACCTAGTGCCTCTATGTCGCTAATTAATGGAGTAACTATTTTTTTTAACTAGTTAGCATTTTTTGTAAAATAATAATATACTCGTATCAAATTACGAGGAATAATTATAGAGTAATCCGCCAAATTAGTCCTTGACTCTGTAAGACACTTTTAAATAGGTCACTGACTTTATGGATATTTCAAAAAGGTCTCTGACTTTGTTAAACTGTCAAGTTGGTCCCTATGTTTAATCAATTATTATGAATTAAGTCCTTATATTTTACAACTTATTATCAATTTTGTCCTTAAGTTTATTCACTTATTCTCAATTTAGTCCCTAACTTATTTTTTGAAGGACTAATATGAATAAAATTTATCAAAGTCAAGGATCTTTTTGAAATATTCATAAAGTGAGAGATCTATTTGAGAGTGTCTTACAAAGTCAGTGACTGATTTGGTGGTTTACTCAATAATTATACTTGCAAATAGAAAATGCTTCATTCATATTACCAAAAAAAAATGCTTGATTCATTTAATGTAAATATAAATAAGTGGAGATAAAACTTTGAGGGTATGCTTCAGCCTTCAAAGATATAAAAGTTAAAAACTTCCCACATTCATTGAGTATTCAAAAATCTAACACATACCATGGAAGATAGCCCTTCTAAATCCCCAAATGTCACAAATGGTAACCTTTTATACATTCCAAATCAAATTCCAATACCAAACTATGTTCGTATATTGGACACCACTCTTCGTGATGGTGAACAATCTCCTGGTGCTGCGATGTCTTGTAAGCAGAAACTCGACATCGCACGCCTATTATTAAGGCTACATGTGGATGTCATTGAAGCAGGGTTCCCTTCTGCTTCCAATGACGACTTCATGGCGGTTAAAATGATAGCTCAAGATGTTGGGAACGATGTTGATAATGATGGATATGTTCCTGTAATAGCCGCTGTGTGTAGGTGCAATGAGAAGGAGATTGCCATTACATGGGAGGCTGTAAAGCATGCAAAAAGAGCAAGGATTTGTACTTTTATAGCTACTAGTCCCATTCACATGGAGTATAAACTAAGAAAGACCGAAGATCAGGTGCTCCAGATTGCTCGTGATGCGGTAAAATTTGCACGGAGTTTAGGTTGTTGTGATATCGCGGTTGCTGCCGAAGATGCTGCCAGGTTACACAATGAATTAGAATTTTAATGTTATTATACGTAGGATATACAGAAATAAATAATGGATACAATCTAAAAAGATTGATCAAATTGAAAGATTTTGCATTTTTTGACAAACATTTATACATTTTGGTATGTTACAAAAGTTTATTTATTCATATGACCAGATCAGACAAGGAATTCCTTTATAAATTTTTGGGAGAAGTTATCAAAGCTGGGGCAACAACTGTGGTCATACCTGACACTGTTGGCATAGCAATGCCATTTGAATTTGGAAATCTAATTGCTGATATTAAAAGGAATACTCCTGGAATTGAAAATGCGATTATTGCAACTCATTGTCATAATGACCTTGGACTTGCAACTGCTAACACCATAGAGGTAAATGTGTTTGATCTGATAAAAAAAACATAAATTCTTAATGGTTTAGTTGAATTATATGTAATTTTAAAAATATTTATAAGACCAGGTGAAGAGACTTGACAAAAAAAATATTCTTATCCTTTGTTAATTCACGGGACAATTTTTGTCTTCTATATAATTTGACTAAAATACTAAAATAACTTGTCTCCAAGTCAAAAAAAAAATTAATACCTTAAACATTTAACTTGTTCTATTTTGTACTTACTTTTCACAAATCAAATGGACACTAAATCTTTTTTCTTTTCTAAAGAGTCGGTCTACATGTAAAACTTAGACACACTAAACGGTGGAAAGTGAAAAACTGCATATTCAAATCCGCATTCCAACATATCTGTTGTGAATTCGTCAAAAAATTACATCAATAAAAGAACTTGATGAGTGGAGCAAATAAAATCAAGCAACCAAAATAAAGCGGATATAGAAATGATGAAAATAAAAGTAATCCAAAGGAAAATAACCACACAAGGAGAAAGATAAAAGAACAAGAAGAACAAATAGTTTGTTTATCCAGTTTGGTCCTGAATTGACATATTTTAGGGAGAGGGTAACTCTTCATTCTACTATAATCAAACATGTGAATAACCTTTTGCTCAATCCTATAATTACACCAAGAGATAACCCATTTGTGTTGGTGGCAAATCCTTATTCTCACTAACTCTCTTTCTCCAATTTATCCATGCAAATTGTTTATATAAAAATATATGCTTATTAAGTTAAAATAAATCTGCTTTAAAATAAAACTAAATCCAAATCAGACATCCTTCAAAACAAATTTTCCCTAAAATTCAACGCAAACCAGACCTGCCCAACTCGCGTGTGCGCCTCGCGCTGTCCATGCACAGAAGGCAGAGGCCACCAGCTCGCACGAGCCTCGCGCTGCCCATGCACACCTCAGGCGCATAAGGCAGACGCCACCGGACCTATTCCATCAGGCGCACCTCGAGCCTAAATTTTGGGACTTGACGCCCTGCATCAATGACAATTTATTTTTTGGTCTTCTGAACTCGAGATTTCAAAACATACTTAACAATATCAAATATCTCTCCTTTTATTATTTAAATTGCACTTATAGACCATATAATATAACCATAACCTACTATAATACAGATTTTATCCATATACATTCTCTATTTTCAGGGTGCACGTGCAGGTGCTAGACAATTAGAAGTAACAATCAATGGGATTGGTGAAAGGGCAGGTAATGCATCATTAGAAGAGGTGAGATTATCTTAAGCAGAGGTTAATTATGTTTTTCAGTTTTTAATTAAATAATTTCATTTAGTAATTTAATTTATTCTCTCAATTTTCTTTGTACATTCAAGGTTGTAATGGCCTTGACATGCAGGGGTAATGATATATTAGGTGGTCTACATACAGGAATTAATACAAGACAAATAATAAGGACAAGCAAAATGGTTACATATTTGAAACACTTGTTATTCTATTTTAATTTCCTCTCATTGAATTTTTTCTATTTATTAGTTCATATTTCATAATTTTTGTCAATATAGGTTGAAGAGTACTCTGGTGTGCATTTACAGCCTCACAAGGCTCTTGTTGGTGCAAATGCTTTTCTTCATGAGAGTGGCATTCATCAGGTTGGTCATATCAAAAAGTACATATGAAAAAGTACTTGATCTTAATATGCAATATGGATCTGGATTGTCTTCAATAGCAGGAACTCGCAAATTTTTATTGTAGAAAATCTTAGCCGTTGATTTAAAATTGAACGGTTCAAATTACCTATTATAAAATTAAGTAAAAATAATCTTAATGGTTGATTGAAGATCGGACAATTCGACCTATTACAGCATCATGGTGTAACAACAGAAAATCCAATTCCGATGCAATATAGCCAATTGTTTTTTCTTAATCAACATTGTTTTACAATCTATTTTTTGCATACATACCTTATTTTCTAGTTATACATTTATAAAGCTGAATGAGAGTTTTCCTTTAGTATGGTTAATTCTCTAACTCAATTTTATGCTTTATAGGATGGCATGTTAAAACATAAAGGCACATATGAAATAATATCTCCTGAAGATATTGGTCTTGAAAGATCCATAGAGGCTAGTATTGTACTCGGAAAGCTTAGGTAAAAAATTTTCTGATTCTTTTTATAAGAGATAATTAAATTTTTAAATGACCTTTTAACGAGACCCTTAACTATTTTTTGCCAATTCATACAGTGGACGCCAAGCATTGAGAAAAAGACTTGAAGAGGTAATAAGCAATAAAAGCATATTAAATGTTTTGTTAACTTTGTTTCATTTTTTTTTTTTTTTTTCTTTTTTGGTCTAGTCTTTGTTTCATTTGTTATTATGTGGTATTTCAGCTTGGCTATATACTAAAGGATGATGAGCTTGAGACTCTGTTCTGGAAATTCAAAGCTTTGGCTGGGACAAAAAAGGTTAACATAATTGTGTCTATATAATATAAAATTATCCTTAAAAAAAATATAAAAATAGATACAAGAATCAATGATTTTGTGAGCATTTAATTTTAAAAAGAAATATTTAAAATAAATTTTACGGGTGAAATTTCTAACCACTAATAAAAATAAAAAAAAAAATTAAAAAATTAAAATACTAAGGAGCTACCCGTTCAAAAAAAAAAAATACTAAGGAGCTAGTTTTAACTTTGAAAGGTTCTTCAGAATAATATATGAATATCTACTTAATTAAACTCCTCAAAATAAATTAATTAATAAGAGCTTAATTAAACTTCTTGCCTAATAAAACTAATAATGCAATTCACATAGATTATTCTTGACTTCAATGTTTTATGTTCTTGTAGAGAGTAACCAATGCAGACCTCAAAGTATTGATGTCAAATGAAGCATACCAAGCTGAACTTGTCTATAAAGCTGCATGATTTATAGGTAAATTAAAACATTCTTAGATTGAAGCTACAAATTCATCAATGTTTGTTGTAATGGCTTAAGTAAAAATACAAAAAAATAAATATCAATTGATCAATATCTAAATGCAGGTTAGGCGCTGTACCGTACTAATACGTCCCTCTCAAGATGAACCTCATTTTCTTTTTGCATCTGAGAAGGCTTAGGGAGACGACCATTGTTTTGTTTCCTTAAAATTTCTCTATCATGTTAAGTTACTCGAATCCTTCAAGAGAAAAGAAGAACTCAACTAGGTTGGCAACTAAGAATAAAACAATTATAACACTCTCGTTTTTGTTCTTCAGATTTAGGGATTTGGATCCTTTATGCATTTGGTGTACTATGTCATGTGTTTAAGTGTTTGATATAGTTTTAATAATTGTTAATTTGTAATAATATGGGACAGTCATGTCAGTTAACTTTTAGATTCACATTACCTTTGCATTCAGTTCAATGAGGTGTGTATGTAGTCCTTTAATGCTTTGATTGTGTGTTGGAACATTTATGTGTTTTAATAAGATTTCGAATAATATATTACTAGTACGCTGTAATCTTACCACTGACTTACAGTGTTCCAGCAATTCCAGTACTCAAATGTGTTTTATCCATAGCAAAACAACGTGCAAGGCGAAAATCTGCAATCTTAGGAGAAAGATTATCATCTAGAAGAACATTACTGCTTTTGATATCTCTATGGATTATTCGTTTTTTTGTTCCTTGATGAAGATAAGCAAGCCCTTCTGCTATTCCACGAATAATGTTAACCCGCTGCTTCCAATTTAGAATTTGATTTCTGCTATTTTCTAAAAAAAATAAATAATAATTTATCAGAATCAATTAAAATTTGATCTATCTATCCATATTTATTGACCATTCGGTATCTAACTATCTATTTTTCGGCCAAAATCATTTATACAGAAAAAATACTTATGCTATAAGCTTGTAATTAAGTTTATGAAGTGCTAATAAGATAGAGAGAAGTTAGAAAAGTTACCAAATAGAAATTGATCTAAGCTCTTGTTGGGAAAGTACTCATAAACAAGTAAACTCTCAGGTCCTTCAATGCTACAACCCAATAATTTGACAAGATTATTGTGTTCAATTCCACTAATCAAATTTACTTCATTGAAGACTCATCCACCTTCAAATTGTTGGAGATTTATCAAGTATGTATTATCAAGATTCAAGATTGTATTTTGTACAGATCTTGCATTATTAGCATTATTGGTGCTGTGGGTATATATTTTCTCCTCATCTGAAAAACAAATTATCACATTTTCCATGCTGAGATTAAATGACATTAATAAATTGTTTCTATTTATCGAGAAAAATAAAACTTTTATATCATTTCCATCTACCTATTGATGATCTATTTAAACGAATTTTTTTATCATATGCACCGTTTACTGACAAGGAGGAATTTACTGACAATAATTGAGCTGGAATCAATTTTCACTTATACTCGTTTAAAGACGAATAAGCAATACATCGAAGGATATATTCAGTTTTCGATTCTATATTCTGATTTTGTTTTTTAATTATAATGTGAAAATGTGAAATTTGGTTGTATGTCATTCGATAAATTGGTTAGACAGATGTGCAGTTGAAATGTCTCTCAAAAAAAATGCACAAAATGGCAAATATTAGCTTGATTTACATAATTGTACCTGGAAAAATGATAACAGATTCCTCCTTTGCAAGTTTGAAACCGAAATCAATATCGTTGCTAATATCTTCCAGAAGCGAAAGGTTTAGTTCCACCTGCATGTCATGAAATTCAAGAATAAATAAATAAATAAATAAATAGGCTTTAATGCAGTTTTGGTCCCCCTATTTTGAAAAATCTGAATTTTTGATCCTCTATTTTAAAAGCCAACTTTTTAATCCCCCTATTTTAGTTTTTTCTAAATTTTGATCCCCCATCTCAATTTCTGCTGATGTGTCGATTTCATTAATGACGTGGCAGTATAATAATATTTCCATGTCATTTATTTATTTCTTTAAATCATAAATTTTGTTTTAAATATATTAAAACAATAAAAATAAATAATTAATATTAATTAAAAAACAAAAACACGTAAAGGAAAAAAAAAAGATAGAACCCTAAGTTCCCAAATTGAGAACGCAGAATGCACGCAAGAAGCTCTCCCTCTCCCTCTCAATCTTCATCATTTTGAATTTCCATCATTGATCTTTCTTTCCTTCGCAACAATTTTTCTCCAACATCTCCCTCTCAATCGTTTTTTTGCCTCTCAATTATGTTCACTTCAAATTGTTCTCATTATTGAAGAGTTGAAGATGAAGATTGAAGAGTTGAAGAAGGTTTCAAATTTGGAAAACAAAAATGAGAATGGCTTGAAGATGAAGATGAAGTTTTACAAGGGATTCATGAAGTTGTCATGGTTTTTGACAATTTTCTTGTTTTTTTTGTTGGTGGCAACAATTATGTTGAAATAGGTGGTTTAATTTAGGTGGTAAAAATTATGTTGTTTTATTTATTGAAATGATGTAATGAATGTGAATTTGGTTTAATTTTAATGAATTTGGTTCAAACAATGTAATGTGAAAGAAACATGTAAATAAAGACAGCAACCAAATTGATCTCATATAAATCCCACATCTTGAAATGTGCTAGTGACAAAGGCTGACTCATTTTCCTTAGGATGTATAGTTCGTGTACTATTTGGTGGAGCTGTTTTGAACCATTGTTGATGATAAAAGAACCTGAAAAAAGCTTTGGTGATTGAACTGAATTGGCCAAATTAAAGGCCTTACTAAGTGGATTAACCCAAGGCTTTGGTGATGGAACTCTATCACGATTTCCTGCCATATTGCTATCATTATGCATAAAGGCTCCCATATCTCTTAATGGAAAGATCAAACAACCAAAGTTTCTTGAATATTTATAACATCTACTGTTATGTTGATTGCAACATTTACTGTTATGTTGAAAACTAAATAGACTAAAATTTTGCAGCACCATAATAGCAAAATACTTCAAAACATAAGTTTCAATTGAATTGTGTGCATCTCATAAGTAGATTACAAAATACCAAAACATAAATTCTCTAACATCTCAGATGTAGATTACTTGATATCACTAGTAGTATTGATAAAATGCTTACAAAATACCAAAATAGTTATAACATCTAACATGTTCCAAAATAAAAATTCTAATCAAACTAATATGCTTGTGAGTCTTGGGTCTGGGGTGGAGCTTGTGATCCTTGGTTTATAACAGTCTGATCATTTTTTGCCTTCTTCTTTGGTTTGACCTTAACTTGAGTGTCAGCAACAGCAGGATATTGCTTGTTCAATTTCTGCTTCTGCAGTACAAACCAAACATTACTAAACTAGAATTTAAACAAGAATTTTACTGAACCAAAAATTAAATCAGAGTTTTAATAAACCAGAATTTAAACAAGAATTTTACTGAACCAGAAATTAAATCAGAGTTTTAATAAACCAGAATTTTGAATACCTTGTTCCCACCCTTAGGGATGGCTCTCTCAGCAGCTCTTTTGCCTTTACACGACCTTGCATTGTGCCCCAGTGCTTTACACTGTTTGCATTGAACTGTTGTTGAGGTTCTAGGCACAAAGTTTGGATTTCTTGGTTCATCATTCCTCTTGTTCCTATTCTTTTTGGGACGACCAATAGCTCTTCTCATGTAAGGGGGATTAATTGGGTCAGATTCAAGTAGTGGCCATAATTGTGGACCATTTGTTGGCAAAATGATATGAGAATACGTTGCCAAAATGGTACTTTTCCTGAAACCAAAATCACATAAATGAGGTTAAATATAGCATGGTAAGATACATCTCAAATTAAATTAACAATGTATACCTATAGTACGAAGATACATAATCTTCGGGTGCCTCTCTTTTCTCCCAAATACAAGTGATAGCATGGCAACAAGGTATGCCTGTCAAATCCCACTTTCTGCATGCACAAGTTAACTCGAGTGACTTTTGATTGAAGATGAACGAGAGGAGAAAACGAATCAATGATGATGATGAACGATTGCAAGGAAGATGAAGATGAACAATTTTTGCGAGTTTTGGCGAGTTTTCAGAAAACAATGAAGATGAACAATCGCTAGGGTTCCATATTTTTGCGAGTTTACGTGTTTTTGTTTTTTAATTAATATTAATTATTTATTTTTATTGTTTTAATACATTTAAAACAAAATTTATGATTTAAGGAAATAAATAAATGACATGGAAATATTATTATACTGCCACGTCATTAATGAAATCGACACATCAGCAGAAATTGAGATGGGGGATCAAAATTTAGAAAAAACTAAAATAGGGGGATTAAAAAGTTGGCTTTTAAAATAGGGGGATCAAAAGTTCAAGTTTTTCAAAATAGGGGGACCAAAACTGCATTAAAGCCAAATAAATAAATAGCGCTTTATTTTTTTTTGAGATATTTTCTATTCTGTTCTCATAAAAGTAAACTCTGACTCTGAGTTTCTCACTCACCATCATAGCCATGGACCCTTGTGGTTTGCAAGGGGAAGAAATGCATGGAATGTCTTCAATCTCTTGGCAACATATATCTGCGGTAGGCCTCAGATTGTCAATTGTTTTTCTGAATAAAACTTCTTCTGTCTGTGTAATTATGCGAGGCACAGCCGCCTGTCAAACCAAAGCTGCTGTCAATCGTGTGGAATAAATAAATATAATAGATGAAAATTATTGCTGAGTAATTTCGGATGATGTTCTGGTATATGCAAATTATCATCATACAAAATTAAATGTCTTTTCTTACTTCATGTTATATTCTTGGTTTTTTCTTTTCAGATGGTTAGTGGTATCAGTCAAAATGCTTTAAGTCGATTTGAGTTACGACAATTAGACTAAAACATTATGAGTCACAATGAAAGGGACATGACATAATATGAATCCATTTGTGTCCTTGGAAATAGGGAATTAAAAACCTGAATGAAGGTAGCCGGGCCTCCTAATAGATCAAAATATGTTTTGATGCGCTCCTCAACTACCTGCATAAGAAACATTTGGTCAGATTTTTAACATGGCATGAAGAACAAGATAAAACTTAATTAGGGTCTAGCTGACGAAGGCCCTAAGGGCATTGAGTAAGTAATTCATAACAAGAAAGTTTGTCTTGGAGATGTAAGTTAAACATTTGTGAGTGTAATAAATACATCATTTCCTTCATAATCAGTGTCGTAAAGCCACTTGTTAGCATAATTCATTTAATTATAAGCACCAGCAAGCATATATAAATTTATTTAACAGAGAGAAAGTTATACTACTGCAGGAAAATGTAATGAGTTTCTATAATTCAATCTTTGACTGAATAATAACATTATTACATTCATTCTTGTATACTTGACACCTTGCTGCAATCCAAAATAGAGAGGTTCTCTAAAGTGAACACGTAGTATTACACTTGTTTTTTTAAGGATTCCCATCCATGTGTTCCTCAGGCATGCTTTATTCAACTATAAATTTCTTAAATAATGTTGTTAAGGAATTAAGGATAGTCTATAAAAGAGTATGGTATAAGTGTATAACCATACCTTAGCAATTTCTATGTTGACATTTTCAGTTTGAATCTACTAATGAATATAATCCAAATTCAACAAGAATTTTTCTTGCAAGTCCCCTACAAGTATTCTAAAGATCGCATAAAAAAATAACAGATAACATAGCAGCATATACAGAACATTGGTGACATTGAGAGAACAACTTGAGGGCTCAAATAATCAAGTTCAATGCATGACACAGCTACCAATTTACAGGAAATCATGTATTTCATGATTACTGAGGTCTGCTATTCCAGTAGATATCAAAGTGAATGAATGGCTAGCCAGAAAATCGAACACGTATCCTGCTATTGTCGGCTTGTTCTCACTCCGGTTCTGCTTCAGAAGTTCGCTTCCCATGGTAACTCACTGAATTCATACCTTCATCTTGTTGCTTAATCTATCTAAGACCAATATAAGTTCTTTCATGGGAAGTTCAGAAGACCCTCCAACCGAAAATTCTTGAACCACTCCATCAATTTCAATCATGCTGCAGCCCGGGACCTTTGTTTCAACTCTTCTTTCTTTCATTAAATTCCTAATTCTTTTGGCCGCATCGAACCTACCAGCTTTGGCATATATATCACATAAGTTCATATAGAAAGCATGATTATGAGGCTCCAAATCTATCAAATGATGGGCTACCTTCTCTCCTAACTCTATATTTCCATGCATCTGACAACCACCAAGTAATGCACCCCATACATAAACATCTGGCTTCATTGGCATGCTTCTTATAAGAATCATTGATTCGTCAAAAAGCCTCGCTCGACTAAGAATATCAACCATGCAAGCATAGTGATAAATCTGTGGTTCAATCATGTAATCATGTTTCATTACATCAAAGCACCACCTACCTTGCTCAACCAAACCGGAGTGAGAACAAGCCGATAATAGTCCAACAAATGTCACATGATTAGGCTTTACTCCAGCTCTTTCCATCTCTAAAAAGCAATCAAATGCCTTCTTTCCTAATCCATGAAGAGCAAATACCGAAATCATTGCTGTCCAAGCCGAGGCATCCTTTTCAGGCATGTCGTTGAAGATCTCATAAGCTTGCAGAACATTCCCACATTTGCCATACATATTAACAAGTGCTGTTCCAATTACCACATCACATTCTATGTTGCATTTTCTTAAATATGCATGCACCCATCTCCCATGGTCTATAGAACCTAGTTCAGCACAAGCTGAAAGGACACTAGCTATTGTAATCTTATCCGGTTTAACCACATCACCACCACTCAAAAACTGCATTTCATGGAAAAGTTCCAATGACTCCTTCGCATGGCCGGCTTGAACCAACCCTGTAATAATCGAATTCCAAGTTATAATATTTCTTCTACTCATCTTTCTAAACAAATTCAATGCCATATCAACTTCCCCATTTCTCAAATACCCAACAACCATCGAGTTCCAACTAACAATATCTCTATCAAACATTTCGTCAAACAACTTCCGTGCATTATTCAACAACCCGAAATTCATAAACAAACTAATCAAGGAATTCCCAACAAAAACATCATTCAAAAATCCAAACTTTAATACTTGTGCATGAATAACTTGGCCGGTAGTAGCACCACCGCATTCCCACCTATTGCAACCCTTTACAAGAAAAGGGAAGGTGAGGCTACTCGGCACAACGCCATTGTTAAGCATTTGCTTATACAACATCAAAGCCTTAAAACAATGAGTATCATCACTTCCTTCTAAGCATCCATATGCTCTGATCATAATATTATACACACGAAGATCGGGATTATTGATCATGTGAAATACATTCTTGGCATAGGTGAAAGAACCATAATTCGAGAAAGAACAACAGAAAAGTAAACGGGTAATAAGATAATATTGGTCATTAGTATGTAAAGTTGGAGACTTTAGGATTTGGGTATGAATAATTTTGATTTCTTTAAGGTTCTTGCATCGTTGAATCAATCTAGAGAGTGTAGTGAGGCTTTTAGATTCCCTCAAAATTTTGGCATCAAAGAATGTAACCATAACAATGCAACAAACATGTAAAACTGTCCTCAAAATATATTTGATCAAATCAATGTAAGGTTGTGTTGTGTCTAACAATATAGTGCTTGTATCAGTGTTTCGATGTGATTGTTTTATTCACTCTAAAAATGGTGAAAAATAATAATGGTGACTTCCTAGAGCATTTTCTTGTGCCTGTTTTCTCAATAACAAATTGTTTTTTAAAATCTTGCTTTCTATTACACAACAAGCCTCAACAAGATAATGCAAGCTCTCATTCTAATGAAGATATGAAGGTAGCAATGAATAGTGATTCTCAAGTAGTTAGAGGCAGTTAGGCTCAGTTATAGGTTAGTTAAAATTTGTTACTTGCATTGTAAGCAATTATCATCTATGTGTGATATAAAGATAGCTTATGGGAATTTAATTTTTTATTATATTCTTACATCTCTTCGGTTTTAATCTAACGACTGAGATTCACACGCAAGAAAATTATTAACGAAAGAAATTAGAAGAAGGAGAAAACGTGTGACATCTAAGTGCGGAGATTAGTGCAGAACGAAAGGTAGTAGAGAAAGTGCAGGAGACGATCCGGATCCTAACTTATTATATTGGTTTAAATATCATTTTCGTCCCAGTATTTTCACAAATATTTGGTTTTAATCCTTGTGTGTTTTTTGTTGCAAATATATCCCTGAATGTGCAAATTTTAACTAAAAATGCTGATCTGGCTAACGTTTGCCCACATTGCAGTTATGAGGTGGCAGAACCAAAAACTACTTTATCGTTATTTTTTTATTTTGGTCCCTGTATGTTCGTGAATTTTTTGTTTTGGTCCCTCATTTTTCTTCCTCTTTTGGTTTTGGTCCCTCATTAATTTACTCAACATTTTGGTTCTGCCACCTCATAACTGCCATGTGTACAAACGTTAGCCAGATCAGCATTTTATAAACGATTTGGACGGCAAGGAATAAAACCAACACAGTTTGCACATTCAGTGATATATTTGCAACAAAAAATATACATGAGCTAAAATAAAAAAATTCCGAACATATAGAGACGAAATTGATATTTAAACCTATTATATAATATATCTACTTGTATAAATACCACATTGACGCATTGAATAAACTAAGAGTATGTTTGGATGGAGTAATTAAAAAATTTAGAGGATTTTGAATTCTAAACGATTCAAATGGTTTTATTTGAATTATCATCATTTCTAAATATGTGTTTGGATAAAGTAATAGAACAATTCATTGTGAACATTTATGGGCCACTTTTATAAATTTGAAAAGTTTTGGTCAAATTTAAAAATTGAAAATTATGGACCAATTTGCAATTTAAAAAATTTAAATGACCAATTTGGAAAATCTTAGGGGCCAATTTGGAATTTTTGAAAAGTTTATAGAGGTCAATTTAAAAATTTTGAAAAAGGAATTTCAAATTCCTAACTTTTAACATTAAAATGAAAAGCTATTCTTAATTATTAGCTTATTAAAATCTATTTTTCTATTAAAAAAAAACAAGGAACTTAAGTGTAGGAGTGACAATTTTTTTTTTAAAAAAAAAAAATTTATGATAGTAAACAAACAAAAAGCAATTTCAAAATTCTTTTAAAATCTCTTATGTGTCAAAAAAAAATTCTTTTAAAATCTCTAAAACAAATCTCTAAATTTTTCAAAGTAAAATCATTTTTTAAAGGATTAAACAAACGCACAAAGACCCCTCATGTGCATAAGGATGGCAATGGGTAGAGTACTAGAGTTTCCATCCCCATATCCGTAGTTTGGAAAAATACACGTACACATCCTCATACTCGTGTGCCCATACCCTATGGATAACTAAGTACCCATACCCATTATCCGCATTTTTGCTAAAAATAAATTGATCAATTATAAAATATCATATCATTTTAATAGTTAATGTTTACTCATGAATATTATAAATAAAATTATTAGTAATATCATGCTAATTAAGTTCATTTCTCTGTTGACATATTTGCATTATGTTATAAATAAACATTCTTATTAAAAATGTGTAACAATATAATAATGTTGTATTTTTTAAATTGATTTACATATATTATTATATAATAATATAATTAAAATAAATAAATATATCCTATGTGGGTATAGGCGTGGTGGGTGCTAAGGTACCCGCACCAATACCTACTCAATTTTGTGGGTAATTACTCATACTCATATTCGTACCCAAAATGCGGATTTTTACCCTACCCATTATGGGTTTTTTTGCAGACTTTCGCTAAATTGTCATCCCTATTTAAGCACTCTTGCAAAGTCATTTTAGACAACTCGTGATGAATATTCTCACTTAGTGTAAAATGGGTTAAAATGTTATGTAATTTCTGGAGAACATTCTCCAAAATTGAAGAAATTGCATCAGCTGAGTTCAAAGAATTGTTAGACGACTTCGTGCAACTATAAAGGTATAGTAGTTGATAGGCCGCAAGTGTACGGTTTTATTGTCATAATTAATAAAAAGTATCGGTTTTATTGTTATAAAAAATATATAGATTGAAATATATAGTAATTCGTTGGTTGGATATACGTTTTTTTTTCTATTTAAAACGTCAAATTTTTGCTTCAACATTTACTTACTTCAATAAACATTTACTTGATATGATTTTTCTTTTTTGGAAATAAAAAGTGCGTTAAAAATTAAGGTGAAACTTAAACATTTCATTCCATATTAATAATTTGTTATCTACAAGTTAAAATTTTATGGTTAAGTTTATCAGGCGACAAGCGAATATGGTTGTTCATTCTCTTGTTAGGGCGGTCATATCATGGTCTAGTTGTTGTAATTTGAAGTTTATACCTATTTGTATTTCCTTTTTGGCTCGGTCTAGCGTGGGAGACCTTCGTAGGTCTCTTACGGTGCGTTAGTAATATAACTCTATTTTCAACCGTTGGATCTGATGATGTATGGAGATTATCATGCATTGTCAACACCAAATACTTCTTATTTCATTTTCACTTTTTCAATTCTCTCTCTTCTCAACCCAGATCGACTACAATTATCCACAAGAAACACCTTTTTCCATTCTTCTCTGTTCTCAGTATTTCTTCAAATTTCAAATGTGAGTCATACTTTTATTGCACAAAAATATACTAGTATAACATAATTGGTTATTATTTTTAATGATTTTTGTGATTTTTATGGATTTGAAAGTTTGAATATTGATGGTGGTAAGTTAGGCGAGGGCTAGCATGAGCGAGCCGCTCATATCTCTCATCCGTGAGAGACTAATTTCAACCACTAGATAAGTTAAATGGCTATGATGTTGTATTTGGAAAAAGAAAAATTTCTGCAGCTTATTGCATGTGAGTAATACTATTCTTTACATTTTGATTTACTTACAACTATTGAAAAATAAATTACACACCTCGATATGCGACACGATACTGATATGATACCAATATGAAATTTTTAAAAAATCTTTATTCGATACTGCCGCAATACATTATTTTAAAATTAAATATATAAATGCACAATATGCAAAAATGACTAAAATCAATAATATTAATAATGATAATTTTTTTTTTGAAGGACAAAAAATTATTATTATTATTATTATTATTATTATTATAAACATCAATATTTCATTGTACAATAACGTACAAACAAGCCAATAAGCTTGCACAAGGGCAACACTGTTTGTGGCTCAACATACAAGAGTCAAAATAACGATTTAATCGATACTTTTTTTATACGAGTATCGGGACGTATCCAACGCGTATTGGATATTATTTTTTTATTTAAAAATAAAGATTTAATCGATATTTTTCCGATACGAGTATCGGGACGTATCGGTATCGAGAACGTAACGAACACGATACTTCACCATTTTTAGAGTATCGAGGCTTCATAGCACACCGCTTTCTTCTTTCTTATTGATTTATTTATCGACACCACACACACAGGCGCATTGATTCTTCCCTTAGTAGAGATCTCTGAAGCCTCGATATTCAAAAAATGGCGTCGTATCGTGTCCGATAAATATTGTATATTTATATATTTAATTTTAAATTTAATTTTTAAATAACGTATCGCGGCAATATCGGATTGAGAGTTTTAATTTTTTTACGTATAGTCGTATCAGTATTGTGTCCCATATCGAGGCTTTATAGGTAGAGATGCTCGTGGTTCGGTTTAATCAGTTTTGAGGCAAAAACTCAACCGATTCAAAAATAAATTTATTTGCAGTTCGATTCGGTTTTAGATGACGAATAAAAAAATCCAATTCAATTTAATGCGGTTTAATTTGGATCGATTTTTAATTTTCAAATTATAAATTATAATTTTTTTATTAAATATTAATATTACAAAAAATAAAGCCCTACTAATATTTAAATTTTTTATTAAATATTAATATTAATAATTAAACAATTGGTATGTGGGGTCTTTGCATTTGCAACTTGCAAGCACGTGAGAATTGCAGCAAGTAATTATTCACCTGCTATAATTGCAAGAATTTTCCTCTCTCCAGATTCACATCACAGCCGTTTAATTAATCTAGTGGTTGAAATTCAGTCTCTCACGGGTGAAAGATACGAGTCGCTTGCTCACGCTAGAACTCGCCGGTAAGTTAAAGGTCAAAACTTTTACAATATCTTCTTTGTTGAATATCAAAATTTAGTTCTTGTTGAATATCAAAATTTAGTTCTTCTATCTTTGATTAATATGAAAATTTAAATTTATTGAGTTTACCTAATTTTTTCCCCCTTAGGTAGATATAAAAATTTGAAAACCATTCTTTTCTATGTTTATCCCAAATCTAAGCATTATTAATGGATTGAAGTAGAATGGTGAAGGAAATAACTTGACATTTACATGACTGAGAAATTTGGACTTAAAAAGTGTTGATATTGTGAGAACAAAAGCAAAGAGTGAGATAGCAAGAAAGAGAAGAGAATGAACAAAGAGAGTTTGAAGACGACAGCTCATAAGAGAGAGAGGGGGGGGAAACACAATCTAGTGTATGTGGGTTCATAGTGTAATGTGAGGTGTTTAATCAATCCAACCATGATTAAAGATGTTGCACCGTGAGAGACCTATGAAGGTCTCCCACGCTAGACAGGGCTTTCCTTTTTGTTAATTAATGAAATGATATGAATTTATATTTGTAAAAAAAAAAACTGATCTTATGCCTCACACTCGGATGGAAATGCAGGGCATTTACTGTACTTGTTAATTATTATTATGAGCATAATAGGAAAAAAAAAAATAACATTATTGCACATACATTTATATCAACAATTGAATTCAAATTTTATTTTTCTTTCGCACGGTTTCTGACCCACCAAAAGTGGGCGATTAATCCGACTCATGCGTAGAGGCATACGTACTAACCAAGCATTGTTCCCCTGAAAATCAAACCCGATATTCTCCGGATACGCCATTGGAAGGAGCTCCTTGACACTGGAAACCAAACAACTTGATTATTGAATTCAAAACTTTAATTTAATTAAATTACAAGAGATTCACCTAATTTTATTTAAGCTTTTGAATATTTTTAATTCTTTAAACAATGTTAGCTCGATCGTTAAATAATTGTGTTGTTTGTTTGTACTCATGCAGCTGGGTTCACACGGATAGTTGAAAAAAGTTAAAGAAAAAGTGATAAAGGACGGACCCATACTATACTAGCATGCAGACAAATTCACCTATCAATTTCAATATTATGAATCCTTGTGAATTGTGATACTCTGTCTCCCTCCAATAAAAAGGAATGGAGGGAGTAAAAAACAATACCACTGGTAAAATAATTCGTTTATAGACGTAAAGATTTTTAATTTGAATAAAAAATCATTAATTTTAATAAGTCTTAAAAGACCATATTAAATGATTTGTAATTTTTAAAGTAAAAAATTATAAATGATCTATATGATTTAAATATCTAAGTGAATTTTATAAAATTTATATTTGTTATAATGTTATTCATGATTTGTGTATCATGCACCACTCTTTTATGGTAGATAAATTCATCTACTAATAAAATAATGGTTTGATGAGATGGATAGCTCAATTGATTGAGTTGATTGAACTAAGAGTTAAAGAGTTTGAGATCCAGACTTCAAGTTCTAGCAATGAGAAAATATAAACATATCAATTAACATACTAACAATTTGTCCTGAAGGTCATTTATCTTATTTATTTATATGATGTCGATTTTGTTGGAAGATTACGAATTTAAAAGAAGTTAAAATTTTGCAATTTTGAGAACCGTTCCTGGTTTGGGTTGATGCATTCATGAAGACAATAAAAAACGATGAGGAGGAGGAAAAAGTTGAAGAAATGAAAAAAATATATTTGTTGATGGTACACTATTCGAATTAATGCAAATGTAAAATCCAGCGGTTTCAATTTTTTTACCATAACATCCCAGCCTCCACCTTAAATCCAAACACTTCATCTAAAAATGCAACCTTAGAAAGTGGTGGTGTGATGAGCTCCACCACAACACCCGAGATTGCACTGCGTCGGATCTACTGTGGTGGTGGTTGTTATTGCATTTGTTGAAGTACAAAAGTAAGTTTAATTTTTATATCGTTTTTTTAGGGATTGTTCCGAATCAGACATGAACAATTAAGATCATACGCATATAAATTAACATAAATTAAAAATGGGAAATTTCTTGAAATTGTTTGCTTAGCAAATAGATAAAATATTGGTGATTTTTCGTTTATAAAAAGGTTGATTAGATTCTTCGAATCCCTTCCTCTTTCTAATCTAGAATGAACATGGGCTTATCTCGCAATTTCTCTCTTGTCGGCACGATGAATTAACAAAATCGTTCAAACCAGGGTTAGTGACTAAGAACGCTTTCTCACAATAATAAAACCCTGATGTCTTAGGTGAATTTATAATCGCAAGAAGTTTATTGAACGTTAATTCTATTATCACAATCAATAATCCGATATGTCTAAAGTGATTATTAACCGAACAATTATCTCAGTTCCAGTTCAATAGTTAGGGTTAGTAATCAATTGATTCCTAAAATCAATTCGATAGTGATCAAGTAACGAAAAACATTAACACACAGAGATAACTGAATAACGACAAGATTAAAATTGAAATAATAAGCCTATAGTAAGTTCACATGACCTAGATTGATCCGAGGAAGATCATCTATGAATCTAATCAATAAAGGGCTTAGCTACTCATATTGTAAATATTCATAGCAAAGAAGTTTGAGAAAGAATACATTCAATTCGATGAACAAAGGTGTTGAATCTCCCTTGAGGATGAGTCTCCAGCCCTAGCACATGTCAAAAACGAGTTCTCTGGTATTTTTCCACTAAAAATCAACCCCTAGGTCAGTCTTGGAAGCCCATATTTATAGACAAATGCAAAATTCTGATGTGCTGACCCGTGGCTGCGCGTTGCGCAGGAAGCCGAACGCAAATGAATTTTTTTTCATGGAAGTTGTAGCTCTTGATCTTAGCTTTCATTTGGCGCAAGTCCCGCCTCATTCTGAATTACGGAACTCTAGATATGGTCAAAATACCGGACATACGTCATGATGCAAATTATGCTGATTTTGTTGTTCTTTTTTCCTCTTCTCTTGTGATTCAAGCAACCTTGTACCAATGCACTTTCTTCTTATTCTTGTGCGAAAAACATAGTAAAAGCCTACTAATTTGTCTTGAATTTGTGGTTAAAACATCGTAATGACGTGAAGTCATCAACATTCGTCACCACCCTTAGCTTTTGGGTTATGTCGATGTTGCGCTCGCAGCTTGTTGTGGAGATTTGGTCATCGCCTAGTAGTGTTGCTGGAGCTCTTGGTTGTGCTTTGTCTACTTTGTGATCTAGGTTGCTTGTAGGGTCGTCGGAGTCAGACGATGTCACACTGGATGTACTTTTTTAATGCGATATGTTGTGGTTTCATAATCATCCAATATGTTGGGATTTTGCGGACTGTTTAAGTACTGGTTCATGCTTCCATTTGTTGGTGTTGCATTTAATCCACCTATTTTGCACCTTTGTTTCGTGCTCGTACGCGAGTGCATTAGGTTGTGATCATTGTTTGTTTATTAGGATGATCGATGAACTAAGGGTTGGATCTACTTTTTGTGGGGGGAGAGAGAGAGAGAGAGAGAGAGAGAGAGAGAGAGAGAGAGAGAGAGAGAGAGAGAGAGAGAGAGAGAGAGAGAGAGAGAGAGAGAGAGAGAGAGAGAGAGAGAGAGAGAGAGAGAGAGAGAATCTTAAACCGATCTTAAAGAAAAAAAATAAAAATGAGACCTATTTAGTCTTTTCTCTGACTTTTTGGAGACCATGTGAAATTATTAAAAATAGTTCTTCAGAGGTCTGATAGGATTATTAAATAGGATATAATAAAAGAAAAAATGCAAAAAATTTAAAAAAAATTAGTCATCAATTTTAATTACAAATTACATCAATAACACTAAAAATTAATCATTATTTTTCTTAATATATATAATTTTTTTTTTATAAATAAGACAATCTCTATCACAATAGAACAAATCTTTTAGAACTTTTTATAACTAATAAATCCCTAATTTTAGAATAATGAGAATTTCAAATATTTAAATTTCACAATCCTCATTTGAAAGTCCACATTCACAATTCCTTTTTTTTATACGTCTTGTTTAATAATACTTTTACTCTATAATATTTTTTAGACCTTTATTCTTATGAGGTCCTATGACATAGCTCATATGACACATGTATCAAAGACGCCTCTGATAATTTATAGGGATATTTTAGTATAAGTTAAAAGTCTATTTTGATGAGCATGTAAGATTTTGGAGGATTTTTCATTTCTTAAGAACTATTTTTGTATCCATGATGTTTCTTAGGACCAGTTTGAGTTTACTCTATAATGAAAATCTACAAGTGTACAATTGTATGTTTTGATTATTCATATAGTGTTAAATATGTTTCCATAAAAACTAAGCTTTATGTGATGGAAAATTGTGCAATTACAATAACAATTTGATTCTTGCTAATTGACTTTTGAGGAGTAATTTGTCTATAATTTGAAATTTCAAAGTGTATTTTGCTTTTAAATTGTAAAATTCAGGAACTTATTTGAATATTTTATAAATTTTTTGTTTTTGTTGCAATTGTTATTCCTCTCTCCTCTAATATCTTTCTTTGTGCTTCCTTCTCCCTCACTATCCCTCTCTCTTTAACTCTCTTTTCCCTCTTTTCTCGGACTAATTTAGATATTTGACTTGTTTCAATTGTTTTTTCTTTCCTCTTTCTCTCTAACTCCCTCCTTAACATTACCAAATAAAATCATAAATGTAGTCAAGTGATTAGGCATATATATAAATACTCCGGCCGTTCTATACTATAAGTAAAAAAAATAATTTCACACTTACGAAAAAAAAGATTTTTTGTATTTATCTTGAAATAATTTTTGTAAAAAAATATAAAATAAAATTTATTAGTTATTGACTATTTCATGAAAATTATTAAAAAAAAAAAATCTTAAAAATAAGTAAGTAGTTGAAACCATATAATTTAGATTTAAATATTATTTTTGTTCTTGTATGTTTGCAAATTTTTTAATTTAATTCATATATATATATATATATATATATATATATATATATATATTAAAACCAATAAAAAGTAGTGTTTATCATCATATCCAAGCAATCGTTGCAATATATTGCTTGGATATAGTGATAAACATTGCTTTTTATTATTTTAATCCCTCTCGACTGCGTTTGTAGCAAATTATTACCAAATTTGCTACCAATTAAGTACAAATGCAATCATTTTTTTTTTTTGTCAAACAACGTAAAGGCTAAAATTTCCACACTTAAAATAAAAAACACAATCATTTTTTAATGAAAGAAACTAAAACTAACAAAATTTGCATATTAAAAACTATATTTGCAACAAATTTTTTTTAAAAAACTAAAATAAAAAATTCACAAACATAAAACATAAAAAGACGAAAATAAAACTAAAAAAATGTAGTAAATGATTTTGTTAACTTAACACAAGACTAGAAAGATGACGAGAGTAATCTAAACCACCATTGAGAAATTGCCAATAATACTTAAAAATTTTAACCCAATCTATCTATATATCACCTCACCTCACCTCAACGAAATCCAGATAACAATAGAATCCACTCTCTTAACCAATCACAACACCCCACGTGTCAAACAAACCACCCATCACATCATTACCTCATAGGTCACTTTCCCTCCCAACAAAAGTCACTCCACCCTTTTTCCCTCACTTTTCTCCCCCCACTCCATTATTCTTCCACTCTCTTCTCTTCATCCCTCAAAAAAAAAAAAAAAATTGTTAAATTCATATAGTGTTTGTGTTTGAGTGAATTATGTGTAACAAAAATAGTACAACTCTTTCAACAATAAAAACAAGATCAGTTACTATGAACAAAAAAAAGAAACAAACTATTACAACAAATTCATGTTCTGTTTCTCCATCTTCATCTTCTTCTTCTTCATCTTCTCTTAAACCAAACAAAAGAAAAAACAGAACAAAAAGAAAAAAACCAAAATATCTTAGTCTCAGATTACAGCTTTCAAACCAAACACAAAAAAAAACCCAACAACCAAAAAAAACCAACAAAAAAACCCAACAACAAAAACATCAGCAACAACAACAACCTCAATTGAATTATAGTATTTTCAATGATGATCTTGAAACAGAGCAAGACATGCAAGAAGAAAACAACGTGGCTTTACTCTTCACATCTGACGGTGGAGCAACATTAAACGGATTACTAGAAGATGAATCAACGACATTAACGGCGGCGACGACGACGGAGGAAGAAGAAGAGTCTTTATCAGTGATGAGGTGTCCAGAGATGGAAGAAGGGTTAGTGAAGAAAGCTATGAGGAAAAAGAGAAATGATGAAGAAGAGAGTAAAGAAAGATGGGTTAGTTATTCAGAAGTTGTTGAAGAGAAAAAGGAAATGATGGAAGAAGTTAATAGTTGTGTTGGGATTGAAACGATGTCGTTTTTTGGGTCTTTGAGTTTGAAACTTGATCATGATGGGATATTGAATGCTTGGTCTGATAAAGGTTCTCTTTATGTTGTTGATGCTGGTGATGAGGCTCCACAGACTGTTCCTGATTTGTTCAATGCATCTTCCATCCTTCCCAATGTAATTTTCTTATCTTCATTTTAATTTTGAGATTTGTTTAGTGTAGAGTATGTTTCGAATTTCGATGCGCGGTGAGTTTGACTAAATCACATGTATTAAAACTACAATTAACCGATTGCATAAGGTTAGCTCTGTTGATAAGTTGCCGACTAAGACATTAAACTTAAGTGGTTAATAAATTAACGAATTGTTAAGTAGAATTCAAGTTTAGTTTCTGATAGGAACAATTTTTACTTTAGCCTTGGAATTACCTAGTTAGCATGACCCTTTTGTTAACCTTGTCACAAATTGAAAAAATTGAAACATACTAATTCATGATTTGTGAAAACTTTATTTTTGGGGGAATGAAATTCATGATTTAATTTGTTTGCAACATTAATGTTGACTTTAATTCTTTAATTTTCCTCACAAAAAAGTTAGTTACTAATCACTTTTTGAAGACAAATAATTGTTTTTATGAATATTTTATTCAGTTATGAGTATGGACCAAAATCAGATTATGTCATAGAGTTCTTTAACATTTTGTGATTGTGCATGTGACAGGTATTTTATTTCTTTATTCTTTCATTTGTGCATATTTTTTGGCTTGAATCTGAATATTTAATTTAATGTTGTGGTAAATAGGGGTCCTTTCATTTTGTCACCGACAACTTTTATTTATAGGTAACTTTTTGGCATGGGGCTTGTTTGATTGAGATCTTTATTATAGAACACGAGGGAGCCTTTTACTTTTTTTTGCCATTATTTCAATGGGGCCATTTGGTTGTGACTTGTGATGATTCTTGTGACCGAGAAAGTATATTATAGGCACAAACACAACACCTCAATTTTAAGCACACTCACATTAAACCAAAATAAATAAATAAAAAATGATTAAAGTTATACTATTTGATGTGGCAATTTTATTTTTTTTTTAAATTTTTTAATATGTGAGTGCCTAAATTTTGTGGGCAAACATTTGTGCCTATCTAAGACTATCTCCTTGTGACCTCTTATCTTTGAGAAGGAGCCTACCAGCTCAGAATTTTGAGTTGGTCCTAAATCGTCAATTTGTAAGGTGAAAATTGATTTTATATATAAAAATATTTTTCAGATCATCTCTCAATCAATGCGAGACTCTAACATGACCCACGTTGGAAATGTGTTTATATAATCGAGGGACATTCATCATGTTCTAAGTTGATTTTATAGGATTGTGTTATGTCTAGACCAAATTCTAGGAGAAGCTATACAATAATTAGGGATGACAAGAAATTTATAGATTTAAATTGGTTTTTAAAAACTAATTAGTGTGACACAAATGATAGATATTTGAGTCTTTTAATTATTTTGACAGAGTTCTATTATTGGTTCAAGCGATAAATTGAATTGCTAGAGACTAGTGAAATTCTATTAGGTTGTGGTTTTGCATAGGAATATATTATGGACTTACATTTTATTGTCTAATAATGAAGTGTTTGATGAAGCTATTTGGTTTTAATTTGGATAGGGATATGGTTATGGGGGTGATGTTAATGGGAACACATGGAAAGTTCCTGATGGTGTTGGAGCTAGCAATAATAATATGAAGGTGAAGGAAGAAATGGGTTGGAAGCTTGGGCAAAGAGAGGCAAGTTTGTTAAGATACAAAGAAAAGAGGCAAAGTAGACTTTTCGCAAAGAGGATCCGTTATGAAGTTCGCAAGTTGAATGCCGAAAAACGGCCTAGAATGAAGGTACTATTCTAAACTTCCATTGCTACTCTATTAGAATTTCGATTTGATTCTAAGATCTGATGAAAAGAGTTTATAAGGAGTGACATCTCGTGCATTAATGTTACCTGTGTGATTGTTCTTTGAGTTGTAAAAGATTGTTTATTTCTTTGTTGTTATAGACAAAAGTACAAAACATGTGATTTTCCCATCTTTTGAATTTTAGAGGTTAAGATCATAGTACATTTAATTCAATCAATGTACTATGATCATAGTACAAAACATGTGATCTTTACTGTGTAATTTTCAAGTCATTCTTCACAATGTTGATCGAAGTGAGAATGACTATTGAGAGGATACGGAGAGGGCACCAGATACATCTGGTATCTCAATAGTAAACTTTTTCTTATATTAAGGACTTAAGAGAGTAGCATTGTTAGATTTTGCTAAGAGTGAGAATCCAACTCTGACCTCCTTATTACTGCACTCCCCATCTCATCCGCCCCAACCACCAAATCATCGTTATAACTCTCGGCTAAGTCACCATTCTACTAGACATGATAGTATTAATTAGTATTGATACACAATTTTTACATTAGTATATTTTACTAGTCTTTAATGAACTTGACCCATTGATGACACAAAAATGGGTCATCTCCTGTATTTTGAGCTGAGTTGCCATCCTCTTTTTTGTGGGCCCGTTAGTTCCTTGGTCCAATGTTCTATTGTAGGTACATTAGTAGTAGAAATTAAATGCAGAAGTGTGGTACATGTAACATGTGGTTGATTTAGTGGTTAAAGTGGTGTTTGATTATTGACAATGTATGAAAAAATTATGCTTGTTAAAAAAGAGCACATGTCATGTTGGTACATTTTGCAATGTATGATCAAAACAATTTTTTGAATTGAAATTATTCTTGTTGGTACATTTTTCAGGGACGATTTGTGAAGAGGGAATGAAAAAGTTTAGTGCGCAATAAATGGACCGTTGTTTTTAAGTTTTTAACGTTGTTGGAGGGACCGAAGTTAGAACTCGGACGATACCTTCTACTTCAACACATTGGGAAACTCATGTAGGAAGTGAGTTGTGTGACAATATTAGACACTGGAAAACAAAAAGTGTAATTAAAATAATTTAAATGAATGAAACATTCTTTTATCCTCTTGTTTTATTCCATTGTAAATAAAATTAGTTTTAGTCAATTTTATAAAACTCCAAATTTTGTTTCTGAAAAAAATGACCATGAAATATGTAAATAAATTATTTTGTTAATTTTTTTGCATGATAACAAATTAATTTTTTTTCAGAATTTCCTCATGTACACATAGTAGTATAATTGAGTAACTCAAGAGTTGAATTGATAAAATTGGAAATGCATTTTCCTCCTTCATTGTTTGACATCACAATTCACTTATTTGTTCATTTCTTGAGGAGATTGTGTGACCCCATTTATTTAAGGTGGATGTACCCGTTTGAGTGCTGCATGAAAATATTGTTGTAAATTGTAAGAAAGGGTCAGTTTAGCCTAGAAGAAGCTACAATAAAATTTGAATGATAATAATAAATTAAAACGGATAGTATATGAGTCTCACATGGCTTGAGAAATTAATCTTTGCGGTCTCACATGGCTCAACAATTCTTCAAATAAAATTACCTCCCTTAAAAGAAATTTAAGGAAAACAAAAAAATGCAACCGAAAAATATACAATCTGTAATAAAGTAAAAAAGAAGATATACTTCATTTTGTACCAATTTTTTTTATAATAATTTTGTACCAAATATTGAACTACTAGTACAATTTATTTCAATAATATATTACTCATTACATCCTTGAAAAGGGATTTGACAATCTTATTTTTACTCCTTGCAAATTTGTGATGTGGCTGTAACCATTTGCTTCTCAGAAATACCAGCATTACACATATTAGCAAAGACTCTTGAGTATTTCCTTCCATAACTTGATAATTTACCACAATGACTCTCATAAGTTTTCATCTGCATATAGAATATTAGGCAAACATAAACATTATATTATGTGACATATATTTCATCTAAAATCATGAAGTTTTTGTATGGTGTAAATCCAATATTCTCCACACATAACTGTAGTGATTAATTAATTTCTCGAGTATTATAGGACTCAAAATGTGACAAAAAAATTTCTAAAATTTTTAACGTTAATGCATGTACATGTCCAAGTTCAAATATAAACTCAAAACTTTAATTAATCTAGAAGAAACCTATAATCTAAGATCATGCATGTGTGTGAGAATGCACCATGAAAAGTGATTTGAATGATGTTGTGACGATGTTGAAGAATTGTCCATGAATTAATAAAAATAAGGAAAATGCTAAAGAGTGTATCCGGGGCAATGGTTGAACAAACTAAAATAAAAAATGTTTCGAATTACATACATTCAACATTTTGAGAATATAAAAAGTTGTTTTTCCAATATTAAATATATTTTTTATTTCTTTTTTTTGCATGCTTAATAAGTACACCGGAAACATTGTTTAGCATGATCCTAAAAATAATTGTAAGAGTAATTAATCTTATTGTATGGTAATATAATACTTACAAATGTTTTCAAACAATCCCAATCATCAACAAGAGGTTGGCCAGATGAACGAACATGCACCATCATGGTAGGGCCTTTCTCTTCTCCAAACAAAATATTGCTTATTTTATGGACATTGTTATCTACTTCTTCTCTTTGAGCAATTTCAGCTTCTAACTCTTTTTGAGCTTTTAACTTATCTTCTGAACCATTTATAGCCCTTTCCAACTGAAATAATTTAAGAAGAAATTTCTCAACTTAATATTATTATATTTGTATTTAAAGTGCCATGCATAAGAAAAACAACGGAAAAATAAATAAATTATTTATTATAAGTTTATCTAGTTTTCTATAATTTAAAAATGTGTGCTAGAATTTTAAATAAACGTCTGCGGTTACGATATAATTAAATAGTACGATTAAAATTAAATAATAATTCTATCCTATAAAGTATAAGCAGCATTTATTTTCAATTTTTTTTACCAAAATGACAATCATCTTAAAACGGGAAGAATATTAATTAGTATTATCTAAAACAAAATATTGAAACAAAAAAAATAAAAAATTACCTTGGCCTTGAGATAAATTAAACGAGCATCTCTTTGGCTAACAAGTCTTGTTGAAGTAGGAGAATTGAGATTATGATTAACACTAGTAGGGTAGAGAGCATAATCATGATCATTAATTTTAGTAGAGTGTGTACCAATGTATGTAACTAGAAAATCACTGTTGATATTTAAATCACCATATTGCATAACATGAGAACGTTGACCATGTTTGCCAGAAATTGTTCTCTTACGAACCTGTGCATGCACATCTCAACAAATATTAATTTGAAAATTATACTAAGCATTAAGATAAAAAAATAAAAATAGTTGATACTTACAGTTTCATATTGTTGCTTCAAAGTTTCTTTTGTCATGTCATTTTTTTCACTGCACCATTAATAAAGTTATTAGAAAATATCACCCACAAAGGAGGATGAACAAAAAATTGAAATTATTATTTAGTACGATAATAAACTACTAATCACATCAAATCATTTAGAAAAAATTGAAATTATTATTTTTATAATATCTATCAATTGTTCGTCAACAGATATAGGTCCTGTTTGTTTCAGATTTTTTTGAGAAAAAAATATATTTTTTTTATAAAAAAAAATCACATTTTTAGTTTCACTTGTGTTTGTTTCAGATTATTTTAAAAAATCATTTTAGTAAAAAAATTATTTTTTTCCTTCAAAATGAAAATCTATTTTCAATAGTTTTTTTCAAAATCTTTTTTTAAAAAAAAAAAATAAAATAACAACTTGTGTGCAAAGTGAAATCAATGGAAGAAAATAAATTTTTATGATCGCAAACAAACAAAAAGTGGCTTTAGATTTTTTTTAAATCTCTACAAAAAAAACTTTAAATTTAAAAAAAAAAAACAATTTTTTTAAAGCTTAAACAAACGCACACATAGGGCTTGTTTGTTATAGATTTTTTTAAAATATATTCTTATAGTGTAATATAATTTTGTGTAAAAAAGATTTACAAAGAAACTTTTTATAAAAGCTTCAATGAAAATTTGATTTGAATAGTTATTCTTAAAATGTCATTTTAGGCATTTCATAATTTTATTGAAACTTTTTCTGAATATCAAAATTTCAAAAAATCACTTTTTTTAAAGCTATTTCAAATAGATTTTCATAAAAATTATTTTTAAAATACAACTTTTTGTAAAAATTGATATTTTGACTATGTTTTGATCTTCAATAATGTACGTTTATGTTATATAATGTCAAAATTATTGTTTGAATTTAGAAAAAACGAATATAAAGAAACTTATAATATTTTGAAAAGCGATTTTATAAAATTTATTTTCAAAAATAAAAAAAAAAATCTATTTTTTTAAAGTTAAAACAAACACACCCGTAGTCTTTCGACAAAGATTAAATCATTACGGAAGTTCTATAAATTAACTTAAATAATCTTTCGGTACTTCAAAATTATAAGAAAAATAATCTAATTAATAACTAATTATACCTGTCTTCCATCCATGAAATGCTGTACAAATCTCCAAGACAAATATCACCATACTCAGGTGGTGATGGAGGATCTGAATCTGAACAGTAAAATGCCCAACTAAACTCTGTTGGATTGGAAGCTGTAGTTACATAAATATTTATATCATTTGGAAGAAGCCCTTCAAACATGCTTCCAGATTCACATGCTTCCAGATATATCACCTTTTTTAACAAAATCATTTGACTAATGATTAACAAAATCTCCATTCAAATTCCAAAATGGTATCTAAATAATTTAACTAATTATATTTTTAGAGACTAAAAAGAAAATATTTTTTTTTTCAATGAATACATCTTATTTTTATAAATAATAATTACATGAATTTCTTTTATATATTTTGTAAAATAGTATATGTTTGATATTTACTCGATATTTTTTTGGTAACTTTTTTATTATTGATATCGAAGATTATTAATCATCTTCGAATATGAGACCTGAATGATAAGCTGATAGTAAGTCGTTGAGTACAAATTGTTGATGATGGTGATACTACAACCATCGACGATTTTTACTAAACCATTCACTACTGATCTATTATTCAAATCTCCGACCCATTGAATCAATTACTAATATCTCTACTAAGAAATTAGATTGACAATCTACGTGCCGGCTCTTCTTTTCCAACTTTTTTTTTCCAATCCATAAAGTTCATTCTAAGACTAGCTTTTTAAGGGGTTGAAATTCAATTTCAATCAGATCAATGTAATATTGGTTGTCAAAGTATTATATTTATTGGTTTTTATTTTGTTAAGTAGTCAAGTGGCTCGAAATTTCACCCTTGAGATTGATAAATGGGATAACCGAAATTCAAACTCCGATCCACTGCATATAAAATGTAATGTCATATCAATTGAGCTAATTAAGCTCACGAGACTATATTTATTACTAGTAGCACTTATTTAAATATAATCAAAGAAAATTTTAATTTCAAATTTAATTACTTATTAATTTTGTTGTTCATTCATACAAACAATAACATTCAAGAAAACTAACCATCTTTTTGTAGGATTTAGCAGCATGTTTCTTCTTCAACGCATCTACTAGTTCATTGGCAAAAAGATCTCCTCCATCTTGCATGCCTGATTATAAAATAAATAGTTTTGCCAAAAAATGAAAAGTTATTGTAGAAAATAAAAATGAAAAAGAGGACTAATAATTAAACTAATGAAAATAGTAACATACAGTATTAATTAAGGAGATAAATGTAATATTTTTTTGAAACATGTGCCCTTAAGACGAGAGCACTTGCATTTTAGCATGATCTTAAGAGTAAATACATGAAAAAGAAAATTACTATCAATTATGGAAAAAAAATAATTCTTTTTGTTATATAAAAACTAACAAATGTTTTAAAATTGGACTGATGAAATAGTTCAACCGAGTCAAACCAAGTTTTGTAAGATAATTGGATTCAGTTTGGGTTTCGGCTCTTTTTTGTACGAAAAAAAAAGATTATTGGGTCCAATTTTAAAGATTATCGTCTACAAATTAATGAATTGGTGTCGATGTTAAGTCAACTAAAATCGATGAACCAGTACTAGTTTTATGCACTCAATTTTTTTTTCCCAAAACATTATTTTTTTTATCCATAAAAAACATTCTTTATTTTTTTCTCAAGAAAATTAAATAAAAATATTGAGTCCCCACATTGCCTTGAGAATCACGAGCTTGTGGTACTAATTTTATCTAGCCGGGTTTTTTCCAAAAAAATTATATTTTTTATTGAAATATTTTTTCCTTTTTCTCCAAAAAAAACAAAAGGACTATACTAAATTTCATTCAAATGTGAAATATTGGGTCCCCTTTAGAATCTCTCTATTGTTAACTAGGAATACACTTGCACATTGCAAACATGCAAAATATGTTAAAAATTGTCAAATTTGCCCATTAAGCACTAAAAACAAAAAAAAAAATTTATACGGATGAGAATAAGTGATTTTATTTTATAAGGACGAAATTCAAAATTCACTATAAAAGTTGAGACTGAAAAATATTTTAACTAATACCATTGTGATTGTATGATCATATATATATATATATATATGCTTGTTAAGGTGGTTGTTTCTTGATCTTGTTGCTATTTATTTGAATTATATTTTCTACTTGTGTTGAAACTTTATTAATTAATTAAATGATCATATATTTTTTTAATTAATTAATGAAATGAGTTACTAGATTTTATCATTGCAAAAAACACATAACTATTAATATCAAGGTGGTTGATGTTGGTTTATCATCTAATTTTGAGCTATTCAAGGTGAATCAAAAATACCAACAAATTGAACTAAACTCAGTTTTTTATTTTCTTAATTTTGGTTCAGTTAACCCAACCATAAGTACAGTTTTGCGTCCTTAACAGTTCAGTTTGGTTAACTGATTAATTGAACCAACAGTTCGATTCGGTTCGGTTTGGCTCAATCTGTTTGATAACGGTTAACCGATATACTCAGTGGAACCGTGATTAAAAGGTCACGCCAATTCCATCTTCTGTCCAATTTCTAAAAACAATAATTCTTTTTTATGTAATAGAGATTAATTAGATCATATAAATAAATAAATAACAAAGCAACGAGTTACTGACCGATTACGCCTGGACCGCCATGATCTGCGTAGAAAATGAAAATGGTATCATTTGGTCCACTATTCAACACCTTACCACTGCCTCCTTTTACGGCTTTTTTATTACCACTAAGCACTGCTAAAAAGTTGGTTAAATTTCCTTCATCTCCGATATAATCCTACAAAAAATTCACAATCCATGTTTAATAGAGATTAATGTGTATAAAAATAATTAAACATTTAACAACTTAATCACAATTGGATCATCTCTCTTTATCAAAAGGTAAAATATGTAGAATTGGGTTCTAATATATTAAAACCTTACCATGAGTATATTCCACCATCATTAAAAAAAATTATTTCCTTTTAAAACATTTTTTATGTCTATCTTTATCCAAATGGTAGAGATATTTTTTTTTATGTGTTAATTGTCCAATTTTAAGAAAAAATTTTGATTATCCGAAATTCAGACTAAAGATAAGTAAAATATGACAACAAATTGTCACACAAATAAATCGACTCATATATATATTCTCATAATTGATGTTATTTTTTTAATTAATATTTCTCCTAATTCTCTGTTTATTTTAGAAAATCTCTCAACTAATAGAATAGAACTCTCAAGAAATGGAAATGATCTAACATAATTTGTCTCATTTTAACAAAATTTCACAATGATTCTTTTAAGCTCCTGAAATTGTTTCGTAAAGACTAATACGATTAAAAATTAAAAGAAATAGAGATATATGTGTAGCTTGTAAAAAAAAAAGTTAATTGAAGACTATAAGTTGATTATTATTCTTAAAATTAAAATTTAAGAAAACTACTAAACCACAAGATAGATAGATATATATACCTTGGGAACTCCATCATAAACATTTGGACCATTAGGATGGTTGATTATAACACCTGGCCTAGGGTTTTCTGGATTATTGGCAATGTCATCATACATGAAAACTATTATATTTTCATCTTTAAGACCACTTCTCTTTAATATTTGATATGCATGACAAATATCAGCTTGGTGCCTATAATTGCCATAACCATTAGATCCAGCAACTAGTAAAGCCCATTTCTTCCCTATTGTGGAGTCACCACCAAAAACATGATCTAATGGATGCAAACTTTGTAACATTGTTATAGTTACACTCATCCATATTAATGCTACCAATTCAACACAATATTTGTTCTTGTGATTCATTTTTGTATTATTGTTCAAAGATATGTTTGTGAAATTAAAGAAAAAACAATTTGTGAGAACAACTTAAGAGTGATACATCTTACTGAAACCAATTCAACATGTATTTATATTATTAAAGGGTCGGTTTAAGGAAGAGATAATTGAGACAGTCATTTTTAGTCTCACATTTTTTTAGGCCTAAATTATACTATTAATTAAATTAATAGTATAATTTTCTTAATATTAATTTTTATATTATATTGTATAAATTTTACTCATTAATTTTAATACTAAATTGAATTACAAAAATAATTATTTACATTTTCCACCCCATTCTTAACATCACATTTTTATATTATAGTCATATATAAGTATACATATATTTTATTATAAAAATAATTATTTACATTTTTTTATAAAATTAGTGGAATATAGCCATTTTTGAGATTCATAAACGAATGGGTTATGTAATAAGGAATCACAAATTTCAACTTTCATTACAATTATTGACATTAGTGAAATATAGCCATTACAAAAATCTTTGCAATAATGGCACGTAAAAGTAAAATAATGAAGGGAAAGAGTGTAATGTTTTCTCTTATAAAAATGCTCCTAATTATGGATTTATGCCTCTAATTTCTCTATCTCTTCTCTAACAAACAATACATGATAATTTATATATTCTCTGCCTTTTTTTTGCTAAATGTCTAATATCTCATCTCAATCTCAATCTCATGCATCTATGATCTATCTATAGATTGTCATTTTCACACGGCAACTAGTAACACTACATTTTTAATTTTATGTATTCAATAGAGATAATTGAATAAGACCCGTTTGTTTGGCATTTTTTAAAAATAATTTTTTTAGTGTATTGTATTTTTGTAAAAAAAAAATTTAATAAATAATTTTTTATAGAAGCTTCAAATGAAAAATTAGTTTAAATAGTGTCTTTTAAAATATCATTTTAAACATTTCATCATTTTGTTACAAATTTATTAATCATAAAATTTCAAAAAAATCTAACAAAAAAATAAATTTAGATAGCTTGTTATAAAAATTATTTTTGAGAGATGCTTTTTTTTTTTTTTTTAAAAATATGATTATTATTAAGTTAAACTCTCCGACATTAATATTTAAGTTATGGACTGTCAAAACCACTATTTTTATTCATAAAAAGATAATTTGAAATAACTTTTACTTATTCAAATCATCATAAAAATCATTTTTAAAAATACAAAAGGTCATGTATAGTATGTTGCATCACCCATGTCTATGAATGTATAGTTTTTTAAAGATTGAATTTTGTTAAACAAAAATGTTTAATGGCGCAATTTTATTGTCCGTCTAATTTATATTCATGTAAAATTATTTTATTTAATTAAGTAACGATTCAGTCTAAAAAAAAATACATAGTTGCATTCACCCTCCAAAAGCTCCAAACATTGTTGAAGTAATTTGGAATCCTCCCTTGATTGGTTGGGTAAAATGCAACATTGATGGGTCTTCCTTTGGCAATCCTGGCATGGCTGCATGCGTTGGCATCTTTAGAAACCATAATGGAGCTAATCTAGGTTGTTTTGCTTACAACATTGGAATGGAAACGGCCTTCTTTGCAGAAATCATGGGTATCATTTTAGCTATTGAATGTTCCTTTGAAAGAGGATGGAAACATTTGTGGTTAGAAAGTGATTCAAAAGTTGCAATCCTAGCTTTTAAGAATTCAAATATAATTCCTTAGCAACTTCATAATAGATGGTCAAATTGTCTAGTAAAGCTCATTGACATGGAGGTTTTAGTAACTCATGTATTCAAAGAAGGAAACACTGTAGCTGATAAACTCACTAAGTAAGGTTTGACTGTTAATGATTTTACTTGGTGGGATTCTGCCCCTTCTAGCATTAGAGCCGATCTTGCTAGAAATAGAGATGACCTTCCTTTTTATAGATTTTGTTAGCAGTTGTTGAAGGTTTGGTTTAGTCCCCCTCTTTTTTTATATCACACTTTTCTTTCTAATATATTTTGGCTTATAAAGAAAAAATCTAAAAAAATACAAAGAATTTTTTTTTTAAAGTTAAAACAAACGCCCATCCTAAATGTCAAATATACTATAAAAAAAGAATATATATACTATAACAAAAAAATGCTATCGAAAAATATACTATATGTAATAAACTAAAAAAGAATATATATTTCATTTTGTAATGATTTTGTACCAAATATTGACCTACAATTTATTTAAATAATATATTACTCATTGCATCCTTAAAAAGGGATTTCAAAATCTTAGTTTTACTCCTTGCAAATTTGTGATGTCGCTGCAACCATTTGATTCTCAGAAATACCAGCATTACACATATTAGCAAAGACTCTTGAGTATTTCCTTCCATAAGTTGATAACTTACCACAATGACTCTCATAAGTTTTTATCTGCATAAAATATTAAGCAAACATAAGAATTCTATTATATAACATATATTTCATCTAAAATCAAACATCCTTCACATATAACTGTAGAGAGATTAAATAATTTCTCGAGTCTTGTAGGAATAAAAAAAAAGACAAAATCTTTTTAAAAATTTTAATGTTAATTTATGCGCATGTCCAAAGCTCAAATTTAAACTCATAACTTTAAATAATCTAAAAGTGACTTATAATATAAGATCATGTATGTGTGTGAGAGTGCATATACAAAATAAAAAATAAATTGTTAAGTGCTTTGAATGATATTGTGACAATGTTGAAGAAATCTCAATGAATTAACAAAATAAATAAAAATAAAAAATAAATTGATAAGTGCTTTGAATGGTATTTCACTTACAAATGTCTTAAAACAATGCCAATCATCAACAAGAGGTTGGCCAGATGAACGAACATGCACCATCATGGTAGGGCCTTTCTCTTCTCCAAACAAAATATTGCTTATTTGATGGACATTGTTGTCTACTTCTTCTCTTTGAGCAATTTCAGCTTCTAACTCTTTTTGAGCTTTTAACTTATCTTCTGAACCATTTGAAGCCCTTTCCAACTAAAACAATTTAAGAATAATATTCCTCAACTTAATTTTATTATATTTGTATTCAAAGTGCCATAAGAAAAACAAGGGAAAAAGTTAAATTCTTTTATTATAAATTTTTCTAGTTTTCAATAATTTAAATGTGTGTGCTAGAGTCTTAAATAAACGTCTGCGATTACAATATGAGTAGGGATATATACAACAAATTTTGATGTTGTTGATGGTACGCATGCATCACTTCATTTATTTGTGATTTAATTTTATATAAAGTACCGCAATGTGACTATAATTATAATCTTTAATGTGAGCTCTATCTAATACCTTGTACTCCCTCCGTTTTAAAATGTTTGTCGTAAAACTTTTAAAAAAAAAAATTAAGAAGTACATTCATTTTATGAACAAGAAAAACATTACAATGTCGCTAAACAAATCTTATTTTTCTATTTGTGCAAGAAATAGCGTACAATCAATTAATTAAACAGTACAATTAAAATTAAATAATAATTCTACTCTAAAAAGTGTAAGCGGCATTTATTTTCAATTATTTTTGCTAAAATGACAGTCATCTTAAAACGGAGAGAATATTATTTGAAACAAAATATTGAAAGAAATAATAAATTACCTTGGCCTTGAGATAAATTAAACGAGCATCTCTTTGGCTAACAAGTGTTGTTGAAGTAGGAGAATTGAAGTTATGATCAACACTAGTAGAGTGTGCACCAATGTATGTAGCTAGAAAATCATTGCTGATCTTTAAATCACCATATTGCATAACATGAGAACGTTCACCATGTTTGCCAGAAATTGTTCTCTTACGAATCTGTGCATGCACATCTCAACAAATATTAATTTGAAAATTATACTATTACTAAGCATTAAGATAAAAAAATAAAAAAAAAGTTGATACTTACAGTTTCATATTGTTGCTTCAAAGTTTCTTTTGTCATGTCATTTTTTTCACTGCACCATTAATAAACTTATTAGAAAATATCACCCACAAAGGAAGATGAACAAAAAATTGAAATTATTATTTAGTACAATAATAAACTACTAATCGCATCAAGGCATTTACAAAAAAAAAAGATTTTTAAAAATAAATTTTCATTATATTTAGCAATTGTTCATCACCAGATATAGTCTTCCGACAAAAATTAAATCATTACAGAAGTTCTATAATTTAACTTAAATAATCTAACCGGTACTAATTAATTATAAGAAAAATAATATAATTAATAACTAATCATACCTGTCTTCCATCCATGAAATGCTATACAAATCTCCAAGACAAATATCACCATACTCAGGTGGTGATGGAGGATCTGTGTCTGAACAGTAAAATGCCCGACTAGACTCTGTTGGATTGGAAGATGTAGTTACATAAATGTTTATATCATTTGGAAGAAGCCCTTCAAACATGCTTCCAGATTCACATGCTTCCAAGTATATCACCTTTTTTAACAATCATTTGACTAATGATTAACAAAATCTCATTCAAATTTCAAAATGGTGTCTAAATAATTTGACTAATTATATATATTTTTTTATAGATGAGTAATTATATTTTTAGAGACTAAAAATAAACAATATTTTTTTGGGATAAAAACATATTAATAACACATGACTTTCTTTTATATATTTTGTAAACTATACATTTCATATATACTCGATATTTTTTTGTTAACTTTGTGATTATTGATGTTGAAGATTAGTGATTCTTTTCGATCTGAGATCTGAATGATATAGACTATTAATGAGTATAAATTGTTGGTGGTGGTACCACAACCATCAACGTCTTACTAAACTATTCACCGCCAATCTTTTTTTTTTTTGAACGACAAATATATTATTAATAATCAATTTTTGCACAAGATAAACAGAAATCAGAAAAATTAAGCAGAAGTACAAAACAAAGGCGCCATATGCCAATCTATTATTTAAATCTTCAGTCTGAAGGATAGTTACTAATCTTTAGCAACTCTTTTTTTTTTTTTTTTTTTTTAATTTTGTTGTTCATCCATACAAAACAATAACATTCAAGAAAACTAACCATCTTTTTGTAGGATTTAGCAGCATGTTTCTTCTTCAACCCATCCACTAAATCTTTGGCATGAAGATAGCTTCCATCTTGCATGGCTGATAAGAAAATAAATAGTTTTCCCAAAAATGAAATTAAAAGTTATTGTAGAAAATAAAAATGAAAAAGGAGGGCCAATAAGGATAGCTCCCATCCGATAAGAGTACTTTACGGAAACAAATTAAGAAGATAAATTTAATATAAATTTAATATTTTTTTAAAACATGTGTTCTTAAGACATATGAGAGCAACGAGTTACTAACCTACTAAGCCTGACCTCCATGATCTGTATAGAAAATGAAAAGGGTATCATTTGGCCCACTTTCCAACACTTTACCACTGCCTCCTTTTACAGCTTCTTTATTACCACTAAGCACTGCTAAAAAGTTGGTTAAATTTCCTTCATCTCCAACATAATCCTACAAAAGTTTCACAATCCATGTTTTTATCATAATCTTCATGCTTAACAAAAGTTCAATGTGTATAAAATAATTAAACAGTTAGCAACTTAATCACATTAGTTCATCTCTCTTTATCAATAGAAAGTGAGTTAGTGATATCATAAAAAAAAAAAGGTTAGTTAGAGATAAAAAAAAATAGATAAGAATTTTAGCATCAATTAAGCATTAAAAGATAAAATCTTTTTGAAACATTTTTTGTGCTCAAATGGTAGAGATATCTTTTATGAATGTGGAAAGATGTTTGCTTATATTAGTAAATGTTTGACCTTAAATTACAATCCAAAAATGGTTGTCACTTAGGGTCACGTTTTTTGTGTTAACCACTTAACCATGCGATTTTAAAGGAAAATTTTGACAATTTGGAGTTTGTCCCGAAGCTAAGTAATATATGATAAAAAATTATTTCGTTGAAAAATTAAACTGATGTTCTTCCGAATAATTTATTAAGAGTAGAGAAATTAATGTTATTTTAATTAATGATAATTTTTTTTTAATTCTCTATTTTCTTAAAAAAATCTCTCACCTAATAGAACTCTTGAGAAATGGAAATGGTCTCACACAATTGGTCTCATTTTAACAAAATTTCACAATGATTCTCTAAGCTGATGAAATTGTTTCATAGAGACTCACACACTTAAAAAAAATAGAGATATGTGTGTACCTTGTACAAAATAAATTGTTAACTGAAGACTAAGTTGATTATTCTTTAAAATTAAAATTTAAGAAAACTACTAAACCATAAGATATATATATATATATATATATATATATATATATATATATATATATATATATATATATATACCTTGGGAACTCCATCATAAACATTTGGACCATTAGGATGATTGATTATAACACCTGGCCTAGGGTTTTCTGGATTATTGGCAATGTCATCATACGTGAAAACTATTATATTTTCATCTTTAAGACCACTTTTCTTTAATATTTGATATGCATGACAAATATCAGCTTGGTGCCTATAATTGCCATAACCATTAGATCCAGCAACTAGTAAAGCCCATTTCTTCCCTATTGTGGAGTCACCACCAAAAACATGATCTAATGGATGCAAACTTTGTAACATTGTTATAGTTGCACTCATCCATATTAATGCTATCAATTCAACACAATATTTGTTCTTGTAATTCATTTTTGTATTATTGTACAAAGATATGTTTGTGAAAAGAAAAAACAATTTGTGAGAACAACTTAAGAGTGATACATTTTAGTGTGATCAATTCAACATGTATTTATATTATACACAGAGTCAGTTCAAGGGAGAGACAAATGGGACACCTGTTTTGATCTCACATTGTTTTAGGCCCTAAATTTATATTATTAATTGAATTAATAGTATGATTTTATTAATATTAATTATTTTAGATCACATGGTATAAATATTTCTCATTAGTTTTAATACCAATTGATGTAAAAATAAAATAAACAATCTCATGAATATATTTCATATTTATTTTTATATTTTCTAATATTGTAAGATCTACTTATATTTTTTTTAAGCAAAAGAATATCTAATTATATTTAAAAAGTCTCTAATTTTGTTGTTGTTAATTTTAAAGAGCCTCATTTCAAATCTTATTTTACGCCTCTAAATTTATTGGACCGACCCTAATTATATAACATATGAATAGTCATAATTATGTTATGTGCCATTATTTTTTGGACATCAAATTATTTTTTTTTACTAATATGTATAATATAAAAATGCATATATTTTAATAAAAAATTATATTTATTACAAAAATCACTATTTACATTTTTTATGAGTTAGGGGAATATAGCATATTTTTGTGATTACGTAAGGAATCACAAATTTCAACTTTCATCACAATTATTGGGATTTGGATCCTCAGCAGCGGCAGCCTCTGCTGCTTGATCCTGACCCTCCAATTCATCCATCGACTGGTTCTATATTAATACATGTTATTAATTCATAAAGCATCTAATTATTGTCGCCTTTCAACAAATTCTGGTCTTCTCTGTTACTCTCCCACTCCCTTCCGTGCCTTCTCGATTCGTCTTTCAATAGACTCGACGACCTACCGACACGCCGCAAAATGATTGAAACACAACCCCTGTTCGTTTGTGACTCAGAATAGTAATAGCTCCGCCCCTCGCCGTATCTTCCTACCTCGCCGTTTGGCCGCCGTCGCAGAGAAGAACAGTGATAAAAAATATTAGTAGCACATAAATTGGATTAAGGCGTGTGTTACAAATTTAAGATTGGAATTCTTTCATATTGAATTCTGTCAAGAGATAAAAATCAAGAAGAAAAAAAAAAAAAAAAAAAATTTAAGGTGCACATGTTATAAATTGGAAAATGGATGTGAACAGAACACTGTTGTATACAAGCTAGGTGATGACAATATTTTATAATTAGACAGTGATGACAGACATTTTTCAATCTAGGTGATAAGGTCCCCTTTATTTTGGGTTACAAACGAACAGGGATTTGGTTTCAATCGGTCGACCGCGCGATAGGCGATAGTGCGAAAGTGGATGGCCCGACGAAGGAACAACGTGTCTGTTGAAACAACAATGAGGACTGAGAGAGAGAAGAACGATGATACTAGCATTGTTGTGATTGTTGAAGCAGTGCAGGATAAGCAGCAAGTTTAATTACATGTTTTATGAATTAACATGTATTAATATAGAACCGTCGGTGGATGAATTGGAGTGTCAGGATCAAGCAGCAGGCACCGCAGCAGAGGCTGCCGCTGCTGAGGATCCAAATCCCAATTATTGAAATTAGTAGATTATAGCCATTAAAAAAATACTTGCAATAATAGCACGTAAAGTGAGTAGTGAAGGAAAATGGTGTAATGTTTTCTCGTATAAAAATGCTCCCAATTATGGTTTTATATACCTCTAATTTCTCTATCTTTTCTCTAATAGTACATAATAATTTATATATTCTCTACCTTTCTTTGCAAAAAGTCTAATATTTCATCTCAATCTCGTGCATCTATCTAAAGATTGTCATTGTCACAGCAACAAAATTAGTAACACTAAATTTTTAATTTTATCTATTCTTAAAAGATAAATAGATAAACGTCGTGAGATTGTTTGAGTAAATCAAAAGGTACAAGAGCACCATTTTGTTTGATTATGTTTATTACATAAGCACTATGTAGTAAATGATTTTTCCACCATCAAGAGTTGTGGTGTAAAAATGGTCTCAAGAAGTATATAAGTTATATTTAGTAAAAATTAGTTTTGAGACTTGTGATTTTTATTCGATATTTAAGTTTGACATTATATTAACCTAAAAATTTGTTTAAAAAAAAATATTTAAGAATTTATTATTAAAATGTTGTTAAAATATAAGTTAAACTATTGTGCTCTTTCTTATAAAACTTACTAAATTACTAAATATATTTTTTACTATATAAATTTGTTTAATTAAAACAATTGTCCCGTGATATTTTTTAAATAAATTGGGCCGTCCTCGACGTGACTGGGAAGTGGGATTTGGGCCTGCTATGCCAGTCCAGAACGACCATTACTTTATAAAAGAAAAAAAATAATCATAAATTAAGTATTGCTTTGATGTTTCAAAAAAAATTATTGTTTTGAAATGAACTTTCTAATTATTGTTTTATAATGCTTGAAATTTGACATTCCGGTGGTGGAGTTCACTTCCTTACGTGATCACTTCGTCTAGTTTACATACTCAGCAAGTGGTTATCGGACACGTCGCTCCTTTTTGCATATTATATGACTGTGCATGTGGGTTGTGTTGACGGAGAGAAACCGCATGTTGTTTCGCGGCTCAGCTATCACTACTTCTTAACTGTTGGACAAGATCAAACTCTTTTCTTTTAGGTGGTTGAAGGCAAAGAGTGTTACTTTAACTTCTAACTGCCATAACTGGTGGTCTTGCCCTTTGCTCTGCTTGGGCCTTGTATGATCTGTTTTCTTTTTGGGCTATCTCTTTATATCTGTATGTGACTCTTTGTAAACGTTGGTAGTCGACTTTGAGACACTTTGTACTAGGACGATTATTTTATATTATATATCTCATTTTGGCTTGTTAAAAAAAAATGCTTGAACAATTATTAAATTTTATAAGCGACATTGGTTTCCTTTAAAAAAAGTTGTTTTATCTTTGCAACAGAACTTTGATTTTCTTCAATTTTTTTAGATAAATTAAGAATAATTGCAGAGTTATTTAGTCATTATATTCAATTGTACACTCTTCGTTACAAATTATAAAAAAAGGAATTTAAAAGTTAAATGTTTTTGATTTTTTTTGGACAAAATATATTTGACTTTTTAATTGATTTTACTTATATTTTGCAGCAAAAAAACATTAACCTAGTAAAAAGTATCCATGATTAATAAATGTTTTAGAAACCTGGTGTCATGTAATACCTTTGTATTTTTTCTATTGTAATGAAAAAATGTCACATTGAGAAAGTGAGGTTAAGTGGAGTGATGTTGTGGAAAATATAATTGTGATTTGAAGGAGAGCTTGCATCCCATACTTCTCCACAAAACACTAGTAAGCTTCAACACCACTAGCTGTCCAAGAAGTTCGTCACCTCCGAAGAATTTGCGTCAATTTCAATTCATTCGGTGAACACATAGATCTATAACAATATCAAATTCATCAAATCAAACAAATCGAACATAGAGCGAGTGATAAAAAAATAATGAAGTGAATAAACAAGGAGATAGAGAAGGGAGAAAATAAAATAGAATTAACAATTTTGTTAGCATTTTCTTTCGATTGATTTCAGACAATAAAAACTGTTGAGTGTTCATTTGCAGCTCTTAAACAAAAAAACACTCTATTATGTTATGTTATGTTCACTTCAGCTTTATCTTGATAGATAGATAGATAGATAGATAGATAATCTAAAATGAACAACTATTTTTACCTTTGATGAGCAAACCCAATTTTTGTTTCTAACCTTGATTATGATTTATGATATATAAATCATTTGTCCCAACATTAATGAAATAAAATTAAAGTCCTCAATATGTTTTCGTAGGTCAAGTCAATCTCTGATGCAGTGATGTGTGATTAAGGATTAATTAACGTAAGAAAATCATAACTTAAGAACTAATATAATAGGGTTAATGACTTATATCTATATTTCTCTAGTGAGTCGAGTCAATTGTTAATATGACGACAAATACCAAGGTTAAGAACAAAAATAGGACTTTATAGTCACACACCCATCATATTCATGGTTATCAATTTAAAATTTTACTTATGATAACAACTACAGAGTATAATTTTTCCTGCCCCAAACTCCGAATTTAACCTATACTTATTGCGAATAGACTCAAAGGTTGCTTGTCTAAATGTGTATCAGAAGAACAATATCAGCGTTTGTGGAAGGAAGGTCTATACTTGATAATGCTCTCATAGCCATCAAGATCATTCATGCGCTAAAATGGAAAACTAGAGGCAATAAGGGGCAGTTAGCACTCAAGATTGACATAAGTAAAGTCTATGATCAAGTTGATTGAGACTTTTTGAGAGGTGTTTTAAGTCGGATGGGCTTTGAGGAGAAGTGGCTTCACTTGGTGATGATGTGTGTGACCTCTGTGCATTATTCAGTACTTATTAATACGGATAAAGTTGGACCAATTCAATCGGGAAGAGGATTGAGACAGGGAGACCCGCTCTCTGCATATCTCTTTATCCTAGTAGCGGAAGGACTTTCAACACTCATTAACAAAGCAGTAGCGCGAGGAAACATGCATGGAATACAAATTTGTAGAGGGGCACCAATGGTGTCCCACTTATTTTTTGCTGATGACTATTTTCTTTTTTGCAGGGCAAATATAGATGAAGCTAACCATATTATGGAGATTCTTAGACTATATGCAGAGGCTTTCGGGCAAGAGATAAATATGAGTAAATCAGAAGTCTTCTTCAGCAGGAATATTAGTAGAGCAGCACAAGAGGACTTGTCGGAAATCATGGGGGTTCGTCATGTGTTAGGAACATGTACATATTTGGGACTATCGTCTATGATGAGAAGGAGCAAAAAGAAAACTTTTTCTTAATCAAGGATTGTGTCAACATAATTAAGGAGATTCTTTAGTTTTCAATTTTATAAACATAAATAAAAAAGTGCTTAAAATGTTGATAAGTTGTTGCAAATCGAAAAAGCTTAATTTTATTTATCCGGATTCAAATTTAAAACCTCACAATTATATAATTTTTTTTTGTTTTTAATAAAACCAATTTATATAAGTTATTATGATAATATTTATCACTTTATCTATAAATAAAAAATATTTTAATACTTTAAAAAAAATAATATTCTGTAAAAAAAATACTTTCTATTTACAATATATTAAAAGAAACTACTACTAAAAAACTTTTTTATCCTTAGCACGTTTCATAATATTTCACCGTTTATGCCCTTAAAAGTAATTTTAACTCTAAATCTGTTTACAATATATTAAAAGAAACTACTACAAAAAAACCTCTTTTGTCATTAGCACGTTTAATAGTATTTCACCGTTAATATACTCAAAAGTAATTTTAAATCTAAACTAAAAAAAAAAAAATACAAAACAAAAATAACAAACAAAAAAAGAAAAGATAAACATAAAACAAATCAATTCATAAAAAAAAATTAAAAAAAAAACAAAAAAAAAGATAAACATAAAACAAATCTACTCATAAATAAATATATAAAAAATTAAGAAAGAGAATAAAACAAACTTACTCATAAAAATAGCAATAGAAACCACTTTTTTTTTATTTTTTTTATTTTTTTTAGGTTACAACTTCTAAAGATAAGCATAAAAATTAACTAATAGTTTTTTTTAAACAAAACAAGTAGTTCTTATCGATCAATATAAAAAATCATTGACAAATATTTTTCATTCATACATAAAAAAATTGGATAAATATTTATCACCGATACTTATAATTTATTACTACGTCCGTTTCTTTTTATTAGTTTTTTATCGTCAGATTTAGCATTCCTTTTTATTTGTCTTTTTTGTATTTTAAGGATACAATTTGTCAATTTATCTTACTCTTTTTTAATAAAACTAATTAATATTATATATTTTAAAAAATAAAATCATATATTATACTAATAATTACAGGGTAAATATATATTATAATAACACACGGGACAATTGTTTTAATAAAAAAATTAATCATACACGGGACAATTTCTTCAATAAAAAAAAAGGAATTTGTACCAAAAAAAAAGAATTGAATAATATATTATAATAATACACAGAACAATTGTTGATGAATATATTATTGATAAATATATATTATAATAATACACGGGACAATTTTTTTAATAAAAAAATTTAATCATACACGGGACAATTAATTTAATAAAAAAAAGAATTCAATAATAAATTTTTATTATTATTATTAATTATAATTTATTACATAAAAATAATACACGGGACAATTACTTTAATAAATTTTTTTGACTTAATTTAATAAGTTTTACAAAAAAATAACAGAACAACGTCAATTTTTTTTTTTATACACTACGTCACTTATATTTGAACAATATTTTATAAAAAAAATAAAATCGATTGACCCGTGTGAATGTCTTAAAACTAGTTTAATATAATTTTAACATTACAATCACCGCATTTTTTTTTTTTAAATTTCAATCTCTATAAGTGTTCATTTATTACCCAGTCTACAAATTCACAAAAAAAAAAAACAGTTATTTTTATTTCCTAGTTAGTTTATTGCAGCACTAAACCCCAAATAAAAAATGAATGAATTCTAAATGCAGCATGTTAAAACTCTTAGGGTCCCACAAGACTTGAGGGATTAGTCTCTGCAGTTGCGCTCGCAGAGGATATCCGATTTCCATAAAAAAAAAATATGAGGCGTTGGCTATATGAATTAATCAAGTGATTCTGATTCTTTTTCTGTGATATTAATAAAATATATAAACTTCACCATTCATATATTCTTCTCATTTTTCAGCCTCAATAATTCTTTCAACTGTCTCAGAATAATACAATACAACCCTTTTCATCAAAATTCAATTTTTAAAATGATTAAGTTGCAAAAACCCAGAAAAAAAAATGAACATTCTTGGTGACCCACTTGTTGTTTTTCTTCATTTTTGTTCATTAGGAACAGATTGAAGAACAAAGTTTGTGTCTTTTTGACAGTTTATATTGAAGTGGTTGGAGGAAACTGTTTTTCAGTTTCTGGGTATTTTTGGTTTCAAATCTTTGTAGTGTTTTGTTGTATAGATCTGATTTAATGGAACCCCCTTCTGGTTTTTGTGCTTCATTGTTGAGCTTTATCCATTTTCTACCTTTCTTCATTGGTCTTCTTGTTTTAGGAACCATCAAAGGTTAGTACTTAGTATAATTAATTGCTTTGTTTTATGTTCATTTGGATAGTCTTTGTATAATTTATTTGTGAACTTGTAACTTATAAGTTAAGTTCAACTTTTTGCAATACTAATGGACTTCTTGGCATTTTCTTGTATAACTTATATTTTAAAAATACTATTGATTTTGCTTTGAATTTTGTTTGACTTCCTTGCATGTGTTCCATTTTGTTGATAGCAGCCAATGCATTTTCAATCATGGTTAATTTTCATGTTTTGTTTCTGATTAATCTTAGACTATGTAGCACTGACACATCACATTGAAGTTACATTTAAATATTTCATTTTGCTGAAATTATTACTTGGTGTTAGCGTGTTTGTATTAGTGTCTGATGTTTGTTTCATTACTTAATAGATCTTAGAATTATTGGCTATGCAATACTGTAGAAACAAAGAATTTTGAAACTGAAAAAGAAAGGAAACTATTTGAATCACAGAAATATAGTAGTTGATATATTCCGAGAAAATGAAAGTAATTGAATATAATTACATGTATCTGTGTCACACATCAAACATGTCTTTAATCTGTAGTGTCAGTGCTACTTAGATTTTGTCCCTTATTTAGTACTTACCATTGCTCAAACTGCCAATCACTTCAGGTGTCATTCTCTTCCCATTGACATGCTTAATAATGACAATTGGGAACACTGCTATCATAATTGGACTCTGGCCAGTACATGTCATTTGGAGTTATTACTGTGTTCTGAGGTGCTTTCCTTGACTACCACTCGTTCAATCTATTTTGTCGATGTATAGGGTTAGCAAACGCACTCGTAATTACTTATACTGATTCCTCTAACACACAGAGCTAAACAATTTGGACCGCTTCTGAAGCTTGTTATCTGCATATGTGTACTCCCAGTGCTGTTGATTTCATGGCCAGTGGTTGGTATCATTGGAAGTTTTATAGGTGGAGCAGCCTATGGATTGCTTCAACCGATATTTGCTACTATTGAAGCTGTGGAGGAGGGGAAAGAGGACAAACTTTTTCACTGCTTTGTTGTATGTTTTATTTTTATGTCGTTAAAATGCTCGTTGTTTCTGTTTATCTTGTTTTCATTCATTACATAAATTTCATACTGCTTCTTAGGATGGGACTTGGAGCACTATAGAAAGGAGCTGCATGGTTGTCCGGGACTTAAAAGATGTTTGCTTCCTTTCTTACTTCTCGGTTATGGATGACCTGCGCCAAAATGGACCTCCTAATAAATACTATGAAATCAGGTGTTGTCATTGGGAACTTTTCTGTTTATGTTATCATGTTTCTAAAACTTCCCTGGAGTTTCTTGTGTTTGTACGCGTCTAAAATTTTAAACTGCATGATGAACTGGCTGGTAGAATTTTTTCATATGCTTTGGCCTGTGTGATAAATATGGACTGCTTAACCTAGTTGTATTTTGTGTTTATAAAGATGCTTTTGATATTGAAAATCATGTCTAGCAGAGGCTCATAGTGAAGTACTTTCGTTTGGTTCAAAGCTCCACTCTTTTTGCTTTTGAAGGGAGATTGTTTGTTGGTTAGACTCTACATCTCCCAGTCATCAAAATTTACGCACTTGCGCAGAGATGATATTATTGATATTCCCACTTTTGATGAGATATGACCTGAAAATGTATTTATAGGTGGGAGGCATCCGTCACCTTAGAAGTCTGTTTTGTAGGATCGAGTTAGGTCCAACCCGATTTCTTTATTACAATTATCTAAGATCGGTTAGTTCCCCTGCTATTGGACTACTCACTCTAGAATCTAGATGTCTAGTTCTGGGAGTAAGGGAGCGTAGTTGAGAATCGCATTGGATGAGATATGGCCTGGAAATGTGTTTATAAGTGGAAGACATCCCTTACCTCACAAGTCAGTTTTGTAGATTGAGTTAGGCCAACCCAACTTTTAAGAGACATGATCTTCACTAGTTCGTTAATTTGGGATACTGTGAATTGTGAGTTTTAAATGGAAACCAATCAAATTTCTCTTGGCTTAAGCCTGGAAAAGTAATGTAGTTTCACAAACTATTGGTCACTTTGACATTTTGCATTTAATCTTTTGAAAATCTCGCCATTCAAATCCAAAAGAGGACACTACTGTTCTATGTTTCATGCTTTTTATGTGTTGGTCTGGCGATTTTAATCATGTTAGGAAGGGAAATCAACCGAGACCCTGTTAGTAGCGGAGAGCGGATTGGGTAATTTGCCTGCCAAACTTGATTATAGTAACGCTTGAGCAGAGTGTAATGGAACATATTGACAAAAGCATCAGTACCAAAGTGATGCAGAAATTGAAGTGTGGAAACTTTTATAACTGAAGTGATTCTCTATCATTGAAATGATCAAATCTCTGCCAAACTTTTCCTTTTTCACCACCAACATGGGGAGCCACGTGGTGATAGTAATTTCTTAACTACTTCTCTTAATTATGCTTTTTGTGTTCATTGTATCTTTAATGTATGATAGATTAACATGAGATTATTCAACTGTGCATCTTTGAAATAAAAATAAATAATTTATGTCGCTGGTTATTAGTAACTTAAATGGGCATGGCAATATGTGGCTATGATAAGGAATGACTCATACTTCATCATGTTGTCTAAACTTAGGTGACTTATACTGCATGATCTATTTTATAATTTTATTGAATTTCCTTTATGTAGGCTGCTGTATCTTCCTGGTGCTTTTCTAGCCGCAGTTATTGGACTGTTAGTTGATGTGCCAGTAATATCATTCATTGCCTTGTGCAAAGGACCTTACATGCTTTTCAAAGGGTGGCACCGATTGTTTCATGACCTCGTTGGTCGTGAAGGCCCTTTCCTGGAGACAATATGTGTACCTTTTGCAGGTCTTGCTATCCTTCTGTGGCCATTGGCTGTTGCTGGGGCTGTTTTGGCATCCATTTTAGCAAGTTATTTTCTCGGTGCGTATGCTGGGATTGTTGCTTATCAGGTAAATTCTTGTATCTTTCCACCTTCTGCTTGTATTATTGTTATAATATCCAGTTATGCTAGATTGGTTTATGGTTATGAGGATAGGAATTAACAAAAGTAAATAGCTGTCGTAGCCGCCCCCTAGGTGCTATGAAAAATCCCATCGGGTTGCGGTTATAGCGCAAACAATAGTGGCCAAATTCAAATAGCAATAGCAGTTTTAGCAGGGCGCTGCCGCTGGAGTTACTGATGTGTTGTTTATCGGTGCATCCGAAGTAGAGGGGGGTCACAGCTCAATTTCACAGCACACCAAAGTGCTGCAAATATCAGCCATGGTGCGCCATGGAGGATTACAGTGGTAAATTTTTTGACAACCGCCATAGCCAATTTTTGAAGGACAGCAGTGCCATGTCATTTTATGGTGGCTTAAAATGGTGGATTTGTTGCTATCCACACAATCGACAACACCCTTAAAATATAGCTGATTTAGTGAATGGATGGAGCATGTTTAGTATTTTGCGCAGTAAATGGACTTTACAGATTGGTTCATTTTGCACAGTTAATGGACTTTAAAGATTGGTTCATGTATCGATGTTAAATGCACTGCAGAGCAATTGAGTGCTACAACTATGATGTTAATGTTTTGTGCAATATATTGAACCTCCAAAATGGATCAAGTGGGTTGTTATTGGGTTGGGTATATAGAATATTTTGTGATATTAAATTTAGCTATTGCGTATTGGGTTTCTTAAAGAACACGAACAATTTGCATATTAGGTATGTCAGGCTGAAATAATTGTAATGTTGTAGACTCGTTCAATTGTTGTCTTAGACTCGTGATTATATGCGACTCTACCCAAGTTACATACAAATGATTATGCGAGAAAATTATCTGATTTTTATACATAGATTCATAAGTTCTCACTTATGAACCCATCATAGTTTAATTTATTGGTTGCCTTTTGAATATTTAAATTTTAGTTTCTTTATTACCAAGTTACAGTGTTAAGTATTTACTGTGCTCTGTGCATATAGTTGTGTTTAGACGCTACCATATATAGTACAAACATTATTTTTGTGAAGTAAACTATTATGAGTATACGAGTCTAGTCTATTGAGATTTCACAAGTTTAATAAAGCTCTCGAGTCTGCAACCTTGCAGCAAATATTAGGGTTGAAAATGATTAAATAAATAGCACCTTAGGGAAGGCACTCTTTGTAGTAGTGAGCTGATTAAATAAATAGCACCTTACGTTGATATGAACTGTGTTTATTTCTTCTATGAAAATGCAGGAATCTTCATTCAAGTTTGGCCTTCGCTATGTTATTGCAGCTTTGTCCCTCTATGATGAATACAGCAATGATATTCTTGACATGCCAGAAGGAACCTGCTTCCCTAGGTTTGGTTCTACTTCCCTGTATTTATCACAAGACACGAAGTGATGCCTTTGTTTAATGTTTTTACACTTTTTCCATTTGATAGGCCTCAGTACCGGAAAAATATGGATTCATCACTAAGAACTTCTGGTTCAGTTTCTGTATCAAGACCTGGCTCACTCCGAAGGGCTCCCTCTCGCTCATCTTCAATGAAAAATAACATTGTCGAGTTGAAATCACTTGAGGTATTCTTCATAATATTGTGTGTCTCTTGTTGCATGACTCAGATGTCACTGTTGTTCCTTTGGATGTTTCTCTTTTGCCGCTTGAGATCTGTACTAATGAATGTTGTTCGTGATATGTGTAGCTGTTGGATGGTTTATTCAAAGAATGTTGCATTGTAGGAGAAAAAATGATTTCTGAAGGTCTAATTACTGGAAAAGACATAGAAGAAGCAAAATCTGGTAAAGGGAGTAATGTTATTACTATTGGGTTGCCTGCATATGTCCTACTTCAGGGACTTTTGCGCTCCGCTAAAGTCAATTCCATGGGTATATTGATAAGTAAGTGGAACCCTTGCAGCAGTTTTAGTTTTCTTTCCTTTCCCCTCTCCCTTATTATATTTTCTTTCATCTATCTCGCTCCCGTGTCCTTTTTTCTTCTCTTTTTTCTGATTATTTTCTTTTAACCATCTTGAACCATTTTTATTACTTGCTCAATGTAGATGATGAAACCGAGTTAACTCTCACTAACAGACCAAGGGAGAAATTTTTTGAATGGTTCCTCAATCCCCTTTTGATCATTAAAGAACAAATTAAAGCGGAAAATCTATCTGCCTCGGAAGAGGACTACCTCTGCAAATTAGTTCTATTGAGTGGTGATGCAGAGAGATTGAAATTATCAGGTGTTGGCCCAGCTCCAGAATCTGAGGTCAAGCGTGCTGAACTTGAGGCATTGGCTAGAAGGTACTTTTAAACCAAATGCTATTTAATTAATTAATTTTAAGGGTTATAGGTTTGTAGTCCTTAGAAAATTACACAATTTTCAAATTTATTCCATACAAAAATTTTACCAATTTTTATCTCCACCTTTTTTATTTTTTTAAAAAAAGGTACTTTAGTCCTTGAGATTTTAGTTTATCTACTGACGTAACTTTTATAAACAACTTATGACATGCATACGTTTTTTCAACTTATTTCCATAAACACTCCGTGATAACTTATGAAAACGACTTATAGTTTACGCGAAAACAGTTTGGTTTTATTTTATCTTGTTATAGAAATAACTTATACATAAGTGCTTAGTGAAGTTGTTTATTCAAACAAGACCCAAATTAACCTTTTTATTTTTTATATATTGTGGAGACTAAAAATGGATCATTTTTTTTAAAAAAGTCTGCATTTAAAAATTAGACAAGTTCTTGTGCTGATGAACCATTTTAAGGTTTTCTTTTCAATTTTGATTTCATTTCTGTTACATAGGCTGCAAGGAATCACCAAATCCATGACAAGGTTCCCAACCTTCAAGCGCCGTTTTGATGATCTTGTAAAGACATTATATGATGATCATGCTGAGAAGCACGGACCACCACTACCAACAATGAATCGATCAAAGAGTGCCTTTGGTCGGTTGATTAGTTTGAAATCTGTCAGGGGGGCAAGAACTTATGGATCTAGTCAAGGGTCACAACATATTGTACGAGACGAAGAAAATTCTTGATACGGATACCTTGTATATTTTTAGCACAAAAGATACAAAATTTCTCGAAACATCGTTGCCAAATTCCTTGGCCCAACAACCAAAATCTAAAATTTGTCTCCTTACTTAGGTTTGGTTGTTATTGTTGTTGTATACAAAATATCATGTCATAGGTGATTTGTTCATTCTCTTTTGATCAGTGTATTTGATGATAACTCTAATATCTGACCATGTTTTTTGCTACATGTATGTATGCACACTTGTTAATTATTGATACTGAAATGTAAACATGTTTGAGCAAAATTAAGTGTAACATTCTCATGAAGTTCATGTTTCCTATCTTTTGAGATCGATGAGTCTACTGAGAAACTTACCAACAAAGAACTGTTACCCTTTTTGCTTGTTTTAGAAAACTTGAGCTTGATCAAGTGGCTTTTAAGCAGGTTTTAATGCTGTTTGTATAATTAAATTGCTCTTTTTTCTTCATTTTTTTCCTTTCAAATTTTGTTTTTTATCAGGAAAGAACCCATTTTTACTATTCGAACAGGATCTCTAAATAATAGAGCTAACACTAGACATACGAAACATTAGAGGTTGTCACTACAAAAACGAAATGTACACTTTTCATTCACTCCACGAATGCCTCTTTTCATATATACTTTAAACATTCAACTTCATCTTCAAGCAAGTGCTGCATCAGTCTTTCATCTATTAAGAGATCACAAACACATATGTCCTACCACAACGAATTCTGACTACAGATATAACAGTGTAATAGATACACCAGAGCGAAAGTTATACAAACCGTTATTGTTCAACAATACGCTATTTAGTTTAAAGTATTGTCAAATAATGATTATAAACTGTAGTACTTCAACGTAGCAAAACTTGAACAAATCTTTATTTTTAGTACTAGTTTGGATTGACAACAAAGCTGTCTTCAGCATAGCAAAATTCCATGTCTTTCCAAGTATGTGAGTAATAATTTCAATAGTAACTCCACAGGAAGTGTAGCATCTCTACTTTTCTTAGAAAATGGAAGTAAACATGAGTATGATTCTTTTACCTTCTAGGCTAAGGATACAAAAATGTTCGAGCTGCAACAAATAAGAATGTACACAGGTTACAAAATATTTTGACTATGCTAATATCAATGTACTAACTTATGGACATTCTTGTGTCTGTGTGATAAGGTTCGAATCCGGAATCTCTGCTGTAAAGGAAGCACACATTTACACATTAACCAATCTCGGCTGCGGTCCAGATTACACAATCTTTGGCAATGATTTAGATCGGGTTGTCAAGATTAAAAACTATGTGACACAGTTGCTGCAGCGTCGCTTCCGATGAAATTCCTTTCTATCAAATGATTTACTTCTCCTAGGAACACGAGCCAGATTGTAGAATTCAGTCAATTTTTATTTTAACTTTCACTCTAGTATTTGTATCTGTAGGAGGAGGTCCTAAAAAACCTATATCAATGGTGGCACCATGAGTCTTAGCGGATTGCAGGATCGCATCATAAGCTTTCAAAGCGAGAACAAGGCCTTCATTCTGAGCTCTCAAATATAACTCATATGCAAGCCTTGGCTTTCCATCGTTTGCAAGTGCCTGAATCAGCATTTCATAAGTTACCTCATCGGGAGCGATGTTCTGAACTTTCATTCTGTGAAACCATTCGTACGCCGCACTACTCATACCGTTTCGTGCAGAAGCGCTGATTATTGCGTTGTACGTCACTTTCGTTACCTCAATTCCTAATGTTTCCATCTCCTTCATTATGGCGTCAACTCTACTAAAATTTCCTTGTGCAGTGTAGATTGAAGCCATGATTGTGTAGTTATACACATTTGATTTAACACCAACCTTGAGCATATGGTCCCACACGCTTAGGGCTTCATCGTAGAGTTTTCCCTTTTCAAGAGCACTCAATAAAGCCCCATACGAAATTATAGTCGGTTTTACGCCATTATCCACCATTCTTCTAAATATTTGCACAGCTGCTGAAGTTTCTGAAGCCCTGGAACAGGCTATAAGAACTGTATTCCAATCATTACTTCTGGGTTTTAAGCCTTTCTCTTCCATCTTGTTTAACAACTTTACAGACCATTTCCAATAACCCCTTCTCTTAGCGGTACTAAGAAGAAATTTGAATTGAGACATCATGAGCTCATATGACAAGTTATTCGGCTTTGGCCCTTTGTCCAATAAATTTTCATATACCTCCAAAGCTGCCCACCACTTTTTCGCTTTCCCCATCAACCAAATTGTATGATTGCAGACCGACAAGCTGATCTTATCGTGCCTTTCTCGTATCCGGATGTACAGCTCTTTCACAACAATGTAGTGATCTTCGCGAGTACAAGCCCACACAAGTCGCTGAAGTTCCGCACGCGTCAGTGCAATCCCAGCAATATCCATATTAATAAGAAACCTCAACACATTGCTGCTCTTGTTTTCAGAACTGACGAGCCAACACCGCATTATCTGATAACAAACACGGACCGTAAACCTCTCGATCTTTTTGAATTCTTTCTCCCAATCTTCACCATTGTCATCTTTTCCTATTTCACCTTGTCGATATTTGTCTCTAAACTCAACAAAGAAACTCAGAGCTCCATTGCCATCTTCCATTCTTCGATACGCCCATATTGCCTGAGAATAGGATACCGGAGACGGAGTAAGGCCATTTCTACGGATTTCCTCAAACATATCGAGAGCTTTTTCACCTTCTCCTTTCTCAAGATAAATCGCCATCAAGGTATTATATGTCACAACATTATAGCTAATACCATCTTGAGCCATTTCATTCAAAATAGCTTCCATTTCAGCAAAATTTTCACACTGCTTAACTACACCTAACATACAATTATATATGAAAAGATTAGGCGCAAAAGAGCCATTAGTCACGATCTTCCTCTTCTTCATCCAATCAAAAAGAACCATCGCGGATTTCACTCTCTTTTCTTTACCAAACCATCGAATTATAGTCAAATAAACCTGAAGAGGCAAATCACCCTTATCTTTAAGAACCTCCTCCACATCCTTCACAGTCTTGGCACTCTGCAAGCTAATACCAAGTTCTTTAACATCAATCATAACATCATACTCCTCTTCCTCTTCCTCTTCCTCGTCCTCATCACCGCCGTTCATTTTATCTTCATCATAACTCTCCTCAACTCGATCCGAATTCGAAGTGTTTACTCCCTCAATAGAATCATTATTCTCCTCAACTAATGCATCTAATTTCCACCCTAAAGGTGGAGCTAAATCACCAACATGACTCTTATTATTATGTTTCAAAAATGCATCATGTTTAATATCATGATAACCTAAGAAAAACCCACATCTTAAATATAAATTTAAGTGTCTAGAAAACATAACAGTCCCATAATAACTTCTTCTAGAATGAAAAACACTAACATGGGAAGAACTAAGAGGAACAGAACATTTAGAGGATAAGGTGCTTAGAGATTGAATCATTATGAGAAATTTAGAAACAAAGATGAAATGTCATATAGCTTAAATGGGTTGTTGTTAGTTCTTACCTTTCTATGGAGAGTTGTGGCCAAAACATATCCCCACAGTCACAGCCATTCGTTTGAAGTTTAACCAAGTGGATAAAGCAAACATAAACATATAAAACATAAGAACAGTAAGAAGTACAAATAATTTGATTAAAAAAATTATATTTTTTTAATAAATCATATCGTGTGCATGCAACTGTAAAAACAGTATTTTATCAAATTATAAGTGTGTTTTTCACTATCATAAATGTAAAATTTAATATATTTTTTTTTCACAATAAGATTAAATAGTTAAAAAAAACCAACTAATTAAGAAATTTGTCTCCATAAAAAAAAAAACTAAAAAATATGACCATATTCTATGAAAGATTTTGTATTACTTTCATACTCAAATTATATATAAGTGACTACTACTCTTTTCTATTATATTCTATTAGGGTTTAGAAGTTCAAATTCAATGAAAGAAGCGTCGACATCAATCTTCTCCAACCAACTTATGGTAGAAATTATATCTTGACTTTCGGTGAAATATATGTTATGCAATTCAGGTGCCTTGACAACTTTTTCAATACTCTCAACTTTGAACGTTATTTCGCTCAAATGCATCTTAATAAATCAACACAATATTCACAACTTGTATTAATGAGTTTTTGTACAATAATAAACTATTTTTTTTGTTAAGTAATTTAGTGGCTAAAAAATTTACTTTAAAGGTAAATAAATGGAGTGTCTCAAGTTCGAACCCAAAATTTTACGATGTTAGACAATTATTATTTTTTTAAGCATGGTTAAGAGAAACTAAAAAAACAAAAATTAAAATAAAATTAATTGAAGGCGCATTGTGAGCACGAGCCTCCCTATACCGCCATAGTAAAAGTTCATCAAATTGAATGCAGCTTATAATTCGCCACATCATCACCCACACTCCCAAAACACGAAAACAAAAAATAAACCACAAACCCTTTCCCAAATTCCCAAACTACCCTTATAAAATCACCAAATTCACAACACAAAACCACCCTTTTTATTCACTAACCAACCCCCAATTTCATTTCATCTTCTTCTTCCTCCTCTAGCATCACATTTCCACCACCGCCACGTCATCACAACCACCACCAATGGCTTCAACAATTCTCAAACGAGCTATCACCAACATCTCATCAACTTCCTCAACCTCTCGCCTCATTCTCCTCCGAGCCCATGCTTCCGAAGCCCAAGCCCAACAAGTACAACCAAAAGCCCGTTCAACAACCTCTCTCAAAAAATTCCAAATCTACCGATGGAATCCCGACACACCTTCAAAGCCTGAACTCAAAGAATACGAAATCAACCTCAAAGAATGCGGTCCAATGGTTCTCGATGCCCTAATCAAGATCAAAAACGACATCGATCCAAGCTTAACTTTCCGTCGATCATGCCGTGAAGGGATCTGCGGTTCATGTGCTATGAACATCGACGGTTGTAACGGACTTGCTTGTTTAACGAAGATTCCATCGGAAGATTCAAATACTACGATAACTCCGTTACCTCATATGTTTGTGATAAAAGATCTTGTTGTTGATATGACGAATTTTTATAATCAGTATAAGAGTATTGAACCTTGGTTGAAGAGGAAGAATCCACCGGAGGAAAGTGGGAAAGAGATTCTTCAGAGTAAGAAAGATAGAGCTAAGCTTGATGGAATGTATGAGTGTATTTTGTGTGCTTGTTGTAGTACTTCTTGCCCTAGTTATTGGTGGAATCCTGAATCTTATCTTGGTCCTGCTGCTTTGCTTCATGCTAATAGGTAACAAACATGCTTTCTTATTGTTTTGGATTTTTAGTATGGTTTTTTGGTATAGGGATTGATTGATTTGTGGTAGCATAGGAAGCACATATAAGGATTGAAGGATAGAGGATTTCATGTTTGTTTGTTTTGTCTATGGGATTTGTTTGTTATCTATGTTAGAATTGGATTGTGGAATTTGGAACTTCATTTTGTGCTAATTATAATAATTATTTAGAATAAGGGTTAAATATGTTGCTAGTCTATACAAAATCGCGTAGTTTCAAGTTTAGTTCCTATCAATTTTTAATAGTAATTTTAGTCCTCCAATATTGCGGTTTGTAAGAATAGACCATATTTTGAATTTTTTTGCAAAAAATAGATACTTTTAGTCCGTCAAAATAGTTCTATAAAATGCAAATAAGGACAAAGTGAATGACTTTTTTGTTGAGGGACTAAACTTAAAAGCTCGTGATTTTGTAGGGATTAAAAATATATTTAACCCTATAATATAAGTGATTAAAAGAAAAGAAACCACATGTGTTACTAGTGTTATGTTGGTGTCGGGCACTGACACGGACATTGGTATGTGATATTGGTAAAAATTTTAAAATAGAAGAATGGTTGCTCTTCGCCCCCCCTAAATTGATCAAAATCACCCATTCACTGGAAGATATCTTCCAATTTTATTGGGCGATATCTTTTGGTAGTGTAAATCTTATTGGGACGGAGTGCTTTTTTCTAGTGTGACCAATGCTGGGTGGGGGTGAAGAGCAACCCATTTGATTAAATGTAACTGCATGTATTGTTGTCATGTCGGTGATACTTATCTCACACCACACATGCCTTTAATTTGAAAAGTCAGTGCTTCATAGTACCATGTAAGGCATTGGACACACGTTCAATTAAGTCTTTTGCTGGATTTTCTGTTTGGTTGGTTTATGTTTGCCTGTTATCTATGTTAAAATTGGATTGGAATTTGGTTGTTCATTTTGTGCGGGCATTGTGGTTCTGCCGTTCTGGCATGTTCGGCGTATCCATATGAATATAGTGACAAATTGAAAGTTTTTTCTCTTGTTATCTTGGTTTGGTTGTAATAATCAAGGGTTAGCATTAAATCTCGTAGAAGTATCCTTTCAGGGTATTAGTTTTCTTTCCGTTTGGCAGCACAGCATTGTATGAAATTTTCAGGGTTTGATTTTAGAGGCACAAAACGAAATAGGCTAATTAAAATATGAGTTTCCGAATCTCAATATTTGATCTATTACTTTCTCTTGTAATTTCAATAAGAGGTCTCATCCTTGTGCGATTAGTACAATGTTGAATTGAATGTCTTCTTTGTTCCTAAACTAAGGAGCAAATTGCTTCTGCTACATTACTCTGGCATCATTATTAGTTGTTAAACTGCTATGCTGTTATCTTTTCTTGCTCAGGTACTTACATACTGCAATAGTTTTATTATTCATCCCATTACTCCAATCAGTTTTCTGTGGTTTATTCTCTCTAGAGTTTCTCTTATCATAAAATATGTAATTCTATGGTAGAAGGTATAGTTTGGTCCTATCTCAAGTGGTTAATGAGTCTATTTAAGTTGCATATCCTGCGCAAAATAACTTTGAAAAATAACCTTTCATTGTTTTTTGATATCTTACTCTGTAACAACATTTTTTTTTTACACATACTCTGTAACAACATTTTACTCTCTTCATTTTGTTCATTTCACTTGATCTAAGTCTTTTGTATGCTGGTTTTCATCTTCAACAAGCCTATAAACTCGCTGTTCCTCATATTTGGTGTCAAATGACTTCTTATAGACCTTCAAAAGATTTAATTTTTTGCCTCGTTCAATCCCTTCTTAGTACCTTCCTTATTTGCCTTATCTAAATTGAGTTTCTCATCATTTTTATAAAGGCTCTGTTTACTTTGCGAAATCATTTTCTATTTTAGACTCTTGAAGTTAACCATTGTAATGGAGAGAAGATTAAATGCTAGCTAGAGATGATACATTTCTGAAAATCTGAAAACAAATTTTTGCCATTTTCATTGTTTTAAAAAAATGCACACAATTGTTCACTTCAAGAGTCTATTATCTCTTTGTTAATAAAGTAAAATTAACACAATTTAGAAAATGGAAAAATAATTTTTTTAAAGCAAATGCAACCTAAAGTGTCAAACTTTATCATACTCCCTTCTTATGCTAACCTTTGCTTTTATGCTTGTATCTCCCTACAAAGAAACTAGTATGATGCGTGCTCTTCTTTGGTACATCCCCTGCTACCCATAGTTGCTTACGTTTGTTGTTTTTATTCTTTTCATCAATCTCAATTTTAAATCATTGATGCCTGAAACACTTTTATTCTTCTCCTCAACCCCGATTTTAAATCATTGATGTCTGGAACACTTTTGTTCTTCTCCTCAACCCCAATTTTAAATTGATGGCTGAAAGGATTTTGTTTGTCTCCTCAACCCCAATTTTGAATTGTACATGTCTGAAAATATTGTGGCTTTTCATGTTAATCACTTGCCCAGATTAAAGATTAGTTGTTATTGTAAACCAACCTTGTAAAAAATATAGAACACTGCAATCACACGCAACATGCATCTTCATTTTATTAAGCTAATGATAACAACTTAGCAGCAGAACGTGATACTGATAGGACAAGAGTATCGGAGGAGTAATAAATACTACTGATAAATTGTGGAAGAGCGAGAAGAAATTGAATAATAATCATAACAATGATGCTGTAAAAGCATAAAAAAATAATCTGAGCAATAGCTTTTTTGTTTTGATAGTAATAGGAACAGGAGTTGTTTTGAGAAATTTTCAGGTCACGTGGTTGCTTTTTGATACAAAGCAATCGGAGTCATGAATTTTAATTGATCAAGATCTAAGGGCTATTGTCAAATGTTCTCATTTCTCACAATAATCAAGTGTTATCACCACCGTCGTTCCTTATACATATTTTAGAAATGAATAATTAGCTGTTGCGTAATATTAACAGTAACTAGGTAACACATCATTTTTTTGTGTTCTTTGACTTATTATAATTTTAAGATTGTGGTGACTGGATTAGTTGTTTTAAGATTGTGGTGAAGGAAAATTGGTTAGAGATAGGAAGAGAGAGAAGCTTGGGTCTAGAAAGTGTTTATCATTTACGCTTGCATACTATGGATTCTTGATTTTCTTAGGTGGAATTGAGATGGATGAAATTGATGGAATTATGGTTTTTCATTTTTGTTTATGTTCATTTTTATTTGTACTCGTGTGTTGATGGGAATGAGAATATGCGAGAGTTAGATCTACATATTTTGCTTGTATAGAGACCACTTGGGAGGTGAGGAGATTTCAGTTGCTAAATTTTAGTTTGGGAAGAAAATGAGGGAGGTTGATGAAATGGAAATTTCAGTGCCTTTTCTTTTGTAAGTGTAGGAATGTTCAGTGTGGAGCTTTGCTTTTGAGTTTCTTCTTGTTTTGATGAATTTTCTACTGTTGTAATTCCTCCCATGATCAGAGAGAGTCCTTTCACTACTTTGTTCCCTCATAATTGGTGTCGAGTTAGGCCCATTCCATTCTTAATTCTAATATGATTTCAGAGCCTATTATGTTTGTTCATGCAAGGTTTTGTGATAAGATCCTGCCGATATTTTTCCTTATGAAGACTTGGTTAATTATCCTCCCTTGAGCAAACTTTTTGGGATTTAGATCTAATTCATTCTCAGTTCTATTATTTAACAAGTTATCACAGCTTTAAAATAAACAACGCTCATTTATGTCGTTCAGAACTCTTCCTTCATCTTTACATTCACTTGTTTTTTGGCACAATTCTTTGGTACAATTGGTTATCATGCATGTCCGAATTCTGCCGGAATTATTAAGCAGTACTCCAAATTTCCCTTTTTTTTTTATTATCTGTGTGAAACTTTTAAAAAGTTAACCCGACTAGATATTTTGAGACCTCCGAATCATAGTTCAACATTGTTGAGCTTGAAGAGACAAATAAGAAAGTAGAAAGTCGTTTAGAAAGTTAAAAAAATGTAAAATATGAAAACCGATTCAATCTTGGTCCATCTGGTTTAACCAGAGTGCAATGTATCCAGGATTAAACCAACCAGCAAACTGGCTGGTTCCTGGCTTAGCCTGGATTTTAATACATTCCTGAGTTATTTAAGCTTTTGACTAAATTAGTTTGTCCAACAGTAACTGTTTTAACTTTTAAGGCTCATGATGCGAGAGGTATTGGCACTTAATTTTTTGTTTGTTATGATTACAGCTGATATATATCGTGTGATGGAACTTGCAGGTGGATAAGTGACAGTCGTGACGAGTACACTAAGGAGAGATTGGAAGCTATTAATGATGAATTCAAGCTGTATCGCTGCCACACCATATTGAACTGTGCTCGTGCCTGTCCAAAGGGGTTGAATCCTGGAAAGCAAATCGCAAATATCAAGTCTCTTCAGCCAAAAGCTTGAATTGAAATCCAATTATTAAAACTTTGATTGTGTTTGCATTTTAGCGTTTACCAACAAATTTTATTTATTCAAATGTGGGGATTAATTTAGCTGTATTTCTCAATAATAAAACCTCACCCCCCCTGTTGTAAACTTGGCTGGCTTTTCAATTTATACTGCCTTTTTGTTTTTGAAATAAATGTTAAATAGCCAACAGAGACCCTGAAATTAACAGTATATTGAAGTTTAATTTTTCTGGTCATTTGCTACCTTCTGGGATATGTTTGTTTTAACATATGTGCTTTATGATCCCAAATAAGATCAGGCTATGTTACTATAACATGTAATGTAGCGAAAACTTTACAAACTGTCATTTATTAGCTTGTCATTTTGGAAACGTGTAAGGTGAGAGAATGTCAAATTTATAATTCATGGTAGATTAATATTTTTGAAGTTAAATTCTACCGGCAATCGATGTTGTTCCTCATAAGTAAAAGTTTATAATATTCCTCGTCATTGCGACAACTGGTGTTTTCGGTTCAACAAAGAGCATGAAAAACAAATATGCATTAAGATACAATTTGTGTTTGTTTTCACTTAATTTTGTCATCATCACTGTATAGATCATTGTCTCAGCTGATAAAATGAGATAGAATCCGAACTTCTACTTCAAATGGTATACATCAACTTTCTGTTGTAATACTGGAAAGATTTTCGGTTTGCGTGTTTTCCATCCACCTACAATTTTTCCTTCTACATTCTTGCTAACCAAACAATGTGTTAGGTGAGAAGAACTATATGTGGTGTGTGACAATGTGAAATTTATGGAAGAGTTGTAATTTGAACTTGTGAGAAGGAATTTTTAGTAAGGGTAATGCAAAACACGTCCACTTAGTAAGGGGTAACAACCTATTAATCCAAAAAAAAATTTAATCTAATTCTTCTAATGTAAAGATTTTTATTATTTTTTACTTTTTACGCAGATCATTAATGTAAATTATGAAATTATAAAAAATAAACTATAAATCTCGAATAAATTACTATACTCGATTAGAAAAAATATTATATATTAAATTTATATTCTAAAATAAAATAAAAAATTAAAAAGGAAAAATTAATTTCTTCAATGATGACTTTCTCTTCTCCAAAGGTAGTTCCACGGTCCTTAAGGAATTGCTGGGACAATTGTTTAGTTATGATTTCCAAGATGAATTTCTATGTTTCTCATGGAAATCATTGTGCAGACAAATTAGCTAACTTAGGATTATCATTGCCTGACTTTACTTCGTGGACCCAAATCCCTCCTCGGAGGTAGGCATCGTTTAGGATTGTCTTTTGTTGAATTTTCAGTGTTTTGAGGGTTAGGTTTTGCGCCCCCCTCTTCTTTTATATTTTCTTCTTTGTTAATATATCTTTTGAGGACTTGCTTCCTAAGCAAGTCTCTTTTGTTTTTTTTTTTTTAAAAAAATATTCAATGATGACTTAAAGTTTTTGACATAAAACAGTGGTTTGAAATTAATTATTATCATAAAAATATTTATTTAAGTTAAAATGAACTAAAATGTATATTGTAATATAAGAGTTGTAATTCAAGCTTCTTTTAAGAAAGAGAAGTATAATTTACTCTAATAATACTAATAATAATTTGTTGATATCCTATTTGCTATTATAAACAAAATAAAAAATATTCTATTTACAGTAATATTAATTTGAATGGCTCTTTGTCAGCTTGATGGGTCGCCGGAGGAAACTAGTAGACTCTTGTTATGCGAAGCAACACATGTTGTGATGAGACATTGCTTCTTGGAATTGAACCAGTTTACAAGTTATGAGCTATATGAATGAGGTGTTGAAGAATATTTTTTTTGGAATTGAATTCAATTTTAGTGCACACAAGTGTAGGGAACTTCTAATATTAAAAACTTATTGTTCATGAATCACTCTACCTTCTTATGGTATATGTTTGTTTAAGATATGTGCTTTATGATCCCAAATAAGATCAGGCTATATGTCTTCTTGTTTTTCTAGATTAATCTCATTCTTGTTAGGAGTATGGTAGTTGGAGTGTATATTTGTTTTGCCACTGATGCCTCCTATTGTAACAAAAATTACTTAAATAAGATATACACCATACTAATATTGAATTTGAAGTGTTGGCTCATATAGTTGATGTGAGGGGCATGTCCAAGTAACACAACTTCAGAATGACCTTTATATCAAATCATACCATATACATAAAATTGTGGACATGTGAAAGGAATTTAATGATTTACATAGCAAAAATATAAACTGGTTTAGTTCCCCAATTGCTCAAAAACTTAGAAGTTGAGAACCATATATATAACATGATACACTGAGTAAACTATCACAAGCCATAGAAATATCCATTACAGATCATGAAGTTGTTAGTAGTAGTTTGTCTTATGGTTTTCATGATTTCATTTGAACATGGGATTAATGTCCAAGGTAGCGCTCGACTTTCGATGCTTAGGATTTCTCGCAACATCCAATCATCCCAATATGTTACTATAATAGGTAATGTAGCGAAAACGATACAAACTTTATCATTTATTAGCTCGTCATTCTACCATCAATCGATGTTGCTCTTCAAAAGTAAAAGTTTAAAATATTACTCGTCTTTGCGATAGTTGGTGTTTCAACAAAAACAAGAAATATAAATATTCATATCTTAAGATTCAAATTTTTTGTTTTCACTTAATTTTGTCGAATCATCACTATATAGATCATTGTCTCAACTGTTAATAAAAGATAAAACCTAAACTTCTACTTAAAGATGGCGATGTTAATTGCCGTCAATTTTGAATTCTTCTTTTTTGGAGTGAAGTAGTTTGGTGGCTAGACTCTCGCACTTCAAATGTGGAGAAATGAAAAATATAAGGTTCAATTGTCAATCCCTGTAACAATTTTTCTAGTAACTACTAACTAAGCTACACTTACGGAATAAATTTTGAATGAATGACTTATACTAGACCACATGAAACACTTCTCCACTCTAGTAGTTGTATGTTATCCATATTCTTTTTATCCATGGTGGACCATTCATAAAAAATCATATAACGAATACGAATTTTACAAAATCCAGCGTTGGATTTAAAGTTTATTGATATGTTATTGAGACCCATCAAGATTAACGGTTTATTAAATACTGTAAATCTTGATAAATCCCAATAAAATATCAAATGATTTTCAATTTTTCTAAATTTTTTTATGGATGCTCTATATGATATAAACTTTCAATCTACCAATAAATTTTATAAAATTTATATTCGATAGATCACTTGTCCACGATGGACCACTTGTGAAGGTGGTCCACCGTAGCATTAACCATTCTTTTTAATGCTACAATGTTTGGCCATATTGACAAGTACAAAAATGCATATTCCTAATGACAAATGATGTTTCTACAGGATGCAACAATGAGTGCGACACTGCATGCTGCAACTGTGACATCAGAAAACAGCCACCACTCTGTGTTCTATGTTGTAAAGAAGATGATCCTTGAGAGGCACAGTAACTAATAACCCAACAGTTGAATCACAATATTGTACACTAAATTAGTTCATGCTATTTCTTCTTTTTCTTCTTTTCATTTCAACTTTATCTACGGATAGAAATTCAAATTCAATTCATTTAAACTTGTATATCGAAGTAATCAAAAGAAAATGCTACCTACGTTTTACATTTGATGGTAATTCCAATTTTGCCTCGCCCCCGAGCATACCGTAAAGGTTCTTTTCTTCAGTATTACTAGTAAATCTCTTTCGTAAAGTCTCCAGCATTTTTACTAGAACTATATATATTTCACCAAACAGTAAAGTTGAACTAAGATATTGAGTATTTTACTGATTTTTTTATAAAGTTTTGTATACATAAATTATTGTTCAAAATGTGTTGGCAGAAAAAGTTCTTAAAGTAAAATTAAAACAATTACAAAATACAGTTAATATTTATTCAAAGTGTCCACACAAAATTCATGTTAAGCACTCCTAAGATACAACATAACTACTCTTTGAAGTGTCTAATCTTCCTCTAATCAGTAATCAGGCTTCAATAAAGCCGAGTTTAAATTATTGTTATAACTTGTAATTCATCAACAAAATAGTAACAAGAACAAAACTCATCTACAAAACAATCCCCATGTATATAATAAAGTTGTGGATATGACATGGAGCATCTCATGCTGATAGCAATAACTTAGGATGATTAAAAACAAAACAAAATGTTGAAATTATATATTTCTTGACAAACCAAGAAATACTACTGGTGATGAAATCTGTACTTTAATATCAGCGATATCGATATCATGGCCACCTTCAACAAGACCCCACCTGTCCACCTGAAAAAGAAAATGAAGACATTTTCATCGAAGATCATGTTACCAAATTAAGCGAGAAGAAAATAGTATTATTGATTAAACAAGGAACTATTACAAGAACCCCTGTAATCTAAAGAGCTAACACGCTCCTCTGGGCTATCCAGCCGAAAAGGCTTCTAACATAAAAAATGTTGAATGCCCTCACTCTCCTCATCCCTGCCCCGATATTCCCTCGCATATTCTACCAAATCTACCAAATCATACAATTCTTCTCTAACTTTTCTATTCAGCTTAATTGTTAGGCTTAGGCTAAAATTCAGAGTCCTATAATGTACATTTATGTCCTTTACTTCTATATTCAAGCAGAAGGATATATGAAGACAAATGTATATGAATCATGTTATAGATTTTTTTAGAACATATATCCATGCAAGTACCTGTAAATCTTCTTCAAGTCTAATAAGCTCAATTGCTTCCTCAATTTGCAATTTCCCCTGAACCAATGCAATGGCAATAGTTAAAGACTGTGCTGATGCAGCAATAGCATCAATTGCGGCCAATTCACAGTTATCTGTTTTCTTTAGAAGGTTCTCTATAGCCATCACAAGGCCATCTTCTTGCTTTCCACCGAAAAAGCTGGAGTACACAACAGGCTTAAATCCAAATTCGGACTCTAACCAGTGTAGCATAGGATCAATTTTTTTAATTTGGCGATCTGCAAGGATAGACTTCATATTAAATTCCACACACCTTTCTCAAAATCAATGAAATGATTCTTATCGTCAAAAGCTTTTTGTCAACAATATTGCAGTAAAAATAATATTATCACTTCAACAGATGAGGTAAATATCAAGACAGCTTGTGAAAAATATAATCACAACAATACCACCTATCCAACAAAAAAAAACTAATTGTATTATAAATCCTTTTCAGAGACATTATGTATACCTAAACGAAAAAAAATAACTTAATACATGCAATATAGCACATTATTTGCATGATTTAAATGTCACAACTCTACTAGTTACTGAGAGATTATTGTTATTTATCTTCCCTGTATAGCAACAACTGCACCATGATCAGAGCTATAGAATTTAAATAGTTGCCATTGCCACAGTCAAGTCTGTCTCCAAAACCATCAAAATAACTTTTCTCAATGCATTCATGTAACGTATTAGGCATCCTAAAAATGACCTATTGAACAAGTATGTGAAAAGAGCATTAAGAAAATGCTTTTGATGATAAATTTGAAATGATGCCACCAACACATCAAGTTCAACATACTCAGCATGTATTACTATTTAAGTCAGGCAATCACAATGTTATTAACTGAGATCAGACATTTGTAAAGAAATATCATGGGAACTAACACCATACCACGGACTATACTTGTCAGTTCATTGTCATCAGGAGCACGGCAAAATACTAAATCTTGATTAAATTTCTTCACCAAATGCTCAATAATTTTGGGCCTTGTTACAGGAACTCTTTCCAATGCAGTGCAAGCAAGTCTCATAAGAGGCATTGTGAAGGGTCTTATGCCATCTATTTGCTACAATAATAAACCAAACTCATTACATACTTTAGATACTCAACTCAAAACGGTACTTCTAAGCACCCATAACCATATTAAACAGAATATAAAGCTTCAAATCAAGACCGTGACAATATTATGAATGATACCCTCCAAATGCATGTTTGTTTGTATGTAAGGTAAGAAATGTAAAAAGAGATTTTCATTCTAACACACATTACTTTAGTAAGTATGTTTAGATGAAAATTAATTTTTCTTACAATCATCAGTTTGGCAAGAAGTAATAAAACAGCTTTTGTAAAGGTCTAAAAAAAGGTCCACGACTACAAATATGCCAAGATATTAATGTTTTTGATGTCTTCGCGACCCTGACTGCAGATGCACCTGTCATATTTGATGCAATTTAAAGTATTGCAACTGCAATTTCAACCCTTCACTTTTCTATTAAGTTCAGAAATTTCTCCTAAACTTCATGTCAAACTTCAGTTTTAGAGAAATAGCAAAAAAGCAGCTTTTATGCTAAATTACGCTACATTTGGTAAATCAATTTCACTTGTGCGCAACTGTAGATAGTAATCCCTCGCGCTAAAAAACTGAGAACTATTTAAGAGATTGAACTCCTCTAACAGATTCCATTACCACCTATCAGAGTTTGAACCCAAATCAAATTATCAAGACATACTAATATCCACTAGGTCAAATGCATCCAGGGGTCTTTAAGTATAACGTTTGTAACAGATTGATCCGTTGATTTTTGAAAATTAAAATCAGTTCTTTAAATTTGTAACAGATTACACCATCAGTATAATTTTACTTTACTCACTTAAAAAGGCGACGGTGTAATATGTTATAGACTCAAAAGACCAATCTAGTACTTAAAAAACATACCGATTTGTTACGGTATCAATCATAAGCAACATTTTACTTTTTATGTTCATTGAATAACTAACTAATGTATCTGCCTATGTTTTGTATCACGTTGAATATGCCAGAATCTATACTCAGCTACACTATAGCTTTAACTTATGTGAAATCAGGGATCACCGTGATTCTGACATTCACCGTGACACGAAAACATACACTCTAAATGCAAATCAACACAAAATTAACAAAGAACAATATAATCATACTTGATAATCCCATTCAGCAGCAATAGCTTTAGCAAGAGAAAGAGTAGGAAGCTTAAGCGGTCTCTTAGCAGGAGTCTTCAACGTTCTATAATCAAGCATAACAGTCCAACCATTACCATCATCTGCTTCTCTCGTCTTCACTTCTTTATAAAACCGTTTCCCGACAATAGATCCCGTCATGAACGACATCGGCATCGTTACCGATGACGACGGTTTCCTCCTCATCGCCGCCGGTTTTTTCATGTGGATGCTGTCTCCCTCCGATGAAAATGTGAAGGAAGATGACTGTTCGTCGGCGGCGGCGGTCGCGGAGCTTAAATGTCGAACGATCTTGTGACATGAGAGTGTGGAGAGAAATTTAGGGTTTATTGATTTAATTGAATTTTTTATTAATGAGTGTGCCATTTTTTTTTTCACACAAAAAAAAAAAAAAAAAAGTTCTTCAGAAGGGTTTTTGTTTACGAGAGAATCAACATGATAAGAAAGAAGGGAAGAAGAAGGAAGGATCCGGATTCACTGCAGCTTAAAATGTGCAGTTGTTTTAAACTATACAGGCTTCCACCGTTGGATTGATCCAATGTTGTGACTACAAGGAACTCATTTCTATTTTTTCATGTCTTTTTGTAGGGGTGTAATTGGACCGGTTTTGTTCGGTTTTGAGTGAATCCGATGTCCAAACTAATGAATTTTCGATTGGTTCGGTTTGGTTCGATTTTTACTGTTTTTCAAAAATGAATCCGAACCAAACCCGCCGGTTTGGTTCAGATACTTTGATCGGTTTTACATCGTATTTTTTTTGATGTATTTCATGTTTTTTTTAATGCCACAAATTATTCAAATTGTCTGTGGTGACCGATGAAAGTAGATTAGCTTGAGGAGGATGAAGATGAAGTGAGATAATAGATGAGAGCAGATTGTCTGTGATGAAGGTGAGGTGAGGAAGAAGAGAAGTACACAACTGTAAATATGTGATGAAGGTGTGCTTCTAAATTATGTTTTTCAGTGAAGACAAATGTAGTGACATTTTTTTAAGGTACTTGGACCAAATGTAGTTGGGTTGGGCTTTCTAAAATTTAAAAAATTAACATAAAAATATATACCGGTTTGGTTCGGTTCAATCCAATGGATCTGAAAACGGAACCGAGAACCGAACTAAATCACATCGGTTTTCAATTGGTTTGGTTTTTGATCTGAATCAAAAAAATCAGTTTTTTTTTCGATTTAGATTGAATTGGATCATCGATTTAATTGAATTTTTATTTTATGATCCGCTTACACTCCTATCTTTTTGGTCCAGTCCTCTTTTATTTTCTATAAGATAATATTCATAGATAAAAAAAAAATATAATCTAGAAGAGAGAGAAAGAAAAAAAAATTGAATGATTGGGATTGATATTTGATGGATAAGAGAATCCAAATCTATCAATTTGTATCTATAAGTGGTGATCCTCTGTTTGGGAGACCGAAGAATTTTCTTTTGTAATGATGATGATGATAAGGGAGAAAATCTTTTGAGGGAGGTCTAGTGATGTGGACGAGATAACATTTAAGTCTCCACAAACTTAATTCAATTGGTATGAGCATCACATTGTGTGTATATATATATATATATATATATATATATGCTTACACCCCTGTCTTTTTGGTCCAATCCTTTTTTATTTTCTATAAGACAATATTCATAGATAAAAAAAAGAACAATAGTTCTAACTCTCAAGCACTTTATTTATTCATTTTAAAGGTAGACTTCATTTTATTTTTGTCAAGATTAAAGGTGGAATTACCACATGCACATAAAAATTGAGAGCTGGGATTCCATAATGGTTTAGGTAAGACGAGATCGCGGGTTGGTATGTTAGAGATCATTTTTGAGGCATTTTGTGAAGCCAAAAAAACATCGATGCATGGGAAATATTCTATCTTTGTTGCCTTACTTGAAGCTAAGGAGTTTGCTCGAAAAGGCTTCACAAATGTCACAGTTGAAACCGTTTCGAAGAGTATAGTGGATGCAACCTAAAGTTTACGTATTGGTCTTTATGAATTTACCTGTTTAATTTGTATGATTAAAAATATTATGTCTTTACATTCGAACTTTGAGATTAAATTTATCAAGCGCAAACAAATATGATTGCTAGGACGATTATTTCAGGGTTTAGTTGCTATATATTTGAATAATTACCTCTATGTATTAAACCATACTATTGTCAAATAAAAAAAATAAATAAAAGAAGTAAAATTCTAACCAATCTAAGCATATAATATTGTGTTTTAGTCAAACTATTTTTAACATTATTTTGATGGTTGGATATATAAAACTCATAAGATGTGAATCCTTTATTATTAATTATTTTATTTAAAAATGATTTATTATAATAAAAAACAAAATAATAACCAATCTAAGTGGCCATTAATATAATACTTATGTATAAAATATATTGGGTGAATTTTTTTTCATGTGCCCGAAAATTTTTAGACATAATAATAATAAGAATAATTATATATCAAAATAATAATAATAATTTCATATTTATAACATGATAATAAAAAAAGAGTCAACAAACATATACGTGTAAAACTTGTGAGGCTAAATTTAAAATTTGTCCTATTTTTTCAGGTTTAAATTTAGTGATGAACAATGAAAAAGAAAAAAAAAATATAGTGATGTCAATACCTCTATTTTCTAGTAAAAAAAATCTCTATTTTCTAGCTGAGTGTACGTATAGTATAACACATGAACGAGTAACCGTATACCTCTGACCTTGAAAACGTATATTGACTCAATTTCGTGTCAAATTCAATCTTCATATTTATGACTATCACGTTATTACAGATCATATACAAATACAAATATTACAATTATAGTAAAAATGTATATAAAACACAAATACACTCCTTTTGTCACAAATCCTGTCTACATGCAATTCCTCATTCATAGCCTCCCACCCTCCAAAAATAGAACAAAAACAAATTTTTGTTTTATTTTTTATTGGAAATTGTAAACAATTTTTTTTGTTAAACAATGTCTATATATATGTATATATGAATAGTTTACCAAGAATCTTATATATGGAGTAGTGCACACAAAAACTAAAAAATATTGGGTCCACACCTTAATAAAATATTATATACATTATTTGAGATTGAATTTTGTGAGAAAAAAATTTGAGCAAAGAAAATAAAATCATGTCTTCTTCTTGGAACTCTGTTCCACTTCATGTCTCATATGAAGCTTTAGGTTGGTTTGCTTTTGTTTGTTGGTCTATTAGTTTCTGGCCTCAAGTTATCTTGAATTTTCGAAGGAAAAGGTACACAAAACAAAATTTTATCTTAAATAATAAATATTATTGTTATTGTTATAATATTAATTTTGTTTTTGTGTTTTAATTAGTGTGGTGGGGTTGAACTTTGATTTTGTGGTGTTGAATCTGACGAAGCATTCATCATATCTTATATATAATGCATCTTTGTACTTTAGTTCTGCAATTCAACAACAATATAGAGATAAATATGGTCACAAAGAGGTATGTGAATTTTTCTAATACTATGCAATTTTTTTTGTTTCCTTATTATATATGGATGATGTATTTCATGATTTGGTTTTTGATATACTGTAAAAATATTGTAATTTTGAATTATATGTTTGTTTATGATGATCATGAATAATGATGCAATTGTAACTTGGTAGTGTTGTTTGAAACTATGATCTTGTTGGTGTTTATCGAAAAGATGTGTGTGGAGTGGATAGAAAGAGAAAAAGATTTAGACTCCGTTTGATCGGAATGAAAGAAAAAGAGATGAAAGAAAATTCTAAAAACCAATACATGAATATTAAAATACAGACTTACATTAGTTTAAGTTCATGTATTAATTTTCGTAATTTTTTTTTCTTCTCCAATCAAACGGTTCACTAAATTACTATTTGGTGTTGTTGAAAAGTCAAAGAAAGAAGAAAGAAAAGGAAATTAATGATTCATGGTTACAAAGTACGCATAATAAATGTAGGGGGTTGAAAAGAAAAGCTCTATTCATTGGGTATCCATAAAAAATATTCACGATAGGTAGGATAAAAATTCGTATTTTGGATACGGGCATGGGTATGGATAATTATGCATAAAATTGAGCGGGTATGAGTGCGGGTACGGGTACTTTAGTACCCACTCCATATACCCATATAGTATATATTTATTTATTTATTTTAATAATATTATTATATTTAAAAAATATAACATTATTATATTATTATACATTTTTAATAAAAAAATTATTTATTTATAACATAATATAAATATGTCAATAGAGAAATGAACTTTAGCATGATTTTATTAATAATTTTGTTTATAATTTTCATGAGCCAACATTTAAATCTTAGAATTTTTTTAAATTCTATTAAAATGATATGATATTTTATAATGGATCAATTTATTTTTAGTAAAAATGTGGGTAACAGATACGAGTATGGGTACTTAGGTACCCATAGGACATGGGTACGGGGACATAGATTGTCACCCACGTGGGTATGGGGATGGGTACGGGGACATAGATTGTCACCCACGCGGGTATGGGGATGGGTACGAGTATTTTTTCAAACTGCGGGTATGGGGATGAAGACTATAGTACCTTACCCATACCTAGAGCTGTAAAAATGGGTCGGGTTATCGGGCCGGCCCATTAGCCCTATAATTTTACACGGACCGGGCTTTTAAAAAAAAAAAGATCGGGCCGGGCCTTCGGGCCTATATTTTTAATGGGCCGTTATGGGCAGGCCCCACGGGCTTTTGGGCCGGCCCTTTAAAGAGTTAAAAAAAGTATTTTTAAAAAAATTCTAAAAATAATTTTAGCTAAAAATAAGGAGTTTTAGTTACCATTAAATCTTTAGATGATTAAGTAACAAAAGATGAGATTTGTTAGTTAGGAGATAATTATTAAATCAAATTTGTTGTTTTTTTAAGATTAAACCAAGTTTGTTATGATTATCTTTATTTGAAAAAAAACTAATAACAACTTAATCAATCATTATAAATAGTTTTATTGTCCATTGAATTTATTTTGTAAAAAAAAATTGTCAAAAAAAAAGAAGAAAGTTTGACGGGTCGGCCCATCGGGCCATATAGGCTTTTGCTTATTGGGTTGGGCTTAACGGGCCGGACCATGAGGCTTAATGGGCCGGCCCACTAAAGCCCCTTTATATGGCATGGCCCCTGGGCCGAGGTGGGCCGGGCCGACCCCTTTTGACAGCTCTGCCCATACCCTACCCATTACCATCCCTGATGGAATAAAATAGTCTCAGTCACGTAAAGTAGTTAATAACTCCACCAATCGTTAGTTGGTTCAGAGGTAATTGACGTTGGATTTGATAGGAAAGATCACGGTTCGATCCCCGTAACTGTAATTGGAAGAGGCTGAAACTACTTGATGCCACAACTGACCCTCGAACCAAATTCAAATGGTGGTGAAAAAAAAATTAATACCTCCCTTATAAAAAATTTGGGTACAATATAGTACTCCCTTCAATTTTGGTCAAAATAAAATAAATAATCTACCAAAAAAAATTAAATAAATATACTCCAATATAATATAACAATAGGTGTAACCGTGTAAGTAAATTACCAAAAACAAATAAATATAGTGTAAGTAAATACGTAGTACTTGTTATTTGAACAAAAAAAGAAAGAAGGTATTAATATTTGGTTCAAAATTTAATCAAATTTTTTATATTTATTTTTATTTATATTAAAGAGCAAAATGGTCTGTACCTAAAAAATAAAAAGAGCAAAATGGTAAATAATTTTTTTATGTTATTAGTACTTGTTAAAATAATTTAAAAATTTGTTTCTAAAAGTGTACAAAAATTTTATAATTTATTCTGTTTAATTATATATTTTGCTTGTGAATCATTTTATTAATTCAAAATATTTTGATTTAAGTATAACATTAATCATAAAATTAACAAAACAGTATATCTTATCTGGTTTAGCATTTCCCTTCATATAACAAGGGACTTAATCATAAACTTAATCATTTTCCTGATTTAATCACTATATAAGCTATATGTATCTGCAAAAATCATTAGATATGGTCCATTCTGCATTTCAAAAGTTGACCCTTTTATTTTCTTCTTAATTTTGATATCTTGCAGATGATACCAGTGGCAGCAAATGATGTTGCTTTCTCTGTCCATGCTGTTCTACTAACAGCAGTTTCATTGTTCCAAATTGCAATCTATGATGTTAGTACAATTTTCCTTTTTCATTGAGCTTAATTATTCATCTTGTCATCATGAATTTATGATTATGTTAAAAGTGTCGCAATTGACCGGTTCACGCATGTGAATACATAACTTTAACAGTAATATTTAAAAAATATTTATCGAGACAAATTGAACATTTTATATGCTAGTATTGGTTTTTTATATATTAGTAAAAAAAATATGGTCAAAGTTTAATATATGAATAATGAATATTGTCAAACTACGACACTTATTTTGAAGCCGAGCGAGTAACAATATTTTGATTATTTTTATGTAGCGTGGAAGCCAAAAAGTATCTAAAATTGCTTGTGGAATAGTGATTGTTGCATGGAGTGCAGCAGCTGTGTGTTTCTTTATAGCATTGCACAATCATCATTGGCTATGGCTTCTCTCAATTTTCACGTATGTTAGCAGTTTTCATTTGTTATGTGTCCAATTGCAATATTTATAACAACTTTTGATGCATTATGGATTATGAAAGTTTGGTTTGGAACCTTTTTTTTCTTCTTCTTCTAACTTTTGTTGAAATTGATCAACTTGCAGTACCATTCAAGTTTCTATGACTGTCATAAAATATATTCCCCAGGTTAGGATCAATTTTATTTAATTTATGTAATTAATTTACTTTTAATTTCCTTCATACAAATGCCTGGGATATTGTACTGCGATATAATCTTATACTCAGTAAACCAATCCAATAAATTATTTACGTAAAAAGACTAGTATTCTCATAAATAACACCGACACTTCAGATTAAATATTTGTATAATATCTGACACATATCAATAGGACGCTAGCACAAAACCAATACATGTGATATAGTGTTAGTGTCAATGTCATGTTGGTGCTCGTGTCTCTGTCACGATGAGCCAGCGGTTTTGTCAAAAACTACACTTTTGAGCTTCGCAAAATCACAGTACCACCATATTTTTGCTAAAA